>JADMNL010000035.1:107210000-108513571 GCA_016271365.2 Neoceratodus forsteri | reverse complement strand
CACCTGACCTTCCTTACTCCCCCCCCAGGCCAGTTTGAATGCTTGTCATGAAAGCATTCAACCTTCTTATTTGGGTCCCATTCCCTGACAGATGCAGGCCATTTTCTTTATACAGGCTCGCATCCATCCAGGTGGGGCCCTAATCCCCCATAAAACCATAACCCTCACTTCCATGCCATTCCTTCAACCTGGAGTTGAATTTCTGGATGTGGAGTGCCCTAACCTCTCCCCTGCCATGGAAAGGTAGCACCTCCGAGAAGGAGACAGAGTGTTCTACTTGCTTCAGGCTCCCCCTAACTTCCTGAAATCCTTTTGGATTCTAGCTACTTCCACTTTGTCTCCTGCCAGGTCATTCATCCCCAGGTGGATGATAACATCCAGTTTCTCCCTCCATGCCATTACCCTTTCAATCCTATTAATCTGCTTCTCATCCCACCATGCAGTGCTTTCTGAAATGCACTTTACCTCCCTGTCCTTCCTGCTAGGTTCCCCTAACTTCACTTCTTGGACTACTGAGTCTGCCACCAGGAGAAGCTTCCTGTTCCTCTGGGGTTCTCTATTCCCCTTCCCAGGTGCTGCATCCTGGAGGATCCTCCCATCCTCCTTGGTCTCAGCTGTGGGTGCCATTGTGGGGCTATCCTGCTCCTCCAAAACAGCGTAGGAGTTGCTTAATCAGACCAATTGGGGGATGTGCTTCAGACACCTTCATGGCTACTTCCCTACAGTTCCACAATGGTCCTTTTTTACTCCTGCTTGGACTCACTTCCTCCATGCAGATGCTGGTTGCCTTCCCTATGCCTTTACTTGATTTTCTCCACTTTTCCTCTACCCTTCCCTGACAATCCTCTCATGCAAGGCTGCTTCTGAAGCACTCTCCAATTTCTTTAAAATCCAACCTACTAAAGTCCAGGACCCTCGTCTTTTTGTGGCTTGCCTCTGCACCCATCTTAATGTGGAACCACACTGCACAGTGATCACTGGTTCCCATTGGCTAGCCCACTGTGACATGACTAGAAACTATCACAGCCTCCAGTAGGACAGGGATTCAGAGGAGCAAAGGGAGACAGCATGTCCCCAATAGGATTGCACTTTTACCCCATGAATCATTTTCAACTCTCAGCATGCTAAATCCATAGTGCAGGAAAGGTGCTACTGGGACATTTGCTGGCCCATATGGGCTAACTATCATCTCTGCACAATGCCTCTGTGCATGACTGCATGGAGGAATTGTACACAGCAGTGCCAGCCCCCACCTCCCGATCACCATTCGGATGCCCCTAATATTATAATAAAATGATCCCTGGCATCTAGTAGTTCCCCCCAGTCACATTCAGATAACCCTGATTAGTAAAACAATCCCTGGCATCTAGTATTTCCCCACCTCCAATCACCATTCAGATGTTCCTGATTAGTATATTAAGAGGATTCTTGGCATCTAGCTCACCCTGATTGCCAGCTGAGCCCCCTCCCAATTTCACGCATTAAGGTCCTTCCACCCCTCTCCCCACGGCGGCCCATAAATTACCCTAGCTGCCAGTCGCTCCCACTGTAACAGTGACAGGCCTAGCCCCTTTGCTCACCACCTCAGCTGGCCACTTTCTGAGTGACAGTGAGTGAGCACACACCTACTATAGAAACAGATATTCTACAGTAGAAGCACACTCACTCCCTTTCGCTCAGACAGTGATCAGCCAAGGTAATGAGCTGAGAGGCTGTACCAATCACAGTCACAGGGAGTAGCTGCAGTCTTGGGTGGCCAATGGGGAGAGGGTGGATGAACCTGGTTGGATGGCTTTGGGAGGAGGCTCAGATTTGTGACTGGGGGTTGGGGCTACTAGATGTCAGGAATCATGGAAAAATAGAAACACAGAAACGTAGACAATGATGGCAGAAAAGAAAAACAATGGTACATCCAGTTTGCCCTTAGTTCCCTATTAAACCTCGGGACCTATTGTCCATACAGAGTACTGGCCATCACTATCCACTCCCCTCTTCCCCTCCCTACTACTATCAGCCTGAGTAACCATTATACCCTTCACTTTATCACAGCCATGCTCAAAACCATTTATGGTTTTAGTGCCTGCCATCTCAGTTGGCAGACTATTCCACATTTCCACCACCACCATGTCTGGAAAATAAAACTTTCCAATATCCCTCCTGAACCTCCCTCCCATCAGTTTCTACTTGTGCCCCCGTGTTCTTGAACTGTTACTCATGCTAAGTAGTTCTTCTCCGAGCACCTTGTTTATTCCTTACAGGAACTTGAAGGTCTCTGACATATCACTCCTTTCTTGTCCAGTCTCTAGTGAAGACAGCAGTGAGTTAAGCAGATCCTCATAGGATCTGTCCTGTCAGCTCTGAATCATCCTGATCACTCTTTGTTATACCGTCTTCAGCCTGTCCTTTTCTTTCCTGAGGTGAGGTCTTCAGAACTCTGCATAGTACACTAGGCACAGCCTCACCAATGATCTATAAAGAGGCAGTAAACCTCTTTTCTTCTACTGTCAGAACCCCTTCTGGTACATCCTAGCATCCTATTTGTCTTACTAGAGGCCCCGCTGCACTACATTGATTGTTTAAGGGTGTCACTAATGATGACTCCTAGCTCCCTTTCCTCAGCTGTACTGCTCAGCTCTACTCCTCCTATCCAGTACTCTGTCCTGGGGTTCTTGTTCCCTAAGTGAATTACCTTGCACTTTTTGGCATGCCAAACCACAGGCCACCTCTCTACTCTTTGCATGTCACTGCAGTTTCCTACTTCGCCCATCACTACCCTCCCATAAGCTTGGTGTCATCTTCAAAGAGACACAGCCCCAGATTCATTCTCAAATGTTGTTGCTGAGCATATTGAAGAGGACAAGACACAGGATGGATCACTGAGGTATTCCACTCATGACTTCCCTCTCTTCTGGTTTGACACAACCTCACCCCCTTGTACCGTGACCTACGCCACTCTGATTGGTGCCATATCTCATTGGCCTCCTCCACTGACTCCATGCTAATGTATTTCAAAATGAAATTCCTCGAAATATGGAATTGCCATGCTCCTCCAGCACAGGACACAAAAAAAGTACCCCACCTCCCCTAGATCATGGCAGAACTCATAGCTTGCTTATAAACATAGAAACATTGAAACACAGACTTTGTCAGCAAATAAGGACCGCTTGGCTCACCTAGTCTGCCCATTACCCTACTTATTGGATAAGCTACAGATCCTAGTTAACCAACAGCCTACATCCTCCTACACCCCACAAGAACTGCTTTATGTCTGTCCCATACATTCTTGAATTCCTCCACTGTTTTTGACCCCAGAAAGGCTGTTCCATGCATCCACTACCCTCTCTGTGAAAAAATACTTCCTCACTTTGCCCCTAAACGTGTCCCCTCTATCTTCAAATTGTACCCCCTTGTTCTTGCACATCTCTTTGTCTGAAAGATGCTACCTTTTTGGACTTTATTGATTCATTTCATGTAAATTTTTATGTTTGCTTGTGCGCATGTGCAAGAAATATTATGTGGCAGCTTAGGAGAGAAACGGGTTGTGGAGGCACGGCACTGTGACAGACAACGGAGGCATTGCATTTGGGAGCTTGGTACTGGTGGACCAATGGAGGTACAGTGTGCTGATGAAACTGGCTTCCAAAAGTGCCACCAACTTGTAACGTTTTCACCGCAGTAATCAGGGGCCACCTTGGGGTTGCAGCGTCAGCCATTCCGCTGCAATGAAGGAGCAACCCGTCATTTCAGGGTGAAATGTTACCTAGTGTAATATTGTTTGTGAACATGGTGGGAAGCTGCTGACATGTTCACAAACAATATTATTCATCCCCCACTGCCGAGGGGGTGCCCAATCCCCCTCAGCAGCATGCATCCCCCCAAAACAGTCTTTGTTTGCCAAAGGGGGCCTCAATCCCCGTCAGCTTCAGTCCACCATCCCAGTTTAATTTGCCGATGGGGAAGCCCTCTCCCCATCAGCATAATGTCCCCCCCAAAAAAACTTTGGTTTTGTGCCGAGGGGATTCCCAATCCCCTTGGCTCTTGCCCCCAGTATGTGCTGACAAGGTGCCCAATCCCCATCAGCTACAGCCCCCAAAAATACACTCAGGTGGCACACTGGGAGCCCACCCCAGTGTGCCAAATGTCCCTGGTTAAAACAAAGTCCTGTGATGTTTTTTTTCTTTTTGGTTTTTTTCCTGAAAATCAGAAAATGGTCCCTCGTTGACTCCAGTGGCACCCACCCTCAATGCACCCTGCCTTCCCACACCCCCCATACTTACCTCCAGAGCTCAGCTCTACAATCTTCGGTGGACTGGGAAGATGTCTGCACTCTTCAAAGCTGACCGTGAATGCCAGTAAGCTGTATAATGGCACAAATAGGGTTTTTTCAACTTTGGTGAATATCTCAGGCATTTTTGGGAATTTTGGCACCAAATTTTCAACATGGGGTTATTGGGACCCCTCTTCATGAATTCAGCCACTGTCATGGCATTATTCGGTCCCAAAAGGTGATTTAGGGGTCACTGCATCTAATCACCTTTTGGGACTGATTAACAAAATGACAGTGCCAGTGTTCATGAGGTGGCTTCTCAAAAAGTCTATATTGCAAATCTAGTGGAAAAAAATCCAAGAATTGACTGTTTTACAAGCGTGCATTGCTCAGTTCCTACGCACGCTCATAACTTCACAAATTTGAAATATTTTCACTCCAGGTTTTCAACATGGCCATTTTTCTGCACCTCCTTATGAACAGTACAGCTGTCATTTTTGACATCCTGGCCAACATGTGTTTTCACACTTCTGGTGCAGAATAGTGCGGTTGCTGTCAGAAATCAGTGTTTGGGGCAAATTAAGAAAATTACAGTGACACTGTTCATGAGCAGAAGTCCTAAAATGACTCTGTTGAAAATTTTGAGACGAAAGTCCATAAAACTACTGTGTTACAAGCCTGCATTGTGCAGTTTCCACGCACGCTCATAATTTCGCACATTTGTAATATTTTCACTCCAGATTTTCAACTTTGCTATTTTTCCATACCTCCTTATGAACAGTACAGATGTCATTTTTCACATCCTGGCCGAAATGTGTTTTTGCACATCCGGTGCAGAATAGCATTGTTGCTGTGGGAAATCAGTGTTCGGGACACATTAAGAAAATCACAGTGACACTATTCATGAGCAGAGGTCCTAAAATGCCAGTGTTGAAAATTTGGTGACAAAAGTCCATAAAATGACTGTGTTACGCACATGTGCTGCACAGTTACCATGTATGCTCAAAAGTGCGAGCATTTTTAATATTCCCACAACAGATTTTCAACATTACCATCTCTTCATACCTCTCTATGGATGGTACAGCTGTCATTCTTCACATCCTGCCCAACCTCTGTTTTGGCACATGTGATGCAGAATGGCACGGTCGCTGTTGGAACTCAAAGTTCAGGACACATTGACAAAATCACACTGACACTCTTCATGAGAAGAGGTCCCAAATGCTTTCATGAGGTGGGGTCACAAAAGGCCGTGTTGAAAATGTGTAGTGCAAATGCCAACAAACGTCAGAGGCATTAGGGTTTCTAACCATAACGTCTCACCCTGTACAGACTGACAGGCACTGGGGTGTGCCTTTGGATTGCCAGCTGTACTGCTCATACCATCCCACCCCCAGTCCCCCAGCCACTGACAGGAATCGAGGTGTACCTTGGACTCTTGGGCCCCAGAGTTCACCCCATTCTCCTATGCTGCCCCTATTTCAGCATATATTTTTATGGAATGGGGTGACTGTAAAGCCCAACACCCCAAGGCACACCTCAACACGTGTCGGTGTCTGCAGAGTAGAGTGAGGTGACATGGCATGACTGTCATGGGTGATGACCCAAACACTTACCCCAATGCCTGTCTGTCTCTACAAGATGGAGGTGGGGTTGGCGTGAAGTTCAGTACTTCACTGCCATTCCTAGTCTGCACCTGTCTAAATCCTGCATTTCCAGTGCTAATACCAGCAAGCAAATATTTGGCATTGACAAATGCTTGTTTATACTTTTAAGCAGGATGAGCAAAACTGCTCATTTTCACCAGCGACAAGTACTTAAATGTTTTTATTATGTGCCCCCTCCTCTCCCTCCTTTCTTCAAGGGTATACATATTAAGCTTCTTTCATCTCTCTTCATATTGCTTTTGGTGCAGACCTTGCACCATTTTAGTTGCCCTCCTCTGGACTGCCTCCATCCTGTCTATGTCCTTGTGGAGGTGAGGTCTCCAGAACTGTATGCAGCATTCCAGATGGGGTCTCACCAACTGTCTGTACAGAAGGATAACTACTTCCTGTTTTCTACTGGTGAATGGTGATGCCTCTCCCTATGTATCCCAGTATCCCCCCAGCCCTCCTTACTGCCTTCTCACATTGCTTGCCTACCATAAGTCATCTGATATGACAACCTATGGTACCTTTCTATTTTTGTTGTTGTCAGTACCTCCCCCCACATTGTGTACCCCCAGGTTTTTGTTTCCCAGGTGCATTACATTGCATTTCTTTGCACTGAGTCTAAGCTGCCATAATTTTGATCATTTCTCCAACCTTGCCAGGTGCCTTCTCATCCTTTCCATCTCCTCTTGTGTATCAACCCATTGTAGATCTTTGTGCCATCTTCAAATAGGCATACTTTCCCTTCCAGTCCCACTGCAGTATCACCTATAAAGACATTAAAGAGGACCAGTCCCAGTCATGAACCCTGAGATACCTCACTAGTAACCCCTCTTTCTTTGGAGTGGACTCCATTTACTAATACCCTCTGTGTCCTGTTGTCCAGCCAATATTTTACCATGGCTACAACCCTGGGACTCACTCCAAGGCTGACTAATTTGTTTATTAATCTTTTGTGTGGGACTGTATTAAATGCCTGCCTAGGTAAGCAATGTCCACAGCCCCTCCCTGGTCTAATACTTTGGTTACCCAGTCAAAGAAATCAATTAGATTTGTCTGACATGACCTGCTCGCTGTGAATCCATACTGCCTCAGATCCTGTGTTACACTGGCCTCTAGGAACTCAACAATTCTTTCCTTCAGAAGTGATTCCATCATTTTCCCTATCACTGAGGTCAGACTAACAGGTCTGTAGTTTCCTGCCTCTGTCTTGCTCCCACTTTTGTGAAAGGGAATCCCATCCACCATTCTCCAGTCCTCAGATACCACACCATCCTCCCATGAATTATTAAAGTATAGTCACTGGCCCATTGGTGCAACAGTTGGATTTCCATCTGCAACGCCAGTGACCCAGTTTCGGGAATGGACTCAGATCGCTGGAGGGCCAGCCAGGGGGAGAAGGATGGAGCGTCCATCGACAGCTCACCTTCTCCGGGGGGACAGGGAGGAGGAGATGTGGCTTGGCATCTGCTGACCTCTGGTGGAGACCAGGGGTACAGCATGATGTCTGACCCTAGCTGTCTGGCAAGCGAAGGATGTCTGGCATATGCCGTGATGTCAGTGGCACATTGCTCCCCTCTGGAGAAAACTGAAAAATGGTGCCCTGGCTGATCGAGTGACAGCCTTCCCAGATCTCCAGATCTGGGCTCCTGGACCTCCATCTGCCACCTCAGCAGCACCCAGGGTCATGAAGTATGGCCGGAAGGCTCATCCCGCAAGTAAGTAAGTAAGGGACCCGCCTGATAATGGGATACATTGGGGATACCTGATTAGGCTGCAATATGGGGCAGTGGGGTCACAAAGCTGCCAAGATGGAGCAATCCAATGAGGGTCCCAAAAGAGTGATTGGCCAGGGTACGGGGGTGGAAAAACAAATAATACAAAAAAAAAAAGTATAGTCAATGGTGTCACTAGTTCTCCACTTAACTCTTTTAGAATTCTGGTGTGAATCCCATCAGGCCCCATTTCTTTGTCCACCTTCAGTTTTAGGAGTTCTTTCAGGACCCCTTTCTTCTGTGAATGGACTGGTATCGACCACCCTATCCAGACTGCTTCTATTCTTTGGTTTAGGTACCTCCCCCTCCTCTTCTTTTGTGAATACTGAACAGAAGTACTCATTCAGTATCCCTGCTTTTTCACTGTCAACCTCTGCCCAACCTCCCTTTCCTTTATTAAGCCTCACTATCTGTCCCTTGATCTTTCTTTTCTCCCTAATGTACATATAAAAGGTTTTATCCCTGAGCTGGCTATCTTTTCCTCAGTTTGGGCCTTTGCTATTCTGACTGTCTTCCCCACTTCCTTCTGCTTTTACTGGTACAGTTCTCTGTCCTGCTCCTTCTGTGTTTCCTTATACTTCCTGAATGCTACTCTTTTCTCCCTAACCTTTCCCACCACCTCTTTTGAGAACTATAGTGTTTTTTTTCCTTTGTTTTTGTTTTGTTGATTTGCTTCACACAAAGGCTTGTTGCCTCTGTGATGCCTGTTTTGATTTTCCCCCATTGTTCCTCCACTCCTCTTTCTTGCCTGTTTGCTAGTGCTTTTCTGAGGCACTCTCCCATTTTCCCAAAGTCAGCCCTCCTAAAGTCCAATACTCTTGCTTTTGTATGACTTGACTCTATGGCTATGTTTATCGTGAACCACACTGATTGGTGGTTGCTTGTTCCCAGATGGCTACCCACTTCTAAATCTGAGATCCTCTCTCCATCCCCATTTGAGAGTACCAGGTCTAAGATTGCTCCCTTCTGAGTGGGTTCCAACACTAGCTGTCTGAGGCCCCCCCTCCTGTAGGGCATTGAGAATGACTCTGCTCTTGGATGTGGCTGTAGCAAAGGTGCTCAATTTAACATCTGGCATGTTCAGGTCCCCCATCAGCAATATCTCCCCTTTTTCTGCCATTCTAAGGATGCCTTCTATCATTTTCTTGTCCAGTGCCTCCCCCTGTGATGGAGGTCTGTATACAACCCCTGTGTGGATTTTTGGTGCCATTTCCTATCTCTAGGGTGGCCCACAGTGCCTCCTCTACTCCCTGTTTACCCTTTAGTTCTGTTGCTTTGATCCTTTGCCTTACATAGAGAGCTACTCCTCCTCCTTGTTTACCCTCCCTGTCCCTCCTGTACATTGTGTACCCTGCTATGTGTACCCTGCTATGTTGACATCCCAGGAATGGTTCTCTGTGGGCCATGTTTCTGTGACTACCACAATATCCAGGTGTCCCTCTTTCATCAACGCCACTAGTTCAGGGAGCTTGCTATACAGACTATGAGTATTGGTACTCATCACTCTCCATTTTATGATGGCATTACCCCTTTTAGCCCTGAGTTCAAGTGCATGATTTGGCCTGGTCATAAAATAAACATAACCCATTCCCCATAGCCTCCAGAGGTATCATCACCTCTGCAATACTGTACCAAGGCAATAAGGCTTTTCAAAAGTGAGTATTTTACATACACCATCAGTGCCAACATTGGTCACCTATCTAAATTTTGGAAAGTTACCACAATCTCATCTAGCCACCCATTCCATCCCCTTTGCCTGTCCTCAAAGTGGGTAACACCCTTGTCTCTAACCCCTCCTTCATCATCACAGAGGTTTAATTCCTTTTTTTATCACCTGCACCTCCTCTCTCCTCTCCTCTCCTCCCTCTCCCCTTCCTTGCCTCCCTCTCACCCCTGCCAGCCTGCATCACAGTCATCTCCTTCATTCCCCCTAGTTTTCTTATCTCCAGTAACTCTATCCTCTATCACCGACATCCTTCCTGCCTTTAACCCTTCCAAGGGTAGGAGCCCAGATCACCTGGATAGCAAGCTTTTCCATCTCTCTCTGCTTCTGCTATCTCCTCCCTATTGGGTGACCTCCCTAACCTCTCTTTCTGCTGTTCCTCCATCCTTGCTGACTGGAAGACTGCCACTGTTACTCCTGTTCCAAAAGGTGGTAACCCATCTGCTACTAACAACTATTAACCCATTTCTCTCCTCCCTCGAAAATATAGGAAGAAATAGTAGTGTCACAACTCTCTCCCTTTCTGGACTCCTCTTCCTTCTTCACCCACTACAAGTCTGGCTTCTGCAAGAACCACTCCACCACCATCTCCCTGCTCAGGCTTACCAAATCCATCCACAATGGTATGGATCACAGCCTATTCATCTCTGCTATCTTCGTCGATCAAGCTAAAGCACTCAACACTGTCTCCCATCCCAATTATTAGCCAAACTCCAGGCTACAGGCCTCTCTGACTCAGTCATTGGTTGTTCTACTCCTACTGCATGAGTAGGTTCCAGGCAGTCAGAATTAGTGATCCCCTCTCTCCTCCCTGCCTGTATCCACTGGGGTCCCACAAGGATTGGTGTTAGACTCTCCACTTTTCTCCATTTTCCTTAATGATCTCCCCTCTGTATGCTTGTCTGCATCCATTCACATGTACACAGATGACATTGTCCTCTTCACAGCAGGCCCACAGACTCCAACTGGACTTTGATCAAGTTCTGCCCTGGCTATGCACAAATCAGTTTTTCCTCAATGCCAAGAAGACTGTCTCCATGTTCTTTGGCACAAGGCACATATTTTCTAGGCTCCCTCCCCTTCCTACTTTTCATACCCTGGATGGCTCCCCTGTGGAGGATGTGAACACCTTTAGGTATCTTGGTATCTGGCTAGGCCAGCACCTAAACTTTTCTGAACAAGTGGATGCTATAGTCAAAAAGCTGCACCCCAATTTGGTGCACTTTACAGGATCTATGACTGTATCCCACCTCCAGCAGACTGTGCTATTATCCAAAGAATGATTCTCCCAATCTTTGACTATGGTGCTGTGGTGTACAACGCAGCCCCAGTCACTACCCTTGCCAGACTGGACACACTCTTCAATTATTTCTGCCATTATACTCTCAACTGTTCTTATAGGACTCATCACTGTTCTATGTATAAATCCTTCTCCTTTTCTGCCAGCTTTGTGGGCAAATTCTGGCTTGTTTCCCTACCCTCCCACCTCTATGTTCCCCCACAGCAATACCCTCAGAAGCTCCAATGTTAGAACCTGAGCAGCCCCTTCAGTTTCCACAACCATTGGCAAAGCTACATTCAGCCACTGCGTCCCTAAAATCTGGAACTACCTCACCCCAGCCATTCACCAATCTCCCTCCAAAGGAGCCTTTCAAGCCACTTCAGAGCTCTCACCTCTTCCTCCTGCACTTGCTCATGTAATATTCCTTCCTGCACTCCTATGACTTGTTTCCAATTTAGGTACAGCTATAATGTAGGCACATATGCTCCCACTCTATGCATTATGCCCAAATGTTCACAACTAGTGTTGATTTAAACTGCTCTGTATTTGATTGCCAGCTTACGTTTGTGACTCCTGACTGCACTGTATATGCATTGTCGATTGTTTGCATGTCACTCAAGTTCTCACATCTTGCATGTATTATTCCCACTGTAATTTGCAATTATGTGCCACTCTCCTCTGCTCTGTCAATGGTCTTCCAACATATATGTTATGTATTTTGAACTCTTGTGCTACCTAAGCCCTGTTTGTACAAGTTCCTCTTCCTCCAAGATGCATCTAGAAATGAGCTCCCAGCTTAGTATTCCTTTCCTGGTGAAACTTTTAAACATGTAAGTAAGTAAATAAATTCTACACCCATATTATTATAATAATTGGGTGATCTGAATGGTAATTTTTTTGAGGGGGCACTAGACACCAAGGATCATTTTACTATAATAACTAGAGCCATTTAAACTGCGATCAGGGGTGTGGAACCTTTAGATGCCAAGGATCATTTTGAGATACTGCTTGGGAGCATCAGAGTGGTGACCAGGGGTAGGGTGACAATAAGCACCACTGTGTGCTCAAATGAGGGCAGGATTTTTGGAAGCAGTAAACAGTATTGCAATTTCAGTTGTTAAACACTTTCGAAACCTTTTATATAGCACTGTGTGCTGTATGCAGGAGGGGATCCCTGTCTCATTTGCAAGGCTGTAGTAATACATATGCACATGCACATGATCAGGTTAGCTCTGGGGCTGCTAAATATATGGCATCTGTACAACAATGCTGTTCCCACATGGCATAGTGCTTAGATGTTTAACACTCCACTAGCCTTCTGAAAATGGGGCCCTAACTAATAAAAAATCCTCTGCCAATACCTCTTAAGATGCAGAAAGTAAACACAAATGGATAATCTTTTCTGTACCTTTATGTATTTTTGTATGTTATTTTCCTTGGAAAACATTTATCCAATTTCAAAACATTGTGATGTGTATTGAAATATTTATAACAACTGTAGCTAAAATACAATTTCTTCTTTCATCTGAGTGCTGTTTTTATTTACTTATAAAAATACAGTCTTGTGGGCTGGCTTAATGGCTTGGTGGTAGCTGTACTGCCTCCCATGCCAGTGGCCCGGTTTTAGGGGAGGACCTGGGTCAAACAGGGGTTAGCTGGTTGAATAAATGGTTGAGTATGTCAGGGACTACTGTCCTCTCAGGGAGGAGGAGTCTGACCATGCCACCCTTTAACAGCCACCTAGTGAGGAAGGCTGGAAGAGCAACAAAGTGGCATAATGGGCAGTGCTCAGGCAGGCACAAAGCAGTACTTGCCTTTAATTGGATTATCATCATTGCATGCTTGGCTGCCCAGGGGATAAACCAAAGGTAGAAACCTCCAGTGGCAAAATAATCCATCAACCTGTCACAGGCTTTGCACTACTAACCAGGCTCTGCTCCTGTCTGAATATGTGTCTCCTTGTGAATGGCCCTGTCCCTCCTTGCCACAGCAAGGGGGCAGTGGGGAGGCCATGGGAGATCTTAGAGCAGGTAAGTCCTGGGGATTTTGGGTGATGGGCATGGACAGGTCAGTGCACAAGGGGGTCAGTGGGTGACCTAGAAGATAAACATCTCCTTAGAAAAATAAATAAAACACAGTTTGGAAATCTCAAACTCAATAATACAGTCATGCCATATAAACAACATAACTATGCACTATGCAGGTAGACCAGGGCAGGTTTTTAGTGGAGACCAAGTGCCTGGCAAAGCTCTGTCCACCTTGCAGTGATTGACAGATATGTAATGGGGAGGCTAGGAGCTGTGTGTGCCACCAGTGAGGCATCACAGTAAAGTTATTCAGAACAGAAATGTGCAAATTATACATATGCCAGCTGAGCTCCTGATGAGAATTGGTCGCTGAGTGATTGTTACAAAAATGAATATATTTTTTCTTAACCAAGAACCTTTATTAAATAAAACATTAAAATAAAAACAAAAACTAAATTGAAACCAACCTAGCAGAGTACAAACTAAGAAAGTGTTTGGCTTACACTTTCACAGTTCCTGCAATGCCTCCCAAGCATTCAGCTCAGATAAATTGCTGGACTGACACAGTAATTAATTACACATAAATCGGATCAAAACTTTAACTTAGAAAAATGCATGCAGTCCCCTGTGTTTACATGGTATGACAGTGATATGTTAGGACTATCCTAAGTATTAGCTTCCCATACAAATGTGTTTTAACAGTAAATGAGGGCAGTATTTATTTAAAAGAATAAATTACAGCATTTTAAATTAGTTCTAAAAGTTTCTTGTCACATCACAAGGTTCTGAACTTTGATTAAAGGTGTGCGAGCAAAACAATATGGAAAACCCCATAAAGAAGTAGAATAAGAGATAACCGTGTTTTGTTTACCTTCTGCTCTAAAGCTGTAGACATTCTGTCATCATGCCAGCAGCTCCCTGGATGCAACAGGAAATGTGTGCAGAGGCAGGCCATTCACAGGGGAGGGGTAATTTCAGAATGTAGTCCATTTCAGTATATAGTTTTTTTTGTTTCAGTATATAGTGTATGTCGATTTTTCAGTCTGTAGTGTATGTATTTCAATATGTAATATACTTCTTTCAGTATATAGAATATGCAACATTTTTCAATAGATAGGTCAAGTGTTTTAATATATAGTGTATTTGTTTCAGTATATGGTGTATGCAGATTTTTCAGTGCATAGTGTATTTATTTCATTAGTGTATGTATTTCAATATAAAGTGTAGCTGTTTCAATTAATAGCGTATTTATTTCACTAGACAGTGTATGTGGATTTTTCAATGTATAGTGTATGTATTTCAATATGCAACGTGTCTGTTTCAGTATATAGTGTATACAGATTTTTTCAATATATACTGTTTGTGTTACAATGTATAAAGTATTCATTTCAGTAGATAGTTTATGTGGATTTTTCAGTCTGCAGTGTATGTATCTCAATAAGTAATTTGTATGTTTCAGTACATAGTACATTTGTTTCAGTATATAGTGTATGTGGATTTACTCAGAATGTGTATTTCACTAGATAGTTTATGCAGTTCACTATTTAATGTAAGCAATTTAATATATATGTGTTTCACTATATGATATAAGCATTTCAGTATACAGTATATGTATTTCACTATATGATGTATATATTTTAGTAGATAGTGTATGGGGTTCACTATACTGTGTATGCATTTCACTATATAATGTATATGTTTCATTATATCATATATGTATTTCACTATATAGTGAAACAAAATGGTTATATTAAATGCACACTGAAAATAGAAAATGCAGTTACAAATCTACATTTCAACCTTAGGTCTTCTTCAGGAAATATCTAAAAGAAAAAAACAAAGTCAGTGAAGAGGGGAGGTAAAATAAGGGATATATACGTGGGGAAAGAAGAAAGGGGAAGGCTCAGGGAGAAGTGGTAAAAGGCAAAATTAAGCGAGGATCTGTGAAACAAAAGGGTGATGATGAGAAAGATAAGGCATAATAGGAGAAACTATATAGTGTATGTCTGAATTATGTCTCTAATGGCTTCCATACATCTCCAAAGCAACAGATTGTGATGCTATACACAAAATTGTGATGCCAAGTGTAGACAAGCAGCTAGAGCAGTTCCATGTCATAATCACGAAAATAATACGACTAGTCGCACAAGAACGAGTACATTTCGTTGAAATCAAATTCCTCTACTTAGCAAACACACCAAATCTAAAAACAGTGATGGCCATGGATGATATAATGTAATATTTAATCATGGGGGATACGCCCCCCCTGCACCCCCAAAATTAATATAATCAAATCCGGGGGGTGGGGCAAACACTGGGAGACAGAGGAACACATAGGGGATACACTAGCTGGGACAACACAGTTGGGGGAACCACAGGATGAAGAAGCAAAAAAGAAAAAATCTAACAGCTTACAGACAGTGACATAAAAAAATCACCTGCAGGCTGTACCGAACCCAGAACCATCACCACTCTAGGTGGTGACCGTAACCACCACACAAGGTGGCCAGCTCAACAGCAGCAGGCTGCACTCCCCTACTTAAACCCTACAATTATTCAATTCCCCCTCTCTCTTGTCAGTCACTCTCACTCTTTTATCCATCCACCCTTGCTATTTCCTCCCCTCGCTATACCCTCCCAGTCGCTACTCCATTGGTGAGAAAACTGAGTCTGTCCTATGTGAGTTGCTCAGTTTGCTTCATCTACATTACGTGATACCAGCCAGACCAGATAGCATTGAAATTTTGTTTTACTGCAAATGTTAATAAAGAAATAAAGGTGAGAGTTACAGAAAAAACATGAATATAAGCAGAACGGTGTCTAAAAATTACAATTTTCCAAAGTTGTTCAGATGGTGTCAGGGGCTCTTTAAGCCACACATGTTATTAGGAGATTCAGTGCTGTCTACATATTTCAGTAAAGTAGAGCTGTGATTTTCTAAATTTGTAAGGACTGTATACATTATCAATGTATTAGTTATGTTACTCCAAATCTCCGAAAGGGTTATGACTGATGATTTAAAGCAAACTATCATAGAATGGGGAGGAGCTGGGGGTTCCATGGTGATGTCACAGCTTTGGAGTGTGTTGGTCTTAGTACTGGAACTGCCAGTGTCAAATGTACCATAGCAGGCCATTCTGGAGAGGAACATAGGCATGGCATTAGTCTCCAACATAAATTATAGTAGCACAGTGAAGGGCATCCGGATGTGTCTTTGAAGAAACATTTACAGCACCGCTTATTGTCATGGTGGATGCTGAAAGTGATTTGGAATTCAAACTATGGGTTGGCCGGGTGAGTAACCTTATGAAAGCAAATTGCATTACAATTATAAATTAAGAAAGTGCTTCTGACCAATCAGAGTGGTCTTTTCACCTGAATATAAGATACTCAAAATAAGTGTAGTGTGCTGCACATGCAGTTTCCTGAATGCAGGCATGTTCAGTCTTTTTAGTTTCAGTTGCCTATTATATTTTTAGTTTTAGTAGTTAAGGAATACTACTGTGTATTAACACATACTAATAACATATTTATACCAAGATAATATAATTCTTCCCCCAGCAGCACTCTTACAATTATTGTGATGCTTACATTTTAAGGGTGCCAGACCTGATCCCTTGAAACTGCAGTTGTCACAATCTAAGCAGGCATGTGAGACCACTCAGTTTTATACATAACTATCTATCTATCTATCTATCTATCTATCTATCTATCTATCTATCTATCTATCTTTTAGGAGGAAAAAAAGGGTTGCCCCATTAAGGGCAAACTTAATTGTCAGAGGTTTCCTGAGGGGAGATGCAGTGGGGAGGAGACAGCGCAGAGCTAGCACAGGGCAGGGGGGCTTGAGGGAGACAGAGGGGCTCATGGGAAGGAGAAGAGAAGGAAAGATGATAAGCCAGCAACAGACACAGGGGAGGGCCCAGAAGGGTGGTATATAGTGAGTGCTGGGCTTAGCAGAGCCCTTCTTTTGCTAGATTCTAAAATTACCCACCCATCCACTCACCCTAAGGAAGACAGAGAGGGATCCAGGTGGCAGAAGGGGGCAAAGTATAGAGTGCTAATTCATAGGTTGCTGTAAGAGGGCAACGAGAGCTACGTAAATGAGGAAGTTGCTCAGATTGCTGAAAGAGGGCACTGCAAATGAAAGTGAGCTGTGTAGGTTGCCACCAGAGGGTAACACACAAGAAGGCTTGAGAGTTGGATAAGGACTGGGTTATCAACAGAGAACTATAGGTACCAAAAAGGGGCAATGAGAAGGAGAAGGAAGAATGGAGTGGGATGGGGGGAAGAGGCATATGGAGAGGATGTTGGGGGCTCAGAGGGTATGGGGTGGTAAAAGGACAGGCATGGGCTGGGTTGACATCCAGCCATGTCAGGCACCTTGTGGGGTTGTCTCCCCAGAGGACCAGAACTGAGGACCAGGTTAGACATCCGAACCCAGGAAAGAAGAAGATGGGAAAGAGTGGTTTTCTCAATAATAAGAGGGGTGTCAGATAAACTTCAGAGCCTGAGGAAGAGGCCAAGGATATGGCTAAGGATATGGACTTGGTGGCAGGACATATGGAAGGAATAGTGATACTCAAAACAGGGAATGTATAGCATATGAATGTATTAAAGGATTTCAGGATGTAAACAAATTGCAATAAAGTGATTGAAAGACTGGAATGATGAAAATGGAGATGTGCAAAGATGTTATGTTTAAATAAAGAAACAGCGAATTTAGCTCCCAAGTCAGGTCTCTGGAGTATTCATTTTACTGAGAGGAATCACACTGACAAAAGGTTTTTGTATGTAAGGCAAGGATGAAATTCCTGTTGGTCCTCAGTGCCACTGCATTTAGACACAACTGCATTACAAGAATTCTGCAAAATCATATAGAGGCTGCAAATTGCAAATCTAGGATGAATAACACATACATCAGTCACATAGTGCAGTAGGTAATGTGCTTTTATTCTCAATAATTATTTTCAAGTGCCAGTCCTGAGGTGGTATTATGCATGCTTCTTAAAGGTCATGTGCAACGGCTTTTACACATTTTTTATAAAACCTTGAAAAGCTGAAATTCAAGTCCTTATGTCATAATTAGTGTTTCCTGAGAATTTCAAGCTGTTTGGTTTTGTGGTTTTCTTTAAATCAGCATTTGTTAACTTGCTCTACAGTAGCTGAAAACAGTGGAGTTATTTCTGTCCTCTCAGTCAAACTTAGAGTGCGATGACATCATTTTGGAGTAGCTTGCTGTTTCAGATTCCCAACCAGAGCAGTAGTTTGTAGAGTTAATGGTTTGTTGAGCTCTCCAAGTTTCTTGCAAACACAGTCTCTGGCTTCTGTTTAGATAGATCAGTTTAAAATATAACATTATATTCTCATAAAAAGCAGATCATTTTAATTTCAAGGCTGAATTGAAGTGGTGAAAATCTTTCTCTGAGAAATTAGTCTGTATCACAGCTCTCAGTTCTTTCTAATCAAAACTCAGATTGTTTTTCTAACTATATAACACAGCTATTAAATGTATATAAAAATAAATCTAAATTGTGCTCTTTCACAGAAACAGTTTGTCTTTGATGTAGCCTCCATAAATAGATTTCATGTAAGAACATTTTCTTTTCATGTCAGATTGACAAACAGTACATGTGCTTGAAATACTGTAGCAGAGTGTGACAGGCACCTGTCAGAACTCACAAATTTCAGTTCTTTGGTAGTTTCTGTGTGAAGATACATTGTTAACTGTAACTAGAAACATTTTGAGGCATCTTGATGCACCATGTCTCTGCCTCAAAGCTGAGGCAGCTGCAGCCTACTGCCACCTATCCCTGCCCCACAAGCCCCCTTCCTTCTGCTCCACATTTGAAGCTGCTGCATCCTGCTTTCCACCATCTTCTCCCACACAGTCAAGGATTGTGCACCCTGCTGCCTCCATCCCCTGCCTAAAGAATCAGGGCTGCTGTACCCTGCCTCCCCCTGCCCAAGCAATTTGGGTTGCTGCATCCTGCAGCTCTCCCCCCCACCCTCACAGTTAGGGAAGCTGAACCTGTTGTCCCTTGTTCATGACTCCACAGTCAGGGCTGCTGTGCTGTGCTATGCTGTGCTAAGCCCTAGAGTGCCCGGTTCCCTGCCTCCACAGCTGGGACTGCTGTACCATGCTGCCCTAGCCACCAGAGGTGGGGCTTTTACTACACCCTGCTATTCACTTCCATTGCCCCAAATGGTCAGGGCTGCTGCACCACGTGTACCCCATCTCACAGTCAGGGCCTCTGTACCCTGATGCCACCTGTGTTCTGTACCATAGTCAAGGCTTCTGCACCATGCTGTTCTCTATCTCCTGTCCCCAGAGATAGGGCTGCTGCACCCTGCTCCTTCCTACACAGTTGGGGTTGCTATGGCCTGCTGTACTCTAGAGACCCATGCCTCTGCAATTAGGGCTGCTGCACCATGCTGCCACTTGCCACAAGATTCAGGGCATTTGCTGCACCCTGTTGCATGCCTCCACAGTTGAGGCAGTTGCACCCTGCTGTCCCTCCTACCACCAGAGTCAAATCTTTTGCTACACCCTGCTTCCCACATCCCTTGTCCCAAACAGGCATGACTGCTGCACACTGTTTCACAGTTTGGGCTGCTGTATCCTGTTGCCACCCTTCTCTCCTGCCTGAACATTCAGGGCTGCTGCACCATGCTGCCCTCTGTCCCCACACCCACAGTCAGGGCCATGGCACCCTGTTGCCCCCTGTTCCTATATCCACAGTCAGGGCTGCTGTGCTGTACTACACCCTAGAGTATCATGCTGCCTTCATCCACAGTTGGGGCTGCTGAACCCTGCTACGCACTTCCATTGCCCCAAATGGTCTGGGCTGCTGCACAATGTGCAATCTGTGCTATTGTCAGGGCTGCTGCAGCCTGATGCACACCTGTGTCCTGCCCCATAGTCAGGGCTTCTGCCCCATGCTGTCCTTTGTCCCCTGCCACCATTGTGCCTTGCTGCACCACAGAGCCCTTTGGCTCCATAGGCAGGGGACAGGGTGCAGCAAATGCCCTTACTCTTGTGCTGTACCTTTCTCGAACAGCTGGGGTTGCTGCACCCTGCTACCCTCTCTCTCTCTCACACTCACAATCAGGGACACTGTACATGTTGCCCCCTGTTCCTGTCTCAGCAGGATGTAGCAAAGGATCTGACTCTGGCGGTAGGGAGACAGCAGGGTGCAACTGCCTCAACTGTGGAGGCATGCAACAGGGTGCAGCAAATGCCCTGAATCTTGTGGCAAATGGCATCATGGTGCAGCAGCCCTAACTGCAGAGGCATGGGGCTCTATGGTACAGCAGACCACAGCAACCCCAACTGTGTAGAAAGAATCAGGGTGCAGCAGTCCTGTCAGTGGTGACAGGGGATAGAAGACAGCATGGTGCCCTGACCATTTGGGGCAATGGAAGTGGGTAGCAGAATGCATTAAAAGCCCCACCTCTGGTGTTAGGGCAGCATGTGCAGCAGCTCCAGCTGTGGAGGCAAGTAATCTAGCACTCTAGGGCTTAGCACAGCACAGCAACCCTGACTATGGAGACAGGAACGGGGCAACAGGTGCAGCATCCCTAACTGTGAGGGTGGGGGAGAGACGGCAGCAGGGTGGGAGGGTGCAGTAGTCCTGATTCTTTAGGCAAGGGATGGAGGCAGCAGGGTGCACAATCCCCAACTGTGTGGGAGAAGACAGTGGGCAGCAGGGTGCAGCAGCCTTGAATGTTGAGCAGAAGGCAGGGGGCTTGTGAATTAGGGGACTGGTGGCAGTAGACTGCAGCTACCTCAACTGTGGGGCAGAGACATGGTGCATCGGGAAGCCACATAGTGTTTTTAATTATACACATACATGATGTATTTTCACACAAAAACCACCAAAGAACTGAAATTTATGAGTTCTGACAGAACATGTGCTTGAAATACTGTAGCAGAATGTGACAAGCACCTGTTTGTTAATCTGACATGAAAAAATGTTCTTACATGATTATATTTATGAAGGCTACGTCAAAAACAAAATTTCTGTGAATGAACAAAATTTAGATTTATTTTATATTCATTAAACAGCCCTGTGTTACATAGTTAGAAAAAAAATTGAAGTTTGATTAGAAAGAACAGAGCTGTGATACAGACATGCTGATTTCTCACAGAAAAAGATTTCCACTACTTCAATTCCGCATTGAGACTAAAACGAACAGCTTTTTAAAGGAAAAGAATTATGTATTTTAAGCTGATCTGTCTAAACACAAACCAGAGACTGGGGTTGTAAGAAACCTAGAGAGCTCAGCAGACCATAAATTCTACAGAGTGCTGCTCTGATTGGGAATCTGAAACAGCAAGCTACTCCAAAATGATGTCATCGCATTCTAAGTTTGACTGAGAGGACAGAAATAACTCCACTGTTTTCAGCCACTACAGAGCAATTTAACAAATGCTGATTTAAAGAAAACCACAAAATCAAACAGTGTGAAATTTTCAGGAAACACTAATCATGACACAAGGACTTGAACTGCAACTTTTTAAGCTTTTATTAAAAATATGTAAAAACCGTTGCACATGATCTTTAACACCAGCAATCTGACATGGCAGTTGCTAAACCTTTAACCAAAAACCTTGATAGAAGGTAGATAGAAGTTCATTCACTGACTCATTCCTCTAGTAAATGCTTTGATGCTCCAGGGATGGGAGTTACTTTTAGACAAATGGGTGACAGTTTGGAGAAATTAGGGATTAAGAACAAAAAATGAGCATATAAATATCACTTACTGTCTCTCATTTTTAAGTAAGCATTAATGCATGACAGGGTGTGCTGTTAATGGGGATTAACACACACCTTGGGTGTGTTGTGAGGCACGAGGTCACAGGCTGAGTGCTCTCACAGCACCCAGGGT
Organism: Neoceratodus forsteri; assembly: GCA_016271365.2. Classification (NCBI taxonomy): domain Eukaryota; kingdom Metazoa; phylum Chordata; order Ceratodontiformes; family Ceratodontidae; genus Neoceratodus; species Neoceratodus forsteri. The sequence goes on along the minus strand of JADMNL010000035.1, from coordinate 108,491,956 downwards.
GTGCGTTAATCCCCATTAACAGACCACCCTGTTGTGAATTAATGCATTTATTACACAGAGTCACTACAGTGTGAGGAACATAAAGGAAAGTCACATAAATTGATAAAAACCTTGATGTTTTTGAAAGTATGCTCTCCCAACAGAAAGTAGCCCCACTGTTGAAATGGCTCTGATATGCCATAATGCAGCACTACAGAGACCATGAGGTTTGCTCTTATATTACTCATGGTGCATATGTGGAGAGACGACAGGGACACTCTGCCCACAGGAAATATGACATACCCCTCAAGGTGTGGGGGGAGTGGGAAAATATCAGAGGGCATCTAACTGAACATGAGGTAAGCTGCAATAGCAGATTAACTTGCTACCATGCTAACCTATGTGAATGACTGTGGTATACCCCTCAGACTGCAACATTTTGACAGTGACCGACACTACAGCAACTACAGCGCCAAGTCACTGTAGAGTCAGCGCTGGACCCCAGCACTGTACTCGGGGGGGGGTCTTTCACCCCCTTCCCTAATCAGCTCCAACTCGGAGTTGATTATATTTAGTGGGGGGCACAGACCCAGGCTTGGGGGGTTCAGGGGGGCAAAGCCCCTGAACAAAAACATGTCAGGATGCACACTAGAAACGCATGGCGACAGCAAATCCCATCGACATGCTGGTTTCGCCGCATTAAAGAAAACGGCAATATTTTTGTCGATGACCAATCATAGATCTAATGACTGTTGAGCAAGGATCAACTGCACATTGAAGCTTTTGTCTTACCATTTTCTTTGCTTGCAGAAAATACTCATGTGAAGAATGTATGCAGAATATGGCATGGTTACTTGTACACATTAACGAAGCGGAGCCTGCCTCTCTTTCCTCCCCCCCATTGGAAAAGAGTTCTAGAATTTCACAAAGGAAAAGTAGATTTCTGTCACATATTTGAAGCATTTGCACTGTTGATGAGTGGTCAGGTGACACTTGACAAAAGTTGCATGTGTACATTCCAGGGTGTGCTGTGATCAACAGCTTAGGCAGTATTGCGCAGTGGTTTAAGGCTCTAAGCTGCAAATCTGGTGATATCCAGCAGACCAGACCTGGGTTTGAATCCCACAGCTTCTGCTTGCATACTGTGTGACCCTGAGCAAGTCACTTAATTTCCCTGTGCTCCCAGGTTGCGCCTGTCAAAAAGCTTTCAGCTTAGTGTGTCTCACCTGGTTAAATAACTAAAAAAACAGTTGGCAGTATGTCAGAGGTTCAAAGACTTTCACTGCTGCTGACCGATCGAGCAACACTTGAGAAAAATTGCATAGATATCTCAGTAGTAAGCGTGTGGTGTGCTACTTGAGGAAGGACACAGGAAACTGCACATGTTGCAAAAGTGACTGTGCCATCCCCACTCTGATACTGTATTGCTGTGGCAAGATTTGTGGTGAATTGAATGTATGGGGTGTCACAATCATGTAACCATTTTGCACGCATGGGCAACAGAAATGAGACTACTAACCATGTGAGACTGCTGGCTGTGTGTGGGTGTCTCACCCATGGAGCGCAAAGACAAGTTACAGCTACTCAGAGGTGCAGACAATATTGGTAGCAGATTGGTATTCTCCACCTGTATATTTCCAACCCGCTGTCATGATGTCACTAGTTCTCTGGGTGGCTAGGGAGATTCAAACACAGGAAGGCAGGCTCCATAATGCTGACGTGCAACAAATATAATACAGTCCAACAAGAAATCCACGAAATAAGGGCACCATCCACCAAAGATTTAAATAGCTCCTTGTTTAATATCGGTTCTTTATTGTGTAAGAGCCAAATACAATCAGAAAACAAACAAGCAAGTACCATGTAGTGCTACCCTCTCCTTCTCAGGCCCGACCAGTTTCGAGCATGCGTGCTTCCTCAGGGACGGCTCACACCTCCAGTGTATACATTTTATAATGAAATTTTCTTAAAGTGAACATGTGAAAATTAATGTAAAATATAAATAAACCAACATAAAATTAACCAGAGGTGATGAACTAGTTCAAGAAGTATACCAAACAATACACAGACATCATGTTACAGACCATCAATAGGTCATATTCATTAATATTAATTAGATATTTTGTGTGATGTGTGTGTTTAATGGTGCATTCAGGCAGCTATACTCTGCTGGGATAGTGAAAACCATGACAGCAGCCCCCCCCAAAAAATGGGGGAGGGGGTTGTTTTGAAAAATAAAAAAAAATTCAATTAATTAAATTAACCTCAGGGGTCAAATTGCTGTTATGGAAAAACCACAATATGGATAATAGGCTTAGCAATAATTTTTAACTCGTCAAGGTTAAAAAGGTCATAAGAAAAAATTACTTACCACAGTAATGTTGTTTCTTCTAATGGAGTCTTGCTGCATTCTGACAAGTGCCATATGACCGACAAGTTCAGCTGCCCCAGAGAAGAAGGAGTTAAACTCTATGCAAATGCATAGAACGTTGCGCTCAAGCTATGTTTTCAAACCACTTGTCCTCGGTACATTCTAGTAACTGATTGGATTCTTACGAAGCTAACAAAAGGAAAAACTCTAACCAGACCTAAGCACCCACAGGGGCAACACAACAATCAAAAGGGGCATGTAGAAGACTCAAGTCACTGATACCCCCAAAAAAACAAAAACTCTGATGGGTAAAACAGAACTGTGATGCAGAGGGCCACCTTTCCCCAGGTTCTGGAGGGAAGGCAGGGTGGGAGGTCAGAATACAGCAAGACTCCATTAGAAGAAACAACATTACTATGGTAAGTAATGTTTTCTTCAAACAGCATGAAGTCTTGCTGTATTCTGACAAGTGCAGACTACCAAGCAGTGCTTCTTGGTGGTGGGCACAGAACCTATTTGGGAAATAGGCTCTGCAGCACTGCAGTGCTAAACCTGACATCACTCCTGGCCTGGGTGTCCAGGCAGTAGAGTTTAGTGAATGTATGGACAGTCTTCCAGGTGGCAGCTTTACAGATCTCAAGTAAGAGAACTTCCCTGGCAGCTTCCACTGAGGCAGCAGTCCCCCTGGTGGAATGAGCCCTAAGGCCCGCTGGTGGGTCCTTTCCCAACTTGTTATAGCAAAACTGGATACAGGCCACAATCCATCTGGATATGGTCCATTTTGTGGCTGGCCTGCCCTTACCTACTTCATCATAGGTAAGGAATAACTGTTCTGTCCTTCTTTAGCTCCTTTGTCTTATCCATGTAATAAGTGATGGCTCTTTTTACATCCAGGCTGTGAAGCCTGTGTTCACCTAAGCTGGAATGATCTGTAAAGAATACAGGTAGAGTGATGGACTGATTAAGATGGAAATCAGAGAGATCACCTTAGGGAGAAATTTCCTGTTGGTTTGAATGACAATCTTGTCTCTGTGGGGTGCAATGTAGTTGGACCCCATGGACAAGGCCTGGAGCTCACTGATACTTCTGGCAGAAGTGATGGCTACCAGGATTACAGTCTTCCAGGTGAGGAACTTGAGCTCCAAAGAAGATATGGGTTTGAAGGGAGGTTGCATAAGCTGACCTATGCAGATATTCAGATCCCATGCAGGGGGGGTAGGCTCCCTGTGTGGAGGATAAAGGTGGAACAAACCCTTGAAAAACTTTTTTGAAAATTGGGTGTGAGCCAGGGAGGGGTCCCTCACTGCTGAAAGACAGGTAGAGACAGTTGTCAAGTGCACCCTCAAGGTAGATGTTTGATGCTGTAATGACTGAAGATGCACCAGATAATCTAGAAGTGCTGCTAGACCAGCCTGTTGTGGATCCAGACCCTGCTGGGGGCATCAGATGGAAAACCTTTTCCACTTAGAGGAGTAGGTTTTTCCTAGCTGCAGGTTTTCTGGACACTCTTAAGATGTCCAGGACAGATTTCAGAGAGATGCAAATCTGCATATTCTAAGTCCTCAAGAGCCAGGCCCTAAGATGAAGGGACTGAAGACTGGGGTAGAGAATCCTCCCATGAGAGGATGTCTACAGGTTATACTTTCTGGGGAGGCAAATGGGAGTGGTCACTGACAGGGAGAATAGCATTGAGTACCATGGTTGTCTGGCCCAGTCTGGGGCAATGAGGATCATGGTGGCAGGCTGAGACCTCAACTTGACTAGGACCCTGGATATCACAGGGAATGGAGGAAAGGCATAAGGGAACATGTTTGACCAATCCAGATGCAGAGCCTCCTGTGGAACCGAGCCCTGGACCGGAGGCCTGCAACAATATAGTGGCAACTGATCATTGTCTGGGGCTGCAAAGAGATCTATCTCTGGCACTCCCCATCTCCTGAATACTAATAGAAGGACCTGCCTGTTCAGGGTCCATTCATGATGGCACTGGCTGATTCTGCCTAGAGCATCTGCTAGGACATTGTCCTTTCCTGGCAAGTGTACTGCTGACAGGGATTGTCCAGGAAGTAGGCCAGAGTCCAAATCTTCATGGGATCTGTGCAATACAGTGAGGATCTTGTTCCCCCTGCTTGTTGATGTAGTACCTGGCGGTGGTGGTATTGTCTGTCCTGACCTGCACCACCTTGCCCTGTAAGAGATTGGCAAACTTCTGGATAGCCAGGAAGACTGCCCTGAGCTCCAGAAGGTTGATGTGCAAGAGGGACTCCTGAGGAAACCAACTGCCATGGGCTGTGTGGTCCCGTAGGTGAGCACCCCAGCCCAGTAGGAAGCATCTGTTGTCAACTCTACAGAGGGGGCCTGGGGAAGAACGGGAACCCCCACTCTGAGGTTGTCCATATAATGCCAACATAGAAGAGCTAGTAGAAGGGTTGGAAATACTGAAATCAGCTTGGACAGGGGATCCTTCTTCTGAAACCAGAAGGGTCTCAGTCCTGGGGACCACTGTTGTGGTGGAGGCCATGTGACCTAGAAGCTGTCGGAAATACTTTGCTGGTTGAGGGACTTGAAGGTGGAAGGATTCTGCTAGATCAATGAGGATCTGTGCCCTTGTAGGGGTCAGAAAGGCCCTTGCCTGAAAGATGTCCAGCTCTACTCTGATGAAGTCTAGCACCTGTACTGGGGTCAAAACTGACTTCTTTGGATTCACCAGGAAATCTAGGGACTGAAGAGTGTCCTGAGTGACTTCTAGTGCTTCCCTCAGCTGCTGGGGGGGCTGACCCACCAGCAGCCTGTCATCCAGGTAGGGGTAAACTGAAAACCCTTGCCTTCTGAGGTATACCGCTACCACTGCCAGGCACTTTGTAAATACTCTTGGTGCAGAGGTCAGCTCGAAGGGCATGGCCCTGAACTGGTAGTGGCCTGAAGACAGTCAAAATCTGAGGTATTTTCTGTGGGACTGCCTGATGGGGATGTGGAAATGGGCTTCCTTTAAATCCAAGTATGCTAGCCAGTCCCCTTACCTGAGACTAGGTAAGATGGTAGCCAGGGTTGTAATTTTGAACTTTAGCCCTGTAAGATGCCTGTTGAGGAATCTGAGATCCAGAATTGGCCACCAATCCCCATTTTTCTTGAATGCTAGGAAGTACCTGGAGTACAGTCCTTTTCCCCTGTGCTGAGGGGGCACAGGCTCCACTGCCCTTGAGAGCAGAAGAGTGGAAACCTCTTCCTCCAACAGGGCTGTCTTTGCAGGGTTGGCAGGTTTTAATGCTCTTGGTACCAGTTTTGGGAACAGCATGAAGCTGAGAGCAAGACCCTGACCTACTATCTCCAGGACCCACTTGTCTGAAGTAATGGATTGCCATGCCTGGAGATAGTAGGTCAGTTTGTCCCCTACAGAAGAAGGGGAAGGGGTCCAGACAGAGTCCTCAGAGTGTCTGTTTAGTTGGGGTAGCAGACTGGAAGGTGGAAGCAGCCCTGCCAGCACCCCTTCTGCCTATCCCTCTAAAGAAGCCCCTGGATTGCTAGTAAAAGGGAAAAGCTTGGGCCTGATGGAAAGGCCTAGGGTAAGGCCTAGGGGGCTAGGGAGATATGGAAATGGGTCACCAGGTAGGGTGCAGAAGCTGAGAAATGGGAGCTCATGGGGGAGAAAGGAGAGGAGGGAATAGGGGTGGAGAGTGGTCCTGATAAATGCCAAAAGCTTTGGAAATAAAATGCCTGAGCTCCAGCCAATGCTAGTTGAGGGGGAGGTAGATGTGGCAGTAGTCACTGAGACCTGGGCCACTCAAGGGCAAGAGTGGGACCTAAATCTGGAGGGCTACACTATGAGGGAAGGGGGGGTGTAGCACTGTTAGTCAGAAATGGCATGGGTATTGGAGGGGTAGAGGAGGCAAAGGGGAATGTGGAGGCTATTTGGGTCACCTTGCTGATGTAGGGGGGTAAGAGAGTAAAGTTCGGAGTGGTATACAGACCACCAGCACTGGCGGAAGTCCTGGAAGAAAGTTTGGTGGCACTTCTCAAGGGACACTGTAAACTGGGAAAGGGAAGAGTAATGGTGATGGGGGACCTCAACATGCCAGAAACAGACTGGGGGACTAAGACTTCACCAGTGACCAGAGAGCAGAGGCTGCCGGATGTCTTCCAGGATGCATTTCTGACACAATAGGCGGGTGAGCCAACTTGGGAGACCTGGACACTGGACGTGGTCCTGGCAGACAGTGATCAGATTAGGAGCCTAGAGGTGAGGGACCCGTTGGCTGGGAGTGATCACGCCACAGTCTGGTTCTTCCTGGACCTTGGGGGGAAGGAAAGCTGAACAAGGACGATACTTTAAGGTTGCAGACTTCAGGGAGATGGGAAGTATTCTTAAAGATTGTCTGGACAGGATAAGGCCAGATATGGATGCTGACAGCAGGTGGGGGATCATTAGGAAGGGAAAACAGGAGGTTACCAGATCCTGCACAAGGGAAAGGCATAAGTTTGGTAAGGCCAGAAAACCCTGCTGGTGGACCGGGGAGGCACAGGAGGTGGTGAGGGAAAAGAAGGCGGCCTATAGGCACTTCAAGTGCTCAAAGAGTGAAAAAGATCAGGAGGAATATGAGCTGACAGTCAAGAAAGTCACCAGAGTGGTGAGAGCAGCTAAGGCAAAAAAGGAGCACTCTTTGGCCAGTGGGATCTGGAAGGGGGACAAAGGGTTCTTTAGATACATGGGAAAAAAGGAAAGTAAGGGGGCAGATCAGCAAGATAAGGATAGGGGATGGTTGGGCACAGGATGCGGGGGAAGAGGCAGAAGCTTTAGATGAGTACTTTGCCTCAGTTTTTACCAGGGGGGGTGGAGGGGCTAGGTCTTGCAAGGGGAGTGGGGGCAAACTGGAGCAAGGGGTGGGATCGGTAGAGACCAGGGGACCCTGATGAGTCCAGGGAAAGGGAGTGGCCACCACAGAGAGGTAGGGGCCCAGCAGTGCAGGGTGAAAAGGGGAAGGACGTGGAAGCTGAAATCCCAGTAGAGAGATAGAGAGAGAGAGAGAGTATGGGAAGCCCTCCAGTCACTTCGGACAGAGAAAGCACCTGCGCCATATGAGATATATCCCAGGGTGCTGAGGGAACTGGCAGATGTCCTGGCAGTCCCTCTAGCGGAGCTTTTCAACATCTCTCTGAGGACTGAGTGGGTGCCCCAAGGCTGGAGAGTGGCCCATGTCATGCCGATCCACAAGGGGGGGATCAAGAGAGGAGCCTGGAAATTACAGGCCTGTTAGCCTGACATCGGTGGTTGGCAAGGTGATGGAGGGTATTGTCACGGAAAGGCTAGGGGGGTTACTGGAGCAAGTTGGGTACTTGGACAATAGGCCGCATGGCTTTGTCATGGGAAGAGCATGCCAGACACATCTTGTTGAGTTCTATGACTGGGTGACAAGGGCCCTGGACCAGGGTAGGCCAGTGGACATCCACTTTCTGGACTTTAGCAAGGCATTTGATTCAGTACCCCACAGTGGACTGCTGGCTAAGCTGAAGGAAATGGGGGTAGGGAGACAGTTGTCAAGATGGAAAGGAAATTGGCTCTCTGAGCATACTCAGAAGGTGGTGGTTGGAGGGGTCAGCCTCATCCCCAAGGTGGGTCACTAGTGGGGTTCCTCAGGGGTCAGTGCTGGGGCCACTTCTGTTCCATGCCTATATCTCAGACATCATAAGGGGGATCAGGAGTGAGATGAGTCTTTTTGCAGATGGCTCAAAGCTGGGTATAGTGGTGGATGGGGAGGAGGGGAAGGTGGCCTTGTAGGAGGACCTGGAGGCTCTGGAAAGGTGGTCGGGAAAATGGAAACTAAAATTCAGTGTGGGGAAGTGCAAGGTTCGGCACCTGGGAGTCAGAAATCCAGGCCAGGAGTATACCCTGGGAGGAGACATGATTCAAGTCACAGAGGGTGAGAGGGACCTGGGGTAGTGGTAGATATCAAGATGAACAACTCAAAGACCTGTAGGAGGGGAGTGGCAAAAGCAAATAGGATGCTGGGATGCATCGCCAGGGGGATTACGTCCAGAAAGGCGGACGTATTCCTTCCACTGTACAACTGCTTGGTTAGGCCACACCTCGAGTGTTGTGTACAGTTTTGGAGACCACATTTAAAGAGGGACATAACACTCCTAGAGAGGGTCCAAAGGAGGGCAACCAAAATAATCTGGGACCTGGGGGAGAGGACCTATGAGGAGAGGCTCAAGGAGCTAGACATGTACACCTTGGAGGAGAGGAGAAGACGGACAGAGGGGACATGATGGAGGTCTTTAAGTACATGAAAGGAATCAATAAAGCAGGCCCAGTCAGGGTGCTCCAAAGGAAGAAGGGTGGGGCAACAAGAGGTCATGGGTGTAAGCTGGAAGGGGGCAGTCTCAGAGGGGAGAGGAGGAGATGTTATTTCACTGAAAGGGCGGCGGAGCCATGGAATGCACTACCCAGGGAGCTGGTAGAGGTGGAGACTGTGGATGGATTAAAGAGGGGATGGGACAGGTACAGGGGAGGGTAAATCTGACCAGGCCCAATACAGGCAGAACATCTGGGACTGGGGATGGTGTAGCCCAAAGGGAAGGGGGGGACGCCAAAATTGGCCCTCAGTGCGAGTGCTGAAAATCAAGCAGACTTGAGAGGCTGTTAGGCCTATTCCTCTGGCATTTTAGTATGTTAGTGTATTAAGGTTTGCCTCTGCCACTGGCCTGTTGTTTCTGAGGAGTGGCAGCCTTTTCCTTTGCTGAAGCACTCCTGCACGCCACTCTGTACTCATTCATCTTCTTCATGTAAGATTCAGTCTGTTCCCCAAACAGAGAATTCTGGGTAAGGGAAAGCCCAAAGCATTATTCTGTGTGTCCTAGGATAAGTTGGTACATCTTAGCTAGGATAAATTCCTAAGAGAGATGGAAGATGCCATGGATCTTGAAGCTGCATCACTGGAGTCCACAGCCATGTAGAATTGGGACTTTGATGGGAACCCTTAGTGGCCAACTCTTGGAGATCTGAATTCAGCTCAGGAGAAGCCTTTGGAGCTAACTGCTCCACTGACTTTCAGAGGGATTTCTGATACCTGGAGGCATAAGTCATATAGGAGGCTTGCCTAATGCCCAAAGAGGATGCCAGGTATGTCTTCTTGGCAAGGGAATCCACTTTTCTGGAATCCTTGTCAGGGGGGTTGGAAACCAGAGAGATGCCAGCCTTTTTGCAGGCTGCAGTCTGCACTACCCCTACAAGGTGCAGTGACTGGATAAAAATTCAGTGCCACTACCAGCCAGAACATATTTTCTGTCCATCTTCTTGTCCAAGGGAGGGACAGAGCTAGGGGTCTGGAGGATTTTTAAAGTCTGCTTTTTCAGGGACTTGTGGATGGGGATCAAAAGTCCCTGGGAGACAGAGAGATCCATCATCTCCCTGTAATCCTCTTCTTCATCCTCTTCCTGTCTGGCTTCCTGCACAGAGAGCTGTAAGGTCTCAGCCACCTGTTTCATAAAGGCAAAATGAGGGGTGGTCTCTAAGACAGGCCTAGGAGGAGATTCATACTGAGGATGATTGGGGAAACCACAGAGTCTATGGCTCCCCTTTATTCTCCTCCTCCTCCTCTTCATTATATTCACACTCAGAAAAAAAACAGTACTCCTCATGAGCAAGAGGTCTTGAGGGTACTGAACTGGTATTCTGAACTGTTGGCTGTCCAGACGGTACCTGTGATGGTTCGCCAAGCCCAGACTGCAAGGACTGCACTATGTGTATGCCTTTTGCAATTTCTTCTGCAGTTGGAACAGCATCTGGTTGCTTGCATGGTTCCGAACTGGACCATTTGGCTTTCTTAGATGGTACAAGTTCTAAAGACTCCAAGCATCTTTTAACCATCGACAGTTCACCTTGGATTGAGGGTTTGGCAGCTGGAACCAAAGGTTCGGTTGAACCAGAGATGCCCTCTAAGGAAGTCTTGCCCATCCTTTCCTTCACTTTACTGAGCCATCTGTCAATGGTAGACTGGGGGAAATTTTCACAGACGGTACAGTCTGACTGCAAGTGGTTGAAACCCAAGCAGTGCAGCGACCAAGTGCGGATCAGCTTTTGCAAACTGCTCCCTGCACTAGGCACAGTGCTGAAACCCAGTGGGACCATTTTTATGTTGCTTGTACGCATGTGCAAGAAACATAGTGCCGTCATCCGAGTTTTCGGGGGTGTGGCACCCATCTTCCAATTCAATCAGTGTGTTTGCAGGCACGTTCCCAGTTCCCCAATCACTGCTGCAGCTGTCTATGACAGCAATTGAAAATGCAGTGGTAGTACAGTTGAAAGGGACAGCTCTGCTTCAGTGAGCAAAGTTCTCCCCCCCCACACACACACACGCAAGCATGCATACTGCGTGCTGATGCGCTCCCTCCCCCCCATGCACAGTATGGCCGACGGAGGTGCCCAAACCCCCGTCGGCTCCACCCCCCACAAAAGCTGTCCTGGTGCCACGCTGGGAGCCTACTTCAGCATGGCAAAAACTGTTATAGCCGACGGGGGTGCCCAATCCCCCGCTGGCTCCACAGCTGCACGATCCCCCCCAAAAGCTTTCCAGGTGCCACGCTGGGATCCCACCCCAGTGTGGCAAAGCTTGTTATAGCCGACAGGGGTGCCCAATCCCTCACCGGCTCCATGGCTGCAAGTCCCCCCAAAAGCTTTCCAGGTGCCATGCTGGGAGCCCACCCTGCATGGCAAAGCTTGTTATGGCTGATGGGGGTGCCCAATCCCCTGTTGGCTCCATCCCCCCCAAACAGCCTTTCCAACTGATATGCGGGGAGCCCACCCCAGCATGGCAAATGTCCCACGTCATCTTAATAAAAAAAATAAACCTGTAAACAAAAAAACAGTCCCTCATAGTCTCCCTGCCCCCCCCACAACCCGCACCCACCCACTGCGCACCTTACCTCCCCACACACACCCTCACCCAATACTTACCTCTGGACCTCGGCGCGACGATCTTCGGTGGACCGGGAACACATCTGCACTCTTCAAAGCCGACCGCAAACTGAGGAAATGCCGGTAAGCTATATAATGTAATGAATAGGGTTTTTTCAACTCTGTTGCATATCTCAGACATTTTTGGGAATTTTGGGCTCAAATTTTCAACATGAGGGTTTTAGGACCCCTCCTCATGAATTCTTGCACTGTCATGGCATTTATCAGGCCAGAAGGGTGATTTCACGGTCATTGCGTGAAATCACCTTTCAGGATCAATTAAGGAAATGACACTGCCAGTGTTCATAAGGTGGGCTCTCAAAAATCTGTGCTGAAAATTTGTGAAAAATTCCTAGAAATGACCAAGCCACGACATGCAACATGCAGTTCCTACACAAGCTCGTAAGTTCATAATTCAATATTTTATTTCAGATTTTCAACATTACCATTTACCACACCTCCTTTTGAGCAGTACAGCTGTCATTATTCACATCTCACCCAAAACATGTTTCCGCCCATGTAGCGCACAATGGCACAGTTGGTGTGCGAAATCAATGTATGGGACACATTAAGAAAATCACAGTGACACTGTTCATGAGCAGAGGTCTTAAAATGGCTATGTTGAAAATTTGGTGAAAAAATTCCTAAAAATGACTGTTTTACGAGCGTATGTTGCACAGTTCCTATGTATGCTCATAAGTTTGTGAATTTTCAATATTTTCACTCCAGATTTTCAACATTGCCATTTTACCACACCTCCTTTTGAGCAGTATAGCTGTCATTTTTCACATCTCACCCAAAACATGTTTCCACCCATGTAGCACACAATGGCGCAGTCGGTGTGCGAAATCAATGTATGGGACACATTAAGAAAATCACAGTGACAGTGTTCATGAGCAGAGGTCTTAAATGGCTATGTTGAAATTTGGTGAAAAATTCGTAAAATGACTGTTTCTGGCGTCGTGCGCAGCGCAGTTCCTATGCGTACGCCGTAAGTTCGCTGATTTTCAATATTTTCACTCCAGATTTTCAACATTGCCATTTTACCACGCCTCCTTATGAGCAGCACAGCTGTCATTTTTCACGTCACCCAAAATGTGTTTCTGTGCATGTAGCGCACAATGGCGCAGTCAGTGTGAGCAATCTATGTTTGGAACAGATTAAGAAAATTACAGTGACACTGTTCATGAGCAGAGGTCTTAAAATGGCTATGTTGAAAATTTGGTGAAAAAATTCCCTTCAGCCTTTCTGCAATGTTACTAATGAAGACCCTGCAGCACCCCACTGGTCACCCCCTCTCCCTAGACTGCACCCCATTTACCACCACTCTCTGCCTCCTGTCTGTTAGCCAGTTTCTAACCCAGTTTACCACTCTTTCCCCCATGCCCAGCCTACCCAGCTAGTTTATCAGCCTCCTGTGTGGGATGGTGTCAAAGGTTTTGCTGAAATCAAGGTAAACGTTGTCCACTGCCCCACCCCTGATTCACTTCCTTTGTCACCCAGTCAAAGAAATCAACCAGATTTGTCTGACATGATGTCCCCACTGTGAATCCATGTTGTTTATGGTCCTGGGCTCCGATGGCTATGATGCCCCACTATCCTTTCTTTAAGCAATGCCTCCATGATCTTCCTCACTACTGAGGTGAGGCTGAATAGCCTATTGTTCCTGCCTCCTCCTGCTGCTGAATTTGTGTGAGGGACCCCATGTGCCCTCCTCCAATTCATTCATGTTGAATGACTCAGTGAACATGGCTGCCAGAGATACTGCTATCTCCCTTCGCAGTTCTCTTAATATACTTGGGCTTATGTCATCTGGTTCCATCGCTTTGTCCACCTTCAATTTAGTGAGCTCCTGCAGGACTCTTTTGCCTTTGAATGGACTATTGTCCACCTCTTCACCCCCTTGGCAACTGCTGTACTGCTGTGGCCCTTGCCCCTTCCACTACTCTGTGAATACTGAGCGGAAAGACACAGTGAAAGACTTGGGAGGAAGGCATGGAACTATCACTTACAAATACCTAAACAGCACATACAAGCAAGCAACATTTGGCATTGACAAATGCTTGTTTCTCTTGAGTTTCTGTGACATAACCCCTAAAATATGAAATGCTCGACCAAATGGCTTAGTTAGGCCAGTCAAGCAAAAAAACAATTTGTTTTATCTGAAGTTGGCTTAGTTATGCTCAGATAAAAAAAAAAAAATAAAGACTTATCCCTGGAGGCTTAGTTGGACTGGGTAAGAGAGAGAACAAAGTCCTGACTGGCTAATGGTTTAGTGCCAGCCAGTAAAAAATGAGAAAAAGACTCGGTTTTAGTCAGGGCTTCAAAGCGGATCCCCAAACAGAGCTACAATAGAAATAGTATGGAAAACAAAGTTCAGTCTCCTCACAGTCAGCGGAACCGGTAAGAAACCAAACACTTACCGAACCTAGAAAACTACACAAAACCGAACACAGAGGTTTGAATGAACTTTTATGAGAAAATAATAAAATGGTGGATGAAAGACCAACGAAACTCTATTTTCAACAGAAGGCAATGACGAGAAATCTCCGAGGCATCTTCACTGGTAAGCAGAGTAAAGAAATCTGATCAGTTACTAGAATGTACCGAGGACAGTGGTTTGAAAACCGAGCTCGAGCTCAACTTCCTAAGCATTTGCATAGAGTTTAACTCCTTTTCCAGGGCAGCTGAACTGGTCGGTCATACTGCACTTGTCAGAATACAGCAAGACTTCATGTTGTTTGAATCAACTATTTACTCAGGTATATCCTATCTATTTTATCCAGAGTGAAAAGTGAATTGTGGTATTTGGAAAACACACACTTAGACAAATAGACAAAAAATAGAGCTAATTCATAACATAAGGCAGACTTGCAGTAAAGGATCCGTAAAAAGTACCTAAACTCTTAATTTTTGTTATTTTGTTTTTTGTTGTTTTGTTTTTTGGGGTTACACAATCTGCCATTGTATTAAAGCTATTAAACAATGTCATAGAGCACCATTCATAGTTTACACATATGAGTTTAGAAATCAATTTCTGTGACCTTTTTTGTTTCTTTTTAAGTATGGTGTAACATAAAAATGGTCATTTAGGCCTGGATAAAACAGTGCCCCTAACTGGAAGATCCAATAGGCTTCTCTGTAGAGGAGCGTATTTTCCAGGTCACCCCTCTGAGTCCTACAGTGACTTTCTCAGTCCCTCTAAACTGAAAACAATGTACCCCTGAGGATGATCCAACATGTTTTGCTAATATGCTTTTATAATCATTACAATGAATATCACTCAAATGATTGCACATTTTGTGTTTTCAAGGGGCGTTACATTTTGCCAACATAGTAGGCATTGCATGTGCAAGTAGCCAGATATACAGCTGCTGGTGTGAAACTAATAAATTCCCTAATTTGGTAATCAATCTCAATATTAATTGTAGAGAACTGTTGAGTTGTGTTTTTTGCTTTATTTGTTTATGCGCCTCACTCCGCGACCTCGGTCGGTCACTCCTTCAGACCGCCATGGCTTGGCCCCTCCCAGCTACCTCCCGTGCACTCTACTAGTCCTGATAGCCACCCCCCAAGGTAACCCAATGTATCCTATCATTGGGCAGGTCCTCTTCCTTCAGAGAGAATTAACCTGGAGGCCTTACCTGTTTGGCCTTGAGTGTGGCTGTGCTGGTTACTGTGGGGGATCCGTGATGAGGGGTCCAAGCGGCCATCATCCGATAGGTCGAGGCACTCTATTTTCCATTTTCTGCCTCATCCCCACTATGGTCTCGGCATATAGTAGGTAGCTTTCTTGGGTGGGGGGCATGCCGGGGGGGCGTATCAAGGTCCATGTCCACAGATGCACATCACCAATCCTGCCTAAGGTGCCAAGGCAGACACACCCTCCCAGGAGGGAAGCATCCAATGGACACTTGTGAGCTTCCTTCCTTGCTGGTCTCCGCTCCTGGTAGAACTGTTGAATTTTAATGATTACCTCACAAAATTTGCAGTGCCCACACCTGTGACATCCCTTTGGGAGTAGAGGCAACCAAGTTGCCATTTTCCTTTGCAAGGGTTGTAAAGAGTGCACAAGTAAATCAGAAACATTTTTTCCTCTTTGGAAGACAATTCTGAGTTCTGCTAATTAATTTATTTATTTATGAGTTTAACCAGGGTGGCATACTGAGCAGGGAGCTGCTCGATTCCAGATGCATTCTGGGGGACAGGTCCTAACAGTTGTAATTTACATAACAGAGCAATGCGGGTCAGGCAAGCAGTTTCCTTCAATGTGGGGTCAGTCAAAAGGATTGGTCAGTGTTTTTTTTTATTACTGCTTGGATACTAGCTGTGTTCACTCCATAAGTAGTGATGAAGTTAACCTGCTCTAGATTAGGGGGTGCAATGGCCTTATATTCCAGGAGCGTGGCTTGTGGGGTCTCTCTAGCAATTTTTCTGGCTGAACTGATTTCTTCCTGAATGTAGCCCCTAGATTTGAACCTATCTGACATTTCTTTAAGTCTTGATTCAAAATCAGAGGTACGAGAACAGTTCCTTTTAACTCTTAGAAACTGAGAGCTGGGGATGTTCCTGATGGTGTGGCGGGATGACAGCTAGAAGCCAGCAGGATTGTATTCCTATCAGTTGTTTTTTGTGAAAAAGATCTGTAGAAATTTTGTTCCATCAGCATTGTTCATAATTGTTAAAATCCAGGAAGTTAGTTTGTTTTAAATCCTGCTGAACTGAGAATTTTAAGTTGGGGTTAGAGTTATGGAGAGGCATAATAAAATCCCCCGATTCTATTTCAGTACCCCGTCACACCATCAGGACATCATCAATATAACATCATCATAAATCGATGCTGTGAAAAAAAGGGTTAGTGTTATGATCATAAATGACATTTTGCTCCCAATGTCCCTGGTAATGGTTAGCATAGTTTGTGGCAAAAGTAGCCCCCATGGCTGTACCCTTTACCTGGTAATAATATGACCCTTGAAAATAAATCACATTGCATTTTAGAACATAGTCTGCCAGTTTGACTAAAAAAATCTATTTGCTCAGTCTCCAATTCTGATTGGTTGTGCAAGCAATAACTTACAGCCTCAAGTCCACCATCATGGGGGATGTCTGTATATAAAGATTCAATGTCAAGAGACATCAAACGCCAATTTTCTTCTAGTTGTAAATCATCCAGTAGGCCAAACATCTCCGTGGTGTCTCTGAGGTATGAGGGTAAGCTCCTAACCATCTCAGAAATGTGAGAGTCCACATATTGTGATAGTGTCTCTATAAAGAACCAACACCTGAGATGATCGGCCTACCTGGAGGCCACTCTAAATTTTTGTGGACTTTGGGCAATGTGTATATGGTGGCACGCACTGGATGAGCAACCTGCAGACACACAAGGGTACTCTGGGTAATAATGCCACCCAGAAAAGCTTGTTGTAATGAAATATCAATTTCATTTTTAAAAGTCAAGGTTGAATCTTTAGTGAGAGGTTTATAGAAGTTGATATTGGAGAGCTGTCTTTTGACCTCGGCAATATAGTCCAGAGTATTCAGGACAATGGGAGCACCTCCTTTGTCCGCTGGATTAATTGTAATAGCCGGGTTCATTTACAGTTCTTTTAGGGCGTTTTTTTTCTTTTTCTGAGATGTTACATAATTTTGAAATTTGTTTTTGCATTTAAAGAGTGTCAATGCCATTAAGACATGCTCTTTCAAAGATGGTGACCGCCAGGCTGGGGAGGGCTAAAGGTTGACTTAGGTTTGAAATCATGTAATGCTCCCATTGATTGAATAGCAATAGTTGCACTGTCCACACTTTCTTCTTCGTGAAGTTCATGTATACTTAAGTAAAGTATGGTCGCAGAGATATCAGAGGAAATGGAGGCGTCCAAGTTGGATAGTGAAATATCTGTTGTAATGCCCATTTTTTGTCTGATTAAAATTATTTAATACTTAATTTTCTGGTAAGCTTTTTGATATCCAGATACGTATCAAACTTACTAACAGGACAAATAGGGACAAAACTCAAGCCTTTACTCACTATAGAGACTTGATCTAGAGTAAGTTGTGTATCAGAGAGGTTCATTATATTTATTTGCCTCTCCCCTTGCCCTGCTGCTTCAGTATGGCTCCCCCCTCTGGCTGCTGTATTCTGAGTTTGTCTCTTCAGAATAGTTGCAATGTACTCTGTGCCCCCCTTCTGGTTCTCTGTTTGGACTGAACCTCACTGACCTCTCGGAGTGCCTCAGATTCTCCATCCTTTCCATTAATTCCTCCACTTCTTCTAAAAAAGGTTCTTCCAAAGATTCAATGTCAGATTCAGATGATGAATGAAAACTTGTATTATTTTTTCTTAGAACTGGTTTCGGGCCATTTTTGTAATGTCTCTTTGTGCCACGATTCTGATTTGCACCAATTTCTAACCCTTTCCAAGTAAATACCCATTTGAGAAGACAATCTTGTCTGTCCTTTTTGAATTTACATAATTTATCAGCATGGATACGTTTGTTCTGTTTAGTAATAGCAGTTTTTAACTTGTTTTCAAGGCTTGAATATTCTGGTTGGTCTCTGAATTCAAAAAAAGCTCCTTCATCTTTCAGTAATGGCTCAATTTCTTTTTGCCATGGAAGATGGTCACAAATGATGCATTGTTGAAACAGCTCAGAAGTGGCTTGCATTTGTGTTTCCAAGTCCATTTTAAAGTAATCCCAATCAAGGCCATAGCCTGGCCATTTTAGTATGTGTAACCCCCGAGGGACACGGCCTACCTTTTGATAGGCCTCAAGGCTCGTAAGGTTACAGTAAATTCTTCAAGGTCATAGTACAGTTTTTTTCTAGTTCAAAATAGGCAGTAAAAATACTGATTGGTGATTCAATACTAGCACTTTCAGCCATGTTACCTGGGGTTGCTGTTATGGCCTGGCAGTCAGAATCGGGATTATCAGAAAGAGATGGATTGTTTTCACCTATCCCAGAGAAAACATCTGCACTCAAGGAGAGGGTGCCTGTAGCTCCCACATGCAAGTACTCGATTCTTGAGGACATGACAGTAAGTAGTCAGTACCAACAGTTTCAATTTGAGTAACGTAACAGAAAAAGACTTACTGTGCACAGCTGGTGTTTGCGCTGAGGAACAGACCAAAGCAGAAAATTTAAACACAGAAAGGCAGGCTCAATAACGCTGACGTGCCACAAATATAGTACAGTCCAACAAGAAATCCATGAAATAAGGGCACCATCCACCAAAGATTTAAATAGCTCCTTGTTTAATATTGGTTCTTAATTGTGTAAGAGCCAAATACAATCAGAAAACAAACAAGCAAGTGCCATGTAGTGCTACCTGCTCCTTCTCAGGCCTAACCAGATTCGCGCAGGTGTGCTTCCTCAGGAACGGCCCACACCTCAAGTGCATATATTTTATAATGAAATGTTCTTAAAGTGAACATGTTCTACTTAATTTGAAATATAAATAAACCAATATAAAATTAACCAGAGGTGATGAACTAGTTCAAGAAATATACCAAACAATACACAGACATCATGTTACAGAAGATCAATAGGTCATATTCATCAATATGAATTATTCAATTCAAATTAATTTCATCATTATTTTTAACCAGGAAATACACCATTGAGATACTCATTTGCAGGGTGGTCCTGGGAGGACACACATAGTATACATAAAAGGAAAACACTACAGATTTATACAATAGTTCACACAATACAGTGGGTAATACATAACAAAGTAGTCAGATTACTCCGATTTTTACATGCCTACATAAATGCAAGCAGCTAACTGCATAATGATCCGTAAGGTAAGGTAGGCATAGTCGACGATAAGTAGGATGGGGGGGAAGGTGTAAGGGAAGGGGGCTCAGACAGTAGCAGGGCATAGACAGACAGGAGTGCAAAACAAAAGAAAGAAGGGGAGTAGGGTGAGTCAGGGGCAAATACAGTGGTAAGCTCCATATAAAATATCAAAAGGGGGGGCCCTAGGTATAGCGCTGGCAGTGTTCCTTCAACAGAGGTTTCAGAAGAGATTTAAAGGAGGATAGTTTAACAAGGCAAGTCAGTTTTAAGGTATTTTGGAAGGCGTTCCACAAGGTTGGTAAGGTGTGACTAATGGATATGGTGCCAAAATGAGATTTTTCCCGGGGGGGGTATCAAGTGAGATATAATCATGTTTCCTAAGCGAGTATGTGCAAGGTGTTGATCTAAAGAGACTGGATATGTAAAGAAGGAGTTTGTTAGAGAGGACTTTGAAGGTCCAGATGGAGGCATTATGCATCTTCTAGTAGATAAGGAAGTCCAGCCAAGTTGGCTGTAAAGTACAAGTAATTAGATATTTTGTGTGATGTCTGTGTTTAATGCTACATTCAGGCAGCTATACTCTGCTGGGATAGTGAAAACCATGACAGCACCCCCCCCAGAAAAGGGGGGGGTTGTTTTGAAAAATAAAAAAAAAATTAAATTAACCTCAGGGGTCGAATTGCTGTTATGGAAAAACCACAATATGGATATTAGACTTAACAATAATTTTTAACTTGTCAAGGTTAAAAAGGTTGTAATCACCTATTTACTCTGGTAAATCCTATCAATTTTATCCAGAGTGAAAAGTGAATTGTGGTATATAGGAAAACACAATGTTTAGACAAATAGACAAAAAATAGAGTTAATTCATAACATAAGGCAGACTAGCAGTAAAGGATCCATAAAAAGTACCTGAACTCTTAATTTTTACATGTTGTAAAAGTGACTGTGTCATCCCCACTCTGACACTGTACCACTGTGCCAAGACTTGTGGTGTATTGAGGGTATGGGGTGTCACAATCATACAACCGTTTTGCATGCACTGGAATTAGAAATGGGACTACTAACCATGTGAGATTGTTGGCTGTGTGTGAGTGTCTCGTCCATGGAGTCCAAAACAAGTTACAGCTACTCAGAGGTGCAGACAATATTGGCAGCAGGGTGATGCTTTCCAGCTGTATGTTTCCGACCCACTGTCATGATGTCACTAGTTTTCTGGGTGGCTGGGAAGATCCCTGAGATCCACTTTTAAACACACAGCTCCAAATGTTGTGAGGATCACGGGTCTGGGGGGGACCTTCAGAACCAAGTACTGTGACTGCACTGTTCAGAGGGTGCTCAGAGGTCCATTGGGTAGGTGGGAGGGCAGAGAGAGAAGGAGCATATCATGGTACATGTGTTGGGGGGGCACTGAGCACTAACCTCAGCTACTAGACAGTACAAGATGGCCGTGGCATGAGGAGGATGTGGCAATGTGGTAGCATCATCCTAACACTGCCCTGAGATCAGCCTTTACCATCGCACATGTACATGTGCCAAGGATCGTGGGTCCAATGGGGCACAGAAGTCCATTACTGACCATTGAGGGTGGACTTTTCAGAAGGTGTGTGGAAGTCCATTGGGCAGGTAGGTGGGCACAGACAAAATGAAGACAGGAATGCTGTGGTGATAATTATGGTACATGGGGGGAGGGCCGGAGCACTGACCTCTGCTACTACACAGTACTGGACAGCACGGATAGCTGCTGCTGTGCCAAAAACTGTGGACCGTGACACTAGTGTCAGGGTTTACAGTAAGCCATCAGTATGCTGGACACCATGCCACAAGAGCTGCAGTACAGCAGGCACTCTGAACCACCTTTGTACCGCTTAGCTCAGCTTGCAAATAGCTGCTGATCGCTTGCAGATGCAACGTCGGCATCAAGTGCCAACTTGCCCGAGAATCTGCTACAGCAGAGACCTGATCACCCTGACAGCGCTGATAATGTGCATTATCGCACTGTCAGGTGACCCCAGAGAGTCAGTCATCTATGTTCCTCAGGTACCCCATGTAATAAAAACACTTACTGTATGATTTCCCGGTGATCATAGAGATAGCAATTTATAATGCAGCTTGGTAGTTACCCATAAAAAGCAACTCTTCCCGTAGCTCCCCCAGAAGCATAAAAAAACTCTTAATGGGCTCTAAGTCTACTGGTGGTAAAATGTCAGTTTTTCTGTGCCCTCATTTAGGAAGGGAAGGGATCATAATTTGACTCTGTGGAGCCGAGACGCAGTGATTCCTTCCACTTCCTGGTACCACTGTAGCCTGCGGTCTGCTCCCAATCCTCCCCCATGCTACATCATTTTCTGACATCCCTATTTGTAGAGATATGGGGGCGCAATCCATATACTTTAATGGGGCCTTTTTTTTAAGTTAAATTTTGGTACTTTAGATTGCTAGTAGGAACTAATCATGGCCACTGCTTAACTAACACATCCTTATTAGTTAAGCTGTGGCCATGAATGGACTACTATTTATCTTAATACCAAAATTATTAAAAAGGCCCAATCATATAATATGGAGCATGCTCTCATACTTGACAAATAGCGACAGTCAGAAAACAACATAGCGCAGGGGTAGACCAGGAGCAGGCTGCAGACTACAGTGGTACTAGGAAGTGAAAGGGAACAGCATGGCGTGGTTCCATGGAGTTAAATTACGATCCCTTCCCTTCCTAAATAGGGGCTCGGAGCCCTGTAAGGGCTTTATATGCTTCTGGGGGGAGGTACAGGAAAAGAGTGAGATAGTTGCTCTTTAACCCCAACTGCTTATTGATTTATTGTTTTCTCACTTCTCATATCGATTCCCACTTACGAAGCTTGAGGTGTTAAACATTTAGCGTGGGTCATTCTGCTGATTCAGAGTTGTTCTTAGTTCTCCAATCACAATTCCAGTTTTAGTCGTCATAACATTGGGTTTGGTATTACAACTGAGGTCAGAAATGCTTTCAGAATGCACAAATGATTTTGGGAAACTGTTGCAGTCAACTCAATTACAAGTATCAGATGAGAAATGCATACTATACCGAAGTGAGCATCTGTGACATATTAATGAAAATAGAAAACTAAGGTATATTGTTGCAGTTCAGAACATCTGCGATCATTTTGTTTTGAAATTTAATAAAGTTATATAAATTTGTAAAAGCTGATGAAAGTTGATGAGGTAGGCACGTCTGTGTTTAGAATCATATTTTCTGTGGATGAGGATCAACTTAGAATTCTACCAAAATAATTTCATTCCTACAAAAATCTTATGGATTATAGCTAATACAGATTGAAAAAAGATGACATAGTAAAGTTACTGTCAATATTTTTACCATAGTTTTTGCCAGAAATTATCTATTAAGAAAAGAGTAAAGCTATATAGTCAATAACTCTGTTGTTCTGCCTTTATAGATAATTCCTAAAGAAGGTCTATGGTCAAAACATCAAGTCTAAATTTATTTTCATTTTTAGTGTGCTAACCCCTTTTGCTTTGCTTTGAATGGGTGGTGGGGTGGAGGCTGATCCTCCTTACCACAGGTAAAAGATTGTATGCCGGACTGGGGTTTGAGGTGCTGGATGACACACCTCGCGCCACGCCGGCAACCCAGGTTCAGGAACGGACTTGGGACGCCGGGGGCTGGCAGGGGAAGAAGAGGATTGAGCATCCACAGGACTGCTCTCCTCTCCTGGGGTGGGTAATGGGTTGGCATTACTCAGCACCGGCCTCTGGAGGAGATCGGGGGCACTGCAGATACAACATAGGAGGGAACGTCACCAGAAAAGAGGAAAATGGCTCCATATCAGCTGGATGATGGCTACCTGGCTCCTCGACGCCATCAAAGTCCCACAAGCTATCCAACTCAGCAGTACCCCAGGGCCTAGTGTGTTGTGCTGGTCTGGCCCCTTGGCTGGCACCTTCCCTCTCAGAGGAGGGGGACCCACCTGGCAATGGGTTATGCCAGGGTACCCTGGGGATGACTGCCATGTGAGTATGGTGGCCCGGGAACAGGATGGGTCGGTCACAGCCTTGGCACAGCCTGAAGGAGAGGCTGAAGTGGCAGCACATGGGGGGAAAATACATAATGCAAAAAAAAAAAAGATTGTATAATGTAATCATAGAACTTACTATATCAGTTGATGCCAGCAAGATAGCAAAGCTACTTAAATGGAAGCATTTACATGTTACATGTGTTGTATTTGTAGTCTCATCAATTCGAAAGCATCCGTCAGTGGACCAGTAGCTTCTGTCTTTTTCATCAGTTTTCCAGAAGACACAGGTAGGTGGTTTCACTCCCTCTTCCTTAGTCTGTATAAAATGAAGGAAAGTCACAATGTAGTCTTAGTTTTAAGTATCAGAAATGTACTTATCCTTATGAACTTGGTTTACTGATTGATTGATAACATTTTATTCCTATCCAGGTACAAACTTTAGGGATAATATCCCTGTTTTCAATCAGGATGTCCTGTACAATAAATATAGAATAAAGTATGGGTCGGAGTGTGTAGCGAGACTTTACACACACCCGAGTTGTGGGATGCTACATAAACCCGAGGCGGCCGAGGGGTTTGTGAGAAACATCCCACAACGAGGGTCTGTGTAAAATTGAGTTTGATACCCCAACCCATTTTTTATTTTATATAATTGCTGGGTTTGCCTTTTTTGCCTCAGCAATTATATAAAATAAACAGCTCTATGTAGCCTGCCGATGTATGCCAAGACCGATCCTTTTACTCCCGTGCCGAGATTTTTGTATTTTAAATCATTTTTTTTTTCCATTTCTTCAGGCTTTCTGTGCAGGGTATAAGGGGAGAGAAATGAAGAAGACTTACCGCCCAGTTGTTCTGGTGGTTCTGGTTCAGTAACACAGAAGTGATGAGTGCACTTGGCTGGTCGAGCTGCTGTGTGAGCATGCGCAGAGGAAGGGAAATCATGCGCATGTTTGCCGTTATAAATGCTCCTTTATAGTGGCAAATTATGCCATGGTTTCCCTATGGGAAAAAGGCAGAGTCGGTAATTATATAGAGAATAAAGTATCAGTCAAGGTGTGTAATGAGAAGTTTACACACACCCAGGGGGTTAGATACTACGTAAACCCCGAGAGCAAAGCTTGAGGGTTTATGCATAGCATCTAACCCACAAGGGTGTGTGTAAACTTCACTGACCCATGTTTTATTTTACATAATTGCTGAGTTTCATTGTTTTCTTCACAGCAATTATATAAAATAATGAAAAGACCTCTGGTGAAGCTGCGGTCCAACCGAGATTCTGCAGTGTCAGCGGTCAGGATGCTGTTGCTGAAAGTGTTTTTTTTTTTATTTTATTCCCCCGCTCTTGCTAGGAGGCATGTTCATTTTCTTTGTGCAGTCATTTCTTTTCTTTTTTTTTTTTTTAAATGTACTTACCACCGAGCTGGAGTGGTGGTTTCTCAGGTTAGGTTGGCTGGGGGAACGTGGAAGAGTGGTGCCTGGCACTAGCATGGGGCAATCGAAGGAGAAACAAAATCCATCATGTGTTTGTCATTATAAACACTCCTTTATAATGAAAAATTGTGCCACAGGTTTTGTATAGAAAAAAAAACAGTTATTATACACTTATTACAGTAGTACCATTTACATTTACTCTGCAGATATAAATGGCAGGTAGCTGGCAAGAAATGATAGTTCTGTGTGCTGTGGTGCATGCAACTTTTTTAAAGCCCACTGGCCCCTCCTCCACACAACTGTACCGCGTTCTGACTGACTCACTGTTGAGCCCCCATCTACAGTGGTCAGGTGAGCCAAGACATAGAGGATGATGTATGGGCATCAATTAACAACAACACTGTATTCTGTTCGAGAGGTTACCATGGCAACTGTGTAAACCTCAGAAGCGAAGCTTGCGAGGTTTACTGTTGCCTGATAACCTTGAGAAATGAATTCAGCGATGTTGTTAACTGATGCCCATACATTGTCGTGTATAGTGTATGGGCATCAGCAAAAAAAATTGTTGATCGTGGCTGTATCAATTGTGCTGTTGCTCGTTAACCCACACACACACACACACACACACACACACCCCCCCGACAAGAAGCCCTGCTCGGTCCCCGTTCTCCAACTGCCACAGACTACAGTTTTTTAACTAAAATATGATGCTACCCATTGATGCCTAACATCTGGACTGTGTCATTTCATGACCACTGCTGTCTTCGTTTTAAAAAAATCTTACCGCTGCGGCCGTTTCCCCATGATCTGAATAGATTTATCTTCTGCGCGGCTGAGTGCTGCCTAATGTGCATGCACAGGGATGTTCCATGGTGTTGTACCATCGATGTGACATACTCGGGCAGGTACAACACCATCATGATGTCTCCGTCATGGTACAACAGCTGTGTGTTTGTACTGAATTTTGCCCACAACAACGTTCTATCATACACTATAATGGGTCTAGATGCAGTGAACAAAAACTGCAACAGTTTTTTACAGCAGTCTATGTAAGTGGCTCAATGCAGTTACTAGCAGCTGTCTTTAAGGTTAGCAAACCAGACTGTTCACAACACTGCATGTAGGATTCAGGCACACCACTGCTCAGAGGACTCTGCAGATGTAAGTGGCAGGTAGCTGGCAAGAAATGGTAGTTTATGGTTCTGGACTATGGATGCTAAGTGGATGAGGTAATGGGGGTAACTTTTATTGTGATGGGGTATAAGATGACAGGGAGGGGTAGATGGCTGGATGGGGTGCTAATGCAGTAAGTGGACTGGGGGCAGAGAAACTTTGTTTCCCTTTTTCTTTCTTTTTTAGTGTTAGGTGCCATCATGGAACTTTTTATTTCTCTTCCATTCTGTTTTCCTCTGGTTGCCATGCTCAGGGACCTCCCTCAGACATCACCCTGTTTCTTGCACCCGGCCTGAGATCCTCCCACTGTGAGTCCCCCCCCCGGTGCTCAGAACACACCACATCTTTACCTGCAACCAGCCCCCTGACTTGCACCCCATGGGGGCTGGTTGCAGGGGCCACCACCACCACATGGTGCTCCTTAAACCCAGTTGTGCTGCAGGAAAGGTGAGGGTCAGAGAATATTGGGAACCCCAGCAGGTTGGATCTGATGGTGGGCATAGAGCCATGGTGTGTTGTCCTCCCTAAACGTGAGCGTTTTCCTTTTTCATGACATGAGCGTGACCTCCCTCAGAGGCGTGTATGTGCAATGATGTCCAGAGTGAGACAAGCCCTCCCGCATCCCTCCTGTGGTTGTCCGCAATCATCTCCACACCTTCCTGTTATGACCCCTGACTCTAGCACCCCCAGCTTCCACTGGGAGTCACTGATCCTGAGGAGCCACAAGCTCAACCTCTCCAGAAGAGGAGAGCCGTCCTCCGGACACTCAGTCCTCTCCTCCCCGGCTGACTCCCAGCAGCCTGAGAATGCTCCCGAGCCTGGGTTGCCAGCATGGTGTAAGGTGTGGTGTCTGGCACCTCAACCCTTAGCGCCACTGGGACGACTTCCATCAGGAAACACAGCAGGAAGCCAGAGTCTTCATAAAGCTTCCTGTAGCACAAAGTTAGCCACCTCTTTGGGACTTCACCAGCAAATTTTACATTTGCAGAATCTCTAAAAAAAATGCTTTTAAAAATGACCAGCTTCAACAAAAAATGAAACCTTCAGCCTATTTTGCACACAAATGTTCAAAACTGCTCACTTTTTAAATGAACCGGTTTCACAAAATGTGCACTTTCATATATAGTGTTTTTGCTCATAAGAGTTTTAAATTGTGCATTGTTTTTTATAAATCAGGGACCCAATTGTGAATAACAAGTGGCTGGCACGAAAATGACTGCATGACAGTTTTGTGCTGGTCCTGGCTCTGCACCCACCTAAGAAAGGGGGTCACACTCCTCTCCTCCACATTCACAGGCAGGCACAATGTATCTGATGTCTGTATTTATAAAATGTGGGACTGTCAACTTTATTAAACAGACAGCTAAGCTGAAATTATGTGGGGCTTGGTGTCCAGTCACTGGTGAGTGCCTGACATTGAACATGTTATGATTTAATTGTTGTCTAGGAGCAGTACCGTCCCAGTGTGTACCTTTTGTTTCTATTTTTGTGCCAGTGGTAACCATGCAAATAACTCACAGGACTATTCAAAGAGCACAGCAACCCTCAAATGTGCAGACACAGAATTTGACAATACACCCTACCATTATCTAGTACCCATCCATAGACCCCTTTCTCCAGAAAGAAAAACACAGACATCAGTCTTGGAGGAAACGGCCACAGCCATGCGTTTATTGATTACAAACCAGACTGAGAGCAGTGTGTGTACACGGGAGGATCAACGGTCTGAGGTTATAAGGGCCAAGGATTACCGGCTGTCTCCCCCGTCAGGCACTGTTAGCCTTGCAGGATAGCTGTACCTGCTGGAGGTGGACCTCGACCCCTCCCATGGCTCAGGATACTCAGTTTCTGCCTCCACGCCAACCACGAGCCTTTGAAGAATACGGCTCGCTACCACCTCTACCGACCATTCGATGTAATCGTGATCCTCTCAAGACGTCATAAACATGACTGCGACAAATTGACATTCATCTATGCCCTGACTATTTGCTCTACCCTATTTGGTTCTCCCACTTCTAACTAGGTTTTCGCACCCTTTTGTAGGAGGTGAAAAACCCGGGGAAACTCTTTTTCTGGGAAAAACGTGAAAAGCTGCTCCCCGGCCCATACTGCGGTCACCCTTAAGGGGTCAAAAGGGATTCCCTAGCTGCCTGGCCCCACTTTCCTGCTTTTACGAGGGTGGGCAGGTGGGTGATCCTGTGAGGGTGAAAGAAGAAAGAGGCAGGACTGATGGGTACAGTCCCGGATATATCCCTTTCTCCTCTCCCCCCACAGGATGTGATCCCCCTTCCCACGTGGGAAGCCTTGGTGGTCCCTGTGTCCAATCACTGGACTCCTGCTAACTCCCTCGGGACCACCATCCATTCTCTTCCCTTTTCCACCTCTTCCTGAATCCACAGGAGGAGGGCCCCAGACAAAATACGGCTGCTGCCAGCTGTTGCAACCTATGCATTATCTGGTACCCATCCATAGACCCTTTTCCCCAGAAAGAAAAACACAGACACCAGTCTTGGAGGAAATGGCCGCAGCCATGCGTTTATTGATTGCAAACCAGATTGAGAGCAGCATGCGCACACAGGAGGATCAACGGGCCGAGGTTATAAGGGCGAAGGCTTACTGACTGCCCCCCGTCAGGCGCCATTAGCCTTGCAGGATAGCTGTACCTGTTGGAGGTGGACCTCGACCCCTCCCCGGGTCAGGATACTAGCACTGTTATTAGTGGGCTGTAGGGATGTCAGATTACTGTATCTGTGAGGACTGACTCTGGAGGGGTGTGGTTTGTTGAGGGACTCTGGCAAATTCAACATGTGGGGGAGAACAGGATTAGTTAGGAGAGC
This sequence comes from Neoceratodus forsteri, assembly GCA_016271365.2. NCBI lineage: Eukaryota > Metazoa > Chordata > Ceratodontiformes > Ceratodontidae > Neoceratodus > Neoceratodus forsteri. Next base: position 108,463,402 of record JADMNL010000035.1, on the reverse strand, counting down.
ACACCCTAAAATGCATCATCAGTACTAACACTTGTTACGCTAGTGACCAGGGTTTGGGAATGCATGTACGTTGCCAGGGGTATGGCCTGGGGAGGGAGGCAGGACTGATCATTCCCAAGACAGGTCTGCTCCTTTGGTGAGTGAAGTCTTGCAACTCCATTGCTTGACTGACACCCAGTGGAGGTTGGGTGACAGTCCACCTTGGAGCTCTAATAGGCAACAAGTTTTCAATAGACATGTGGCATGCCTTTCCATTCAAGTGCATGTGCATCATAGCATGTCAGAATCTTGGGGAAAAAATAAAGGTGGAAAACTATCCACACATTACAGGTTGATGCCAGACCCCCCACAGGCCTAACACTACCAACCAGGCAACCCTAGCAACTGATTCCTGCTTCCCTGGAGTAAGAGCCCACTCAATGAACCTCTCACGAGGGGTAAATTGTGAGGGTAACATGGGAGTTAGGTCCTGGTGAAGGAAGGTGACTGGGCTGGGGGGGTCCAGCTGAAAGAGAGCCAAGCATGGCATCATGAGGAGAAAAACCTTGGTAGTAAAAAAGGATTAGTTAGGAGAGTTTACTTGCCACCAGGAGCTTACCATGGGAATTGGAGCAACGGGGTTACTGGACGACCAGAAATACTGAGATATGGCTGAGAAGCAGACATAATGGTGAGAATCAAGTGAGTAGAGGGGAGACGAATACAGTGGGCATGCCAGGGTTCAGGGAGTCTGCCTGTGGCATAGCACTATGAGATAGGTGCTATGCCATATTCAGATCTCTTTAGGCATTGGAATTGATGTATTGGCATTCATAAACCCTGTTTGCATACAGTAGCATCTGGCACAACAATAGTAATCTGCATTCTAGGCTAGTCCAAAAAAGTTGGACACAGTGCTATTCGTAATGGCACTGGGTCACAACACAGCCAACCACAATGACGTCAGCAAGAACAGCGTGGCAAAAATGGCATCATTTTTATTTTTGCTCTTCCCCACACCCCCTGGACTTAAAGATTCTCACTTCTGAGAGAGCAGATCACTGGGCAAGTTGAAATTTGTGGGGACATGGAATACTGTTTCCATGGTCCCTTGTTAAAAAAACAAGTCCTGATTCTAGCAAAATGGTTGGAGACCAGGACTAGAACCCTGGTCTCCACTGCATCCTGGCTGAGTTGCTCCATGCTCAGCCCTTCACACCATGAGAGCAGCTCAGCCAGCCCCTGGTATTCTGCTGCCCTTCTCCTAAGGCTGCACCATAGACAGTGACCAGGGGAGTGCATATAGCAAGTGCTGTACATCCCCGCTCGCTGTCCGTGGTAGCACTAAATGACTAGTGCTCTCTTGACTAGCGCTATTCCTATAGTACTAACCTAATTGGGCACCTTTGTATTCCTGTCAAGTCTGTTTTATTAGTTAGAGTAATAAATTATAAATCTGAAGCTTTTGATCCTTATCTCACTACCCCAGCCAATTCACTGTGCAATTTTTAGCAAGATATCTGGGGCCTGATATTCAGTAAAGCACAAAGTGGAGTGCAAACATTTGCACTGCACTTTGCAATTGACCAGGGGTTTGAGGATGCTATATGCAGTCAGATAGCATACAAGTGCTATCCAACTGAATATTGGGCCATGCTCTTGCAGTGCTAATCAAGTAGTGCTACCCCAACATGGATGCCAAAGTGGGCCACAGCAGTGGATAGCATCAGCGTGCTATCTGCAATTTTCAAAGGGACCCACACAAATTAGTCCATTGGGCATGCAAGGTACTAAGGGGCCATATTCATGCACATAATGGGCCCATTTGCAGGGTAGCAAAGGCAGGGTAGCAAAGCGCTGCCCCCCCCCCTTTCCTGGTCCAATGCATTTGTAGATATCCTTGGTGCCTAGTGGTGCTCCCCAATCACCAGCCTTTAAGTACAAAGAACACTCCCCGGTGCTAATAGTCCTCCCTCCCTCTGATCACTACCCAGCAGGTTAAAATACCCATCCTCAGTGTTGCTGGTTTTCCCCTCCCTCCAGTCACCAGCCTGCAGGTAAAAATAACCATCCCTCCCATCACTAGCCCACAGTAAAATGTACTACCCTACCTGGTGTCCAGTGGTCCCCCAGGCAGGGATCACTGTTCACTGCTCACAATTCCATAATCCTTGGTATCTAGTAGCCCCCCCCACCATAGCACCAAACACTCACCCTTCCATCACCTTATCAGTACCTTAAGTTCCGTGAGTGCATACAGCAACCGGTACAGCCCTCCTCACACCTCCTCAGTGAGCACCACATGGTCAACTGTGTCACCTCACCCTCAGACACTGGCAACACTTTGCACCAGGTGGTAGAGTTACATCACCACAGGGATGACTACTACTAGCCCATGAAAAGATAAAGGATCTAATGGAGGACACCTTGTTAATGAAAAATTTACCAAACATCTCACACTTTTCTGATGAAAAACCTCTAACTGGTCATAGACAGGGAGGTTTTAACAACTCGTGTATGGTGTGAAAGTGCTGAGCTGATTGATGTTTCCCTACCACAATGGACCTTGACAGGAACACTCGGATTTTAGGCAGGTAGCCTGCTGGTACTCATGATAATGAGGTCTCAGCACCAACCTATTCTCCTCAGACTGAGACCTTCTCCAAGAGTGCTCTAGTGTCTCCAGGGCCATGATTCTCCTCCCCATCCACTTCATAAGTAGGAATATGTATGCTTTGCAAATATGCACTCGTTGTTATGGATTCCCTGCTCTACTCTAATTCCTAGCAGAATGTGCTTTCAGGTGCATATTTAAGTATGCAATAAGGGATGAGAGGGTGTGCGATTATATGGGTTATAAGAACAAACGTCTCCCCTGTGTTATTAGGCATGAGGCACCACAAGCAGTTTATCTGCTTGTGGAGGCATATTTCTTTCACTTTTACTTCTATTTGGAGTGGACTGTGTATTTTTAAGACTAATCATCTCACTGCTGTGGTGGTCAGTGAATCAGCCAAAGTTTTGCAAGAATTCTGGTTCCAGCTGGAAAGCCTAGCTGGGAGGATTTGTGCAGTCAAAGTCTGTTATGTCCTGCCTCCTCCCTGAGGCAGGTGCACTGGTGGTCAGGAGCTCTGGGATTGAGGAAGGACAGCACATTAATCCTGCAGTATACAGCCAGCTTTCAGAATTTTATAGAGAAGAGTCAATCAGTGTTGTGTGGACTAGACACAGGCAGAAGAGCAAACCACTCACTTTGGAAGGAGTGCTATGAGACAACGTGCTCTCTCCCCCTATATATGTGTGTTTCTTTGGCCTGGTGAGAGCAGGCCTGTATCTTTTGGCATGACTCTGCCTGAACTGTGGGACTTCCTGCCTTCTCTGTGGCAGCCTGTCTTGACTGTTGAGTGCAGGCCAGGAAATCTTCCACCCATAAGGGTTAGTTGCTGACCTCCCACCACTTTAGCTTTGTGGAGAAGGGGATTCCAGCTGGTCACAGCAAAAGGATTTTATCCACCCTCTCAGTCACAGAGAGAAATACTATGTTAACTTCTTTGGGTTTTAAATGTGAGAGGTCATTCTGATGAAGTAAAGCCTGGTGCACAGATACACTGGTCTGTTATGCAGACTTTTACTTATATGCTAGTGTTACTTTGGATAATATGGATGTGTGTGTGATAGTTTCTTGAAAACTGTTATGTGTCTGAGTCTGATGCGAAAGGCATTTTGAAAGTGGATGTTAGTTTGGTAGAGTGTAATTGGGAGAATCAGACTCTTTTTGGGGTGGTAAGGGGAGGGTAGTTTTTAGTAGCAGCAGTCATGTGCCTTGGTAGTATAGACCCAGGTATACTTATTCCTTTGAACTGCTCCTCCAGCTGATGAATTTACTGGATCTCACCCTGGCAGTTTGCACCACTACCTATGAACATGGCCATGCACTTGACCTGGTATTCTCATACAGGGATTGACATTAGTTATGTCAAAGTGGGTTCTGTGGAGCAGTCAGATCACTATGCTGTGCAGTTCCATTCAGGGGTCCTGGGAAGTGTTACCTCCCCCATCCCCTCTGGAGATGGTCAGATACCATAGTTTACATAATATGGAGCCAGCTAGGCTTTTTGACATACTGGACATCTCTGGCATGGTGACAGCATGTGGCAGCAATACAATGCAGGATGTTGATGGCTTTAAAGTTGGTTTACTGACTTATAAAGCCCTACATGGACTTGACCCTGACTACTTGAAAGAGCTTCTTGTTCCCTACCACCCTGTGCGTTGACAAGGGGTTGCTGGAGATTCCGAGGGTAATTCTGAAATCTTCTGGGGCCCATCATTTATATTTGTGGCCCCTACCCTCTGGAATTCTCTACCCCATCAGCTTCATGAGTGCACAACTGTGGGGGGATTTAAACAGGCATTTAAAACCTTTTTGTGGTGACAGGCCTATCAATGACTCATTGTTGTGTGGATTTGTTGTGTTATTTATTTCTGCATTTGTGGTTTATGAAATTATGTTTTAATTATTGTAAAGCACCTTGATATTTTGGAAGGCACTAAAAACAAAGTTTACTATTATTATTATTATAATGTGGCCATTAATATGGAGCTGGACTCCATCACACTAGTCTATGTCTACCTGCTATCCTCCCATGGTATAATGATGAGTTGTTGCAAATGAAGGCAAAAGAGAAGAGGATGTAGCATTCCTGAACGTGCTCAGGCTCTATGGACAACACGGTGGCTCTGAGGCCTCACTAAAGTGACTCTCAGGGGGTTAACTCAGAAAGAGCATAATTCCTGTTATGAGTTATTGCCTCTGGGAAGAATAGGCTAGCCTAGCTCTTCCTCACCGTGGAGAAACTCATTAACCTAGTCTGTCCGTGATCTGGAGGTGCTTTTTCACAAGACAAATTGGACAAGTTTGACCTATTCTTTCTGGGCAGGGTGGCCACCATTAGGACTGCTTTCACTCCTGGTAGCCTGTCATGGGCCAGCAAGGGTCCATATAAGAGGCTTTCTGGCACTCTGTCTGGTTGGATCAAGTTTCAGTCCATCTCTGAGACCGATGTTCTTAGGGTGGTCTCAAGACTACGTCCCACATGCAGTGATGCAGACCCAGGCACAACACAGCTGTTGGTGGACTGTCACATGACCCCAGGTCCAGTGTTAACTGGCATTGTCTGCTGCTTCCTCTCAGAGGATTGTTTCCCAGGTGCTACTAAAGCAGCCTAGGTAGAACCCCTCTTGATGAAGTGATCTCTGGACCCAGAGCTGCTAGTGAACTACAAGCACATCTTAAATCTTACCTTTTTGTGAAAGGTGATTGAGAAGGTAGTGGCAAGTCAGTTTGAGGCACACCTGGAGAAGTATGACACCTATGATCCATTACAGCTGGGTTTTCAGCCTCACCATAGCACTGAAAGCATGCACATCAAGGTGTTCAATGACTTGCTCCTAGCAAGGAACAGAGAACAATCAATTCTAATTTTTCTCAATCACCCTTCAGCGTTTGACACTATGGATCATGGAGTGTGGATTAAATGCCTTGCGGAATGTGGGTGGCTTGCCAGGACAACATTGAAGTGGTATAAGTTTGTTCTGCAGGCAGACTGCAGAAGGTTGCATTGAGAATGTTCTCAATGCAGCCAACTATGATCAGTTGTGGAGCCTCACAGGGTTTGATTCTATCTTTAATGTGATTCATGGCATACATGCTACAATTTAGGATGATTCACTTAATGGCATAGTTTGAGTTTTCACTGCTGTGCCGATGAAAGTGAACTGTACCTGTCCTTTATACCTGATGGTCAAGCAGTGGTCTCAGTGCTGCAGCAATGCCTCCAGAATATCACAGAACTGACAACCTTGAGTTGACTGAGATTGAATCCAAATAAAATGGAGTTCTTACTTGTAGAACCAGGGTCTCACTGGTCAGCAGCCAGACATAATGCTACGGTATTGTCTTCTTGGAATGGCAAACCTATGGCTGCCATGGTTAGGCAAAAAACTCTGGAAGTCGCCGTGGACTCTCGGCAGACTCTTGAACACCATTTGATGCCTGCAGTTCACAGTGGATTTTTTCCAGCTTAGGAATATTCCCCACATTAAACCCTATCTGGTGCAAGAGGACCTGGTCATCCTGATTCATTCCTTTGTGACCTCAAGATTGCAATACTGTAATGCTATTAACCTATGGCTGTCCAGGATGCTATAATCATATCTCTCAACCTCAGGACTCTGAAATGAGGGACACCAACTCTTGAAATAAGGCACAATGAGGCACACCAAGCTGTGAAATGAGGGACACCATAAGGGACATCAGAATATCAGCACTTTAATGATTTTAAGCACTGTTTGAGAGCATAATGGAGCCTAGAACTCAATGTAAACTCAATCCCAGTGCCAATTAAGCATTAATTTACAGAATCCAGCTGCAATAATTTTAGTTTACAATACATACAACGTATGCATCAGTAGTTGGCCTGGCCTGTAGCAAGTAACTTGCCTAATAATTGCCCCCATATAGCCCACTTATATTAATACAGGCTAGCCAAATACTGTCTCTGACCTTGTAATTCACTGCCACCACTGTTACTTTGCTAAGTAGCACCAGTTGTAAGTTCTGCTTAGTGAGGTGACATATACTCCCCTGCCCCCAAGTTGTCCAGAATCACTTTATTCAGTACAATAGTCCTCCACTTAGGCTTCCTTTCCCAGCCCTCCTTTCTATTTTTCACAGTTACCACCAGAACCAGGCAACTGTCTCCTTGTGCATCGAATATAGTACTTAGTTAGTCAGCTGTCACCGTCAGCCCACAACATTAGGGAAATGAAAAAAAATCACTTTAAAGAAGTTCAAATGTTCAACTATAAATCTACAGTTTAGTGCAGACATTAACCCTCAAGCCATAAGGACTGAACAGTGACTGAACAGTGAACACTGAATGATACAAAACCATATTTAAATTGTTATTCTATCTCTACCTACCTCACCAGCACCACTGGTAGCCACACTAGGGCGAGCACTCCAGCAAGCTCCACTCAGTCTCCTCTGGGCAACAGCATGGGCTCTGGATCATTCTCCTCTAGTTGGCAGTGCATTGCATAGCAGGGCAGAGGCTTATAGGGCGGGTGCTGTGGAGAACTATGTGCCATCAGTCGCAATGCCTTCCTCGCTGAATCTCTCCTCTGGCCAGGGTTGTGGTGGGAGTGTTCTGCCTGTCATTGGTTAGTGAGGCTGCACGCAAGATGCAAGTAATACTATCCAAATTCAAACTTCATGCCAAGCCAATTTCCTATCCTCCTGATTGGCTGAGTCAGAGCGGAAGAGGAAGAGAAACAGAGTGACAATTCAACCTGACTTGCACCTGCCTTCAGTGTGCTCACTCCCATTCATTTCAGGAGGTCCAGTCTGTGACGCTCTGCCCCTTGCTTGTGATTATGGTATGATATCTGTATTATAATAAATGGGTCTCCCTTTCTCCCATAGGGAAACCGTGGCATAATTTGCCATTAAAAAGGAGTGTTTATAATGGCAAACATGCTCACAATTTCCCTTGCTGTGCGCATGCTTAGGCAGCAGTGTGACCAGACAAGACCAATCACCACTTCTGTCTTGCCCAAAACAGAACCGCCACAAGAACTCAGCAGTAAGTTCTTTTCTTTTCTTTTTTCCCCATACACCCTGGAAACACACAAAGACCTGGAAAAAAACAGGTTTAAAATTTGGTAAATCTCGGCACTGGACTTAAACGAAACCGACCGTAGGATACATTGGGAGCTCTTTTATATAATTGCTGAGGTGAAAAAGGGAAACCCAGCAATTATATAAAATAAAATATGGGGTAGTGTGTTTAAACTCGAAATTTACACACACCCTGGGGGTTAGATGCTAACATAAACCCCTCAAGCTTTGCTCTCAGGGTTTATGAGCATCTAACCACTTGGGAGTGTGTAAACTTTTCATTACACACACGACTCCATATATTATTCTATATCTAAATACATGGTCTGTGTATGACATTTCAGTGTGTGAGGAATTTGGCCTATAACTTCAAAGTGTCAGTAGCTGAAACCAGGAGATAATACAACAGACCGGAAGGAAACAATTAATGGGAACATCCTTCCAGAGACAGTTATTGCCTTCTGCTGGTTTTGAAGTTGAAATGTAAATACGAGTTGTATGACGTTTCAGGAGAAAGGTAATTAGGCTAGTTCCTCTCCTTTTAGCAAATAGCTGCAGAGTCATAAAATATCTCAGATCTCACTGGCACAGGAAATCAGCCAAGGGACATAAGTGTGGGGATGTTAAGATCAAAGCAAAAATGTTTAATTAAAGGATGCCATATTTAAGAATTTTTTTCTTCTGAGGTACCATTCATTTTAAAATACCTTCTGGTAGGAAATTATGTTTGTAAGAATTAATTCTAAAAGGAGGAGCTAGATGACTCACCAAGGGGATGGGGAGATATAATTGAAAATGTATCAGTGTGTCTGACATATGTGATATCAACTTGGGCTCTGAAAATAGAAACATCTAACTTAAATCAGCACTTACAAAAAGATAATACATTAGATAGCAAAGATCTAAAAGTATTGTGGTAGGAGTTTGTGTTCTGTAATGTCCCCATTTTCTTATGTGACTGTGAGCTCATGCTGTTTGTTCTGTATTTTATTTAACTTCTTTTACCATTTTTAGTAAACCACCTTTTCTTTAAGATACTGCCTATGTCTCCGCAATCATTTTTGCATGTCATTTCTGAACCAATATTAAGTCTGATAGCTGTAAGGGCTTGCATGGTATTAGTAAGCTGGAAGAAGGTATGAATATACCTATGGTCTCTTATAGAGTTTTAAGGGTTCATTTTGGATACCTTGTTGGTTGCCCCTGGCGAACGATTGGTCTGCAGTCCTGAAGAGGGTACATATCTGAGCCTGTACACTGGGTGTGTTAGCTTAAGGTTCACAGTTTGAATCCCTCCAGAACTTGAGGCTAACAGGTGATTCGACCCAAAGCAGACAGGAGGGTTACCCTGCCTGTTACCTGTTCACACTATTGTGCTCTGAGGTTGGCACTGTGGGAGCAGAGGGCCTGACCTGTGGAGTGCATTTGTGACAGATTTGGTTGGCAGCGGTGTGAAAGTATTGGTAACACAAGCTTTAAGAGTTCAGTGTGTCAGCCTAATACTGTACAGCTCACTTGCAAAATAAGGCAGTGATTTTTTTAAAGAAACAGAACTATATCATTTTGCTTACAGTCAAAGTTCCTACCTGTTTTATTTTTTTTTCAAGCGCAAGTTAAAGTAGCTGTAGTTAGGGAAGAAGATGGCTTCCAACTACAGTGAACACACTGCAGACTACCTGAAACAGGTGTGCAAGGAGAGAAGAGTCCTGCATGAGGGGAGAGCCAACAAGCAGAACCTCATGAATGCTCTGCTGGCCAATGATGCCCAGAGTGTTGAGTCACAGTCTGTGACTGTAAAGGAATGAACCTTGGGTGTGGAGGGACCAGTGCAATGTCCAGATCCGGTGAGGAGGACAGCAGGGCCAGTGCAAACCAAGGGCCAAAGCAGCAGGGGAAGGTCACCAGCATTCTGGAGCCAGAAGCAATCAGGCTGCAGATTGAGTTGTGCAGAATGGAGCTGGAGTTCCAGAGAAAGAGAGAGGCTGAGTGAGAATGGCAAGAAATGGAGTGAGAGAAGCGAGCTGCAGAGGAGAAGAGGGAGCGAGAACAAAGAGAAGCTGAGTGAGAACAGCAAGAACTGGAGTGAGAGCAGTGAGCCACAGAGGAGAAGCAGGAGCATGAACAGCAAGAGGCTGACCATGAAGAGCGTGAGCACCAGCAGCAATATGAACTGGAGAAACCATGACTCCAACCACCAGCACCAGAGCAGGTAAGTAGCCTGGGTTTAACTGGAACTACAGGACTGGGTTTCAAATTAAATTCCAAATTGATAGCAGAATTTAAAGAGGTGGAGAATATGAATGCCTTTTTAAGTTCCTTTGAAAAAATTTGTATTCAGGCAAATATTCCTAGAGGGTCCTGAAGCTTCCAGCTAGCCCCGCTACTTACCGGGTAAGCTCGGGATGCATTGGGTCAAATGGACAATAAGAACATTAATGATTACAGCAAACTTAAACCTGCAGTTTTAAAACAGTATGATTTAAAGGTAGAAGCATACAGAGCTAAATTCTGTCAGCTCAGGAGAAGCCCTGACATGAGCTACGAGAAGCTAGCCACAAAACAATGTCAGTTTTAAAAATGTTGGTGGGGAGAAATTGAAGCAAACTCTGTAGATAAAATTGAAAATTCTGTATTGTTAGAGCAGTTTTGTGGGGCATGCTCAGCAGATCTGAAAACCTGGCTGGAGGACCGAGTTCCTAAAACAGAACAAGAGGTTGCTGAACTCTTGGATTGATATGCCAAGAACAGACCTGCTCTGAGAGTGAATGGGGCTGGCGTGACAATGCAGAAAGGGAAAAGCATGCCTTCAGGGCAGCTAAAACCCTCACTGCCTCCCTTGAAACCAGTTAGCCCCAGGTTTCACAGAAAATATTTTTCTGAGAAAAGAAATGAATGCTGGGTTTGCAAAGAAACTGGGCATATTGCCAGACAGTGTCACAAAAGGATGAACAATACACAAAGTGGTGCTAGGAAAGAAGTGGGTTGTTTGTGTGCCCCTGGAAGTATGCCTGTGAACTTGAGGTAACACATGCACTGTGTCACTGTGAATGGTGTACAGACACAAGGGTTAAGAGACACAGGGACATCCCTGACATTGGTAAAAGGGGATCTGGTAGAGCCTGGTCAGTTTATACCTAATAAATTTGTAACTGTACAAGGGTTCACTGGGGAGGAGACAACATTGCCACTCGCTAGCGTTCTCCTAGACTGGGTTGAAACAGGGGGAGCGGTGCAAACGGTGTCTGTAGCCAAAGTTTTAGCAGTTGACATCATCCTTGGCAACAATCTCAAACAGGGGATGGTGTGTGCAGTTACCCATAGCCAAGTGGCAAGGGAAAATTGCAGTTTCCTGGACCCCATAGAAGCCACAGTGGAAACCACTGGGAGGCTGGTTTCCCAGCCTGGGTCTCCTGATATGGATACTAATGAAAGGGGGTAGACATTTCCCCAGTAGCAGCTAACCAAACATCTATGGAGGGTTATTCTGATGAAGGAGGGGTGACCCATTATCAGAGGGTTAGGGATGGCAGTGATCCTGAGTGCCCTGACACTAGAGCTAGAGACCCTAGTTTAGAGACTGAAGGGGACCTGTTCCTTGCCTTGGGAATGTGTAACAAGTTTGCAGCTCCTCAGAAAAGTGAACCTTGTCTAGAGAAGCTGAGGGCTTGGGCAGACTCTGACGGAGCACAGGGAGGTGATGGAAAACATAAAGTTTATTTGGACAATGGACTGATGTATACGCAGGATTGTAAGACAGAGGGAGGGGTGATAGGCAGGCAGCTTGTCATTCCCCAGGAGTGCCATGAGCAGTTGCTCAAGATAGCACATGGTATTCCCTTCTCTCGTCACCTGGGAATCTCATGCACTATGCAGCGGTTGGCCCAGAATTTCTATTGGCCCAACTTAACCCAGCAGGTGAAGAAGTATTGCAGGTCTTGTCACCGGTGCCAAGAAATAAGGAAGTTGGGGAAGACAACCCTAACTGCCTTAATTCCATTGCCCATAGTGGAGGAGCCATTCCAGAGGGTGGGGATGGATATTGTGGGGCCTTTAAATTCCCCCAGCTCTTCTGGGAAGAGGTTCGTCCTGACTGTGGTGGATTATGCCACCCGGTACCCCAAGGCAGTCACCCTATTCTCACTGAGGACAGACAAAGTGCCAGATGCCTTACTTGGGATTTTTTCCTGTGTTGGGTTTCTGCAGGAGGTTATCATCAATCAAGGGAATTCCTTCATGTCGGACCTGATTAAATGTTTGTGGGAGAAGTGTGGGGTGGTGCAGCGATGCACAACACTTTATCACCCACAAGCCAATGAACTTGTGGAAAGATTTAATGGTACCCTGAAGTCAATGCTCTAAGCATTTGCTGAACAGCATGGGAGGGACTGGGAGAAATACCTTCCCCACCTGTTGTTTGCATACAGGGAGGTGCCACAGGAGTCAACAGGGTTTTCCCCCTTCAAGCTCTTATATGGATGGTGGCTATGTGGGCCCCTAGACTTGATCTGGGAGGACTGTGAAGGCAGGCATGCCACCCAAGGAGCTCCCATAGTGGATTATATCCTTAGGTTTAGGGAAAGACTGAAGGAGCTTATGGGGACAGCCCAGAGCAACCTGGCAGCTGCCCAACAAAAACCAAAAGTGTGGTACAACCGCAGAGCCAGAGCTTGGTCGTACATGGTGGGTCAGGAAGTCATGGTCCTCATCCCAGTCAGGAAGAACAAGCTGCAGACTAAGTGGGCAGGACCATACACAGAAGTCAGAAAGGTAAATGATATGAACTATATCATAGAGTTACCTGACAGAAGACATACAGAAAGAATGTACCATGTCAACATAATGAAACCATATGCTAATAGGTCTGACATGGTGTTTGCAGTATGTAGTCCTGGGGAGGGGATGGACGAAGGAGACCCCTTCTGGACTTTCTGGAAGAAAGCAAGTGAGAGTCCTCTGTAGAGGCAATTAAATTGTCACTCCAGCTGGCCCTGGACCAGATCCAGGAAGTAAGGGAGGTTTTAGCAGACTTGGCGCTAAACAATGGGGCCAAGTCTGCTACGCACGATGTGGAGACAGGGACACAGACGCCCATACGGGGGACAGCATATCAGGTGTCAGAAGCTGTCCAAAAGGACATTAGGAGGGAGGTGGAGGAGATGCTGGATTTAGGGGTAAACCAGAAATCAAATCTCACAGCCCCTGGGCCCCACCCATAGTTCTTGTTCCCAAGCCTGATGGCTCTATTCATTTCTGTGTGGACTATCATGGACTGAATGCAGTCACGAAGTCAGACGCTCACCCAATGCCACGGATGAATGAACTCCTGGACAAGTTGGGGTGGGTGACCTACCTCACAACTATTGACCTGTCAAAGGGGTATTAGCAGGTATAATTAACTACCAGAGCTAGGGGAGAGGTCGGCCTTCATCACTCCGATAGGGTTATTTGAATTGTAATGCCTTTTGGAATGAAGAACGGCCCGGCTGCTTTCCAAAGGTTAGTGAACCAGGTGTTAAATGGTGCTGAGGAGCACGCCATGGTGTACCTGGATGGCATTGCCATCTTTAGTGCCAGCTGGGAGGAACACCTGTCCCACCTTAGGGAAGTGCTGGGCAGGATACAGAGGGCTGGGCTTACTGTCAAAGCTGAGAAGTGCCAGGTAGCTATGGCTAAAGTGGCATACCTCGGGCATGTTGTAGGCTGGGGACAGCTCCATCCTAACCAAGTAAAAATAGAGGTGATCAAGGCATGGCCAAGATCAGAAATGCAGAAGCAGGTCAGGAGTTTTCTGGGGACAGCGGGGTACTATAGGAAATTTGTACCCAATTACAGTGCTCTGGCTGCTCCCTAACCCACCTTTTCTTTAAGATACTGCCTGTGTCTCCTCAATCATTTTTGCATGTCATTGCTGAACCAATATTACATCTGGTATCTGTAAGGGCTTGCATGGGGTTACTAAGCTGGAAAAAGGTAAGAATACACCTAAGGTCTCTTATAGAGTTTTAATGATTTCTTTTTGGATGCCTCGTTGGGTGCCCCTGGTGAAAGATTATACTGCAGTCCCGAAGGGGGTACATATCTGGGCCTGTACACTGGGTAGGCTAACTTAAGGTTCACAGTTTGAATCTCTCCAGAACTTGATGCTAGCAGGTGATTCGGACCCAAAGCAGACAGGAGGGTTACCCTGTCTGTTACCTGTTCACACTATTGTGTTCTGAGGTTAGCACTGTGAGAGCAGAGGGCCTGACCTGTGGAGTGCATCTGTGGCACAGTCAATCGTGCATTTTTAAAGAGCCCACTGATGTCAGCACTGTCACTGTCAAATTCAGGACAATGACAGATGCTGGCAGGGCAATGGGACAATTTCAACAAACAGGGGCAAATGAAGGATGTCCCACACAATGCAGGGCACTTAAGAGGTCTGGCTATCATGCCACCTGCAGTTAGTGCAGAATTCTGCAGCCAGGCTGATTATGGGTACCTTGTATAGTGAGTATGTCATGCCCATTCTGAGACAGCCATACTGGCTCCCAGTTAGGTGGTGCCCCACCTCCCAGATTGCATTACTATTTACAAAGCTTTGGCCAGTTTGGGGCCTAACTACTTAAAAGGAATCATAACATGTTATGTTCCTAACAGTCAGCTTCACTGCTCTGATGGTGTGTTCCTGGTTGTCCTAAGGGTGCATCTGAAACTTATCACAGAAAGAACATTCTTAGTGGTGGCCCCCATAATCTGGAATGCTTTGCTAGTATACTTGAGTTCTCCATCAGTACAAACTTTTAGGAAGATGGTCAAAATATACTGGTTTTCCTTAGCTTTTAATTACTTTCATTTGAGGCACTGTCTTACTTAATTGTTGTATCTGTGTACTATATATTTTACATTTATTGCATCCTTTATATGTTATGATAAATGTTTTATGAACTGTGGAGTATATGAATTGCTCTGATACTATCTTGGATGGGGTACAACCCTTCAATCCCCCTATTGGCTCCCTATCTACCCTCTACTTACATGGATTCTCCTCTCTGATGATGTAGAGAGGAACCCTGGCCCCATAAACACCCATATCGACCACACAGACATCGCCTGGACAGGACACCATGGACTAAAAGTTGCCCATATGAATATCTGCAGCCTCTCATCAAAGTTTCATAAGCTTGAGGTGTGGGAATCTCTATACAAGCCACAGGCACTAGGTCTCTCTGAGACCTAGTTGAAACCCCACCATCCTGACTCGTCATTCAACCTGGACGGTTATTCACTCCTACGACTGGACAGATCAGGATGAAAGAATGGTGGGGCATGGCACTGTATGTGCAAGACTACATTACTGTCACTATCATCAGCTGCTCCACTCCCACCTCTCAGAGTGAGTGGCTTCTCATGGAGGTAATCCTAGGTGCATCCAAGAAACTGTACTTGGGTTGTTGCTATAATTCTCCCACAGGAGGTATCCCAGGTCTATCAAATTTCCTAAATGGCATAAGCACTACAATACCCCTAAGAGACACAATTGTGTTTGGGGATTTCAATCTCAACTAGCTGGACAACAATTCACCAGACTACTTTAGTGCACTGAAAGTACACAACCTAGAGCAAATGATCTCCTCCCCCACCAGACATAATGCTCGTACACATAATCACTCCCTGATTGACTGGATTATCACAAACCGGGTTGACTCGGACCGCCAAGCAGGCACTATATCTGACTCCATCAGTGACCACACCCCTACCTATGCTATGCTATCTACCAAATCCATCCACCTCCCCCTCCACAGACTCTTGTCCTTCAGAAACTTCAACTGCTCAGACCCTATGTCTGTCCTTAGTGACGTAAGGGCTATAGACTCGTCGACCTTCTACCATCTTAGCAGCTTAGCCGATGTGGTCACTTACCTTACATCCAAACTCTCCCACCTACAGGACATCCATTTCCCCATCACAACCAGAAGCAAAAGAGGGGGCTGTACCCACTGGCTGTCCAAAGAACTGATGGTACTAATGAAAGCTCAGGGTAACAAATGGAAAGCCTGTAAGGTATCACCCTCTCCCCACCTCTGGAATGCTTACAGACAGCTACGCAACACCCACAAACAGACTGCAAAATCATTCAAGTGCAAATTCTACATTAACCAACAGAAAGACAACCTTGGCAATCCACCCAATTTCTGGACCTCTACTGGGTCTATCCTTAACCCCAAGTCCAGTAGACAATTAACTCAGCTTACATCCCCCTCTGGTCCCATTTCAGACCCTACTGAGATTGCAAATATCTTCAACATGAAGTTCATGGATGTAACCCCCTATCTGAGTAAGCTCCCATCACAGGTGTCCTCAGCCCTGAACCACCCACCTCCCACCCCACCCCCCTTCCTCAGCTACCACCCTGCCCTCACCTTTCCACTTCAAATCATTGGACATATAGGCACTATTAAGCTCCTGAAGTCTCTCCCTTCCAAAGGCAGCCCTGGCAGTGATGGACCATACCCCACATTTCTTAAACTCATCTGCCCTGCATTGATTAAACACCTCACCTTCCTCTTGAACCTTGCCCTTACATCTTCTATGGTTCCCAACTCTTGGAAACACACAAATGTCATGCCCATCTTCAAAAGTGGCGCCTCCCCAATCCCCTGATAATTATAAGCCCATCTCTCTACCCCCTCACCTGAGCAAACTGCTTGAAAAAGTTGTGCACCTCCAGTTCTCAAAGCATCTTGAAAAGTATAACCTCTTATGTCCTCTCCAGCATGGTTTCCACAAGCAGCACAGTACCTCCTCTGCTTTGGCCCTTTTCTCTGATCATGTGCTGAGAAATATTGACCAAGGCAAAGCCACAGAAGCTGTCTTCATAAACCTATCAAAAGCTTTTGACCTTGTCGACCACCACCTCCTCCACTCAACCCTGGCTCACTTTGGCCACTCCAGCAGAACTGCAGTCTGGTTCTGCAGCTATCTATCCAATCAGTCTCAGTCTGTCATCATCAACAATGCCTCCTCTGCTGCCCTCCCTGTTCACACTGGAGTCCCCCAAGGTTCCATACTCAGACCCCTGCTCTTCTCCGTTTTCATTAATGCACTCCTGAGGGATAGTCTCAGCTGTCAAGTGCTCCTTTATGCAGACAATCTGGTTCTCTACCACAATAATCTCCTCCATCCTCACACACAACTATGGCTCTGCTCATAAATGGTTCCTCGCCAACAGGCTGCTAGTCAATGAAAAGAAGACTAAGTCCATGCTTTTTGGTTCCAAACCTTTCCTCTCCAAAGCTACCAAATCCAACTCCTACCTCCTTGTACACACCCCCAGCAGGCCCCCCTCTTGAAAATGTCCATCTTTTAAATACCCAGATGTCACTCTTGACCCCTTCCTCTCCTTAACTGTGCATATTAACAACACTGTGCAGAGAATACAGAAACATTCAGCTGCTGACTGTCACTGATCCCAGTAAGTAACTCTAAGGCACACTAATGCCATGTCTCCTTTTCACGTCACCTGCCCTCCTGTTATCTGCTCCCTCATCTCTGTAGTTGTCTATAACCCTCCTTCCCTCTTACCTCTAAACCCTGAAATTGGTGTGAGAACCTGACTACATGAACCCGCACAGCTTTACTGATGACTGTACTAAACTGGTCCCATGTCATATTTATAATGCAACAGATGTTCGCCTGCACCATGTAACGTGACTCCTATATCTCATGTTATTTCTATTGCTATGTATGGCTCATTTTCACACTTATGTGTGTCTGACCATTGCCTTCCCCTGCCTTCATTGTACAATTGCATTGTTTGTTTGTTTGTTTTTCTTACACACTGTGTCGTGCCCGAGGTGTGAATTTACAGTATAAATTGAATTTCCCAGTATGTGCTGCTGTGTTTCTCTGTGTTGCTTACCAACCTGCGGCCCGGGTCATGACTGAAAACAGTCCTCTGGATCAGTACACTTACCCAGTAAACAAAGACATAAATAAAATAAACAATATAAAAATAAATGCCTTTCCCATGCCTTGCCCTTAAACACACAAGAGAGGTGTCATTATTGGCTATAACCACACACCTTAAAGTGTGTTACTGCTCTCATAAAATGGGTTCATACAAGACATTTAAAAAGAAAGAATAAGTCTGTGGTTTTCTGATGCAGATCTCTGCCAAGATTGCATCTGCTGCTGAGACCTTTTCTGCTATGGAAATCTGCCTAGTTGTATAAGTGGGGAAATGATGGAGGAAACAACTCAACAATCTAAGAGATCAGCAGTGAAATGAACTTGGCAGAGAGAAATAGAGAGAAAAAAAGTTTTTCATTTGCTGGGGTGCTTAGCTCATAAAAATAAATTGCTGTTGTATCATATGTGTGGGGAAAGGTGTATGGATATGTTGTGTGTAATGGCTAGCTTGGTGGCTGGAACTGCAAACCATGTAATTATGAGCTAATAGTTACATGGATTGGAGTCAGTCTCAGCCAGTAAGAAGGCTACATTTTGTTTACCCATTTTAGAATGAATAATAATACACAGGGCTTAATTTATAAGTGTAGATAAATGAGAAAAGTTATTTATATTGAGCTGACTGTTCAATAC
The DNA here is from genome assembly GCA_016271365.2 of Neoceratodus forsteri. Classification (NCBI taxonomy): domain Eukaryota; kingdom Metazoa; phylum Chordata; order Ceratodontiformes; family Ceratodontidae; genus Neoceratodus; species Neoceratodus forsteri. Next base: position 108,445,158 of record JADMNL010000035.1, on the reverse strand, counting down.
CTTTATATAGAGTACATCTTGTGCAGCCTGGGCAGTGCGGTACTGTGGTAGAAACCCAACACTTGGCCAGCCCAGTGGCATAGAGGGCTGAGGCATTGGTGCCTTACCTCAGCCCACACTGGTGACCCAGGTTCGGGAACAGACTCGGGATGCTGGGGGCTGGCAGGGGAAGGAGAGGATTGAGCATCCACAGGACTGCTCTCCTCTCCTGGGGTGGGTTAGGGATGGACATCAGTCGGCAGCGGCCTCTTGTGGAGACCAGGAGCACTGCATGACGGCGTCAGGATGGAAAGAGTAACAAGAAAATGAAAAATGGCTAAATGTTATGCCAGATGATCACTGCCTGGATCTCCGATTCCATCAATGCCCATACGACCATCCACCTCAGCAGTACCTTGGGGCTAAGACGTTGCGCTGGTCTGCCCTGCCCAGGTCGGTGCCTTCCCCCTCAGAGAAGAGGGACCCACTCAGCGAAGGGTTACATTGAGTCACCCTGAGGATGCTGCTATCTGAGAGCGAGGGTTGGAGGTACAGGATGGGTTGGAAGCATCCTTGGTAAGCCTGAAGGTGTGGCTGGCATGGCAACGAGCAGGGAGGAAAAGAAATCATACAAAAAAAAAAACAAAAGAAACCCAACACTATGAACCAGGAAATCCTTGGTATAAATCCTACCAGAAAACTAGAAGACACTTTTACCATGTGCCAAACATGCATCCCCGCTATGCTTCAGTTCCTAAGATGTACGATTGTTGTAGTAGTAGTAGTAGTAGTAGTAGTTGTAACATTTTATTAATTGCAAATGAATAGGAGACTCAAATGAGACAAGCCAATTTACAATGATGTCCTTTTAAACAAGATTACTCAAATTAGTAAAGTTTTGTAAAATATTGCATAAATATCAGAAGAATATAAGTTAAACATGCAAAATACAAAGTATAAATAATACTGGGGAATTATACTGCACATAATCAGGAAAAAGTCATCTGAAAATCACATCTCATACCCCCTCCTCTCCCGCTCCCTCTCCCCCTAACGTCTTGTAATCACTCATCACCATTGGCCCCCTATCCCTTTCTGTTGCCACCTACCCTCATGCTTTCTCCAACCTTCCCCACTGTTTCACACCACACACCCCACTTTCCTTTTTGACAAAGTTTTCTGCCAGACTGCTTACCTTTCCTCTCACCTCTACCCCTCTCCTCCCACCTGCTCCTGGTTCTCCCTTGAACCAGTCTACTCTCCTTATTGCCGAGGTTCAATGTCACATTAACTATTTCCTTATGTTTAATTGTTATTGCTGCACCTCAGTGAACTTTGTTTGTTTGTTTATTATCATGTGCTGTATATTATGTATTTTCAAATATTTGTTTTTATTCTCTGACGTGGAACCTTTATAAAAGAGCTTCTTCTCAAAGGTTGTTTCTGAATAATTAATAAAATAAATAAATAAAAGTTACAACAAATGTTAATAGCAGACATTCTGTACATTAAATCTACTAAATATGGATTTTAAGATAGTTTAGTACAGATGTTTGCACACTACATCAACTAATATGCATAGCAGGACAACACATTGACTTCTGAGATACCCATGAGTGGAACCATGTTTTATAACACTCAGGTGGAGTTTACCATTAGGGGCTTAAATAATGAAGCATAAAGTTTCACAGATTTGGGCCCAATTAATACAATGCGTCTTACCTATTTCAATTGTTTTCTTAGTTGGTTGAATTCCACCCCTCCCACGGACACAAGACAGTGTTTTAGACTCCTTAGATGAATGTTATCAGGTAGACAGGCCTTGTAATACTTAAGTATGCATATCAGCCACAATCAAGAACTGAAGTCCTTGGCTTTAGAAGAGCTGAATGCGATAGGATGAGGGAACTGGTCAGGGATAAGTTAGTAGGGGTAGGGGACATAGGGGGCTGGAGAAGAGATGGGGAGCAATTTAGGGGGCCATCCCTGAGGTATCTAAAGTATACATAAGAACAGTAACAAAGAAAAACAGGTTAAGAGACCACTATGGTTCTCAACAAAGGTCAGGGAAGAAGTAAGGGCCAAAAGAAGGCCTTCTGTATATACAAGAAAAAGCAAGGGGAGGTAGAATGGGAGGATTATTTGCAGGAAAATAGGGAGGCAAAGAGGGTTGTTAGGGAGGCCAAAGCAGACACATACTGTAGCTGTAAATCACAGAGGGGGGCAGGAATAGAGAAAGACTGTTTTTCAGATAAATTAGTGAAAAAAGGAAAAATGGTAGCAGAATTGTAAGGCTTGTTGAAAGGGGCAGGGTGATAGAGGAGAATGGGCAAAATGCTGGCATCCTAAATCACTCCTTTTGCTCAGTTTTGACTAAGAAGGAAGAAGGACAGCGGGTCCATGCCAGAGGGTGACATCAGAACGGACACTAAGGGAATCCTGGAAATGATACAGCTATTGTTTACTAGTGAAAGGGTTCTGAAAGGGCTGGCTGCCCTAGAGATAAATAAGGCCCAGGACCAGATGGGTTGCATCTGAGGATACTAAGGAATTAGTAGCAGAGCTGGCTGAACCACTGGTATATCTGTTCACCAGCTCACTTAAAACTGGGGAAGTTCCAAGGGATTGGAAGGTGGCAGGCATTGTACTGCTTCATAAAGGGGGGGGTTAAAAGCAACCAGGGAACTACAGGCCTGTCAGTCTAACCTCTATAGTAGGAAAGCTGATGGAGTCACTGATCAAAGAGGACCTCATTGACTACCTGGAGAGCAACAGGCTCCAGGATGGTAAACAACATGGTTTTGTGGCAGGATCATCTTGTCAGGCTAATCTGATAGCTATCCTTGACTAGGTGACAAAGGAATTAGACAAGGGTCATGATGCGGATGTGCTCTACCTTGACTTCAGCAAGGTTTATGACTTAGTATCTCATAAGTGATTGCTCAAGAAGATGGAACACCTGAGTGCAGGTAAACCAATTGTGAACTGAGTGGGTAACTGGCTAGATGGGAGACAGCAGAAGGTGGTTGTCAATGGGGTTAAATCAGAGGAGAGGGAGGTTATGAGCAGGGTTCCACAGGAATCTGTCCTGGGTTCAGTCCTCTTCAATATGTTCATTAGTGACATTGGAATCTAGGACAGCTTGTGTATCTTCACAGATGATACAAATCTATGTGGGCAGGGGGATAGTGATGAGGGGATAAGGGACAGAGAGTCCTACAAAAGCTAGATGGGTGGTCAAAGTTCTGGCAGTTAAAATTCAATGCTAGAAAGTACAAGGTAAAGCACCTAGGGAAAAAGAACCCTAAGACAGAGTACTAGATGGGACGAGAGAGACTTAGCACTACAGCTGAGGAATGGGATCTGGGAGTTATCAATAGCTATTCACTTAAGCAATCAAGTCAGTACAACAAGGCCTATAGCAAGACTAACTGGATGCTGGGCTGTATCGGGAGGTGTATTGATAGCAGAAGGAAAGAGGCAATACTTCCCTTCTACAGATCCCTGGTGAGACCTCGCAAAGAGTAGTGCTCTCAGTTCTGGAGTCCTCACCTCAGAAAGGATAAGGACAGGTTGGAGACAGTGCAGTGCAGAGTAACAAAAATTATTTAGGGCCAGCAGGACAGATCCTGTGAGGCACGCCTCAAGGCACTAAATATGTACGCACTGGAAACCAGAAGGGAGAGCAGAGATATGACAGAGACCTTCAAGCTCCTTAAAGGAATTAACAAAGTGAATTGTGTGTAACTATTTAGATTGACTATCAATTCATGGTCACATGGATACAAATGGAAATTAATAACAGGTACGTTAAGGAGAGATGTGAGGAAGTACTACTTTACAGAGAGGGTGGTGGAACCTTGGAACAGTCTACTGGCTAAAGTGCTGGGTACAAAAACAGTCAGGGGATTCAAGTAGGTCTGGGACATAATGAAAGGAATAGTATTTACTGTGGTGATAGGACTTAGGAGGAGAATAGAGAGAGAGGACGGGGAGGGTTAGTACCCTGGAAGAACAGTAAGTGTCAAGGATTATAGGGATCTTGAGCAGACTGGATGGACCTCTGGTCTTTTTCTGCCATCATTGTGTATGTTTCAGTGTTTCTATAATTTCTTCTAGCCATGAGGTTTAACAAATCCAACAATGTGAAAAGCTCACACCTATGGGTCCTTTGTGGTATGTCAAGGATAAATCTGGCAAACCCGTTATACATCATATGTAGTTTAGTCAGCTCTATCGCCGGTGCCCTTGCAAACATCAAGTCACCATAGTCAAAGAGTGGTAAACCCAAGGAGTTCACTACATGTTTTCTAACTTCCTTAGGCATACAGTGCTTAGATCTATACAAAGCTTCAAGTTGCTTTCCCACACTCTTCATTAAGTGAGCTATTTGTACGTGCCACCTAATATTATTATCTAGCCAGGGAACCAGATACTTATGGATTGGGTAAAAGGTAGAAAAATATATTTAAAAAAGTACAAACCTTGCTTTTCAGGAATGTGAAGATGACAGGTTCTGTGAGATTCTGCTTGTTTTTGCTTGTAATAGTTGCAATGATTACTTGTGAATTTACAACATACTTGATATTTGCTGAATCTTTGTTATTAAGAGGACCTTCAGAAAGTATCGATGCAAGCCCCAGCCCAGAGAATGATATCAGCACATCAGCACGGGGGACACCTGGCAGAGAATCAGAGATACGTGTTACAGTTTATTTATTTATTTATGTACTTACTTACATACCCAGGGTAGCCCAGCTGAGATGATGCAACTTCTTGCTTCCAGCAGGATCCTGCTTTCTACCAATTTCTGCATCTGAGTGTACTTGAGAGGTAAAGGGACTCACCTAACACCACACCTTTTGTAAAAGATTTTAGCCACATTGATCCTTGGATAACAGGAGTCCTGGAAAGTTTGATACTTTTTGTTGGACCAACATATGTCATACAAAGATAGCATAGTACAGAAACTTTTGGGGTCCTTTACAGGTCCCTTCTTCAGGGGAAACATGAAGAAGGGACATGTGGGGCCCCAAAAGCTTCTGTACTATTCCACGTTTGTATAAGACATACAGTATGTACAAGCTTGTGTACTATACCATCTCTGTACAAGACATATGTTGGTCCAGTAAAAGGTATCAAACCTTCTAGCTACTCCAACACCACATGGTGAGTATTTTGGTCTAGAGGGGTTTGAACCTGTTCCCAAGTCAGTGCTGGAACCACTGGACCACACTGTTTCTAATTTTACAAACTGAAGATGAAATTTCACTTTTTTCCTAATATTCTACAGTGGCAGGACTCGCCATCGGTAATGATACCAATGGTAATAACATGCGATGATGGGATAATGGATACATCACGGTATGTAACTGAATGAGTGCTAAATGTACTCCCCGATATTTGTATAGCAGTATGATGTGCAATGGCATGTTACCACACCTAATAGCACTGGCTGCCACCTTAGTGGGGCAAAATAGCAAATCATGCAAACACCAGTGAGAAAGGGGGAGTCATTACTAGGATACCTTGGTGGAAGTATTTGTATTAATATTTGTTTTGTTCTGTATATTGCCTTTACATCAACAACTGAATTGTCAGCATTTTATAATGATATCAATGTGACTGCTTGCACTATAGCATGTCTGCCCTAGATCAAAATCAGTGGAGTCATATCCCTGTCTGTGCACTTCGGCTTATAATCAACACTGTTGCAGCAATACATCTGAGAAATGCTCCCTCCTACCGACTTGGACAATCCAGCTCTCTCACTCACCCCCCACTCTAACAATGGACACCGTCCAGCTCTCTCCCTACTGCTGCCCCCTCCACCCGTATTCCCCTGTCACCTGCCACCCTGCATCTCTCACTGAGCCACATTATAACCCCTGGTTCTCGGCTCTTCTCTGACCTGGTCCTATTGCCCACTTCACCCTCTTCCCAACTTTCACTCTGCACTGAATTGTACTTAAATATTGTTTTTCAAATGCTTTGCTGCTTTTCATATATTATCTATTGTAACTACAGTTTGCCCCCTGTGTATACAAACTTTGCCATGTTTTTACTAATGTATGTTATGTCTATTGTTCATTGTAAACTTGACGTGAGGCCTTTGTAAAGGAGTCTCTAACTCAAAGGATTGTAATTAGATACATAGACAGTGTCGGCAGATAAGGGCCTATGGCCCACCCAGTCTGCCTATTTGAGCTTGTAAGTTCAGTTTGTTTTCCTAGAAGTCTGTTGCCCCTTACCCCTGACCTCCAGAATTCCTTTATGTCTATCCCATGCATTCTTAAATCCGTGATTGTTTCAGCCCCACCACTTCCTCTGGCAGGGTGTTCCACTTGTCCACCACCCATTCTGTGAAGAAATTCTTTCTCATGTTTCCTCTGAATCGTCCTCCCTCAATTTCATCCCATGCCCTCTAGTCCTGGAACATCTTTTTCACTTAAAATAGTGTTTTCCTGCACCCTGTTCCTCCTGTAAGATACTTATATGTCTCTATCATATCCCCTCTCCCTTCTCTCCTCCAGGAGTACATGTTCAGTTCCTTCAACCTGTCTTCATAGGACTTGTGATGCAATCCATGCACCATCTTTGTTGCCCTCCTCTGAACCTTCTCTACCCTGTCTATGTCCTTACGTAGGTATGGTCTCAGAACTGTACACTGTACTCCAGGTGGGGCCTCACTAGTGTCTTGTATAGCGGAATTATGACCTCCCTTTTCCTGCTGGTGATGCCCCTGCCTATACATCCCAGCATCCTATTTGCTTTACCTGCTGCCTTGTCACACTGTTTCCATACCTTGAGGTCATCAGAGATGATAACCGCAAGATCCCTTTCCTGATTGGTGCATGCTCTATCCTCACCCCCCAACTGATATATTGTGCCAGGGTTTTTGTGCCCCATATGCATTATCTTGCACTTCTTTGCATTGAATTTCAACTGCCAAACCCCTGTTCGTTCTTCAAGTTTCTGCAGGTCCCTTCTCATTCTGTCTACACCCTCTGGTGTGTCTACTCTGTTACAGAGCTTTGTGTCATCAGCAAACAGTGAAATTCTGCCTTCTAGGTCCTGCGCAATGTCACTGATGAAGATGTTGAATAGGACCGGTCCCAGCGCTGATCCCTGTGGTACCACACTGGTCACTCTTCCCTCTGTGGAGTGACAGCCATTTACCACCACCCTCTGTGTCCTGCCACCCAGCCAGTTACCTACCCACCACACTACTGCCCTTCTGTACTGTAATTCTGAATACCCTAATAAATAAATAAATAAACAAATAAATAAATAAAATTTGCCTCAGGTACCCAGTGCTCTGCCTAGCACATAAGCTAATTAGCTCCACCCCCCCCCCAAGCCTAGCAGGGCTCATAACTGCTAAACGAAATATGTGCAACCTACGGACATCAGGCCAAACTCTCCTAGAGGTCCCTAGGGTAAGGACCAAGGCAGAAACAGGTCCCACACTGCCCCTTCCCTTTGGAACAACCTTCCTCAGGAGGTTCAGGAAGCCACATTATTAATGTGCTTCCGAACAAGACTCAAGGCTCATATGCTTGCTATGAGTCAATGCTATGTTACTTGACGCCTCCACACCACCTGCCGGCCAGAGCACTTAGGTTACCCCCACCTGAACTGGCAGCACTAACCCTCTCAGTCTTCAATTCACGATTGTCTCTTTTCTAAGAGGGGTAACTGTGACGTAATATTATCATAGGCTCTCCTATATTGTACACCTCAATTAATCAATGTAACCTGCTTTGTAATATATCGCTGCTATATATACATGTTAGAATGCCAAAGCTGTATCTGTACTAACTGTTTTACCATGTTTTTACTTTGTTTTTGTCACGTAAGTCCCGGGTCACCCCTGAAAAAGGGATCTCCAGGGCCCAGTGGGCCTACCCAGTCATCAACATTCAATAAATAAATAAATAAAATGCTCTATTTGAGAAGCCTTTATCAGGATAGTAACCTGTCCACTTCTTAGGATTGTCCAGGTGGATAGAAAAGCTCCTGGGGGTAGGATAAGGAGAATAATCCAGAGACATTCCCAGTGCAGTAAAACAGATTCTAATGTACTTTTCTTCAATGTAATTGTAACAAGTGTTGTAGCAAGCCAATACTTCGGGAGGAACTTTCTGCAAAAACACCAGCCTAACAAAGTTCAAGAAAACACAAACAGTTGCTTTACATTGGCAACAAAGACATGTTAAAAACAGCTTACTTTGCAGAGCAAATTCAAAACAAAATACTCTACAGCTTGCTTCAGCTCTTCAATTTACCATGACCCTGCTTGCTCTCTCTTTCTCTCTCTCCAACTCCCAAATTCTATCTCTTGCCTTCTCCAGTTTCCTCCTAATGAATCCCAACTGAGGTTTATTTGTGCCTTTCTACCTCAGGAAATTCCAGGCTTGCATGCTGCCATTGCAGTTGGCCTTTAAAGGACTAGGCCAGAAATAAGCAGGGCTAGGTTTCAGTTCCCACTGTTCTCCTGTTAACATCTTAGTGGAGAGAAGGTTCCTTGTCAAGGTGGTACAGACTCCTTAACAGCACTGTATGTGAAATGTGGTTTGTCAAATGGTCATTTCATCTGCATTTAGTCACTGCACTGCCTATATCTACTGTAACTCACATCACTGTAAAATGCTATAGTCCAGCACCATGATCTTACTCCCATTGCTAGTATATACATCCAACTAGCTGCATCCCCCTTCATTTCCTCATCCTATGCTTCGCATTCATTTGGCCCAGCAATGAAATCTCCCACTTCCCTTCCAAAGCCAACCACGCTCTCTAGTGCCCATCAGCACCTTCTATTCCTAATCATTTGTCAAGCACTCTTTTCTGCCCAGTGGTAAGGATGGACCAGTGCCAAATTTGCATTTGATGAGTATGATAAACTCCAGTATTTTAGACTCCAGCTGAAGCAGATGTGAAAGAACTTGTTTTCCTTTGGCAGTTCAGCACCTTGACATCATGATGCAGCACTTTGTACAGGGAGCAGACACTGAGCAGATCCAATTTAGTGCAAAGAAATGTACCAAACAACAAACTCTCATAAAAGCAGCAGTCCCAAGGCTCAAAGGGGTTTTATGTGATGTGGGCAAAGATTCCAGAGTGAGTCCCCAAAGGGCGGCCACCAAAGGAAGAATGCACACAGAACGACTGTGAAGAAGGAGTCCTGCCACAGTGGCGACACCACTGTGGCAGTGCACAAGAGGGAGAAAGTGGAAAGAGCAGTCCTGCAAGAGCAGGCACAAAAAGGATGTGGGTTGTCAGATGCAGGATTGTGCTGGCTGCTTTGTCTGTCATCCCCCACTCCAACCCATTTTCCCCATCCATGTCTGATCCAGCATGTCTGTGTCTTACCCTGCCCTCATTGCCCATTTCTGCTGTACCCCACACTGCCCTGGACCACCACTTGCCCTGTTGGTGGCATTTACCATGTCGGCTCCCCCGGTGCTATACTCTGTCCCACTGTTGGGACACTGTCACACTATTGTGCCACACTGCCAGTAGACCTTGCTTGCATGGCTCTCACCTGCCTGTCTCCAGCTGTGGAGACCTCACTCATTGTGGGTCTGTGACATTTCTCACTCTCTCCAACTGTCAGGTGACCTTACGGTCTGGTTGCTCTTTCAGCAGCCACTCTTCTACTGTCACCCACCTCCATTCACTGTGGAATACCCACTCTAATCATGGCACACCCTCAAAGGATTTTTGAGAAGCATTCTGAGTAGCATGAAATGGGTGAAGAGGGGCCACACCACCTCACAGATAGCTAACACTGACACTTAGGACTGGGACTGCAACTATTATGAATGTCTGTTTGCTTACTTGTTTGACTGTTTGTTTGGTGTATTTCTATGTACTGAAAAAAAGAGTTTCTCTGGAACTTATCCCACACTGGCAGCTATAGTTGCTGCACAGGAAGGGCAAGCAGACTGAATTTAAATGACAGTTAAAAATGTATTATTATTATTCTTCCCCTGTAGCAGGTGGAGAGAAAGATGGAATTTTGTAGACTGGGAAAGGTGCAGAGGGATTTCTCAGAATTTCTTTGACAAATTTTTTTTTTAGTGACCAGTGATGATGATGCAGCAGGGTGCAAAATCCATCATTTTAGAGAGAGTGTGTGTGTGTGTGTGTGTGTGTGTGTGTGTGTGTGTGTGTGTGTGTGCCAACCAGTCTGTCAGTGAGTGAGTCAAAAGTAAAGAATACTCCAATATTAGACACTAGTTCACAAGGTCACTCAAAGGGGTGGGATGTGGTGTGTCAGGGGGATGTGGCCTGGTGGTGTCACTCTTCCCTGTCTACTCATGAGTCATACGGTACTGTGGCATTTCAGTGCACTAGGCACGCAGAGTCCACGTCATGTGGGCATCTAAGAATCATCAACTACTGTAAGTCATCATTGCTAGCATCTGGCAGTGGCTGTGTCCTGTTAAAATCTGTTATTCATGTGGTGTTAATGTGTGCAGAAAACATGAAGCGAAGAACAGGTGGGTAAAGGGATGTGTGTGTGGGGGGGGGTTGATAAATGTTCCACTATGTCCATTCCACCAAGTGCATGTTCTGTAAGCTGTGATAGTGGAGAAAGAGCTGGTCCTGCTAGAACAAGGAATGGCTGTCATGGTCATGGGGCTTTAAGAACAAATGCTGCTGGGGGTATGGTAGTATAGCCAAAAGAATCAGCACATCAAAAGTCCCTAGAAATACAGTAGTACCCCTCCTACTGCAGTGCAAGCAGCCCTCTTTGCTTGTCATCCAATGCAATTGGTGATAAAACTAATGTAAATTCTAGCCTCCACTCTAAAACATATATTGCTAAATTCCTGAAAAGTCCTCTCCCTCACATTCTGGTGATGCCACCAGCCTAAAGACAGGGTGAGCTAACTCCACCACTCCCACAGTTACTTAAATATCTTCCCAAACAGGCTAAATACAAAAAGAGATGGCTGGCTTACATGACTGAAAGGTCGAGAGCAGAATGCTGACCCATTCCTGCTGCTGGAAACTCCATGAGCTGGCAGATGATGATGGATCTCACAAGAACATCAAGCCTACTAGTAGGAGCAGATGCTCATAGAGTGCTAGAAGCTATAAGGGTTAAGTGGAAGGGGACTTACCTACAGAGAATTGCGACTCTCCAGAATCAAATGTTGTTTTATTCCTATCTGAGCAATGGAGTTTTCAAGTGGACACCATGCCAGAGTTACAGGAATTAAAAGAAAATGATTGACATCAAACATTTCTTGGGAAGTGGATGCCTATGTTGGTGCAGTCAGAGATGATAGCCTGAAACACTCATAAGCCATATCCTGCCTCCTCGAACAGATCTCCTTCCATGCTGACAAGTGCTAGGACCTTGAGGGCCATTCCAGTTGAAATAACTCGAGGATATATGGTCTCTCAAGGAGACAGAAAAAGGCAAGATGAAGGAGTTTATGGAAGAGCTGCTGCTTAAGTGCCTAGACATGCCACCTGACATGAAACTGGAGATTGAGCTCTCCCACTGAGTCCTGGGGAACAAAAATGTTCAAAAGATAATTTTTATGGCAATGAGTGGGACATCAGCAGCGTGCCCAGCAGGACATGTGCAGCACGTCAAGTGGGAGATCAACAATGTGTCAAGTGGGAGATCAGAAACGGTGGCAGCAATGCACTCCAGCAACTTTTTGGGCAGGAATAAAAATATTTATTTTATATTCATAAAGCAGTTTTGCGGGGCAAGTGAGATAATGTTTACTTTCTGGCACATTCAGTCATGTTGGGGATAGGAGGTCTCTTCACTCGCAAAGTGAGGGTAAAACATGACAGTTGGTCAGTACAAATTTGGGGTGGCCCAAAGATACTTTAAATAATGGGGCATCCTGAATTGGCACTTGTTTTGAAGCAGGCATCTATCAAAACTTAATGTACCCCCTGTAGTGGCTCTCAGCCAGTAGGAAAGCTCCTAGAGTCTAGCTGATTTTCTAATGATGTTTTGGTCAAGAAAGGCAACATTACTGAAAAGAACTACAGTGCATGGTGACTAACAAATACTGTTGCTTTTAGCAATTCTGATAGGTTTGTAGAGCCTGCCACAGTTGGCATACATGCAGAGTTTCACAACCCCAACTCAGTCAATGGCTTAGTTATAATGTAAGCACTGAACATCAGGATTTAGATTAGAAGTACCTAGCTACATATTCCTTACTATAACTGTGCTGCTCAACACTTAGTATATTTGTGCCACAACATCACTATTATATAGTCCAAATATATCATCCAGTAAGGAATACAGTTTCTACTGGAATAAATGCTGCATGTTAAAAATACAGGAAACATCTAGGGAGTCAAAGGAATATATATAAAACTGAGCTTTGTACCTATAGCTCATATCTATTGTGCAGAACAGGATGTGCATTATAGGAAGGAGACTAGGGGGACAATGGAGAATACAGCCCCAGAAGATGAACAATCATACCTCTCAACTGTCCCTGATTTTCAGGGACGTCCCTGATTTTGCCTCAAAATTTTACTCTGTCCCTCCTAAAAATTGTGTTTTCGTGACCAAACAGCCGGGGTCATAAGCATAAAATAATGTAAACATTAAAGTTACAGACATGTTCTTCCTTAGAAAACGCATTTTACACTAAGCCCTTTATTCTATTGGCTTCCTGAGTGGATATCTCCAATTCTAAAGAAGTGTCCCTGATTTTGGTCCTTTGTCCCTGATTTTTTTAAGCCTTGTCCCTGATTTATGAGGCAGGAGGCTGAGAGGTATGTGAACAATGAAAATATGAATAAAAGCAACAATAGTTCTCATTCCTACCTTTCTCAGTCCCTTCGACAATTGTTTTCATTGCAATGTCCATTGTGGTAGTTTTTGCTGTTAATGTTATATTTTGCTGAGTATTGCTAATGTTTTCTAGGACAACAAAGACATCAATAGCTGGAAAGAAAAATAGATGAATAAACATATTTATAAATATACCTTTTTTTCTAAATGTCCCTGCCTACAGTAATGTCCCTCAGCAGTCATCTTTACTGTATCTGCTATTCAACAATGTAAAAGCAAATTAGCCAAAGTGGCCAGAAGGAGGGAACTTGCAAATTAAATCAGTTTCAAAGAGAAGATTGATCCAAGGGGTTACTTTGTACTGTCTTTTCTTTACACACAATTACATTTTCATTTGTAAGTTCCCCTCCATCAAGGAGCTTGGATCTGTGGGCATTTACCAGTTTGTTTTTATCATGTACAGCTGGACTCACATTGGTGCACAATCCTTCCTTTGCTTTTGTTAAGAAAGTATTCAGAAATAAGTTCCTGGAATGTTATCCTCAGTACCTGTTAAGCCTGGCCCACAAAAAAAAAAAGCCTTCATCAAAACTGTTGCTCAGCAGTGTTACGGTATAGTAGTCTGTTTAATCTGCAGGATGCCTGCTGTACTAAACAATACAAAACAGAGTTGTTGACACACTTATTTTTTACTATTTATGTACTCAAGACAACCCAAGTGTAAATGTATGTAATCTTTTTAGTTGGGTACTGCTTCTACCTAATTTTGTAGCTGTAAGGAATTAAGGCACTTGGAAGTTAGATGATGTGACCAAGGTCTCAAAAATCACACCAAGCAATGTGTAGGATTATTTTTTTTTTAACTTTCTTTATACTTCCCATCCACCAGGCATCGTTTGAGAGTATCCACTCGAACAGACCACTCCTCCTGGCTTGAACCCCCCACATCTCCCAGAATACTCCCCCACATGGACCCATGGCAGTCTCAACCCTCGGATCACCTCGAAGGTTGGTTCCGCCCTACCCCCTGGCAGTAATCGCCTAAGTGTGAAGTGCCTATCTGGATCCTGAACGGGCCTTGCAAGGAGAATCGGGTGCATCTGGGCCAGATGTAGGATGTGTGGCATTCCTCTGGGGCCTCCATCATCTCACCGGAGGACTGGAAGGCTTTTTCCTTTTTCTGTCCCCCCCCCGGGTGCTCAGTCGTGCAATGATGTCCAGTGTCTGCTGAGCTCTGCCCCTTTGCCTTTGGCTGCATTGCGTATTTCCTGGCTACCCCCGACCATTGCCAGGGGTCACTTACTAGTGACGCTAACCCTACTTCCCCCCTTCCCGGGAAGGGAGAGCTGTCACACAGATGCTTCATCCCTACTTGCTCCTACCGACCCCCAACTTCCTGGGCTTGTTCTCGAACCCGGGTCGTCAGCGTGGTGTGAGGTGAGGCATCTAGAGCCTTAGCCCTCAGTGCCACTGGGCCAATGTGTAGGATTTGACGCCATAATCTATGGCATCACAGTTCGGTGTAGTAAAACTACTAGAGTTGTGTGGACAGGTTTTTTTGGGGTTTGAATGATCACTCAAAGTAGCACTGGCATTGCACAAACATCAGTGTACTTTCATTCAAATAAAGGGTAATGCCAAAACTGCTTTGAGAAATCACTCAAACCTCAAGAAGTAAAATTCCATATGATAGTGATCATTCAGGGGACTTTTATTCTTACATCCCATTTGCCCATTTTTGTGGAATTGTGCATCACTACTGATGCTGAGATGTATATTTTCCAATTAATTAAAAAAAGGTATGAGAAAAGTTACACTTTCTGGTTGTCTTTTGAATTGACACTGTGTATTAAATTTACTAAATCTGTTTCTCTTTTGGTTTCACTTAACATAGGAGTACCACAAGAATCAATCTTTGGTCCACAACTTTTTAGTTTATTCATTTTTAAATGCCCTCCCATCAATATGGAGCAAGACAAATATCTTGCTATACACTGATGCAAAATCATTTTTTCCACTGGTCCCGGATCCAGGAATTACATTTTGGCACTTCAAACTGATTCTGAAAACATCTACAAATGGTTTTCCTGCCACAGAGTAGTTTTAAATTTGACTTAAAGTCAGTGCTTGTTCATCATCAACAAATGAAACATGATGTATCATCTTCCCTTTCTGTATCTGTGTTAGAATGTACTGTGGTAGAGCACATCTCTTTATTTAAATACTTAGCACTCACTCTGGACAGTGCTATCTCATATGAACCCCATATTGCAACCATGGTAAAAGTCATATATATGAAACTTGAAGTGTTCTTTGAACTAAATTCCTTTTTTGTGCCAACAAGAAAGGTGCTGTCCCAGAGCACTCCATTGCCTGTTTTGGACTACTGTCTCATTTTATCTTTCATCCAGTGAGGGAGCACTGTCCAGAGTAAAGATCTTTACTAAAAAAAATGCTTGTTTTTCAGCTGAGTTAGCATACATCATTGCACACTTTATGATTCTTTTAATTAGCTATCATTTGAACATGAATTCTGTTACTTTCTAGATACAATACAGCCCCAATCGAATGAACCTTGATGATCCAATCCACCCTGTCTAATGAACTGCAGTGTGGTCCCCTTTATTTCAGCCTTTTCCCCAAACAGATGATTTTACAAGCAAACATTTAATACTGACGTCCAACCTCCCCATACTGTTTGACCATTAGTAGAGTGTCTGAATGGATGGCACAATATTCACCTGATGACACATAAGTGAATTTGTACTAAATATGAAACAGTTTCTGCACTCCAAGCACCTCTGGCTCAAAGCCATTGTTCTGCTAGATAATTCACCAGCACATCCGGAGAAGCCATTTGTTCAAACAAGAGATGGCACATTATAATGCATATTCCTCCCACCTAACACCATGTCAGAGGGGAAACAATGAAAAGCAGTATGGGCCACATCAAGCATAGGGTATCGGTATGCTGTAGCAGATAACTCAGTGATGAAAATAGTATCAGAGCCTTTTCATAGCCTGTATCAGAGCAGGGGGCTGCTGTGGCGGTTGACAGTGAGTGCCTTAAAAAAACTGTTCTTGATGACCTAAAAGGAGATTACAGACTTGGCAACTAAACTTAGAATCCCAACATGAGAGCAAGACTAACATGAGTGGGTCACACGTGATGCCAGAGAAAATGGGCACGATCGAATGAACAAGGATGCTATCATTGCTGCTATTAGATTAAAATCTCTGATGACACTGAGCCTGAACAAAAGTGAGGATGAGTCACCATCAAAACCAGTACCTAGATACACTGAAGCCGAGCAAGCATTCAATGACTGTCTGACTGCCTGTTTGACCTGGCCGAAGAACCAATCCAACTGCAACCTGCTTCTCCTTCTGCTACTTTATAATCTAAAGGCAAAAGCTGTATGGAGCAAAGCTGCAACACTACAATAGAAAATAATAAAAGATTACTTTACTCAAAAGACCTGAGCACTCTGAATGAAACTGTATTCCTGTACTTGTAGTCACCATAAGCATAATTCATGGAGTAGTAACAGCAGCATATACAAATAATACACTTATGCACACCCTAAATCCTACTTAAACACACATAAACACATAGAAAAACACAAAATAAGAATGTTTTACACATTTAGCATGTTATATCAACAAATTCAAACACAACAACTATTCAGCTAATAGAAATCCCGGTTAACCAAATTCCCATTTATCTGAACTAAACTGGTGTCCCCTACTCAGTTCAGATATTTGGGAATCTAGTGTTTCATGTAAAAAAAAAAGTGATGCTGGGTTTGGTCCCACCTCCATTTGTTAATATTCATAATACAGGAACAGACAGCTAGCACGGGATCTGGCAGACATAACTAGTTCTTTATTCCCTTCATGAGCACCAGTGAAGAGTGGTGCTCTGTGGACTGTGAGTTACAACAAATGGTATAACTCTTTGGCAGGCTCAATTTCTAATACAAAATCCTTAGGAACTTTCAAGAGGGCTCTTAAATCTCAGCTTTTAAAAAGTTGTGATTGTAGCTGTAATTAAATATTGAGACTTGATGTATTTTGTACATGTCTGTGTTGCATGATGTATTTATTTATTATTGTATTCATGGTTTCTACTCTGGACAACAATATGAATGAGATCACTAGCCCATGGTCTGGACAGAGTTTAAATAAATAAATGAAATTAACAGACAGCATATAATCTGCATGTGCTAAATTTGTGCATGTAAGCTGACTGCATTGAAAATCAAACCACACAAGTAGTTATTACTAGTACTCTGCAGAATTTCCAAATTCGGGCAGAATGGAATTTCACAGAATTTTTAAACTTTCTCTGAAATTCTGCCAAATTTCACTGGAAATGCAATGGTGGAATTCCACAGCACAAAAATGCAGAGTGAACTTTCCACAACATTTCTGTGGAGTTCTGTTCTGTGGCTCTCAATATTTTCTGCAGAAATGGCTGTGCAATGATATTCTGTGGACAAAAATGCTGTTCCATGTAATATAATTCCATGGATCACAGCAGGTAGAATTCCACAGAAGAACCAGTGAACTTCCAGTACAGTGGTCATTTCACACTAACTTTGCTGGTGGAATTCCACATTCTGTATAGCACTAGTTATTACATTCTTTATTGTTGTCAACACATAGAGGACAGTGTATGAATGCTCATACATGACAAGGATATTTTTCACTCGAGAGGTTTCTGTGGTAACAGTAGACCTCAACAGAGCAGCTCAAGTGGTCTCATTATCACAGAAACCTCTCAGGTGAAAAATATCCATATTGTATATGACTGCTCATACACTGTCTTTTGTAGTGTATGGGCACTCATAATTTAAAGCCAGTGTTCTAACTTTTGCATTTTCATAGCACCACTTGCTTCTGGGGCCACCTCTCACCACTGCGGGAATTTTCTGATGAGCAGAAGTTGCCAGAACATGCATGCATGAACACGTTTCAAGTTGTTGTGCTGCAGTAGCTATGCATGTAGTGCAGCGCAACAAACTAGATGACATAGCTACTGCAGCACAACCGAATTGTTCTATGCATGGATTTCCATTCCAAGCAGCATTCTACAACACACTATATGCTAGCTGTACAAAGTTTTTAAATGCATACTGCTGTACGTCATCTAATGTGATCACCTTCATGTCTCTTTTCTGCTTAGTGATCGTCAGTACCACCCCACCCATTTTGTACTCATCCCTTGGTTTTCTGTGCCTCAAGTTCATTATTTTGCACTTTTTTACATTGAAGTCTATGTGCCATATCCTTGACTGCTCCTTGTGTTTTCTCGGGTCTCTGCTCATTCCTTCCACCCCTCACCTCCTCAGAGTTAGACAGGTGTACTGGTCAAATCTTTCGATTTACGATGCAGAGGTTGGTATCTCTGCAGATTCCTGTGTAGATAGAAATCACCTTTTAGAATTTGCTTGTTACCCTTGAGAAAATTGGTGGATGGCCCCTTGGGAGGCCTATTTCTGACTGTGGACAGTGTGGGCCCTCCAGGCCCCGTAGTTCACCCTAGGAATGCCCAATTAACAATTCCAAGGTGTCATTTTCTAAATTTATTGCCATGTCAAGTTGGATGGAACAACTTAGAAAATTCAAAATGAACACCAAAATCCAATATGGTCACCATATCACTAGTAAATACATGATTCACTAATAATTTCCAAATCCTTAGCTTCCAAGATGCCGATTAGCAATGATTCATGAACGGGGAGTTTATTATTATTACATTTAACATAAACATATATTAAATCAATATAATATAACAGACATATAAAAAATGATGCATAATGCATCATTCTGCTTGTTTGTGCCATTGACCCAAAACTGAGTCAACTCTGTGAGAATGTGCCACTTTGTTCACAGGATTGCATGGCGTGTTCATATATGTTGTCTGCCTGCTTAGTTTGTATTTCTAGTTTCTAGTTTTTAATTTTGGTTTCTGTTTCTGTTTCAGAAACATGGATAGCCCTTTAGCTGTGACTTTTGGATTGGTCAATTCATCCGATTTGCCTACCTGTGTTCTTTGTGAGAACCACTTAGAGATAAGGAAATGCAACAAATATTAGGAGAGAATGGGCTGCATACCATCAAGGCTTTTGCAGAGAAAGACTCAGTCACAAAACCAACTTCCAAGTATGTGAGAAAATTCAACCTCGTGTGAAATAAAATCCATGACCAATTTCCCCCCGGTCCTGGAGAAACAGGCCTACTTGTTCATATAAGGTGTCACTAAAATTTCAACAGTGAAAGGAAATTAAACACCAACTCAACAAAACAACTTTCTTTGGATCAATCTTCTGAAGCTGAATTCTCCAGCATATCCGACTCACAGATGTCCAGTAGCAGTGAAGTGGTCCATGTAATTCGATGTAAAAGGAAATCATTGGAATTTAAGAAGGACGAAACCTGCTTTGTTGTGATAAGAAAAGGAGAAAGAGAGGAAATACTGAAGAAAAACTCCAAAGAGTTGAACCTGAAGATGGAAAGATTACATTGTATGAAAGCGTGTTACGCAATGAAAATTCTAATGATGCTCTTCTGTCTGGTGCAACCAAACATTTGAAGGTTGATACCACCAAAGCTGACTTCTTTGCTGCGGATGTCAAATACCATCAAAGTTATACATAGATACATAGACGGTGTTGGCAGATAAGGGCCTATGGCCCACCTAGTCCACCCATTTCAGTTTGTAACTTCAGTTTATGTTTTCCTAGAACTCTGTTGCCTTTCCCCTGACTTCCACAATTTTTTTATGTCCATCCCATGCATTTTTAAATCTCGTGATTGTTTCAGCCCCCATCACTTCCTCAGGCAGGATGTTCCACTTGTCCACCACCCATTCTGTGAAGAAATTCTTCCTCACATTTCCTCTGAATTGTCCTCCCTCCAACTTCATTCCATGCCCTCTAGTCCTGGAACATCTTTTTCACTTAGAAATAGTGTATTCTTGCACCTTGTTCCTCCCTGTAAGACACTTGTATGTATCTATCATGTCCCCTCTCTCCCTCCTGTCCTCCAGGGAGTACTAAGTTGTTACAACATTTTTGTCTACATCGGCAAATGAGAGAAACAAACACCAGGAGGATTGGAAAGCATTCATATAAAGAATGCTGAAACAGAGTTTCTTCCAATCATGAGAAAAAAGGTTGTTGAGCAGAAATGTTGCTATTTACTCCCAGAATTACTGGAGGATCTTCATAACCTCTATGAGTTCCATGGATGAGAACAAGATGTTGGAATAAATCACTCATTTCAGTTGAAGAATCTTATCAGCAATGAATTTGGAGAAGATAGGTTTTACTGCTGGTAAGGGGATAAAAGGGAATCCTCTCATTCTTCACACAACAAAAGTAAACCCACTTGATTATTCTTTGGTAGCCTTGAAAGGAGCTGGGCTCAGAGATAGTAACATCACCAAGGCATTTGCAAAGATGATCAATTGGAAATCAATTTGGAATTAAAAGATAGACAAATTATTTCCCAGTCCAATAGAGTAAACCCAAAGAGAGGTACCAGTACCCTTCTGGATGTAATAATCACCAACTTCCCCCAAAAAATCCATAATATCCAGGTCCTCCCAGACTCAC
Organism: Neoceratodus forsteri; assembly: GCA_016271365.2. Taxonomy (NCBI): domain Eukaryota; kingdom Metazoa; phylum Chordata; order Ceratodontiformes; family Ceratodontidae; genus Neoceratodus; species Neoceratodus forsteri. The sequence goes on along the minus strand of JADMNL010000035.1, from coordinate 108,424,767 downwards.
TAAGTGACCACTCCCCCATCCTATTCCTCTGGGTTGCCCCCACTCCCAAACCCACAGCCCTGACCACATTCCGCAGGTGCCTCTGACCTGGTGGACTGATAAAACTCAAACAATTTCTTGCCCAGACTAACTAGTCCCCCATTTGTCATACACCAGACATGGACACTGCCCTCACCTTTTTCTCCCAAACATTTAACAAGACCCATGACCTCTTCGCTCCCTTCACAAGAATTTGATCTAAGAAATGTAATGCACCCTGGGTTACCCCTGCCCTGCTACAAATGCTCAGAATTAGGGATAACCTCTGGTACCTTGCCAATGAAATGGGCCTAATGGCTGATAGGCAGGCCTACAATGCTGCTGGGAACAGGTGCACATGGGCCATCCATAAAGCCAAGGCCGATCATTACCAGGCAACCCTCACCTCTGCCTGGGGGTGTGTCTGGACGTTCTGGGACAATGTTAAACAATTAAATGGGAAATCACACTCTCTCCCCATCCCAAATCACTATTGATGGCTCTATCTCCACTGACCCTGCCTGCATAGCTAACTACCTTAACACCTCCTTTACTGACCTTAGCTCTGTCCTCCCAGTAATTTATTTGACCCTCCCCTCAACCTACCTCCCCCGTCCTCCAATGCCCCAGCTTCCACCTACACAGGGTATCTGCCCAGGAAGCCAGACATCTCCTAATCTAAGCATTAAATAGCAATAGTCCTGGCAGCGACTCCATGGACCCCTGTATTCTCTGGCTGGTGCTGGATGAAGTCCTTGCCCCACTCACCAGCTTACTCAACTGATCCCTCTGCCTGAGGCAATTCCCCACTTCATGGGAAGTGACCATAGTCACACCGATACATAAAGGAGGTGACAGGTCCTCCACCAGGAATTACCAACCAATCTCCATCCTCCCTCCTCTCCAAAGCCCTGGAAAAAATGGTGGCTATTCAAATCACTGAATATTTGAACAAGCATAACATCCTATGCCCAGAGCAGTACGGTTTCTGTGCTGGTCACAGTACTGGCACTGCTCTAGTTGAGTTCTCCATTTTCCTACACTCCTCCCTGGACACCAGCTCCCTAGCTGGTGCAGTGTTCATTGACCTCTCAAAGGCCTTCAACACTGTCTCCATCCTCTTCTGCTGGATGCCTTCTGCCACACTGGGTTCTCTGCTGGCCCTCTCACCTGGTGCACAAGCAATCTATCTGCTCGCTCCCAATGTGTAAAAATCAATGGGACACTCTCCAAAACTCTTCCCATCTGCTCAGGGGTACCCCAGGGCTCCATCCTGGGCCCCCCTACTCTTCTCACTCTTTCTAAATACCCTGCCCAGTGCATGATCTGGCAAAATTCTTTTGTATGCAGACAACGCTGTCATTTTTGCCACCCAACGCAATCTCACCTCCCTCCAGAACACCCTATAACAAACCTACAATGATGCTGAAGCCTGGTTTAAAGAGCACAGACTTGTCATTAACCTCAAAAAAAACAAAACAATGCTTTTTGCCCACTCCCAAAACAAAGCCTGCAACTTCCCACTCCAGATCCTCCCCAGTACCAAACAACCACTTGAACAAGTCTGCTCCTATAAATATCTTGGGGTTTCTTTCGACTCAGCCTTCTCCTACCACACCCACGTTGATGACCTTGCATCCACCACTAACACAAGGCTTGAAATCCTCTACTGCTATAAAAACTGCCTCCCCCCGATGCTCACCAACTTGCAGTTACATCTTCAGTACTGTCCCTAGTTGACTATGGCCTGCCTGTCTATGGTACTGCTAACACTACCGCCCTCAACAAAATCAGGCTAACCCTAAATAAGGCCTGCAGGCTGAGTACTGGTGCCCCCAGGTTCACACACACTTGTCAACTCTATGTCAAGGCAAAACTGCTTAACCTGGATGAACGGCTACACTATCAAACCTGCCTCATCACAAAAAAGCTCTACTCAGACTATTCCCTCCCAGGATGACAGCTGCCATCCACCACACCAAACACACTATGACAACTAGAACCTCTAACATGACCACTCTACTGGTTCCCAGATCCAGGACCACCCATGGTCAGAGGTTCTTCTGTTACAGAGCTCCATCCTGGTTTAACTCTCTCCCTGCTCCCATCTTCAATGCCCCCACAATCTCCAACTTCAAAACCGCCCTTCACAGCCAACTATTTAGCACTTGCAGCTGCTCCTGTCTGTAAATATGGCCCTGATCTCTCCACACTTGACAGCGCCCACTGGGCGGCACTCCACCTCACCCCCCCACAACTCTCCCCATTGCATATTGCCTCTGGTAATACCAGCATGTGCTCAGCTGTATCAATGTAATTGCAACTAAATTGTCTAAATGTATGAAACCACTCTGTGTACCACTAATGACATGAGTTTTATGCTGTAACCTAGATGTTTTATGCTGTAACCAAAATATGTTTCTGTCTATCCTCTATGTGACAAGGTACCTTTGGAAATGAGCCTCTGGCTCAAAGGTTGTAAACAGATGTACAAATAAATAAAATAAAATAAATTTAGTTACTGCAGTTTCCTATGGCATATGAAGACTTGCTTTCTGAGCTTCATAATTATGAACTCATTCTGGAAATCTTAAGTGTGATGGATCTGTCTATAAGCCCTTCTAAGAAGATTAATGCTCTAGGTTATGTGACCATCCAAAAAGAAATTCAAGCTACCAAGATATGGTCCATTGTTAGAGACTGGCAATGCCTCATTACCGGAGAACATTCTCCAAAGTCAATAGATCTGTCCATGGTCAATCATTGTCTCACTGGAAGTAAAGAAGCAGTCAATCTTCTTCATCATTTGGGGCTGGTATTTCTTACACAGACATTAGAAGACAAAACAAGAAATTGGCCCATGATAGTAAATCTGAGAAAAAAAAAGCACAGCACACAATTCCCCCTGGATAGCCAACTCATGTCACAATTGATAACTCATATGGTAAGCAACAGACATTAACAGGAGTCTCAACAACACATGACACTAACTCAATGATTTACGTACCTCGAATTTTGCATCCTGCTGTCATCTGAGATTTGTCAGTACAAGAACAGAACATTCCAAGCAGTCCAACAAGAGAAGTCCAGGAAACCTTTGAGTGCTCAGAATCTATTGATTATGGGGATTATGAAATAGAAATAGAAAAAAATCACACCGATCATCCCATGCTATGATAAGGATGAAAGAAGGAGCAAACCTGATCTTCGTCTGAGCAAAGATTGTATTTGGGTTCTGGCAGCAAGCATAGACTTTTCCAGAGAAGATGAATCTCTTCCAGTCCTAGGATCATGGACAGCTTTCAATAAAAAAGCAACATTGACCACTACCTCCATATCCTAAACTTATTTCCTGCCTATTATACCACATGAACCAGATGATGCAGTTTTCAGATATTACCTTGACTTTCTCATGGATCTAACGGATGACCTACAAACTGACCATATCTTCAGCCATAGTGATCATGCAGTTTTCTACAAGACTGCACAAATAATGTGGAAAGAAAAAAATATAAAAAGGTAGTTAATTTGATGTGAGGATTTCATGAACTGATGGTGAGGCAGAAGATCCTCTACAAATGATATGGTGCTATGGGATTTCATGATTGGTGTGGGTTCAGGCGGGGATAATAGCAGATGGATCTGTTGACCAGGCCTTGGAAGGATGCCATTATTCTAGATCGATGAGGTTACATAAACAGTCCCTCGAGCTCTTCTATGATTCAAGGGATCCAAGATTCACTGCTCACTAACTGACAAACTACAAGAAAGCTCATCAACATAAGAAGATCTGTATCAGCAGAATCCCTCAATCTTGTCCACTTGGATGAATGTTTCCCTGAAGTGCACTCACGAATGCTGGAAACCTCTGGCACCATGGAGCAGTGGGTGACAGGCTACATTGGTGACATCAGCTGTCTTCTTGCCCAGGTCACCCCGTACAGAGACAAGAATCTGAGCTTGCATCTGCAGGCTCAACAACATATTCTAGCGTTACTGTTTACAACTACTCTCAGTATTTGACATGGCATCATGTAGACCTCGTCAATCTGAAAACCATCAATGAGAACGCATACAGTGAACTGCCGGAATATGGCATTGGGGCTAGTCTGTCGAGTGAGGCATTCTCCATGATACCTGGTGACCAAGTAACTGAGGTCTCAATCAACAGAGAGATCAAGTTGAGGGGTGGACTCAAGAGAGGTGGTTGCAGTACATCTGAGGAAGCTGCTGGTGACTTTGTTTTGAATTCCCACAAGCTTACTAAAATTTGTTTGTTGCTGAAGAAGAAGATGCTTCTGAAAACATCGGCCACACACAATGAGTTGACATATAGTGCCATGAAGAAACAAGATGGTCATGTGAAAGAACTAGTGAAGAAACTTCATACATATTCAGATCTATGTCAGGGTGTAGCACAACACATCAGAATGGGCATTGAAATACATCTGACAAAGTAGAGGGCCTTTTGAAGGCAAGGGCTACAGGGGAAGTTATGTTGAGTGCACTTATAAGCAGTTTTCTTCTATCAAGGAAAGTTGGTTTCTTCAAGGCCATTAAATGCAGCAGAATTTCTACTGAAAGGGGCAAGAAGAAAAATAAATCCAAGGTGGACTATGTCTTTAAAGAAGACCACCAAGCTTTTGGTATCATTGTTGCAAAGTGCTCCAACAAGAAATATGCTTTTTCCCATTCTCTCACAACATATCCTCTTGTAATAGCAAATACAGACAGATACCTTTACAAACCTAATACCAAACACATCTTAAGAAATTATCTCATCAATGAAGCAGAAGCTTGAATTTCTTCCTCTCCTCCATTATGCTCAGTGTACATATACAATGCCATGGCAATGGTCAGAGCAGTTCCTGCACAGCGTACATGGGACAGCCTTTGTAAAGCACTTCTTGTCACATTCACACCTCCATCTACAGCAAACCCAGTGGAAGTCATCATTTTTGATAATTATAAGGATGATGAGGAGTTCTCAGTGAAACAGCAAGAATGAGCTGAGTGAGCAGCAGGAACAGGAATAATGCAACTTTACATGGGATCAGATTTGCAAGAGATGCCACAGGGAAAGATGCATCAGCAGTACCTTCACAACAACAAAACAGATCTCATACTACACTTCAATGAGTATGTTAGACAAGAGGATGTCAGAAGAAACTTACGATACCCGCTTACTATCAGCAATGGCAGAAGCACACTATTATATACCCTGATTCAGAAGAATTCCTGTTTTCTTGCAACCATGAGGAGGCAGATATGAGGACAGTGCTGCATTGTGCTCTTGCAAAAGGCCCAGTTGTTGTCTGAGCCAAAAATACAGACATCCTCATCCTGAAGGTTTACATTTTTGCAAAGACCCTTCCAGATTCTCCATGGATGCTCCAAATTTACCTCAGTGTATTTGTATACATAGGATCTATATACAATCACATTGGACATGCTGCAAGTCTCAATTTACCAGCATACCACACTGTCTCTGAATGCTATGCAGAGAGTTACTTCTACAAGGTATCAAAGAAATTAGTCTTTCAACATTCACACAGGGTTAAAGAAAGAATAAATCTCCTTTCAGGGCTTGGAGAAAGCACATATGCTTCACAAGGTACTGAACAAACCATCAAGACCTTCATTCAACACTGCATGTACAATGTGTACAGGATGAGAGGATCTGATAGACATACGATTAAGGCAATACAATAACCTGAAAGTGAAGACTATGCAAATGATTCTACCTGACCCAGTGAGCCTATGTCAGCACATAAAGAGAGCATATCTCCTAGCCTACTATTGGTGCCATTGTACAGAACTGGAAACCCCGAAAGTTGATCCTTGTTTGTCAGGATGGAAATGAGAGGATGAAATGCCAAAACCTGTGTAGTTCACTGGGTTTCAGCTGCCTGAAGTCCTACATCATAGAAGAAAGGGTGAAAGTTTAGCTGGCTGATGATGTGCAACTGATGGAGATGAGGCAGATGACAAAGGTGACTCAACACCTCAAAGACACACACAGATGACCAAACAAACACCTTTGACCACAGTGTCAATGACTGATTGTATAGGAGATGATGACACTGAAAACGACATATTGGCATCCAATGAACAAACTTCTGTGGATGAATTGTCTAGCTTCGGGAGCGAATGTGACAGTTCAGATCCAGAGTAGACTCCAATATAATGACTTCAAAACTGAACATTACAACCAAGATGTACTGTTGACCCACAATATTCATAGTGTTGGGTCAAATCATTGATAAAATTACTTAATTCTAAACAACAAATCAGCACATACAACATTTAGATTTTAAGGAATACTGTGTGTACTTCAAACTATTTTATCAGTAAATTGCCTCATGAATTCAATTGTTTTATGTAGTATAAATGTATGCATTTGGTCCTATGTCTAAGAGGGAGCCTCAAAGCAATATATATATAGTGGCTGTCATAGAAAAGTTTTCCGGTGTCAAATATTGCCTGCCAGTACTCAGGCAGTACCTTGGTATGACGCTCGGCACTAAGCCTGCTGAATGCTAGCTGCGGTAATAAATGCGGTAGAACAAAGGGCATTACATGTGCATCTTTCTTTTGTTACAAGATGGCAGTCATCACTCACTGGAGAGTGATTGCCATCCTGGAGTATGACTATATTATTGTTGTCACTGAAAGGAGTTATTGGCCAGCAGATGGCACTGTAATTAAAAAAAAAAATTTCTCTTATTGTCTTGGGGACTTCGGGGACCCCCCTCTCATTGTCACCCCATTATTGAATTAATAATTAAAAACCTTGATTGTTGTTTATTTATTTTTTCTTAGCTCTACATTTCTGATCAGACAAGTAATAACTATTGCGAGGGACTGGGTTTGTCAGTGGTGATCACCAATGGCTCTGTTTGCTCTGAGAGTAGTTGTGCTCAGGGCTAACCTGGAGTTCTCTTTTTTATTTCTGTCTCCCCTTATCCTGGTGCCTTACATCCTTTTTTGTGGAGTCCATGCTGTTGCTCAGTGTGATAGCGTTGCATTACCACTGATTTAATTTTTTTCCTGACTGCAGAATCCTATCAGGAGCGGGAGGTGATTTCTTTAATAAGTTGGTAAAAGACTGCATTCCCTTAACATGGAAAGAACAGGGGATTGCAGCTTTTTTTTTTTATGAATGATAGTGCTATGCTGTCATTGTGCTTGGAATTATATTTTGAATTGGTCAGTACCTCATTAAAAATTACACTTCCCAGCCCCCAACCCAGCTCCATCATTTGGCTAATATTAATGATTTAGCACTTTATACAAGCAAGGAGAGATACTACTAAACATTCTCATTTTAACCATGTGGGCATACTGTAGTTCTCCATCCACTAAGGTTACTGTGAAGTATTGGTATTGGTCCCATGTTAAATAGAATAAAATACCAGGGTATAAGCTGGACACAAAATTAAGTCAAAAGGGATCAGCAGCAAAAAAGAATGGGGGTGGGCATGAGGATGGAGGAACCCACTGTACTCCCAAATACCCCAAAGACAAGGTAAAACAAAACAGGTATTACCTCCTGCATGCAATCAGTGAGATACTGTTAAATGTATGGGGTAGAGATAGGCACTGCAGAAATACAGAGTGGTTGGAGGAAGCATCTAAAATAATTGAGAACACAAGAACCTTTGTATTCCTGACATAAGCAATAGGGTAAAGTCTGTAAATGAAAAATAAACCACTTCTTCATGGCAAATCTGATTGCATACAGTCACTGTTACATGTGAAAACCAGGGAAGCAGGCACAGTGCATATCATTTTCTGACATGCACCAATAAGTAAATGATGTTACAGAAAAAGCAAACAATCTACACAGTGATGAATGTAAAAGTAATAATAATAAGGCATACATTGCTGAGGATATAGAAATGGCATAAACTCGGTCTGTCTGTAATACACATATACACACACACACTATCTCACTCACTCATGCCATTTCTGAAGAAACTACAGGAAAAAAGGTAATGTAAAAAGGAAGGGGTTTGTCTGCTCATTAAAACGAGCTGCATTAAGTAATAATGATTCAAAACGTGTCTGCCATATCCTAGGCTTTTTTCATTTTTTTAATACCATTTGGTTTATATAACATCTCATTAGTTCAGACAACAAATAAATAAGTCAAGACATAGAATGTAACAGAACCAGTTATGTGTCACTCTATTTTATATCCAACATAAACAAATAACAGATGGGCATAAACATTGTTCAACTATGGAGCTCAAACAGACTACAGGGTCAGTTATCAGTTTTTAAATGTGTGCTGTAATAATAATACATAATAAATACAAACCACAAAAATACATTTTCTATCGATTAGCAATTTCTTGTCAGATATACCGTACTATACATCAGTCTTGGAGCACTGTCTGTTATAACTCGATTTTTTTTAAATACTCATATTAAATATTCATATTGTATCTGAACTTGTCTTACTAAAATTCATCTTGCTATGGAAATACTGCTTCACTGTATTTTAAGGTGGTTTTTAATACTAATTTTGCCACCTTTATTCCTTGACTTATTTTTGCACGAATTTTCTCTACTTTTTGCAGTATTACAAATTTCTATGCATTCTGATATTACAGTTAATGAGGGAGAATACTATCCCGTCAGTGGGGGTGATTTGTTTAACTAATACTGTATATAGGAAGATATATGATTGAATGAATTTTCTATAAACTAAGAGTTTTTGTTCATGTCACCTTTGAATCCTGGACCTTTCTTGCTGGTCCTGTATGAAGCTGTCCTGGTATAATTGCCACCCATCTTAGATAATTGTCATGTCTTATTTAACTGTTCGGCAATTAAACGTATGTCATTATTCCCAGCAGTTTAGCATAATGAGCTGTGAATTATCAGGAGTCCTGGGATTCATTGTAATCAGGTTGATCTAATCACTTTTCAGAAACAAAATAAAACTGGCATAACAGCATCCATAGTAGGTAAGGGTGGATTACAGTAAGAGCAGACTAAGGTTAGTGGAGCGATTAGCAATCAGTCCAAGGGTTTCTTGATGCACCTGCCATTTGCTCATAAATAAAGTGAACTGTATGGTCATGAAACTCCATGCCTTGCTTTTGTTAAGCTTTACACAGTGTAATCAGTTCCATGGATTTGTGATTTGGCAGTTTGGGTACTGTTTGGATGTTTAGCTTGTGACTGTCATAAATTGAACAGCTTGAACCCAGAACAACTGTTCTATCATGTCTGTGTAAAATGCAGTATGATAAGCACTCAGCACAAACATTCATGTTATTTTTCTTTTGAACTAATCTGCAAACCAGCAGCTCCTAAACCTCCACCCCACAGTCAGTCTCTAAACCTCATCAGCACATCTGTGGCCCAGCCCCTTTCTAGCCTAAACAGTTCAGAACAAAAGAGTTTGTCCCTTTGCAGAGCTGCCTGTCACTGACTTCTGATTGTTGTTTTGTTTTCTTTGTTCCTCCTGCATGATTGCCAGTGTAGCCTTTCTACCATCCCTCACACACTCGCACCTTCTAATCGAAATACACGCCAGGAGACAACTGCCTTTGTAAAACTGAATGGGCAGTCACACTTTTAGCAGTCCCATATATTTCTTGCCTTTTTAGGGAAGTGGACTTCAGCATGTGTGATCACCAATATAGTCTTTCTCCAACCCCCACATTTACTCTTCTAATCTATGAACAAACCAGGAGCCTGACTGCAGTTGGAAAACTAGTATTTCAACTTATTTGAATCTTTGTGTGGGCTGTTGCACTCAGTAAGGGCTAAAAACACTGTAGTTTCTTAGAGCTAGCAACTTCAGAACTACATTCATTTTAACTCAGATTCATCAGCTCTGTTTGGATTATCACTATAAGAATACTAAGCGTTCACTATACATTATTTATTGACTGCTCATCCACAATTCATGAAATGCACTATATTAGACATTTCCCCATACTGCAGAATCTGGGATTTAAGTTAAAATTCAAACTGGTTGAAGCTGTGTGGTGTACATGACCTTTTCTGAAATATTGCAAGTTGTAGCTGCATCATCCAGGCAGAAATATACAAAAAATGTGGTCTTTTTTTTGTTTCATACAGCTATTTTGCAGCACTCACTGAGCAGGCTCAGAACCTAAATTTGCTAAATTTGCTAGCTTTGTAAAATGTTAATATTTGTCCAAACTAGAACAGTTCAGAACACTATAATGATGGCTAAGGAAAACAAAAGGGAAGCAATATTTCATCAGCTTAGTAAACCAGGATATGTGGCAGCTTCCCACTGAAACACCTCAATGTCCAGAATACACTTTCACAATACCTTGTACAGTACATCCACACATGCTTGATTCAGGTGATTATCTTTCCTCTCAAGTAGCCAACCTGAGTATCAATGCAATAACTGATAGCAGCTATTACATTACATTACATTGCATTACATAACATTATCTTTGGCATAAGAAATCTGGACATGATAGTTCTCTTGTGTGATTCTCACATAAATGTAAAATATTCCTTGTAAAGGGAAAGGGGGTATTGTTTAACCAGGAGAGACACACTAAGCCAAAACTTGTTTCCAGGTGTGACCTGGGAGCACAATGAAGTTAACTGACTTACTCAGGCTCACACAATATGCAAGTGGTATAGTAGCTGTGGGATTCAAACCGAGGTCTCCAGATTTACAGCTCAGAGCCTTAAACCACAATGCTATACTGCCTTCTGTTATATTTCTGGCCAAATGATCTTTACAATAATACCATAAGAGCAACCGTACACTACCACACGTACTCTCTTCACACAACCTTGCTCTTCATTTCCAGAACTAAAAAATAACATTTATTAACTGATCAATGATTGCAAAACTGATCACCATAAGAGGTTAGTACTGTGGAATTTTAATAAAATCTAAAAAAAAAAATTCAATGCAAAAGTGTTGTGTGTGTGACAGAGAGCTGAATCAAGTTCAGCCAATGTGTAGACTCCAGTGTACTTTCAACTGTTGCCATTTTAACACACACCTCATCCTGTATGTAACAGGTAACTGCTTCAACTGTTTCTACCACCTTCAATTCTAGCATTTTATGTGCCCACCAGTTGCTGTGTACAGTATGTCAGTCATTTGGAAAAACCAAGGCAAAAACAAAACAGTGAGCTGAATGTTGCCTGTTTGCAGGAGTTCTATTGATTTTTTTTCACCTGCTTATTTCCACAGATTCAGGGTTTTAAATAATTGATTAGCAGTTTTTTTTCTTGGAACAATACTAACTGTACGGAACGTATTTATATAGATTTTCTAGAAGCCTTATGTTTGTTAAACACAGTGAGGCAAGTGCTATGCATTTTCACAATGTTTTAGCACTTTTATGAGCAAAACGCTAATCAATTTTTAGTGTTAAATAAAACCCTGAGATTACTTATGATTTTCTTTTTGTTGTTCAGGTGTTCTTATTACTTGACAATAGGGAGTGGGAACGGGGGAATGGTAAGGGCACCACTTAACCTACTGTAAATATGAAACCCCCGATGAGATGTGCTGTGCAGACTGATACAGCTGTTCTAAAGGGTATGCTACTGTACAACTCACAATATCAGCAAAGATATAGAAAGAAATGACTTGTAGCCCACACTTTGTGCACATATGATCTTTGTAAACCTTATAGATTTGAGTCACGTAGAAGTCACCAGTTTCTGAAATGGCTGCCATTTTGCTTGACAGTAATGGTCACATGAAGAATCACATCAGGTTTAGGATAGTTATTATGGAGCATAAAGTGATGTGATGTTATTTCATTAGTCAAATATATTTAGGAAAAAAAATAATTTTCTTTGTCACTCAGCTAATATTTGCAAACCTTTTTTGTGCTTCTCTATTGCTTGAATCATGTATTTGACAACCCCTCCTCACTATTGTCATTTTTTTATTCTAATATTCCATGTAATTTACATCCTAATATGCTTGAATGTCCAGTCCTATGTAGTACCTTTCTACAACATAACACTACTTTATGTTGTGTGCTGCAGTTTTTGTGTCTGGACTTTGTTTTGAATGCAGCTCGCTGTGAATGCTTAATTACTTGCTTTATACAGTGCTTCATACTGCTGGAGGGCAGTGATTATTAGTGTGAAGTACTGCAAGCTGTCAGACTTTTCTCTCTCCCATTACAAGAATGCTGCTGAGTACTAATGCATTGTTGAAATGCAGCTTGCTGTGAAACATGTATCCTTCTCATCTCAGTCTGAGTGCTGTCCATTAATTATTGGAGTTTAATGCAGAATGTCAGGAAATGTTTGCTGACTGGTAATCTTCATGTAGGCTGTAACTGGGATAAAGCCGAAGCCACTCACGTCTGCAAAGACCATGCATACTGGTTACCTGTCAGTGCACAGTGGAAGAGATTACGCCTAAGCTGAGGATTGTCTGTCACAAAGACAGATTTTTTTTTAATTTCCCTTTTCTTGTAAAGATGTGCTGGCAGGGAAATGAGCATACTGTAGTTTGATGAGCAGGGGTGTGGAGGCTCAGTGAGAAAGGGAGAGCAGGCCAGTCTAGCCGCACTAGAAGCCTGGTTCTCCTTAAACTCACTTGATATGAATGAAGAAAAAATGAAGAAAAAATGAAGGCAGTCCTGTTTGGATCCTGTTGCCTTGGCTCAGACTGGTATGGTATCTTACAGCTTCATACTACACAAGGAAAAATAATTGAGGTATCAGACAAGATTAAATATCTCGGAATCCTGTTTGACCACGCAATGAGCTTCCAGCTTCACATGGACTCTGTTGTAAAGTCCACCCACCAGAAACTAGGACTTCTTTAAAGGCTGGGTGACACTCTCTCTCTCTATCTCTAGGCTCATTGCACCATATCTAACTGCACCCTTCTCCCCTCCCTGCTCTATGGAGCTCCCCTGCTGCAGTCCCTTAGGGAGAGTGAACAAAGAAAACTTACTACGCTCTACCACAGGGTGGCTCATTTCACCACCAACTCCCTGCCAAGAAGGGACCACTGTGAGGTCCTCACTGATCTGCACTGGCCCTCTATGCAGCACAAGCTGGCCTACACCTCTCTGAGCCTGACATTCAAATTCACCACTGCTGGCTCCCCTTTTCACTTGTGTGGGTTGTTAAACCCCAAAGCCCGGGGCTGGGACCTGAGATTCTCCACTTGCTGTCCCCTAGACATCCCTCATGTCCAAACTAATTATGGCAAGCGCTACTTCAGGTACTCTGCCCCACACTTATGGAACCTTCTCCCTTCTGACTTGGCTAATTGTCATACTACTCAGGATTTTAAGTCAGGCTTGAAAGCATACCTGCTAGAGCTTAGTCCTGTGGCTGTAACTGCTAGCCTGGAACCTAGTCCTGGTAGCTGTAACTTCTGCTTGTCCCACAGCTTGAGCCCAAAATATGGTGGTATTGATGTCACATGTCTGATTTAATCTACAATGCTGTTATGTTTGCAAACTTACTATGTTGTTATGTAAATGTAACTGACATGCTCTGTAACGTACTCCATACCCTATTCTAATGTATGCTTAATCTACTTGTGTACCCCTGCCAATGTATGTTGTACTGTGCGCTAATTGCATGTAATCCTTGTCTGTAACTAATCCAGGTCACTCCTGAAACAGGGACGCTGGTCTTAGTGAGCTTACCTGGTTATCAAAATCTAAATAAATAAATAATTTCAGGGTAAAAGCATGTTTTCTCTTCAACCTTTTATGAATGTTTCTGGGTGAGACACATACAATTGTTATTTAGAAATTATTTTTTAACCCCTACCCCCCAACACCCCAAAAAAACCATCAGCTTGTTAGGTGAAGCATGATGATTAGAATACAGTAGGTGAGGTGGAGAGGGAGGGATATTTTTTATTAACAGGGCACCAGGCAAGTCTGGGTTAGGGGTTGGACTGTGGCACAGGGTGGAGATGGAGTTTTTTTTTTTTATTAATAACAGGGCACCAGGCAAGGCTAGGTTGGGGGTTTTGCCATGGCAGAGGGTGGAGAGGGAAGGCTTGTTTTATTAATACCAGGGCACCAATCAAGGCTAGGTTGTGGGTGGGACCATGGGAAGAGGGTGGAGAGGGATTTATTTATTTTTTATTAACAGGGCACCAGGCAAGTCTGTGTTGGGTTCTGGAGCATGGTAGAGGGTGGAAAGGGAGGAATTTCTTTTATTAATAAAATATCTAATGTACTATTACCATAGTCGTTATTTCTATGAAGCTCAAAATTAATGTTAACGTACCATTGTTAATGGAACTTGTTGAACAAGATAATTATTTTTATCAGATCTGGGTTAAGCCACTTATCTCCTTGCAGCTCCACCTTCCATTCAGTTTCTTTATAAACAATTTAATGTTGGCAGTCTCTGAAGTATTGTAGCAAGGGCATCTGCTATCTACTATGAGCATCATATTTTATTTTGCTTGTTTTTGCTTATTTGTTTAAGCTTATTTAATATTACTTATTCTGGTTATTTGACACCATTCAGAAATGGCATGTTTCTCAATTGGTGATACTGTGTCATTGCAGTGCAGTGGCATAACATAACATAACACAACCCTCTGGCACCATGTTAACAGCTCTAAATAAATACATTTTCATTTCTTGTTGTGATATATTTTTTTGTTGTGTCACAGACCTGAAACATTCGTCAGAGCATTTTCTTTTCTTTTTTTACATGAGCTGTGTGTACAGAATTCATAATAAAATTTAATATCTACATGTTTCTCCTCGACCCTCTAAACATTGCTGACTGTGCTGTGCCGAATATCCCAATTTGTCCCAGCACTACAGTACCTCGAGTCTCCAAGTACATAACCATAACATACGGTATGGGCAACAATCACTGAGTAACCAAACTACAACACTGTGCTGATCGTAAATCATATTAGGTTAGAAAAAAAGGTAATCCTTTTTTTTCTCAGTTGCAACAATACTGTTCCCATTGGACTACACAGTACCGTAGCATCCCAGTTATCCAAGAAATTAAAAAATGAGAATAATACACCCTAATCATTATTTTGCATCTGGCTTTTATGCAGCATAGAACAAATGAAACATGCATGCAAAGGTGCGAGCTACAGATTTAAATTGGTGACAAGCAGGTGTAAAGACACTAATGCCACACAAAAGTATATATGATATTCAGAGGGTGGAGAGAGAGGGATTTTTTTGTTATTCATAACAGAGCACCAGGCAAGGCTGGGTTGTGGGTGGGACTGTGGTAGAGGGTGGGGAGGAAGTTTTTTTTTTATTCATAACTAGGCACCAGGCAAGGCTGGGTTGGGGGTTTTGCCATGGCAGAGGGTGGAAAGGAGGGGTTTTTGTTTATTAGTAACAGGGCACCGTGCAAGGCTGGGTTGTGGGTGAGACTGTGGCAGAGGGTGGAGAGGGAGGGAATTTTTATTACTAACAGGGCACCAGTCATGGCTAGGTTGGATTTCATTATTTTGCATTTGGCTTTTACACAGCATAGAACAAATGAAACGTGCATACAAAGGTACTAGCTACAGATTGAAATTGGTGACAACCCCGTGTAAAGAAACTAATTCCACACAAAAGTCTATATGATATTCACAAGGAGGTTGATATCAGGCCCCTAGACCTTTCCCTCATGACCAGGACATTATTATTTTTTTTTACATTGGCAATTTACATCTGTAGCTTGCACCTTTGCATGCATTCATTTGTTCTATGCTGCCTAAAAGCCAAATGCATTGGCAAGCAAATTATGGGGCATTTTAAAGGAACTGTTTTGCTCTTATTTAACAAATACTAACATACTAACATACTATTTTACATATCATACATTCCAAGCAGGAAAGGGATCTTGGAGTTATCATCTCTGATGACCTCAAGGCAGGGAAACAGTGTGACAAGGCAGCAGGTAAAGCAAATAGGATGCTGGGATGCATAGGCAGGGGCATCACCAGCAGGAAAAGGGATGTCATAATTCCACTATACAAGACACTAGTGAGGCCGCACCTGGAGTACACTGTGCAGTTCTGGAGACCTTACCTACGTAAGGACATAGATAGGGTAGAGAAGGTTCAGAGGAGGGCAACAAAGATGGTGCATGGATTGCATCACAGGTCCTATGAGGACAGGTTGAAGGCACTGAACATGTACTCCTGGAGGAGAGGAGGGAGAAAGGGGATATGATAGAGACATACAAGTATCTTACAGGGAGGAACAGGTGCAGAAATGCACTATTTTAAGTGAAAAAGATGTTCCAGGACTAGAGGGCATGGGATGAAGTTGGAGGAGGGGACGATTCAGAGGAAGCGTGAGGAAGAATTTCTTCACAGAGCAGGTGGTGGACAAGTGGAACACCCTGCCAGAGGAAGTGGTGGGGGCTGAAACAATCATGGGATTTAAGAATGCATGGGATAGACATAAAGGAATTCTGGAGGTCAGGGGTAAGGGGCAACAGACTTCCTGGAAAACATAAACTGAACTTACAAACTTAAATGGGCAGACTGGGTGGGCCATAGGCCCTTATCTGCCGACACTGTCTATGTATCTATGTATGTATCTATTTGCCAGCAGATTAGGCCTTATGGTCCATCGAGTCTGCTCGAACCTCAGTTCCTTAGTTGGGTGCCGAGACCCTCCCATCCCTTGTGCTCCAGAAACCCCTATCATCCATCCCCACCCCCCTGGGACAGGTCATCATCTGATACATCCACTTTCTGTGTCTGTCCCACCCTGTCTTGAAGCCCTTCACTGTGGATCTCTGAACCAGCTCACCAGGCAGTGCATTCCAAGGGTCCACCACCCTCTCAGTGAAAAACCTCCTCCTCTTTTCCCCCCTCACCCTTCCACCTTCCAACTTCCAACCATGCCCTCTGGTGATACCTCCCTGCTTTAGTCTAAAGATCCCCTCCATGTTTACCCTATTTATTCCCTTGATGTACTTGAAGACCTCAATCATGTCCCCCCTGTCTCTCCTCTCCTCCAATGAAAACAGGCAGAGCTCCTCAAGTCTGTCCTCATACGTCAAATCCCCTAGCCCTCTTATCATCTTTGTTGCCCTCCTCTATACCCTCTCCAGGAGCTGTATGTCCCTCTTCAAGTGTGGTCTCCAGTACTGTACACAGTACTCAAGGTGTGGTCTAACCATTCTATTATACAGCAGCAGAATCACTTCCTTGCTCCTAGAGGTGATCCCCCTTACGATGCATCCCAACATCCTGTTTGCCTTGCTAGCTGCTCTCCTGCACTGCTCAGAGTTATTCATACATGCATCCACCATGACCCCTAGGTCTTTTTCCCCTATTGAGGCCTCCAGTGCCTCCCCTCCCAGGGTGTACCTGTGTTTAGGGTTTCCCCGACCAAGATGCAAAACCTTGCACTTGGTGATATTGAAATTTAATTTCCATGTGTGAGCCCAGCTTTCCAGGGTGTCCAGATCCCCTTGCACAGTCAACCTCCCCTCTTCTCCCTCAACTACTGCTCTCATCTTGGAGTCATCCGTGAAAAGACTCATTTCACACCCTATACCCTCCCTGATGTCCGATATGTATGCATTAAACAGGATCGGACCCAGGACCGAGCCCTGCGGTACCCCACTACCATCCTCTCTAGGGTTCGAGAGCTCCCCACAGACCACTACTCTCTGAGTGCATCCAGCTAGCCAGTTTTCAATCCATCTGACCATCAAAGGGCCTACTCCTAACCCCATCAGTTTCTCCACCAGACCATTGTGGGAGACAGAGTCAAACGCCTTGCTGAAGTCCAAGAATAATACATCCACAGGCTTACTCCTGTTCAGTTCTGATGTTACCCATTCATAGAACTCCACAAGGTTGGTTTGACATGATCTACCTGGCACAAACCCATGTTGCCGACTATCCAGACCTCCCACCTCCTCCAAGTACACCCCCAATCATTCCTTTAGTATACTCTCCATTAATTTTCCCACCACCGAGGTCAAACTGATGGGTCTATAGTTACCTGGTACTTTCCTCAACCCCCTTTATGGATTGGTACCACATGTGCCTCTCGCCAATCCCTAGGTACCCTCCCTGTCTCAAGTGACCTGCTGAAAAGCTCCACCAGGGGTGCAGCCAGTATGTCCACCAATTCCCATAGTACTCTCAGATGAATGCCATCTGGCCCAGGAGATTTGTCTTTCTTTAGGGCCTTGAGGGCTAACCACACCCTTTTGGCGGAGATGGCATCATCCGTCCCCCCCACCTTACTGGCCTTTTTATCCTTACCCAGATGTGACACCCATGGGGTACCTCTCCCGCCCTCTTGCTCCATTTCTGTTGCTCCCCTGATCCCACTAACTGACACTTCTATCCCAATCGTGCCTTGCTTTGTATATATCCCATCCCCCCTTCCTAGTGAACACAGAGGCAAAGTACTTGTTAAATACCTCTGCCTGGTCCCTCGCCTCTTCCACCCACCCTCCTTCTGATCTCAATCTGCTGAGATGGCCCTTAGTTTTTCTCCGCTCCCCAATGTACCGGAAGAACCCCTTTTCCCCTCCCTTGTCCCCTGTGCCAGCCTTATGTCTTACTGGACTTTGCTCCCCTCACCATACGGGTGACTTTTCTAGATGCAAGCTGGTACATTTCCTTATCCTTATCCCCTCTTGTTGTTTTTATATTTTTGTAGGCGCCTTCTTTTCTCTGACTGCTACCTGTACCTCACTGGACCACCAGCATGGTTTATGTGACCTTGCTCCTTACGTTTCAACTTAGCGCAGATCCTGACTGTCTCATGAAGTCCCCATTTTATGACCTCCCATCTCCTTTCCACACTTGTCATTGAGGTAATCCCCTTCAAGTGATTCTTGAGAATATTTCCCATGCCCATAAAGTCTGCCCCCTGAAGTCCACTGCCAGTGCCCTAGATCTCCCCCCCTCCCCCCATGCTTATTTGAAACCAGACAGTATTGTGGTTGCTCCCAGTCAGGGGGTCCTGTACAACCATGTCCCTTACCAGGTCCCCATCTGTCAGAACCACATCCAGGACATGCCCCTCCCTTGTGGGCTCCATCACATGCTGTGTTAAGAACACATCCTGGAAGCCATCCAGCAGCCTCTGCTCCTTGGCCACCTTGAGGACATGGTTCCCCAGTTTGTACCTGGCATATTAGGTCCCCATCAACACCACTCCTTCCCTTTTGGTCCACACTGGGCAATGATGTTGTCCAGCAAACCATCCTCTAGAACATCACTCATCCCGGGGGCCAATATGCTACACCCAGCTTGACCTTATCTCCTGCTGGGGATCGTAGGAGTGACCCATAAGGCCTCCACATTTCCTCTGCCTCTTCTACCTAGCAATTTCTATGTCATCTCTAATGAACATAGCCACTCCACCCTCTGCCCTCTTTCTATCCTTCCTAAGCATAGTGTACCCCGTGCGTTTAGGTCCCAGTCATGGTTTTTGTTGTCACGTCTCTGTGACCCGCGCCATCCACCCCAAATAGCATGGCCTGGAACTCTGGCATCTTGTTTCCCAAGCTCCTGGCATTTACTAACACCAACCCCACCCTTATCCCTGATCCTCTTTGTGAACCCCACCCGGATTCCTTATACTTCCATCCTCCCTCTGCTCCTCCTGAAACCTCCACCCCAGTCTGTTTCCCCCTCTCCCCTTGGGCTTGAAGGCTACTCCCTCATCTGGAGGGGCTTCTGGTCAGCCCTCCCTTATCCCTTCCCCCCTCACAGAGTTTAAACCCCACCTTTCTTGTATGTAGTCAGCCATCCCTGTTTAAGGACTTATTTCCCTAATGGGGCAAGATGAAACCTGTCCTTGGCATATAGTCCCTTATCCTCCCAAACTCCATTCCAGTTCCCTAACACCCCCAACCCACTCTCTTCACCCCACTTCCTGAGCCAGTCATTAACCTCTGTGAGCTTCATTTTTTTCTTCACTGAGGCCTTTGGTACTGGCAATATCTCTGAAAAGGAAATGTATCCATTATCCCGACAGACTCTGGCAAGTTCTTGGAACCTTGCTTGGATTTCCAAAGCACTATTTCCCTCTAGATCATTAGTTCCCAAATGCACCAGGAAATTCAGTTTCCCTCCACAATCCCTAACCATTTCATACACCATGAACTTTGCTCTGTGCACTGTCAGCCCAGAGATACTCACTACTTTCACCTGGCTATGGCATCCAACCCCCTGTCCCTCTCACTGGATACCCCTAATCATCGAGTCTCCCAATAACAGAACCTTAACACCGCCATCATCCTTATGGTTACTCCACTATGCCCTCTTAGCCCCCCTTCCCCCCCTTTATTCATCATCTCAGTTTCATGGGAGTCTTCCTGCCTTATTAGAGACCCCCTTGTCACCCTCCCCTTTCTGCCTCCCTTGCTATTTTGCCCACTTAACTCAAACCCACTCTGAATAGGTGTCCCCTTTAACCCTCTCTTATCTGAACCATTTATCCTGGCCCTGATGGTTTCCCCTTCCCCCACACCACCATCCTCCCCCCTTGTAATAGTATGCCTGCCTCCAGAGGCTCTCTGTGGGTCCCCTTTAGCTAGGGCCCCATCCTTGGTACTGATCCCCCCTGCTGAAGGGGGCTCCTCTCCCACCTCCTTGTCTCTGGTTCTCTCCAGTCATGCTCTCCTCCCTCATGTCTGGAATATGTTGCATCTCCCCCATTTGCTTAACATGTGTGTTTCCCCTTCTCCCTCTGTGACTATTTCTATCCTTTCTATAGCTGGTCTGTGATGCTCTATGGGTATCCGACTCCCTTCCCCCTGCCTCTGTATAAGTTTCCTCATTTCCACCAACCCCTTCCTCCCCCTCTAGGTTGCTCAGTAGCTCAAATTTATTGTGACACTCTATGTCAGCCTCCATCAAGTAACCCGAGTTTCCCCTGACTGCATCTCTAAACTACCCCTCTTCTTCTCCTCTTGCTCTGTTCACCTTAGGAGCTCCCTTCCCAAAGTCTGCTGTTTTAGGCTTCTGCACAACAGCCCCTCCTGACTCTTCCCCCTCCGCTCTCTTTGTATTCAGAATGTTCACCCTGTACACTTTCCCCTTAGCATCAACCTCCCCATCTAAGGGTCCTCTGTCCCTAATATCCCCACTCCTCCTTGCTGCAACATAATGTCCTGTAATTTCAGAGTGTTGCCCCAGCCTCCCCTAAGCCCCACCCTTCTGCTGCCCATATCCACACCCTTTATCCTTGGACACCCCCCCAGCTTACTCCTTAACCAATATACCTCACTCCTGATACAAGATAGCTGTCTACAGAGTGGGCAGCCTCCCTCTCTCCAGGCCTAATTTAGAATTATTGCCATCCCACAGCCTGTGCAGCCTACAACCCTTCCGAAGATGCCTGCCATGGTGGAATATGGCCACCCTGTTTATCCCCCTCTGTTTATAATGGCACACCCCCTTTTCTCAGTCCCTTTCCCCTGGAATACAGTTTCTCTCTCTATACTGACTGTAGTTATTTACAAACCCAATTTCAACCCCACCAATAAAGTTCCCAAGTCTCACAAACACATACAGTCCAGTGTGTGTAAGCAGACATCAGGTACCGCATGATGTCACAGGCCCACCAGCTCCTGTTGCTTCGAATTTCAGTCCCAAACAGAAATACTCAGCCCTTCAATCCCAACCCCCAGTGGCTTTTCAGTATTTAAGAAAGCTTACAAAACAGGGTGGGTGTAAGGTCTCTTACCAAACACCAGGCAAACAACACATTTAAATTTCCTTCTAATTAACCCTGCCAAACAACTGTCCCCAAGCCTCCAAAGTTACAATATCACAGCCCAAGTAACAGTTCTAATTCAAGGTAATAATTTTTAACACATAGAACTAATTTCACTTACAAACTATTTAAATATTTCAGTTAAAACAGAATAAAACCCCAGACTTCTGTCCTACCAGCCTGCTGCTTAAGTTCCCAAGTGAACAATGAAGACCAAGGTAATTCCTGTTTAAAGACAAGGTAATTGCAGCTAATGTCCCCAACCCCAACACCAGGCAAACAATACATTTAAATTTTCTTCTAATTAACCCTGCCAAACAACTGTCCCCAAGCCTCCAAAGTTACAATATCACAGGCAAAGTAACTGTTATAATTCAAGGTAATAATTTTTAACGCATAGAACTAATTTCACTTACAAACTATTCAAATATTTCAGTTAAAACAGAATATAACCCCAGACCTCTGTCCTACCGGCCTGCTGCTTAAGTTCCCAAGTGAACAATGAAGGTCAAAATAATTCCTGTTTAAAGACAAGGTAATTGCAGCTAATGTTCCCTTCCCCTAACACCAGGCAAACAACACATTTAAATTTCCCTCTAATTAACCCTGCTAAACAACTGTCCCCAAGCCTCCAAAGTTACAATATCACAGCCCAAGTAACAGTTCTAATTCAAGGTAATAATTTTTAACACATAGAACTAATTTCACTTACAAACTATTCAAATATTTCCGTTAAAACAGAATATAACCCCAGACCTCTGTTCTACCAGCCTGCGCTTAAGTTCCCCAAGTGAACAATGAAGGCCAAGGTAATTCCTGTTTAAAGAACAAGGTAATTTCAGCTAATGTCCCTCCCCTAACACTCAGACAAACAACACATTTAAATTTCCTCTAATTAACCCTGCCAAACAACTGACCCCAAGCCTCCAAAGTTACAATATCACAGCCCAAGTAACAGTTCTAATTCAAGGTAATAATTTTTAACACATAGAACTAATTTCACTTACAAACTATTCAAATATTTCAGTTAAAACAAAATTTAACCCCAGACCTCTGTCCTACCAGCCTGCTGCTTAAGTTCCCAAGTGAACAAGTGAACAAATAAATTGTGCCTTGCTCATATAAATAAACTGTGTAAATATGAACTAAAAGTGATTCAACAAGATAAGAATATGTGGGCTGATGGTGTTTATGTGATGGAAATTATTTATCATTCAGACTGTGAGACAATTTAATTTAATGAATTCAAATGGCTGCATAATAAATAAATTATGGTTCATTCACTTTTCAGGACTGTGAAGTACAGTACGGTCTGCATGCCCATTGGCCCACACTGTGGACCAATAGGTGTACAGTCATATCGTAAGCTGTCAGTCAGCAGGCGGCCAAGCAGCTTGCGGGTGGGGAGCTGTTGCCCGCCGCTGATCGGGGGGTGCTGGGTGGTGAGTCTCAGTGGGCAGGTGGGGAGGGGGGTACCACTGGACCACCAGGGATTCCTAACCATATGCCCATGATCAGGCAGGGGATCGGGTCCACTAGACCACCAGGGAATTTAGTTACATTATATGCCCACGATTGGGCAGGGGATCGGGTCCACTGGACTGCCAGAGAATTTTATTTCATTGTATGCCCGTGATCAGGCAGGGGATCAGGTCCACTGGACCACCAGGGATTGATTTCACTATGCCCATGATCAAGCAATGAGGTAGGGTCCACTGGACCACCAGGGATATGTGTTTATTATGCCTGTGATCGGGCAGGGGAGCAGGTCCACTGGAACAGCAGGGATATTTGTCTACTATGCCTGCAATCGAGCATTGGGGTGTACTGCATACTGAGGGGCAGGGGGCATCGGTCCACAATGGCTGCTGCCTGGCAGGGTGGGGATCAGTGCACCACATGCAAATAGGGCCATAATCACATGCAAATGGCCCCATTTGCACCTCATATACATAATGGCCTAATTTGCATGCTCACATCTGAATATCGCTCTTGATGCACCTAGTGCAACTGCAATTGTGCTGGCATAGCCCCTTGCTCCTCACCTGCCACTTACGCTAGTGCAGTGCCATTGCGCCATGCACAGTGCTGAGCCATAGCACAGCACCACTGAATATCGCCCAGACCATGCCCTGGTGCATCCCAATTGAGCTGCACCCAGGCTTGCGCCCCTGCCTGGCATAGTCTGAATATCCCACCTCCAGAAGGTATAAGACTTATTTTTACTCATGCTAATCCTCCTCCCTCCTCCACCTAAGTTGTTCCATATAACCATTGTTGTTCCCTGCATGGTTGCCCACACTGCCTTTGTTATACTGGTATATTCAATGCATATATTGCTATGTGAGTGATATCTATAAGTGTTCTCTTAGTGTACATATTTACAAATGTATTTTATTCTGTTGTATGTAATGCTTTTATTTTAATTTTTGAAATATTATTCTGTGTTTGATCAAATCAAATCAACTTTATTTTTATAGCACCTTTCAGAGCCAAGGTGCTGTACATAAAACATATACATAATAATAAAAATTTAAACAACATTAAAATGTATCAATCATAACTAAATAAAAGCTAAATTAAATAAATCATGATCATGTACCTGTCCAGATCTATCTTGTAAATGAGTTTACTCAAAGGCGTTTCACCTGGTAAATTAAAGATTTTTGATTGATTCATTGATTGACTAGTTGATTGATTGAAGAGTCCATTATCTGCTCTGCTGTTCAAATCTAGAGTTCATTAAATCCTGTGGAGCTCGCTGTTGCTTTTAATTACCTCTTTGTAAATATTCCATTGGGTTTTGGACCTTGAGGTAGTTATATCATTAGCCATATTACTGGGTTAATTGTTCCGTCCTTCCTTATGTTTCCTCTACTAGTTTGAGTTTATGGCCCCGGTGTGGTTGTGTTACTCCTTAATTGAAATAAATCTGAGAAGTCCACTCTGTTGTGTCCCAGCATGTTTTTTGTTGGTTTATATCATGTCTCTTTCTCTCTCTCTCTCTTTCCAGTCTTTCTTGTCCTGTACTAAGCACAGTATAAGTTTAGGGTGTCTAATCATTACTGAAAGATACTATTGTTTTTATCTATTGAAAAGTTTCACTAGGAAAGGCACACTGAACAATAGGTTGCTCATCTCATGGTGTATCCTGGGGGAAGGGATGAGGGGAATTTATATACTACACAACAAGAAGAATGCAGGATACAGTATAACACAACAGGCAATAGTACTGGAGGTTATGGCAAAACTGACATATAATACTACTTGACAATAAAAACAGGTATTAGAATTTGTGTACCTTGACAGACTAGAATGACTATTAAGTCCTAGAAAGCTTGTGAGCAAATACTCCAAGGTGATAACATAATGCATTAGTCAGCAGTCATGCGGAAGTGGTTAAGAAAAGTAAGGTAAAGGAAGGTGAGGGAGGGAGTGGGAAACAGGGGGAGGGGACAGGAGGGAAAGGCAGACAGTAAGGTGAAAGTAAGGTAAGGGGTAAAATTTAGGATAGTGAGTGTGGAAAGGTGGGGTGGTGGTTTAACCACAGGTATAATTTACTGAGAGGAAGTTGTGAAGTGCTGAGGAGATGGGGTGTGGAGAGGATGAGTGGCAGATCTGGTGAAGGAGAGCATTCCATATTTTGGGGAAGTGATAAGAGAAGGCTGCTTGGCCAACAGTGGTGGACCGATGGGGGACTACCATTAATCGAGAGTCATAGGATCTAAGGGAGAGGGCAGGTGGTGGGAGGGTGGATATCAAAGAGGCTAGATATGTGGGAAGTGATCCGAACTTAAGCTTTGATGCAAATTTAATGCAATTAAGGCAGTGTCGGTTTTCCAGAGATGAGAAAGCAAGGGAGAGATTGCAGTGATGAGTGAGAGGGGAGGCATCCAGAGTGAAATGACAAAAGGAGTTAAAAAGAGTGTCCAGTCTGGTTAGGGAAGACATGAGAGTGGCACTGTAGACTACATCATAGTAGTCAAAAATATGTAGTATCATCTTCTGATCTACTTCATGCCTTACCTGTAGTGGGAGGCAGCTACAATTCCTGTATAGTGCACCAAGCTTCGGGTACAGCTTTTTGAGGATGGCGTCAACATGCCCAGAGAAGTTGAGGTGTCAGTCTAGCCACACCCCAAAGTATCTAAAACAGGATATGTCCTTGAGGATTGTCCCATCAAGGGTGTGGAAGGAGGGTAGTGAAAGGAACCTAGAGAGTCTCTGTTTAATGCCAAAGGTCATTGAGGCAGTCTTCTTCACATTGAGGGACAGTTGATAGGAGCTAAACTAGAGCTAAACTTGACTGAAGTCATGCTGTAGCCTGGTAGCCATGTCATCTGTGCAATGACCCAAGGTGTAAGGAACCATATCATTCATGTACATATGGATTAATGTGGATGAACAGGAAGAGGGGAAGTCATTCAGAAATGTGGAGAAGAGGATTGGACCCAGCACGGATCCCTGTGGGATGCCAGTGTTGATGGGGGAGAGGAGAGGATATGGAGTCACCAATTCTGATAGACTGACGCCTGCCTATTGTGCTGCCTCTTGATCATTTTTGTTGCCCTACATTAAATAGCTTCTATCCTTTCCTTATACTTGAACTTGCACTTGAACATTTATTCACTGACAGTCTGCCTCCTGTTGTGAGTACAGTACCTCTGAAATTTCCTGCTGAATGGAACCAGAGTGTGTGTGACCTAATCTGCAAGCTGTGTGAAAGACTGCCTTGCATATTTTCTCCATGTCTGCCATTCGAACAGTGAGCAGGGGACTAAAGGGAATCAGCTACTAACATTAAGTATTGGGGAAGGGCTGCATTGTTTAAAACTTTGCACCACTCGCTAGTGGTGATACCTGCACTTGAACATTTATTCACTGACAGTCTGCCTCCCATTGTGAGTACCTCTGCAATTTCCTGCTGAATGGAACTGGAGTGTGTGACCTAATCTGCGAGCTGTGTGAGAGACTGCCTTGCATATTTTCTCCATGTCTGCTATTCGAACAGTGATCAGGGGGCTAAAGAGAATCAGCTGCTAACATTAAGTATTGGGGAGGGGCTGCATTGTTTAAAGCTTCTTGACGCTCACTAACGCGAGTGGTAGTGAGTGGCATGAGAGCCATTTCTCAGAGAAAAGTAACTTTTATATTTGGAAGGTTTGTTTGAGGCAGAGATTTATTAGTCTGAACTTAAAAGAAGGCTGCAGTCTATATATTAGCCCTTTATAAGATTAGTCAGAATTAAGGGTTTAGTGCAATGTCTATTTTACCTTAGGTATTGAGGGATAATACAATGTGATTAGTCTAACATGGAGTTTACCTGTGCCTTTTAATTAGCTTTATAATTAAGTATACCAAGGGTATTTAGAATTATCGTTTCATTGTTTGGTTTTATTTTTATAATCTAAGGAGTCCTCTTATGTTTTAATTATGTTTTGGTCTGTTGTCTTCAGCTGTTTGACTGTTCTGAATAATGGTGGTACTAAGACCTTCCTTATGTCAGAAGGGGGGTTTTGTGTTGAACTGGAGTTTTCTAATTTTAGTTGTCCCCCCAGTTTTGTATCTAAAATGTTTTTGGAAGGTTTTCCCCCAGATACATTTGAGTATGGTATGGGCTTTCTATCATTGCCTGTCCCTTATTGTTATTTAAATGCTTATTTTTCCCAAGGCTGTTTTAAATTTGTTAAACATTATACAAGGAGGGAGAGACACTTTCAGAATAAAACCAGACTATGAAGAATGTTAGTTTTATTATTATTAAATTTCTGGTACTGTACACCCACACCCTGGTCCAGTTACCACTCGTGTAATGGATATGTCCAAAAATGGATCGTCCCCATCTGATTCATCCTTAAAAATCATTCACCTTAATGTTCAGAGCCTACCAGCGAAATGGACTTCATTTGTAGTTTGGGTTGAACAGCATAGTTTCGATATTATTACTCTTTCTGAAACATGGCTTAATAATAATGTTGAGGATGCAGACATCTCCCTGGAGGGCTATGAACATTGTAGAAGTGATAGGGTGGGTAAACACGAGGGTGGTTCTATGATTTGTGTTAAAAATAGACACAAGTTTACTATTGTTTCTCTTTCTTCTTGTAATTTTGGCTGTGATCTAATTTCAGTTGATCTGATTTGGGGTCAAAATAAGCATTTTATTATTAGTTCCATATACATACCCCTTGGAAAGATTGAGTCTGGATTGAACCTTATTTCTGATGTTAAACATGAATTTTCTGTCCATAGAGAATGGATATTACTAGGAGATTCTAACTGTATTTGGGAAGCAGAGTCTTCTGGTTTTGTTAAGGATTCATTAGTGGATTTGGGCTTATTTCAGTTAATTAATGATGTTACCAGACTTAATCCTAAAACTGGTCTGGGAACTTTACTTGATTGGATTGTAGTTACACACCCTGATCGGGTTAAGGATTTTGGTGTATTTCCTGATGTATTGAGTGACCACTGTTCAGTTTTCTGTCAGTGGTCAGTCAAGCTAGTTAAACAACCCCCTAAGTGCATTGAATTCAGGAAAATTAGGTCCCTTACATCTGAACTGGTGGATGCTGCCTGCTCAGATATTGATTGGACAGTGTTTGAGTCTATTAAGGGCCTTGACGCAATGTTGGATGTTTTTGTTTCTCATTATCTTGGGGTAATTGATAGGACTGCACCTCTGAAGAGAATGCGGATTAAGGCTACTAAACATAAATGGATTTCATCTGGTTTGTTATACTTTATGAGACTACAGGATAAAAGCTAGAAATTATATAAACAAAGTTTGGATCCTTTTCTTTTGACAAAGTATAGATCATTAAGGAATCATAACAAATTTACAATTTGTAAAGCTAAAACAGCATTTGTTCTCTCAGAATAGAATAAATGTTTTGGTAATCCAAAGAAAACCTGGGATGTATTAAACAGTCTTATTGGGAGGGGAAAAAAAGGCATCTAATATTTCTTTTCAAATTTAGTCAGGTTTAATTAGTAATTCTTTGCTTGTTTCTGAAGCCTTTAATAAAATCTTTGGTAATCTCGACAGCTATATAACTTTTCCCCATGGAAATTCTTTCCATGGTATTCCTCCTAGTGTCCCAAACTTGGTAAATTAGATGTTTTTTCCCGAATTCTGTTTTACTCAGGTATTCCCAGATTTGGTTCAAGAATATGTTTTAAAAATGGATCCACAACCTTATACTTTTTGTGACAGATACCATTTTCAAGTTATTAAGCTGGGAATAAATTCCTTTTCTTATCCTCTTTCAGTTTTGTTTAATTTTTCTATGTTAACTGGGGTTTTTTTCCAGTCTTTGGAAGATGGCTATTGCTACCCCTATTTTGAAATCTGGTGATCCCACTTTATTGTCTAATTACCATCCAATTTCTTTGTTATCCCCCTATCTAAAATCTTGGAATGTGTTAGTTTTGATCAAACTATTGAACATCTACAAAAGCATAATTTGCTTTCTGATTTCCAGCCTAGTTTTAAGCCATGTCACAGCACCGAGACGGTGCCGTTCAGTGCACCCTTGATAAAGGGTGGGCTGTTGTGGCTCTTTTTGTGGATCTCTCCAAGGCCTTTGATTTGGTCAAACATGGTTTGTTAAATGGTGTTCTTTCTGGTCTTTGCTTTTCTGATGATGTTATTTCTTGGTATTATAACTACTTACTGATAGATCCCATTGTACCCAAATAGGTGATAATACTTCTTCTCCTAGTATTATCAAATGTGAGGTACCTCAAGGGTCAATACTTGGCCCTTTGATTTTTTCAATTTATATGAATTTGGCTCCTTTGGTTTGTTCACATTCATCAATGACGCTTTATGCAGATGATGCAGTAATTTATAGTGTAGGTTCCACTCCCAATGATATTTTGGATATGGTGCAATCTGATTTTAATTAATTCCAAGAACGGTTGCTTTTGAATTCCATGGTACTCAATCAAAATAAAACAAAGGCCATGTTGTTTTTGAAAGGGACTATTGAGCCTAATAACCTGTATCATATTGCTACTTTGGATGGCAGTATTATTGAATTGGTGGATAGTTTTAAATATCTGGGGATAGTTTTTCATTCAAAGTTAAAATTCTAACTTCATTTGAATAAATTAAGAAAGACCCTTCATCAAAGATTGGGTCCTCTTTATAGAGTTAGGCAATTTTTAATCAGAGAATCAAGGTTTTGCTTTCTTATTGTTTTTTGTTGAGTGTCTTGGATTATGGCATAATTATTTATTTCTCATTCCCTGGTCATTTATTTAATAAACGTAAGGTAACCTATAACTCCATTTTGCTCTACATGCTTGACGTCCCTATTAAAACACGCCATTGCTTTTTGCTTGAATGTTCACATAGTTTATCTCTTAAAAATTGGATTTTGCACAAGATTGGTATCCTTATGTTTAAGGTTAAGAATGGCCTTATTTCTCCTGTAGTATCATTACTATTTCCTAGGTCTTGTAATTCCAATAGAAGTAGAGCTCAGACTAAATGTTCTTATGAAATTCCATTGTTTCAAACTGTTTTTGGCCAGAGATCTATTTTATTTAGGACTCCTTTGTTTCTTAATTCATTGCCTGTTGATATTGTAGAAGGTACAACATTGTGGTCCTTTAAAACTAGACTAAAATAATGGTTGATGGATAATGATATTTGCACAGGTACCTGCTAATAATTGATTGTTAAATGTTTTCTGTATTTTGTATTGTTTTTAAATGTTTGTTTAATTATGTATGTTAAGTTTGTTTGTAACTTGTCGCTGGTGAAAACAGGCAGTTTTGCTCATCCTGCTTACAAGTATGAAAAATAAAAATCAAATGAAATGAAATCCTTTTTCAGATGAGGATTCCAAAACAGCATACAGTGCTTCATATGTGGCTTCCTAACCAGTGACCATTTAGTGGCAATATCATATCTTAGTTTAACTGGTGAAACCCAACCTGATACATTTTTGCATCCCAGTAGCCTTCCCTTATGCTTTCCACATTCAGAGGAGGGTCTCAAACTGCTGTTTATAAATATTCTTTAAATACTGTACCACATCTCCTTTGATGCTGTATTTCATCTCTGGATTTTTACTGACGATGTGCATCACTTTACTCTTTGGTATTGAATTTTAACTACTCAGTTTTGGACTAGTGCTCAAGCTTTTCTACATCCCTGCTCATGCAGATCCCCTCATCACTGTCTACCCTCCCACAGGTTACATGGTATTTGTGAACAGAATTATTTTACCTTGTATTCCCCCTACATGTCATTTATATACATATTAAAGAGTACCTGCCCCAGGGCTGATCTCTGAGGCTTCCCAACATCAGAAGATTTACAATGCAAGACCACTCTAAGAGGTTTCCCAACATCAGAAGATTTACAATTCAAGACCACTCTTAGGGTTATGCATGACAACTAGTTGTCACTCTGCTAAGTTAGTCCAGTACCTAGTCCAATGAGCCACTGAATCAAAATCTTCATTGAAGTTCAGGTAAAGAACATTGATAGTCTGGTTCCTACCCACCATTTGTGTCACTGTATTGAGGAAATCAGCTAAGTTCATTTGACATGACCTTCCCCTCTTGAGAGTGTGAAGATTTCTGTCTAAAAGATTGTTTTATTCCAGGAGGTCTTCTATGTATTCTTATTTTATTAATTTCAGCAGCTTGCCCACTATCAACATTGGGCTCTTTGGTGCATCATTATTTGGGCTTTCTCTAGCCTCATTCTTGGGCAGGGAGACCCCATTTGTCACTGTCTAGTTCTTAGGAGTCTTACCCATAGTCAATGATTCATGAAATAGGTCTGCCAAGGGGGTTCTAGTGATTGACTCATCTGCTTCTATACTCTTCTTTTAGAGCTCTGTCCCAACTCAGATAATGGAAGGATTTTACTTTGTGTAGATTTAAATAGAAGTCTATTGACTATGATTTTGGGGGTCAGAGCAGCAGGCAATTTTCTTTACCCTAAGCATTATAAAGGCTGTCTAGATTGAGCGTTAGTGCACTCTTTCATTGTAGTTTCTGCCGCTGTTGTCCAAATGCTGTTTTTGTGTACTCATGTGTGGGCTCCCTTCCTCCCACTGCTGCTATGGCCTTGTGTCTGTCATATTCAGGTTCCACACCCTGTGTCCGCTGCTGTCATCATTCCCATGGCTGTGGACAACCTAATATTCTTTTTTCTGGGACAATTGCTGAAGCCCTTTATTGAATGGGGGAATGATTCCCAGACCACTTCAGATTCCTATGCCATAATGCATGTTACATCTGAAGCAGTCTTCTCTGGACTTCTTTCCAACAACCCCATGGTCAAATGTGCTATCAGCAGTCAGGTTCTGCATCCTGAATCAATTAAGGTGTTCAGCTCAATTTATTCAGCTTTCTGTTTCCATAAATTATCATCAATCTATATGTTCAGTCATTGAAGTGAAAAGAACCACATCTGTTTAAAAACTCAAGCCCACTCTCTGGCTTTTCAGTCCTCTCACTAGGCCTTATCTTTTCTGCAATGAAAGGACAGTTTTGGTAAGCAGAATATACTCACTATAAGTGGGTGAAAGCAACAAATTCTATGGTATTATGCCATGGACTTTACTCCTTCAGTGTTATTGGTTGGTCTACTTACGTATATGGATACTAATGTAATGTTGCCACAGTTTCACTGTCATGAAATACTGTACATTTGTGTGCTGTGGCTGTGTACTCCACTGTTTATGCTGGAATTTAGTGGGACCCCTACTCCTCCTCTCCTTATCTGATTCCAGGTATTTTCTAATGTCCAGTGCTATGCAACATATAACTCATAAATCAAATTTTGAAACATAGTCACACAATTTGACTGATTGCTACACATATTTTAGACAAAGCTTAGTTTCTATTACAAGCCCTAGCCAAGAGCCGACATGGCTGTGCTGAGTTTTCAAAGCTCCAAAGAGCTAGTGACACCAAATGCCATCTCCCAAGATGGTGGCAGCGATGCAACTGCGCATGCATGGTATTTGCACATGTGTAGTTGTGGTGAATGGCAATATGCCATTCGCAAGATGGCAGCACCAGTGGAATTGTACATGTATGCAAGGCATGCATGCACAGTTCTTGTCCCAAAATGTGGAAGTAACAGCTGAAATAGTGTGGCTGTTACTTCATAGCAGCCGATCATGACAGAGTGTTACAAGCTCTGTTAGACTTTCAGAAAGACACTTTCAGAAGTCCAACAGAAGGTGCCACTATAACCCATTTTAAGGCACAGAAAGCAAAATGGCTGTAGGCTCTGCTCACAGTCATAACAAAAATGGGGTCAGTGCCCAAAACTTCTACTAGGATGCATCTACCCATTAGCCACAAAGGGGTCCATGCCGGAAGACCCAGAATGGACTCTACACACCAACAACTTTCTGAAGACTTCACACACCCTCTTAGAAGGGCTCTGTATTCCAAGTGCAAAATAATGATGCTACTTCCACAGCCATGGAGCTCAGCAAATGTCTTTGAGAGCAGCATCTTTATGCTGTACTCAGAGTACAATATAGAGATGCTGCTACCAAAGACATCTGACATTTTCCAAACCTCTGAATGTAGGACTTCACAGCAGAACAATAATAACAAGCACCTGCCAATTCCAAATGTTTCCTTTGCATGGTGTTTATGACAGTGTCAGTGTCTTTCCTTTGCATACTTAATGAAGGCTGGTCAGTCCATTTGCTGATGATCTGCTTTGTAATAAATTAATAAATGCCCACCCTCCAACCAGTGTTTGTACACCTTAGATTAGCTGTATGTTCAAAAGCACATTGCTGAAATCTGAAAAAAAAAACAAGCCTTAATACAGCACAAGTGGCAGTATGCTGTGAGCTATTTTATTCAGGCTCCATCATAGCTGACTGAGAAGTGTAATTTGCAATACAACATACAGTACTGTGCATCAAAAATGTATTCCTCAGTCAAATCAAGTGTGGCTATGCTAGTACAGGGGACTTACAGAAATGTATGCAGTTCAGTTATGACATGTCTCCATTACCACCCCAATATAAAAAGTGCCATCAGTAACTGATTTAACTGAGTAACAGATTTTCTATGCATGCATTAAAAATTGCACTTCTCAGTCACCTATATGTCTGAATCCAGCAGTGTGCTACTGAATATGTGGGCCTAAGGCATATCAGACACTAGTTGGGAGTGTGGGGAAATTTTAATTTATGGAGAAGTTGTGTCACTATTTTCCTGGGCATAGCAAGCCCAGTTTCCAATGCACCACCCCATTAATCGTTGCAAGTAAGCAGCATACAGAAAGCACCTGATGATATATGCAGTTGGCTTTGCCCACTCCCTGCTGTCACTGCCTTCAGGAAGCTTCACACTGATGAGGTGAAAGTGCTGTCAGGAACTGATAAGAACGTGCTGTCGTGTAATTTCAAGTTCCTGGCGGCACAATTTACTAGGAAAACTATGCAGCATTTAACCTCTAAACTGGGTAAAATGCAGTCTGTGTCGCAGACCCAGAAGAAGGGAGGTGGCTCCCAATAGAGCAAAACAGCTCCTAGGATGGCATGAGTAATGAAGAGATGACCCCCCATAAAGAAGCAGGAGAGACAACTAACAGGAAAGAGGACAGACACAAGACAGCGAAAACATGGTCTATCCAGAGGAAGGAGGAGGTATGTGGGGGCAACTAAGTACTACCAACCAAAACACTGCAAGGTGGAAAAGGAGTAGCAAGCAGTAGGCAGCAGGGAACAGAAACAGAAAAGGAGCAAGTAATAAATGTGAGAATCCTGATTCACAAAGTCATAAAGCTGCTTAGCTGTTTGCCAGGTGGCTCTATGTGAATGAAAGGTCAGAAGTGCACTTCCATTGGAGCACTTCACTCCTTTCAAATACTCAAAGTTTCAGCCCATAAAAATGTACAGTCTGTCATCCTCGGCTTGCATACTCATTGATCTATCAGGGATGAGCCCTGAGGATGGGTCTGTTATTTAACACATTGGATAAAAAAGTTGATTCAGTGTTTTAATAGCCTTTTTCCCATAGATAGTACCCTAGTTTCTAAATACTCATATCATGCAAAGAGGTTAAGTAAGATGGATAATGGCTAAGCACTGAAGCCCCTAAATTTAACTTCTCTCTTCTTTCAAAGAATGAATTAACCAAGTGCTGAAGAGAAGCCCCACAAATCAGTCCATAAAGAGACAGCGGGGTTGGGGGTTTCTACTTCCTGACTAGGATATCGTACAACAATAGTATTTATTGCCTGGTGCCTTGTGGCACACCCCACCCTCTGATTCCCCTCTGTGTGAATAATTTATGTATTCCTGGTGTCTAGTGGCACCCCCCTCCTTCCCATGCCTGACCCCATAACACGGCACTTAATCGCTGGTGTCTAGTGGCACCCCAACCTTCTGATGGCCATCCCTCTTGGCAGTTATGCTTGCTCTAGTGTCTAGTGGCACCCCCACCCTCAAACGTCCCAAGGAACCTGAAAATAACATCTCTGAAGAACATTACTTTACATCTCATTTAAATCAGCTATGACATGCATAAGGCTGAAACTGATCTATAGCGAGGGAATGTAGACTAGCAATTTTTGAACTAATCACTGAGCCACCTAGCTGCAGTTTCTAATTGTGATACACACAAACAGTGACTAATACATATACACGTACATGCATATATATTCCAGTATAATATAGCAGTGCACTGTCTACACACACAGAGCATTGCCACACACTTTAACACACATACACTGCCTTATATGGCATGCATTTACTTATACATCTAACCCTAACATTTATTGTATTTAGGATAAGCACTGTGACACACTAACACACATGCACTGCTTCATGTTTTGAACAGTACACAGTACTACAATATAGCATTACAGCCATTTGTAAACTGACTAGGAAAAGTTTAATGTACCAGGAAAAGGTAAACAGATTGCCACACAGGCACGCGTGTATACACACACACACACAC
This sequence comes from Neoceratodus forsteri, assembly GCA_016271365.2. NCBI lineage: Eukaryota > Metazoa > Chordata > Ceratodontiformes > Ceratodontidae > Neoceratodus > Neoceratodus forsteri. The sequence continues at coordinate 108,389,086 of JADMNL010000035.1, read as the reverse complement.
ACACACACACACTGCCTTATATGGAATTCATTTACTTATAAATCTAGCCCTAACTTTTATATATTTAGGATAGCACTGTGGCACATTAACACACATGCAGTTCTTCATGTTCTGAACAGTGCACAGTAGAGACCACCCCCTTCCCTGAGGAGACCGGAGGTCGCGAAGGCCTGCTCTCAAGCCCTCCCTGCCTGCAGAAGCCCCAAACCCAAGACACACCAGAGACCACCCCCCCCTGAGGAGACCAGGAGGTCGCGAGGGCCTGCTCTGAAGCCCTCCTGCCCGCAGAGAGCCCCAGACCGAGACACACCAGAGACCACCCCTCCTGAGGAGACCGGAGGTCACGAGGGCCTGCTCTGAAGCCTCCCTGCCCGCAGAAGCCCCTAACCCGAGAAACACCAGAGACCACCCTCCCTGAGGAGACTGGAGTCGCGAGGGCCTGCTCTGAAGCCCTCCCTGCCCGCAGAAGCCCCGAACCCGAGACACACCAGGTAATTTCTACCTTGATCCAGGCTGCTGCCACCATCGTTAGCCATCTGGCGCCTTTTCTGAAACGGCCACAAGCTCCCCTGCTCAGCGCATGAATCCCAGCCAGAGTAGCACCTCGAGTTGCTGCCCAGGCTCAAACGGAGCAGAACTGTTACTTTTGTGCCTGATTTTGAAACTTTTAAAATGAACCAGCTAAAACTATTTGCATTTGCCTGTAACTGTATTTAAAAGCTTAGAGTTACTGCAAGCCCAGGACCTGTGTTCTATCTGAAATCCCCCTGTGCAAATCTCACTGGGGACTGTTTGTTAATTTGTAAAGTGCATTTCCAGTTGTAACTGAAATACCCCCCTGTGAAAAACTCATTTGGGGACTGTTTAACTTCTAAGTGCATTTCCAGTGTGCAGAATTTCAGTTTGCCCTGCTAGTAATCACCTTCTTTTTTTGAATCACAATAGTACCTGATAGCCCACACCCCATTTGCTCTTCACCCCACACCCACTACCAGCCCGCCCCCAGCAAGTTAATCTTTTGCCTGTGCTGCATATTTAATCCCCCCTCTCTCTTCATTCTCCCGCAGAGACCACCCCCTCCCCTGAGGAGACCGGAGGTCGCGAGGGCCTGCTCTGAAGCCCTCCCTGCCCGCAGAAGCCCCGAACCCGAGACACACCAGGTAATTTCTACCTTGATCCAGGCTGCTGCCACCATCGTTGGCCATCTGGCGCCTTTTCTGAAATGGCCACAAGCTCCCCTGCTCAGCGCATGAATCCCGGCCAGAGTAGCACCTCAAGTTGCTGCCCAGGCTCAAACGGAGCAGAACTGTTACTTTTGTGCCTGATTTTGAAACTTTTAAAACGAACCAGCTAAAACTATTTGCATTTGCCTGTAACTGTATTTAAAAACTTAGAGTCACTGCACATGAGACACACCAGGTAATTTCTACCTTGATCATTTAGCTCCTTATATTGTTTTGCCACTAGAGGGAGCCTGATTAAGTTTGAACAATTTGCTCCCCAATACCTCACTTGTCACATTTTACTGCTCTCTAGTAGCTGTTTTCACTTGGTGATTTATATTAAAGGAGCCTTCTGCTGTCTCTTTCCTCTCTACCTCACTCCTTTCTCTCATCAAAAATGTCCCCTCCTCCCCTCCTAGCACTCCTCATCGGAATACTTTGCCTTCCTATCCTCTTTGAGCTTTACTGCTTGAACACATCAACAGCTTCTGCCAATACTTATACTCAGTTTGACTTCTACTACTCCAACATGCTTGCTACTGCCACTCCACTACCTCTACCCCCCTCTGCTCTCATCAGCAAGCGTATTTGCCCAATAGTCAGATACTTTCACCTTCATCTGAAGCCACCACCCTGCATCTCTATCAGGGCATACCTCATCACCCCGCTATGGTTACTAACCCTATCTGTTATACTATCCAGTGACATTGAGATCAACCCTGGTCCATCTCTGCGTCCCGTCATAACCTTGCCCCCCCCCGGCCACCACTCTCCCTAAAACTGATGGACTAACTTTCGCCCACCTGAATGCTAGGAGCCTTATGGCCAACCTCCTGACCTCCAGGCTTGGATCTATACTAACGTCCCGGACGCCTCGCCATCACAGAAACCTGGCTTAAGCCCACAGTGCTTGACTCTCAGTGCCAGTTTCCTGGATACAACATGCTTGATGTCGACCGTCCTGGCACTAAAGGGAGGTGGCCTTGCCCTCATCAAACTCACCTAAACATTACCCTTCTGCAGGACCCCTCCTACCAAACTGTGAAATCCTACACTCCTACTGCTTCTCGGGGTGTAAAGAAACTCCATATTATTTGTACTTATATCCACCCAAAAAATGCTACACAAGGCATCACTGAACTCCTAGGGTTTCTGCCTTCAGTTACAGGCAAGAATGACATTATCTGCCTTGGTGATTTTAACCTTGACTGGTCCGAGAAAAACTCAGCTAACCTATCCTCCTTAGCTAGCAAGGCAAATCTTCCCCAGCTCATACATGAACCCACAAGGGTCTCACGTGGGGGCAACTGTGCCACCCTCCTTGACTGGATGCTTACTAACAGGACAGAATATGTTGCCTCAGCCGGTGTGCTACCTGACACAATTAGTGACCACTATCTTATCTACTGTGTCTAGAACACTGTCATTCCTCCCCTCCCTGCTAAAACTGTAACCTTTCCTAATCTCTCCCGCCTAAGTCATGAGGACTTCTTAACTGACCTTAACCAGGTTGACTGGTCCCCTCGCTACCAAACAGAGGACATTAACATAGCCACAGAATATTTCAACTCCGTCCTCCTCTCTCTTCAAAACCTTCACATCCTGGTCACCACACGTAGGATGGCAGGGAAAGTAACCAAGTGGCTAACATGCCCCCTGCTTCAACTTCTCAAATCTAGGGACAAACTTTGGTCCAGGTGGCAGATCTCCCACCTCCGTGCAGACTTTGAAGACTATCGTGCATTACGTTATTACGTAACAACTGCAAAAGACAAATTCGTATTGCCAAAAGCACCTACTATAGGAACCTACTAATAACATCCTCTACAAATCCGCGCAGGGTACTGGTCCAAATTAAGGACATTCTCGCAATGACAAGCCACAGAATCCAGCAGACATGAACATTCAAGGTGTTCTACTGCACCAACCATGACACCATTGCCAACGCCTTCAATGCCCTTTTTCTTTCTCCACCAGTTGCTACTCTGACTAGTCCTCAACCTGACTGTCCCTCTTCTCCTCCTCACCCTCCCACCCCTCCCTTTTGTTCTGGCTCCAACCACATACCTTGAAGTTTGCAAGCTACTTAACTCCCTTCCGACGCGCGGGGTCAAGGGCCTGAGGGCATCCATTCTTGCATACTTAAGCAGTATGCACCTTAGCTGACCAGACCTATCACCTGGCTTTTAACACTCTCAATTCATCGTCTACTGTCCCATCCTGGAAAACTGCAGAACCATCCTACTAAAAGGCGATGTCAAACTCATGTCCAACTAATGCTCTATATATCTCTTCTGCCCACTCTCAATAAGCTGCTTGAAAAATAGTCCACCGCCAGCTTGCTGCTCACCTTGACATGTTTAATCTTCAAACCCTGTGCCAACATGGTTTCCAGCCCTGTCACAGTACCACCTCTGCACTTACACAACTTACAAATGACATCAGAAATAATATGGACCGTGACCTACTCACTGGGGCCGTCTTTATCAACCTGTCTAAAGCCTTCAACATGGTACCATCCTCTCATGCTAAAGCTCCAATCCATTGGAGCATCTGACCAAACCCTCTCTGGTTCCATAGCTATCTTGACAATCGGACTCAGGCAGTAGCATTTCACAAGGCCCTTTCCTCCCCTAAACATCTCCGTGGAGTTCCCCAGGATCCACTCTTGGACCTCTACTCTTTTCCCTCTTCCTAAATGATATTCCCACCATGTCCGGCATAGCTGCACTCTTATGTACACAGATGACCTCGTTCTCTACTCTGGGTCAAAATCGGTTGCTGCCATCAACTCCACTCTCACTAATGACTTCCAATTCCTGCAGACCTGGCTCTCTAGCAACCACCAAGTCCTGAACCTAGAAAAAACCTGTGCTATGCTATTCAGATCCTCTAAGAAACTGTCTGCCCCTGCGAACAGGCTCCAGGTTCAATGCCTTGATGGCTCCCTCATCTCAAACACTGAGTCCTTCAAGTACCTTGGGGTCATTTTGGATCCCACACTTGAGCTGTCTCAACATGTCAATATGGTGTGCCGTGCCGTCAATGCTAAAATTGGTGGAGCTTATCGAGTGCGCCACTCCCTCACTCCTTCCGCTAGACTTTCTGTTGCGAGAGGTATTCTCTTGCCCCAGCTCCAATATGCTCTGCCCCTCCTCTTTGCTGCAAACTCTGCTACACTCCACAAATGGGACACTGTCTACAACAACATCTGTAGATTCACCTAACTGCCCCACGTCTTACCATCATTGTCTCCTTTACACTGGCTTAAATTGGCTGTCACCTAAGGATATTCAAGCCTACTCCCTTGGCTACTTTATCGACTCCCTGTCTAGACCTCCCTGCCCTGTCTATCTTGCCAACCTCCTGACTCCTGCCTCACACACCCATACCCTCAGGTCTTCCTCTGTCTCCATGCTCTCCACTAGACCTTGCATGACAAAAATGGGTGAACAGGCATTTGACCATTTTGCTCCCAAATTCTGGAACTCACTCCCCCTTATGGTGAAAATGTCATCCTCCCATCGAGATTTCAAAAACTCACTGTTCACCCACCTCCTAGCCTCTGGCCAATGCAAATGCTCTTAATTTGCATTGTCCCACTGCAGGCTGTCGGGTCTGACCCTGAGTACTACACTAATGTTCTCCCATGCAATTTGTCTAGGTGGCTATGAACCTTGATGTCTTTACTGTCCTCAGCTGTCTTATGGTTACCCTAATTGCTTTATTTTACATCCTTATTATGATCTATGCCTAAAATGTACCCTTATGTAACTGTTACTGTTCTACCCAATGTATATCTTGTTTTGCTTCTGTACACCTATATTATGTCTGTGCATTTCTGCATATTGTAACCAATGTCCTGTGCTCTCCCGGGTCGTGCCTGAAAATAGGCAGGTCTGTTGCCTAGCGCACTTACCCGGTTACCAAAAGCTAATAAATAAATAAATAAATAATACAGTATTACGGCCATTTGAAACTTGACTAGGCAAAGGTTACTGTACCAGGAAAGGGTTAGCAGAGTGCTACACAGGCACGTGCACACACACATGAATTCACACACTTACACACAAATGCACATTCTGTTGATCTGAAGCAATTCCCAAAAGACTGTGAAATTATAACCTCCTTCCTCAGTCTCAATTATAGCTTATGGCTGGTAAACGCTAACTAAGTTGACACATTCATGAGCAATGAACCGTTCTTGAAAAAGATGCTGCCCAGATGGAAGTTAATAGCTATGTAATCACACAAAATAGTGTGGTGAAACACTGCTCAGAAACTTAACAAAGCAGAATGTTTCAATTAGTATTAGCAGAGTGATTGCACATCATCTCCAGTTTTGTCTAATCCATTCAAAACCAGGAGAGCGCTGTTATGTTGGTGAGCTTGTGCAGCCAACATCTTGGGGTAGTGCAGATTTGGAGGCGTGGTCACTGTTGGGAGAATGAAGAGCATGCATCAGTAGGTGCATCCCTCATTCTCCAATCAGCATGCATGCTGGTGCCATACCACCTGGGTGAGCACATCTAAGGAACTGTCCGCTGCAATGCAAGCAAAGCTCATCACATGCAGGGGACCTCCTGATGTGCTTACCTGGAAACACAAACATGACGGCACACTGCCCGCCAAACTGCCAACTTTGGGGGTGCCCAATCCCCCTGTCGGCTTACCCTGCACCCAATGTATGTGCCAACGGGGGAGCCCAATCCCCGTCATAAAGAAACCTCTCCATTTGTTATATGCTGAGGGGATGCACAATCCCCCTTGGGTCTTGCCCCCCCCCCACTTTCCTTGTGTGGGGACCAGCATGCTCAATCCCCATCAGCATAAAGTAACCCCCCTTTTGTTCTGTGCCCACGGGGTGCCCAATCCCCCATTGGTTACAGCTTCCCCCCCAAAAAACAAGGCTCCGTTGGCATGTTGGGAGCCCACCCCACCATGCCACATGCCCCCGTAAGCAGAAAAAAGGTCCTGTGATGGGTTTTTTTGTACCTGTGGAAAAAGGAAATGGTCCCTCGGTGGTCTCCCTTCCCCATCCACAACCCGCGCCCACCCACTGTGCACCCTGCCTCCCAACACCTCCCTCACCCCATACTCACCTGCAGAGTCTGGTACAGCAATCTTCGATGGACTGGGAACATGTCTGCACTCTTCAAAGCTGACTGCAAACTGAGGAAATGCCAGTAAGCTGTATAATGGAATAAATAGGGTTTTTGCAACTTTGATACATATCTCAGGCATTTTTTGGAATTTTGGCGCCAAATATTCAACATGGGGTTTTGACACCCCTCCTCATGAATTCTGGCAAAATCATTAAAGACCTCGTCCTAAAAGGTGATTTCTGTAGTCACTATGTGGAATCACTTTTTGGGACCAAGTAATGAAATGACAGTGCCACTGTTCATGAGGAGAGCTCTCAAAAAGCCTATGTTGCAAATTTGGTGACAAAACTCCCAAAAATGGCTGTTTTACGAGCGTGTGTTGCACTGTTTCTACGCACATTCGTAACGTCATGAATTTGTAATACTTTCACTCCAGATTTTCAGACTTGGCATTTTTCCACACCTCCTGATGAACAGTACAGCTGTCATTTTACATATCATGCCGGAAATGTGTTTTCGCACTTCCAGCACAGAATAGCGCGGTCGCTGTGCTAAATCACTTTTCAGGACAGTTTGAGGAAATGCTGGTGATACTGTTCATGAGCAGATGTCCTAAAATGCCTATGTTGAAAATTTGGTACCGAACATCCATAAAATGACTGTGTTGAAAGTGTGTATTGTGCAGTTTCCACGCACCCTTGTAACTTCGCAAATTTGCAATATTTCCTTGTCAGATTTTCAACACTGGCATTTTTTCACACCTCCTTATGAACAGCACAGCTGTCTTTTTTCACATCCTGCTCCAAATGTGTTTCTGCACCTGTGGCGCACAATGGCGTGGTTGTTGTGAAAAATCAACTTTTGGGACAGATTAACAAAATCGCAGCACCACTGTTCATAAAGGGAGGTCCCAAAATGCCTATGTTACAAATGTGGCTACCAAACTCCCAAAAATAATTGGGTTACGGATGTGTGTTGTGCAGTTTGTATGCATGCTCATTGCTTCACCAATATTTCATACTGTGACTCCAAATTTTCAACATTGCCATTTTTTTACACCTTCTCATGAACCATACAGTTGTATTTCTCCATATCCTGCCCCAAAATGTGTTTTTGTCTCTCTGTCACCAAATGGCACAGCCATTGTGCAAAACCACCTTTCAACTAACAAAGTGATTGTGCTGCTTTTCATGAGGTGGCCTGACTAGCAGCCCATGTTGAAAATGTGAAGTGAAACTACCACCACACACCTACAGTGTTAGGGTTTCCAACTGTAGCACCCAACCTGATACAGACTGACAGGAGTCCGGGGTGTGACTTGGGATCATCGGATGTAATGTTCATGCCATTCCACCCCCCCATCCTGTAGCCAATGACAGGCATTGTGGTGTGCCTTACACTGTTCGGCCACAAAGTTCACCCCATGCTCCTATACTGCAACCATGTCAGCATATTTCCTTATGGAATGAGGTAAGTACAACACCCAAAGACCCCAAAGCACACCCCGACAATTGTCAGTGTCTACAGGGAAGAGTGAGGTACAATGGCATGAGCGTTATAGCGGATGACCCAAAGGCACACCCCAATGCCTGTCACTGTCTACAGGGTGGGGGTTGGGGTGGTGCCACTTTAGTACTACACTGCCATTCCTTTTAGGTGTGTCTAGCTCTGGCACTGCTAGTGCCAATGCCAGCGCAACAACATTGGGCATTGACAAATGCTTGTTTTTCTACTGTGATAGGAACACTTCTGCAAAGCTCTGCTCTGATGCTGTAAAAACACATTTTATTATCACTTACCTTATGTAGAGATTGCTGATGTAGTTTCATTCTGATTATTTGTTTTTCTTTTCACAAGTGAAAAAAAGACTGCCCACCATATTGGCGTTACCACTCAAAACATGTTCATTTACAGTCTTCGATCAACTCCATCTACTTCTTTCTTGGACATGAGAACACCCAAACATAGCCTAGCCACTCAAGATACAGTGTGAGGAGAGGAAACTATTGCATCAGGAATGATTGCACTATTTGAAGTATGCAACTAGAGTATATCAAGGATCTGAAGCAAAACAAAGCTAGGTTAAATTACACCATAAGCATGCAGTTCAGTTTTACCAAAATGTGGGTTTTCATCTAGAAATAGTATGATGCAAAAAGAGTTGACAGTGCCCCTTTATTATTGATAGGTAGACATTTAAGTAGTTAAAGTTAGTATCCTCCCAAAGCATCTATTTTTGTCCTAAATCTTCTCTGTTCAACTCCCAGTCATTTTTTTTAAATTGTCAATAAGCAGATCACGCATATTCTTTTTGGAAGTACTATAAGAAAACTAGACATTCAGACAAAGTTATCACAGACTAAGGAAAAAAGAGCTAGCTCTACTGACCTTCCACTAGTACTAATTAATGTTAGTGAAACAAATCAGTCAAATATTAGATTAGTACTCATGTAAGGATACTGTTCCATCCTAAATTATCACTGTATCTGTCCTCTCCTTGTAACCCTGCCCAATCCTCCACCCTTGGCTGAGGCACTTTTAAATGTAAGTCAATGAGCAAGTAACATGTATTTGTTATCTCCCCATCCTGGAGGTTCTGAGCACTGTACAAGCTGACAGGCAAACAAATGTACAGGGACTTTGTGTGTTTATATGGGTACTCCCACACCAATGCTAACCAGTATGCATAGGCACTATTCTCTAGCTGTAACATGTGTTTCTGTATTACCTCTATGCACTACTCTTACATGGCTGGACAAAACAATTGTTCTCAATAAAAATATATTACCAAAGAAAATAAACAAACAAGTAAGGGTACTAACTTTTCTGCTTGCCCATAGGTACTGTTCTAAACACAACACAGTAAAACAAGCATTTGTCAATGTTGAATGTTGATTGCTTTGGTCCGTTGAGGTCGCTCACTGGCCATCTGTCACTCACTTGTTCTGTTTCTCCCAGAGCTGCAGTCTGCCCTTTTGTACTGGGCTCCTGCCTGTATTGGCACCTTTTTCTGCCCACAAAGAAATCCGCAGCTGTCCCGACAGAGCTCCGTTGAGGTGGCTCAATCCCCCTCTCTCACTTGCTCATTCTGTTTCTCCTGACACAGCAGGCTGCCCTTTTGTACTGGGCTCCTGCCTCTGTTGGCAGCTTTTTCTGCCCAGAAAGAAATCTGCAGCGGTCCCGACACAGCTTCGTTGAGCTTGCTCACTCCCCCTCTCTCACTCATTCGTTCCGTTTCTGCCGGCGCTGCAGGCTGGCCTTGTGTATTGGCTCCTGCTAGCATTGCTGCCTTTTTCTGCCCACAAAGAAATCTGTAGCAGTCACGATAGGGCTGCTTTGAGGTCACGTCACTCCCGTCTCACTCGCTCATTCTGTAATTCCTGGTGCTGCAGGCTGCCCTTTTGTACTGGGCTCCTGACTCTGTTGGTGCCTTTTTCTGCCTGCAAAGAAATCTGCAGCAGTTCTGACACAGCTCTGTTGAGCTCGCTCACTCCTCCTCTGCCACTGGCTCATTCCATTTCTGTTGGCGCTGCAGGCTGCCCTTTTGTACTGGGCTCTTGCCTGCATTGCCACCTTTTTCTGCCCAGAATGAAATCTGCAGCAGTCATGATAGAGCTCCATTGAGGTCGTTCACTCCTCTTCTCTCACTCACTGTTCTGTTTCTCCTGCCACTGCAGGCTGCCCATTTGTGCTGGGCCCCTGCATGCATTGGTGCCTTTTTCTGTCCACAAAGAACTCTGCAGCTGTCCCAACAGAGCTCTGTTGAGCTCACTCAGTCCCCCTCCCTCATTCACTTGTTCTGCGTCTCCTGGCACTGCAGGCTGCCCTTTTATTCTGGGCTCCTGCCTGCATTGGTGGCTTTTTCTGCAAACAAAGAAATCTGCAGCAGTCCTGACACAGCTCCTTTGAGCTCGCTCACTCATCCTCTCTCACTCACTCATTGTGTTTCTCCCAGTGCTGCAGGCTGCCCTTTTGTACTGGGCTCCTGCCTGTGTTGGCACCTTTTCCTGCCCACAAAGAAATCTGCAGCAGTCCCGACAGAGCTCAGTTGAGCTCGGTCACTCCCCCCTCTCACTCACTCGATTCTAATCTGTCCCAAACACTGATTTCTGACAGCAACTGTGGTATTCTGCGCCGGAAGTGTGAAAACACATTTTGGCCAGTATGTGAAAAATGACAGCTGTACTGTTCATAAGGAGGTGTAAAAAAATGCCACTGCTGAAAATGTGGCATGAAAATATTACTAATTTGCAAAGTTACAAGGGTGTGTGGAAACTGCACAATGCACGCTCATGCCACAGTCATTTTATGGAGTTTCATCACAAAATTTTCAATGTAGGCATTTTAGGACCTCTGCTCATGAACAGTGTCACTGTGATTTTCTTAATGTGCCCTAAACACTGATTTCCCACAGCAACTGAACTATTCTGCACTGGAAGAGGGAAAACACATTTTGGCCAGGATGTCAAAAATGACAACTGAACTGTTCATAAGGAGGTGTGTAAAAATGGCAATGTTGAAAATCTGGAGTAAATATATTGCAAATTGGCGAAGTTACTAGTGTGTGTAGCAACTGCGTAACGCATGCTCGTAAAACAGTAATTTTTTGGATTTTTCCACCAAATTTGCAACATACACTTTTTGAGACCCCACCTCTTGAACACTGGCACTGTCATTTCATTAATTGGTCCAGAAAGGTGATTCCACGCAATGACCACGAAATCACCTTTCGGGACCGAATAATGCCATGACAGTGCCTGAATTCAAAAGGAACGGTCCCAAAAACCCCATGTAAAAAGTTTGGTGCCAGAATTCAAGAATGCATGGGACAGACATAAGGCAAGTTTTGTGGGGGGGGGTAGGAAGAAATAGGCTGTTGGTTAAATAGGATCTGCAGCTTATTCTCTAGGTAGGGAAATGGGTAGACTAGGCGGGCCAAGCGGTCTTTATGTGCCATTAAAGTCTATGTTTCTATGTTTCTAATTCCAAAACATGCCTGAGATATGCATCAAAGTTGAAAAAACCCTATTTATACCATTTTACAGCTTACTAGCATTTCCTCAGTTCGAGGTAGGTTTTGAAGAGTGCAGATGTGTTCCCAGTCCACCGAAGATCATCGCGCCAGACTCCAGAGGTAAGTATGGGGTGAGGGGGGTGTGGGGAGGCAGGGTGCATGGTGGGTGGGCGCAGGTTGTGGGAGGGGGCAGGAAGACTGCGAGGGACCATTTCCTTTTTTCCCAGGTTACAAAAAAACAAACAGTGCAGGACTATTTTTTTTTTACAGGGGCATGTGCCATGGTGGGGTGGGCTCCCAGCATGCCAACAGAGTGCTTTTTGGGGGGAAGCTGTAGCTGACAGGGGAATGCACACCCCGTCGGCACAAAAGGGGGGCGCAAGAACTGAAGGGGATTGGGCACCACTTTGTACAAATCTACTGGGTTTTCATTGGGGGGCATTATGCTGATGGGAAAAAAACTGGGAGGGGGACATAATGCAGATAGGGAGTGGACTCCCCCGTCAGCAACTCTCACTAGGAGGGGGACTGAAGCCAACGGGGATTGGGGCTTCCCATCGGCAATAACACTGTTGTGGGTGGGTGCACATGCTGCCGAGAGGGATTTTGCACCCCCTCAGCACTGGGGGCTCATGAATATTGTTTGTGAACATGGAAGCAAGTTGCTACCATGTTCACATACAATATTACAGTACCAATGTTACTCCCTGCAAAGATGGGTCACTCCCTCATTGCAGCGAGTGGCTGACGCTGCAATGATGAGGTGGCCCCTGACTGCAGTGGCTGAAACATTTCAAGGTGGTGGCATGCTGGCTGAACCAGTGTCAGCAGCAGCATGCCATCCCATTGGGGAAAGTGGGCCAAGCCTTTAACGTCCGTGGGGGCACTGGCCAAAACAGTGCCGTGCCTCCACAACCTGCTTCTGGCAACCTGCCGCAATAAGTTTCTTGAGTATGCATGCAATCAACATAAAAAGGCATACTCCTCTTTAACACACCATGAAAGGAAAGTTAACACACTGATTAAGTATCTAAAATATCCCCTTTCTTCTCTATAGTTTGGAACTACCATTTCCTCTCTAATAATAGATTAGGCATTTGGGATATGGACTAGAAAGAAATGATCAGTGCTTTACAAATGTCTCTTTCTGCACATTTGCACAACTTCAACAATTCTTTGATCCCCCAACCACTTCTTTAGGCATATTCAACTTGGGGAATTTGTCCTTAAAATTCTCGACTCCTCTTCACCTTCCTCATTCTCCCTATCAGAAACAATTTTCCCCGGTGAGAAGTAAAATATCAAGGCTATCTCTAAAATGTATAATCTCATGCAGGACCATAATTCCCAAAATGTATCAAGACTGGGGCAAATAGGAGCAAGACATTGACAGAAGTTTAACAGATCAACAATGGTCACATATAATAAACCTTCATCAAATATGGTTTACCTTATAAAATGTTGCCGAGCCACTGGGTGAGGGGTCTGTGGAGGTTGATGGTCATCCTGTGCTTTCTCATTTTCTGCCCAGGAGACATGGCATGCACTTGACATCAAGGTGCATGCATTGACATCTGCCATATCGCCCCCACTTTCTGGGGTCAGGTTCATTTCCTTTGGCTACCACCAGAGGCCAGTCAAGCATCAAGCTCTACCCTTCCAGAGAAGGAGGAGGAGGAGGAGGAGGAGGATGAGAACAGTAATTCAGATGCTTAATCCTCTTTCCCTGGCTGGCTGCCTGATGCTTCAGGCTAATTTTTGAACCCAGGGCATCGGTGTTGTGAACAGTAGTGATACGGCTGCAATGGCAGGTCAGAATAGGTGTGCTTGTTTTGTGATAAATAATGTGACTGGCCTGTAGTCAAATAGACATCGTTAATGTCAGCTAATCGTACATTTTATTTCTATGGAACTTTTCAATACAGGCAGCTTGGTCTAGTGGTTACGTCACTGTGCTGTTCTGCTGGCTACCTAGATTAGATTTCCACAGCATGATCCTTCCTGACAATCTCACTTAGGTTGTGTGGAAACTTACAGAAATGATTTCCAGAAAGGAGACAGAATGATTCTGTAAGGAATTCTAAGCAAAAGTTGTTTCAAGTACTGTATAAAACTCAGCTGAACTCTATTTGAACAGAATTTCTTTAGTGTTATAGGAACAATTATATAAAAATAGGCTGCATAGGTTTCTTAATTATGAGTATGTCATTCTTATGAAAACTTTGAAACCATACTATTTTGACACAGTTCAGTTTACATTTTATGTATTCATTGCAAAAAAACTATCTTAAATCATCAGTTAGAATTGATGCCCAAATTGACTGAGTTAGGGAAATGCACCATTAAGGTAGAAATGTCCCTGAACTAGGTTTCTCAACAACATAATAGAAATGCAAGTACAGTCATTTTACCCATTTCATTTGTAGAATTTATTGGTTCATGTTTTCCATTTGAGTCCACCGATGACAATACTTGTTTCAAGACCGCATCTTCCACAGTACGTAGCATATTTGTTATTGCTTTTTGTTGTTGTTCTTTTCTCTGCTCCTTAGTCTTTCCAAGGGTAACATTCACAACTGCAGATATATTCTTAACTATGGTCTACAAGAGAAGTACATACATGAACAGTCTTGCTCCAGTAATTGATGTACAGTTCCATAATATAGGCCAGTGTACTGTCCTGAGTATAACATGATAGTCAAGCTCTTTAATCACCTACCAGGTATTGTATAGTTGTACATCATCATCACACATACAAGAGGGAATTCGGCATTTTACAGCACTTTTACATATCCAGGATAGCTCCTGTGATGTACAATATCTCATTTTAGTAGTGTTCTGCCTTTCCTTTTTATAACTTAGTAGACTGAAGCACTGCAAAGTTAAGAAATTATCCCAAGATTACACTGGGTGCCTGTAGCACGGATGGAATTTGAACCTAGGTGTATTCTGACTTCTGGTTTCCATGCCTGTGCTTTAGTCAAGAAGCAACCCTATCACAAGTGGAAACTGGAATTGAGATTTATCATCCACATTTAAATACATAAAATTAAGTCAAATTGCAGAATAAATACCTACTAAACTGATGTGATAATCTGGTCATGGAAAGCAGTGAGGACAAATGTTTGGACCACAGAGGTGTTAACTTAGAAATCTCTATTCAAATTACACCTTAGACTTTGTCACCTGTCACTAGGCAGAGCACGTAACAGCCTTGGGATTTATAGGTAGTTGACAAAGCTCTACAACATGGAAAAGAAGAGTCCTTGCCCTGAGCTCATGCATGTTATTCTTAGATCTATTTCAATTGTAAGACATCATGCGGTTCATGGTCACCTATGAGCAATAGTGGTGGAGATAACTGACTACTGATCCTTTAGCTTAACTCATTCTGCATTTCTAGTAATAGCCCATTAGTAGTTTAAGGAAATCTAGAACACTGACATTGAATTTCTGAGTGGTGGTGGTGTTTATGAAATTTATTAAGTAGTAAAACTAGATCAGTTAAAGTTCTGTTAATGAGCTTCAAGGGGTGGAATGTGACATGAGACATAGCCAACTGCTACATGTCCCTAGAGGTTGATTAGTTGCATATTCACGTAACCCATGATAATTATGCTAATGGTTTGTTTATCAACCTCTAGGGGCGTAATGCTACATGAGCTGCAACAGAGTGCCACATGCCCACTGAGGGTAATTAAATGATCATGCCCATAACCCCTGGGTGTTTCATTGCTATTATAATCAAGGCCACTAGTTTTCAGATTTTACCAGAAACCCCAGCAAAATTCCAAAATTCAGGCTGTCTAAACACTGATAAAAACAAAGATTTCATGGAATTTGGCATTTTATACCAGATCAGTACATCTAGAAAACTTGTACTTTCCTTATAAGTGCTTCCTGTACTATTTTCAATTTATTTTATTAAATGATCTGTATAGCAAGCCTTATTTTGTTCTGATTATTTATACACATACTAAAAGAATGACAGCAGAATCCAAAAACTGATGTTCTAAAACTACTAAACTCAATGTCTGATAGTACTAGTGTAGGCTCTGACTACCTAGAGCCTAAACTCCTGAAGCTGGCAGCTCCTTTTATTGCGGTCCTATTGACGAAAATCTTTACATTGTCTCTCTGCCATGGTCATGTTCTGGACATATGGAAATTGGCAAAAGTCACCCCAGTCTTTAAGAAAGGTAACAATAAGGGCATAGCTAATTATAGGCCCATAGCCATTCTGTCAGTACTAAACAAAATATTAGAGAACTTAGTGGCTATACAGGTCACCGAGTTCCTCCCAAAATATACCCTCCTATCACCTGCTCAACATGGTTTTCGCAAGAGGCACAGCACCTCTACCGCTCTGATACAATTTACAAATTATGCCCTTGCTGCTATGGATCATGGTCTCATGACTGTGCAGTGTTCATTGACCTCTCAAAGGTGTTTGATCTTGTAGATCATGCTTGATTGCCTTAGCTTCACTGGTTTCTTGGAGCAAGCCACAAATTGGTTCCAAAGCTACTCAAGTGATAGAAGACAACAGGTAAAATTTAACTCTGCGGTGTCAGACTCTGCGCATATCAATGTTGGTGTTCCTCAAGGCTTCATCTTGGGGCCTATTCTCTTCTCCATTTTTATAAATGATATATTTTCTAACACCCCTTGGTGCTCAACAATTTTGTATGCAGATGTTCTGGTGCTCTACACCTCCTCTGCAAACATAGAAGAAATAAATAGTCGACTGACATCTGCATTTCTCATAATGCAAGAATGGATCCACAACAAAAGGCTCGTCCTAAACTTCAGCAAAACTCAGGGCATGCTATTCACATCTGCAAGCAAACTTAGAACAAACTGCAATTTTTTCAATGTCTCCTGTACAGATGGCTCCCCTTATGAAAGTAACCTCATTCAAGTATTTAGGTGTCCTCCTTGATGAAACTCTTAACTCTGAGGAACACATATATCATCGACATCTGCAAGTCAGTAAACTCCAAACTCAGAATAGCTTACAGGAGTAGTCGGATGCTTACCCCCTCAGCTAGACTGGCTATTTCTAGGGGTATCCTACCTCCATCCCTTGTATATGGTGCTGTCACCTACATAAATGCTTCAAAAACTACGCTAAGTAAGTGGGACACAATGTACAATAGCATCTGTCATTATGCCTCGGCTTCCCTACATTTGAAGCACCATTGCTTGCTATATGCAGGACTTAGAAGGCCTTCTCCATCTGCCAATCGACTCCTTGACCCTTGCTACTCTTCTGGACAACATCATTAGAACTAATCTACCTGACTCTCTTGCAGGCATGCTGGTGCCTCTGTCCCCCCACCTATGGTCTGTGCTCTACTAGACTCTGTCTACTATACACCCCTAGGTGCAAATCCCTAAAAGGAACCTCACTTTTCTCCTGCCTTGGCCCCAAAATACTGGAATTCCCTATCTCTTGATGTTCACTCTGCACCTAGTTATATGGTTTTTAAAAAGATGCATCACACTCTCCTTATCAAACATGCCCTATGTTCCTGTTTTAAACCCCCATAGGGTATTTGATATCCCCTTCCTTGGCTCTCAAAATGTTTCAGTCTTGCTCTGACCCCTTGTTACTGTTAAATGTAGCACTTACCATGGATTATGTGTTAAAACTGTACTACACTATGATTGCATGCTTATTATGTTTTGTACTATTGTGTATTTGTCTGTCATTGTCTCTGTCCTATTAGCAATACTGTTTACATCACAGAACATTGTGTAGATTTTTCCTCATCTGGTTGAATACCTCTGAACTATAGCTGTTATTTGTTTTGTCTGCCAATTTTGTATTGTAACCTCCCAGGTCGTGTCTGAAGATAGTCATATTTTGTGCTACGACACCTTACCCGGTAAACAAAAACTAACTAAATAAAATCTAGCGTAGAAACATGGCTGTTCCCTAAGATACCTGACAAAGCAGTTGCCCTTCCTGGCTATACCATCTTCATGTTCGATAGGACTTCCAAACTTGGTGGTGGCTGTGCCATCTATCTAAAACAAAAAACTATAGGGACTGGCCCTGCCTGTTTTTGACCTTGGATGCCCCACCCAGGTACTGGCTATTAAAGTGCAACTGGGAGCCCACTATAAAGCACTCACAGTTCTGTCTGTGTACATGCCCCCTAAAGTTCCAGCCTCTGGGATCCAAAGCATTCTAGACTATCTCCGAAATAATAATCACATCTCTGAGACAATCTTATTGGGAGATTTCAATATAAATTAGCTATCACCAGGGCCACTGGAAAATTGTACTCACAATTTTTTTGCGGAATCCTCACGTTTCACCATTCTCCGCAAAAACTGACATGTTCTGCAATTCCTTGCAATTTTTGAGTTTATATTTTGAATTACGTAAAAAGTATTAACATTTTCAATACAGTACTCTCAAGTATATTGATGATTTTGCATGCAGACTTGCGTTTGATTGAAACAATGAGTTATAAGTTGGGGGAAGGGTTTTATGTGTCACTGCTTTCTTTTGAATCCTTGTCTGGTTTGGTTTCAAAATCCACTGGCCAAGCAGAGGTACACTTAAAAATTTAACATTCAATTTTTGTTGAAGAAATCTATCAGAAAACTTTTTTGTTGTCACAGAGACTGAAACAGCATGTGGGAGAAAAGGTGCAAATTATTACATTCACCTAAATGGGGTGCTAACTATGAGGCCTTTTTGCAGGTGGTAGGGCATGTTTTTTTCCTTGTGAACATACTTTCATTAAGACTAGTTTTCATTGAAACAGCTGAGGATTTTGGATGGCCCTGCAGATTATAAACTTGAATAAGTTAGTGGGTAACAGTGATCCTGTGCTAAACAATCTATACCCTATATGCTAACATGCAAAGACTACAATAAAATCCTGACTAAAGTCTAAGAACAAGCTTATAAAACACATAACATGTATTCGAACATTTGTCTTTTCCTAAACAAAATACTGTATGATGCAGTACAAATATACTGGTATTTTTGTTATATATTCTTTGGTAACTGGGTAAGGCCCACTAGGCAGAAGTGCCTTTTTTCAGGGGCGATCCAAGAGCAATGGGTCAAGTGACTTGATCAGAGTTAAACAGTATGCAAGTGGAGGTTGTGGGAATCAAACCCAAGTCTGCTGGATGTACCCAGTTCATTCACAGTTTGTTACTCTAACTTCTAGGCTAAAGTGCCAGCTGCAATAGCCCCCATATTTAATGTTTTAATATGTGATTTCAGTAATAATGTACAGTACCTACAGTGTAAATTATGAACATTAAACACTTTAACAACATTTTACTAAAATTGAATTTTTTGCCACTCTGCTAATTTTGTTCTTGCATCAAAGTGGGTGAATAATTGACAGAGCACTGTAAATATCTGTTTTCAGGTGTCATTATTTTATATGCAGGAACAGACAAAATGTGTTATGGATTTATTTAATATGTTGTTGTGGCTCACTAAATAGAATCTATTTAGTAGTGTAGAAGGCAGATGTTTTTAAATGTTCATCTGTTCGCTGACCAGAATAAATTATAAAACTTGGTCAGCACCACACTTGACTGGATAATCTCAAATTGCCCTGATTGCATCTCAGATGTAATTGTACATCCTGACTCACTTAGTGACCACTCACCCATTACCTGCAGCTAGCCTACAAGTTCCATAACCCCACTCCCAAAACCTTCTATAAAAGAGTACTAAAACATGGCCACCTGGACCTCTTAAAACAACAGCTATGCTGCCAGGACTGGGAGCTACTGGACCACATTGATGACATCAATGCAGCTCTTGAACACTTCATTAAGGTCTTCAATGCTGCCTGTGACATGCGTGCAAGGGCGGATGTGTGGGCATGTTTGTGTGAGTAACGGGCGTCAGGATCTGATTTACTGTGAAAGAGGCAGTGTATTTGGTGAGATCAGCAAAGTATTTGTTGAAAGAATTTGCGATGGTGGTGGGGTCATTACAGCACATACTATTGAGGACCATATCATTCATGTGTTGAGACTGGTTTGAGCCCAGGAAGGATTTTACATGTGCCCAGAATTTCTTCGGGTCCCCATAAGCCTCCGGCAAATAGACCTTTGCAGTGTGAGCTTTTGGCAAGCCTGATTTGTTTTTTGCACATATTGCGCTGCTTTCTGTAAGTGTCATATTCACTTTGCTGACCAAGGTTTTGTAGCGGTTCCAACGTTTGTCATGTGCCAGAGGGAGGTGAGAAGTTCCTTGTTCAGCCATCTAATCTGTTTGTCCCTAATGCGTCGATTCTGTTTAGATGTATGTGTGTTCTGCAGGGATAAGAATATAGAAAGAAAGAGATTGATGGCAGATTCAATGTCTTGGGTCTGGATAATAGGGATCCAGTTTACAGAAGAGATATCATGTAGAATGCTTGCTTGAACAAGTGATGTAAAAACCAGGAAAGTGATGTAGTGTGGCAAGGGAGCTGGAATCACTGACATTCCCCATAAGCAAAACACAGGGGAATAGTCACTTACAGAATCAGGAAACACTCCTGAGGTGGTAATTCTAGCAAGTTGATTTGTGAGTATCCAGTCTATATGTGTTCCAGCAGCAGGTGACTGGGTCAGCCTGGTGGGATCTTCAGTTACCTGGTGCATGTTAAATCCATGTACTAGAGATATCAGTGCACTTTTATGTTTCTCCAGCCAATTTAGGTACAGGTCACCAAGAATAATAAGTTCATTTTGGCTGGCTGCAGAGGTAGAGAACTCAAGTAGTTCAGACCATCTTAGTTGACCTGCTTAGGAGGATGGTAGGCACATATTAAGTGAATCTTTTGGTTCCAAGTAGAAGCAGGGTATGTAAAAACTCCCAGTTAGAGGCAACCAAAAGTTGCATTAAGGACATATTCAGGAGATGTTTGAAACAGAGCGCTAGTCAAACCAACCCTTTTTCCAGATAGTCTGTCTCCTTGAAACAGGAAATAGTAAGAGACCAGGAAGAGTCAGGAGTAGAGTGCTTTATCCAAGTTTCAGTGAGACAGAGAATGTCAGATTCATATATGGATATCCATGCCTCAAGTTCAGTAAAGTTACAGAGAAGGCTTCTAATGTTTGTGTGTGCTATACAAAGACCTTTCATATTTAACCAGTCCATATTTGGAGAGGCAGTGGGTAACTGGAGGCCAGGGTTGGGGATGGACCTGGGAGGACAGTAGTCTCTATGCCAAGGACAGACTACACTAGAGTGAGGAAGGAAAGAAAGTGTTGAAGCAGAGGATGGAAGAATATATAGAGGAAGTTGGGAGTTTAAACTAGGAGTGGGGGGTGGCAGTTGGGGAAGAGATATGCAGAGACCACAGGTTGGGAAATCATATGAGCTTACCCCCCATAACAGTGACAAAGGACAAATGGCAAGTACTATTGGTGATGCTAGAAAAAGAGGGCAGGATGGGAAGAGGGAAAGGGTGGAAGGTGGTTACCCTTAATGCTAGGAGCCTTGGGAGGAAAACTGCAGAGTTGCAGGTTCTCATGGCAGAGGGAGAGGTGGACATTGCAGCCATCACGGAAACATGGGCCACCAATATAATGACTGGGACCTGTCTGTACCAGGGTACAGGTTATTTCGTAGGGACAGGGTGACTGGGAAAGGAGGAGGGGTGGCACTATATGTGAAGGAAGGACTGAAGTGTGTAAGGGAGGAAGGGGAGGAGGGTAGTACAGAGTCACTTTGGGTGCAAATCCAGGATTCCAAGAATAGGAGTCTTAGAATGGGAGTGGTGTACAGGCCACCATTTCAGATGGAGGAGTTAGACAGGGAACTAGCGGGACAGATCAGGAGGTCCTGCGAGAAGGGTAGTGTGGTGATTGTGGGGGACTTCAACATGCCAGGAGTGGACTGGAGCACCCCAACAACCAGGAACAGAAGGGAGCAGGTACTGCTGGATGCCTTCCAGGACAGCTTCCTGCTGCAAATGGTCAGTGAACCAACCAGGTTAGGGAATACCCTTGACCTTGTGCTGGCAAATGGGGACTTTGTGAGAGAACTTACAGTGGAGGAACCGCTGTCAGGGAGTGACCACCACTCAGTATGGCTCACATTGGATATGGGCAAGGAAGGTGGAATCTGGCACAAGAGTGCTGGACTTCAGGAGGGCTGACTTTGGGAGGATGGGGAAGTGGTAAAGGGTACCTGGCCAGAATTCAATCTAGTATGGATACTAACCAGAGATGGGAGCTCATAAAGTTGGGGATAGTGGAGGCAACCAAAACCTGCTGCAAAGCCCAGAGCAAGAAGGCTAGGGCTAAGAAACTGAGCTGGTTGAGCAAGGAGGTCATGGAAAAGGTAAGGAGGAAAGAGCTGCCTTTAGGAAATACAAGAAAACAGGAGGGGGAGGACAGAGGTACTTGACAGAATCGAAGGAGGTGACAAGAGCAGTAAGGCCAAAGCATCTACGGAACTCAGGCTGGCACAAGGCATTAAGAAGGGGAGAAGGACTTCTTAAGTACATCAGAGAAAGGAGCTGTAAGGACCACATAGTAAGGATTAGGAAGGAGGGTTGGGTGGAAGCAAGAAGTGCGATAAGCGGAAGCACTAAATAGTACTTCTGCTCAGTATTTACTAAAGAGAAGAGGGGTGACACCCAAGATGGGAGAAATGGCAGACGCAGGGAGGAAGTGGTGACAGATGGGAAATCATGGAGGCAGAGTTCGAGAGGTTTGAAGGCACTGAGGGTGGACAAGGCACCAGGCCCAGATGGCATCCACCCAGGGTACTGAAGGAGCTGGCAGAGGTCCTTGCAGGACCTTTGGCAGACCTATTTAATGCCTCACTACATTCGAGGTGTGTACCTCAGGACTGGAGGATGGCTCATGTGGTGCCCCACAACAAGAGTAGCCCCAAGGATGAACCGGAAACTACAGACCAGTGAGCCTCACATCCATCGTGGGTAAGCTAATGGAGACTATCCTGAAGGAGGAGGCTGGTGGCCCTCTTAGAGGCCAAAGGACTACAGGACAGCAGACAGCATGGCTTCATCGTGGCCGATCTGCCAAACCAACCTGGTCCAGATTCTATGACTGGGTAACTAGGCAACTGGACAGGGGACATGCAGTGGATGTCCTGTATCTGGACTTCAGTAAGGCATTCGACTCAGTGCCACATGGAAGGCTGGGAAGGAAGTTAGTAGGCACAGGGGCAGGTGCAATGCTGGTGAGATGGGTAGGAAACTGGCTGCAGGAAAGCAACAGAGGGTGGTGGTGGGTGGGGCTCTCACACCCAAGGGCAGTGACAGCGGTGTCCCACAGGGCTCGTGTTGGGACCAGTGTTGTTTGGGATATTCATTGCAGACGTATCATGGGACATCAAGAGCAAGATCAGTCTGTTTGCTGATGATACCAAGGTTGGCGTGGTGGTGGATGACCTAGGGGATGGCAGGGTTGCAGGATGATCTGGCAAAGCTTGAAACCTGGTCAGACACCTGGCAACTGGGCTTTAATGCCAAAAGTGCAAGGTGATGCATTTTGGGATGAAGAACCCAAGGAGGACTTACCAGCTGGGGGAGTGCAGCTAGCCCAGACAGAGGAGGAGAAGGATCTGGGTGTGCTCATCACAGGGTCAATGAACAACTCGGCACAGTGTGGAAGGCAGCTGCAAAGGCCAACAAAATGCTGGGTTGTATTGCAAGGGGTATATCCTCAAGGAGGGAGGGTGATTCTGCCACTGTATAGGTCATTAGTTAGACCACACCTGGAGTACTGCGTGCAGTTCTGGCGTCCGTATCTGAAGAGGGACATTAAGTTACTGGAGGAGTGCAGCGCAGGCGACAAAGATGATCAAGGGTCTGGGGACTTATCATATGAGAGGAGGTTGAAGGAGTTGATCATGTACTCACTGGAGGAGAGGAGAGACAAGGGGACATGATTGAAACCTTAAATACATGAAAGGAATAAACAAGACAGGTACAGAGGGGCTGTTCAAAGTAAGGGAGGGAGGGCCACCAGGGCCATGATATGAGACTGGGCGAGGAAGGTTCAGGAGGAGATGAGGAGACACTTTTTACAGAGGGTGGTGGCTGGGTGGAATGTGTTACCTGCAGAAGTGGTATGCAGTGGAACAGTGGACTGTTTCAAACGAGGATGGGACAGGACAAGGGGGAGGGTTAATGAAGGGGAAGGGTGGAAGGGAGGGGCAGCTGCAGAATAAGGGGTGCTAGCTGCACATTCGAGCAGACTTGATAGACCTCTAGGCCTTTATCTGCTGGCAAATTTCGTATGTTCATATGTTCGTATGTTAGGGTTTGTTTCGATGTCCCCAGATAATAACAAAGCTAGGAGCACAAGACACCATGGTTTTTGTGGGAAAAGAGGTGGTACCAGTAGCATGGTGTGCCAGAGGCGTTTAGAGGTAAAGTCAGCAGCCAGGTATAAGAGATGCCCAGTGAGTAATATAGGAGTCACGTCATGCTGCTTGATCTGTGACGCAAGTAGGTTCAGATAGGTAAAGTCAGACAGTGTGGAACTCAGTTTAGCACTGCCAGGAGAGCAAGGTCTAGCAGTGAGAAGAGCCGGTAAAAAGAGAACAAGGCTCAGTGTCAGCAGGGGCAGTACTCTTCCAGACATAGCTATTATGGAAGATTTTGTGGACAGGGTGAGTGGCAGGGCTCTGAAAAGAAACACCACACAAGATGTAGCAAATAATGTCACATACTTCTAGCTGGAGAAAAACGTGAGAGCAAATGTGCAACCCTGTGGGTGAGATTACTTTAAAAAGGACAGTAAGAAAGTGGGTCAAGTCAGGTATTGAAGACAGGGAGGCCAATAGTCATAAGAATGTGGAGCAGTGGAGTGACCAATCAGCTGCTAGGCTGAGGAAAGGGGCAAGGCAAGGGTCTATTTAATACTGTGAGGAGGTGAGGGGGGGAATAATATGTCAGGATCATGTTGCAAAACCCAGGCCTTGAGGGTGTCGATTTTGCGTAACAGACCACAAATGTGGATTGCTGACAATTTTAAAGTGCCCTGCTTGCAGCATGCACCTTTGGACATCTGGTCTAGCAGCCCTGGGTTGGGATGGATGTTACCTGATGGTAGAAGCAGCAGGAGGATAATCCTGAGGAGGTCTTCTCTAAGCAGCTTAGCAGAGCATTTAGCAGCCCTTCTGGTGCAGTAGCACTTTTTTGCCTTTCTACTCAAGAAGAGGAAAATGATGAGGACAGGGAGAGCATTAATGTGACCAGGTGCGCTATCTGAGGGCAAGCCTGTCAAATGAGGCAGGGTCAGAAAAGGGGACCATGGCCAGTTAGTGATTTAGAAAAAATTCCCAGAGGTACAGACTTTCTTGTAGTGAGGGCTGTTTCCAAATTCTTAATTGAAGGGTTGTTCACCATTATGGGGACAGCTATCAGACAGAGTGAGCAAGAGAAGGCAGATTAGGAGGTGGGGAACAGCATTTAAGATAGTATTGCACATTTTAGCCAACTAAGACTTATTCAATATGTAAACAGCCAGGACAAGTAGCTCAAAGGAGAGAGCTGAAGGCAGGGAGATGGAAAGGCAGAGGTTTAGCAGGGAGCTGGAAGGGCAGACGTTTAGCATGGCCCATTTGATGCCTTCAGTTAAGAATCCCAAGGAAAGGAGGAGGTAAGCACCAGTAGGGAGGGAATGGAGGGGACATGGGGTGGTACTTATGGCCTTTTAATAGTGACCAGGATTGGGGCAGGTGGGTGGGAGAAAAAACAGAACATATAGAAACTAAAAGATTACAGAGGTTAAACAGAAAAGTGCAAGCAGTTGCTGCTGCTGGGATCTGTGCTCCATGGCTACAGGTGAAGAAAAAGGGTTTGAGAATCCAGCCAGTGGCATGGCTACAGAAAGATGCGGCACCCAATCACTGTTAGACCTGGGAATACTGGATGAATCATTCAGCAGCTAAAAGAGCCAGAGGATCTATCGGGTGACGTACCTTTCCCAGCCCCAGGTGCAGCTTCAGTTGGTCGGCTTGCAAGGTGACGGCCGCCAGCCAGGAGGGGCCAAATCCATGGCCACAGTAAAGCCCAGGTCAAGGGCTGGGTTCTATAAGGGAGGAGAGAGGATGTTAGGGTAAGTTAACTGTAGCTGCCCAGACAGCTAAATTGGTGGGAGTGGATTTAAACAAAGGCAGAGGGAGGAGGTGAGAAATTAGGGGGACGTATAGCAGAAGTAAAACAGCGTAGGTTGCTAGGTTGGCTCCAGACACCGGGGGAAAACAAAAGAAAAATTAGCAGGACAAAGGAGGGTTGGGGCTGAGTGACAGAGTGACCACTGCACTCAGGCAAACTGGGGTGAAGAGAGGGGCAAGGTAGTAGCTATGACAAAGGTGGGGACTGAGCATTATGAAGTTGGTGCTCAATTTTAAAGAGGAGGGGAGGAACAAGGTTGGAGCGCAGGCTGAGGAGCATAAGGACAGTGTGGTTGAAACAGGGTTACCAGAGAGAGAGATAGAAAGGGAGAGAGAGAAGGAGGAAGGCAGACAGAGGCCCTAGTAATTTTCTAAATAACAGCTATGTTTCAGCAATTCAAAGTTTCACATTTCTACATTTTTACATTTGTCAGTTTTGAGCTGCATCTTGTAACCAGGGATGGCAAATAAACTAGTGGCTTTAATTAAGAAGCTGTTGCCTGCAACTTTAGGAGCTGCATTTAACATGTCTTCATTCAGTGTCAGTAAGTTTAAATTCCAGTGCTGACTGAATCACTGACTGCTTGCAGAGGAGTTTAAAACCTACAGAAGCAGGAGGAGGATGGTGACCCCATGGAATGAGAGGATGTACCAGAGCAGGTTTCTGGCTGTCCTCCAAGACATGATGAGGACTATCTTTACTCTTCCTCATTTGTCAGACAGATACTTGATACCCTCAGCATTCCCTCTCAAGAATATGTGTAGGATGCTGAATTCATGGATATTATGGGGATGTCAGCTGCAGGGAGGGTGCTAGTCCCCTAATATAAATCACTTCAAAAGGCTATATCTAAAGCCATGCCTGCACCTCCTTCAGCTGCACCCATTGATAGATAAATTGAATGAAAATATTAGTGGACAGATTGAAGTGGAATACTTGTATACTCATCTTGATAATCAAAGTTCAGTCCACGCTGTTGCTTGTAAGACAGCTAAAGTCTCCCTGTCCACACATTCCCCTGAAAAAGACTCAGAAAAGTTGGATGCTATGGTAAGACAGGTTTATACATCAGCTACCCCGCTCATTAGGTAGGCAGCTGATCCAGCACATATACCTGCAGCATAGTACCAGACAGCAGTGTGGGACACAATTCTGGCATTTGCTGAAAAAACAGATGGAGAGCTGGCACAGGACTTAACTGGCACAGCAAGATCAGTGCTAGATGCCACTAAATATTGTTTCCACACTGTCATGACATTAATGACCCTGCTGCTAAGGTTTTAGACTATGCAGTGTCCTTAAGAAGATTTTCCTGGTTAAGGACCACCATCCTTTCCAAGAACACTTAGACCAAAGCCATGGATTTCTCCTTTGAGAGAAACTCACTTTTTGATGACAAAACAGAAGACTACATGAAAAAAAAGTAGATAAATACAAACCCACTTAGAAGAGTTCTGATGAGAACGAAAAGGCCTCTGCCTCCTACAGGCCTTATGGGGAGGCAGAGGCAGGTGATACATCCCAAGAGCCTATACCCTATATGCCCCTTACGAGTACTGTACCAGCCACAAAGAGGCTACTATAGGGACAGTGGCAAAAGGGGCACAAAGTATGCTGCTGATGCAGCACCAGCACCCAAGCCCCAGCCAAAGTAAATGCCCCTGACAATTCTGCCCAGGCCACCCAACCATTGCCGGAGGGGAAGATTGTCTCGTTACTTCTAGGAATGGATAAACCAAATGATAGATAAATGGACTCTGGAGGGAGTGGGCTGGAGGGAGTGGGCCAGGATTTCTCTATACAGTTAAAAAAATTTCCAAGACTACAGAAACGTGAACACTTTCCAGCTCACTCTCCCACAGAGAGAATTCTGCTGGAACTGGAAGCAAACAAATTACTGCTAGCAAAAGCAGCAGAATAGATCCCTTCCTGTCAGTGGGGAAAGAGTCTATTCTCAATGTACTTCCTGAGCCAGAAGAAAAATGGGGAATGGTGACCCATTTTATATCTCAAATATCTGAACAAGCATATATAAAAAGAGAAATTCAAGATGGTCACACTGAGAACAGTAATACTGTCTTTGCGGTCATTTCGCTGGCTGGGATCTCTGAAATCTGAAAGATGCTTACCTTCATATCTCAGTCAAGTCATCACAGGGAATGTATCTCAGGTTCAAGCTGTGGAACTGCCAATAGCAGTTCACAACTCTTCTCCTCTGCCTCACCGTAGCACCAAGGGTATTCACAGATTGATTGGCTGTGGTGGCAGCATAACTGAGAAAGCAAGGTGTGGGGGGTTCCCCCACTTGGATCACTAGCTAGTCTCAGGGAAAACAGAACAACAGAAAAGGTGTTCACTTCATACTGTAAAAAAGCATCATGGTGAATCCAGGATTCTTAATAAATCTGAAGAAGTTCCCAAGTAGACTTTAATATGGAATTCTTAATAAAGTTGCAGAAGTTCATAGTAGAAGCTGTTCAAATAATGAACTTCACAGGAGCAGAGCTAAACACCAGGCAGGGGGAAATCCTTCCTTATGCAGGCTGGAGTTGCAACTTTGACAGCAACAGCAGAGTCATTCACAGCAGCAGGTCACCTAAGATCTGCAAAGGATTTCCAGAAATTACGGGGCACACGGCTGAATCTAAAGCAGTGGTTCCATGGGCCAGGTTCCAAATAAAAGACATCTAGTATCACCTAACAGACAATTGGTTTCGAAGATGGGACCACTCTCTAAACTCATACCAGTGACAAAAGCACTGGTAAAGTCACTAGAGTGGCGTAAGGAGGAAAGCTGCCTCAGACAGGGCATGCCCTTCAGTTCCATCCTCCGGTTCAGCAATCATCAACAAGCATCCTTACTATGGATGCTTTACTCCTGGGGGTAGGGCACTGACCTACAGGACCTAACAATGAATAACTCATGGAGCCTACGGGGGTCCATAGAGCACATCAACCTCCAGGAGCTCAGGGCAGTGTTGCAGCAGAGCACTTGTTCTCCCAGCTGCAAGGTCAATTGGTCCTAATCAGAGCAGACAACATCACATCAATGTGCTACATAAACAAGCAGAGGGGGACAACATCTTCAGAACTGTGTACAGGAGCAATGAGGATCTGGGACCTGGCATACTCTTTAGAAGCAAACAGATCTAGAGTGCACCTGCCAGGCAAAGACAGTGTCCTGGAAACTCCTTAAGCAGGATCAGCCAGGGAAATCATGAATGGGCCTCAAATCAACAGGTTGTGACCTCAATGTTCAGAATGTGGGGGCTCCAAAAATAGACCTGTTGGGCCCCCTTGGGAGGAAAATCACCTCTTACCATCCAGAGGGACAGTTTCAGAGGACAGTGATCTTGGATAGGATAGGTAGATTCCAGTATTCCTTCCCATCATTCCTAATCATACAGAAAGTCTTCCTGAAGCTCAGTAGGAAATCTGCAACACTGATCCTAATAGCCCTAGACTGGGCCAGACAGACTTGATACACAGTGCTCCTGCCCCTGTCCTGCACAAGTCCACTCAGTCTGCCATTAAGTCACAATTTGTGGTCTTTATCCCAGGGCTGGATAACATTCCCAAACCCAGGACATAATGCCTTAGGGTATACTTCTTGAAGAGTCGGAATGCTCTGGACTGGAACTCTCAGAGGAAGTCCTGAAGGTGCATAGGGTTTCAAGGAATCCAGCAACCAGGAATGCATATTCCTCTAAATGGAAAATATGTTCTTACTTGTATATCCCCAGTAAAATATTCATAACTGAGGCAGGATTGCCTAGAGTCCTAGAATACCTACTACTCCTACAGTCTGTAGGCCTAAGACCTTCAACACTTAAGGTGCACTTAGCAGCAGTCAGCCTACATATCAGCAGTCAAGGGAAAGTCACTGGCCTCACAACCCATTTTCAAAAGTTTTGTTTAAATGTCTCCTTACGCATTCATACCCACTGGTAAAGGACCCACTCCCACCATGAGATCTCAGTGCCTGCCATGCCTACTTTATGGAGTCTCCATTTGAGTCTAAGGACACTGTGTATTTGAAGTATTTATTTACTTGTTTTTGTTAACCGGGTAAGGCACACTAGACAGCCAAGTGCCTATTTTCAGGTGCAACCCCGGAGGGTTACAATGGTAGAAGAATACAATAACAGTGAAGGAGTCAGTTACATACAAGCATGCAATAGCAGTGAAAGAGTCAGTCACATACAGATGGTGCAAAAACAGCTTAAGATAGGCAGCTAACATAATAAATAAAATTTGGGAAGCAAGAAAATAATAGACATAACCTTGGAGGAAATAAGGAAGCAAGACATCATTATAGTTCAGTAGGACATGCTACTTCCAGTAGTGGGGCATAAGACGATTGTTGGACAATTTTGGTGGGCTTGGGAGAGGGCAACAGGATATATAACAGGAGTGAATTAGTGCAAACAGTAGTAAGTGCCGGGGTGGGGCAGAGACAGGAAAACAGGGGGGGTGAGACAGGAAAACGAGGGGAACAGTGAGGTGTGGGGGGCTAGATGGAAAGGGGTTAAACCATTTGAGAGGGAAAGGGTAGAGAGGGAGAATACTGAGCGGGTGACCACTACCAATTCGGGAAAGTAAGTGCAGGGGGCACTGACAGCCTGCAGTATACTGCTTGATTAGGTGTACTACGAGGTACAGGAACATATGGAGAGAGAAGTCAGGAAGTTCCAGAGAGAGAGATTTTGAAGCGGTGATGGGAGGAGGAGGACCGGGTAAGGACAGGAAGCCAGTTCCAGATTTTTGGGGCATAGGTGGTGATGGCCCAATCACCCATGAGGGAGTGAGTTCTAGGAACCAGACGATCTAGTGCTGCCCTTGACCTGAGATGATAGCAAGGGGGGCCAGGGTTGAGGGGAAGGGTGAGGGCAGAGGGGGTGGCCGATTTGATGATGTTGTCAATTAAATTTCCAAGCATGAAGGTGTGGTGCTTTTCTGGAGGGAGCCACTGCAGCCGGGTGTAGAGATCACAGCGGTGTGTGAGGGGAGGGGCGGAGAGTGCAAAGCAGCAGATGTTATTGTAGGCTAAGTCCCATTTCAGGAGGCTGGATATGGGTACAGGGGCAAAGGTAACCAGCCCATAGCAGAGAGTAGGGAGGAGGACCCCTCTGGCAAGGGCCAAACGTGCAGCTGGGGTTAGGCAGCTTTTGACTCTGTAGGCGAGACCGAGCTTACAATCTGTAGCCTTGCAGACATTCCAAATGTGCAGGGTAAGATATCATGTGGAAAACCATATTCTTGACTACTATGACCTCTGCTTGGAGGGTAAGTGAACTGCAAGCCCTCTGCACAAAACCCAGTCTTCCACAGGGATAAGGTAGTCTTTAGAACAAACAGGAAACACCTACCTTAATTGGTATTTGAATTCCCATATGAACCAATCAGTATACACTTCCTGTGATCTATGCAGAACACTCCAATCCAGGTAAGCAAAAATTGCATAGTCTTGATTAGAAATGAGTTCTGGGTATCTACATGGACCAGACAAAAGATGTCAGGTCCCAAATCACTCAATGTTTTGTTACCTATGTTGATGTTGGCAAAGGTAAACCTGAATTTAAAAGGTTTATCTCTCATTGGACGGTCTCTCCCATCCAGTTCTACTTTGAAAAAAGCTGTCAAAATGCCACCTAAAGGCTTTAGGGCACACCCCACCAGGGGTACCTCTACATTTGTACATCCGTAAGGGGCATTCTCTCACCTGACATTTACAAAGCAATTACTGTGCCTGGAAAACAGTGCACACCTTCACAAAACACTGCTGCCTGGACATGCAGTCCAAGAGAAATGTCTGCTTTTGGAACTGCTGTCTTGCAGAACCTTTTTCCAAAGTTGTTTCTGGACCCAGCCTCCCAAGGTACTGCTATTAAGCTTGCATTGAGTGTCACCAGCAAGTGAGAAATGATTAGGGTTAGAAGGAAAAAAATTACCATAGTAATGTTGTTTCTTCTCAGGGATCCCTCACTATGTTAACACTCCCTACCCTGTCACCCCTTCTAGTACCTGAAAATGTATTTTTTATATAAAATCAGTTCTTTTCATGAGGTTTGCTTGAGCATTACTATTGCAGTTACTCTGCATTGTAAAGTTTGGTGTTTCTTAAGCATTCCTATGTTTTTTACCTTTACATCTCTGCTGTAATTTGATTGCTTTTCAAAAATACTGATCAAATAAAAAAAATCATAGTCTCTTAGCTAATTTTACTAGCTATTACTAACTGTCCACTTGGCTGCAGAAACAGATCTGGTTAACTGCCTGGGTGAAGCTGCAGAGACTGAGTCCAGTTTCTGAATTCTAGACTTAGAAAAGGTTCATTATCCATGGGCATCTGTCACTACGGAGATAGATGCATAGAGTGTAAACAGTGAGGGATCCCTATGGAGAAACAACATTACTACAGTAAGTGATTTTTTTCTTCTGATACCTCCTTATAGTGGTAGGTTGAGGTAAAGTAGTTTTCCAGTTATTGCCTGGAAAGTACTTCAGATTACGAACATATGAACATATGACTCTGCCAGCAGAAACAGGCCTTGTGATCTATCAAGTCTGCTCAAATGTGCAGTTAGCCCCCTACGTTGCAGCTGCCCCACCCTCCCATCACCCCTTACCCCTCATGCTTACCCAGCTCTCATCAAGTCCCATCCCCTTTTAAAACTGCCCACTATCCTACAGGATTTTTTTTTTACCTTTGTTTTACCAGGTGAGACACACTAAGCCGAAAGCATGTTTACAGGTGCAACCTGGGAGCACAGGAAAGTGAAGTGACTTGCTCAGAGTCACATAGTATGCAAGTGGGGGCTGTGGGATTCAAACCCAGGTCTCCAGGTTTGCAGCTCAGAGCCTGAAATACCATATGAATATGAAGCTAGGATA
This sequence comes from Neoceratodus forsteri, assembly GCA_016271365.2. Classification (NCBI taxonomy): domain Eukaryota; kingdom Metazoa; phylum Chordata; order Ceratodontiformes; family Ceratodontidae; genus Neoceratodus; species Neoceratodus forsteri. Next base: position 108,356,712 of record JADMNL010000035.1, on the reverse strand, counting down.
CCACCTCCTTGGGCAGAACTTTCCACTTAGCCACCACCTTCTCTGTGAAGAAAAATGTCTCCTCATCTCTCTCCTATATTTTCATCCCTCCAGTCTGAGACCATGCTGTCTCATGTCCCTTCCCTCCTCAACTTAAATACTCCTTCCGTACCTGTCTTGTTTATCCCTTTCATGTATTTAAAGGTCTCAATCAGATTAGCACCGATCCCAGTAGCTGAATCACAAACAGAGTTAGTGAACGGAGTATACCAGGAATCAAAGCATCAGGGGGCTGAGGCTTTAAGTGTTGAATGGAAACAGTGACAAGTATAAGAAAAGTAAAGTGGAGCATGGGGTCAAGTTGATGGGCATGCAGATAACATTAATGCTCACAGTGCTGCTGCCAATTCAATGATTTCACTCTTTAGATGCCATGGCTTAAGGCTGCCACCTGTCCTATTTCCCGTGGGACAGTCCTACTTTTCAATGTGCCATCCTGTCTCCTGCCCCTCCCAGCTGTGGGACACTAAATGTCCCACTTTTTGCCCATATAGTGACAAAGCCTGTACCTGTGTGCCAGCAGTCTTCTCTTTACTCCTCCCAGGCTCCGCCAACGGACCGTAACAGTCATTGCAGTGCAGTTCCAGCCTCTGCCAGCTAGGGTGCAGTCATCGGTCATGGTCAGGCGGGTGGCGGCACATGTTAATTGACCAAGACCTGCACTGAAGCCATGCAGCTTGCTTATGTCTCTCCGACTCCTTGTGTGGCTATCCAGCTTTGTTACTTTTCACAGGCTTTTCCCAGCCTAGCAGCTTTCTTTGGGGGGGGGGGGTGGCAGGGGGTTGAGCTCTGCTCAGTCTGCTGACTGTTTGGTTTCTATCAGGTCTGCACCTCCTGTTATTTCTGAATGGAGTGGTTGGCCTGCATGGGATGTTTTGGCCCTGGCAGGAAGTCAGCCAGGTCAGTACCTCTTGGTGATGTCCGTGATGACTGCATGGCTGTGGAATCGTCAGGAGGTGTGGCTACCAGGCAGCGACATGTTTAAATGCCATGAGTTAAAGAGCCAGACTACCATACCACCAGCAACACTGGGGAGCACAGCAGCACCGAAGGCTAGAGGAAAGGAAATTGAGCATCACCAGCAGCATTGCTGAGGAAGAAGGAAGGAAGGAAGGAAGACTAGGTGGACTTTGATTGGAAGAGAGCAGCAGGTTCAGTGGCAGTTGGGTCGCCATCTGTGGTTTTCAGTGCCACACGCCGAAGAGCTGTCTCTGTCTTTTCAGCAGCTGTACACCTACCAACACCGTTAGCTTGCTTTTGTCTGAACAGAGAGATTTCTCTCTGTATCACAAATCAAGCAAGAGAGCTGCAAATCGCTTGTAAGTATGGGCAAATGATCTGGAGCTAAGCAAAGCAAAATGTGGTCAAGAACATTATTCCTGAGGATCAGGATGACACTGAAATCCCGTCACTTTGCTGGACTTCGCTTACTGGCTGTGTTTGTGGCTGTCACTGTGGGGAGTCCCTAGAGTGAATTCTACAGTCAGGTACTGTATGTGGGCTTCTAGCCAGTGTTTAAATTTTGCTGCACTGTCTGTATCAAGTGAGATGAGGCATCACAACATACTCTATAAGGACTCAGGAGTGTTACCACAGTAAATGTCATGTATGTGGTATGTCAGAATGTGTGGTGGGATGGAGTCTACCTTTCTTGTTGACAATAATTGTTGTGATTTGTGAAAATTTCTTCAAAAAGCTGGGCTCACAGATAAGGCAGGGGTCTAGAACAGTGGAATGATTGCTGTTTTGGCTTGTTCCAAAGCTTTGGGTCCCTTTGTTCTGTGACTCTGAGCCCAGCTTTTTGAAGAAATATATTTTTGTCTATCAGCCCTAGATGAAAGATTGCCCCCTCACCCCGTGGCAGGTTATTTCATGGGGCAAATACATCATGAGCAGCAAACACAGAGACAAGCAACAGTATCAGTTTGTACAATGCAGTTATCTTTGGTCTGGCAGAGAAGCAATGTTAGTTTCTCTCAGATACATGAATGACAAAAGTCATTATAATGCCCAACTTTATTATAATGGACTCTATTCCCATAATTCCCAAGGGCCGCTGTGTTCGGGCCACTAGGTGATCAGCTTGCTGTTGTGTATCCTGACATGTCAGCTAGTGTTGTGATAATTATCATGATGACAGCCTGCCAAGGGAAAATCAGTCTGTCATGTATATACAGCGGATGTTAGGACACTCAAAAATAAAATGGCACAAAACGTCATGTGTTGCAATGTGTTCAGCACTGCTGCTGCTAATCAGTCTCAAGGATCTGTGGTCACACGGGACCTAGCAGAGCAGTTCACCACTGATTCCTGAGATTAGCACAGAGGCGTAAACTTAGAAAGTGCAGACAGGTGTAAAGCAGAGTTCATTCAATCTGTTACAAAAGAATGAACTCTGCACTTTCTTAGTTCACACCTCTGTGCTTTCTTGTTTGGAACTTAGTGTCAGTTATTAATGAGTGTCTGTGTGTTCACAATAGTACTTAACCTGATGCATCAAAAAACGTTGCTAGAGGTACACTGCCATCCTTGGATTTTTTGCACTGTGTTATTTCTAGGTAAAAAGTTAAAAACACACAAGTCCTTCTCTAAAATTTATTGATCCACAGTCACCCATACACTGCAATCATATGATGGCAAATGAGAACATTTTGAACAGAAGACAACAAGCCAGATTGATTTCTGTTAACATAATGTTATTGTACATAACACAAATTGATCAACACAGGCATGCTCACTGCTGTTTTAGAAAAACACTGACATTTAAGATGGCAGTGATTCTATTATGTCCCTAGCAACTGTTAAACAGATTTGCATGAAATGTGACATGTGAATAGTCTTGTGTGGTAGATCTCGCTGGATGGCACTGTGCAGTGTCTGTTGTGCATGTCTTTGTTTATTATAATTGGAGACAGTTTGATCAAATGACAACAGTGTACTTTGGGCCATCACAGGTGCTATCGGACTTGAAAAAGAAATGTGGTGGCTATGGGTCCTATTAGAATCTGGTGTTTTGCTTACACTAGTTGTCTTTTGTGGAGCCTTGCTATGTTCTTTCTGTTTCTGCATTTTGGTAGCTGGGGGAATCAAACCAAATTCTGCTGAATGTACAGTACCAAGCTCATTCCTCCATACAGAAATTCTTCCCATGTACCTTGGGCCTTGCAGAAGGCTGTTTACAACCAAAAGTACAAAGTGGGGCAGGCAGCTAGCAGTACAGACTAGGGTTTGGACTGTCTGAACGTCCAAACCTCTAGTCTGTACTGCTGGGTCAGCTGCCTTCCCCAGTTTGTATGGTTGTTGTAAACAACCATCTGCAAGGTCTAAGATACATGGGAAGAATATATTGCCATGCCTATAAATGCTCTTCACTGCCTGCCATGGTTAATAAGTAATGTCATTTTAAACTGTCAGTTGTTCAGCCCTGTTTAGGCATTCATTTTGGTGATTTTGGGACTTGTTAGGCTGCAGTATATGTATGTTCCATTATGCTTTCAAAACCAGGGTCTAGGTGCATGGGTGGAATAACCTACATTCCATGCTGTTCACTGCCTCTATAGCTATTCCTGTGATGTTGTATAACCTCTGTAGCAATAATGGCTGGCTTGTGGTGCTTTGTTTGGCTGCCGTGCATGGAAGTTGCATTGTGCTTTTAGACCATTGGCATGACAGTGCCTCCAAGTAAGATGACTCATAGTGCATCAGGTTAAAGTATGATTGAATATATACTAAAAGCATATTGCAACATTTGTGTAAACTACACAGGTAAGTAATGGGGCTTAAAGAATGAAGCAATCTGCCCTGACTGCATCTCCCAACAATAAGAGACTCTGCAAGTGGCAAGATGTGTGGAAGACTGAGTTCAACTAGGTCGAGAAGTGTAGTGACACACTGAAAGCCTTCTGCAGATATTGTAAACGTGAAATCCTGGGGTCACATAGTGGACAGAATGACCTAACAAGGTATGAGAGCACTGAGCAACACAAGACAGCCATCCAGCAAGTCGAACACAGTCATTTGATGACAAAGTGAACCAGAACTACTAATCTGGATGGAACAGAGTTGAAGATGACCGCAGCTGAAGCAGCTGAAGTGTTTCATGCAGTGCAGCACATCTCATATAATTCCTTGGACTGTGGACTCAAGCTGGCCATCCAGCTGTATGGGGCCTCTGAAACTGCACAAAAAATTACCTGTGGAAGAACAAAGGTTGAGGCAATTGTACAGAATGTTCTGGGACCACATTCTCTGCAATGTCTTCTAAAAGACCTCCAAACTCCAGGGGTGTCATTTTCAATTGCATCAGATGCTTCCAACAAAGGCAGCATAAAATGATTCCCACTGGTAGTGAGGTAGTTCAAAAAGGAAGAAAGAGTTGTTAATGCTCTCCTGGACTTCTATGAAGACCCAAATGAATCTGCTCAGGCCATAACTGACCAGACTTCATTGATTTTGCAATGGCATTCCTTGCCATGGGCCTTTGTATCTGCATATGGTGCTGACAATGCCAATGTGAACTATGGCAAGTGAGCAGGAGTGTATACCAGACTAAAAGAGAACTGTCCATCACTCCAAAAGGCAAATTGCCCTGCTCACATCCTCCACAATGCTGCAAAGAAGGTAGCAGCAAAACTTACTTATGACGTGGAAGTGTTCGTCCTGAAAATGTTCAGCCATTTTTCTGGCTCTGCCACAAGAACAAGAGATTTAATGCAACAGTGCAAAAAAATGTTATTCCAAAAAGCTAATTTTCTGCCATGGTTATAAAAAATATTGACATAACTGTTGATTTGGGTTTTCTGGATGCTTCTTATGCTGTGTACTGTCCATTTACATTTTTGTCTGGACTCTTACCATCCTTGGGTCCTCAATATTATTTCTAGGCAAAAATGAGGCGGCATCTTGCTGCACTGCAGTCCTATTTCCTGCCTCAAGGAGAGGACACACCTCATCAAATATGACAATATGTTGCAGATAATGAACATGGTGAGGGCACACTTCCAGCACTGCCAGTGCTACCTGTATTTTCTTAGTGCAGTTCTGGTTGATTTCAATGAACATTTAGCCACCCTAGAAAGGACTCAACTTACAGCTATGGAAACCTTTGCTGTAATGGCATCACTTAGACAAAAACTTGAAGTTTGAGCAGCAGACAAGTTTTTTGAGGAAAGTTTCATACAGTCATGAAGGATATGGACACTCTGTCCTGTAAAAAGGTGGAGGAATATTTTATCCTTTGACTTTAGTGACAATAACTACCTAAAGAAAATGTTTTGCTTGTCTTTAAGGAACCTTTTGTCTTTGATGATCTGTTGAATGTTGTTGCCCTTTCTCTGCTGGAATCCATAGATACAGACAAACTGTTTCAAGACTATTCAGTCATCAGGCCCCTCATGCCAGACTTGTGTAGACTGCACCTATCCCCAAGGGAAAAGTGGCAAAAGATTTTTATGGATGCACCAGACCTGCCTGCTCTGTATCCAGTAATTGCACGTATCATGAGCATCCCAACTTCAAATGCTTTTGTCGAGAGAGTGTTTTCTGTCCTAAAGAACAAGTGGACCAGTGTAAGAAACCATTGCAGGGTGTAATTAATAAAAGTTGAACTAATAGTCACAAAAAGCTATTGAATGAAATGTGGTGAATTCCATTCAAACATTATCTGGAACATATCCCTTTTGCTGGCTGTTAAATCAAATGCTAAGTATAGTTTCAAAGCTAAGAAATGAGGTATAGGGCTGTTTTGAGAGGAGAGGAACAGAGCTGTTTTGAATGAGAAAAAGAGGTGGAGCAGTTTTGAGAGAGGTGAATATCGTTTTTTATTGTTTGAAAATGTACTTGCTGCTTGATTGAAAATGTACTTGCTGCTTGAAAATGTACTTGCTGTTTTACTTGGTTCTTAAATTTTTTTTTTTTAGTAAAATCCCTTTCTTGCAGTATTGCGTTCTCTGGTTCCTGATTTCAGCTTATCACAGGTTATGAACACAGACAATTTTAAAGTTATTCCATGGGTGAACATGCAAGGAATGCTGAGATAAGGCATACATTGGGTGAGCAGTGGCACATGACACAGATATCCCGATCAGTATCCTATGTCATATATCTGCACCAGCCTGTGGCATGCACATTAGCCTGCCAAAAGCCATGTCACTTGCTTTTGTCCTGATTTGGGCTGCCCAAAAGGTGGCAACCCTACCATGACTACGAAACAGGGTGGCTTTTATTAATAATCATCTTTTCAGCCTCTGCTTTAATTTGGGGATAGGTTTGAAATGAGGGTGGCTTCTAAACAATGAAATACAGTATACTTTATTATCTGGTGCCCTGCAACCTTATCTACATAGGTGAGACAAAATGGCCACTGAAGCAAAGGATACACTAGCTCTTATGGACAGTGCCTAACAGAATATAAGATGAACCCCTGGGAGCATACTATGAATTAGAACACAGGGAGAAGGCAGACCCTACACTTCAGGGCCTTGGAAACAGTCTAATCCCTTCAGTCTCACGGAGACCAAATGCAGATTTTTAGCCAAAAGAATTCAGACGGATCTTTAACATGAAGGCCCCCCAAGCTCATTTGCTAAATGATGACCAGTGGAATGCTTTTCCTCCAAATGGTATAAAATTTGGTTCAGATCGCACAGCTCCCTGAATTTAGTCCTGAACCCGGACCTCCCACTCACCACCCCATCTCTAATATTTATTTCAAGGTAATTTAGAAATAGCTCTGGATCCCTACCCTGGCCGTAATCTGATAATGAAAAAAAAAATGTATTCTTATTTTTTATTAAAAAGAATAATGATTTCAGTAACCATCGATTGAGAATTTATCTTGACTCAAAGACTGTGCTTGTGAATAGTCATGTGACCAAACTGCTCCATATCATATAAGGTTTGTGTTCTGACCAGTTGTCTTGTATTTTTAATATTACTTGTTAAAAGTTGATCATCTCTTGGTAGCCACCCTTATTTTATTTTTACCAGGAGTACAGGCAACCCAGCCAATATGGGCTAATATGGCCATGACTTTAAACCAAGATTTAAAGGTGTTCTTTTTTGTTGCCTTGCTCCCTTAATATTTATATTAAAAATGTGATCCCTTACAGGGATTACAGACAACAGATCTAGAATTAGGTTTAACCTGGCAGTGATCTAAGTATATCAGGAAGTGATTTTGTCTATCCCGTCTGTATATTTGAGTGTAGGAAGGATTGTTGTTATCTGTAATTTTTTATATTAGACATTTATGCAGTTATGCAGTGAATCTCATGTGATTATCCCACTTTAACTTCTCACTCCCTCTCTGCTTCATTTTTATAACTTTTCACTCACCCCTTCTCCACTTCTATCCTTTCTTCAGTCTCACCCTGGTGTATTCCATTGATTGCCACATTTTACATATGTGCCAAGTACAGGGGTATTTAAACACTGAAGCTCTCTGAGCAGTCCCTCTCCCTGATAAACAGGCATTTACACACACCATACCTGCTTGACAAGCTAAATAAACTTTTAAAAGGTGGCATGAATCACTAGCCTGTCTCTCAATCCAGGTTTGAGTACTCTCAGTTTACTGTCCCAGCCCATCTGGGCCTTGATGAGCACTAGATCTGTGAATGCCAAACTGTTCCTCCATCAAACTTTAGGCATTATTGTCTCTGGAGGTAATTGTTTCAGTGAAGGGACAATAGTGTTCCACTTTTAAATGATGACTCGTGTGCATATGTGTTTCTTATTAAACTTTGTTTTAAGGACAGATTTCAGTAGCTTGGGTGCAGCTTTCTCTTTGATTGCAACTTGCTGTTTCTCTTTACCAGAGTCAGTATTTAAAAAAGACAAGGCTACTCATTTCTGCCACCATTCTTGCACATGGACTGCGCATTCTTTCCAGAGCACATTGCGCCACTCCTCTGCTTGCCAGATTTCCTCTTGCTAGGACCATCAACTGCCACAACCCAGTGTGTCCCTCTGGTGCCGGGGTCAGTTCTATCCCACGCTGGGGGACCTCTTCCTCCTCCTCCTCCTCCTCCCTAAGGCACGAAGGAGGATAAGGAAAAACATGTTGCCAAACCCATTACTAAGCAGCTGGTGCTGGGTTGTGGATACACTGCTGATGAGGGTCAGGTGGCATGGACAGTGCAGGAAGGCCATAATCCCAAGACTTCCTGAGTCGGCATTATCTCCTGTTCTCCTAGCCTATCCCCATCTTTCTACTTAGAATGTGCACCATGTTGGCACCCTGGGGCAGGGCCTGCTGATGCATTGGCACCCATACCAGCAGTGGCCCTTCAGAACCTCCAGATGCCACTTTTCAAGTGGTGTATATCTCCCGATGGTCCCATCCCTCACCCCCACTGGCCTCCACTCCTGATGTCCCAGGCTTGGGTCACAAACCTGGGTAACCAAAGATACTTTTTTTTAACTTTATTTAAAAATAAATGTCCATAGTCAGTTGCAATGGACATTACATACAGGAGACGTGATTTAATAATCAGAAACCTAGTGGGAAAAAATGTTCCTTAATCAAAGAAGGCATGCATCCTCTGTATAGTGATACAACATCAGAGGGAAACCTTTAAACTCCATATAACTATACAGTTAACCTGAAAATGATGCTGTCTTATGTGAGTCCAAGAGCTACATGGCTATTTTGATAGAAAACAAAAAATACATTGTCCAGCAAAGTCCCACTATTTCATGTCCCCAAAAGAGGACCTATGGCACCATCTAGGAGTCCTAAAATTAAAACAAAGACCAGTACTAAGCACTAGAGCATCACTTGTGTACAGAAACATAAAGATTAATTCCCCCCTCTAGAAATCCTGCATTTTAACAGATGCAATATAGAACTATTATCGTGGGAATTATTATAAATAAACAGGAACCAGACAATCATAAAACAACTGTGGTGGCAAAGGCCACCTCTAGGAGTGATAGTAACTATTAGGGCTACAATTATCAAGTCAGCCAAGAATGTTCAGAGTTCTGTAACAAAGTGGAAATCTATTCAAGTATTCCCAGAGTTTGTGGCTATCTCAACTTCTTCCAATTGAGCCCCAGACTCAGTGGCATGGCGAGAGGTCCACTTATCGGCTTCTACTAGGTCAGTAAACATACAAACATATGAAATTTGCCAGCAGATAAAGGCCTAGAGATCTATCTAGTCTTCTTGAATGTACAGCTAGCACCCCTTATTCTGCAGCTGCCCATTCCTCCCACCCTTCCCCCTCCATTGACCCTCTCTCTCGCTCTGTCCCAGCCCCTTTTGAAGCAGTCCACGGTTCTACTAGATATCAATTCTATTGGTAACGCATTCCACCCACCTACTACCCTCTCTGTAAAAACGTGTCTCCTCATCTCCCTCCAGAACCTTCCTCCCTCCAGTCTCATATCATGGCCCCGAGTGTCTCTCCCCTTCCTTACTTTGAACAGCCCCACTGTACCTGTCTTGTTTATTCCTTTCATATACTTAAAGATTTCAATCATGTCACTCCTGTCCCTCCTCTCTTCCAGTGAGTACATGTTCAGCTCCCTCAGCCTCCTCTCGTATTGTAAGTCCCCCAGCTCCTTGATCATCTTTATTGCCAGTGCTGTACCCCCTCCAGTAACTTAATGTTCCTGTTTAGATAAGGGCACTAGTACTGCATGCAGTACTCCAGGTGTGGTCTAACTAATGACCTATACAGTGGCAGAATCACTTCCCCCTCCTCGAGGATACACCCCGTGCATTTCAACCCAGCATTTTGTTGGCCTTTGCATCTGCCTTCCTACATTGTGCCAAGTTGTTCATTGACCCTGTAATGAGGACCCCAAGATTATTCTCCTCCTCCTCCTCTGTCTTGGCTAGCTGCACTCCCTACAGCTGGTAACTCTTTCTTGGGTTCTTCACCCCAAAATGCAGCACCTTGCATTTTGTGGCATCAAACCACAGTTGCCATGTGTCTGACCAGATTTCCAGATTTTCCAGATCATCCTGCAACCCCTGCCATCCCCCTAGGTCATCCACCACTGCTCCCATCTTGGTGTCATCAGCAAACAGACTGATCTTGCTCTTGCTCTTGATGTCCAATGATATGTCTGCAATGAATGTCCTAAACAACACTGGTCCCAACACCGAGCCCTGTGGAACACCACTCATCACTACCCTTGGGGATGAAAGCGCCCCACTTACCACCACCCTCTGTTGCCTTCCCTGAAGCCAGTTCCCTACTCATCTCACCAGCTTTGCACCCAGCCCTGTGCCTTCTAACTTACTTCCCAGCCTTCCATGTGGCACTGTGTCAAATGACTTACTGAAGTCCAGATACAGTACATCCACTACATGGCTCCTGTCCACTTGCCTAGTTACCCAGTCATAGAACTCCACCAGGTTGGTTTGGCAGGATTTGCCACAAATGAAGCCATGCTGTCTGCTGTCCCATAGTCCTTTGGCCTCCAGGAGGGCCACCAGCCTCTTCTTCAGGATAGTCTCCATCAGCTTACCCATGATGGATGTGAGGCTCACTGGTCTGTAGTTACCCAGTTCATCCTTGGGGCCACTCTTGTGAAGGGGCACCTGATGAGCCATCCTCCAATCCCGAGCTACAAACCCTGAATGTAGTGAGGCATTAAATAGGTTTGCCAAAGGTCCCACAAAGACCTCTGTCAGCTCCTTCAGTACCCTGGGGTGGATGCCGTCTGGGCCTGGCGCCTTGTCCATCTTCAGTGCCCTCAAACCCTTCAGAACTATGTCCTCCATGATTTCCCCATCTGTCACCCCTTCCCCCATTTCTGCTGTTCCTCCCCCCTTGGATATCACCCCCCTTCTCCTTAGTAAATACTGAGCCGAAGTAATCATGTAGTGCTTCTGCCTTATCGCCCCCTGCTTCCACACAACCCCCCTCCTTCCTAACCCTTACTATGTGGGCCTTACAATTCCTTTTCTCCCTGATGTACCTAAAGAAGTCCTTCTCCCCTTCTTAAAGCCTTGTGCCAGCCTGATCTCCATAGACACCTTGGCTCCCTTTACTGCCCTTGTCACCTCCTTCAATTCCTTCAGGTACTCTTCCCTGTCCTCCCCCTCCCTGTTTTCTTGTACCTCTTAAAGGCAGCTCTTTTCCTTCTTACCTTTTCCATGACCTCCTTGCTCACCCAGCTCAGTTTCTTAGCCCTAGCCTTCTTGCTGTGGGCTTTGCTGCAGGTTCTGGTTGCCTCCACTATCCCCAGCTTTATGAGCTCCCACCTCTGGTTAGTGCCCATGACATAGAATTTGATGGCAGATAAGGACCGCTTGGCCCACCTAGTCTGCCCATTTTTCTACCTAACAGATAAGCTGCAGATCCTAGTTAACAGCTTACTTCCTCCTACCCCCCACTAGGACTGTCTTATGCCTGTCCCGTGCATTCTTGAAGTCCCCCACTGTTCTTGACTCCACGACCTCCTCAGGGAGGCTGTTTCATGCATCCACAACCCTCTCAGTGAAAAAATACTTCCTCACATTACCTCTGAGCTGTCCCTCCCTCTATCTTCAAATTGTGCCCCCTTGTTCTTGCACATCTCTTTTTCTGGAAGATGCTACCCTCTTGGACTTTGTTAATTCCCTTGAGGTACTTGAAAGTTTCTATCATGTCCCCTCTCCCTTCTTTCCTCAAGGGTATACATATTAAGCTCCTTTAGTCTTTCTTCGTATGTCTTCTGGTGCAGACCCTGCACCATTTTGGTTGCCCTCCTCTGGACAGCCTCCACTCTGTCTATGTCTTTGCGGAGATGGGGTCCCCAGAACTGCACACAGTACTCCAGATGGGGTCTCACCAACTGTCTGTACAGAGGGATAACAACTCCCTGTTTTCTACTATTGATGCCTCTTCCTATGCATCCCAGTATACCCCAGCCTTCCTTACTGCCTTCTCACATTGCTTGCCCACCTTTAGGTCATCTGATATAATTACCCCCAGGCCCCTTTCTATTTTTACTGTTGTCAGTATCTCACCCCCCATTGTGTACGCTTCCCCTGGGTTTTTGTTTCCCATGAGCATTACCTTGCAATTCTTTGCATTGAATCTAAGCTGCCATACATTTGACCATTCCTCCAACCTTGCCAAGTCCCTTCTCATCCTTTCCACTCCATCTTGTGTATCAACCCTGTTGCAGATCTTTGTGTCATCTGCAAAGAGACATACTTTTCCTTCCAGTTCCTCTGCAATGTCACTTATAAAGACATTAAAAAGGACCAGTCCCAGTACTGAACCCTGCGGTACGCCGCTATTAACCCTCCTTTCTTCACTGTGTACTCCATTTACTACTACCCTTTGTGTTCTGTTGTCTAGCCAATTTTTTATCCAGGCTACCACCTTGGGACCCACTCCAAGGCTGGTTATCTTGTGTATTAATCTTTTGTGTGGGACTATATCAAATGCCTTGCTAAAATCTGGGTAGGCCATGTCCACAGCCCCTCCCTGGTCTACTTCTTTGGTCACCCAGTCAAAGAAATCTATTAGATTCGTCTGACACGACCTTCCCATCGTGAATCCATGCTGCCTTGGGTCCTGTGCGCCACTGGCCTCTAGGTACTCAACAATTCTTTCCTTCAGAAGTGATTCCATCATTTTCCCTGCCACTGAGGTCAAACTAACTGGTCTGTAGTTTCCTGCCTCTGTCCTGCTCCCACTTTTGTGAAGAGGAATCACATCTGCCCTCCTCCAGTCCTCGGGTACCACCCCATCCTCCCATGATTTGTTAAAGAGAGTAGTCAGCGGTGTCACTAGTTATACCCTTAGTTCTTTTAGAATTCTTGGGTGAATCCCATCAGGCCCCATTGCTTTGTCCACCTTCAATTTTATTAGTTCTTTCTTTGGGGGCTGAAACAATCACGGGATTTAAGAATGCATGGCATAGACATAAAGGAATTCTAGAGGTCAGGGGTAAGGGGAAACAGACTTCTAGGAAAACAAACTGAACTTACAAGCTCAAATGGGCAGACTGGGTGGGCCATAGGCCCTTATCTGCCGACACTGTCTATGTATCTATGTATCTATGTAGAACCCTTTCTTCTGTAAATGGACTGGTATCGACCCCCGTCTTCAGAGTGTTTCTCTTGCTTGGTTTAGGTAACGCTCCCTCCTCTTCCTTTGTGAATACTGAGCAGAAATATTCATTCAGTATCCCTGCTTTTTCACTGTCACCCTCTACCCACATTCTCTCCCCTTTATTAAGCTTCAGTATCCCTTCTTTGGTCTTTCTTCGCTCCCTAATGTACCTATAAAAGGTCTTATCCCCCTTCTTAACAGAATTGGCTATCCTTTCCTCAGTTTGGGCCTTTGCTATTCTGACTGCCTTCCCAGCCTTTCTGCTTTAACTGATAAAGTTCTCTGTCCTGCTCCTTCTGTGTTTCCTTATATTTCCTGAATGCTGTCCTTTTCTCCTTAACCTTCCCTGCCACCTCTTTTGAGAACCATAGCGTTTATTTCCTTCATTGTGTTTTATTGATTTGCTTTTCACAAAGGCTTGTTGCCTCTGTGATGGCTGTTTTGATCACTCCCCATTGTTCCTCCACCCCTCCTTCTTGCCTGTTTGCTAGTGCTTTTCTGAGGCACTCTCTCATTTTCCCAAAGTCAGCCCTTCTAAAGTCCAGTACTCTTGCTTTTGTATGGCTTGATTGTATGGCTGTGTTTATTGTGAACCACACTGTTTGGTGATCGCTTGTTCCCAGATGGCTACCCACCTCTAAATCTGAGATTCTTTCTCCATCTCCATTTGAGAGTACCAGGTCTAAGATTGCTCCCTCCGAGTGGGTTCCAATACTAGCTGTCTGAGGCATGCCCCCTGTAAGGCATCAAGAATGACCCTGCTCTTGGATGTGCCTGCAGCAAAGGTGTTCCAGTTAACATCTAGCATATTCAGGTCCCCATCATCAGTATCTCCCTTTTCTGCCATTCTAAGAAGCCTTCTATCATTTCCTTGTCCATTCCTCCCCTGAGATGGGGGTCTGTATACAACCCCATGCGGATTGTGGTGCCATTTCCTGTCTCAGGGTGACCCAAAGTGCCTCATCTGCTCCCTGTTTACTCTTCAGTTCTGTTGCTTTGATCACTTCCTTTACATAGAGAGCTACTCCTCCTCCTCTTTTACCCTCCCTGTCCCTCCTGTAGATTGTGTATCCTGGTATGTTGACATCCCAGTCTTGGTTCTCTGTGTACCATGTTTCTGTGACTGCCACAAGATCCAGGCAACCGTCTTCCATCAAGACCACTAGTTCAGGGAGCTTGTTACACAGACTAAGGGCATTGGTACTCATCACCCTTTTTGATAGCCTTACCCCTTTTAGCCCCACTTCTGTCCTTACTGCCTTTGCCTTTTTTACATTTAAATCTGTTCTACTCCCTAATAACTTCTGTACCTTGGTGTTTACCTCACTAATCACCATGTTTTGTGTGGAGGAGGCTCAGATTTCCCTGCTCCTTTCAGTGTCTCCCCTGGCTAGTTTAAATGCTTGCCAATAAAGCATTTAAACCTCTCACTAAGTTCTGGATCCCCCTGGACAGATGCAGACCATCACACCAGTATAGGTCTGCATCCCTCCAGATGGCTCCCCAGTCCCCAATGAAGCCAAAACCCTGAGCTCCACACCAGTTTTTCAACAACTCATCGAATTCCCTGGTGAGAAATGCCCTAGCATCTCCCTTGCCATAGACAGGCAGCACCTCAGAGAAGGTTACCGTATGCGCTACTTGTCTAAGGCCCCTTCCCAACTCTATAAACTCCTCTACTAGATTGAATTCCAGCCAGGTACCCTTTCACCACTTCCCCCACCCTCTCAAAGTCAGCCTTCCTGAAGTCCAGCATCCTTGTTCCAGATTCCACTCCTTCCTTGCCCATATCCAGTGTGAGTGATAATGAGTGGTGATCACTCCCTGACAGTGGTTCTTCCACTCTAGGTTCCATCACAAAGTCCCCATTTGCCAGCACAATGTCAAGAGTATTCCCTAACCTGGTTGGTTCACTGACCATTTGCATCAGGAGGCTGTCCTGGAAGGCATCCAGCAATACCTACTCCGTTCTTTCTATTCCTGGTTGTTGGGGTACTCCAGTCCACTCCTGGCATGTTGAAGTCCCCCACAATCACCACACTACCCTTCTTGCAGGTCCTCCTGATCTGTCCCACTAGTTCTCTGTCTAACTCCTCCATCTGAGAGGGCAGCCTGTACAGCTCTCCCATTCTGAGAGTTCTATTCTTGGAATCCTGGATTTGCATCCAAAGTGACTCTATGCTACCCTCCTCCCCTTCCTCCTTTACACATTTCAGTCCTTCCCTCACACATAGTGCCACCCCCCTCCTTTCCCAATCACCCTATCCCTATGAAATAACATGTACCCTGGTACAGACAGGTCCCAGTAAAAAAATACACCTTGTGGTCAAACACAATTCAGAAATGTGCAGGACAAATCATTATGTGTGGCACCCCAGCATCTCTCAGGATGCAATGGACCCTGTCGAATTTCTTCTGACGCTATCGAGTAGCATAGGTAATGCAAGGAAAATATATATTTACCTGTCCTCCAGCATTATAGGGCTAGCTTGCCGAGCCAATTGTACTATGTAGTCCTGAATACCAATTCCAGTAGTTACCACCAAGAAACCGAATGTATTTTAATGAGCAGTAACACGGTTTACAATGCAGTAGCAGCTTTCAACAAGGAGCTGCACTGCAGCAACTTTTAATTAGCAGCAGCAGCAGCTTTTAAAGATCAGCAAAATTCTACAGAAAGTATGACTCATACTACTGACTGCTTATAGGGCAACAGTTTAGTACTATTGACTGTCATCATGGCTACAGGCCTATAGTGCACACCATGTTTGATCACTTTAATGCTTTTTAACTAGTTAGATTCAGTTACTATCCCAGAGTTTAATAATTTTTAGGGGCACAGCAGTGTTATTATAGTTAGTGATATAAAAGCAGTTCTTCATTTAACTCTTATTTTTAAATCTTAATAACGTGACCATTCATAGACATGATAGCCTGAAATTCGTCGTGCACATTCTAGGTGACAGAATCGATGGCTCCTGAAAGTGAAATGTTTGATTCAGTGGTGTTCAAAGTTAGAAAATGTTGATGTTACATAAAATATCCTTTCTAAGATGTCTTATGTCCCCATAATATCTTCTACACTAACTGATAGTTGAATCCTGGAATGTTCAGGTTCATTACAGTTTCTCACTCAGAATGGTTCATTGATTGAGTGACTTTAATGAAAAAATGTTTAGTGTTTTACTTCCTTGATCGTTTTTTACTGAATAATATTTAGTGTTTTAGTTATTAAGAAAACAATATCCCATTTTCGTGCATACTCATTTGGTGTTTTTGCATAAACAGCAGCTACCGTTTTTTCACTCAGAATGTCTTACATGTTCCATTTTATGAATTGTACTGCTCATAAAAATGATCACATGAGCACTCTCCATGGCTTTCAAGACTGGTATTATCTCCCTCCTTGTTGCCTGACCCATGAATGTAACATAACTGGTGGCTGCCCAACTCACCCATTGTTACTTCCCCCTTTTTCCTGATCCATCAATAATGGAACATTGATGTTGGGTGCCCTCCCCCACCACAAGTGCCCAATCCCTTCAGCCAACCCAAACACTGGCAGAGAGTGACCAACCTTGCAATTGTTCCCATTTCCTCCCACTTGATCAATTGTCAATGTAACACCTGTTATGGCTGCCAGCCCCACGCTGATCCACGCCTTTGTGACCTCACACATTGATTATTGCAACTCCCTTTACTTAGGGCTATTGGGGGTTGATATCCACTGCTTGCAGCTAGTGCAGAATGCTGCAGCCCGGCTGCTGATGGGGACTCCTCAGTCATGTAACAGATCACACAGGTTCTGTGCCAACTGCACTGGCTGCCGATCCAGTGGTGGATCACCTTCAAAGTCAGATTACTGACGTATAAAGCTCTACATGGACTTGGCCCTGACTACCTGAAAGAGCTTCTGTTACCTTATTGCCCCGGGCGATGGCTCCGCTCAGCTGATGAGGGGTTGCTAGAGATTCCAAGGGTATCCTTAAAATCTTCAGGGGCCCGTGCATTTATGTATGCAGCCCCAGCCCTCTGGAATTCTCTTCCCTGTCTGCTTCAGGAGTGCGTAACCATGGGGGGGGGGGTTTAAACAGGCACTTAAAACTTTTTTATGGCACCAGGCCTGTTCCAGTTAACTATACTGAAAAATTGATTTTTATTGATTTTTTATACTGCTTTTTTATGTCATTGATTTTATTAACTTTAATGTACAGTGCCTTGACATACCTGAAAGGCGCCTAACTACATAAAGTTTATTATTATTATTATTGGTACCCATTTCTTCCAGCCCACCCAAACACCGGCAACAGGTACCCAACCATGCTGCTGATAACACCTTCCTTATGTGAAATCCATCTGTTTAACACCAGTGATTGGTGGCCAGCCCCATCACTGGTGTCCCCTAACTCCAGCCACCTGATCCATTACTATACAGTACAGCAGCAGTAGGTGTATGACTCCACCACAGTACACTCCTCCTTACCAAATGCTTGATCCATCTATGTCACTGGAAGCAGGTGCACTCCCTCCCTCCTTCCTGTATGATTATCAATGTAAGACCAATAGTGTGCACTCAGCTTCTCCAATATAATCCTCTCCACCCACCATGTATTAACCCCCATCCATTGCTCACCCTCTAGCACCAAGCAACCCCTCCCAGTGGTACCCAGCTCAGACCCCTCATTGTGGATTTTTACTGCCTGTTGATGCACTCCTCCATCTATAAGAAGAAACACAGACTGGAAAATAACCTCTGCCCTGAAGTGCATGTATTGTGCATGCATCTCGACTCAATGTATTTTGCCATTGCCTTTTTCTTTTTGGCACAAATTGGCTTAATTTTTAGGCTGGCCAAATCATTATCCCACCTCATGACCACTTATCACCTTGTAAATCTGCCCCAAAATGTATTTTGGGGATTGATCCTCCAAATCCCATTTGGAGTTGCATTTCCAAGGTGCCGCTTAAGGGGCTATATAGTGGGGTTGCAACTTGGCCATCCTTCACATTTGGGGCTAATGTACCCAGAAATTACCAAGTTATGACCAAAGGTAAAAAAGCAAAATCAATTAATTCCATGTGCATGCACTGTATGTGCATTTATGGACTTAGGGTTTTTCCCATTTATTTATTTTCAAGGTACTCATATCTCCACACACCCTCACAACCACTTATGTGTCACCTTGCAAATCTGACACAATATGCTTTTTAGAGGTTGACCCCAAAACACATTTCAGGTTACATTAATAAGGCACAATTTAGGTGCTTATGAGGTGGGATGGCAACCTGGGAACCCTGCAAATCTGGGAACAGGAGCAAAATGGTTAAACATGACTAACTAATGTGGAAGCAAATAAGTTCAGAGGCATGTTGCTGGAAACTGGAACAGTGTGTGTGTGTGTGTGGGTGTACATACGCGTGCACAATGTTTCTGGTCTTGTGTATTGCATGTAACTATGTTAATTACAGCCCAACTTAGATTACAATGCTAGTCATTATTGTAACACTGGGAGTAAAGAAAGTAATATTTTGAAAGGTAAAATGTCATAACATATGTCATTTTGCTCTATTCTCAGTTGGTGTGACTACCCCAGGTAATAAGTTTGCCTATGTCTTAGGTTGTCAGATTTTTTGAGCAATTCATAGTAATGCATTTTATCCTTTGCAGGATCTCATTGCGGTTTGTATCCGAGTTTGAAGTCTGAGGGCTATATCTGGCACTCTTTCTACAACTCCATTATGTAAATCTAAAATGGGTTCTCTTTCTTTCTCTGTTGCTACTCCAGTGTTCTGGAATGATCTACCCAGAAGTCTGCATTCCATAATGTCCCAACAAGGGTTTAAGTCAAGGTTGAAAGAATATTTATCTTGTACCAATGTTTGTAAATGTTATCATTAATGTTATTCTGTTTTCCATGTTCATTTTTGCATTTTTCCTTCCTTTATGTAACTTGTGTTATTTGTTTTTGTATGTCATGATGTGATATTGTATGTTTGTTATGTACTTTTGGGTCAGGGCTGAAAAAAGGGTTTTAACTACAGTGCCAAGTGCTCTTACCCAGTTAACAAATTTAAATAAATAAGCAGATGATCCCGTTAGTGGAATATAGGGCAAATTGTGAAGCAAACTGCAGGTCTGGCACACTATGCATCATGCAGCAGCCGCTTTGTGACAGGTGGTTATGACAGAAACCCAGCTTTGTGCAGGGCTCACAGGCCTGCACCAAGCAACTACTAAAGTACTATGGATATCTACATTAACACAGGAAATTCCTGGGAAAAAAATATGTTCATGCCAATGATAAAGGTGTACTGTAAAAAAAAAAAAAGTTAGGAACTCTTATGTTGTATTTTTTCTGAGCTCCAACTCTGCCTGCCACACGCATTACCTCCCAGAGTGCAAACCATGCAATTGGTAACACACTTCTTGCAAACAAAACTGATGAATACATCACTGGTGGGTGCAAAACTCCTCCTCCTCCTCCTTTAGTACCCCCTCCCATGCACTGATTCATCATAGTCATATGTGCTAAAATGTATTGATACATATAAATGTACAGTATTTTGACATATTTGAACATGTGTGCTGAAAAATGTATCAACAAGGGTTTGGCGTGCACTGTAGTCCCCACAGTTACAGGTGCATGTTAGGGCAGATTGCTACAAAAAGCGTGAATCAGTATTGCTTAGACATATAGTAGTTACTTCAAACTGTCATGCTAAAGAACTGAAATTCTGAGTCTCAGTCCTGGGCCTCAGTGGTTGATAGAATATTATATACTGATACAACAGTAACACTTAATATGTTTGGAAGATACCAATTGTAATATGTAAAGTGGAGCACACCCCTGTCCTAGTTTTTGTTAAACAAATATGCCCATCCCTGAAATATTTCTAGATACCAATCCAAAACATAATTCTTTATTTCTGGGGAGTGCACGGTTTCTCCAGAGGCTTTGCTCCTGGGGTGCTTCTCTGAAGCCATGCCCAGATCTTCCCCTTTGGCACAATGGATTGCTGCTGGGGTGGGGTGGCAAAATATCTTATTTTATGCAAATGGTGGTTGCAGGAGGTCCCCACAGTAACTGAATGGCTCCTGGCACTTGGGCAGCAGGTGACCGTTGAATGGCTCTCCAGCTTTGCCAACCACACTCTAGCACACTACCATAAATACTGGGCCCCCTTTCTCAAACCCCCCTTCTGTCAAACACAATAAGCCATGTCATGGCTTTTCCCAAGTTTGCCTACTCCACTGCATCCCACAGTCTCCCCCTTCCCCAACATAATGTGCACTTGCCTCTGTTTAACTCCATCACTGCTGGGTACAAGCAGGCATAGTTCATTCTTTAGTGTTACAGCAATTGGTTTGTTAATTAATAGTTACTCCGTGGTTTCTGCATCCTTTCTTTTGTCCTTTATATTTCTAATATCCTTCAAAATGTGCTTTGGACTGCAGCTAGTTGTGCTATGCTTGTTTAGAACCCATCTGGTCCTATATATTATGTGACCACGGTTTTCTCTACTAAAGCTAGGCCTATTTTTAATTCAGTCCTATATTTGCACTGTCCATATGCCAATCAAACAGTTTGACAGTTATTTTGTTATAGTTGCCTTGAAAATTCTTCATAAAAATGAATTGACCACACAATCTGTCTTCCCCCTTTATAAATCAAGTCTGTACTGTCAGAACTCTAGATTTTAGCGGACTAAACTGCAGGTACTTTCAGTGTTTAAACATGATCCATAAGACCTCTAAGACCTCATGAGTCTCTACTTGTGGCATCTTCTGCAAAACTTTTTTTAGGCTGTATATTAGCATTAAAATGGAACCTGTAGATTCTACTGAGCTGCTTCCAGTTCCTATTGGGGCGATGCTTTGATAGTGATATACTACATTTTATCCTAAAGTTCAGTGCCTGCAGTATACTGCTGATTCTGTGTATTACCATTGAACAGTAAGTGCAGTGTGATGCATTGATGGTATTTTAATACAAGGATTCTCAAATTAATACTGTCATAAACATTACAAAAAATGTCTGGTAATACCATCGCTCCGAAAGTGATAATGCTACAGATGTCGACCGATAATAGTATCATTCAGAGCCCATAATACTATTGTTTAGAGCTCTGAATGATACTGATAGCAATAAAACTGAAGAGTACAAGGGCAGTAGAAGACTTGGTTTGCTGGCCAAGGCACCTAGCTTCACCTGAGCTCTTTCCTTCTAAGACTGCTTGAAAGGCAGAGTAGAGAAACTTGCCAGAGCAAGGGAGAAGGATTAAGATTTAGTTTGGCTAAGCAGATTTACTGTGTGGTGGTGTTTTTATTTTTTACTCACAGGGATTGCTACTGTTTGTTGCTAACATTTCATTGCTTTATTTTTCTCTGATTCAAATTGTTGTTGCTGGTATACCTTCTTCTGCATTATTACAAGGTGTGCCTACAGGTGTGTGCTAACAGATTACTGCTGTAATCTTCTGATTCAAATTGTCTTTTGCAAGGTATATCTTCTGTTACTGCTTTATTTTCTCTGGAGCAAAGTGTTTCTTACAGGGTATATCTTCTCTGAAATTATTGCAGGTGGTGCTTTACAGGTTTTACAGTTTTATCTAACATTAGGATAAGCTTTCAGGGTTACTGCATTTGTTGTTGACTGATTGTTTCTGCTCTTACCTCCTTGTTCTTTCGTCCGTGGTTCTTCTTTTTAGGCAGGGGAAGGGCCCAACCACCCCACGCTACACTCCTTTTATAGGGTACCACAGTTGTGACATTTCCTGTGGCAGAGCAGGAAGGGGCGAATCAGTGGGGCCTCCACAAGGTGATCTCATTTACAGGGCACTAGTAATTTAACTTGTTATAACAAGTTAAACAAAGCACAATTAAACCATTACTTGCATTTTTTCCTTTTTCCTTCTAATTACTCTGACTAGGTTACAAACCCAGCAACTTATTTGGAATGGATTTCATTAACTGCAGGTACTGTGGAACAATTTTCAGAAGGACAGTCTTACAGGATTTAGGACACTGTCCTCATGCTGGGCCTTTGGAGATCTTAGGTCTCAGCTCCGGGCAGCATGGGCAGAGATTGCACGCCTCAAATTTCATATTGAAGAGGAAATACATTATAAGAACCACCCGCCATTTCCCCAGCATCCAACAGAAAACCTCGACTGCAGAGGGTAGTTGGTCCAGGAGGTTGGCAGGTGGTTAGGAGGAGCAAATCAGGTGCCCCATCACTCTCTGCTCTCCAACACATTACCTCCAAAAACCATATAAACACTACAAACAGGTATCTGCCTCTATCTCTGAAATCAAATAAAGAGGCAGAAGACACTGCAGAGCAGGACACTGTGGCACAGGAGCTAGCACAACAATACTCACCCAAATCAGGAACCAAAACTAAACAAGCACAAAGGAAATCAAAAACTTCTGATCATAGGAGACTCCATGATTCGGGAGTTGATACCCATCTCCAGCCAGGGTGATGGTCAGATGTCTCCAGGTACATCAGCATGGAGAGACACTGACCGCATTGCTAAAATTGTTCACAAAGCAGGAGAAAACATTGATGTCCTAGTACACATAGGGACTAATGATCTCGCCAGCCGGTCAGTTGTGGAGACCAAGGAACACCTGACTAAGCTGGGTGACAAACTATCATCTATTTCGTCCGGCATCTCCTTCTCTGAGATCCTGCCAGTCTGGGAGAAGGGAGCAGATGGACGGAAGGTCAGAGAAGGGGAGATAGGGGAGCTAAACACATGGCTCAAGGACTGGTGCCAGGAAAAAGGACACAGATTTGTAGGGAACTGGCAACAGTTCTGGGAGCGAAAGTTCTTTAAATTTGATGGACTGCATCTGACTAAAGAGGGAGTCAGTGCATTGGGGCAGAAGTTTGACGTCTTTGCAGAATATTTAAACTAGCAAATGGGGAGAGGGGTGCAGCAACCCCATACGTCGAATGGGAAGAACACCCCTCCCCCCTCAGCTAGTGGTCAAACAGGAATTCAGCGGTTTGCTGTTCATTTGCATCACCAGGTAAGAAAAAGGTTTGTCTCCACACGATGCACAGGGGTAATGCCAAACTTCACCCAACAACTAACACACCAAAATCTGGCCAATGGAAAATCATGTACACAAATGCTCACAGCCTGGAAATAAGATCCCAGACCTGCAGGCAATAATGTCAGAGGCTAAACTGGACATAGTAGCAATTAGTGAGACGTGGTTTACCAGTAACCACATTGGGAGACTTCAGTACCTGGCTGTGTATTGTTCAGAAGAGACCGAGGTGCAAAAGGGGAGGAGTGGCCCTGTATGTTAATGAAAATATCAAAGCTACAGAAATTCAGAATACACATAAGGAGCCAGAAGAACTGTGGGTCACCCTGGAAATGGGAAATGGGACAGCCATAAGAAATGGGGTTGTCTACAGGCCCCCAGACCAGAGGGAGGACATAGACACATTACTGTTAGAAGATATACAAAACATGACAGCTAAAGGGGAGGTCCTGATAATGGGAGACTTCAACATGCCAGATACAGATTGGTCAATACCAGCAGGAACATCTGCCAGAACTAGACTCATAGTGGATTCCCTGCAGGGGGAGGGCCTCAAACAACTGGTACAGCAACCCACAAGAGACAGGGCTATCCTAGATCTAGTACTGACTAACAAAGAAGGGATCACAGATCTCCAGGTAGAAGGTCACCTGGGGGCCAGTGACCATCACATGGTATGGTTCAATTTGGCTACTACATCTAAATCACCCCATTCCAAGGCAAAATATGGGACTTCAGAGGAGCTGACTTTGATAAGATGGCCAACAGAGTTAAGCTAGCCCTGGCAAAAGAAACACAGGTGAGGAGGTACAGGCAAAGTGGGCAAGCATTAAGGATACAATACTTGAAGCAACATCCCATTGTGTTAGACAGAAAAGGAAGTGCAAAAAGAAGGAAACCACTTTTGTTCTCAAATACAGTAGCAGAAAAGGTCAGAGCCAAAAGGCTGGCCTTCAGGAAATATAAGGGAACACAGCGGGATGAAGATAGGGAGGCATACCAAACTGCCCTAAGGGAAGCAGGGAAGGCAGTAAGGCAGGCAAAGTCCCAAACTGAGGAAACACTAGCACGAACAGTAAAAGAAGGTGACAAGACTTTCTATAGATACATTAGTGAAAGGAGAAAGTCCAGAGGGGGTATTGCTAAGCTTTATGGAGAAAAGGGAGCATGTGAGGAGGAGGACCCTGTAAAGGCATCTATCCTAAATAGATACTTTGCTCAGTATTTACTGAAGAGAAGGTAGGGCAGGGCCCACAGCTCAGCATCATGGACACAAGGGGAGGAGGTGAGCACTACTCCTTCACAAAAGAAAGGGTCCTACAAGAGCTTGCTAAGCTCAGGGTGGATAAGGCAATGGGACCTGATGGCATACATCCCAGGGTAATTAAGGAGCTAAAGGAGGAACTAGCAGAGCCATTAGCAGAATTGTTTAGTGAGTCTCTGAGCACAGAGAGGTCCCAGAAGACTGGAGAAGGGCTCATGTGATCCCGCTCCACAAGAGTGGTAGCAGGGAGGAGGCGGGAACTACAGACCAGTCAGTCTTACCTCAGTAGTGGGCAAGATTATGGAGGCTCCTTAAGGAAAGGATAGTGCAACACCTGGAATCCATAGGGGTACAGGATCCAAGACAGCATGGGTTTACAAAAGGAAGGTCCTGTCAAACTAATCTCATAGATTTCTTTGACTGGGTAACCAGAGTGGTGGACCAAGGGGGAGCAGTTGATGTCACCTACCTTGACTTCAGCAAAGCTTTTGACACTGTTCCACATAGAAGATTGATAAATAAGCTGGGTAGGCTCGGGTGGGTCAGAAGTTGGTCAACTGGGTGGCAAACTGGTTGACTGGCAGAAAACAGAGAGTGGTGGTAAATGGTATACAGTCAGAAGAGATGCAAGTCACAAGTGGGTACCTCAGGGATCAGTCCTGGGGCCAGTCCTATTCAACATCTTCATTAGTGACCTCGCAGATGGACTAGAGGGTAAGACTTGTCTGTTTGCAGATGACACCAAGATCTGCAACAGAGTAGATGATCCAGATGGGGTGGGCAGAATGAGAAGAGATCTGGATAAACTAGCAAAATGGTCAGAAGAGTGGCAACTGGGATTTAATGCAAAGAAGTGCAAAATCATGCACATAGGGAAGAGAAACCCTGAAGCCACTTATAGGCTGGGAGGGGAGTTGCTAGCAGTCACAAAGGAAGAAAGAGACTTGGGCATCATCATCACTGATGACCTAAAATCATCCAAGCAGACCTCTAAAGCAGTAGGTAAGGCTAGGGGGTGTTAGGGTGTATAGTAGGGGTATCACAAGTCGTAAGAGGGAGGTAATAATCCCTCTGTACAAGACATTGGTTAGAGCCCCATCTGGAGTACTGCGTGCAGTATTGGAGGCCACACCTTCACAAGGACATTAACCAAATTGAGGCAGTCCAGAGAAGGGCAACAAAATGGTGCAGGAACTGCATCAGAAGACATATGAGGACAGATTAACGGAGCTCAATATGTATACCCTTGAGCAAAGGAGGAGAGAGGTGATATGATCGAGACATTTAAACACCTTAAGGGCATAAACAAGGTGAAAGAGTCTAACATGTTTAAATATAAGAAAAATAGCAGGACAAGAGGACACAGCATGAGATTAGAGGAGGCCGATTAAGGGGGAATGTGAGGAAATTCTTTTTCACAGAAAGGTGGTAGATGCAGCTGGAATAGCTTACCACAAGAAGTGGTGGCTATGAATACAGTGCAGGGCTTCAAACAGGCATGGGATAGGCATAAGGGAGCAATACAAATGACTATGAATAGATAGGTCACTGACAGAGCAAAGGCCAATGGCACATTTATAAGGTAGAAAAAGAAATGGGCAGACTGAATGGGCCTTGCGGTCCTTATCTGCCGTCAACTTCTATGTTTCTATGTTTCTATGTTTCAGTAGTCTCCCACACCATGCTATACTGTTACTGTCACTCACACAATAGTTTTCTCTAAGTGTCTGATGATTGGCTGCTTTGTCTCTCTGGGTGGGCAGATCAGTTTAAAAAACATGGTGGCCATCTCTCACCTAGCGAGACTGTATTGCAAGTGACCTCCAAATTTCCAATTTTTTTTCCTTTCTCTGTCAACCATACCAAAAATGGCCTTTATTTGGTTGATCCTGCATACCCCAAACAAAAGAACAGGTAGAACTGCCTACCAAACACACCATAAGTTTTCATGATACACCTTGCTTATCGGGGGAGGCAGGGCACAAGACTGTGTGGTGGCTGGCCAGTCAGGACAGAGATAGTCCTTCACTTTTACACAGACTACCCATTTCAAAATGCCAAAAACTGAAAAAAACTTGGATCTATATATTAAAAAAATAATGGACAAGTGACTGTGTATTACCAGTGATCAGTACCATCTCAAGGTTCTGGACACAGAAACCTCTTCAGTTTTGCTCTCGAGGTTCCTATGTGTCCAGAACCTCTTGATGGTATTACTTACTGGTAATACACAGTCGCCTATTGATTACTCACTTTATTCTGCATTTCATGATGGATACAACATGATTTTAAGATTTGTTTAGTGTCATTAAATGAAAGCCCCCTTTCATGAACTACTGTTTAATAATAATCCCTGTGCAGAGTATATATTGTACTTTTAAGTAGTAGTAATAGTAGTAAAATAACTTTACTTATACAGGCTAGTATTTGACAAGCAAATATACACCATAGGGCCAAATAAGCCCTGTTTTCAAGGCAATCCTGTATTTTATATAATAAATTACAGCATAGGGATATGAGCTAAAAATATACACATACAACATATGGACTAGTACTTTACAAAACAATCAACGTATTTTAAAGCTTCATGGTTAAGAAATAATGCACTCCAGGATGTGTGTCATGCTGGGGTAACATCACGTCTTGGGTGGTTGAAGTATGAGGCTGCAAACTGAATGCATTCAACACCCAATAAGTGGCATTATCTCAGTGTGACACACATCCTGGAGTGCATTATTGCTATTATAAAATGGCTCGCTTGTGAAAATATAAATAAAAACAATGAAAAGATACATTTTTCTATAATTGATTTTTGTATGTGGATGTATACAGGTTTTTAAAAAAGTCCACAGTTCCTACTATGTGCAGCAAGTGACACAGCTAATACTTATTGTTTCCCCATTTTCCAGACAGTGTTTCTTCTTGTGTGAAGCTTTTGGTTGTGTCCCCCCCCGCCTGAAAAAGCAGTCTTGGTTCTTCTGGAAGCAGAAAGGAAAGGAGGTTTACAGCCTGAATTTGGTAGGGTGTTAGGAGGAGAAGAGTGGCAAGCAGAAAATAATGCAGAGAAAGGAGAGGAGTGGGAATGAAAGGAGTCGTGGAGTTCATGTAAAAGTAACAGAATGAAGAGGAACCGTTAGTAAGTGTGCCAAGCACTCACTGATGTTTTGAAATGCACAGGGCATTCTTTGGTTGTGGCATTAACTCGGAGAATTCAGGAAAACCAACTGTGTAATGCTGGAAGCTTAGTTTTCATGGCACTTTTTTTTCATGAAGCCTAGTGGTGTCTCTGAAGTGCGTGAATGCCAGTTACAGTCGACGCGGGTCAGTGAAGCCACTCGCTTCAGAGAAAAAAATGGCAATGAAACTAAAATGTATTTTTCTGTACAGGTTTACTTTTTGATCAGCATCTCTTTTTTATGGAGTTCCTGTTTGGCAATAGGGGGTTAGACTGTCAGGGCTGGGGGGTGGTGATGTCCTGTTCAGCGGGTGTCGGAGGAGTACATTTTAATAAAAAAGTTCCTGGAGGGCTCTGGACAGCAGGTGGCACTGTTGTATGTAGAGTCTATGTAGTTGCTGCTCTGTGTCTCTGTACTATGCCAAGAAATGAACTGTGTTTTTGCATTTGAGTTGTCAGGCTGCCCTGTGAAGATGTGTGCGAGCTTTTATTTAAAGTTATTTTTCAACTGTGAAAAGGAATAAGAATGATTTGAAAGGGAACAATGGCAATTAGTTTTGTAGTATGTCACCCAAAGTGGTTACTAAAAGTTGAAGCCAGACAGAAAAAGACAGTCATAGTGTGGTCAGTTTGTGAGTTAATTTGTTCATTTTAAAAGAGTCGTTTGAGCCGCGCCCATGACTCGTGCCATCCCCCCCGATATGAAAAGTTGCAGAGTTTTCCTTGTTGCGGATGTTCAACAGCACTTTCGTTGTTGTACTGTTGACTGTTAGTGTTCTGCTGTTTTTAATTTTTAACAGCTACTTGCAGGTTTCCTTCACTTTGTGGCATAAGTCCTGGGCAGTGTTAGGGTCAGAAGATTTTTTTTTCAGTGAGGAGGCTGGTAGCCGGAGGTTTTCTGAAGCCGTGATGATGTAGCCTGATATCATCAAGGCTTCAAAAACCTCTTGATCAATCAGCTTCCCGTATTTACGATCCTAAGTTCATAATTGTTTTTTAATCCCCATCACCACTCCAGAAAGTCTGTTTCTTAACCATATCTCTTCCAGAAAGCCTAACTTTTTACAATAGACATGTCTTTTTCATAGTTATGTAAACTATGTAAGACTTCTATGGGAACCATATGAGAAAGATACATTGTCACTTGACTTACTTGGCTAAACGAAGGACGGCATTGTGGATCACTTGTATTCTGAGCCTCAGAGCAGCACTTGCATGGTTGACCTAGAGACATCAAAGTTCATTATCATTTTTACATTTTATTTTTTTTGCAGTTAGCCAAGTTCTATTGAATTTCAAACAGCACATAAGCAAACAACAATAAAAGCAATAAGACAGACCAGGGATACCCAAAAATGTCCAGCAGACAGGGAGTCAGTATAGTGCAGTAGTTTAAGGCTCTGAGCTGCAAATCTGGAGCCCTTGGTTTGAATCCCACATCCCCCACCTTGTATGCTGTGTGATCCTGAGCAAATCACTTAACTTCTCTGGGCTCCTAGGTTGCACCTTTAAACAAGCTTTCAGCTTAGTGTGCTACTCCTGGTTAAACAATTTGAAAAACGGAAAAAGGAAAGATAATCAGGAACGAAAGCATTATGTCACCTTTTTCTACTGAAGCTGATCCCTGCAATCCGGAATCCCTCTGACTGACTGCCACTTGGGACAGAGCAGACACACAGCACCTTGGCTTCTCTGTTGCAGCAGGGGCACAGACTGAGATCTGTTCTATTGAAACTGCTCAGAAAGAAAGTTAAAGAAAATATTTTGAGGCTGGACAGGGGATTAGAATGCTTGCAATGGGAAGGGCATCACTTCTGTCCCTTTTCAGGATTTTACCATGGAACACTTTTATTGTCAGTGGGCCTATGCTGCAAGAAATGGAAGCTGAACTACATGGCAGCAAAGCTGTGCTCCTTTATCTAGCACAACTCAAAATCTCTCTGAATGGGGCTCATTACATGTTTGATTCATTGGATGCCATGGAAGATTTCATTTACAAAGCACTAGCCTGATTATAAGTCTCCCTTGCCCCCTTCATGTCTACATTGGACCCTAGGGACTCCCTGCATATGGCTACTAGCACCTACAGTAGCTGAAGAAACATTACTCTGAGAGCTTTGCTTTGCCTGATGACGACTCTGGCACCTGGGTACAACAGCGAAGGAACTGAGGAAGGAAGATATATAATGCTGAGGTGAGGCTGGTGAGTGGCAAGCAGATGTGCAGATCTAACAGCAGGGGGCAGAACTCCTATTTGTCCAGATCCTCCTTCAGCCCCACCATACTCTTGGTACTGATGTACCTCTTGAGAACTGGTATGATCCTCTCACCCAAGTGGCTTCCCCATATGTGAATGGTTCTTTGAATGCTCCAGCTCCTCCTGTTCATATGGCCAGTTCAGTGTCCCCACACCAGGGGTCTTGCCCTACTGCTTAAATCCTGAGCTGAGAGATGAAACCTCCCCCTCCCTACTAAAACCGATTACATACCCACTGCTTCTACACTCTCACCTGCTGTCCTGCAGAAATGCCTTCAACAGCAGCATCAAAGCTGACAGCTTCAGTGTCTCCATGAGCAGGTGCTATGCTGTGCTTCCATTTGCTTCGTGGTTGCCTCTCCTCTGAGATACAAACTAACCTAAACTCTTATTTGCTGGGATCAACTTATAGGAGCATCACTGGTCCTGCTGTTTGCCAGGCACTTCTCCATCTTGCAGCTCAAACCAAGTAACATGGCAGCATGCCCTGGCTGGGTGAAGTTTGTTTCTCTTCATCTTCCTACGAATGTTCCATGTGTGACTGTGCAACTTACTGCAGGACTGTTTATATTAATACATCAGTGGACCTCTGTTGTGGCCCTGTTATAATTGGCCGTAGGTACTGTCTCTCTTGGGTCGCAAACCCGGGTCGGTTGGCAGTCCTTTCTACATTTGCTGCCACGTAAGACTGTAATGCTAATTTGATGCCCTTTAAGGGGACAATACCTGTTTTCGATATGCATTAGATTTCCTAGTGTGTTTTTAGACAAGATGGTGACTTACTGTTACCCTGATTATCTGTTTTGTGGCACTAATAGCTATTTGTTTCCGACAGCACCAGGGTTTAGCACATTGGTCATTGGCAGCTGATCATTGCCAGCTGACGGGGTGCAATTTTCTACAACCCTTTGGCTTTACATTATACTATGATATATGATTGACCTAAAGGAAAAACAATTACACTGTGGTCTCTAAATTTGGAGCAGTTAGAATTAGCAGGGCTGAATAGCCTACACCCTCTGCTTGCCTCTTTCTGCTGCCTGGTCTCGTACCCCCCTTCCCCCCACTTCTCAGTCTTGGGAGCTTCTATGTGGTTAGTTCCTTTACCTTCTCTCCTGCTCTGATGGCTTCCCTTCCCTCACAGCTTGGTATATGCTTCACTCTGCCCTTCTGATTGCTTTCTCACCCCTTCTGCTTTTCCATTCGCCTCTTGCAGATGTTGCAGTTTCACTTGAGGACTAGTGATGGTTCAGAGGCCACTACAGCAGCTGTTGGGTGCTACTAATTCTCAGGGTATGTGCTGCAAAGCAATCCAGTGTAATTTCTGATTTAGCTTCAATGCAGCCTCCTGAACTAGGTTTTTTATTGTTTTTATTTGGTATTGCACTAGGGATGGGTTTTCCAGCTCAGAGTTCTCTACCCTCAGGCTGATGACATCCCCCCCACAATTAGAAGCCTCTTTCATGGGGAGTGGTTGATGGGATGATGGGTGTGTCATTTTATGCTGACTCTAATGTAATGTGGCTTTTTGCCAGTGGTCTGTATCAGATGGCAATATGCCCACCTCCCCCCTCCTCTGCAGTGCTAGTTGCATCTGATCTTCTGGCTGGCTTCATTGATTTTGTGTTGCCATGTGGCATTGCCACCTCATCTACCCTCGTGCCTCTCTTCCTTAGCAGTGCAGTGTGCTCTTGGTCTTGGGTACTCTATTGGATTTGAACTCTCTGATCTGCTATATCCCCTTACTAGCTTATCTGTTATTACCACTTCCATGCATAACTCTTTATCTGTCTTCTGCCCACTTTCCTTGCCCCTTCAGGCAAGCAGAGCTGACTCACTCACACCCCCATTGCTCCATTTCCCTCAGTGTAATCTCAGACAACTATGATGGGTGCAGCTGTGTGATCCAGAATTGTTGTGTTTTATGTCTATTGTTCTTGAGCAGGTTACCTGTTATTATAATGCTGGTTTGACTTATTACATGTTGCTGCAGTCTAGGGGACAGCTTCTGTTTTGTGTATGTCTCCTGGTGAGATCACCCCAAACCCAATCTGTTTGGCTTTGAATCTTCGGGTGCATTGGCACCCCGCTCGTGTAGGGTCTGCACAGTGCTAGGTGGTTGTCTGCAATCTGCCATGAGGCTGCTTATTATCAAGTCTCACTTAAGGTTGGCATGCCTATCTGTGATCTTCTTTATTACTTTCATGCTTCTAGGTCATTCCTGTAGTTCTAGTCTGTTAGTGGTATCCGTTCAAACAGCAGTATTATCACAGAGGTTTATGCTTGGGGATATGGAATCTGAGATGGTGTGAGGACCTTACCTCCCTCCTTTTAGTTTAGGCCCAAAGTTGGAGCAGCTTCCTGTCATGTCTTATGTGCTAATTGCTCTGGGTGGTCTCCCTGAATTGCATTTCCTGGATTCTGAGGGGTCAGAATGCTAGTATCTAAAGGGAAAGGGTGCCGACTGGATTAAAATCCTTGGAGGCCTAGGTGGTGATCTTACAGGAGAAGAACCTGACCTCAGCTGAAGCAGCTAAGCTTCACAGGGAGTGGGTGGGCCTGGAGGTGTACAGTAGTGTCTCTTCTTCCAAAGCAGGAGTATCTACTCTTATTCATAAACAGTATAACTGAAAGATAATCCACGCCAAACAGGATTCAGATAGATGGTTACAAAGGTGGATTTGTCAGAGGGTCCTCTATTAATCTCCAACAAGTATGGCCCTAACCAGGACACACCTGATACGTTTTCTATACTAAGCCAGACCCTGGTGGACCTACAGTAGGAGATCCTAATATGCCTGTACTTATAGGTATGGATTTCATAAAAACATAGGAAAGCTACCCCCTCATAATCTCTTTACTGTCTTAGGTTTCCAGAGTGCCCATCACATGCTTGCTTGAAGTCCCTCTCTGGTTTTACTGCCATGATCTTTGGGGTCAGACTGTTCAAGGGCTCCGCCATCCTTTCCATGAAGAAAAACTTCCTGTTCTGAAACTACCTGTCCTCAGGCGCATGTTGCCCCCCCACCCATTTGTGTAGTCAGGTTTTCTCTGAAGAAATCCTGTGTTTAGACTGAGTTGATTCCTTTGATATATTTAAATGTCTTTATCATATCCCCTCTGTCTCTTCTCCTTTCCATTTTTTTTAAACTGTATTAAGTTTTCCCTCATTTAATCTCAATTCATATAGTTCTTTGTGCAGGTTGTGTATCATTTTCAAAGCTCTCCTCTGCACAGTCTCCAGATGATCTTTGTCCTTCTTGAGATGTGATCTCCAGAACTGAACACAGTACTCCAGGCGAGGCCCCACCAAGGACCTGTACAGCAGGATTATCACTTTGCTTTTCCTACTTGTGCTACCCAAACCTATGCATCTGAGGATGCTGCTAGCTTTTGCTGCCACCTTTTTGCATGGCCTGATTGTCCTTAAATTATGAGATATGAGTACTCCTAGATCTATCTTTATCTTAGTTTCACTCAGCTGTTCTCCCCAGGGTATTTTTCCATTCTTGGTTCTTTCCCCCCAGGTGCATAACTTTACATTTCTTGCCCTTGAATTTCAACTGCCACTGTTTTGACCATTCTTCAAGCTTTTGTAGATCAGGAGACAATTTCTGTGACCTCCTCTTGCATGTCTACTCTGTTACAGAGCTTAGTGTCATCTGTGAACAGACATACCTTTCCTTGCTAACCCTCTGTGATGTCACTGATGAATATGTTAAATAGAATTGGCCCCAACACAGATCCCTGGGGGGGCTCGGCTGGTCACCCCACCTGCTTCTGATAGAGTGTTGGATGTCTACATGGTTAGGTCTTCTGGAAAGCCAGAGCCTTATGCCTAATCCTGCATGGTAATCAAATATATGATGTCCTTGTTGTCCCTCTCTGATATATAGAGGCTCCAGCACCCCAGGACTTTGATTACTCTTGGTTTTTTTCCACATACTCCACCTTGAGATGTACTGATTTCTTGCTGACCTCCCTGGCTGTCATTCAAATAGCAATCTCCTCTTACAATGCCCCCCGTTACCATTCAGAACATGCCCCACTTGCACTGAGACTCATCTAGGGGCCCCTTCTACCACGTTAGTGCCGTAGCACCTGAATTCCTTGCTACTCTAGGACTAGGCCTTCGTGAAGTGGCTACGGATAGAAGCCTCAGCCTTCATTCATCTGAACAACACTGCTGGAACAAGTGAGGCCATAGTTTGGGAGCCCTTCAAGGCCACTATGAGAGGGCAAATTATTGGGTATGCAACTGCATGTAGAAGGAAACAGGAGGTGGAAAAAAAGGAACTGAAGAAACAAAGTGAAAGAAAAAGTGTATAAAGAGGACACCCAGCAGCACAAACTTTGGAGTCTCCTTATGCAGTGAAATATCTTAGCCACAAGGTGCCTTGGCTTAGAGGGACAGGAAGCGAATCCTCAGGATTGCAGGAGCAGCATCATGGGAGAGAGAACTGTACATCATTGTCCACCTTGGGAGAAACGGCCTAGCTGGGCATGGGATCAGTGCAGTGCAGGAGGAGTTTGTAGAGTTAGGGAGGGGTCTCAGACAGGTAGCATGCAATGTAACCTTCTCGGAGGTGCTGACTGTCTATAGCATGGGTAAGGCTAGGGTACTCCACACCCTGCGGTTCAATGAATAGTTGAAAGACTGGTGCAGAGCACAGGGTTTTGGCTTCAATGGGGACTGGGGGTCCACCTGGACAGACATGGGTTTATAATGGCATGATGGTCTGCATCTGTCCAGGAAGGTAACCAAGCTCCTAGGTGATAGGTTTAAATGCTTTTCTGGCAAGCTTTTAAACTAGCCGGGGGGGGGTGCTGATAGGAAGCAGGACATTCCAAGCCTCCTCCAACAAAACATGGTAGTTAATAAGGTAAACACCAAGGTATAGAGTTTGAGAGGGGTCAGGACAGGGGTAAATGGAAAAAAGACAAAGGCAATAAGGGCAGGGATGGGTCAAAATGGGTAATGCCAATATTAAATGGAGGGCAATTAGTACCAATGCCCATAGTCTGGGTAACAAGCTTCCAGAGCTAGTGGCCCTGATGGGAGAGGGACACCTGGATATCATGGCAGTCACAGAAACATGGTACCTGGAAAACCATGACTGGGATATCAATCTACCAGGGTACACAATCTACAGACGGGGTGGGGAGGGTAAAAGAGGAGGAGGAGGAGTAACTCTCTACGTAAGGGAAGGGATCAAAGTTACAGAGCTAAAGGGTAAATGGGGAGGACAGGAGGCACTTTGGGTCACCTTGGAGACAGGGAATGGCACCACAATCCACATAGGGTGTTGTATACAGACCCTCATCTCAGGGGGAGGAAATGGACAAGGAAATGATAGAAGGCATTCTCAGAATGGCAGAAAAAGTAGACATATTGTTGATGGGGGACCTGAATATGCCAGTTATTAACTGGAACAAATTTACTGTAGCCATATCCAAGAACAGGGTCATTTTCAAGGTCCTACAGGGGGCATGCCTTAGACAGCTAGTGTTGGAACCCACTCAAGAGGGAGCAGTCTTGGACCTGGAACTCTCAAATGAAGAAAGGATCACATATTTAGAAGTGGGTAGCCATCTGGGAACAAGCAACTACCACACAGTGTGGTTCAAGATAAACACAACCGTGGAGTCAAGCCATACAAAAACAAGGATATTGGACTTTAGAAGGGCTGATGTTGTCAAAATGGGTGAACACCTAATGAATGCACTAGCTAATGGGCAGAAAGAAGGGGTGGAAGAACAAAGTAGAAAATTCAAAAATGCCATCATAGATGCAACAAGCCTTTATGTGAAACAAATAAAGAAAACACAATGGAGTAAAAAAACACTATGGTTCTCAAAAGAGGTGGCTGGGAAGGTTAAGGAGAAAAATATAGCATTCAGGGGTTACTAGTGGGGTACTGCAGGGTTCAGTACTGAGACCAGTACTCTTTAATGTCTTTATACAAGACATTGTAGAGGGTCTGGAAGGAAAAGTATGCCTCTTTGCAGATGACACAAAGATCTGCAACGGAGTTGATACACAAGAGGGTTGGAAAGGATCAAAAGGGACTTGGCAAGGTTGGAGGAATGGTCAAAAGTATGGCAGGTTAGAATCAATGCAAAGAAGTGCAAAGTAATGCACTGGGAAACAAAAACCCAGGTGAAGAGTACACAATGGGGGGTACTAACAACAACAAGAAAAGAGAGTGACCTGGGAGTAGTCATAGCAGAGGACCTTAAGGTAGTCAAGCAATGTGAAAAGGCAGTACGGAGAGCTGGGGCATACTGGGATGCATAGGGAGAGACATCACCAGTAGAAAATAAGAAGTTGTTATCCCTCTGTACAGACAGTTGGTGAGACCCCATTTGGAGTACCGTGTGCAGTTTTGGAGACCCCATCTCTGAAGGAACATAAACAGGATGGAGGCGGTCCATAGGAGGGCGACTAAAATCGTGCAGGGTCTGCAACAGAAGCCATATAAAGAGAGACTAAGAGCTTAATATGTATATCCTTGATGAAAGAAGGGAGAGGGGGGAGCATGAGAGAAACTTTCAAGTACCTCAAGGGACTCAACAAAGTCCAAGAAGGTAGAATTTTTCAGAAAAAGAAATGTGCAAGAACAAAGGGGCACAATTTACAGACAATGTGAGGAAATATATTTTCGTGGAGAGAGTGATGGACGCATGACACTGCCTTCCTGAGGAGGTTATGGGGGCAAAAACAGTGGCAGAATTCAAGAATGCATGGGACAGCCATAAGACAATTATAGTGGGGGGTAGAGGAAGTAGGCTGTTGGTAAACTAGAATCTGAAGCTTATCCAATAGGTAGGGAAACAGGCAGACTGGGTGGGCCAAGAGGTCCTTATCTGCTGTCAAAGTCTATGTTTCTATATGACAGATTCATTGGTGGGTTACAATATTCTTCTGGGGGGATTCTCCAGACCACACTGGATGGGATCAGTGCCATTATGTGCTCCTTTTCCCAGGATCTAATTGACTCTAGGGGTCCCTGGGATATTGAACACTTTGATGCCTTTGTTGATAAACTTCAGCTCCCCATCTTCACTCCTAAGGCCCCCGCTCTCCATAGCAGAGATTAAGTCAACCATTTTCAATCTTGCCATGCACAAATCGCCAGGAGGAGATGACCTGCCTGTGGAGTTCTACCAGTCTGGTCCAGAGGAGGTCTCCCTAGTGCTGTGTGAGATTTTTCCAAGAATCCGTAAAAAAAGACAAAAGACAACTTGATGTATAAGAAGTTTTCTATACACAAGCACAAAATAAATGTATTCACTAATCCTTTTTTTACAGGATGAACCCTACTTGGTCACACTACAAACGTGCAAGTTAAAAAAAATAAACACAGAAACTGAAAACTTGTCACAGTAAGATTATAATAAAATTTCTTAGTTGGCCTGGTGGTGCAGAAGGCTGATGCATTTAGCATGTTACCTCTCCCACGTTAATGACCTGAGTTCAGGAACAAGCTCAGGTTACTGGGGGTAAGCTGGGTAGAGGGCCGGGAGAAGGACCAAGTGGCCAGCCGGCAGCTCTCTTCTCCCAGATAGGGGAGGCTGGTCTTTCTGGTACCTGGCTGCCATTGAGAGGAGGCTCAGTGGCAGTGCCATTCAGATGGAGGATGTTGTGCTAGGCCAAGGAAGTGTGGAGCTGGGACCGTTGGATCTGGCATACACACATGCCTCCACACGCATGCACAACCATGTTGCCATAGCCCTGGGGACTAAAGGAGATAACTAGAGGAAAAAATGAAAGGAAGGGCAATTGCATAAAATGCCTACTGGCTACACCTCCACATGTCACATCACCAAGGAAGCCCAGAGCAGGGAAACTGGATTATGAGCATTGGGTGGGACACTGGACCTCCCTTTCATGACCTTGCCATGGGGGACAAAACTGTGAGGGTACCCTCACTACCAGTATACCTGAAGAGGTGTAGGATTGTGGAAGGAGGTGGTGGCAGCTGACAGAAAGGAGTCTCCCTTGTCATGACCCCAAGGTGAATAAACAGAATATGTAAACAAATAATTAAATAATTTATAAAATATATTTTCCACAGTATCTTAATCTCATAAAGAGTCAGGCATGAGAAAATGTAAACTGGGTCTTAATGATTGGTGCCTTATGTAATACTATTTATGCGGGATTTACTGTGCCAGCTTCTGTGTGCCAGTTTGTGTGTGCCAGTTTGTGTGTGTCAGCTTCTGTGTGCCAGTTTGTGTGTGCCAGTTTGTGTGTGCCAGTTTGTGTGTGTCAGCTTCTGTGTGCCACTTTGTGTGTGCCAGCTTCTGTGTGCCAGTCTGTGTGTGCGCCAGCTTCTGTGTGCCAGCTTCTGTGTGTCACTTTGTGTGTGCCAGCTTCTGTGTGCCAGTTTGTGTGTGCCAGTTTGTGTGTGCCAGCTTGTGTGTGCCCGTCTGTGTGTGCCAGTTTGTGTGTGCCAGCTTCTGTGTGCCAGTTTGTGTGTGCGCCAGCTTCTGTGTGCCAGTTTGTGTGTGCCAGTTTGTGTGTGCCAGCTTGTGTGTGCCAGTCTGTGTGTGCCAGTTTGTGTGTGCCAGCTTCTGTGTGCCAGTTTGTGTGTGCGCCAGCTTCTGTGTGCCAGTTTGTGTGTGCCAGTTTGTGTGTGCCAGCTTCTGTGTGCCAGTTTGTGTGTGCGCCAGCTTCTGTGTGCCAGTCTGTGTGTGCGCCAGCTTCTGTGTGCCAGCTTGTGTGTGCCAGTTTGTGTGTGCCAGATGAAGAGTAATCTCCCGGTACGGGCTGCTAGTCAGCAGGTTCTGAGGAAGGGAAAAACTGCAAGCCTGAGGTTGTTGGAGTGACATGCACAGTGATGTGTATGGATTAAACTAATAATGTCATTGAATTTTAACTAGTTCTTCTTACCCATTATATACATGAATAAATGAAATATTTTATTGCTCAGTCTTAGACTTGCATAAATGAAATACTTAGATAACAAATAATATGGCAAATTCATTAGATCAGGACAGGTATATAATATATAAAAAGTACATCTTCAAATAAATATAAAATACATAAAAAACTAATTGGGTTACATCCAATGGCTTTGTATACAAAAATAGATGCTGAAGTGAGTACTTAGTCATATTTCATGTGAATAATTGAAACAGCCTGAGATAGCCTGCTACTCTATTTATTATGTTTGCTTGCACGCATGCCCAAGAAACATTATGTGGCAGCTTAGGAGAGAAGTGGGTTGTGGAGGTGCAGCACTGTGACCACCAATGCAGCCACTGCATTTGCAGGCTTGTCCCTCTTTATCCAATACAGTGACATGCTGCTGATGACACTTGTTCAGCAAGCATGCCACCAACTTGAAAGAAACTGGCCGCTGCAATGAGGGAACACCCCATTATTGCAGGGCGTGCCTTGCCTGCCAAAGCATTTCTGTTCTCCCCACTCCATCCATTCTCCATTGCAGTACCAGGAGAGCAAGTAAACCCTCCCACTCCCTCCCACTGCCTGCTGTCCATCCGCTCCCTCCATTCTCCATCGCAGTACCAGGAGAGCAAGTAAACCCTCCACTCCTCCACTGCCTGCTGTCCATCCGCTCCCTCCATTCTCCATC
The DNA here is from genome assembly GCA_016271365.2 of Neoceratodus forsteri. Taxonomy (NCBI): domain Eukaryota; kingdom Metazoa; phylum Chordata; order Ceratodontiformes; family Ceratodontidae; genus Neoceratodus; species Neoceratodus forsteri. The sequence continues at coordinate 108,317,248 of JADMNL010000035.1, read as the reverse complement.
GCAGTACCAGGAGGCAAGTAAACCCTCCACTCCCTCCCACTGCCTGCTGTCCATCCCTCCCTCCATTCTCCATCGCAGTACCAGGAGAGCAAGTAAACCCTCCCACTCCCTCCCACTGCCTGCTGTCCATCCGCTCCCTCCATTCTCCATCGCAGTACCAGGAGAGCAAGTAAACCCTCCCACTCCCACCCACTGCCTGCTGTCCATCCGCTCCCTCCATTCTCCATCGCAGTACCAGGAGAGCAAGTAAACCCTCCCACTCCCTCCCACTGCCTGCTGTCCATCCGCTCCCTCCATTCTCCATTGCAGTACCAGGAGAGCAAGTAAACCCTCCCACTCCCTCCCACTGCCTGCTGTCCATCCGCTCCCTCCATTCTCCATTGCAGTACCAGGAGAGCAAGTAAACCCTCCCACTCCCTCCCACTGCCTGCTGTCCATCCGCTCCCTCCATTCTCCATTGCAGTACCAGGAGAGCAAGTAAACCCTCCTCCCTCCCACTGCCTGCTGTCCATCCGCTCCCTCCATTCTCCATTGCAGTACCAGGAGAGCAAGTAAACCCTCCACTCCCTCCCACTGCCTGCTGTCCATCCGCTCCCTCCATTCTCCATTGCAGTACCAGGAGAGCAAGTAAACCCTCCACTCCCTCCACTGCCTGCTGTCCATCCGCTCCCTCCATTCTCCATTGCAGTACCAGGAGAGCAAGTAACCCTCCACTCCCTCCCACTGCCTGCTGTCCATCCGCTCCCTCCATTCTCCATTGCAGTACCAGGAGAGCAAGTAAACCCTCCCACTCCCTCCCACTGCCTGCTGTCCATCCGCTCCCTCCATTCTCCATTGCAGTACCAGGAGAGCAAGTAAACCCTCCCACTCCCTCCCACTGCCTGCTGTCCATCCGCTCCTCCATTCTCCATTGCAGTACCAGGAGAGCAAGTAAACCCTCCCTCCCCTCCTGCCTGCTGTCCATCCGCTCCCTCCATTCTCCATTGCAGTACCAGGAGAGCAAGTAAACCCTCCCACTCCCTCCCACTGCCTGCTGTCCATCCGCTCCCTCCATTCTCCATTGCAGTACCAGGAGGCAAGTAAACCCTCCACTCCCTCCCACTGCCTGCTGTCCATCCGCTCCCTCCATTCTCCATTGCAGTACCAGGAGAGCAAGTAAACCCTCCACTCCCTCCCACTGCCTGCTGTCCATCCGCTCCCTCCATTCTCCATTGCAGTACCAGGAGAGCAAGTAAACCTCCCACTCCCTCCCACTGCCTGCTGTCCATCCGCTCCCTCCATTCTCCATCGCAGTACCAGGAGTGCAAGTAAGCCCTCCCTCCCACCCACTGCCTGCTGTCCATCCGCTCCCTCCATTCTCCATTGCAGTACCAGGAGAGCAAGTAAACCCTCCCTCCCTCCACTGCCTGCTGTCCATCCGCTCCCTCCATTCTCCATTGCAGTACCAGGAGTGCAAGTAAACCTCCCACTCCTCCCACTGCCTGCTGTCCATCCGCTCCTCCATTCTCCATTGCAGTACCAGGAGAGCAAGTAAACCCTCCACTCCCACCCACTGCCTGCTGTCCATCCGCTCCCTCCATTCTCCACTGCAGTACCAGGAGAGCAAGTAAACCCTCCACTCCCACCCACTGCCTGCTGTCCATCCACTCCCTCCATTCTCCATTGCAGTACCAGGGTGCAAGTAAACCCTCCACTCCCTCCCACTGCCTGCTGTCCATCCGCTCCCTCCATTCTCCATTGCAGTACCAGAGTGCAAGTAAACCCTCACTCCCTCCACTGCCTGCTGTCCATCCGCTCCTCCATTCTCCATTGCAGTACCAGTGCAAGTAAACCCTCCACTCCCCCCACTGCCTGCTGTCCATCCGCTCCCTCCATTCTCCATTGCAGTACCAGGAGTGCAAGTAAACCCTCCCACTCCCTCCCACTGCCTGCTGTCCATCCGCTCCCTCCATTCTCCATTGCAGTACCAGGAGTGCAAGTAAACCCTCCCACTCCCTCCCACTGCCTGCTGTCCATCCGCTCCCTCCATTCTCCATTGCAGTACCAGGAGAGCAAGTAAACCCTCCCACTCCCTCCCACTGCCTGCTGTCCATCCGCTCCCTCCATTCTCCATTGCAGTACCAGGAGTGCAAGTAAACCCTCCCACTCCCTCCCACTGCCTGCTGTCCATCCGCTCCCTCCATTCTCCATTGCAGTACCAGGAGTGCAAGTAAACCTCCACTCCTCCCACTGCCTGCTGTCCATCCGCTCCCTCCATTCTCCATTGCAGTACCAGGGTGCAAGTAAACCCTCCCACTCCCTCCCACTGCCTGCTGTCCATCCGCTCCCTCCATTCTCCATTGCAGTACCAGGAGTGCAAGTAAACCCTCCCACTCCCACCCACTCTGTGATTTCTGCCCTGCTTCCTCCGTTTCCCTATCCTGGCACCAGGAGAGCAAGTAAACCCTCCCACTCCCACCCACTCTGTGATTTCTGCCCTGCTTCCTCCGTTTCCCTATCCTGGCACCAGGAGTGCAAGTAAACCCTCCCACTCCCACCCACTCTGTGATTTCTGCCCTGCTTCCTCCGTTTCCCTATCCTGGCACCAGGAGAGCAAGTAAACCCTCCCTCCCACCCACTCTGTGATTTCTGCCCTGCTTCCTCCGTTTCCCTATCCTGGCACCAGGGTGCAAGTAAACCCTCCACTCCCACCCACTCTGTGATTTCTGCCCTGCTTCCTCCGTTTCCCTATCCTGGCACCAGGAGAGCAAGTAAACCCTCCCACTCCCACCCACTCTGTGATTTCTGCCCTGCTTCCTCCGTTTCCCTATCCTGGCACCAGGAGTGCAAGTAAACCCTCCCACTCCCACCCACTCTGTGATTTCTGCCCTGCTTCCTCCGTTTCCCTATCCTGGCACCAGGAGTGCAAGTAAACCCTCCCACTCCCACCCACTCTGTGATTTCTGCCCTGCTTCCTCCGTTTCCCTATCCTGGCACCAGGAGTGCAAGTAAACCCTCCACTCCCACCCACTCTGTGATTTCTGCCCTGCTTCCTCCGTTTCCCTATCCTGGCACCAGGGTGCAAGTAAACCCTCCCTCCCACCCACTCTGTGATTTCTGCCCTGCTTCCTCCGTTTCCCTATCCTGGCACCAGGAGTGCAAGTAAACCCTCCCACTCCCACCCACTCTGTGATTTCTGCCCTGCTTCCTCCGTTTCCCTATCCTGGCACCAGGAGAGCAAGTAAACCATCCCACTCCCTCCCACTGCCTGCTGTCCATCCGCTCCCTCCATTCCTCATCCCAGTCCCAGCAACTGGAGTTCAAGTAAACCCTCCTGCTCCCTCCCACTGCATGCTGTCCACCCAGCTCCTTCCTTTCCCCATCCTGGTCCCAGAAACAGAGTTCAAATAAACTCTCCCGCTCCCTCCCTCTGTGTACTGTGAACCCTGCTCCCTACGTTCTGTGTCCCAGTCCTGGCAACCAGAGTTCAAGTAAACCCTCCCGCTCCCTCCTACTGCATGATGTCTGCCCAGCTCCTTCCATTCCCCATCCCAGCAGCCAGCATTCAGCTAAACCATTTGTGGCTGAAAGCCATTATTATCTGTTTGTAGTGGTTTAGTGAATATTTGTGAGATCAGTACTGTAGACATGATGGAAGCTAGCAACTTAGCTGGTGTTTGCCAAGAAAATTCAAGGAGGTTAATTACAAAAGGTGGACTGACCAGTCAGGCTATCAGGCACAGACTGAGGGCCCAGGAGGCAAAGGGGCCTGCCCAGCAGTGTTGGTACATTTTCCTTTCCCTAGCAGGGGGCCCGGCAGCAAGCTGGTTGCATGCTGCCCCGCTCCACTCTGCTATGCTCCGCTCCTCTGCGTGAATTTTTACTGTTGCAGATTTGCCGAAGGATTTACATGTTTGTTAATTTTTCCTCGAGGATAAGGTTTTTCCCCCAAGTGGTTGCTTGCTTTCTGGCATCTGCTTCAGTGTCTGTAGCTCTAAGGGGAAGAGTATATGTGTGTGTGGTTGGCGTCCCTGCTGTCCCCAGGCCTGAAGTATAGGATAAAACGTTTGGGTAGGGGTTTTGAACAAACGTGTGGCAGGCAGTGTGTTGAGTGGTATATGAGGAGTCCGTCACTCAAACTTGGATTTGGAGTGCTTTCAAACAGCGAGGAGAATGACTGAAAACTATGGTGGCACTTCAAGTGTTGAATTTAGGCTTGTATAGCCTTTTATAAGGTATGCCATTGTTGCCTGGAGACTGGGTTTGTCAGTGCTTTTATTTGATTATCTTTGAATTTACTGCACTTAAGAGGAGCATTCTTTTTTGCCTTGATTTAACAGGTAGGCTAGGTAGCCACATTTTGGAGCTGGCAAAGAGAAAGGGAAGAGATTGTTGGAAGAGTGCTATGATCTCCAGTTTATGCAAAGGAGTCTTTAAAACTGCAGTTGACCCTTAGAGAAGAGAGATCAGAAACGCTCAGTACTGCTTTGATTTAGTTTTATGTGTCTTTACATTAAGGCTTCAGTTGGTTTTTGGGGTTACAATATTGAGTGGAGTACATCACGATATGAACTCCCTGTTTAAAACCAAATATTGTGTGCTGGCCTGAACTGATGCTCTGAATGGTCCTGGCAGGTTTTTGTGGAAGACATATTGCAAAAGCTCTGTGGTGCTTCCTGTCCAATAGTCGCTCTTGGTATTAAGTGCATTGCTACTTCGGAGCACTTACAGAGAATTCTTTTTTTCTGATGTCCCAGTGTCACTCCGACCAGCGTGAAATTCCTCTGAACCAGGTCAGGAAGAATGACCAAGAAGGTACTTCTCTTTCAGTTTTTTCCCGATATTGTTTTTGTACATGAAATTAAAAATAATTTGTGTTTGTAGAGGGCTTACAAAACATGGGACTTTCCGCTTGCCCTAGTCTTGGTAAACTGAATAACTGAAGCATACAGTATGCTCTTTTTTAACAGAAGCACTCGTCTGAATGAACATTTTTGTTGTGTCTTTCTAATAAATACACTGGTCTGTTTGCCGTAGTACTGTACTGTACTGATAAACACTGAAAAGAATGTTGCTGAAAGACACCAATTTTGGCCTTTAGGTCTGCAGGTGATACAGCACTAGAGGGAGCTAGTGACTAAGGTGCTGCCATGGCTCTGTAGGTGGACATGACCTACATGAAAGCTAACCACTTGCAAACTGTTTTCAAGTGACAGTAAATAAGCAATTAAGAAATACACACCATCGAGAGTGTATGTAAGGACACATATACCATGCAAGCCATGGTGTACACATTTTTTGTAACTATAGTTTTATTCATAGCCAGCAAAAACTAAAATACAGTAAGACTTTTTTCATAAATCATTCTAAAGCATTTCAAATTCAGTATTTCATAACACTATTAGAGCACAAAACAATAATTTTTAAATTGTGGGGGAATTTTAAGCAGCATTCACTAATGAGAGTGCTATCTTGAGCTCTAACAAAAACTGAAGATAAAAAAGATATGGTTGCACTCTAAGCTTAGACATCCCATCTCACGAGAGTAAAGTAGTTAGTAGATTGAAAGCCCAAATCAGTAATTACCTACGTTAAGCCTTTTCTGTTTCATCACAAATAACAACAGTTCTTACAACCCTACCATGATATGCAAGCACTCAAAACAGGCATAGAGAAGCATTAGTCGTGCAAGTAAATATGGCATATGTATGGAGCTCGGAGAAGAGATATAGTTTAAGGAGGGTGGTTTGGGCAACATACTAGACTGTGGGGACTCTGTGGAGCGGGCAAGGGCTCAACTTATTGGGCATAGGGAGGGGGTAACAGTATAGCAAATTCTGTTTGAAATCATCTCCAAAATGCACCAGAATGTACCAAATTTTTGAAAATTTCTGGGGGCCTGGCCTAAAATTCAGAATGTTCACACCAGCATCAGCACCCCATCTATCATGAGGGGCCCAAAACAACAAGTGTTAATAATAATAATAATAATAATTTCTTTATTTTTATTGCGCCTTTCTCAAAACCAAGGCGCCTTTACAATCAATGTTCACATAAAACAATAAAATAAACAATAATCTAATAACAGCTGAATTCATAAAATGCAATAAAATATCATTGTCAGGGGTAAGCCATTAACCACAAATGGGTCTTTAAGGCCTTTTTAAATTCCTCCATGGACATGTATTGCCAAAGCAAACGGGGTAGAGAATTCCAGAGGGACGAGGCTACATACATAAAAGTCCGGGCCCCTGAAGATTTTAAAGAAACCCTCGGGATCTCTAGCAACCCCTCGTCTGCCGAGCGGAGTGAAAGCCTGGGGCAGTAAGGTACCAGAAGCTCTTTCAAGTAGTCCGGACCCAGTCCGTGTAGGGTTTTATAAGTCAGAAGGCTGACTTTAAAGGTGATCCGCCACTGTATTGGCAGCCACTGCAGTTCACGCAGCACCAGAGAAATATGACAGGCACGAGGATTATCTGTCAAAAACCCGGTTACAGCATTCTGCATGAGCTGCAAGTGACGGATATCAACCCCTGGTAGCCCTAGATACAGGGAGTTGCAGTAATCAAGGCGATAATGCAATAATAATTGTTGTCTGGGGCCCAAATGGGTCTCAGTCCACCCCTGAAAGTGTGTGCGTGTGTGTGTAAAGATTATGCATCTTGCTGAGGATCACACAGTGGCAGGGTTACATTACTCTAACAAATTTCACAATTCAGTATTCAACCACTGGTCAATAATAGGACAAGTGATAAAGTCTTAAACACTGAAATAATATTTTGTTTTTATTCCGTATTTTAATTTAATTAGGTACTAATGTCCCTTGAATGCACTCTGTGAAAGTATAAAATACATACATCTGATTCCTTGCAAATAGTGGCTAATTCACTATGCCTTCATGGGAATGCGAAAAACAAACTGGGGATTTTGACAAAAATGAACTTTGTCAAGGAACAAACTAGAACAGAGTCCTTCTGTGTGTGTGTGTTGGGGGGGCACTAAAAAACAGTTTGTCTGTTGTGCAGTGTTTATTGAGTTGTGTTGTTGCCATTTCTGTCACCTCGTCTAGAGTTGAGATACTTCCAGAAATTGCTGGGAATCAATCCCAGGACCTTAAATTCCAAAGGAAGCAGGTCTAATCATTAAGCTGAAGGGAAGTTTCCAGTAGCTAGGCTCCAGTTCTCCTAATTGTGCAATATATAGAATAGTGTATGGACAACCATACGCAACAAGGCTGTGTTTCCATCGAGGGGTTGAGATGACATCACAGGGACCTCGAGAGCGAAGCTCGAGAGGTCCGATGTCATCTCAACTCTGGAGATGGAAAACACGGCCTTGTCTGTGTGATAGTTGTTCATATACTATTTTATATAGTATATGGTTCCAAAGTGCCAGACACAAGAGGCTTTCTGCTTTTTTCTGCTTACTGCTCACTTGTCCACCTCACGGAGTTTGTCTCTAGCTGTTACTACTCGCACTCCCGTCTGGTTCTCCCCATCCCACTTCTCAGTGCTCCTGCTTGCTGATCGCTCTGTCCTGCATTTATTTTTTGGGTTTTGTTTGTGAGTTTTTAACAACTAAATAAAAAAAGTAAACTTTTGTGGCATGGAGCTGTATAAGGCTCTTTTCGTCAGTGGTTCTCGCTAAAAGTTGCCGCCATGTTTTTCCTTATTTTCTTCGTGGAACATCGATGTAAAAGTACGTGGACAGAGCCAATCAGGTGGCAGGAAAAGGCTCAAAAGTTGTTGTACTATCGATGTGATGTCAGAACGATAGTACAACAACTTTTTTGACCTTTGAACTGTCCTACAACAACATTTTGAAAGGATCTGAATTCTACCTACAATAAGCCTTAACCATATACTGTATATAGGTTAATTGATGTAAAACTATGCAGTACAGGGTTGTGTTTCCAACAAGAGGATTCTAATGACACCATAAACCTCAAGAGGTCTATGATGTCATCAGAACGCCCAAGTTGTAAACACCTGCCTTGTCTGTGCATTGTTCCCATCTGTTTTTTTATGTAGTGTATGACTCCTAAAAACAAACAGAAACATTTCCACAAGCATCCCCCTTAAATGCAGATTTGTTTCAGTTTTCTCCCTTACAACTTTTCTGCTTCCATTGGTGCTGAATTGGAACAGAAGCAGTTACAATGAGGAGTTGGCACCAGGCAGTGGAATACTCTAACAAGATGACAGTATTTAAAAAAAATACATTTTACCAAGTAAGGTTTGGGTACAAGGAGGATCATTAACAGGCAACCAGGTGCTGGTGTTTTCTAAAAAAAAGTAAAACAGGAGAATTTCTGTTTTTGGGATGGGCAGAGCAGTATATGCTTTATTTGAAATGGCACAAGGTTGGGAAAATGTATCTGTCTTATAGCAACTTTTGTGATTTTATACTGTCAGTGTTGGAATTACAGTGGGCCTTACCAGGGCTCGGCCCCCCCCCAGCTCCAAAGTGAGCCCCAGTAGCTCACACATCACTGCCATTGACTTACAATGGGATGAGGGGTGCTATTTAAATATATGACCCTTATGGACCCCCAGCTCCAAAAGCTCATAAAGTTTAATTCAAACACTGACTGTGGTACAACAGTGTTTGTTACCATTACTTCAGCATTTGTGAACATTGAACTGTAGTGCACCATAAGGAATAACGTATGGGCAGACATACACAACAAGCCTGTGTTGCCATCAAGGGGTCAAGTTAGCAGCATATGGACCTTGACAGCAAAAGCTCGAGAAATTGATGCTGTCAGCTCAACCACAGACTAGAAACATATGATAAGTTGTGTTTGGTTGTCCATATGCTATTTTATATAGCTTATGGTTTCCTGCTGTTCAAAAAAATGCAGTCTAAATATTATTCTTCCAGTTTTTTGTACTTGCCTACCTTTCAAAAATATAAAGTAATTAAGTGTATGTCTGCGGATGTTTTGGACTGCTCTCTTGTTTCTTGCTGTTCTTTGAGAAGCTTGTTCTCTGACAGGATTTTTGAAATGCTGCATAGCTATTATTGAGGTGTTGTGAGTTGGTGAGTGAATTGTAGTTTTGCCACTGGAATGTACAATGCATAGAATTATTCAGCTAATTTCCATTGTATGACAGTTGTGATGTCAGAACTATGGTATGACAACTTTTGAAAGTCACAATACTACAGTTCTGTCATGAATACTATGGTGCAATGGAGATTTTTAGAGTCTGGATTTCCATACACAGTAGACACTAACCATAAAGTGCAACTTTTTTTAATTTGTACTTTCTGCTGCCCATTCACCCAACTAACCCTCTCTGACAGATCCCCCTAGTCCCATCTCCTGACTTCTCCAGGGCTTATCTTGTTCCATTTTGTGCTTGCCCCAGGACTCTCCTGGAGGTGCCTGGTCACCTGCAGGGGATCAGGCTGCATCCTGCATTTTTTTCCTTGATTTCTTCCCCTGGATCCACTGCATATGCAATGAAGGTGATGTGCACACTCCACCTACGTGGAGGTGCTCCCAGTATCCTGCATGTACGGTCCTGCCCCCCTGTGTGGCCCCACTGTGCTGCCACTTGGATTTCTCCAGTCTGTAGATGAGCAGTAGGACACACTCAGCCCCCCTTCCCATAAGGGTAGAGAGCGGTCCTAGGAAAGGTCAATCCTCTCTCCCCAGGCCAGCCACCAAGTGACCCTGCTCCATTCCTGAATCAGGGATGCAGGTGTGGCAGGAAGTGAATCAACAAGCACCATAGCCCTTTGTGCCACTGGGCCAGCCCACTATAATGTTTTTGAGTCTATGGATTTCCATATAACAACTTAACCATATACTATACATAAAATAATAGGTAGGTGTGTGCTATGAGGTTTTGTTTACACACTTGAGGTGTGATGACCCATAAGACAGCTACAGGCTCCCCCCCCCCCAGCAAGAGCTCCCTCCTGCAGCGAGGAACACACAGGCGCTAGGAGGTAATAAACTACCTCCAAACTGCAGCACCCTTGTGAGGGGTGATAGCCCATCGACGCACTGCCCCACCCACCCTGGCTCGGCATTTCCTTTATAGGCTATTTCTAATGACATCACTTCCTGCTACTCATTTTAACTAAGTCCCCACTTTTCCATTTGCAGGTTATACCTGCTAGCCACCAGAGGGACCCTCTGTCCTTCCACCTCTATCCCCTATACCTGTATTACCCTCACACTTCTGGCTACCTCTCTTCCTGTTTAGGTTACTTCTCTCCCTTCTCACACCCTTGCCTCTACCCACACCCCTCCCTTGCCTGCCATCTGGCTAACCCTTCACCCCTCCCTTGTCAAATTGTCTGACCCTCTCCCAGCCTGCCACCTACCCCCAGTGTCCACTAAGAGTCGCTATTTCAACCCCATTTTCTGGCCCAAACATAGCCCGCCACAAGTCACCTAGTATCTGGATCCTGGCACTCAGCCTGGCCTAAGCCCTTCTGACCTACCAGGGTCTTGAACCCTGCACCCTGTCCACCAGAGTTTGTGACAGTACCACTACTCCAAAGTGGTATCTACACTATTGGAGGGGGCTATCAAAACACTTGTAACTCCCCTCAAGATATTAAGGTATTATGATCAGCCTCTTCTTCCCCAAATCTGGCAAAATGACCCCCGGTTCATCTCTGGCATTACTGTTCTCCTCCATTTTACTATCCCTCCCCACATCCACCCCCCTCCATGCTTCTACCCTTCACCACCCCCTCCACCGACTATTCTGTCACACCCTTCTTTTGCTCCCTATAAATCCATTGCTTCCCTCCCAGCCATCTCCTGGTCCCACTACCCCACTCCCCCTTCCTCCGCAGTCTATTCCTTTGGTTGCCTTCTGGCCTCTCTCTCTCCCACTCCTGCACCTACTTCATCCACACTGCCCCCACTACTACTGCCCCGACCCACCGGTTAGCCAAATCCCGGCCCCTTCATTTACTACGCTGCCACCTTACCATTGCTCTACTCCTACTGGCAGCTGGGGATAGTCACCCCTAACCCCGGCCCAACCTCTACTCAAAGCCCAGACCACCTCTATTCAAACCCCTCGACCAGAACAAACTCCAGCTCCCATCCTAGCTACCTCCCCCGAGGCCTGTGTCTCCTCCATCTAAATATTCGTAGCCTAGCACCTAAGCTCGATCAGCTCCAAGTCCTTGCCATTCATTATACCCCTGATATTATCATCCTATCTGAGACCTGGCTAAACCATAGCCTACCTGATAAAACTCTCGCTATTCATGGGTTCAGTATCATACGGCAAGACCGGCCCACCAGAGGCAGTGGGGTGGCTATCTACATCAGACCAGCCCTCCACTTCACTGTCTCCTTTATAAAAATGGTACCCAAAGCTTACGAGCTTCTGTTGGTGAAACTGTCCTCCCCCCCCATTACCTATCTTTGTGGCTGGTATTTACTGCTGTCCAGGCACGCCAACAACAATAGTCACTGATCTGCTGGGCCAGCTCTCTTCTCTTGCCCAGTCGGGTGAACTTTATGTTATGGGTGATTTTAACCACAATTGGCTAGCACCCACTCTAAACAAAACCCAAACTGAGTTAACTGCCCTTAACCTAACCCAAACAGTTACGGAACCCACTCGCTCAAACTTTAAGTCTGGCAATCACTCACTCCTCGACTGGGTGCTTACTTCCCACTGAGTCGTCAGTTCAGGCCTTCTCCCCGATTCCATTAGCGACCATCACCTAATCTACCTAGTCCGCAAAATCCACAGAGCTAAATCCCTTCCCAAATTTATATTCCAGCGCTCGTATAAATCTCTCAACCTCTCACCCCTTTTGGACAACCTTTACCACTCTAATTGGGTCCCAAGCTCAAACCGCTCTAATATGGATTCGGCCCTTACGCACTTTCGCAATACTTTCCTCTCCGCCTGGGATAAACATGCCCCCATATGCCAGACTAGAGTCCGCGGTTCTCACCTACCCTGGATAACCCCCGAGCTGATTGCCTGCCAACAAGCCCGTCATAAGGCCTGGCGAAACTATAAATCCTCACTCCTCCCAGATGACCATACCTCCTACCGCATGCTCTGCAATAGATGCACCAAGGCCATCCGCCTAGCTAAGTCAGAATATTTTAATAACACACTTACTGCTAACATTGGCAGCCCATCCAAATTCTGGAAAGTCATTAACTACCTTTTCTCCCCCAAAACAGCTAGCCCTCCACCTCTTCTCCTTGTCCAAGGGTCTCTCCTTTCTGACCCCCAGAAGGTAGCTTCCGAGTTTAATTCCTACTTCACTACCTGCGCCCTGACCCTCCTTGACTCCCTACCACATACAACCACTCCATCTCCTCAGTCTTCTTTCCACCATCTATCTAGTATGAACCCCTTCTCCTTTAGACCCATTTCCCCCACTGAAACCCTAGATGCCCTTCGCACCCTAAACCCCTCCAAAGGTAAATTCCCCGGCGGTCTTGATAACAAACTGCTCTTCCTATCTGCTCCCGCCATCGCTACCCCCCTCACAGCCCTACTAAACCTTCCCTTCACTACCGAGTCACTCCCTTCCGAATGGAAGCATGCCACTGTTCTACCCCTCCCTAAAGGCGGGGACCCTACCTCCGCATCCAATTACCACCCTATCTCCCTCCTCCCCACTCTCGCTAAACTCCAGGAACATCTAGTGCTATCCCAAATCTCCCACTTCCTCTCAGAAACTAACTTCTTCACCCCTTTCCAGTCTGGGTTCAGAAAGCACCACTCCACCGCCTCCTCCCTGCTGAGACTCACAGACCATATCCTCACTGGGATGGACAAAGGGCTAATCACTGCTGCTATTTTCATAGACCTAGCAAAAACCTTCGACACTGTATCCCATTCTCTCCTACTATCCTGCCTTTCTGGAGCTGGGTTAGCCGAATCACCACAAACTGGTTCAGTACCTACCTCCTAAATAGAACCCAATCCACCAAAATAGCTGACCACATCTCCCCCCCCCTCCCAATCATCAATGGTGTACCAAAGGCTCAGTTCTCGGCCCCATCCTCTTCTCCATCCTGAAAAATGATCTGCCAAACTCATGCTCTTCTTCCGCCATCCACATGTACGCAGACGATACAGTCCTCTTCACCTCCGGCCGGACCCACGAAGAAATCACCTCCAAACATGAAACCGACTTCCACAAAATCCAACACTGGTTCAACAGCAACCAACTCTCCCTAAATGCTAAGAAGACCAACTCCATGACTTTCGGTACCAGACAGCGGCTATCCAAACTCATCTCCCCTCTGAGATTCCACATCCTAAATAACACCATCCTCGAAGAAGTACCCGCCTTCAGGTATCTAGGGGTTTGGCTTGACTGTCACCTCTCCTTCTCTTCACACGTGGATGCCATCGTCTCAAAATTATGCCCCAAACTTGGTGCCCTCTATAGAAACCGCACTAGTCTCCCACTTCCTGTCAGACGTGAAATTGTCCAGAAAATGATTCTACCCTCCTTCGATTACTGTGATGTAGTTTACAGCTCTGCTGCACAGACCACCATAGCCAGATTAGACCCCCTCTTCAATGCATTCTGCCACTTTGCCCTCGATGCCCCCCCGTACACACCACTGCATGCTTTATCATTCCCTGTCCCTGCCTTCACTAAGTAACCGGTGCCTAATTCATTGCGCTAAATTCACTTCTAACGTCTGGCTCGGCCCTCCTCCTCCCTACTTCGCATCTGCCCTATCCTCCCCACCTCCCCCCTCGCACGCCCTCAGGTCTGCTGATGCTAGGCTACTATTCATCCCCCATCGATGGACCTCCACCGGCCAATCCGCTTTCTCTCACCTCTTCCCTAAACTCTGGAATGACCTGCCCACCCAGATCGGCCATTCTTCATCCAAACTCTCCCTTTCCTATGCCCTTTCTAACTTCCTTACCCCCAACTGCTGCTGCCCCTGACCACCCCCCTTTACCTCCCCTTCCCCTGTCCCCCCCGTGCCTGACCAGCGGCCTGGCTATCGCCTAATTGTCTGGCTTATCTACTACCCTGCGCACTTACACTCTCTCTTTACTTATTCCCCCACTGTCAATTTCTCCCTCCCCTTCCCTTCAACCCATGCTCCCCATCCCTTCCCCTTCTCACCTAACCTCTCCTCCTCACAGCTAATCATCCCTACTCCCTCCTTTCCCTACCCCCATCTTGATCTCCTAATCCCCCCTGTCAACCTGTTACATCTCCCTTTAGCTCAACTTCTGCTACTGGCACTCAAGTTTTGCTGTCACTACCCCTGTTCTGAAACTTGCACTTATGTACCTCATGCTGCCTCAATGTGTACCATGATTTGTATTCCAAACCCTATTGTTCATGTTCTGCTCTGTTCCTAACTTGCTGTGTAACCAAGATTCTGTATACTCTGTCATTGTTTGATATTGTGGTTTACTGTTCTCCCTATGTACATGCTCAATTGTAATCCTTCCACCTATGCACTGTCTCTGAATTGTACTATTGTTAAGCTCAACTATTTATATGTTTCTTGCCTCCTCTGTAACCCCCCAGGTCGCACCGTGAGACAAGCATCTTTTTGCTCAGTGTGCCTTTCCTGGTAAAACATTTTCAATAAATAAATAAACCCCAAGAGTGAAGTTTGTGAGGTTTAGGAGGTCATCACACACACTAAGGGAATGTAAAAAAAAAATTATACACACACATATCTATTTTTTCATATTAACTAGTGCAAAGATTTCTTTCTGATGAGTGAGTGCCAGCACAACCTAGAGCAGGAGTAAGAGCTTTTAACATAAAAAAAGAGTTAAAACGTCTACCTATGTGACAGCGAGTGAAAGTGAAAATGGACAGAAGTTAAACTGTGAGTTTGTGCTAGCTGTAGGGCTGTTAAAAAAATATCAGCTTGAAATGTCATAATAATCAGGTGTGACATCACATCTGATTATTACCGCATTTAACACAGCTCGAAAACAAGTTGTTAATGAGGGTCACCGGTTACTACAGGAAGACAATTGTGTACATGACAACTGACTGTGGCTCTTGTGCACACAGAATGCATATACATTCATGACATAATTTGGGTCTGTCCACAAACATCAGGTTAACAAGTCAAAATTGGAATCAGGAGTCAGTGTTCTGTTCAAAGGCTCGAAAAGTTAGCCAATTGTGGGACTTTAAAAAAAATTGCAGTTTCTCCTTTCCCCAATTTTTCCCCCAGATTCTACTCATCTCCAACACAGCTTCTTCTTACTTCAGGTTCCCTGCTTCTGCAATGGCTCCTGGATGCCCCTGTCTCATGCAACTATCTAACAGTCAACTAGCATGGTGGCAAGCCCTTGGAGGGGAGGCATCAGCAATGTCAGATATGATCAAGACAGGGTGAGCATCCCAGGCAGCAGCATGCAGTGCCGATGCTGTGGACTCCTGAGCAGGGCTGCACATTGCCTCGAGAAAGGGATGCCAGAAAACCTCAACCATGAGGTGACATTACACTAGGGACCGTGGCTTCTTGACTTCCATTTCCCAGGTCACCAGCAACAGATGTCACACAACCTTCCCTGAGGCATTGCACATTATAAGCAGAAAGCAGTTGATCTCCCCACTTACCCTGCTTGGAAAGGGCTGGGGAAATTTTTTGTGTAAAAAAAAAAATCATACAGACCTTTTCTCATGCGACTGTTCTTTTAACAAACACTGGATAGATTTGCCCATTTTTGCCTACTGGCGAAAGTATGTGAGCAATTTCAATTGGGTAAAAAAAAAAAAAAAACACAACAAAACATTTTTCATGCAGAAACAGTGATTAAAATAGAACATTCTAATTCATTTGCAATCTTTCTTTTAGGGTTTCCATGTGAAAATAATAATTATTGCTAGAAAATGTTGATTTTGCCAGAGCATTGATTTGCATGTGATGTTTCCTTTGTTGTTTCTATGCAAAGTGGAGTCTCTTCACAAAATGATTTTTCATGAGAAATTCTTCACAAAAACACACAAGTCAATTTCATTCAGCTTACTTCCTTCTTGTATAATTTACACCCATTTTTAAACATATCCAGGGACACTGACTTACAGCGATAAAAGTAATGAAATTAGATTTTTCAAGACTTGAAATTCCAGGAATTCCACCAGCGATAGTTAGTCTGATTCCCAGATTTTACTGGGATTGTACTGTCATTCTTTTAGTATGACTATAAGTAATCAGAATAAAATAATGCTTAGTATACAGAACATTACATGAAATAAACTGAAAATAGTACAGGAAGCAATTGTGTGAAAAATGCAAGTTCTGTGGAATTACTGATCTAGTATGAAATGTTAAATTCTGTTAAATTCTTTGTTTTTACTAGTGTGCAGGCATTCCAAATATTTGAATTTACCAGTGTTTCCAGTAAAAACTGAAAACCAGCAGCCTGCATATATCCCATAGTATGTATTGCCCCATTAGCCTCCTTCCTCTATATTGTATAATTTTATTATATCGCTCCATATTTTGCACAGCACTTTCTGAACTGTGACTGTCAGTGTCATGCCTTGCAGTTAGTTGGAGTTATTTTGAGGATTTTTGATCCTACTGTTTGCTATTTCTCCCCTTTAACCCCTTTCTATCAGGGCACACCTGGAACAGAGCTCCAGTCCAGTGTGCTGTGTCTGGACAATAATATTAAATCAACACAAATAACTAATTTTTAGCCATTTTATTTATATTTTCTAGTTATAATTGTTTACCAGGAAAGTTACACTGAGCTGTGACAGTTCATTTCCAGGTACAATCTGAGGGGTGGGTTACGTGACCCTTTTTTATTGATAGTGGAATGTTAACCATGACACTGCGGAAAGCTCCCTACTCTTCTTCAGCCAGCCCCATGGCATTGTTAATTCCACTTGAACAGAGACCAGGGATGGGCAGATGTGTCATTGGTTTAATGCACCAATTTATGGATGGCACCTCAACAGTGCAGCACTCAGTGTTAGTAGTGGGGGAAGTGGGCTCATTCCGCTCCGCGAAGTGATTCATGGAGTAAAGGCAGATTAGTGGAGTAGTCCGCAATGCGAAGCAGAATACTTCACATTATAATGGGTAAAGCGAAGTCCAATGAAAGTGATGACTTAGTGTTACTCAGTCTTCCCAGACCACTACTCCTCCAATCTTAGAAGTGAAGTGCATTGGAAACAATGTATTTTATCTCACTTCGGCTTGTTTTTAAGTTCTGAAGGTGAATTTTGCAGTAATTCATGTGATTTCTGGTCACATGAGCTCTATATTGATCTGCACAGCCTCGGTTCAGGGTAGTGTGTGTAGGACGTTGTAGGAGACAGTGTGCTCTTAGAGCTGTCTGTGATTCAAACCTTCTAAAAGCTGTTAAGTGTTTTTGAGGGTTTTTTTGGGCTCAATCTTTAGTTCATTGGTTGAAGGAAACCCTCCTGTGCTCATATCATCGAGCATTTTTGTTTGTGTGTGGATTTTGAATGTTAATGTACAACATTGAGTGTGTGTAGTGAAGGACAGTGAAAGTGTGCTTTGGGGAGGGGTGTATCTGTTATGTAGGTAGATTTAAGTCAGAGAAATATTGATTTCTTTGTTTTTTGGTTATATTTTTGTTACATAACTGTGTTAATGTAGATACAGTAATTTTGTCAGTAATTGTTGAAATGTTCTAGCTGATTGTGTGTTGTGTGGATCTGGTGCGCAGTTCATAATTTCAGGTTGTTTACAATACGTGGCACATTACTGAACTTTTCAATTTGCTACGCATTACTCATTGACCATTGTAGACAAACTGTTCTGTGTGTGTGTATGTGTGAGTGTGTGTGCGGTGTTCTGTGACATCAAATAATACACCATTTATTGTGCCACAGTGTAATTGCAGGCACAGCAGTGTGCACCTTATATCCACTGCAGCTGCCTGATTTTGTACTGCAGTCGTGATATCTTTTCTTTATTTTGCTGCTTGTACTGCCATAAAAATCTGCAGTCAGTGCCCCACCCCCACCCCCACTGGCAAAATGAATTTTTTTCTAGATTGGATTGTTTGCAACCTCAGCACCACTGGTTACTGAAGGTGTTTTCACTTGTGAATTTGTGTGACCATCTCTATCTGTTGCTGAAGCCACAGTTGTCTTTTTTTGGCTTCATATCCAGTGTCCCCCCAATCAGAGAGTGAATGTACCAAAATCTAAATTTGTTTAGAATATTGTTGTTGATCCCCCAAAATGCCCACAAAGAGATGTGCAAGCAAAGCTGGTTCTCACCATGGCACTGCTGACAGTGAGATAGTCTGTGGGTGTGGTAGTACGCAGATGCAGAAGTGCATTGCTGATGTGAGGAAAGGTATTTCTCCCACAACGTTTTTTACAGCCCAGTCAGTAGCTTCACTCATAGTTGGAGGAGATAATGTTTTCCCAGCCAGTGGTGTTAGTGCAGTTGCTGGTGGTGGTAGTATGAATATTGCTGCCTCAAGTTCGAATTCTGACCAGTGTACTGTATCCAAAAATATAGCGGAGTGTGAACCAGTGCAAGTGAGTGGCAGTGCAGATGATGTCATACTTCCCAGTAATATCCCAGTAACTGAACCTGAGGATTCTGATAATCATGTCAATGATAACGTACAATGTGATATTTCATCCACCGTGGTTCATGTCACGCATTTTCCATGCAGTGATTCACAGTGTGGTGAAAAAATATCAGGTGATGGTGGTGTTGATGATGATGATGAATGTGATGATGACGATGATGTTGCTGTGGTTGTAACATGCAGTTCACATGTCAGCATTCAAGCAGAAGATGTGGATGTGTGTGACAGTGATGTTGCTGAATATGACGATGATGTAATTGACCCCAGTTGGGACGTGGAGAAAAAGGAATTCAAAGTGGCTGTGTCCAAGTCTGTTTGCCTTAATCCCCCCCATGTAAAAACTTGTGATTTACCAGTTTCAGTTGATGATGATGATGATGACCCAGTAATAATGATAGGTAGTCGTGGTGGTCAGTTGCAGTACAGGTGTGCAGTGCCCAAAACATCACGTAGCCCCCCCCCCACTTCAGTGCTTAAAAGAATGGAGTTCAATAAGCAGCATCATGGACATGTTAAAGTAGAGCATCCCAATCCTTTGTTTGGGATTTTTTTTTCAAGATGCAAATGATGAGTCAGTTGCAATCTGCCAGGTTTGCCATGTGCGTGTGAGTCGAGGTAAAAAGGGGAGCCATCTGGGCACAGGAGGACAGCATATACATCTTAAGAACAGGCACTTGGAACTGTGGATCCAGCAGAAGATGGCAGCTAATACCACAGTGGGGCGTTCACCCTCGTCAGCAACCATAGCAAGCATGTTATCTCCTTCCATGAGTGTTAAGTCCAGTAGGAAATTAAACGTGTGCAGTAGTGAGGAAATAAGAACAGAGGATTACTACAGGTGGAGGAGCATAATGACTTTGAAATGTTGTCCAGTGCTGGTGAGAGTAGCAGTTTTGGTGGTGGTGGTGAATGCAGTATGTCTAGTGCAAGAGGTACATCAAACCTGGCCTTATTAGTGGAAACATGCCCATGTTTCACCACAAACTGACCATTATAACATAAAGAAACATTCAGAAAGCCGCTGGACATTCACTATAATGGAGCACACACCCATGCTCTCCCTTGCATCACGTCCTAATGTTGCTGAGAAAGAGGGGGCAGAATTTGGGTGGCTTTTCAGAATGGGAATTCCTTCATGATGTGACACACTATAATGAAATTATGGGAGGTTTTGACAGAAATGTATTGCACAATGTAAGGACATGTGGAGCAAGAAAGATTCCCCTGGAAGTAAGGCACCCATATATTGGGTGCAATTCTGTAAAGTTGGTGAATCTCTTTCATGTCTATTTCACAAACAAAATAGTTATAGAGCCTCAGTAATGTTTACTTTGTGTCGGTACTCATGAATTAGGTTTGAAGTCTTTAGCAAACAGCACGAAGGCAGAGCAATGCAAGTATGTTGTGCTAAACTGCATGTGTGCCGTCAGTGTTCTTTTCTGTGTGTGCATACATTGTCCAGCTTCATGCAAACATATATATGGTAAGACTTGTTGCAGTATCAAGAATAAAGATGACAAAGAATACCTGATGTATATTTTATTGGTACCATCAGCACAAGCGGAGTAAGTGATATGATATTTTTTCAGAGGTATCGGGTCAATGTGCACCTCAGTCACTCACAGTGCACACATGAGTTTGCAAAGATCATGGCACAAAAAACATATGCTCTCCTAAAAGTTATGTGTGCAGTATGTGACTAAGGTGCATTCTGGCCAGACACCTCTGAAAAAGTATTGTATTACTTAGTCCACTAATGATGATTGGTGACAATAAAATATACGTTATTCGGCTAGCTATTCTTTATAATATAAACACTGCAACAAGTCAGCAACAGCAATATATGTTTGCAACATGCTGCACAATGTCTGATGTAACACACACACAAAAAACAACACTGACTGAACACTTGCAATTTAGCACATCATACTTGCACTGCTCCCACCAGCTTGCCCACAAGCACTCTACAACAGAAAGTCAACATTACTGAGGCACTGCAACAACAGAAGGGCAAATGTCTATTACTAAACATACTAACATACTAACATACTATTTGCCAGCAGATTAGGCCTTATGGTCTATCAAGTCTGCTCGAACCTAGATCCTTAGTTGGGTGCCGAGACCCTCCCATCCCTTGTGCTCCAGAAACCCCTATCATCCATCCCCACCCCCCCCGGGACAGGCCATCATCTGATACATCCACTTTCTGTGTCTGTCCCACCCTCTCTTAAAGCCCTCCACTGTGGATCTCTGAACCAGCTCACCAGGCAGAGCATTCCAAGGGTCCACCACCCTCTCAGTGAAAACCTCCTCCTCTTTTCCCCTCACCCTTCCACCTTCCAACTTCAAACCATGCCCTCTGGTGATGCCTCCTGCTTTAGTCTAAAGATCCCTCCATGTTTACCCTATTTATTCCCTTGAGGTACTTGAAGACCTCAATCATGTCCCCTGTCTCTCCTCTCCTCCAATGAAAACAGGCAGAGCTCCTCAAGTCTGTCCTCGTAAGTCAAATCCCCTAGCCCTCGTATCATCTTTGTTGCCCCCCTCTGTACCCTCTCCAGGAGCTGAATGTCCCTCTTCAAGTGTGGTCTCCAGTACTGTACACAGTACTCAAGGTGTGGTCTAACCAGTCCATTGTACAGTGGCAGAATCACTTCCTTGCTACAACAAAAAACATACAAAAACAGTACAGCACAGTAGTGGGGGGGAGGGGTCCAGAAAAACATTTCTTAATGGGGGATTCCATGGTGTTCCAGCAGCAGGTGTAGCATTGTCAGTATTTGCAGCTGCTGTTGCTGGATTTCATCAACCTGCTGCTGCACAGCACCCACCCTCTCATTGCTTTCCTCGAGGGCCACCCACACCAGTGCAATGTCTGCCTGCATTGCAGGCACTATGGCGGGGTCCACTGCAACAGGAAACCCAGGTGGTGGTAGTGGTAGTGAGGGTGGTGCTGGTGGTTGTGGTGGTGGCAGTGATGGTGGTGGAGCAGCTGCTGCAGTTGCCCTCTTCCTGCTGCAGTGGTGAGGCACAACACCCCCAGCACCCTCTGCCACTACCACTGAAGGGCCATCAGGTGGACGCCTGGCCCCTTCGGTGGCAGCCTGCCACTCCACCTTGTGGCAGTTTGTCATGTGTATGCGCTGGCCACTGGTCCCTAAATGTGTCCCCCGTGGGCACGGCGCACCTGCACACCACA
Organism: Neoceratodus forsteri; assembly: GCA_016271365.2. Lineage (NCBI taxonomy): Eukaryota > Metazoa > Chordata > Ceratodontiformes > Ceratodontidae > Neoceratodus > Neoceratodus forsteri. Next base: position 108,295,528 of record JADMNL010000035.1, on the reverse strand, counting down.
TAGATGGCAGACCACAGTGGTGCTGTCTCCCCCCACACAGTTAAAAAACTGCCACACTGGGGAGCTGCAGGGGGGGCACCAGATATACTGCCTGGACCACCTTCATCTACCATGGACTCCACCTGTGGCTGTGGAGGTGGTGCTGCTGGAGCCCCTGCAGTGGCTACTGGTGGTGGTGGTAGTGGTGGACTAGATGGATGTGCCACCACCGGTGGCACTGGTGCTGCTGCTACTTCCACAGGGGGAAACGCAACACCCAAGAGTTGGGAGCAGTCCAATAACACCCGACCGCCCCCACGTGTGCACACTCCTCTCCTCTGCCCATGCCCACAAGCCACAGACTCTCCTCATCCCGGGTCCATCGTGCACAAGTCCTCGACTCTGACCGATGTCTCAATGCTCCGACCTTCACCCACACTCAGAGTCTCACACTCACACATGCACACACACAGGCACACACACATACACACAAAACGAAACATAAAAAAAAATTCAGTAGCAAAAAAACAATGACAAACACAGTACAAAAAAAATCAAGATTTAGCTTTTAAAAAAGCTGTTTTTTTTGTGCTCGAAATCACAACGATCCAGCTAGGAAACAATCTCTCCTCTCTCTACACCAAAAAGGCTTCCTCCTTCTACAACTGCAAAGGAGAAAGTGAAAGTAACTGCTTTTCTGACTCATTTCCTTCTTGCCTGGCTAAAGCATGTGACTTACAGTACTATAAGCCATGTGATGTGTGGGGGGCTGCCTATATTGTTGTCTCTTCACCTTACTTCACATTAAGGCAGAATGACAGTGTGAAGCCATAATGAGAAGGTGAAGTGAGTACTTTACGGTGGCCACTTCGCATAGTGTTCCGCCAACGCAAAGTGGCCACTTCGCATCCACTTCACCGGCGGATTTTAAATTCACTGCATCTCTACTCAGTGTCAGTAAGATGTATTACCCTAAGTACCCATGTGGGGCTAGAACACACAACTTTCTGATCTTCTGGCTCCACAGGTGAGAGCCCTCCCCTTGGAAGAATTTGGGATGTTTACTGCCTCAGCATTCTACTGCATGCAGACGAGCTTCATATTACACCTACGGTATTTGCAATAGTCCAGGCAAGGTAACAGTTCCCTGCTTTCTAGAAGTATTTTATTCCCTAAAACATGATAAAAGTTTCTAAAATATTGGGATAGGTAGTGTTTGACTCCCAAAACAGCATGGGTGCAACCATGCATAAAATGTTTGGGGGGGGGCATGCATCTGCTGAGCCTTTCACTTCAATGCTAATGTCACTGGTCATTCTGCATCACAGAAAAGTTGAGAGGGACTGGACCCCGTCACCCCCAATTGTGGTTGTGCCCATGCAGAAAGGGGGAAAAGAGAAAATTAAACAAATTATAAATTTGGCAGAATTGAAGTAAAAAAGTGATAGATTTATATTCTGAATGAAAATGGATTTTACCAGTAATATTTTATATCAAAATTCAAAAACTAGTCTCTTAGAATAATTATATTACAGATTTGGTACATGGAACCCAATAATAATTTCACTTCTCAAAAAAACTGAAAGGGCTTCCAAATTTGAAGTCATGGAAGTGTTTGACTGGCATCAAACATAAATTACTGCAACCCTTAAATCCAGGCCATTGTATTACAATTTGTGAGATAGATAGATAGACAGACAGACAAACAGACAAACAGACAGACAGATGCATTTTAGTTGTACATGGTTGGTTCCCTGCCATTACAATAAAATAACATAAAACATAAATACACATCACAACACAATACATACAGTAAGCACTGTGATATTAAACAGATAAACATTAGAACAATACCTACTAACATATCCATATTTAAAATCTTGTTTAAAAAACTATAAATAGGTGTGCTGGGCTATTAAACAATTAGTCAAAAGCTTGCTGAAAAAGAAAGGTTTTAACCTCCTTCTTACTGGTGGGGGAAGAGGCACAGATGGTAGAACTGAAGGACAAAGTTGCGTGCAAGGCTTTCAAAGTTCCAAAGTTCACCAGTCACATCATTTCAGCAGAATCATAACACTGGCAAAGCTTCCCAACCTGCCAAATTTTATACAATCAGACCTTGGGGAAACCTTGCTTTAGGCTTTCATAGGGGTTGCAGGTGGAGCTATGCAAAATTTTCAAATTCTGATTCCACCCAAATCCCATGGAATTTTTGAAATTCCACCTAATTCAACAGAATTCCATCAGTAATGGAATTCCAAACTTCTGAAAGTGGAATATTAAACAGCTCCAGTTTTGGTTCTTTCCCAAAGTCCCCAAATGGTAGCTTGCTTGCACAGGAGGTAAACTAGATCTGTTTAAAACATTTTCAGTTTTATTTTGTGAGGGGTAAAGGATCATACATGAGAGATGGCTACCCAGTCCCTTCCCCTTCCTGGTCCCTATGAAGTCCAGCTCCACCCCCCCCACAACCCCCTCACTCCAATATTTTGTGACATTGAAGTTTGTAGACTGTGATAGCAATGGGGGCATCTTTTACAACATATATATTTTTTTATCTATTGGAGGGTCACTAGGGGAATGTCATTGCCACTGATCAACAATGAAGGCTCTTCTTAGTTGATGTGTGGCACTGATAACCCTCTTTGACCCTCTATAACATAAAAAAAGATGTAGTAAAAGATGCCCCCATTGCTACCAAAGGAGCATGCCCCACACTTTACAAACTCTGATGTTACAAAACCTTGGAGCGCAGGGGTGGCATGGGGGTGGAGCTGGACTTCATAGGGACCAAGAAGAGGAAGGGATAGTGTGGTCAGCACTCAATTATGATCCCTTCACCTTCACAAAATAACAGCTGGCCAATTCCAGAATAGATCTGCAGTGCCTGTAAGCTACCAGTGGGGGTTGGCTAAGTAAATTGAAATGAGTATGACTTGTGCTCTAACTGTAGAATCATATTCCACACTTTGTGTGTACTGAGGATTCATTTTCTGCAAACCGCCAGAACAATATTCTGTGGAATATGTGATCTGGGGAACATTATTGCATGGTTTGCATAAAAATGCCTTTTCAGAATTCCATGGGATTAAAACTGAAATTCTGAAATGCATTTTGGAAGAGTAATTGCCATTCTGCATGAATTCTCCTGATGGCAATCTTCATTCCGCACAGCTTTAGTTACAAGAAACATCATAGGGGCTGTCTAGAAATCACAGGGGTCACAGTAAGAAGGCCTGACTAGCTATAATGATTCACGGACATCCACAAAAGTTTCAAATTGGGTTAAGGAGTTAGTGTACCACCTGAAATTAATACGGTATTAGTTTTTAAAAGCAGTTGACCAGTACCCTTTTATATGTGAGGTCCTTTTCCTTCACTTTTGGTTAATAGGAAGATTTTTTACCTGATGTTACAAGGTGTGTTATACTTTCTCCTTCCGATATATACAGGCTGTTTTTCCTGACCTAGGCATTATTCTAAGGTGGGTAACCTAATACAGTATGTTTTTCTTTCTCTTTTTTACTTTATTTCTGCATAATCAAATTGCCAACTTACAAAATGGTTACAATATTTGAGTTATTGTATGTAACAGATACAGTTTATAACTAATGTGTATGTAATACATGTTTAAAATCAAATAAATTTTTTACTGAAAAAAACCAAGGGGCCAGATTTTCAAAAGGCCCTTAGATCCACACAAGCTGTGTCAAATAACCAGTTTCAGTCAGATCTAGGTGTGCCGAATACTGTATGCCATATTTTGCAAGAAAAGCATTTTCTGTGACAAAGTCCCCCAAACTGACGCAAGATGTCCACTGTGTCAACAAAATGGCATAAGGGATGAGAATGATGCAAGCTGCACCAAAATTAACAGTGCAAGTTGAGTCAAACAAATGACTCAAGGAACGAAAATGACACATACTGAGTAAAAACATGGTGCAAACTGAGTCAAAAATGATGCAAGTTGAGTCAAACAAATGACTCAAAGAATTAAAATGATGCAAACTGAATAAAACAAATGGTGCAAACTGTAACAAAATAGTGTAAGCTAAGTAAAAAATGGTGCAAAGGATGAGAATGACGCAAGGTACAGGTAAGTAAAAAAAAAACAAATGACGCAAGGTACAGGTAAGTAAAAAAAAACAACAGATGAAATGGCCAAGACTAAGCCCCCAAAATGTTTTCAACTAATCCTGCAGGACAACACTGGCCCTTAACAGTAGCCTAGTCAGGTCTGACCACATACTGTGGGTCTCTTTACATGCTCTAGTGTCCCTTAGACTCTGGCTGGTCAAACAGCAACATGCATCTTAGGCACAAGGAGAGGACTTGCATTCTTTGAAAATCCCAAATGGGGGATGGTGCATAATTTTGGTGACGTTGGCATCCCTTCCAACATGGTGCAGGCATTGTTTTGGTGCAAGCATGGGGAAAGTCACTCTGGCATGTGCAGACCTGTTTTTGATGCAAGTACCATATGAAAATCAGAATTGGTGCAAGGATTGACACATCCTGCTCCTTGCGTCATTTGTTTTTGATGCAAGTACCTTGAGTCATTCTCTGGCCTTTTAAAATCTGTCCCTAGGTGTGATGTGTAGAACAGCACTCTGTCTGGCAGCTGATATGCCTAGCTCTGTTCCTCTAGTTACATCATCAGCACTGTGACCTCACTGATTGCAACATCACAGCTCTTCTGGAAGAGCTACTCAGTCACTACCAGGTCAGTCACCTGCGGTGCCGCTGTCATGGAGGTCACAGTGCTGATGATGTAGTGGGGAGAATAGAACTAGAAAAGTCAGCAGCTAGGCAGAGTGCTATTCTACACATCCAGCATTATGCAATCACATAGAAAACATTCTAATGAGTTAAAGGAAAAATACTTCAAAAATAAGTTACAACTGACTAGCTCTGAAAATTTGCACATTTTCATGTCTATTATTTTTGGTTCTACTGCCCTTTAACCTTGAAGTGCTAGTTCCAGGAAATCAACATGACAGCCAACCTTGTATTAAACAGAGATAGCAGCCACTTCATTCACCCTTGAGAGACAAACTGATGTTACCACTGGAGAAGTTGTGCTGGACAACATACAGCTTCCCCATCTGAAACATTTATATTCTGTCTAGAGGTTCCATACTGCTGTCCTGAATCAATGTAAAATAGGGCTGACTTGGGCACAGATATCTTTTGACTGCTGCTAGCTACTGGTAAGTTCTATATCTTGTTTGAAAATAGTTTATGTTTGCTTGCATGCATGCGCAAGAAACATTATGTGGCAGCTTTGGAGAGAAGCGGGTTGTGGAGGTGCAGCACTGTGGCCACCAGTGCTGCACTGCATTTGCAGGCTTGGTCCTCTTTATCCAATGTGGTGGCACATTGCTGATGACACTAGTTCAGCAAGTGTGCCACCAACTTGAAAGAAATTGGCCGCTGCAATAAGGGAGTGCCCCATCATTGCAGAGCGTGCCTTAAAGAAATTGGCCGCTGCAATGAGGAAGCACCCCATTATTGCAGGGCATGCCTTGCCTGCCAAAACATTTCTGTTCACCCCACTCCCTCCATTCTCCATTGTGGCACCAGGAATGCAGGTAAAACCTCCCACTCATTTCCACTGCATGCTGTCTGCCCCGCTCCCTCCATTCCCTGTCCAGGCACCCTCAGCATGAGTAAATCCTCCAGCTCCCTCCCACTGTGTGCTGTTCGCCCAGTCCCACTGTTCCCCATTCCAGCACCAGGAGTGCAAGTAAACCCTCCCACTTCCTCCCACTGTGCGCTGTCCACCCCCATTCCCTCCATTCCCCATCCCAGCAACTGGAGTTCAAGTAAACCCTGCCACTCCTTTCCACTGCGTGCTGTCCATCCCACTCCCCCCGTTCCCTGTCCCACCACCAGGAGTGCAAGTAGACTCTCCTGCTCCCTTCCACTGCATGCTGCCCACCCTGCTCTCTCCATTCCCCATCTCAGCAACTAGAATTCAAGTAAACCCCCCCTCGCTCCTTCCCACTGTGTGCTGACCGTCCCGCTCCCTCCATTCCCCATCCCAGCAACCGGAGCTTAAGTAAACTCTCCCATTCCCTCCCACTGCATGCTGTCCACCCCACTCCCTCCATTCCCCAACCCACCACCAGGAGTGCAAGTAAACCCTCCCACTTCCTCCCACTGTGTGCTGTCCACCCTGTTCCCCTTTTTCCCTGTCCCGGCAACCGGAGTTCAAGTAAACCCTCCCGCACCCTCCCACTGCATGCTCTCTGCCCCGCTTCATCTGTTTCCCATCCCACCACCAGGAGTGCAAGTAGAACCTCCCATTTCCTCCCACTGCATGCTGCTCACCCCACTTAATCCATTCCCCATCCCGGCAACCAGAGTTCAAATAAACCCTCCCGCTCCCTCCCACTGCGTGCTGTCCACCCCACTCCCTCTGTTCCCTGTCCCAGCCCCTGGAGTGTTTGTTCCAATTGTATGCTGCACAACTCCTTGCCCATAAAAGCAGACCCTACTGCATCACCCTGGTCCCAACTGCCCTACCAATGCCCATATGGAATCTATGCTAAGGACTCCCTTCTCCTGAGTTCAGTATCAAAAGAATATTGCTGCAATCTTGAGAGTGCAGTAAAAAGCAACTGAAATTATTAAAATATGGAGAGGTTAAGCTATATGGGAAATGCCTTGATCAGTCTGGTATGTTTTCCATGTGGGAAAAAGTCATGGGGTAAAAGGATTTCTGGTTTTAATATTCCTATGGCAGAAAAATCGGGGCACTCACCACCTTTAATGCATAGCACTGGAAGCTGCATCTCTTAAATGCATTTTATATTTATTTAAGAGTGCAGCAAACATCCATTCTGTGCCAAGAAATGCATTTGCGAAAGCAATGACATATGGTGGAAAATCAAGCAAAAATCTGTAGTTCAGAAACTAAGAGAGACCCCAACCTGATCTGTTTCACATCTGAACTGATACTTTTTCAAAGGTTTGCACAAATGTATTTGCACAAAATAGATATTTGCAGCACTTCTGAAACAAAAATGAGAGGGACTTAAAATACAAAGTACTTTGAGATACAATGTGTATGAAAAGTGTTATATAAATACAAATTTGTATTCTACTTTTACCATTATATTGCATAAGATACTGAGCGTGACAGCTGCCTGGGTGGTAGGAAATGGATACCATGAAATTCCCACATGGTCTTTTTTAATTATGTCTAGTATTTCCCATGTTCCTAAGATGCAGTTTGGCTTTCTTTACATCAGTGATGATCCATCAACTGTTAGTGCTTCCTCAATGTTGACAGTGCCAGGAATTTAATCACACTGTCTGATACCTGCCCACCAGGAAGCTTCCAATCCCAGGTTGTCAGAATTCAGCACACTGTGTGACCCGATTAGGAACCGGTGTCAGGCACACTGATCAGCACCCAGATGAGGGGGATGGGCCATTATCTGCTCTGTTGGCCAGATGGAGAAGCCATGCAGGTGACTTTGCCAGTCAAGTGATGAGATGGATGGATTTGTTGGGGCTTTCTAAAGCGAGGACCTGGACAGTGACCAAACAACCTACGGTCACACTCTGGCAGATATCCTGTCCCTTGTCTAGTCCATCATGAATTCTGCCACCAGAGGAATGAATCTTGCAAGTCTGGTGACCACCATTTTCTCTTTTCAGAAATACTTTTATGTTGCTAATGTTTCCAAACAACTTTTTTTTAATCTTTCAGACTTACTTTCTTTTTGGCCTTTTGGCTTTCTCTCGCAAAACCAAAAATGTAAACACAGATATTGAAACACAATCTGAACAGTGCGCATCAAGGAGACCTTCAAAATTAGCTTAAAAACTAGAGAACCTTGGTATAGTAAAACACTCCATGTACGTCTCAACTGGCTTTTTATGCACCATATCCTCTTCCTCAAAATCCAAGAACCTATCTGATTTTTAAAACATATTGTTATCAACATTGCTGCATGTTATAGAATACAATTGTACACATATAGGCATCGAAACCGATTCTGTAAAACATATGTCTCATTCATTTGCAGTTATACGAATAATTTAGCTAGTGGACTATCATGGTAGAAGTAACTCAGTCCCAGAACTCACATGTGAGTCGAAATGTTCTATATGTAACCTTATTCAAAATGACCACCTGGGGCTGACTAACATGACAGCATGTTAGAACTATTACACAGTTCAACACACTGCTGTGCAGTTCATTAGTGGGGAAAAGGTACAGGTGTGTAGATTCTGTGGAGACCACTTGTGTATTTCCCTGCTTTGCTAACCTGGCAGATGGGACCGCTTAGCCTACCCAGTCCATCCTGATGTTTCCTGCCTAAATAGTCTCCAGTGAACCTCACTCCTCCCTGCCCGTTTACTAATATACCACTATGACTATCCTGCACATGCTTGAAACCCCCTACTGTTTTCACCCCCACCACTTTCACTGGCAGTCTAGTATGTTCCACTGTTTAAGTGAAAGACTATCTCCTCACACCTCTCTCAAACTTCTCCCCTTTCAGCTCCACTGCACACTCCTTGGTCCTGGAGCTCTTCCTCATTTTAAAGAGACTCTCCTCCTGCACCTCATTTGCCCCGCATGGTACTCTTAGGTCTTGATCATGTCTCCTTTCACTCACCTCTCTTCCAGGGTGTACATGTTGTGAGAGGTCCATCATTCTTTCCTAGTAGGGCTTCTTCTACAGTCCCAGGTACCATTTTTTTTTTTTTTTTGCTATATACTTTTTTGTCTGCTCCTGTATGCCTGGGCTGCTTTTTCCCCTATTCTGGCAGCCACTTAGGGATTCCAGCTGCCGTCCAGGTGTCCACAGTCCCAGAGGGTCATACCTGTTCCCCTATGGCTAGCCCCCCCCACAGGGGGAAGGCGGGGAGCCCCCTATACTCACCCACCCTTAAAAGATCCAGTTCAGTGCCCTCCAGAGCCAGCACCTGTTTATGGCCATCAAGCTCCTCCTCTATTTTTAATGGTTACTCCCCCAGGTGCTGATGGTATGCAAGGATGCCAGTGGAAGGGAGCATGCACACTTCTGCATGTGCCTCTTCCTGGCATCTGCCCCAACTCCACCCCTCAGTACAGCATAGCACCTTGTCCCCCAGCCTCCGCCAGGGGACAAGCAGGTGCCAACTGTTGGGGACCCCCCTCCCTGGAGAAGGACAGCAGTCTGATGGACACTCAATCCTTCTCCTGCCCTGCCAACCCTTGATGACCTGTACTCATTACCGAACATGGGTCGCTGGCATGGCATGTTATAGGTGATGATCCAAAGACACACCGCAATAGCTATCCATCTCTACAGGGTGGGGTTGGCATCACTTCAGTGCTTCACTGCCCTTCCTATTCTACATCTGTCTACCTCATGCACATCTAATGCTAACACCAGCAAGCAAACATTCGGCATTGACAAATGCTTGTTATATATGCATCTTCCATGGAAAACATTATATCTAACAAAGTGCACTTATCCGTAGTTCCTATTTTTGCCCATAAAGGGAATAGCCAGTAAGCTCTAGGTTTAACATACCAGGAGCATGCAAACATGATGAAAAATAGGTCCTCAGTTTCTTTAAGTGTACTATTACAAAATGTTGCCATTGGCTCTGTTATCTTCCCATATCTAGCTTCTCATACATTGCATTTAAACAGTTCCATTCTGTATCTTGTATACATGTTTCTTAGTACATTATCTGTCAGAACATCCAAATAATATCTGTTAGCATGAATATTATTGTTTTGAACCAGCCAAGGTGATATCTTGAGTTTTGCTTCAGTTTATAATTGTCTTTGTACAATATGTTTTATATTACAGACTGACCATAAATCCCATGTCAACATGTCCTTTGAGGGATTTATGTGATAATGGTGAAAGCCTAAAGGTAATCACCGTTATTGTGAAGTCAGAGTGCCAAAAATTTATTTTCGTACTCAGACACCCCGGCAAACAGCAAAATGGCACCAGGGACTTCGTTTTTTAATGTTTTAAGTGGAGGGCTGTGCCCCTCGACCCCCCCCCACATAAGGATTCTCAACATCGGGGGGTGCATGTTTGGGGGGGGGGACTGAAAACATTACAAAAAAAAGGTTTGTATGGTGCACAACAAAAAATCACCAGCACCCCAGACCCAAACTCAGTACCTTGCTGACCAACCCCACCAATCCACCCACCATGCCACGGGGTTGGCTTGACCAACCATGGCACCATCCCTCACATTCCTTCCCACCCCTCACTGTGCATGCTCACTCCCACCCCTTGCGTTTATGTATAATGACATCCTGTAGCTATATTTGCCGACCCCACCATCCAGCCGCCCTACCCTACGGTATCCCACGATACATGCACTGGGGATGGGGCGACGCTATTGTAGGTGCCCAATCCCCAGCTCAAATATCTTGTGCTACCCTTTGGGGTACTATAGACCCACTGTACACAAAGTTTTAGCATAGTTTTCCTTCTTAGATTTGGTAAACATATTTTAAAACCAGATACTTGTATTTGTTAGGCTGGTGCTATCACTGACTGTTAATGTGGCATCTGGAGGTATTCTTGGTGAAATAAGAGTGCTTTCATGGTCACTCTTAGAGTGAGACACAGCAAAGATGAGCTGTTTGATCACTTTCAGAACACAAGCAACACCATTTTTATTTCACCAAGAGTGGCTCTGGTTGCCATATTAAAACATAGGAGTTCTGCTGAGTTTGTCAGCTAACAAAAGCAAAAAAAAAAAGAAATAGAGCTGCAGATTGGGATGGTGTTGCACTGTGCACAAGTCATGGCCATACTCATCTTATGAGGGACAGATACAGTAGGCGAAAGTAATGCAATGTTAATAACGTGCGTTTATGGCACAGAAGCTGTTGTGTAGTAGTTACAAAGGGACCAATTCTAAGAAGGTGTTGTGCATGAGTTACACAGAGAGCAGATGGCAAGAGACAGGGCTGCAAATCAGGTGTGGCTTGCTCACTGAACAATGCATCGGTACAGTCATGTCATGAAACAGCAATGGCAAAAATCAACATTACAGTACATTTCTGTCATTCCTGTCTTCATACCATCACTGTGGTATGCATTATTTCTTGTGCAGTACTTTCTTAGGTGGCAGATACAGTACACTTTCACAACGTTTAAGAGGAATAGAAGTGTTTTTCTGTGGTTGGACAACCTATTTAATAAGTGCAATAGCACACTCCAGGGTATAGGGTTTTTGAGAATTAATGAATACCTCAGTTGCCATGAGGACACTTGGCTTGCATCCTCATGCCTCACAATGCACCCAGGGTGTTCATTAATCTCCAATAACCCCATCCCCTGTTGTGAGTTATTACTTACTTACTGTATGTGTTCCTCATAAGAGGAGTGTGACCATGACTCATGTACAGTGCAACACTCCCAATGATCAGCTCTGCTGCTGTGTTCTGTGATATGCCTGTGACTGCCGCTCACCCTCCCTCGCAGCAGACACTTCAGCACGGTTGCTCGCTGTGTATCAAGGAGGTGCTGTGATGCCTGTTGCTCTCTGTCTGCACGTAGGACAGGTTCTGGATGACTCCTCAGTTTCGTATGATTGCGGGAGCAGACATGGCACACTTCTAAGAGGTTCCTGAACATCATGGTAGCACAGAATCCTGAGTACTGTTCATGTCATTGTATGATTTTGCCTGGCAGCACTATGGCACAGAATGCCAAGGACTGCTCGCCTCACTCTCACTGTGGGGCAAGAAGTCACACAGGTGCATTGCTGTGCCTAACATAACATGACATGCATCTAATGTGCACGGCTCACGCACTGTTCCCCATTATTGTATTTATTTACAGTGTGTCCCACGGCATAATGCTTGGAACAGAAGAACAACGGCACTGTTGCAGTATAATTATCTCCTTACTGATCATGTCTAGAAACAGAATGAACAACTGTTTTACAGATAACTGCAATTTATTTATTTATTTAACTTTTGTTGACCAGGTAAGCACATAAGACAAAACATTTGCCTATTTTCAGATGCGACCAAGGAGAGTACAATGAAAGACAAGTTCATACAGAGAACCACATGGTACCAGTTAAACATTACACAGAAACACATAGCACCAATTGACATTACAGGAGCAGTCAATGATTAAACACAGTTGCATAGGAAAATATACATAGAACACATAACATGCTATAGTTTCCATGATCAAGGTACATAAGTTTCACAGTGTATGCTGACATCCCTTTGTCCCTCCTGCCCTACTTCTGCATGCTGTTGGTGTCTCAGGACCTGTCATGTGTAGCATGACTGTTTCCTTGCCCTCTGCACAGTGTGCACAACAGTAACAGCACATTATGCCATCTTTCTCTGACCACAAAATGGTGCACATTCCTTGTTCACAACTAATGATGCCTACTTTGTATGCATGACTAATATGACATGTTACTTGTTCTCTACAACAAAATATATTTGCTTCACAAGGTCTATTGTCAGTCCTTCTCCTCCCCTGGGCTGCTTACTCATGCTGATGGCACGACACTGTCATGTGCAACAACACAGCATGATTTCCCACTGCACTGTTTGTGCAAGATTAACATTGACATGCTATGTTTCTCTCAGCACATACTGCTACAGATTCCTTCTTGATGTCTGTTTCTGTCTATCATAACACTTTATCATGGACTGGTACCAGCATGGTATACATTTGCCAGCAACTATGCCTAGCCAGGAGATGTGAAACAATACAAGTTGGATATGCACTTGCAAACTTTGAGAAACATGAATGCTAGTTGAATTAGCCAGTTCCTTACACACATATCACATGGTCTTTACAGTCTCACTAAAGAAGTCACCAATGGTGCTGTATGGCCCCACATGGCTTGCATCCACCAACCCATGGCTCTGCTATCACTGAACTCACATACTTACTTGGTGTGATAGTGCACTTTGACTGTGCTGTGGTTTGTACAAGGACTCACATTGAACCCAGGAATTGTGATGCTTCTTTCTACATTGGTAAGGATGGGTGTTGATTAGCAGGCTGCTACAGGCAGGTTTGATACTGCTCCTATCTGGTTCTGCTGCACAGGTCTCTCCCTCTCCTGACTTGCCGGCAACTGTGATGCTATTTGCTTGCTAACAGTGCCATCCAACACATTTCCACTGCTGCTGCTGCTGCACAGTTGGACACTTCTGACCCACGGAGCTGATCTTGCAGCTGTGTGCTGCTGCTGGAGAGCTGTCTTGGTTGCTGAAGTTGACAGCAACCCTGACTGATTATTCATTGGCATTCCAATGTAACACTTTTGTATTGCTGCTGCTGCAGAGAGAAATGCTACTGTCAGATGTGTCCATGGAGGATGTCAAAAGTTTGCTCCACTTCTCCAGATCATTGCTGGAGGTGCTCCAATAATTTCTCGAACTGGTCTCACACTGGTGCCCTATCAAACTCGTGATTTCTCCAGATGTCAATCCTGCGTCTGACAACATTTGTACTGTGATTCTTTAAATAGAGTGATTGGTTTAATGCTGTGTTAAACTGGCCTCCTGTGATATTCTGCATGTCAGATTCATGTGGAAATTCACACCTCTTGGCTACAGTGTGTACCAGTGACTGTCTGTAGGGTGGATTACTTTCTTGAGGTGCAGATACAGAGCTGGAGTGTTGAGTGGGCACCGACTTACATCAATCAATCTTTATTTAACCAGGTGGAGCACCATTGAGCAAACTCATTAAAGAGATCCCTGACTATAAGCTCTTTCATAGAGACCATCAGGGTCAAACCAGAGGAGGTGTTTGCCTGTATGTTTGGGACGATATTGCTTCCATTCAGCTCCCCCATTCCTATGAAATAGAAACTCTTTGGGTAAACATTCAAATTAAGGGGCAGCCCCAGCTGCTGGTTAGTACTTGATATAGGCCCCCTTCAGCAAATCATGACTACACGTCACTGTTAATTAAAGACATTGCAACTATGGCTAATAAAGGTAACATCTTAATTCTTGGGGATTTTAATATGCCCTCTATAAATTGGGATTCTTTATCTAGTAGCAATCAAAGTGAAAGGGATTTGGTATTGCTTGTAGCTGATTTAGGACTCAAACAGGTTATTACAGAGCCAACATGAGGGGGTAATATATTGGACTTAATAACTACCAATGTAGGAGGTAATATATCAAATATTGGCATCAAGGACCCATTGGGCAAAAGTGATCATTATTCTATCCTGTTAACATTAACTTTTGATTACCAGCTTACCCTAAGTCACTCTCAGTTTAAAAAATATGACAATGCTGATTTTGATAGCATCAATGAACACTTAAAGTCCCATGGGAGAACATTTTGCCACCTCCTTCCCTTGAGGAAGCCTGGAGGTACTTGAAATCTGTGATTCTCAGCCTTGAAGAAACATTTGTCCCCACAATCAAGAAATACAATAAAAAGTGGAAGATTCCACTGTGGCTAAATGGAACTATAAAAAACAAATTAAACTCAAACAAAGGTTATTTTCATTACTATAAAAAGTGTAATGGTAATAATAATAAGGAGCAAACCTTACTTAAATATAAAAAAGCAATAAAAGATTTAAAACACTCTGTCCTGCAGTCCAAAAGGAATCTGGAATTCCGATTAGCTCATTCCAAAGATAGCCATAAATCTTTGTTCTCCTACCTAAATCACAAAAAAGGGAACAGCAGACAAATGGGTCCACTCATAGTTAGTAATTCTATTCTATCTTCCGACAAAGAAATTGCAGATGCCTTTAATGATCAGTTCTGTTCGGTCTTTTCTAAAATAGTAGTATCTAAGCTATGCCATGACACTGCCTGTATCCATGCTAATTATATAATTTCAGAGGCTGATACACTTCAGGTTTTGCATTCATTAAAAAAACGTCAAGTCCGGGACCGGATAATCTCAACCCTAGGTTCCTACTGGAGACCGCTGATGCCTTAGCTTATCCCCTAACATTTATCTTTAACAAGTCACTTCAGGAAAGCCTAATCCCACAAGACTGGCAAAATGCCATGGTTATACCCATTTAAAAAATAAGGCAGTCATTCTAAATCTGAGAACTACCGTCCTATTAGTTTAACTTCGGTTATGTGCAAGTTAATGGAGAAAATTATTAAAGATCTTTTAAAAAAAGAAATAATATCTATGAATATCATAGATTATACTCAGCATGGCTTCAAATGGGGTACTCCTGTACCACTGATTTAGTGTTCTTTTATAACTATAGAAGTGAAGGACTAGATTCAGGCTGCCCTATGGATGTAATCCTGCTGGATTACAGTAGGGTATTTGACAAGGTGTCTCATGGTAAGCTTATAAATAAATTATTAAAATTAGGCTTCTCTCCTATCCTGATCAAGTGGGTTAACTGTGGGCTGTCTGACAGATGACAACGAGTCAGAATAAATGGTATTCTGTCTGAAGTGGGAAGTGTGACCAGTGGGGTGCTGCAGGGCTTGGTTCTCGGGCCTACACTGTTTAATGTATTCATCAGTGACATGCAGATAAACCCAGATAATCTGCTTTCCAAATGTGTTTATGATACTAAATTGGGTGGAAAGGCTGTCACCATTACTAATAGGTTCATACTTTCTAGTAATCTGAAAATCTTTGAACACTGGGCCCATTCCAACAGTAAGATTCTAAACCCAGACAAATGCACTGTGTTGCACCTAGGTAAAAACAATCCACTACAGACCTATTTCTTAAATGATACCCACCTCAAAGTATCTGCTAATGAGCATGATTTAGGGATATTTGGGCCCTGTGCATGATGTATATGTGCTTTGCGGAGACATGCATAGGGTGGGCACATAAGTGCTACGACAGACCACCATGCAGGCCACCACACAGCAGCATGCATGGCCGGTGTGTAGTGGGCATGCAACAAGTCCATATAGCATTATGCAGCCACTGCACCATGCAGACACTCATGATACGAGCCATGTACACAGGTGCAGAGGCACACGCCAAGCACATGCACAACAGCCCATTCAATGGAAAGCCGCACAGACTGCAGTGCACAGGGTATGCCAGGGAGAAGGTGGCATACCAGACCATGCAACACACCAGTGTGAGCCCGCACAGGCAGACATGGCCTGCAGACCAACAGGCACAGATGTGCCAGCACACCAGCATGTGAGACACACCGGGGGCAACATGTCTGCAGCATAGCATCGGCAGTGGCACAGCACTCTATATGCACAAACACCACCCTCAAGTGCTAGCGACCCATCACGACAGTGGTACAAGTATGCCACATGGGCACATGGCACAATTGTGGCATGTGCAGATGTTGACCCAGCAGGGCCACAACGCTGTGGCTCCTGTGTCAATGGTGTGGAACAGCACGCACACCCCCGAGATGCCGGACACAGTTGAGCAGTGGATGCAGACCTGCACAGTGGCCATACCATGCAACATGGCACAGCATGGGCATAGAGTGCCCCCCAGCAATGTTTACGTGCCCCCCATGAGGTGCGCCATGGGCACATGGGCCACGACTGCGGTACACGGGGGACACAGGTGGCAGCCCAATGTAGTGCAGACCAAGGCAACCATTTATGACCGTGAGACCCAAGTGCCTGTCTGCAAGGGCAACCAGGGTGCACTGGAGAGGGTACGTACCCAAAACTGAGACACATGGGTCAGCATGTGGAGTATTTGGGAACCAAACCCTGTGCCACCAGACCACACCCATGCATGGCTCAGCACACCAACCCCCACCCAATACTGCCAGCCCCAGTCAGCGCACACACACTGAGGTGCTGTGTGGCATCCCCCCATAGGCCCACACTGTACAGCAGCCCAGCACCTCCGAGCCCTCCCCCCCAGAGATAAGAATGACACTGATGTGGAAAACGTAAGTATATTACAGAAGCGCACAGCACAAACAGGCACAGACCTCAGCAACGCCGCCCCCACCCACCCCCAGGCAACAACAACTCACAGGGCACAGTGAACCATGTCAGCCAACAGGCACCCCCCCACACCCAGCATGCTGTCCAGTCCATTCAGAGGTGTGTGTGAACCCCCACTCTGCCACATGATCAGATGCCTCTGGCAGGCATGCCCACAGGCTGGAATGGCCTCGGCCATGTTGGCATCGATCCGCCACTGTCCTGTGACTCCTCTTGATCCCTCAATGGCAATGGCAGTCCCCTCTGACCACCCTGGTGCAGCACCATACACTTCACAGGCCCACGGCAATGCTGAAAAGCAAAAGGACATGTATCAGTATGACACAGGCCCTGCACACTGGGCAAAACACACAGGGCACATGCGTGCATATCTACCAGTGAGGGGATGAACACATCCTAGGCTCTGTAGCCCCCGTCCTCATAGTACAGATCACCCCCAGTGCCCTTAATGATGAGACAGTGGGGCAGCCACTCCTGGAACTGCTGCCACCATGCCGCCCTGGAGTCCACTAGCACCTGCGCCCCATCCAGCTGGACCTGCAAAGCGAGCTCTAGCCTGGCAGGCACACCTCCATGATCCTGTGCAAGGGAAAGGACAGCCATGAGTATACAGGGCAATGCTGCTGGCCCCACGGCCCCTCCATGGCATGTGACACTCACCCGGTAGAATGCCCTGATGGTCCACAGGGTGCTGAATCCTCTGCCATCTGTGTAATCTCCCTCAGCGACATGGAAAAGGTGCCAGTGAAACATGGCCCTCTGCTCAACCATATGCCTTTCTATGATGCAGAATGTTAACACCACTGCCAGGTGCACATGGTGTGGCACATGATTCCAGGCATGCCCTGCCTTGCAGACACACCGACGGCTGGGTGTTCCTGCATCTGTCCACCAGCACAATGGCTGTGGTGGCAGCACAGAGGCAGTACCACACAGATCAGACTGAGTCAGTAGCGAGATGTGTCTGGGCATGCTACTGTGTGTCTACCTACTGGAGGAGATAGCAGAATGAAGACGGTCTTGATACCACCTCCCATGGGTGTTTAATGTCCACATGGATGCTGCAGCTTTGTGGGATACACACTGCACTGAGTGATTCTGCCTACCATGGGACACCATCACCATGTTGTGCAATACCATTCATGGGGAGGTGGGCCCACGGATGTGCCAGTCATGCGTCATGATGGTGGAGACACAGGTTCTATGCGTGCTGGCCTACTATGCCGCTGGGTCATTCCAGCACGTCACCGGTGTCACCATGGGGGTGAGCCAGTCCTCCGTATTCAGGGCCATAGCACAGGTGATAGATGCCATGGTGCAGCACATGGGGCACACATCACCTTCCCAAAGACAGCTGCGGAGGTCAAGGCTACAAAGGAGTTTTTCTATGCCATGCATTGCATGCTGAATGTCTGTGGAGTCATCGATGGAACACATGTCCCATCCTCACACCCGCCGCACATGAAGAGGCATACAGGAACCATAAGGGGTTCAACAGTATCAACTGTCAGATTGTGTGTGATACATACAGCATATTCATGGATGTGTGCACCAGGTACCCAGGCTCAACGCTTGATTTCTACATCCTGGATGGATCCAGCATGGGTGCTTACCTCCGTGATGGGTGCCTTGATCGCTGGCTGCTATGTGAGGCACCACAAACATGTTCTATGGGTGTAGCACATGCCGAAGAGCCAGACACTGACATCTCGCTCATTCCCATTGCAGGTGACAGCGGCTATCCAGTGAGGGCAACCCTGCAGATGCCGTACCATGCACGGCTGATGCCTGCAGAGATTGCCTACAACGTGGTACACAGATGGATATGGGTAGTCATGGAGTGGACCATCGGCCAACTGAAGAAACACTTCAGATGTACTTCAGATGCCTGGACCACACCGGTGGCAGACTCATGCTGTGCCCGGTGAAGGCATGCAAGGTGTTTATGGTGTGTGTCATGCTGCACAACATCAGAAAGCGTGCAAACGTGCCACTGTCTGCTGATTCCCCCGATGCTCCACATGACAAGGGGGCTGATGATGCTGGTGCAGTGCCCACTGGGGTCCAGGAAATGGCAGGCAGCCATGCAGCCTGGCAGCCACTCATGCAGGGCACATTCACATGATGACTGCACACCTTGCATGGGGCCGGTGAATTCTGGTGGTGCATGATGATGAGGCTATACTTGAGTATGGCATACCATGGGTGGGTGTGGGTGTGGGTTGGCGGGCATGCTCATGGCTGCACCGGGGAGGCGGGTGCCGACGGTACACATGTGCATGTGCCAGACACCCATGGTGTGGTATGACACCTCTATCCCAGCCCCTCAGGATCCATGCAGTCATCAAGCCATGCAGACACCCTGGTGCCTAGCCGCTGTGCTGGTGTGCATTTGTGTGAGCCACTGCTATCACGCTACCGTTAGTGGTGGCAGAGTCCCCCTGCATGCCGTCCTCCCCTGTGTCCCCACTGTCCATGCCTGGCAATGCAGCTTGCACCATGGGTGTCTGCAACCCATTGGATGTGTCCGTGCCTGGCCCTGGCATGCCGTGCTTCACAGACCGCCTGGTGTCTCTGGTCCACCCTGTGCTTGGTGTGCCTCTGTGTGCTGGCACAATGCACTGTATGCCACTGTCCATGGCTGTCAGCCATGTGGGCAGGTCCTCACCGGCCCTGTTGTGTGCGGTCCGCAGCATGTCCTGCATGCCCTCCAGCATGACCACACACCTCAATATGGCGGTATGCTTCTTCCACTGCACCATGGTCTGTGCTTCCACTGCAGTGGTTGTCCTGCATAATTTCTCAAGTCTGTCCCAGGAAGTGACAGACTTGAGATGATATCACTTAACTGCTGTAGTATAAAAAACTACAAGAGATGTGGTGTGTGTGTGTGTGTGTGTGTGTGTGTGTGTGTGTGTGTGTGACGTATAACTTGTTTGAGGCAGTGCAAGGATTTAGAGGCGGATATCATCTTTTTGCAGGAAACTTATCCTCTTTGGCCAAGTTCACTCAGGTTAAAAGAGCCTGGTGAGGAGGTCCTTCCTTTTGGTCTTTTAGTCCAGATACAGCAGATGGGGTAGGAATTATTTTTAACCACTCCACAGTACAAGTAACACGGCTTATAGACATTTGGCCAGGTAGAGCTTTACTTACTGATCGTTATTATAAAGGGTTTTAGCTCCGACTGGTTAATACCTACGCCCCCCAAGTAAAAACTGCGAGGATTGATTTATTTCAGCAGATTAAGCCTTATCTCTTCACTTCCAAACATGCTGTTTGGGGAGGTGATATGAATTGTAGTTTAGATATTCGTATAAGGAGCAATGTGCAACAGAAAACCTATTGTGATTCACATACACTCACACAAACATTGGTGGTTGCAAATATGAGGGATGCCTATGGGGGCTTCATACGGCAGATGAGTTTACTTATCGGAGGGCTTCCTTTTAAACTAGGATAGACTATTTTTTTATTTCTAAATATTTAATACCACAACTTTTTTCTGTATAACATTGTAATTTTTTGGATCAAAATGTACTTTATTGTGTTTTGGGGCTCCATCAGATTCCCACACGGTTCCCTGCTATCAGTAAAAGATGAAAATTAAATTCACAGTTATTAGATGATGTTCCTTTCTTATCCCAACTTCGATATTTCCTTACTTCTCAAAAATCAGTTGCAGATTTTTATGATGACTGGGTTTCCTGGTCGATGGATACCAAAATAGCCATTAAGGATTTTTCTATTTCTTATGGTAGAAGGAAGGGTACATCTGATTATTTACAATATTTAGATTATAGAAATCAGTATTATAAATTATTATCTAGTCCTCGGGTAATGTCCCTGGAGGTGCAAACACAATTAGGGGTTTTAAAGAAGAAGATGAAACATTACCAATACAATAGGGCAGTGTCGATGTACGCAGAGCTGAAATTTGGCACACAACAACAACCTTTTAAAGATCCATATGTTGCATGTAAACAAAAATTGGATAGAAAAACTATGACTGGTTTACAAAATAATAGGGGCCAGATTAAGACATCGGAAGCTGAAATGTTGGAGATTGTAGAACAGCATTTGTCTTGAGTTTTTAATACTAGGTTTACTCCAATTGTTTTTTGGAATGACGTTCTTCACTTCCCGGTTCCCCAAGTATCACATTCTGAAGCAGATAAATTACAAGAACCTATTTCTCCCTCAGAAGTCCTTGCAGCCACAAATAAACTTAGAACAGGGGTTTCGCCAGGGACAGATGGGATCACAAACGAGTTTCAGAAAACCTTTAACGAAGACATGAGTGTCATTTTATAATGACATCTTACAATTTGGTTTAGAAGATGCAAAATTTAACCTTGCAATTCTTACATTTATACACAAAAAATGGGATGTTACTGATTTGAACAATTGGAGGCCAATCAGCCTGCTAAATACAGATTATAAAATTATTTCTGCTCTTCTCTGTAAGAGGCTACAAATTGTAGCACAAGGGGTACTTTACCTGGCACAAACGTGTTCTATTCCCCGTCAATCTATCCAGCAAAATCTAAAATTCATCAGAGATATCTGTGAATTTGGAGCCCAGGATGAATTATCAGGTTTTATTTTAGCTTTAGATCAATCCCAAGCTTTTGATAAAGTTCCTCACACTTTCCTGTTCCAAGTTCTAGAGAAGTATGGTATCCCTACAACCTTTCTTAACTATATTGGTACATTATATACTAATGCGCATTCCTGTCCCTTAATAAATAATCTCCTGGGAAATGAAATTTGTTTAACACAGGGGGTTAGACAGGGATATCCAATTAGCCCTTTGTTATACTCTCTTGTGTTAGATCCTCTAATACGAGAAATCGAATATACTCGATTTATTCATGGTTTGACTCCATCTTTAACCATGCCGGCTCAAAAAATCTTTGGTTTATGCGGATGATGTATGTTTATTGGTGGCAGATGTCCAATCTGGTCATGAGGCACTTCAGGTAATCGAACAATTCTCGGCGTTGAATGATACCATTCTAAATTATGGAAAATGTGGTTGTCTGTCAGTAGGCAGGACTCCAACAGTACAGAATATAGGGGGTACACCTGTTTCTGATTCCCTTAAAATTTTAGGTCTCAGTTTTGGGAGTGGGGACCTGGCAGTATCGAACTGGGAGGAGTACTTGGCGATCAGTGAGCACAAGGTGCAGCAATGGAAAGCCTGGGGTTTTCGAAAAAAAGGGTGATGGTAATAAAGAGGGTTCTATTGCCAGTCTTTTTTACATGTCTGTTCAGTTTTTCTGGTCCTGACCTCCTGGAAACTAGACTTTATAGTTGTTTCTTTCAGATGGTATGGGGAAGCAGGTTAAATCCCATCAAAAGGGTGTTTACTTATTTAAAAGTTTCACAAGGTGGACTGGGGATGATTAATCCATTGTTTTGTTTTTTTCACTCTTTTTTTATGATATCTTCTTTTCAGGTTAAAACCCTGCCTGATGACCATCCATGGTCAGAGTGGACCCAGTTCTTATTTCATCCATTCCTGGCCCAATGGGAGGGTGGGGGCATACCAAAACAAAATTCCAAATGCGCTACACCGTTTTATGCTGACTCAGCAGTCAGAAAGCTCAGGGAATGGAAACTGGGTAAAGTGCAATTATAAGATATTTCCAGGAAGAATTTGTATGCTGAAATTATGGGCAATGTTTTCTTTGTACAAGTAGATTTCCTCTTTTGTGTCCCTACTAAGATACCTCAGGCATTACGCATATTGAAGGATAACAGGGTATCACGTCAAATGTGGGATGTTCAATAGCTCAGCTGCCATGGTAGATTAGGAGTCAGGGGTAACCTGAAGCACAAACCTATTGCAGATAGGCAATGCATTAAGCCTGAATGTGCTGGTCAGGTAGAAACCCAGGAACGTTTATTTCTTCGCTGTCCTCATTCAGTGAAATTTTGGACAGATTTAGCATTTAGTTGGCAAAGGGGCATAGCACACCATATATCTTATCAGAGTCTTATTTTAGGCGTTTATACTGGGTTCTTAGAGAGGTATCATTTAAGCACATTAACTTTAGTATTTGCATGTATTAAATACTATTTATGGCAAGCCAGATGTCAGTTTTCTTTACAACACACTGTACTTCTGAATATTGTTGTACTTAAACGAATTGAACAAACTCTGGTTAAGCAGAAAACTTTGGAGCATGATTCTCTGGACAGTCAAGTATTGTTCAATGTTTGGAAACATATTGTATGTATTTCTTGATTTATTTGTTTTGCTTTTTCTCTCCTATGTAGTTAATGGCAGACAGTAAGAGTGTTGGATTTTGTTCTACAGCCTGTATGATTTTTGTATAGGGGATTACTTTTGATTTTCTTTCAGTACTTTTGGATTGCTGTATGTCTTTTCATTGATGATGTATTGTCTGCCTTCTAATAAAAAATTCCCCTACTCTTTTCGATAAGTGCCATGGGATCTTTAACATCCACCTGGACTACCACAAAATCCAGGCAGATGGGACCTTGATTTAATGTCTCATCCAAAAGACAGCACCTCAGAAGTGCAGCACCCCTCTTATGCTTCACTACAGTGTCAGTACTGGGATATTAACCCAAGTGCCAGATGTGGGAACTGAACCCACAGCTCTCTGATCTCCTGGCCTCAAATTATGTAACTGGTGGTCTTATGGACTCTCTCTCTTATCACATAAAACTGAATCATTTTAGATCTTTCTTGGTATTTGCTAACCTGAACACAGTGTTAGCTCTTGCCTTTGTATCACATTTTTAAGTTGTTTTAGCACCAGCCTGTAATTATTGATGTTGCTAGCAGTCCAATCTTTCTTCATTTTGCTTTACCAGTTCCTCTTTTTCGAGATACATTTCCTGACCCTAGTATTGAGCTATATGGGTTTCTTGCTGCTTCTGTTATATAACTGCTTAACTGGGACATACCTGGCCTCTAAGAATGAAACAGTACTGTTAAAAATATTCCAAAAACCTTCATTGTCCATATTTACAGTTAGGCCCTCCCAGTCTAGTTTTAGTAATTCTGCATTCAACTCAGCAAAATGGGTTCTACTGTAAGTTTCATACATAGTCTTCCCACTGGTAAACTTTCTGGTTTTATTAATTTCAAACCTTATATTCTTATGATCACTGTTGTCCTGGGGGGATTTACACTGTTGTTTAATATATCAGAGCTAATGCTAGTCAATGCTAGCTTTACCCTCAGGCAGGACCACTCGTGGAGCTGCTCCTGTCTGCCCTGCCATCCCAGCACAGCTTTACCCTCAGGCAGGACCACCTGCGCAGCTGCTCCCATCTGCCCTGCCATCTCAGCACAAATACACCTCATTCATCCTCCTTTATTCTGGAATTTCAAACTTGGTGCCTTTTTTGCTCGGCTTCCAGGTTACTCTCGGAGGCTTGTTGGAAGAGATTCAGGCTGATACTGAGCATTTACTGCTCTGCTGATTGTGACTCTGGATGCTTTTAGTCTGGGACCTTAAAAAGATACAGTTATTTTCAAACTAGTTGGGGATTTTATTAATTAATTGCAGCCTTGGGAGGAGCCATGGCAAGTCTTTGAACTTGGCTAGCCCTGCCTCAGCTTATCTAATCCTAGCTCAGGCTGATAAATTGTGGACAGAGCTGCAAGCTGTTTTCTGCTGACTTCCTTCTTTTAAATGAGAGCATATGCGGAGCAAAAGTGAATTTTATCTCAGAGCCACCAGCTGGAATCTTGGCTGCTATTACTGATTTTACAGTCTGCAGGCATAGTTCAGGTGCTGCAAAGCTGATGCCTGCAGTCGCTTCGCCACTGCTCCCTGCTCCCAATACCCTCCTACCCTTAGCTGGTGTTTAATATATAGTGTAGAGTCTCACATGAGCTTGTCTTTCTTTTTTCTATCTCCCTTGATTCTCATTTGAACTTTATACTTGATCCCCACTAGAGGTCACCTGTACTCGGGTAGATCTAACTTTCAGTCTCTGCACTCACTGCTCCTCCATGCCTTCTGCTCCATCTGAGGGATATCACTTCTCATTTGATTTTCTCTCCTCCTGACCTACCACTGCCTCTTTTCCTTTCTTACAATGTATTCTAGAGACTATTTATCCCCTCCTGCCAGTCTTAGGAACCATGTTTTTCTCCTACTGAGCATCCCACTTCTCGCCTTTTTTACTCTCATGATAACTTCTGTTACTCTGACTTACTCTCTGACCCCACCCCTAAATCTCCACCTATGTTGGGGCTTAATAATAAACTCTTTTGGGTTTTATTTACAAATAGCTTGCGGAGGTGCACTATCTCCTCTGTGTTTGTGTCTCTCATGCTGTCATAATTGCCTCCTTCTGGATAATTAGCCTATCCCTCAACCAGGCTGAGGATGTTGAGACCAATCCTGGACCCGCTATTGCTAGTACCGACTCCCACTCTCTCTCCTCTAATTGTTGGCTTCAATCACCATTGCCCACCTTAACATTAGGAGCCTTACTGCTAATCTCCCTGAGCTCGAGACTTGGGTTACTTCTAATAATCCAGATGTTCTACCCCTGTCTGAAACCTGGCTGAAACCCTCTGTTGCTGACTCCCGCTGCTCCATGCCTGGATATAATATGCTTCGGGCTGATCGCTCTAATGCCAAAAGAGGGGGTGGCCTGGCACCATACTTCAAGTCTCACCTCAATGTATGTTTCATACAAGGTCCCCCTCTGGCAAATTGTGAGGTGCTTCATTCACTTCTATTACTTGGGAGAGTTAAAAAAATCCACATCATCTGCATTTACATACCTCCTAGAAACTCTAGGCTGGGTCTATAAGAATTCAATGAACTTGTGCCCTCTGTGTCTGGAAAAAATGAAATAATATACTTGGGAGATTTTAATCAGGACTGGGCTGGGTCCAGTTCCTCCCTTCTATCCCCCCATTACAAGCAAGGCAAACCTTAATCAGCTTATCTGGAACCCCACCACAATCTCCCATTGTGGTTCCACCAACACACTCACAGATTGGATGCTGATTAATAGTGTGGAGAACTTCCTCTCTGCAGGCATTCTACCTGACTCCAAAAGTGATCACTGCCCAGTCTACTGCATCTGGGACACCTCCCCTCTCTCCTACCCATCCAAAGACTTGTCCTTCTCCAACATCTGTAAACTAAACCATAGCCGGCTCATCAGTGCAGCGGTTGATATTCCACTTCTGACGCTGGCGACCCAGGTTCGGGAACAGACGCAGGTCGCTGGAGAGCTGGCTGGGGGGAGTAGGCTTGAGCATCCTATGACTGCTCACCTACTCCAGGGGAGGGAGGGGATGTGACTCAATGTCTGCTGCCTCGTGGTGGAAGCCAGGAGAACAGCAGCCTAAGCGAGCCCCATTGCACATGGGGCGTGGTGAACATCGGCTTTGCCTAGACGTTCATGGCACACCACACACCTGGGAGAAAAGTGGAAATCCTGGCCTTCTGGCCTGTCGGATGATGGCTGCCAAACTCCTGCCGACCCGAGATGCCCTGATGCCCCTGAACCCCCCTCAGCAGTGCCCGGGGGACTGATTGCCTAGTGCGCTGGCTGCCACTCCTGGTGCCTTCTCCCTCAGACGAGGGGGACCCACCTGGCAAAGAGATATGCTGGGCCACCCCCTGGGTTGGCTGCGATCCGAGGTTAGGGGAAGGGGGTCAGGGCGAGGGGGTCAGAGGAGTCATGAGCAGCTGGAAGGAGAGGCAGGTCAGGGGGAAGTAAGGAGCAAAAAAAAAAACTAAACCATGCTGCATTTCTGCATGATCTAAACAAGGTTGACTGGTCCCCCCTCTACATAACCGATGACATAAACAAAGCGACAGAATACTTCAATGATACACTATTCTCTCTCCAGAACCTTCGTATTCTGGTCGCCACATGTAGGATAATAATAGGTAAAGTCACCAAATGGCTCAAGCGCCCCCTAGTTCAGCTGCTAAAATGTAGGGCAAACTGTAGTAATTTTGGAACTCCTCTTTCCTTCAAGCTGACTTTGAGGCCTGCAGGTCCTTACAGAACACCTGTAAAAGGGAGATTCACTCAGCCAAGAGTTTCTACTACCGGAACCTTCTCAGTTCTTCTGCTTCTAACTCTAAGTGGTACTGGCCTCAAATTAAAGAAATACTGGGGAGCAACAAGCCTATGACTCCAAATGAAATTCTGATAAATGATACTCACTGCAATAACCCCCCTACCATAGCTAATGCCTTTAACTCCCTGTTTTCCACACTTCCCATCCCCCCTTCATCTACCGTCACTTCCCTAGTATCCCCATCCCCATCAGCTATTGCTCCCTGGCCTTTGAGCTGTCATTGGTCACTTGTCTTGAAGTACTTAAGCTAATAAAGTCTATCCTGGCTAATGGTAGTGCAGTCCCTGGTGGTATCTAGCCTATGATTCTAAGGCAGTTTGCCTGTTGTCTTGCTGTACCTGTAACCAGACTTTTCAACCTCTCCATCAGCTCTGACTCCATGCCTTTGGTCTGGAAAGTTCCCAGAACTATACCTATCTTTAAGAAAGGGGACGCCATGATCATGTCAAACTACAGGCCCATTTCACTCCTGCCCACACTCCGCAAGCTGCTTGAGAAACGTTTTCATCAGCAGGTCTCTGAGCACCTTCTCAACTTTAGCCTACAATCCCCTATACAACATGGCTTTAGGGCTGGGCACAGCACAACTACTGCTTTTACTTAGTTTACAAGTGATGTTAAAAATAACATGGACAAGGGCTTACATACTGGAGCGGTTCTCATTGATCTCTCCAAAGCATTTGACATGGTTCCTCACCCACTACTACTGGCCAAGCTGAACTCACTCAGTGCCTCTGACTCTACCCTTTCCTGGTTGAGCAGCTACCTAGAAAATCATTCTCAGGCATGGCATTCCGCAGGGTTCGATCCCTGGTCCCCTACTCTTCTCCCTCTTCTTAATGCAATATTATCATGTGTGAAAATGACCTGGTGCTTTACTTGGCTTCCAAATCTATTACCAACATCAATCTACATCTCTCCTCCACATTTCAGACCCTCCATTCCTGGTTCTCATCCAACTATCAAGTCCTAAACGTATCTAAGATCCAAGCCATGCTCTTTGGATCCTCTAGAAAGTTGGACACTGAGTCCCCTAAACTCCTGGTGCATGGATGCGATCGGACTTCTGTCTCCAACACTTTATCCTTCAAGTATCTAGTGGTTTTGCAGGACCCAGTACTTGACTACTCAGTGCATGTTAATGAGCTGTGTCACTTGGTTAATTCCAAAATTGGTACAGCCTACAGATTGCGTCACTCACTCACTCCAGCTGCAAGGATCTCAGTTATGAGAGGTGTTTTACTTCTACAACTACTTTATGCCCTGCCAGTGCTCTCTCATGTTAACATGGGTGTTCTTCACAAATGGGACACATCTTACAACAATATCTGTAAATTTGCCCTATTGGCTCCCCACCTAACCCATCACTGTCTTCTCTAGTCTGCTTTAAAATGGATGTCTCCTGATGCTCTTCATTCACAGGTCCTTAGGGTGTTTTGTCGATTCCTTAACCAGATCTCCTCATCCCTCCTCATGAGGGGACGTGCTCACCCAGTCTCTCACTCTCATTCCCTTAGATCCTCTACCTCTCCACTGTTAATTGTTCAGCTTTGCTGCATGAAATTTGGGAGCGCAAGGCTTCTTCTACTTTGCTCCTAGGTTTTGGAATTCATTCCCCATCTATGTCAAGAACTCCTCATCTCACCTTGCATTTAAGCATGCCCTATTTTCCCACCTCTTTGCTCTTGGTAACTGTGATTGCACTTAACTTCTGCTCTGTCTCTACTTTGTCACTGTCGCCTACTTTGACTATCAGCTTGTAACCTGCCCACCTTTCAGTATTTGCCTCTTGTCATAGTGTCTCTAACTGTATGCTTCTCCCATTCCTAGTCCTGATGCCTTGTCTACTTCACTATTATGTATCTACTATTAGCTGTGCCTACTGGCCTGTTCTCCCACAGCTAGACCTCCAGAATGATTCAATATTGCTTTGTTGTTATAATTGTTTGCTTCAATAACTTCACTACTGCTGCTGTTATCCGGGTGGAGTATTATCTTCTGTGGCTGTCCTCTGCCACTGTATTTGTTAGACAGTTCTACAGCATTATGCACCGGATTGTTTGTCACTGCTGTAGTGTGATATTGTACTCTTGCTGTATTGTTATTTTGTACTCTCCCGGGTTGTGCCTGAAAATAGGCAGGATATGTTGCCTAGTGCACTCACTTGGTTACCAAAAGCAAATAAATAAATACAGTAGTTCACCTAGTATATTCTTGCCACAGGTTGGTTCAAGTATACACTGTTCTAAATTAGAGCCTAGTAAAGTTGAGAAGACTTTATTTTCAGTGAAACCTCTTGCTCTGTCACTTGTTCAGTCTATATCTGGTAACTTCAGATCCCTCATAATCAGTGTGTTGTTGTCATTGACCACGTCTGTCATATGTTCTACCAATTTTGCTGTGTCCATGACTGAGCTGTCTGCTGTCCTATAGAAAATGGCTACCTTGAGTTTCTTAACCTTAAGCCCTTTTAGGGCCACCCACAGTACTTCATTGAAATTTTCAAGATCTAAGTCAGAGTCAGTATTGGAACATTCTATGCCATTTTTGACATTAATTGCAAATTCTCCTCCCCCTGCACCTCTCCCTGTCCCTACTAAAGAGCTGGTAAGCAGGAATTTCCTTGCTCCATTTGCTGTCTTTATGCCACCATGTTTCGGAGATACTAATGATATGAATGTCATCTGTGACAACAAGGCGTGGTAGTTCTGCTAATGTTTCGCTATTTATGCTTCTGGCATTTAGGTACACTACCCTAGCTTCTTTGACTACATCTTGTTGCTGGATGCTGAACAGTTGTTTTTGGACAGCTATATAACTGGTAGCCTCTCCCCCCTACTGATCAGTTTAACATTAATCTCTTTCTTAAGGAACATACCCAGTTGTCTACTACCTTTGAAGCCCAAGTGGAGCCCATCCCTACAGTACAAATCTTGTTTGTTTAAGAAACTATTCCAGTGCCTGATTAAATGGAAATTTTTCTACTTTGTCCAGATTCATAACCATCAGTTGACCTGACCAATTCTTCTTTGTTTCTGACTTGATGCCCTAGGGACAGGCAGGGTTTCAGAAAACACTGTTTCACACCCCTTGCTTATCAGTTTATCATCTTATTGAGTAAAGTCGGCTTCTATTTCTGAGTTTTTCTTTCAATGTCATTTACTCTCACATAGCTTACAGTTAAGGGCATGTCCCTTGCACCCCTAAAGATGCTATTTTCCATTGCTGTTGGGTTATAGACACCTGCCCTGGGGAAACAACTAACCAGTGTGTTCTCCTTATTGTCTTTGCAGATATATTTATTAGTATACTTGACAACTGAATCCCCTAATACAATAGTTTGTCTGGGGCTTGGGGATTCACTAGGTTCAGACAAGCCTTTGGGTGGGATGGTACTACTGTCCACTTGGTCTTGGATATCATTATTACCTTTGTATTCAGTAAGGGTTGAGAAAATATTAGTAATGAACATTAGCTGTACCTCCTCTTTAACTAGCCCAGTTGCTGCTGGGTCAATGTTAATACCAGTCACAGCCTCCTGACACCCCCCCCCCCCAATATGGCAGTATAATAGGATTTCCACCATGAATTTAGGTTCAGTTGGTTTTTAAGGGGTTTTTGGCCCTCTTCTTTCTCTTAACAGATGTAGCAATGCTCCAATCATGTTTCTCTAGCTCTCCCCCCTCATTAGCTTGCTTCCTTTTCACGCTGTACTCTACAGAGTCTAGGATGATCTTGTATTTTATTAAAACTAGTCAGAGCTCTAATCCTAGTAACTATTTCCTTCTGACTTTTTTAAGGGTTTCTAATTTGGTACAAAAATTATGGAGCTCAATATGAAATTCCAAGTTACTTGTACACTTTTCACATACAAAACCATTATGTATCAATTTCCCATCCACTAACTTGTACATATGGCAACTGCTACATTTTATACACAACTCTCCATTTATTGTCAGTATAGTTGTAGCCAATATTATTAGCAGTCAAAGAATAGATTAGCTCTTGTAATAGGTGACAACTCTGACAACAACTTGTACTTGTAGTACAATGTTTCCCAGACTTTCTTGCTAATGTTTCTTCAGATGTTAGAGGTCCTTACTGATCACTCCTGCTTGCCAGACTTGGCAGCATCTCTGCAATGCTCACCTTCTAGAGCTTGCCCCACTCACTAGAAGAGTGAGTTTTTATGAGGTTGAATGAGAAAGTGAGTCACGGGTGATGTGACCACTCCTAAGTTAAGCTGCCTGTACAAATGGATTTTGTTCTAAAAATAACCCCTCAGGATATTAAACTAAATGTTTAGTGATGTGCAAATCTAGCAGTGTGCAGAAACAAACTTTAAAAATAAATCTTGTTTTTATCAGCATTTGCGTAGTTCACTCTTCTTGAGTAAACTACAACCCCCAGTGTCCCAGCAGGAGTTAGGAGCAATGGTAGTGCTTAGACTAGCCCCAGAGCAAATATATATTACCTGTTCAAAAGAAGGCAAATAAAGCAAGAACAGGCACTTCAATCAATGCAACAGAACAATTACTCCCTGTGAATTATTTTCCACAATCGTTACTTAAAAGTATTAGGCAGCTCAGGTTTTTGCAGCTCAGGTTTAACCTGCTGGGACTCTCATGTCAGCCCCTGTCAATCATCTTGACAGAGGTTCCAAATGGATGAAACTCTTGCAGAAGGATAACCATCTTTGGAATCTTGCTCTTGAGCCAGTTGCCTTCTGCCTAAGGGCAGAGGAGGAGTATGGAGCTGCCTCAGAGGAGGTTGCTCCTCTTCTCTGGCCATGCCAGCACTGATGTCTGCCAAAACAGAGCAGTGTTGAGCAGTTGCAATGGCTGTCTGTGGTATCATGCCCTTGAGAAGGGTGAAGATCCTGCGTGGAGTTGAATTCTGAAACCATGAGTAACTTTGGGGATTTGTCCTCCTTCTGTGAGAAACTTGAAAGGTAAAGGTACACAGTTTTGGGGGAGATCAGGATTTGCCCAATGAGCTCAGGGAAATGCCTGTGAGTTCTAAAAAGATGTACTTCAGACTCTGTGGACAGACTGTTTCAGTCACAAATGGTGC
Organism: Neoceratodus forsteri; assembly: GCA_016271365.2. Lineage (NCBI taxonomy): Eukaryota > Metazoa > Chordata > Ceratodontiformes > Ceratodontidae > Neoceratodus > Neoceratodus forsteri. The sequence continues at coordinate 108,263,459 of JADMNL010000035.1, read as the reverse complement.
CTTTACAGTATGACTTTAATGTTTTGGGAAAAGAGAGGTCTCCCCTCCGTCCAGGAATGAATTGCTACACTTCTGCCTGGCACAAGAGGAAAAAGATATCTTGTAGTCTAGGATAAGCTCTACTGGAACCTAGGGGTTACACATCAGCCCTGAAAGTTCATGAAATGTTAAAGTTTCCAATACCCAGGCTAAATGTCCATGGAAAGTATAATCATGGGTTACCGTTAAATAAACCAAATGGTGATAGCATTCATCAATACTCATGTGTGGGTGGTGATTTTCTTTTACTGCTGGTAAATATGATACCTTCTATTAAGTCACTGACAAAAGTTTATAATACAGTAGGTCATTAAACTCATACCTTGGCAATTGACACCAGCATCCTCAATGTGATCACAGTTACTGCTAAGCAGTGGATTGGCAGGACAGTCACTCAGGTGCTTTTCACTCCCAGTACATGAAACTTCATCAAGAATTATGTCACCTGTACCTGGTACAAAGTAAGCATTTGACTCAGCAGACAGTGCGGTACCACAGTGGAGCTCCCTGCAAACCACATTAGCATCACTTATATCCCAGCTGTCATCACAAACAGTGCCCCACTGGGAATTGTAGTAAACCTCCACACGGCCTGAACAGTGGTTGGGTCCATTCACCAGCCGTACTGACAGAGCTCCTGTGGATAGAAAAAGCAAACTTAATGGAAAGAGAATGGAGCCAAATTTCCCATCACAGCTGCGCACCAGCGGTGCCCACAAAGGCTGAGTCCAATTATTCACCCACTCACTCTACAGGTGTCATTGTCACTACTGCGATGCACCTACTGCTGGATAGAAGAAGTTCTCTGTGCAGGGAGGCATTGCAAACATGCAACCGGCCTGGCAGAGATTACTGTGCTTCTTTATGTGGAACTGCGTGTTATTGCCATGGGGACCTCAGTCTTTTTGACACACCAGTTCACAGTAATGTGTGCTGGGAAGAAGGTGGCTGCGAATCCCTATGGACATAGCTCGGGAGTTGCAGGCGTGAGACTCAGGATCGGCAGCACCAGGGACCTGATATGTGAATTAGCCTGCTGACTCCTCGGGCAGCGGAAGGTGGTGGCCGCATATACAGTAGGTCGCCCTGCAGAAAGGAGGAAAAATAAAGGTATGATAAAAAAAATGTTTCACCAGTGTGTTGCTTATGCCCCTCTCTAAGAGTTGCATAAGTAATGCTGGGTCCAACAAAAAGCCTTGACTGTTGCCCAAGAGTTGCACCTCAGTTTTGCATTGCATTATGACAGAACTGTAGATGTACTGTAGTCCAGTCAAGATGCAATTATTCTTCATAAAAATTGCTCTTGTGCCAGTTAAGTGATGAAAAGTAACACCCTGTTCTTTGCCAAGGCATTTTTAGCTTTATAAAACAATGTAAAACAAACTCATTAACCCAACCGTTTAAGGTGGACTGTGATATAGATAATTCCTCACCTACATTATGGGCCTAATTCTCAGATGCAAGGTGCCTGCATCAAACATTTCTGACTCCAGTGGCACCTTGTGTCAAAAGATGTGCCTTTTGATATTCTAAAAAGCAGCCTGCATCAAATGGGGCTTGCGCCAGCCTTGCCCCAGAAAATGGGCTGTGGCATGGCACTTGGGGGCTTGTGGCAGATGCAAGTTGTATATCCTCCAATATGATAGTCACAAACTCCTCCCAGAAGACAACAGATTAAGTACTATTACACCAGCCAAAGCCTAGTCTAGGGGTACTTAGAAATCCTCTTGGAAGGTTGTGAGCCTTGCGCCACTTGCCTCAACCCTCCCACCACTGATCCCCCTGTGTAAAATGCCAAGAATCCCTGTCAGTCTAGCACCACCCCAGTCACGATCCCCGAGTATACAGTGTTAAGAATCCATAGTAGTCTAGTGCCCCCCCACCATGATCCCAGCCTGTACAGTATTCAGAATCCTTGGTAGTCTAGTGGCCACTCCAGACCCATTCTTCTGTTATACTAATTTACACATCCCTGGGGATATAGCAGACTGCCCCAGCCCCGATCCTTCAGTAGATGAAATTCCCAACCTCCTGGTGATCTAGTGAAACTCCCACCCTGCAGTGCCCTACCACCCCACTCCCCCCAACCTGTAACTGAGCCAGCAACAGGCCCAGCCCATGGCTCACCTCTATGGCCAGCCACTGACTAAGCTGTGAATGAGCGTGTACTGTATATAGTACATGCTCAGTGATTAACAGCAGCTGTGCAGGGGGCATGGCTTGAATGCTGGGCTACAGGCGGCTTAACTCTTCTGCTCTGTCTTTCCCTGGATGACATCTGTGATTTTGCGATGCAATCCGGGGGAGATTACACTTGAAAATGCACCAGTATTAATAGGCTTTTCATTGCCGACTGCCTGTTGCCCTTCTTTAATGTATTCATATCTCACAGCATGAGGAGTAAACTGATGTAAGTGCCAAACAGCGAGATGGCCAGACTAAACCCATATAAACCAGCGACCAGGTCCCAAGCCCTTACCTACTCGCTTTGTGTACCGCGGTCTTGGCTGCTGTGTTTGGAGGTTCAGCTGACTATTTAGTAAGGAGCAGAAGCACTGGAGGGTTTACTCTTGTGTCAGGATCACCTGTTACCCTCAGAGGCAACCTAGCCAGCATGGAGGCCCTCACCCCACCACCTGCACTTTAGTAGCAAGCGCCAGGCTCCACCACGCAGGTCCCAGTCACTGATTCACTCCAGTATATTACAAAAATGCTAGAAGCCCTCCTGGTGTGGGTAGATGGGATTAGCACTGCATTTACTGAGAACAGGACAGATGTGAGGACAAAGTAAATGTGTCCAAACAGAGGATGGATGAGCTCGAGCGGCAGCAGGCCCTCACCTGGCAAAGACTGCATGACCATGAAGTTAAATTGGCAAGGCTTTGGAAGATGGCAGAGGAGCAAGAAAACAGGGGGCGCCACAATAACCTGTGGATCCTAGGCATCTCTAAAGGTACAGAATGCCCTTGCATGGAAGATTTTCTGAATGAATGACTGGCGAGGTGGTTTGGTGATAAATGGAAAGGCCCAGTGGAGGTGGAAACACAGGTGAGGAGGTACAGGCAAAGTGGGCAAGCATTAAGGATGCAATACTTGAAGCAACATCCCATTGTGTTAGACAGAAAAGGAAGTGCAAAAGAAGAAGGAAACCACTTTGGTTCTCAAATACAGTAGCAGAAAAGGTCAGAGCCAAAAGGCTGGCCTTCAGGAAATATAAGGGAACACAGCAGGATGAAGATAGGGAGGCATACCAAACTGCCCTAAGGGAAGCAGGCAAGGCAGTAAGGCAGGCAAAGTCCCAAACTGAGGAAACACTAGCGTGAACAGTAAAAGAAGGTGACAAGACTTTCTATAGATACATTAGTGAAAGGAGAAAGTCCAGAGGGGGTATTGCTAAGCTTAATGGAGAAAAGGGAGCAAGTGAGGAGGAGGACCCTGTAAAGGCATCTATCCTAAATAGATACTTTTGCTCAGTATTTACTGAAGATAAGGTAGGGCAGGGCCCACAGCTCAGCATCATGGACACAGGGGGAGGAGGTGAGCACTACCCTTCACAAAAGAAAGGGTCCTACAAGAGCTTGTTAAGCTCAGGGTGGATAAGGCAATGGGACCTGATGGCATACATCCCAGGGTACTTAAGGAGCTAAAGGAGGAACTAGCAGAGCCATTAGCAGAATTGTTTAGTGAGTCTCTGAGCACAGGAGAGGTCCCAGAAGACTGGAGAAGGGTCATGTGATCCCACCCACAAGAGTGGTAGCAGGGAGGAGGCGGGAACTACAGACTGGTCAGTCTTACCTCAGTAGTAGGCAAGATTATGGAGGCACTTAAGGAAAGGATAGTGCAACACCTGGAATCCATAGGGCCAGGATCCAAGACAGCATGGGTTTAAAGGAAGGTCCTGTCAAACTAATCTCATAGATTTCTTTGACTGGGTAACCAGAGTGGTGGACCAAGGGGGAGCAGTTGATGTCGCCTACCTTGACTTCAGCAAAGCTTTTGACACTGTTCCACATAGAAGATTGATAAATAAGCCAGGTAGGCTCGGGGTGGGTCAGAAGTTGGTCAACTGGGTGGCAAACTGGTTGACTGGCAGAAAACAGAGAGTGGTGGTAAATGGTATACAGTCAGAAGAGATGCAAGTCACAAGTGGGGTACCTCAGGGATCAGTCCTGGGGCCAGTCCTATTCAACATCTTCATTAGTGACCGCGCAGATGGACTAGAGGGTAGGCTTGTCTGTTTGCAGATGACACCAAGATCTGCAACAGAGTAGATGATCCAGATGGGGTGGGCAGAATGAGAAGAGATCTGGATAAACTAGCAGAATGGTCAGAAGAGTGGCAACTGGATTTAATGCAAAGAAGTGCAAAATCATGCACATAGGGAAGAGAAACCCTGGAGCCATTTATAGGCTGGGAGGGAGTTGCTAGCAGTCACAAAGGAAGAAAGAGACTTGGGCATCATCATCACTGATGACCTGAAATCATCCAAGCAGACCTCTAAAGCAGTAAGTAAGGCTAGGGGGTGTTAGGGTGTATGAGTAGGGTATCACAAGTCGTAGAGGAGTAATAATCCCTCTGTACAAGACATTGGTTAGGCACCATCTGAGTACTGCGTGCAGTATTGGAGGCCACACCTTCAAAAGGACATTAACCAAATTGAGGCAGTCCAGAGAAGGGCAACCAAAATGGTGCAGGGACTGCATCAGAAGACATATGAGGACAGAGTAACGGAGCTCAATATGTATACCCTTGAGCAAAGGAGGAGAGAGAGTGATATGATCGAGGCATTCAAACACCTTAAGGGCATAAACAAGGTGAAAGAGTCTAACATGTTTAAATATAAGAAAAATAGCAGGACAAGAGGACACAGCATGAGATTAGAGGAGGCCGATTAAGAGGGAATGTGAGGAAATTCTTTTCACAGAAAGGGTGGTAGATGCATGGAATGGCTTACCACAAGAAGTGGTGGCTATGAATACAGTGCAGGGCTTCAAACATGCATGGGATAGGCATAAGGGAGCAATACAAATGACTATGAATAGATAGGTCACTGACAAAGGTCAATGGCACATTTATAAGGTAGAAAAAGAAATTGGCAGACTGGATGGGCCTTGCGGTCCTTATCTGCCATCAACTTCTATGTTTCTATGTTTCTATGTTTCTATGGAAAGGTTCCACCGGGTAACCCCACGATCCAAAGCTCAGAGCCCTACCCCAAGACCCATAGTGGCATATCTTTTGCACTACTCTACAAAGAAACGATTTCTCAGAATGGTCCGTGAGAAGAGTGACATTACCTGGGGGGGGCCCATCTCGATCTTCCGGGATGTTTCGCATGAGGCTGCGGCCAGCAGGAAAGCTATCATTCCACTGAAAAAGGTCCTGTCAGCTAATGGCTTCTGTTATGGTTTTTGGGGCCTCATATCCCTTTATCTCGCCAAGGATGGAAGAGAAATGCTGGTGGGGTATACCCAGAAGATGGAGGCCTGGGTCAGAACTTTTTGGCCCTCAATTCTGAAAGGCTCTACAGCCCCCAGATGCCTTTGAGAACCCGGGGCATCTGTTGAGATGAAGTGGAACAATGGTAAAGGCAAGGTGTTTGCCAAAGATAGGGATGCGGGGCGGACCAGTCCCACCAAAAAGAGCTCCCCCAGGGCCAATCCACATTCGCAGAGGGATAAAGCTAACAGGTTTCATACCCCAGCTAATCTGAATCCGGGCATGAAAAATGTAGATTTGCAAGCTACTTTGAACAATCCGCCACCACAGAACAGGCCACGACCTAGGTCCAGGAGCCTCCTCCCTCCACATGGTTCCCTGGTCTCTTCCCCCACCCCCGGTGAAACTACTTAGAGAGGATTCCACCAGCAGTGAGGAGAATGCACAGCAGGGTGAAGCACACATGGACACTTCTACTCCGCTAGATTGAGCTGAGGAAGTTGAGAGGCTCCCGGATTCAGACGAGACTCAATGCCCCCCTTCTTTGGCCAGGATGGAAGACGTTTGCTGAGGTTGCGGTGGTGGTCAAGAAACCGGCATAAGGCAAAGTAGGCAGCAGTGCATGCAGGCCTGATCACCCAGAGGGAAAAGACTGAAGCAGACAAACGTTGGCAAACTGGTGGTTCTTGAAACTCCAGGGACGTAGGACTGATGCTGTTGTGGTTACCATTTTCTTTTTTTCTCCTCGTTATGGAGTCAGGGTGGGAGTGGGAATCAGGGAGGGTCACTTGGGAGAATCTCATCACCCAGTTGGCGTTCAGGGGTCCCAATCTCTGCCAATCCCCCACCTGCCTCGTTGGCAAGAGGTATGTTAATAAGGGGTTGCAGCAGCGGGCAAGTATTTTCTGTACCCACAGCGGCAGATGTGGTGCACTAAGCAAGCGCGGAGGGGGAGATTTCCTCAATTGTCACTCCCTAGGGTGGGGGCAGCTGTACGATGGCCACCTTTTTTTAGCAGCCAGAATACTTCTCCTCACTCTCCCCCCCAATGGTGTATCTAGGGCTGAACTAAATTGGTTCCCAATGCCAGCAGTGGTCCTGCAGGCAGTGTGGTCATCCTCCCTCCCTTTTAACTTACCTTGTGCCGCACAAGGGTAGTCCTGGGCTGGTTAGCTGGTGGGGCCTAGGCTCTCTCTTCTCGGGTTCTAATCAAGACTGGCTTTCAATCATCCTAGCTGGTCACTTTGGTCATAAACTGTGATTAGCTAATGTTACTGGCCCCCATGGTTGTGGGGTCCCTCGCTGGCTCTACTCTTAGTAATAGTTCTCTTGTGTTGGGTGCTGGCACGTCACATGGGGAAGACCCCCCCTTTTGTTTGTTCTTTCTCCCTTCGATGTTGGAAGGGGTTACTGTTAATTGTCTCCCTTTTCTTCAAAATATGACTCCCCTGGTTGCTTATGAGGGGAAAGTCATCCTGGGAGGGACAGGTTACTGGACTGGTCCCCCTCTCCACTCCTCAATCGAGTATGTGAGCTAGCGCAGCTTCAGGGAAATTACCCTAGTGCGTCAATATCTCCATACCTTTAGTGGCATACCGGATATTCCCTGGTATAAGTCTACTCTGCTGGCGAGCCAACTGAACTCATTGGAGTGACAGTACCTCCTATCCTCTAGGTTGCAGAAGCTATTAGGATTTTAAGATTTGTTTACTATTGGAACTGTACTTAATTATAGTGCTTTCTGGTTTATAGCAATAACTAAAATGTATTGTGTTTTTTCACTCTTCCTTCCTCACACTTCTAGAAATAGTATCGTCACCAGTTACTTATCATCCCCTTTTCTGCCTGGTCACCTGAACATCCAGCTCAGAAGCTTTCAACCACAGAAGCTCACCTGGTAGTCTACCAAGTCTCTGCCCTGACTCATCTTGGCTACACAGTCTCCTACTCAGGAGGTAAGTGCAGTTCTGCTACATTTCATCTGGGGATGGCAGGTAACCAGGGGCGCAGATGGAGGTGTGTCTCCTGGAATGTTAAAGGGTTAAGTCAACTTGTTAAACGCACCAAGGTGTTGCAGCATCTATGCTCACTGCAGGCTGATGTGGCCCTACTCCAGGAAACACACCTCACAGCCAAAGCGGTGCAGTGGCTTAGGAAGGAATGGTTGGGGAAGACAATTGCCAGTTCTGCTCCCAATCAATCGAAGGGGGTGGCCATTCTGGTTCACAAGGCCTCCCCCCTAGTCGAGGAGGTGGTCAAACGTATCGCATCAGCACTCTTTTGCAGAGGAAAGCAGCATGGATGCTAATAAGGTCTAAACATCGCTACTGGGGGGGTGACAAAAGTGGCAGGCTTCTGGTGTACCACCTAAGGAAGCAACAGGCGGCCTCTAGAATCCATGCTTTAAGAGACAAGCAGGGTAGGGTAGTCTCAGACCTGGCCAGTATCAATTCCACCATGCGGGCCTTCTATCAGATGCTGTACCATTTGAGTTCTAACCTAGACGTATCTAGCATGGCTAATGGGCTGGAAGAGTTCTGTATGGGATTTTCAGGCCCGCAGCTCCCTTCGGACCTGATCCAGAATCTGCAGACCCCTATCACAGAGGGGGAACTTTGCTCCTCTCTTTCCCAACTAGCTAAGGGGAAGGCTCCCGGCCCAGACGGCACGATAGTAGAGCTCTATCAAGCCTTGCAGGAGGAGATTTCAACCCCCCTCCTCCAAGCTCTGTGGGCAGCCCATAGAGAGGGCTGCCTACCCCCAAACATGAAGGAGGCTCTCATAACCCTGCTCCCCAAATAATCACTGGACCATGTCGACTGCTCCAACTTTTGCCCAATTTCCCTTCTCTCAGTAGACACAAAAATAGTGGCTAAAGTCCTAGCCAACAGGCTGGTGAACACTCTCCCCCTGCTGATTCACCCATCTCTGGCCAGTTTCTCCAAGGTGAAGTATAGTGCGGATAATGTGAAGCTAGTTCTCAATCTTAAATGACTTGCTAGACAATCCACTACCCCTGTGGCTGCCTTGACCTTGGGTTTTACTAAGGCTTCTGATTTGACAGAATGGCATTATCTGCACCCAGTTCCTAGTAAGTATGGGTCTGGGTCCTAATTTTGAGGTTGGGTGTCGGCTTTGTATAATTCCCCTACTGCGCGGATTCTCACTAACAAGGACATCTCCTCTCCATTCTCTCTCTTCAGAGGGGGAACCGGCAGGGCTGCCCCTTTCTCCCCTACTATTCCTACTTGCAACAGACGCCCTAGTGAGGAAGTTCCTGACAGGAGCATATCTGGTATCCCTGAGGAGGGTAAGGAGTTCCTAGTAAGTGCGTATGGGGATGATATCCTCCCCACAATTCCTGATCTGGCCCAGTCCCTACCCTGCATCCTGGATATTGCACAAGAGTTTGCCACCATTTCAGGACTTACCATTAACAAGAAAAAAAAGCACTTTCTCATCCTGGAATTTGGCCTGCTCTATAGACTGCATTCAGGGTACAGATATCTTGTGGGCCCCAAAGAGATTCTCCTACTTAGGAGTCTTTATCCCCGTTAGGTGGGAGGAGTTTGAGACCACTAACTTCTCTCCCTTGCTCACCTCACTGACAGCAGAGACTGAACACTAGCATAAGCTTAATCTACCAATCAAATGGAAAGTGGAGGCGGTGAGGATGTTCTTCCTTCCAAGGGTATCCTACTTTCTCCACAACCTGGCTATTCGGTTCTCTTCCAAGTTCTTTTGTTCTCTGGACAGAATTGTAGTGCATCTACTATGGGAGGATAAACAGGCCCAGTGGGGATGAAGCAAGTTGCGTGCCCATTGACGAATGGGGGTCTTGGGCTACCATGGTTCCAGGCATATCAGTGGGCCTATAGGATGGCCCAGGCTGCTAAATGGGTTACACCACTTACCCCCAGGTCACTGCTCTGTATCTCCCTGGAAGCCTTCCTACTAGGGGATCAACCTCTGTGGTCCCTGCTAACACATAAGCACATCCACCCCATAGAGATCTCCCCTATTATGAAGGAGACAGTGACATCTTGGAGGATGGGTATGGCCTCGTCTCATGCAACCCTTACTGCCTATGATCCGCACCTGGATCATACCCCTCTTTGGAACAATAGCTGCAATCTAGTAGATGGAAAGCCCCTATTTTGGCAGGGCTGAGTCACTAAAGGCATCAGGGTCGTAAGAGATCTGTATAACCCTGATCCCTCAGTGATGAGGTCCTTTGAGCAGCTGAAATCCCACTATGGACTGCCAGCCCAAGACTTCTGCAGATATCTGCAGATGAGGAATGCAGCTCGTGCTTATCTGTCTCATAATGTGGTGGATGCCCAATGGGCTTGGATGAGAAAACTGCACAAACCACAGTTGCAGAAGAGACTAGCGGGCAGGTTTTACTGGGTCGTCCATGATGTCCAGCCTGATTGTACAGATAAATGTCAGCAACAGTGGGAGAAGGAGACTGAGGTGGAAATCTCCCTCAAGTCTGGTTGAGGTGTATCCAAGCTTCTCATACACAGCATGGGGATATTAAGAGCCAAGTCATCCAGCTAAAAATGTTACTTAGGTGGTATAGGACTCCTGCAGAGCTCACTTCAATGGGTCTTCTCAGTCATGCCAACTGTTGGAGGTGCCAGCGGTGGATAGCAGGTTAACACTGCTGCAATTACCCTGTGGCATAAGAAAAAGTGTCTAATTTAATGGCACGCATCGCGCACGCGCGCGCGCACACACAAACACAACAGTAATGTGTAGCAAATTGAAAACCTTTAGTAATATAACCAAATGTTTTAAACAAACTGAAAATATACACTGCTGAGCCACATCAATCAGCAAAAAAATGTCAAGAATTATGGAAAATATTACCGTGTGCACATCAACACAGTTATACAAAAAAATAACCAAAACAGAAAGACTGCCTTTTTCTCCCAGTTAATCTACCTGCACCACAGATATGCCCCTTCCCCAAAGCACACTTCACAGTACACAGACTGACTGTTCTAAATTAACATTCAAAATCCACACGTAAACAATAAACACTCAGTGATATGAGCACAGAATGGTTTCCTACAATCGAGGTACTACGTTTTGAGCAAAGAAAATTACTGTAAAAGGCATTTTTAACAGCTTTTAGAGGTTTTGAATCACAGATCTCTGAGACCAAACTGTCTCCAGCTACCACTACACACACTACCCAGAACAGAGGCTGTGCAGAACAATACAGAGCCCATGTGATCTGCAGTCCTATAAATCACTGCAGAATTCGCCTTGGAGCTCAATTACAATGTGAAGTGATATGAACTACATTGATTTCAATATACTTCGCCTTGAAATTGGTGGAGAAGAGGTTTGGGGAAGGTGGAATAACGCAAAGTCATTGATTTCAGTGGACTTTGCAGTCCTCATTATGATGCGAAGTACTCTGCTTCACATTGCGGATTATTCCATGGATTCCGTGTTACTCCATGAATCACTTCGAGGAGCGAATTTTAGCCACTTCGCCCACCACCACTAATAGGTCAACTATCTATTATTGTCTGTGTATCTATATCAGTGTGGGAGGAAGCTGTACTGCACCTTGTAAACATTGACCCTTACATCCTTGCTACACAAACACACACAAACACACATACACACACCACAACCGACCATGCTAATACCTGTCACAACAACACTGACAAAAAGAGAGAGAGAAAGAGACATCTTTTCATCCGGGCCCTGATATTGATACTGATAGCTTATCTATGCTCCAAGCATGTAGTCTGTGCCAACCACTATCGCATGACGTTCAGCTCACTGTGCCTCGGAACAATACCCAATGGATTTGTAGTGTATACTGTACACTGACATTCACAGTTCAGTTGGTGGGCAGCCATGGAGGTGTGATGAGGCTGTGCTGCTCGCCAATGGGCAGTAGTTGTGCTGGGGTGGGGGGTAGCGGGGTAAGGTGACTATTACAAAGGGCGTGGTGTTGGGGGGAACACTAGACTGCCAGGGACTGGGTTTCTGTAAATTTGAGGATGGCAATCAGTATTGAGGGGGCCACCACGCTATGGAAAAGGACAATAGCACTATTTGGTTGGTGGTACCTGCCTGCCTTGCCCCTTAGCTTGACAACATTCACTGGACAGCCAATCCCTCCGCCAGACCCACTCCTTCCCTACTAGGTCCAAATAGGGATGTAACCCACTGTCTTCTCTGAGAACCAACTATATCCATGATTGTAACTCACAATTTTGTAGCATTGTGTAACCTAAGTAACATACAAACTACTATATTATGTAACCTAAGTGTATCTACAGTATGTGAAATGTTTCTTTTACTGCACCTGCAACGTTATCCTCGGTTTTAATCTGCACTGTAATAACTGTCTTGATGTCTGCCCTCCCTGCGATGAGGTGCCTTTGTAAATGAATTTCTGACTCAAAGGTTGTAAACCCAATTTGTAATGAATAAATAAATCAATAAATAATCAGGCACAAGGGAGAGATCACTACATTATGGAAATGGGTTGTATCAGTATCAGGTGGGAGATCGGGGACTGGAGTGGGACACTACCTTATAAAAAAAATTGGAATTTTGTTAATTACATATTGTGTGGGAGATTGGGGACTGGGGTGGGACACTAAATTATGGAAGAATAAGGAAAATGATAATTACATATTGGGTGGAAGTTCGGGAACTGGGGCACAGTACTACAGAAAAATGGGAAGACTGTTAATTACATAATGGGTGGGAGACTAGGGACCAGGGTGGGACACAGCATTAGGGAATAATGACATTTCCATATTTTGTAGGAGATCAGGAACTGGAGAGGGGGTGGGGAGCCATAGTACCTTCACCAACCACTAGTGTTGCATGGAATACCACCATTATTTTAGGGGACAGTAATTTGCTCCACACAAGGACCTTCACAAAGGCCTTTGCGTGGAGCAAATCTTTTGTGAACGGGATTGCAGGGCTATGCAGGTCCCCACGACCTCATTTGAACTGCAGAGCCCCTCGTTGCTTTGCCAGGGCACAAAACCAGTGTGTGGGGGCAAACTGGGTTCTGTGAATATCAGTTATTCCCAAAGCCCAGTTTGCCCCAGGCAAACTGGGTTTGTGTCTGGGCAAAGGTTTTTGAATCTGGCCCTTAATTTCTCAAACACCCATCTTCTTGGCATGTACTATCAGTGGATTGTTTCTTTTCTACTATTTCAGTAGAAACTACATTGCAGTTCATGTGCAATGCTTGTCAGATGCAATGTAATACATACACTGTTTAGTGGAACTTTTCTTGTTTTGCCAATTATCTGCATATCTTAATTGTAAAATATTCCCCTGTAATTAACAACAAACCTAAACCAGCAAACAAAATGGCACTGAGGCTAGACTGATTTCACATGTGGTAAACATTTTACTTTTGGAATATCTGACATCCTTGTACCTACTTCTGAGAGATTCTGTAGAGTGCACAAGCAGTGTTAGTTAATGCAGCAGAATTGATTTACCAGGCTAGATCACACACACGCACGCACACACACACACACGCCATTCAGATTAGTTGTGCAGTTCTCAGACCTTACTCATTGTGACATCTGTATAGAAACTGTAATTTTAAAAGAAAAAGAAAAGTATAAAATATTAATAAATATTGCGTCTTGCAGTACCATTAGCCCCCGGAAATAAATATTAATCTATATAGTAAAAAACTATACCTTATCACTTCAGATAATGAAGTCCACAAAAGGCAACATTTGCATTTCCTGGTTCTCTATAAAAGAGACCATTTTTTACAGTCCTGTGTTTTGGCAGAGATTTATGGCCTATGAGAGGTCTCACAGCTTGTTATGTGAATCAGTTTTTTAAATTAGTTTACCTTCCTTTATATAGACTCCCAATAAGTGAGATCAGGGCTGTGTTTGCAAAACAAAAATACTTTTTTTCTATGCATAGAGTTGTCTTGAGAAAAGAGTCAGGTGTATGGACTGAGGCAGACTGCTCACCTGCAGTGAGAGCTCAGATTTTCTCCAGAGCCCCCACAGGAGAACTCATCATTTGATTAAAGGAACACTGTCAACATTCTTTGCAACGTACTATTTCAAGTTGAAAACTCATATTTTATGATTGCTTACATTCTCTAAAATTCATTGGTGTTGTTTGTGGTTTAACCTGCCTTCTTTCTTAGTAGAAATGAACTGCATGGTAATCGGGTAATTATACTTAATATTGTTTTCTTTCAAATCCTTGATCTACTCTCATTGCTCACTTTCTGAATATAAGAACATCCCCCAAGCAGTGCGGCCACTAATGATTCAGTAGTCTTCTCTGTTCACACTTAATCTGAAGTGGCTAGACCATGTTGGGGTGTTACCTTGTCTAGGAAAAAATGCAGTGGGAGTTGATTAAGGAATGTAAACAGATATGTTTTGGTGTGGTAACATCACTGTGGTAGGCAGTCTGTTTTTCACTTTTATAAAGAAATTAAGAATTGGAATCAAACTACCAGCCACATCACTGCATTTGTCAGAAAATAAACAATCATAAAATGTGCATTTTAAACTAGGGACAGTTTGAGGCCTAAAGGGGTTGACCATGTTCCTTTAAGCTGTCCTTGGTTCTGGCCTCCCCATGGACAGCAGCTCTAAAACACAAGAGCTCTCTCTTTTCTCTATCAATCTTTCTCCTTCTTGTTTCCTCTGTAAGTCTTTGTTTAAAAAAAAGCTTCAGGAGGCTTGGATTGCAGGGCTCTGTACAAAATTGTGTGGCAGCAGCCTTTGATGACATTGTTTTGTTTGCACTGTATTTATTAAAGCTAACAGTTTTCAGCTTGGTGCAGGCATTCTGTATTTGCAGTTGCAGTCTCCCAAAATGTGAAATATTGCCTGAATCATATGAGAAATTATGTTGGGCAAGCAGTGGACCACCAAACCTAATTTCTAAAAACATATACGAGCAACACAATTACTTTTCAAGTGGAGGTGAAGCCATTCAAATGAGGAGCTTGTTCAACATTTCTTTACTCCCAGTCTATCTCAGCACTTGCACACACTGAATTGCCACAGCCACTGAGGAGGAGGAGGGCAGATTGTTAGTCCTAGTGCAAGTCCCCGACTCCAGATCACAAAGGTGAAACTTTCTCCTTTCCCAGCTCTCCAGTACCTAAGCATGCGGTGGGACTGGCTGGCACTGCTTGTGCAACTTACTACAGCAGGTGGGCAGTGGGTTTGAGAGCAAGAAAATAGTGTGACGGGGAGGGAGGGAGGATGCAACTATACTGAACTGAATGGAGAGGACATGCAGAGATGTGCTTCAATTCCACTAAAGTGGAAGGTCACATCTGTTTTTTATTTGCAGTGATATTCTATCAAAGCCCCATCAATCACAGTCATGATGTGCTGCCAATGTCCCTTATCCTTGTAATTGCATTATGTCAGCATATGTAGATCTCACTATATAGCTGTAAAAAGGTGGAAACTCACTTATATGGACAGAGACAGATCTAAACGGCTTCAAAGAAGTCCTGAATTTCATTACAGTACATAAATTTGAACCAGAGGTTTGTGAATCTTTCGAAAAGAACCTACACCCCCACCCCCCCGATACACACATAAAACTTAGCAGGTGCAAACCGTTTTAATATATTTCTTTTAAGCAAATAAAATAATTTAACCGATCTACTTATAATAATAATTAATGTCTTGTGCAGTTTTAACCTTCTTTTGTTCAAAGCTATTTGCTTCATCAGTGTTAAAATGAAAGCATTAGTATTGTGTGGAATTCTCAAACAAAATTGCTAGATATTCTGACTAATTTCACAGCATTCCATAGGCAGTGAAATTCTGCAGTTTTAAATCAGAAGGTTCACCACAGATTTGATTTACATAATTTACATAAACATTGGATAACTTTTTAGTAGTAGTAGAGGTTTTCTGTAGCTTTCTTATTCTGTGGAATGCTATTCAGTGAATTGCATAGAGAACTTTTTTTTCAGAACTCAACAGAATTTAAAAAGAAATTCCAAAAAACAGTTGAGAAGCAAATGCTTTCTTGTACATATTCTGCCTCCAAAATTCTATATTCCAGATAATGGAATCATATTTCACTGAAAGGCTCTAATTGTTATCTTTTAAAAAAATAAGTTATTTTTATTTTAAGTTGCACATATTTAAACCATTTTGTAAGGACAATAACACCAATCAGGTTGTGTAGTTATGGCTATATACTTATACTTCTCCAGTGAATTTTATGGGACTTGGCTGTGCCTCATGCCTAACAATAGAGCTGAGCCATGAGCCATAAATAAGGTATAATCTATGGTCAGACAAGCAGCAATGTTGCAATAACTGAACCCTCAGGGTGGGTTGTGTGGTACAAGGGACAGCCAAAAGCCTTTAATCACACTGGAAGTTGTTACTGCAGCACAGATGCACACTTGAGGTAAATTATTACACTAATAGCATTATTAGAAAAGGTCAAAAGAGTTATATATTAACATTATGCATACCCTGCCATGAGTTATTACTTACTTGTCGTTACTGCATATAGAGCTGTCAGAGCAAGTTTTTGATGAAGAAATTATATACAGTAAATTGTTTTAATATAATACCTGGAATACTGGTAGTGAGAAGTAAGTCAGCTGTGCTTCTCACACTTGTTACTGTTGTTGCTGTGGATGGCTTTGTTGTTCCTGTTCCTGTTTTTGGAAGAGAAGAAACATTATTTCCAGCAGGATTTATGACTCTCAGAATATCAGATTTTGATGGAACATATTGAGTTATTCCAAAGTGTGCTGTTTTTAGCCGACAAATATTTTTTTCTAATTTATATTTTATAATAAGATGTCCTGTATATTAAACACTGAATATGATAAATATAAATAAAGCAAGGTTGCAAGAAAGAAACAGTTTAGATGTAGAACGGATACTATAGTATCTCTACTTCTAAGCTTAATGCTATCCTGAACATATGGCCAAGTTCTGGAGTGCTGTGAATTGCCATATGATTGTTAAATCCATATCTGTAAAATTATCATGGAGCTCAAAGCAAGATGAAAGTGCTAGTGTACGGGCAATATCAGAAAACAGGAGGCTCACCAGTAACGATCTAAATAGAGGAGACTTAAACACTGACCTAGACATCAGGAAGAAGCAAGCACCATCCTTCAACAATGTCTGCTTTATTAGTGGGCAAAATGCAACCTTTTAGCAAGTTATCAAACTTAAAAAAAGAATCAGTCACCAATCATCATATTATGGACCCTCTCTAGAGTTTGTGGCCCCTCCTACTAGCCATTACATTTAAAAAAAATCATGCAAGAACAAGCCCCACCATGCAGCTAGGAAAATAAAATTAAGATCTAGTTACTCGTGACATCCCACGTTAAAAGCATACTTCTTAGACATATACAAAACATTGGTCAGCTCCATTGTTAAAGATAGGATTGTTATGCAAAGTGCAGCTTGCTGTGCGATATGTGCCACATGTGTAGAGCAGGGGACAATGTGAAAAACACACTCCAGTCAGTTTGGCTAGTTAGCCTTTTTGGGGAGTAATTAGAAGTGTTGTGAAAGTGCTATTTATGTGCCCAGTAATCAAACTGTGTGTGCATGCCATATAAACTAATTAACAGCCTTAAAAAATTATCTTATAAATAGTGACAATACTTCAAAATGTACCAATACATGTGGCATAAAAACATACAAGAGCAACATAATGACTTTAAAAAATTTCAAATATATATTTTCGTCAAATGAATCAAGCGAGAACCTAATTTGGATTTCTAAGAAGACATATTGATGTCATTATTGCTATGGTTATTATATTACCGTCACAAAACCAAACTGCAGCCAGGAAAAATTTCCGTTTGTCAAGAAGGAAGCAGAAATCCAGTGAGGTGCATGTAGAATAATATCTGCATAAAAGATGTTTGCACTGCACACCATAATACCAGCAATCCAGGAAAGTCATAGTCCTCTAAGTACTATATGTAAATAGCAGGCTGTCTCATGTAGAATGTTAGTAGCCAACCTGAATTCAGGTTAGTACTAGTTCACATTTATAATATCTTCCCTACAACTTCCATAACTTGATATTCTTAGTCCAAGTCTACATTTGGTATGGGTGGTTCACAGGAAAAGCCTGCTGAAGGTTCTAGTCAAAATGCTAAATAGGCTATCACCCAACAGAGTAATGAGACTAGCACTATTCTTCTGAGAATGTGTAGTTAATTTTCTTTAGAAGACTTTCATTAAATAGAATCAGGCCCAAAATGTGCCTGTCTAGCTACCTAGCAATAATGCAGTAGTCCAGGCAAAACGGGTGTATCTGACATCATTAATCATTATTGTCCATATAATCATACTGGCCCATATATTCTTCATGTTTATATCACTTTGTACCGAAGACTTACAGTATGTCCCCTTACATTACCTCCGGCAAGCAAATGTGCTAATATGGCTGCCGACATTTTTAATGTGGCAGTCAGCATCAGTTGATTCCAGGATCATATATTTCTGTGTCAACTCCAATAAATATAAACATACAATTGTAGCCAAAGACATGGACATAAATTTAATGACGTTTCTGTGGTATCTCTAAAGAAAATCCCTGCTTGCCTGCAGTACCACTGTGTGTCACCAGAGATAATCTATTTAGATATATTGTGAAACGTCTGGAAATATCTGAACATATCTAAAGCTATAACTGTATATCAAGGAAGAAAAGGAAGTAACGAGGGAGCTCTGTGACAACAGAAAAGTGATGCTGCAGAGGAATCTTGCTTTAGCTATTGCTCGAGAATGGTGTTAGCTCAATTACGTAATTTAAATCAGGATATTTGAGTGTTCCCATTGGGAATACCCAAGAAAATTCTCTTCTGAGGGTAAAAGCCTCAAGATTGCCCCTGTGGTCCCAGCCTAACCTTCTTAAAAGAACAGCACAAGACCTAAAAACATGAGCATTTCTATTTGCTGAGATTGTAACATGTTTTTTTTTTCATAGCTGTTTGTAGCACACCACTGGATAGCACTGTTTGTGTAGTTTTTACTACTTTTTTATGCACTGTACCTCTTTTTAATTCTACTCAAGTGGTCCAAACATTTGGGACTTAGCTGAATATAAGGCCAAAGTGTTCACTTTTGCCACATTTACCAAGTAAAACATTTTTTGGTTCATACTTATCACCTACTAACTGCTGAGGGTCCCTACTCATTTTATTATTGACTCTAGAGATTTTATCATTTTAAACAATCTCCGACATTTTATGACACCTAGTAAACTTTCCCCAGTCCTTGATCATCCATCTGCTTGAGTAGTTTCCTGTGAAGCACAAGGTCAAATGCCTTGAAAGATACAATATTAATCACCTGTCCATTGTCCACTTAACAGAATCAAACATACCTATCAGGTTAGTATGACTTCACTGCCTTTTGACCTGCAACCTTTGTTAGCAATCACTCATTTTGTTAACTACAAAAAATTAGGAAACCTGCTTTATTTACTTTTGTGAAACAGTCATATAATTTTCTGGTTTCCAACAAATTAATTTATAAATGGATTCATCAGAACTCTGTCACACACAATTCTCCAGAAAGACTTTCAGGGATATCCATTTTGTAGTGCTGATAACATCTGCAATTAAACTAGATATGCCTTCCATATAATTCTTCAGTTTACATTACTTATATCCACACAGAAACCACAATGTTACCCTTAGAACACCACAGCCAGCTTCAATGGAATCTACTGTATTCTGATATCACAACCAGAGGAATATGACAGCAGTGCATGAACAGAATAATTCAAATGGTCAAGGAGACTGTTTCCACTCAGATATCTGTATCAATTAGTAAGAAAATGTCCAGAAATCCCAATATTTATAATTATTTATGTAAAACAATTGTCCAGAAAAACAGTATTGAGTTGGGAACTGATCATTTTGAGATGGGTGCAGGAGGTGGCTTAGGAAATGGTGCAAATCAATTGATATAATAAATGCAGCAAAAAGTGACAAACAGGGATCCCCTGAACATGACAACAATGAAACACACCAAGTAGAGTGCAGGTGTAAAAGTTGGATAGCAATTTCATTACAAGTAACATGCAATGCATGTGAAAAAATATCTTGTGCAATGCAGACAGCAGTGGATATATAATATGTTCAAAACTGTAAATTATTGAATGCAGCTGCAGACATTGACTGTATGGTCATGGATGACTTTCCACATTAGATTGTGCTATAGTACTGTCATGCTGAATGTGTTCAACATTCCACTCCCTCTAGTCTACTTATTTCAACTTTATTTTACCCACCATTTCAGAATGTTTGTGAGATAAACTGACATCTCCTCTCACCTGCTATTTCTCATAAACAACAATGCCATCCCCATCTGCTTCTCCTCCCCATCGCAATGACCTATTTGCAGAATTTGTTTTATACCTGCTAATCAACTAGTCATTTTTCTATCCTCTTCTCCTCCTCACCATATATGCATCCATCTTCCCATGCCTCCTAAAACTTTCAGTATTGTCCTTCTTTTGTTTACTCTTGTCCAATGCTACTCTGTCACTTTGTACTTTGCTGCTTTTACTCTTTGCTTGCATCTGTGGGCTTGGTGTCTGTTTTCTTTTAAATTATTAAAATGATGCATTTCTTTACACTCCAACACCTGACATTGATTGTATTTTCTGTTTAGTTATTTCTTGTATATGACATTTGTATCACAATGTTTGCAAGGATTATCCACATTGCTTTTTATATCGTCTCCCTGAATTGCATCTGGAGAAAGGTCGTGGGACACCATGCCTTCTCAATCAGCAATGTCTAATAAGACTGCAGTATCCAATGAGATATTAGATCAATCAAATACTGTACGTATCTGAACCAAGTATTCAGTATGCACAGTGGAATATGATACAATCCCAGCAACGTGAGTGGAATTATTGGTTATGAACTAAGCAAAGAGAGGAACAGCCTCCACTTGGGGGGAGAAGCTCAAACCTGCGTTTATGAAATTATAGAGACAACCTGCTCATTTTAAATGAGAATTTGGGAATGTTGCCTTCCACCAGGATATCTTTATGAAATGGGAGGGTCATAATAAATGCATTCTGAAAATAAACAAATAAATAAATAAATAAAACCAGAGTCATTATTTAAACTATACAACTTCTCCAAAAACATAGCTATTAAATGACAAAGGATGTAAATGAGGGTCTAAATATTCACATTAAACCATTTCTCCAATGAGTTGCTTAAGCACCTCTCTATGAGTTGTATAAGTAATGCCGGGTCCAGCACAAATTCTTGCAAAAACTGTTGTCTAAGAGTTGCTCCTCAGTTTTGCATTGCATTATGACAGAACTGTAAATGTATTCCAGTCAAGATGCAAAAATGTTTCATAAAAATTGCTCTTGTACTGATTAAGAGTTGAAAAATAACACCATGTGCCTTGGTAAAGGTATTGCCAGCTTTACAAAACAATGCAAAAAACTCATTAGCCTAACAATTTAAGGTGGATTGTACTGTAGATAATTCCTGAAGAATTCCTACATTATTGGTCTTTATACACTGGAAATGAGACAAGAGAGGGGGGGACATGGTGGAAAGCCTAAAGTACATAAAGGGAATAAATAAGGTTAAGGGAGATAGCATCTTCAGACTGAGTGAAAACAAAACCACCAGAGGTCATGCATATCAGCTGGAGGTGGGCAGATTCAAAGGGGACATGAGAGGGTGTTATTGCTCAGAGAGGGTGGTCCAACCATGGAACAAGTTGCCGGAGTGGGTGGTGGAGGTCGATACAGTGGAGAAATTCAAAAGAGCATGGATAAATACAGTATATGGGACTTGGAAGGGGTGGGGAGAGAGGGCAGAGGGGAGGGAAGAAAAAGGGGAAAAGGGGTGGCAATCTCGGACAGACTCGAAGGGCCGAATGGTCCTTTTCTGATGGCATGATTCTATGATTCTGATTCTATGATTCTGATTCTATGATTATTTATCTAGCTTCTATTTTAACTATATTTCCTAATTTCACTAAACAGGAAAACATGCAGGATACACACTAAATAAAACAAAAAAGTGAGATTCTGTGCTCTTATTATTACAACCCCTCGCAGACCATACATGAAATGTTCCCTCTCAACTAAAATGCTCCTCCATTTAAATGCCTAGGAACATTAGTTACAAAAAATTTATATCAACTCTTTGCAGCTAACTTAAATCCTTTGACCTCTCAATTGAAAATAGATATACAGTAGAACGGTGGTCACTTTTAAATTGTCCTATGTATTCTAAAATACAATCTGTAACCATGAACATCTTATCAAAATTTCTCTACTTATTCCAATGCCTCCTATTATATATCCCAAAAAACCCAAGTCCAAACTTGGCGGTGAATACCAACTAAATATATTTGGGATGCCAAGAAACTCAGAGTTTGGTATACGGTTCTACAGTCTGGTAGGCTTGAAGGGAGATGCTTGCTCCCAGACCTGGAGGACTACTACTTGGCAGCGTACCTGAAAGTGGCTCTTCTATGGTCAGTGCTGACTTATCATGCTAACTGGAAGCAAATAAAATCGGATGAGGAGGAAGGGGGCTCTCCCCTAAGTACACTGGTAATGCCCCCCTCAGCTAAGTATAGTACTGAAAACCTAACCTTAACCATGACCCAATATACCCTAAATGAGGTTCACAGGATCTGGAGGAAATACAGATTAGAAACTTCAACATGGCTCTGCAATGGTTTGCATGGGAGGACTCCTTCCCCCTGTCAAAAATGGATCATATATTCCACAGATGGGTTAGGCAGGGCTTACACTGGCCTGACCAACTAATGGCAGCAGGTATACTCCATGACTTCAAGACTGTCTGGGAGGCATTTGGACCATGGAACTCAGACCACTATTGATTTCTACACCTGCGTACCCATATCAAACGGTCTTGAACTGTGGACATAAACCCATCCAGAGCAGCCACCTTAATAGAAGTTTTTAAGAAAACTTTATCTAGACAAATCCAGAAAGGACACATCTCAGTGCTCTATGGGGTGCTAAGAGACCTTTATAAATCTTGCCTATCCCCTGTCAAGTTGAAATGGCAACAGGAAGGAAACTTTGAGTTAACAGCTGATACGTGGAGAAAGATCTTTCAAATAGCCACTAAAACTTCCTCATCACCCCCTGGCAAGAATTTGCATGGAAGATTACGTGTCTTTTATACTACTATCCTACAAAACAAAGGGGACCTGACCTGCCCCCAGACATGCTGGAGGATTGCAGGGAGGAAAATACCCACCACATGCATATTTTTTGGATGTGTCCTGTGCTCCACCCATTTTGGTAGGAGGTGGCGGTGTCTATCTGAGAGCTGTTTGCTCTGGGTTAACCCCTGGGATTACCCAATTGAGTCCTAGTTCTACCCCCCTAGGAGATGCGAGATTCAGACATGCTTTATCTATGGGGGTTCTTAATAGCAGCTGCCCATAATGCCATCAACCACAACTGGCTCTAACTGGAGCCCTCTAAACTCAATCTAAGGATCAACATAGTCAAAGACATCTTGATCATGGAAGATCAAACATTCAAGATGAATCTTCAAATATATGTCTTTGTCTGTAGATGGGCAAGATGGCAACTGTAGAAGGATGCATGCCATGAGGGTGGAGGGGATGCCAGGGAATTATAGGTGTACCAGAGCGAACATTCTGAATCAGACTAAGATATTGTTCCTAAACCACCAAATGCTAACTCTTCCAGTTTAATTTATTCAGATATAGTACAGCTAGCCAGGTGGGGATTAGTAGAATACAGGAATATAGGGACACTGGGACCAAAGAGAGATGACAACAATAGTGTTGGCAAGGAGCATGTGGGAATAAGGGTGCCAATTTTTCCTTTGCGTGGGACTCTGCCCCCTGCAGCTCTGGTCTAAAGGATTCTAACTCTGGGGGGGAGCAGATGACAGGTGTAACAAGGGATAAAGAAGTTTGCCCCTATATTTCAGCCTAACCTCATTTTTGGTCTAAAAAATAATGTGTCTGTGTAACAAATGTTGGCCTATATAATTGGATCATATAAAACTTGTGAAGCCACAAGACAAACTAAGCCACAAGTTGCAATATTAAAGTGCCTTTTGATATTTGTGCTGACCATGTAAGTAATAGCAAACAGTTGTCTTTTGTGTCTGCAAGACAGAAACACAGGATAGAGTCCAAATTACCCTTCTGACTATCTCTAGTGTTTGTTCTTATCAGGACAGGCCAAAATGCTTGTATGCACATTCTTAAGTCCAAACCTATTTCTTCCTCCTGGACTTTGGTAACTGGTAGTGACAACTGTTACTAGCCATATATAATAATAGAATGTACACTATCTATACTTGTGCTGACCAAGGATGAGCTCATACATATACCAAAGGAGTATTGCCTTGTAAGTTGATGTTTGTGCTTGTTTTAAACCAATCATAGAAACCATAGGAAATGATGATGCTGTCTTCCACTATATAAGCAAGCCAGCACACACTGTTATTTTAAAGAATGTACCACTTGTAATCTTACGCTGTGATTATTGTTATAATCATTAAATTCTTCTGCCTTCAGTCTCGTCTCCATTCATCTCCTTTCTAAGTATCTGTAATTGATAATTTACTAACTGTAATTTTTTCACAATGCTACAACAGTGGAAAGTTAAAAATTGTGGGGCCATGGAATACTGTTTCCACGACCCCATGTAACAGAGTCTAAGTCCTGATTGCAGTAAAACTGTTGGAGACCAGGATTAGAACTCTGTTCTCCAACAGCATTGGCTAACCTCCTGGATCTCAGTGCTCATTTGTCTTCATCTCCATGGACAGTGACCAGGGGAGCCCTTACAGCAAGCGGTGTAAATCCAACCTCGCTGTCCATGGTAGCACTTACCAGACTAGCGCTGTGAATTGTGGCTCTATTTTGGTAGCACTCTTCTAACTGGGTACCTAATATACAGTAGGTTACCTCTTTTTAAGGTACACCCATATGGAATATGCTGGAAGTTGTATGAGAGATGTTGTCAGCCAGTTACCTTTGTATAGATCAATGGATTCTAACACTGTAATACTACCTCCTAAAGATTCACTTGTACACAAGTTTTGTCAAGAAAGATGAATTAAAAAAAAAGAATCTTATCCTTTTGTTTTAGCTGCAGACCCTGCCCACTGATGCCACACACCGTGTTTTAGTTCTTCCTCAAACTAGCAGGTTTAGGATCTCCTCTAAAGGTTGACACCTCAAACAGCATAGTCCTTCCTTAGTACAATACAGAACAGTAGGAGCAGTAAGTATGGTTTCCAGTCCTGGACGGGGTTTCAGTCCTTGACTTCCTAGCCATAGACGCACAGCAAATGAAGGTAACAGATGGATTAAATACTTTAAGTTCTTATGTAACCCTAGGGTCATCACATTTGGATGAGGTAAAAACTGGATGCTAAACCACACCCCAAACTCTGCCTCTGGCTCCACCCCATTTTTATGACTGGTGAGTATATAGCTCCTCCTCCTCCAAAGCCATTTGTAATGTTGGAATAAACATTACTAGTGATAGAAAATCATTTTTATACTGTTATTTTTATTTGGTTTATTTATTCAGTTATTTATTTTTATTCTTTGGCAACCAGGTTTACTCTCATAGGCCACATAGTCCATTTTACAGGAGTGACCCAGGAGCACAGGAAGGTTAAGTGACTTTCTCAGGGTCACAGTATGTAAGTTGAGGCTGTGGGAATCAAACTCAGGTCTGCTGGATGTGCCAAGCTCAACCACAGCTTTTTACTCAGCCCTCTGTTAAATACTCTCCCATTTTCCTTTCCATGTCAGTCATGTATTCTGATGCTTTGACCAATTTGTGATAATTTAATTATCGATGCTTGTGGTACCCTTAATACTGCACTGTGTTCCTCTTTATCTCATCAGCTACTGCTATTTCTTTTTATATTTCTAAGACATTCCACAATTTCCTACTCACCATTCCATACTGCTTATCTGAATGACCTGTAACAGTGTAGCTAATATCCAGGGCCCCTGGTGTTCTGCGGAAGAATTTTCTGATTTCTGCGGCAGGGCTCCTTAACTTCTGTGGCAGCATTTTCTGATTTCTGCGGCATGATTTATTCATTCCTCTGACAGAATGCAGTCCTGTCATTGGCTAAATATGATGTGATGTCATTGATGACATCAGATGCGGAGAATAGAGGAGGGGCTTCAGGATAAACGAGGTGGGAAAGAAAGCCTGACACCATGAAAAAACAGCATATTTATATTGAAAATTCACCAAAAACAATGAATTCTGTGGCACTATATATATTCTGCGGCATGATGCAAATTCTGCGGCAAATTCCGCAACCACAGAACCGCAGAATTCCAGGGGCCTTGCTAATTTCATGGAATGTTCATGTAACACAAAAATGAGAGCAAATATAGTGATAATGGCAACAATAGTTAGATTATGAATTTTACAAAAATGGGTCTGAAACATACTAGAATGTAGGGCAAACAAAAAGAAACACATGAGCGCACATAAAGGTGTACAAGCTGTTCCCTGTCATAGCAGTAAAAGACCATACTTAAAATTCAGATGGAAAATGATTAGTTTAATTTACTGCTAATGAACTTAATAGCCATACATTACATTACACCTCCCAGACAGACTGGTTTTGCAAACAAAGGCAGGTCTGAATGATTGTGACATCAGAACTTCTTTGTAACCTGGACATGCAATGCAGCCAAAACAGTGATTGATTTGATACATAAGTTTTAAGAGTATATGAGCACTCAAAATGGCCCAAAAACCACACTGCATTTAATCAGAACGGATGACTGGATAAGGACCCTAAAAAATTGATTATCCGGTCAAAAACTGGATACGTGGCAACCCTATGTAACTCTTGGGTTCCACCGGGATACTAGTACTCTGGTATTTCAGTGGGTTTGTTTATACACTTCGGTTTATACTTCGGTCATTTCACTTTCATTTCATTTTTATTTTTTATACTTGTTAGTAAGATGAGCACCCATTTTCACAAGCAACAAGCGTCATAGGACAGTAGAAGGCCTACGTCCATAAATGCTATCCCCACTACTCAGTGGTGGTAATCTAAATAACTGTCCTGAATGTAACTGTCCAGTTTTGATTTAAAAATAGACAAATTAGGTGCTTGGACCACATACCCTGGTAAATGATTTCATAGTCTTATAGTACTCGGTATGTAAGAGTATTTCCTATTGTCAGATTTTGGTATAGTACTATTACAGTAGTTGTAATTTATGTTCCCTTGCATCATATTTAAGATTCTTATAAACTAGACCTAGTTCTCTCTTTAGCATACATTCATCTAAAATTCTATAAAAAAGCATCCTATTGCCCCGATCCTTTTCAAGGCTAAAGGCCAAAGGACTAAATCATCCAACCTATCTTTATAAGCCTTGCTCCTACATGGAGGAATAAGTGTGGTGAATCTCCTTTGGGCTCTCTTTATAATATTCAGATTTTTTTTTAATATGGACTCTAGTGCTGTGAGCAATAATCAGCATGCGGCCTAACATAGGTTTTATATAAAGGTAGGAGTGCTGATTCTGATATAGAAAAAAAGGACCTACATACACGGTTAATTAAATAACCAGTTTTGTTGGCCACTTGGCTACAGTAGGCACTGTTCTTAAGGTCATTACTGTCAAGGATACCAATTTCTTTGTTGACAACATTCAGTTTGGTCCCATGGATACAATACTTCTATGACCTGTTGTTCCTGCTGAAGTATATAACAACATAAGAACATAAGAAAAGCATTGGCAGATGGGGACTGTGCGATCCATCTAGTCTGCCCTAGAAATGACCCACTTCCCTATGCAGCCTTTGTCCTAACTTATCCTTTATGTCTGTCTGATGTGAGTTTTAACTGCCTGATTGTCTTTGATTCTGTCACTTCCTGGGGCAGGCTGTTCCATTGGTTTAGCACTCTCTCTCTGTGAAGAAGTACTTCCTGAGGTTGCTTTTGAACCTTTCTTCTACCAGTCTTATATCATGCCATCTCATGTGTGCTGCCGTTTTCTGTCGAAATAGATTGTCTGTATGTGCTGCATTAAATCTCCTCACATACTTAAATATTTTAATCATGTCCCTTCTGTTTCTTCTCTGCTCAAGGGAGTACAGGTTCAGCTCCCCGAGTCACAATTCGTATGACCTGTGATGCAGTCCATGCACCATCTTAGTAACCCTTCTCTGCACTGTTTCCAAATAATCAATGTCCTTTGTTAGGTGAGGTCTCCAGAACTGAATGCAGTATTCCAAGTGTAGCCTCACCGAAGACCTGTAGAGGGGCATGATAACCTTCCTCTTTCTACTGGAAATGCCTCTACTTATACATCCAAGGATGCCACCAACTTTCTGTGTTGCTTTCTCACATTGTTTTCTTACCTTTAATGTGCCAGTGATTTGTCAAGGATGAATTGCATCTTATTGTTGTTGACTCATTTGACTACATTGTTGAGGTCATCTTTCATTCCATTTATATGTAACCCCCCTACAAATGGGGGTTCCCAAAAAGTCTTCCTTGGAGTTGCCTAAATGCCCACTGCCAGACTGGTGCCCTGTGTTCTAGTAGTTTAAACTTTATTGCCTGAGACAGCCTTTATAGCCTCTGTGTACTGTATCTTTCAGAGCTGCCTATTTTGCAGTTTATAATAATCTGGGAGGGGGCTGAGTGTTTCTATGCTCAAGTCCCACCCAGGCTGCCAGATAATTACTCCATTCTGCCATCGCTATTTGTGCAAAGGGAGCTCTGTTAGAAGCTGTATTTGTTTGCTGGGTATCTGTTGTAACAGTAATGTTATTGAAGTTTGTCTAACCTGCCTTCTTTGCAGCATGGACATTTCAGAATGGAACCACCATCTTGGTCCTGGACTGAAAGTTTGGACCAAATAGTACCTTTGGGGTCCTAAAATGGTGTCTTTCCCCAGGGGTCTTGTAGGAGCAAAATTCTGTAGGAATTGTAGTTTTGAGACTTTGGCACCCAAATGAACCTGGAGGGGAAGCCCTTGAACTGACTGACATACGGATCAGCCAGCTGAACCTTTTGGATCCTGGGGAAAGTCCCAGGCTGCTTGCAGCTACAATCAGTCTGAGTTGGGAAGTGAAAGAGTGAACAGCTCGAGATAATCGAGCAGCAGCTGCTGTGTAGTTCATGCGGGAAACCTGTGGAAGGGCTGAGTTTTGGCCTGCCTGTCTGCTGTCCCTGAGACGGAACTGGTGAATAGCTCGAAATGCATCCAAAGTTGAGAGGGAGAGAGAGAGAGTTTAAAGCCACTGAATGGTGACCAGGCTTGAAACCGGAGGAAGACCGAAGATATGCTGAACATGATCGGCCTGTAAGGATCTTAGTTACTGCTGGAGTCGTAGTTTTTGTGATTGCAACTGGACAGCCATCTCACTGGTACAGTGGTGATTTCTTTACTATAAATGTGCTGTGTGCTGCTAGTGGGTCACAACTGGGTTCCCCACTGTGTGCTGAACTGTGTTTTGCTTGCCAGAGGATGTTTCCAGCCTAAATGGACTGGATCTGCATTCATCTCCATTTGGCCTGGGTCTTGCCACACTGGCCTAGCCAGATTACTCACGCCACACAGAGAGCTATTGACTAGAGAGTTGCCTGGGGATCAGCCCCCTGCTCAACCATCTCGAACAGGAATGACACCTCAGTGATTTGTGTGGGCCCTGCTTCTCCTGGCAAACCAGTCATCAATCTGCAGTCTCCATTTCATCCTGCCTGTGTCCGGTGTTGGGTATTGTGAGTAAACACCAGGGTAGCTTCCTGCAACAACAGCTAAATCTCAAGTGTTGTCACCTGATAGTATTGTTGTGTCCCCTTTCATGAACTGGGCCCTCCGGCTCCAGATTACAAATAGTGTGTGTGGTGCATGTTTCTTTCTTCCATCACGGGGCCCCAACCAGCTGCGATGCCAGCCTACCATGGGCAATGTTCCTTGCTACCCCCCTTACTTCCACCTGGGTAACCAGAGTGTGAGACTGTGTAGGGACTTTGAAGTGCATGCACGACTGTCTGATTGATTTAGTTTTTAAGCCAATCAACCTAATCATGCCCCTCCCTTGTTCAAGTCCCCTAAATAAATCAGATCTAACTCTTTTTGCATTTAACTTGACTGGTTCCAGTTTGTGCCAAAAAGCATTGTACTGTTGCTATTTGCTGTGCATAACTTTGTTTAACAGGGGGGCTCCAGGGTTGAGCCAGTGGAACCAGCCCTGGTGGTAAGTGCAAACAGTGTGAGGAACTGTATGCTGAATAAAGGCAACTGTGAAAGTGTTTGTTGCACATTGATTAGGCCACTAGAAGGGAGAGCTCGGGGTTACAGTGTATCAGAGGACTGTATCCAGGTTAGCTGTGATACTAACAACTCTGTATGCCGGGTGGAGGCACCCGTTTCAGTACCCAGGCCCCTTAACCTGCAACTAGCCAAGCAGGCGGGGTAGTGGCCCTTGGGATAGCGCCACCTAGGGGTTACATCTTGGAGGCTCACCATTGGGATTTTGTGCCTTCTAGCAGTCAGAAGTGGGTACTGCAACCCCACGCTAAAAAATGTTGATAAAATGGAGGTGCTCACTACACCCAAGCTTAAACTTTCTCCCCACAAGCTGCTAGTGCATTGGATGTTGGGGTGGAGCAAAGCAGAGGGAGTGGACCCCCGACAAGCTCTGTTAGTAATGGACGTCCCATTGGGGACCGATAATGCCACTACTGTGGAAGTGGTTGAACGAAATGAGTGTTTGGGGAAGGCTGAAGTAAGGGGAAGGGATTCCGGCCTGTTTGACCAAACATGGTGGCCCTACTCTCCTGCAGCCTGCTCATTGAACCAGAGAAGGTACCCCGTGATTTTGCCTGGAGGGTCCCAGAAGGGGTGGAGGGTCACTCACTTACATAGTGACCCAGCTGTACCTTGAGGGTCCCCCCACATTGAAGGGTTTAAAGACAAGTTGCTTAAATTGTTAGCCTCTGAGGGGCACTCTGCTATAGAGCTAGTGAAAATGCTAGAGCTTTCTGAGGTGTTATTCCCATACAGTCCCCTATGGCCTCCCCCTCTACCCTGACCATGGTTTCCTCTGTAGTGATACCTACTGCGCATTTGGACTCATACCGTAGTCTTAGGCTCCTCTTGGGCACGGTCCTGGTGCCCGAAGGTGGGGAGCATAACCTGGAAACGTGGATGGACTATGCCATCCCATTAGTTCAGAGTGGCAGTGTGCTGAAGGGGAAAAGAGGAAGAGGCTCATGGAGAGTTTGAAGGGCCTTGCACTGGAAGCATTTCGTTCCTGCTATCCACCAGCCTAGAGGCCACAGCTGCCAAATACCTCTGTGCCCTGGAGGGGGTATTTGGTAGCACCGAGTCGGGAGATGACCTGTTGTGGAAGTTTAAATCCGAAAAGCAGTGGAAGAATGAAAAGCTGTCAGTGTTATTACACGAATTGAGCGAGCTTTGCAGCAGGTCCACCAGAAAGGAGTGGTGTTCGCCACTGAATTGAACAGAGTTAGGCTATATCACATCTTAAAGTCAGCAAGGTACTCTAGCATGATGATGTTGAAGCTTAAACTGCAAGACAGAAGGGGCAATCCCCCCAGTACTGTGACCTAATGAGAGAGATCCGTGAGACTGAGAATGACGAAGAGGGATGGGAGCACTGTGCTGGGGCTGCCCACACCTGCCAGGCCCCTGAGAGAAGTGAGGAGGCCGAACTGCAACAGATGAGAGAACTGATCAAGGAGTTAACTGAGTTGAGAGTCAGTCAGCAAGCAGCCGAGGCAGCTAAAGAAGCTAATTCTTATCCAGCCACCCCTGAGACAAAGAGGGAAGTCCTGCCAGGAGGGGTGGGGGTACACATTGTTTCTTCTGAAACCCGACCTGGAGACAGCCTGGTAGAGGAGGTATGAGAACTCAGAGCCGTAGCGGAAGATCTAGTCTGAGCTAACCAAGACACTCACCCTAGGGGGAGCTCAGAAAGGCCAGAGAGTAAACCCCCGACCAGAGAGAGAGCCCGAGACTCCCCCACTATGTTCAAGCAGGGGAACAGCCCCCCTTCCTCTAGAGACACTAAAGAACCTGTTTTCTGCTACCACTGCGGTGGGGATGGGCACACCTGGATCACCTGCCATTCGCAGGAGAATCTGAGAAAAGTTACTTCCAGGCTGCTGGCCCTGATTCGATGGAGCAACATACGGCCGCAAAGTGGTGCTGCCCAAAAAAGCTGTTCCTCCAAGGCAGCTGTAAAGCCATTGTCCAATTCCAAGTCACCAGAGTGGTCTGAGGTGGTGAGCCCTTCAATGGAAACTACAGTGATGGCGAACGGTGTGTCCGCATGGGCCGTACTTGACAGTGGGTCTCAAGTAACCATAGTATTTCAAAATTGGTACCAGAAGCATCTGCCTGAAGTGCCACTACAACCCTTGGAAGGTCTGCATGTGTGGGGGTTGAGTGAGAAGTCCTATCTGTACTAGGGATACATCCGGATCTGGTTGTCATTTCCTACCACTGTGACTGGGGTAGATGAACAAGTCGAGACACTTGCCCTGGTGTGTCCCCTCACTGGACTGTATGATGGGGTTCCCTTATTAATTAGAACAAATGCCCACATGTTTGGGAGAATAGCACAACTCTGCCATGAGAAACAAGGGCAAAGGACTGGGTGGGCCCTTAGAATTCCAGCATTAATCAAAATGGCTTATGACTTGCAACAGAAACCCAACAGAGTGGACCGAGATGAGCCTGTGGCGATTGTGTGGAAGAAGGATCCTGACTCTCTGGTGCTATCACCCAATGTCCAGTGCACCATCCATGGGGAGATCAGTCTCAAGAATGATGTGAAGAACAAAATATTAATACTGGATGCACCAGGTGAAGGAAAATTGCCAGAGGAGCTATTGCTTAAGCCCAGCATCCTACCTGCCCATGCCCATGCCTATGCATGAGTGATGGTACAGATTCGAAATATGTCAGATTGAGAAGTCTGAGTGAACAGAGGGTGTACCCTAGCTACAGTACACTGCACAGACACTGCAGTATTGCCCAGCAACAAACATTCTGTTAAGAAGAAGAGGATGACCCCTGACCTATTTGACTGCAATGATTCTCCATTGTCAACTGAATGGAAGGCCCAAATTAGCGGGAAACTCGCCCAGAGAGACTAAGTGTTTTCACTAGAAGAATAGGATGTAGGATGTAGGTTGTGTCCATGGTGCTGAGCATAGCATACGCCTGCATAATGACCAACCATTTAGAGCGAGATCCCGACACCTTGCCCCAGCAGACATTGACGATGTTAGGAGGCACCTACAGGAAATGCTTGTTGCTGGCATTATTCAAGAGTCGAGGGAGCCCATATGCCTCTCTCATAGTAGTTGTGTGTAAAAAGAATGGGTCCATGAGGATTACATGATGAGCTAGTGGGGAAAAGACACCCTGAGGTTGCTCCCGAGTCACGCCGAATAAAATACATTATTATAGCTGTTTAAGACCTCACAACTTTGACTTTAACAGGGAGCTTTGATTCCTAATAAGGTCCTGCGTTTTGGGGAGTGAGTCGAGTAAATAGAATTAAGGAGTCTACTCACTAGACGCAGAATCGGTCTGGCTGATAGTATGGCCGAGATGGAAGGTGGAAGCCCCGAGCCTCTGGCTGCAAGATCGCTGGCTGTTAAGAGCTCAAAACCCCACTCTCCAGTTCCAGAGGAGAACAAAGATCTGTGGGCAGAAGAACGAGAGGGGGGCATGCATCCTCAGATGATATTATAGAAATTAAACACCTCCTGCAAGGACTAGCGGCTGACTTCTCTACATTAAAGCTGGATCTTAATGCTCTAACACAAAGGGTGGGGGATGATGAGGCCAGGGTTGCTTCACAGGAAAGAAAGACGGTGGCTATGGATCAGGAGGTGATCACTCTCAAAAGGCAAGTTAAAAAGTTGGAGGATCATCTGGAAGATTAGGAATCATGCAGTCGGAGGAACAATTTAATTTTGGTGGGTCTCCCTGAGAAATCAGAAGGCTCGGACTGTGTAGGCTTTATGCAGGATCTCCTCCTGAAATTGTTTGGTCCAACGCCATTTGGTGAATCCTATAATATTGAGAGGGCGCACCGTTCTTTGAGAGAGACCCCCCCACACCTGGAGCTCGACCTCGGGTCCTTATCATGCATTTTTTTGAATTTTAAAGAGAAGACTCATGTATTGAACAAAGCCAAAACAAATGGAAATCTGCAGTGGAATGGGGCCTCTATTTGGCTTTTCCAAGATCTAATACCTTCGGTAAGAGAAAAACAGAAGGAGTACATGGAGATTAAGGAGAAGTTATACTTGGCAGGGGTGAAATTCAGAATACAATACCCAGCTACACTGATTGTGAGGTTACCAAAGGGAGACAGGAGGTATGCCACGGCGATCAATGCCATAGAAAGCCTCCAGGTGGAGCTACCAGCCTTGTTTAAACCTGCGACTTGAAAGTCTGAGGGGCCTGAAGGATTGTATGCTGTAAAGCGGCAAATGCAAGTAGGAAGGATCAGCAAGTGCTGTGATAGCTGGTAGCATTCGATTAACTTCGTCTTTACTCCACGTTTTGGAGAAGACATCTGCCCTTTCATTGTTGGGACTGCTTCAGATTAATTTTGTTCGGGACTGTTAACTAAGGGCTCCTTACAGGTTTTGTTTTTCTAGGGTCTAATCGGCCCGAGACCGCTAACAGTCCTGGTCTTTCAGTTTGTTTTTTGTTTTTTTTTGCTGTCATCTGTTTCTCATTCATCTTAGAAAGCTAAAGATCAGTACCAAGAAGAGGATCGAATATCAGATAGCCTGTAGTTTTTAAAAATATAAGAGCAGGCCAAAGGAGTTTATGATTTGAGTGGGAGAAATTGTTACGGGACAGTGGGGTAGTGATTAGCATATGCTACCGAGCAAACCTGCAATGGAACATGGGTTGTTCTTGGGTGGGGTGTTTTTCCTTTAATAAATGATCAAGTATAGGTCTCAGGGGCTTACTGGGAATTTTTATGTTTTCCTCCTTTGTTTGTTCTTTCTCTTTCCTCCCTAATTGGCTATAGCTGGAATAGATAAACTGGGGAATGAACAGGGCGTGGAATGCACTCTTCTTGATATCATTTGGTAGTTCAGTTGCTGTGACCACATGCGGGGAGAAGGAGGTACTTACTAAGCTTCTGGAGCTTCTTTAATTTAATATAAAAGGGGTAATAGGAAATTTAAGAAGTTAATGATGGGATTAATGCTTATGGGGGTCTTTTGTCTTTTCTATGTATGGGGACTTAGGGGGCTCGGGGACACTTCGGGGCTAACTCATACACGTCTCATGGAGACTAAGGAGGATGATCGGATGATCGGGGGTTACGGGGGGGAGTTACTGGGGGAAAAGGGGGGAGAGAAAGAATCCATGGCGTATATAACAAGGTGAATAGAATGCAAGAGGGTGATAAGCAGGGGTACTGTTATAAACTATGGTATTGATTAAATTTCTCTCATGGAATGTTAAAGGCCTCAGGGGTGGAAGAAACGACTGGTAATATTACAATATATAAATCAGTTGGGGGTTCACTTTGTTGCACCACAAGAAACCCATTTATTGAATGAGGAATTATATCTACTGAAGAAAGGGTGAGTGGGCAAAGTAATAGGAACAGAGAATGGGAACACATCGGGGGGTGGTGATACTAGTAAGGAAAGCTTGCCCATATGCAATTACTCAAATTAAGTCACGAGAGGATGGTAGGGGGATATATGTGTTGGGTAATATCTTGGGAAATCCATTCTCCTGCACCTCAATTTATGGCCCTACTCCTTCTAATTCTGACTTTTTTGCCTCATTGGAAGTTGATATTGCTATGCTCCCATCCCACCCACTTATACTAGCAGGTGATTGGAAACTCTGTCTGGATAATGGGGTAGATAGGAAACCCTCCTTCTAATCGACCACCTTTTGCAGTGCAGATAGCTTTAAATAGATTTTTGGAAGTTTCAGCACTAGTAAACCCCTATAGGATGTATAATAAAGGGGATACCGAGATGACCTTTTACTCTGGAGTACACAAATCACATTCCAGAATTGATTTTTTCCTTGGTTAATAGGGCAGCATTAAGGGGCATCAAAGAACTGACTACTTTTAACAGGGTACTATCTGACCACTCCCCATTTCAGATGCAATGGGAGATAGATAACATTCCCCCAAA
This sequence comes from Neoceratodus forsteri, assembly GCA_016271365.2. Classification (NCBI taxonomy): domain Eukaryota; kingdom Metazoa; phylum Chordata; order Ceratodontiformes; family Ceratodontidae; genus Neoceratodus; species Neoceratodus forsteri. The sequence continues at coordinate 108,227,722 of JADMNL010000035.1, read as the reverse complement.
ACCATAGCAATGGCGGTTGGATGAAGGGATATTAGTGGTTGATAATACAGTGTCTAAATTAGAGGAAGCATTAGTGGAGATTATCCAAACCCAAATTCCAACACTTGTGGATAAGAAACTTGCTTGGTCTACTTGCAAGGTATTATATGCAGGAATAGCTCAGAAATATACTGCTAGGAGGAATAAGATGAATAGAGCACGGGAAGAATTTTTAACTGGGGCCATTAAGTCACTACTACCTTTGGAGGGTTCCTCTAATGAGTTGGATAAGGAGCTAAGAGATTTAAGAGAGGATATGAGAAGTATGAGGTATCTTAGGATACAGACTGACTTGAAAGATTAAATGCTAGATACCTGATGCAGGGAGATGTGCTGGGCTGTTTTTTAGCCAGTAGAATTAGGGAATGGGAGGTGGATCGAATGATCATGGCAGTGAAGTTTGGAGGGGACATTATTACTGATCCTCAGGGAATGGCTGATGCCTTCGCAGAATACTATGCTGGGATCTATCAAGAGGGGGGTACTAGCTCAGAGGAAGAGATTAGAGGGTTTCATGATAAAATGCCTTTGCCCAAATTGAACAAAGAGCATGCCCAGACTCTGGCAGCTCCAATCTGTGAGTTAGAAATTATGGCCGCAATTAAAGAATTGCCAAATGGTAAGACACCAGGGCCCGATGGCCTATCGGCTAAATTTTATAAAGTTCATTTATTGACCATACTCCCTCTTTTGAAAGATTTATTCTTGAATATTATGAAAGATGGGGTTCCCCATCCTCCTCTATACCAGGCTTATATTACACTAATTCCAAAGCCGGATAAACCAAGGGATCTGCCTGGCAAATACAGACCCATAGCTTTAATAAATCAGGATATTAAAATCCTCACAAGGATCCTGGCTAATAGGGTTTTAAAAGTTGCTCCTTTATTAATCAGTCAGGACCAAGTTGGGTTTATGCCAGGTCGAGGGGGCACATGATGCATTAAGTAAATTGCATCACATCCAACATCGGGCTTCCAATTCCAAGTCTGCTATGGTACTGATTGCACTTGACGCCGATAAGGCATTCAATAGGGTTTCCCTTAATTTTCTATTTCTTACAATGGAGAAAATGGATTTCCCGAAGGGCTTTCTCAGAGGCCTTAAAAACCTTTATAGTGCCCCTACTGCTATGGTTCTGTGCAATGGCTACCTTTCTAAAGAGTTCCTGCTGATGAATGGGACTAGACAGGGTTGCCCTCTGTCACCAAGTTTGTTTAACATTTACTTGGAACCTTTATTAAGGGCACTTCACATGGAGCCCGCGGTTTAGGGAATTAAGGTTCATGAGATGGAGCTTAAATTTTCAGTTTTTGCTAATGATATATTGTTGCATCTATATAATCCAGCCGAAAGCTTCCAAAAAGCCCTGGAAATTATCAGGCAATTCTCTGAGGTTTCCAACTACAAATTAAATATAAGCAAAACACAGGTTCTCCATCTTACCGCCTACACTTATAGAGCAGATTTTGAACACTTGCAAATTAACTGGGCCCCAATTAAAATTAAATATTTGGGCATCTGGATTATGGCCAACACAGAAAATGGGGTGGAAGAAAATGTGGACAAGCTTTTGACCACAATTAAAAATGATATTTTAAGGTGGAACAAACTCCCTCTGAACTTCGCTGCCAGACTGGGATTGATAAAAATGAATCTCCTACCTAGATTGTTATACCCAATTCACTTGTTACCTTACAGTATTCCCAAGGGAAGGTTTATTAATATCCAAAGGGTGATTTCAGCATTTCTGTGGAATTCAAAACCCCTAAGGAGAAAACATGCAGCCCTAAGCCTTCCTCATCTTATGAGAGGTATTAAACTTCCGGACCTATTTTTTTATTATGTAGCTGGATAGTTTGGTTTAATAGGATGGCGGAGCAGAACTTGGGAAGAAGGGGGATATGCCCCAACATGGCTTCAAATTGAGCAGCAAATTTTAGAGGATCTGAAACTTTCCCCAGTAGCGTTGCTTTTTTCAGATCCAGAGGCCATACCTAAAAGGGGAAGGCTGACACCAATCTTTAAATCAATGATGGCATGGTGGGATTTTTTAAACCCTACACAGAAGAGGGCTCAAAGAAGAGCTAGGGATCAACCTATATTAGAAAATCCTAACTTTCGGCTGGGGGGACTAATAATCAATCAACATTGGGCACCACAATTAGCTGATCTGAAACTGACAGATTTTATAGTAGAAGATAGGGTGATTCTACCTGTGCAGACTAAGGAATGGGATTTTTTCAGAAAGATTCAGATTACAAATATGGTGCAGCAATTTTTACGAGATAATAAAGAAGTGGGTCAGAGTCCATTTACTTGGGATCATTTGAATGAGATCGATTACTCACAACAGCCCCTCTCAAAAGTTTACATGGTGTTGTTAGGTTTTGTGAGCTCGGAATCCATGACTCAAATTTTGTATTGGGAAAAAAGTCTAACCCCCCCCGAGACCAGAATGGAAAGAGATTTGGAAAAATGTTAAATTCCTACCCATACCGAAATATAAGACTATGCAATTCTTAATTTTTTCAAATATTTATTACACCCCTGCTAACCTATGTTCTGGAAAACTCAGACAGACAGATCTGTGTTTTAGATGTGGAATGAAATCAGGAGATCTGTTACATGTGATGTGGAGCTGTCCCAAAATACATTCACTATGGCTTCATATTGGTCATAACATGGATCTGTTATTAAACTATTCAGAGTATATTAAACCAGAGATCTGTGTTTTGGAAGATATGAAAACGACTGTGAGAGAGTCAGGTAAGCATCATGTGGCACTGATGTCCGCCCTGGTTAAGGCATTTGTCCTAAGACATTGGAAAAGTGACTGAATTTATAATTATGATCATTGGGTTAGAGACCTACTACAAGTCTTAGATAGACTTAAAAGACAAATGATAATAGATGAGAAAAAGAAAATATATGATAGAAGATGGAGGACATTAGAGGCAGTGTACTCAATACAACTGAAGAGTGCTCGAACCCAGATCTGTCTGTCTGATTGGGATTAGCTGGCAATTATTTCCTAAGAGAATGTGAAAAGAGAATATGATTTTATTGAGGTGTGTGATTTCGTTTCTGAAAGTACTCTAACCAGTGAGGTATATTACTCTCTTTAGATAATTCATAGTTGCATCTACAATGTCTGTCACATCCAAAAGTTTATGATGGGCTCTCTCTCTCTTCCAGGGACAAAGTTTTAAAAGCCCAGTCCAGAGGACTTATAGTTACTTCAAAGTTAAGGAGAATAATAAAGAGGGTTGTCAAAATTGGAAGTAGATCAGATCTATAGTTAACTTTGAAGGAATAGAAACAATTGTTATAATAGTAAAATCAGACTCAACTTAGATGGGACAATACATTAAAACTGTGTATGTAAATAGTTTAGGGGATGTATATAGTAGCCACATCCAGTTTTGGGATGTGGACCCGGGAGCTGCCTGGGATATGTGTATGTATGTCTTCTCTGTTGAAATCATAAACCTTAATAAAGAAGTTTAAAAAAAAAAGGAAAAAAGAATGGGTCCATGAGGATGTGTGTGGATTATTGAACCCTGAAACGGTGGACTGTCCCAGACCAATATACACTATGCCACGTATACAGGATGCCCTGGACTGCTGAATGGTAGCAAATGGTTCTCAGTATTGGATCTTCATAACGGGCATTACAAGATTCTGATGGCCTGGCCCCTGAGGACCATGAGAAAACAGCTCTCATCTGTCCTTTAGGGTTCTAGGAATTCCTGAGAATGCCACTGGGGATTTCGGGTGCCCCTGCCACTTTCCAGAGACTGATGGAACATGCAGTGGGAGACATGATCTTGCTTAAATGTTTAGTGTACTTTGATGATTTCATTGTTTTCGGACACATGCTGGAAGAACATGAGACCAGACTGTTCAAAGCCCTCGATCGTCTAGAGGAATTCAGCTTCAAGTTATCCATAGACCAGTGCCAGTTTCTCCAAACCTCTGTGAAATATGTCGGGCACATAGTACCTGTGGAAGGGATACAGACAGATCCCAGTAAAGTTGAATCTTTGACCACTTGGCCCCAGCCCCAAAATCTAAAAGAGCTACCGCATTTCCTGGGGTTCTGCGGCTACTACTGCAAGTTTATTAAAGACTATTCATAGGTGATTCAGCTACAGCTTAACCTTACCCAAGGCTACCCTCCTACCAACCACAAATCCAAAAAGGGGGCTATAAAAGACCAAGAGAAAGTATATTTTCAAACAGGTCAGCCTTTTGGGACTTGGTGGACACCTGAATGTGAAGCAGCATTCTTTGAAGTCATATACCAGCTCACCCACGCCCCAGTCCTTGCCTATGCTGATCCCACCAAGCTCTATGTTCTGCATACTGATGCTAGTTTGCAGAGCCTTGGGGCTGTACTATATCAAGACTATGAAGATGGCTTGAGACCTGTAACTTTTGGCAGAAGGAGCGTGACCCCACCAGAGCAAAACTATCCAGTCCACAAGTTGGAATTACTTGCCCTAAAATGGGCCATAGTTGACCAGTTTCATGAGTACCTCTATGGGGAGAAGAGATCAGTGAAGAATGACAATAACCCATTGACCTATATACAGACTTCAGCTAAACTGGACGCCATTCGGCACCAATGGCTGTCTGCCTTATTGACTTATGATTATGCTGTTTTATATGGACCGGAACTAAACCACATTGATGCTGACACCCTGTCATGAAGGCCAGCTTCCAAGAGGAAATTGGGTCATACTGTCTGAAGCTGACATCTGAGCATTGTGCCAAAAGTTTGACAGAGATGAACAGATGTCTGCGGACACAGTGGACTGTCTATTGGACTGCTTGGGCCCTCCTGATACCTGCATACTGGCTGCCTATTGCCATTTCTCTGCTCTAAATATTAGTGCAATACCTCAATTTGACAATTACAGTATTCAGTGGGCTCAATCCCAAGAGCCTATGATTTAACCAACACTTGACGCCCTGCATGCAGGGGAAAGATGTGTCTAAGCTGCATTCCCCTTACTTGTGAACTGCCCTATTGTTTAAAGAAGGCCCCAGGTTGAAGTTGCATAAGCATTTGTTATACAGAGAGACAGTGGATTGCTGGGGTCAAATAGACAAGCAACAACTGGTCCTACCCACAGCTTTTAAACAGCAGGTACTGAGGTCCCTCTATAGTCACATGGGGCACCTCGGTGTCAACAGAACTCTCAAATTGGTACGATCCCGATTCTAGTGGCCTAGGATGGGGGCAGATGTTGTGCACCATGTAAAGACCTGCAGTTGTTGCCTCCAAAGGAAAGCCTTGCCTCAGAAGGCTGCCCCCCTTGTCAATATCTCTACCAGTGCCCCCCATGGAGTTGGTTTGCATAGACTTTCTGTGCCTAGAACCTGACCAAAAGAACATTGGCAATGTGCTGGTAGTTACTGATTATTTTACACGATACACCCAAGCCTTTCCAACTAAAGATCAAAAGGCCTCTATCATGGCCAAGGTGCTAGCAGAAAAAATATTTGTCCATTATGGTGCCCCCCCCCTCCAGAGGATCCATTCTGACCAAGGCACAGATTTTGAAAGTAGCTTAATCAAAGAGATGCTCTCCCTGTTGGGGGTGTGAAAATCAAGAACCACCCCCTATCACCCACAGAGGGAACCCCAACCAGAATGCTTTATCTGCACCCTTCTGGACATGTTCGGTACTCTCCAACCTAAAAACAAGTCTAAGTGGAGTCAGCAGATTAGCACCTTGGTACACACCTACAATTTCACTATAAGTGATGCTACCGGATTCTCTCCCTATTGGGAGGGAAGCCCGGTTGCCCATGGATGTCTGCTTTGGGGTCTCTCCGGTTGGGGCCAGAGCAGAAAACTACTTACAATTTGTGTAGCAATTGAAAGCCCAATTGAACCATGCATATCAACTACCTCAAACAATGGCTGCCAAGAGAAACCTTGTCAACAAAGAGAGGCACTACAAGAAAGTGAAGGCTCAAGAGCTACTGCCTGGGGACCATGTGTTGCTGCACAATTTGGGACTGTAAGGAAAACATAAAATTGCTGACAGATGGCACCATCTTCCTCATGTAGTCATTGGCAAGTTGGATGACCTACCGGTGTACAAGGTGCACCCAGAAAACAATTCCAAAGCTGTCAAGACTATGCACCATAATCACTTACTGCCCATTGGCCAGGTTGTTATTGATGCTGAACTGTCAGACAATGCCTCTCCTGGACTGGTGACTCATGCTGCTCCTAAAAAGAGACAGAGTTCACCTGCCCCAGTTGTTACAGATTCAAGGTCTTCCCTTCTCGGCAGGTCCAGAATGACAGTGACTGTCAATCCACCTCTGATGAGAATGACTGTGATAATGCCTGTTATCCCTCTTATGAACTGAGTCAGTTGTTTCAAGGCAATCCCCTACAGAACCATGGGGATGAAGCTGGGCCTTCAGAACTGCCTAACCCCCCCCCAGCTTCTTCCCTGGACCCTGTGAACCCTGAAGGTGAGGTGCAGACTATCACATTTGAGGTTGTGGACTCTCTGTGTCTTGTAGATGTAGAACTGTATGACTTGCCCAAAGAAGGGGCTGATGGTCTGAGTTTCCCTGGTGACATACCAGAACTTAAAGAACAATATAAAAATGTTGACAGCACCCCTTCAGTGCCACAAAGCATAACTGTGACAGAGTTTCCTCAGAATGAACAACTGGACCCTTATCAGAAGATAATAATTTCATTTTTTTGTTGACCGGGTAAGTGCACTAGATAAATCCTGCCTATTTTCAGGCACGACCCGGGGGAGGGGATACAGATGAATGCCAACTGACCTTGAACCAGATTAAGCTGTTGGTGGTATTTTTCATGAATGGAGGAATTTGGCCATTGCACCGGGGAAATTCCCCTGCTCTTTTCGAGAAGTGCCATGGGATCTTTAACATCCACCTGCGCTACCACCAGAACAGGCAGATGGGACCTCGGTTTAACATCTCATCCGAAAGACGGCACCTCAGGAGTGCAGCACCCCCCTCATGCTGCACTACAGTGTCAGTATTGGGATATTAACCCAAGTGCCTGGTGTGGGGATAGAACCCACAGCCTACTGATCTCCCGGTCTCAGAGGCGAGTGTGCTACTTGCTGAGCCACTGACACTGCTAAGCTGATAATGAGCAAAGTGTTGTGGAAACAGAGTCTGCAGAGCCCAGAGCTGATAGTGTTCCCAATCTGGACATTTCAACCAGTGCAGAGGCACCCCTCATGACAGAAGAAAAGACCAAAGTCAGTGCTGAAAGCCCAGAGACTGTGCCTTTCCCCCCAGAAAGTCTGGCTGAGCTGTCAAGCCAGTGTTGCGCCTCAGCTATGATTCCCCTGGGAGGCCAGTGGATTTTCCTCTCAATGTGGTTCACAAAGGTGTTTACGTCTCTCAAAGCTCACTACCCAAGTTGAGCTTAATGGACAATTCCAGGTTAATTGCTCTTCCTTCTCGATATGGTGCCCCTGCCCCATCCAGTCCCAAGTTAGCTGATAGGGACGGGCCACTTCTTACACAGTTTAATGTACAAAAAGTTATAACATGAATCAGTATTACAATGTTAATAGTATGTTAATCATAGTGAAATCAGTATTACATATATGAAACATGCATAAGTATTGTCAATGAAGATATGGTATAGGGAAATGTATAGTAATGTGATAAGTTTACGTTAACTGATACATCAGATATTGTTTTCATAGAATGCTATTGTCACGTATGTCTTGTATTTATTGCATTTTCAATATTGTGGTGGTATAGACTTGACATGGATGTCAAGTTTTCTCCAGGCAGGGAAGGGCGTAACCCCCTACAAATGGGGGTTCCTGAAAGTCTTCCTTAGGCTTGCCTAAATGCTCACTGCCAGGCTGGTGCCCTGTGTCCTAGTAGTTTAAACGTTATTGCCTGAGAGAGCCTTTATAGCCTCTGTGTACTGTCTCTTTAAGAGCTGCCTATTTTGCAGTTTATAGTTAATCTGCTAGGGGGCTGAGTGTTTCTATGCTCGAGCCCTGCCTGGGCTGCCAGATAATCGCTCCATTCTTCCATCTTTATTTGCACAGAGGGAGCTCTGTTAGAAGCTATACTTGTTTGCTGAGTATCTATTGTAACAGTAATGTTATTGAAGTTTGTCTAACCTGCCTTCTTTGCAGCATGGACATTTCAGTATGGCACCACCATCTTGGTCCTGGACTGAAAGTTTGAACCAATCAGTACGTTTGGGGGCCCTAAAATGGTGTCTGACCCCAGGGGTCTTGTGGGAGCAAAACTCTGTAGGAATTGTAGTTTTGGGACTTTGGCACCCAAATGGGCCTGGAGGGGAGCCCTTGAACTGACTGACATACAGATCAGCCAACTGAACCTTTTGGTTCCTGTGGAAAGTCCCAGGCTGCTTTCAGCTACAGTCAGACTGAGTTGGGAAGTGAAAGAGTGAACAGCTCGAGATAATCGAGCAGCAGCTCCTGAATAGTTCACATGGGAAACCTGTGGAAGGGCTGAGTTTTGGCCTGTCTGTCTGGTGTCCCTGAGAGGGAACTGGTGAATAGTTCGGACTGCATCTGAAATTGAAAGGGAGAGAGAGATTAAAGCCATTGAATGGAGACTAGGCTTGAAACCTGAGGAAGACTGAACAAGATCAGCCTGTCAGGACCTTAGATACTGCTGGAACCCTGTTTTTTGCACAGAGACGCTGTGATTGCAACCGGACAGCCATCCGACTGGTACAGTGGTGATTTATTTACTATAAATGTGCTATGTGCTGCTAGTGGGTCACGACTGTGTTCCCCACTGAGTGCTGAACTGTGTTTTGCTTGCTGGAGGATGTTTCCAGCCTTAACTGACTGAATCTGCATTCATCTCCATTTGGCCTGGGTCTTGCCACACTTGCCCAGCCAGATTACTCATGCCACAGAGAAAGCCATAGACGAGAGACCTGCCTGGGGATCAGAACCCTGCTCAACCATCTCAAACAGGAGTGACACCTCAGTGATTCGTGTGAGCCCTGCTTCTTCTGGCAAACCAGTTATCAACTTGCAGTCTCCATTTCATCCTGCCTGTGTCCAGTGTTGGGTATCGTGAGTAAACACCAGGGTAGCTCCCTGCAACAACAGCTAAATCTCAAGTGTTGTCATCTGATTGTATTGCTGTGACCCCTTTCACAAACTGAGCCCTCTGGCTCCAGAATACAAATAGTGTGTGTGGTGCATGTTTCTTTCCTCCATCACAGGGCTCCAACCAGCTGCAACACCAGCCTCCCCCAGGCAACATTCCTGGCTGGTCCCCCTTACTTCCACCTGGATACCCAGAGTGTGTGACTGTGTAGGGACTCTGAAGTGCATGCACGACTGTCTGATTGATTTAACCTTTAAGTCAATCAACCTGATCACGCCCTTTCCTTGTTCAAGTCCCCTACATAAATTAGATCTAACTCTTTGCATTTAACCTGACTATGGTTCCAGTTTGTGCCAAAAGTATTGTACTGTTGCTATTTGCTGTGCTTAACCTTGCTTTACAAGAGTCCCCAGGGCTGAGCCAGTGGAACCTGCCCAGGTGGTAAGTGCAAACAGTGTGAGGAATTGTATGCTGAATAAGGGCAACTGTGAGTGTTTGTTGCATATTGTTTAGGCCACTAGAAGGGAGAGAGGTGGTTACAGTGTCCCAGAGGGCTGTACTCAGGTTAGCTGTGATACTAATAACCCTTTACTCTGGGTGGAGGCACCCGTTTCAGTACCCAGGCCCCTTAACCTGCAACTAACCACGCAGGCAGGGGTAGTAGCCCTTGGGATAGCACCACCTAGGGGTTACATATATTTAATTCTGTGTTTACAATGCCTCCCAACTTGGTATCATCTGCAAATTTGATCAGCTTGTACCTAGAATTAATGAAGAGATCACTAATAAAAAACAGCAAGGGTCCCAGGACAGAACCCTGCGGTGCTTTTTTTTGTAAGTAACTCCACCCTTAGGTGACATGTGTCCATTTATTCTTACTGTCTGTCTTCTATCAGCAAGCCTGTTCTGTATCCATTTAATCAGTATGATGTTGACACCTAAGTGGAAAATCTTGGACACTAAGATGTTGTGTGACAGGGTGTCAAATGCCTATCTAAAATCCCAAAGGATAATACCTACCTTTCTATGTGTGTGTGTGTGTGTGGGGGGTGGAACCACTAAACCACAAGGGTAAATTAGTTATTCTATGCACATGAACGGTCATATTGGGGTGGGGGAGGGACCGCAAGACCACCAGGATAAATAAAGATTAGGGGCACATTAACAAACATTTCAGAACTGAGTTTGTGTGTGTTGGGGAAATGTGGCAGAGTACAGAACTGGCTAAACCCATCCAGAGGAATTTGTTCTAAGTACCCTTAGCCAGCCCTGGTTTCAATTCATCCTTTGGAGGGGTTTTGTGAATCCCATTTATGGGGATGCAACATCTTGCGTCTGCCACATTCCCCCCAACACCAGATCGCAGCCCATTCTTGGGCACACTGGTGGCACAAGTCTTGTTTGAGTCAGGTAGCCTGCAGTTGCTACAGGCTGCTTCTGTGAATAGTAATGGGGGCAGTTTTTGATGCAAGCTGCTACTTGCACCATTAAAATTTGCTGCAGGCACCTTGCGTCATTTTCAGGGCTTTGTGAATTGGGCCCATTGAATTTTGTCAGCTTCTTATAAACCTTATCAAATGTGATAATCCAGCTGGTGTCTAATTCACCCGATACAGAATCATGGAGACTAATACATTTTTAGTCGGATTTAATACTGAACAGAAGTAATTACTGTATTCCCTTGCCATATCCTCTGGTGTGTTGTGGGTTACCTTGTTCATAATAAGGGGCCCATTAACATAATCATTTCCTTTCCTTTCATTAATACAGGAGTAGAATCATTGGTAACACCCTATATGGGAGAGTATTATTCAGTGGTTCAATATGAGTGACTCAATAATACCGCTCACCTGTAGAGTGAGTGGAGAAAAAGAGCACTGAATGATTATAGCCAGTGTAGCACTGAGGGACACGTGCTAGACTCGCGAGACAGGAGATAAATAGGTCAATTTGGCCAAGCTTTGCTGAGCTAGCCTTGTGTCATAGTGGATTGAGCCACTGCCACTGGAGCCTGAGATGCCAGGTTCAGATCTTGGTGCAGGAAGCTATTTTGCCTTCTAGGGGAGTTGTTATTTTCTTCTATAACAGCTCCCCCGGAGTTGACCATCTTTATTTTGGGGAGTGTGGGAGGCTTGCCCCTCACGTTGGGGGATGTCAGGGGCCTGCCCCCTCACATAAAAAAATTATTTTTCTTTTGTTTTTCTTGTTAAGTGACCATCACTATTTGCGATGGTTGGTGCTGTGTGGTTTGCCCTTTTGACGCTGGGCAGTTGTTGACGCGCATTATTTATTTAGTTTTTGTTGACCGGGTAAGTGCACTAGACAAATCCTGCCTATTTTTAGGCACGACCCAGTGGAGGGGGATACAGATGAATGACAAATGACCTTGAATCAGATGAAACTGTTGGTGGTATTTTTAGTGAATGAGGGAAATTTGGCCAGGACGTCGGGGAAATTCCCCTACTCTTTTCGATAAGTGCCATGGGATCTTTAACATCCACCTGAACGACCACCAATCCAGGCAGATGGGACCTCGGTTTAACATCTCATCCGAAAGACGGCATCTCAGAAGTGCAGCACCCCTCTCATGCTGCACTACAGTGTCAGTACTGGGATATTAACCCAAGTGCCAGATGTGGGAACTGAACCCACAGCCCTCTGATCTCCCGGCCTCAAATTATGTAACTGGTGGTCTTATAGACTCGCTCTTATCACATAAAACTGAATCATTTTAGATCCTTTTTGGAATTTGCTAACCTGACTACAGTGTTAGCTCTTGCATCACATTTTTAAGTTCTTTTAGTACCAGTCTGTAATTATTGATGTTGCTAGCAGTCAAATTTTTCTTCATTTTGCTGTACCAATTCCTCTTTTTTGAGATATGTTTCCTGACCCTAGTATTGAGCTATATGGGTTTCTTGCTGTTTCTGTTATATAACTGCTTGACTGGGACTTACCTGGCCTCTAAGGATGAGATAGTACTGTTAAAAATATTCCAAAAACCTTCAATGTCCATATTTACAGTTAGGCCTTCTCAGTCTAGTTTTAGTAATTCTGCATTCAACTCAGCAAAATTGGCTCTACTGTAAGTTTTATACATAGTCTTCCCACTGGTAAACTTTCTGGTTTTATTAATCTCAAACTTTATACTCTTATGATCACTGTTGTCCTGGGGGAATTTACATTGTTGTTTAATATATCAGAGTTAATGCTAGTCAATGCTAACTTTACCCTCGGACAGGACCACTTGTGGAGCTGCTCCTGTCCTCCCTGTCATCCCAGCACAGCTTTACCCTCAGGCAGGACCACCCATGCAGCTGCTCCCCCTCTGCCCTGCCATCCCAGCACAGATATGCCACATTAATCCTCCTTTATTCTGGAATTTCAAACTTGGTGCCTTTTTTGCTCGGCTACCAGGTTACTCTCGGAGGCTTGTTGGAAGAGATTCAGGCTGATACTGAGCATTTACTGCTCTGCTGATTGTGACTCTGGACGCTTTTAGCCTGGGACCTTAAAAAGATACAGTTATTTTCAAACTAGTTGGGGATTTTATTAATTAATTGCAGCCTTGGGGGGAGCCATGGCATTTCTTTAAACTCGGCTAGCCCTGCCTCAGCTTATCTAATCCTAGCTCAGGCTGATAAATTGTAGACAGAGCTGCAAGCTGTTTTCTGCTGGCTTCCTGCTTTTAAATCGTAACATATGTGGAACAAAAGTGAATTTTATCTCAGAGCCACCAGCTGGAATCTTGGCTGCTGTTACTGATTTTACAGCCTGCAGGCATAGTTCGGGTGCTGCCAAACTGATACCCGCAGTAGTTCGCCGCTGTTCCCCACCCCCAATACCCTCCTACCCTTAGCTGGTGTTTAATATATAGTGTAGTGTCTCACATGAGCTTGTCTTTCTTTTTTCTATCATCCTTGATTCTCATTTGAACTTTATACTTGATCCCCACTAGAGGTCACCTGTACTTGGGTACATCGAACTTTGTCTCTGCTCTCACTGCTCCTCCATGCGTACTGCTCCAGCTGGGGGATTTCACTTCTCATTTGATTTTTTCTCCTCCCTACCTACCACTGCCTCTTTTCCTTACTTACAATGTATTCTAGAGACTATTTATCCCCTCCTGCCAGTCTTAGGAACCATGTTTATCTCCTACTGAGCATCCCTCTTCTTACCTTTTTTACTCTCATGATAACTTCTGCTACTCTGACTTACTCTCTGACTCCACCCCTAAATTTCCACCTATGTTGGGGCTCAATAATAAACCCCTTTTGGGTTTTACTTAGGAATATCTTGCAGAGGTATACTATCTCCTCTGTGTGTGTCTCTCATGCTGTCACAATTGCCTCCTTCTGGATAATTAGCCTATCCCTCAACCTTGCTGAGGATGTTGAGACCAATCCTGGACCCGCAATTACTAATACCACCTCTCATTCTCCCTCCTCTAATTGTTGGCTTCAATCACCATTGCCCACCTTAACATTAGGAGCCTTACTGCTAATCTCCCTGAGCTCGAGGCTTGGGTTACTTCTAATAATCCAGATGTTCTAGCCCTGTCTGAAACCTGGCTGAAACTCTCTATTGCTGACTCCTGCTGCTCCATGCCTGGATATAATATGCTTCGGGCTGATCGCTCTAGTGCCAAAAGAGGGGGTGGTCTGGCACCATACTTCAAGTCTCACCTCAATGTGTCTTTCATACAAGGTCCCCCTCTGGCAAATTGCGAGGTGCTTCATTCACTTCTATTACTTGGGAGAGTTAAAAAAATCCACATCATCTGCATTTGCATACCTCCTAGAAACTCTAGGCTGGGTCTGGAAGAATTCTTTGAACTTGTGCCCTCTGTGTCTGGGAAAAATGAAGTAATATGCTTGGGAGATTTTAATCAGGACTGGGCTGGGTCCAGTTCCTCCCTCCTAACCTCCATTACAAGCAAGGCAAACCTTAATCAGCTTATCTGGAACCCCACCACGATCTCCCATTGTGGTTCCACCACGACACTCACAGATTGGATACTGATTAATAGTATGGAGAACTTCCACTCTGCAGGCATTCTACCTGACTCCAAAAGTGATCACTGCCCAGTATACTGCATCTGGAACACCTCCCCTCCCTCCTACCCATCCAAAGACTTGTCCTTCTCCAACATCTCTAAACTAAACCATGCTACATTTCTGCAAGATCTAAACATGATTGACTGGTCCCCCATCTACATAACTGATGACATAAACAAAGCGACAGAATACTTCAATGATACCCTACTCTCTCTCCAGAACCTTCGTATTCTGGTCACCACACGGAGGATAATAATAGGTAAAGTCACCAAATGGCTCAAGCGCCCCCTAGTTCAGCTGCTAAAATGTAGGGATAAACTTTGGTCAGTATGGAAGTCCTCTTTCCTTCAAGCTGACTTTGAGGCCTGCAGGTCCTTACAGAACACCTGTAAAAGGGAGATTTGCTCAGCCAAGAGTTTATACTACCGGAACCTTCTCAGTTCTTCTGCTTCTAGCTCTAAATGGTACTGGCCTCAAATTAAAGAAATCCTGGGGAACAACAAGCCTATGACTCCAAATGAAATACTGATAAACGATACTCACTGCAATAACCCCACTACCATAGCTAATGCCTTTAACTCCCTGTTTTCCACACTTCCCATCCCCCCCTTCATCTACCGTCACTTCCCTAGTATCCCCATCCCCATCAGCTATTGCTCCCCGGCCTTTGAGCTGTCATTGGTCACTTGTCTTGAAGTACTTAAGCTAATAAAGTCTATCCTGGCTAATGGTAGTGCAGTCCCTGGTGGTATCTAGCCTATGATTCTAAGGCAGTTTGCCTGTTGTCTTGCTGTACCTGTAACCAGACTTTTCAACCTCTCCATCAGCTCTGACTCCATGCCTTTGGTCTGGAAAGTTCCCAGAACTATACCTATCTTTAAGAAAGGGGACGCCATGATCATGTCAAACTACAGGCCCATTTCACTCCTGCCCACACTCCGCAAGCTGCTTGAGAAACGTTTTCATCGGCAGGTCTCTACGCACCTTCTCAACTTTAACCTACAATCCCCTATACAACATGGCTTTAGGGCTGGGTACAGCACAACTACTGCTCTTACTTAGTTTACAAGCAATGTTAAAAATAACATGGACAAGGGCTTACATACTGGAGCGGTTCTCATTGATCTCTCCAAAGCATTTGACATGGTTCATCACCCACTACTGCTGGCCAAGCTGAAGTCACTCAGTGCCTCTGACTCTACCCTTTCCTGGTTGGGCAGCTACCTAGAAAATCAGTCTCAGGCATGGCATTCCGAAGGGTTCGATCCCTGGTCCCCTACTTTTCTCCCTCTTCTCAATGCAATATTATCATGTGTGCAGATGACCTGGTGCTTTACTTGGCTTCCAAATCTATTACCAACATCAATCTACATCTCTCCTCCACATTTCAGACCCTCCAGTCCTGGTTCTCATCCAACTATCAAGTCCTAAACGTATCTAAGATCCAAGCTATGCTCTTTGGATCCTCTAGAAAGGTGGCCACTGAGTCCCCTAAACTCCTGGTGCATGGCTGCGATTGGACTTCTGTCTCCAACACTTTATCCTTCAAGTATCTAGTGGTTTTGCTGGACCCAGTACTTGACTACTCAGGGCATGTTAATGAGCTGTGTCACTTGGTTAACTCCAAAATTGGTGCAGCCTACAGATTGCTTCACTCACTCACTCCAGCTGCAAGGATCTCAGTTATGAGAGGTGTTTTACTCCTACAACTACTTTATGCCCTGCCAGTGCTCTCTCATACTAACATGGGTGTTCTTCACAAATGGGACACATCATACAACAATATCTGTAGATTTGCCCTATTGACTCCCCGCCTAACCCATCACTGTCTTCTCTAGTCTGCTTTAAAATGGATGTCTCCTGATGCTCTTCATTCACACTCCTTAGGGTGTTTTGTCGATTCCTTAACCAGATCTCCTCATCCCTCCTCATGAGGGGACATGCTCACCCGGTCTCTCACTCTCATTCCCTTAGATCCTCTACCTCCCCATTGTTAATTGTTCAGCTTTGCTGCATGAAATTTGGGAGCGCAAGCGTTCTCCTACTTTGCTCCTAGGTTTTGGAATTCATTCCCCATCTATGTCAAGAACTCCTCATCTCACCTTGCATTTAAGCATGCCCTATTTTCCCACCTCTTTGCTCTTGGTAACTGTGATTGCACTTAACTTCTGCTCTGTTTCTCTACTTTGTCACTGTTGCTCTACTTTGACTATCAGCTTGTAACCTGCCCACCTTTCAGTATTTGCCTCTTGTCATAGTGTCTCTAACTGTATGCTTCTCCCATTCCTAGTCCTGATGCCTTGTCTACTTCACTATTATGTATCTACTATTAGCTGTGCCTACTGGCCTGTTCTCCCACAGCTAGACCTCCAGAATGATTCAATATTGCTTTGTTGTTGTAATTGTTTGCTTCAATAACTTCACTACTGCTGCTGTTATCCAGGTGGAGTATTATCTTCTGTGGCTGTCCTCTGCCACTGTATTTGTTAGACAGTTCTACAGCATTATGCACCGGATTGTTTGTCACTGCTGTAGTGTGATATTGTACTCTTGCTGTATTGTTATTTTGTACTCTCCCGGGTTGTGCCTGAAAATAGGCAGGATATGTTGCCTAGTGCACTCACTCAGTTACCAAAAGCAAATAAATAAATACAGTAATACACCTAGTATATTCTTGCCACAGGTTGGTTCAAGTATACACTGTTCTAAATTAGAGCCTAGTAAAGTTGAGAAGACTTTATTTTCAGTGAAACCTCTTGCTCTGTCACTTGTTCAGTCTATATCTGGTAACTTCAGATCCCTCATAATCAGTGTGTTGTTGTCATTGACCACATCTGTCATATGTTCTGCCAATTTTGCTGTGTCCATGACTGAGCTGTCTGCTGTCCTATAGAAAATGGCTACCTTGAGTTTCTTAACCTTAAGCCCTTTTAGGTCCACCCACAGTACTTCATTGAAATTTTCAAGATCTAAGTCAGAGCCAGTATTGGAACATTCTATGCCATTTTTGACATAAATTGCAAATCCTCCTCCCCTGCACCTCTCCCTGTCC
Source organism: Neoceratodus forsteri (assembly GCA_016271365.2). Taxonomy (NCBI): domain Eukaryota; kingdom Metazoa; phylum Chordata; order Ceratodontiformes; family Ceratodontidae; genus Neoceratodus; species Neoceratodus forsteri. Next base: position 108,210,439 of record JADMNL010000035.1, on the reverse strand, counting down.
CTACTAAAGAGCTGGTAAGCAGGGATTTCCTTGCTCCATTTGCTGTCTTTATGCCACCATGTTTCGGAGATACTAATGATATGAATGTCATCTATGACAACAAGGCATGGTAGTTCTGCTAATGTTTCGCTATTTATGCTTCTGGCATTTAGGTACACTACCCTAGCTTCTTTGACTACATCTTGTTGCTGGATGCTGAACAGTTGTTTTTGGACAGCTATATAACTGGTAGCCTCTCCCCCTACTGATCAGTTTAACATTAATCTCTTTCTTAAGGAACATACCCAGTTGTCTACTACCTTTGAAGCCCAAGTGGAGCCCATCCCTACAGTACAAATCTTGTTTGTTTAAGAAACTATTCCAGTGCCTGATAAAATGGAAATTTTTCTACTTTGTCCAGATTCGTAACCATCAGTTGACCTGACCAATCCTTCTTTGTTTCTGACTTGATGCCCTAGGAACAGGCAGGGTTTCAGAAAACACTGTTTCACACCCCTTGCTTATCAGTTTATCATCTTATTTAGTAGAGTCGGCTTCTATTTCTGAGTTTTTCTTTCAATGTCATTTACCCTCACACAGCTTACAGTTCAGGGCATGTCCCTTGCACCCCTAAAGATGCTATTTTCCATTGCTATTGGGCTATAGACACCTGCCCTGGGGAAACAACTAACCAGTGTGTTCTCCTTATTGTCTTTGGAGATATATTTATCAGTATACTTGACAACTGAATCCCCTAATACTTGGGGATTCACTAGGTTCGGAAAAGCCTTTGGGTGGGGTGGTACTATTATCCACTAGGTCTTGGATAACATTATTACTTTTGTATTCAGTAAGGGTTGAGAAAATATTAGTAATGAACATTGGCTGTACCTCCTCTTTAACTAGCCCAGTTGCTGCTGGGTCAATGTTAATACCAGTCACGGCCTCCTGACCCCCCCCCCCCAATATGGCAGTATAATGGGATTTCCACCATGAATTTAGGTTCAGTTGGTTTTTAAGGGGTTATTGCCCCTCTTCTTCCTCTTAACAGATGTAACAAATCTCCAATTATGTTCCTCTAGCTCTTCCCCCTCATTAGCTTGCTTCCTTTTCACGCTGTACTCTACAGAGTCTAGGATGATCTTGTATTTTATTAAAACTAGTTAGAGCTCTAATCCTAGTAGCCATTTCCTTCTGACTTTTTTAAGGGTTTCTAATTTGGTACAAAAATTATGGAGCTCAATATGAAATTCCAAGTTACTTGTACACTTTTCACATACAAAACCATTATGTATCAATTGCCTATCCACTAACTTGTACATATGGCAACTGCGACATTTTATACACAACTCTCCATTTATTGTCAGTATAGTTGTAGCCAATATTATTAGCAGTCAAAGAATAGATTAGCTCTTGTAATAGGTGACAACTCTGACAGCAACTTGTACTTGTAGTACAATGTTTCCCAGACTTTCTTGCTAATGTTTCTTCAAATGTCAGATGTCCTTACTGATCGCTCCTGCTTGCCAGACTTGGCAGCATCTCTGCACGTGCTCACCTGCCAGAGCTTGCCCCACTCACTAGAAGAGTGAGTTTTTATGAGGTTGAATGAGAAAGTGAGTCACGGGTGATGTGACCACTCCAAAGTTAAGCTGCCTGTACAAATGGATTTTGTTCTAAAAATAACCCCTCAGGATATTAAACTAAATGTTTAGTGATGTGCAAATCTAGCAATGTGCAGAAACAAACTTTAAAAATAAATCCTGTTTTTATCAGCATTTGCGTAGTTCACTCTTCTTAGGTAAACTACAACCCCCAGTGTTCCAGCAGAAGTTAGGAGCAATGGTAGTGCTTAGACCAGCCCCAGAGCAAATATATATTACCTGTTCAAAAGAAGGCAAATAAAGCAAGAACAGGCACTTCAATCAATGCAACAGAACAATTACTTCCTATGAATTATTTTCCACAATCGTTACTTAAAAGTATTAGGTAGCTCAGGTTTTTGCAGCTCAGGTTTAACCTGCTGGGACTCTCACATCAGCCCCTGTCAATCATCTTGACAGAGGTTCCAAATGGATGAAACTCTTGCAGCAGGATAACCATCTTTGGAATCTTGCTCTTGAGCCAGTTGCCTTCTGCCTAAGGGCAGAGGAGGAGTATGGAGCTGCCTCAGAGGAGTTTGCTCCTCTTCTCTGGCCATGCCAGCACTGATGTCTGCCAAAACAGAGCAGTGTTGAGCAGTTGCAATGGCTGTCTGTGGTATCATGCCCTGGAGAAGGGTGAAGACTCCTGCGTGGAGTTGAATTCTGAAACCATGAGTAACTTTGGGGATTTGTCCTCCTTCTGTGAGAAACCTGAAAGGTAAAGGTACACAGTTTTGGGGAAGATCAGGATTTGCCCAATGAGCTCAGGGAAATGCCTGTGAGTTCTGAAAAGATGTACTTCAGACTCTGTGGACAGACAGTTTCAGTCACAAATGGTGCCTTTACAGTATGACTTTAATGTTTTGGGAAAAGAGAGGTCTCCCCTCCATCCAGGAATGAATTGCTACACTTCTGCCTGGCACAAGAGGAAAAAGATATCTTGTAGTCTAGGATAAACTCCACTGGAACCTAGGGGTTACACATCAGCCCTGAAAATTTATGAAATGTGAAAGTTTCCAATACCCAGGCTAAATGTCCATGGAAAGTATAATCATGGGTTACCATTAAATAAACCAAATGGTGATAGCATTCATCAATACTCATGTGTGGGTGGTGATTTTCTTTTACTGCTGGTAAATATGATACCTTCTATTAAGTCACTGACAAAAGTTTATAATACAGTAGGTCATTAAACTCATACCTTGGCAATTGACACCAGCATCCTCAATGTGATCACAGTTACTGCTAAGCAGTGGATTGGCAGGACAGTCACTCAGGTGCTTTTCACTCCCAGTACATGAAACTTCATCAAGAATTATGTCACCTGTACCTGGTCCAAAGTAAGCATTTGACTCAGCAGACAGTGCAGTACCACAGTGGAGCTCCCTGCAAACCACATTAGCATCACTTATATCCCAGCTGTCATCACAAACAGTGCCCCACTGGGAATTGTAGTAAACCTCCACACGGCCTGAACAGTGGTTGGGTCCATTCACCAGCCGTACTGACAGAGCTCCTGTTGATAGAAAAAGCAAACTTAATGGAAAGGGAATGGAGCCAAATTTCCCATCACAGCTGCGCACCAGCAGTGCCCACAAAGGCTGAGTCCAATTATTCACCCACTCACTCTACAGGTGTCATTGTCACTACTGCGATGCACCTACTGCTGGATAGAAGAAGTAGAAGAAGTTCTCTATGCAGGGAGGCATTGCAAACATGCAACCGGCCTGGCAGAGATTACTGTGCTTCTTTATGTGGAACTGCGTGTTATTGCCATGGGGACCTCGATCTTTTTGACGCACCAGTTCACAGTAATGTGTGCTGGGAAGAAGGTGGCTGCAACTCCCTATGGACATAGCTCGGGGGTTGCAGGCGTGAGACTCAGGATCGGCAGCACCAGGGACCGGATATGTGAATTAGCCTGCTGACTCCTCGGGCGGCGGAAGGTGGTGGCCGCATATACAGTAGGTCGCCCTGCAGACAGGAGGAAAAATAAAGGTATGATAAAAAAAATGTTTCACCAGTGTGTTGCTTATGCCCCTCTCTAAGAGTTGCATAAGTAGTGCTGGGTCCAACAAAAAGCCTTGACTATTGCCCAAAAATTGCATCTCAGTTTTGCATTGCATTATGACAGAACTGTAGATGTACTGTAGTCCAGTCAAGATGCAATTATTCTTCATAAAAATTGCTCTTGTGCCAGTTAAGTGATGAAAAGTAACACCCTGTTCTTTGCCAAGGCATTTCTAGCTTTATAAAACAATGTAAAACAAACTCATTAACCCAACGGTTTAAGGTGGACTGTGATATGGATAATTCCTCACCTACATTATGAGCCTAATTCTCAGATGCAAGGTGCCTGCATCAAACATTTCTGACTCCAGTGGCACCTTGTGTCAAAAGATGTGCCTTTTGATATTCTAAAAAGCAGCCTGCATCAAAGTGGGCTTGCGCCTGCCTTGCCCCACAAAATGGGCTGTGGCATGGCACTTGGGGGCTTGTGGCAGATGCAAGTTGTATATCCTCCAATATGGTAGTCACAAACTCCTCCCAGAAGACAACAGATTAAGTACTATTACACCAGCCAAAGGCTAGTCTAGGGGTACTTAGAAATCCTCTTGGAGGGTTGTGAACCTTGCGCCACTTGCCTCAACCCTCCCAGCACTGATCCCCCTGTGTAAAATGCCAAGAATCCCTGTCAGTCTAGCACCCTCCCAGTCACGATCCCCGAGTATACAGTGTAGAGAATCCATAGTAGTCTAGTGCCCCCCCACCATGATCCCAGCGTGTACAGTATTCAGAATCCTTGGTAGTCTAGTGGCCACTCCAGCCCCATTCTTCTGTTATACTAATTTACACATCCCTGGGGATATAGCAGACTTGCCCAGCCCCGATCCTTCAGTAGATGAAATTCCCAACCTCCTAGTGATCTAGTGAACCTCCCACCCTGCAGTGCCCTACACCCCACTCCCGCCAACCTGTAACTGGAGCCAGCAACAGGCCCAGCCCATGGCTCACCTCTATGGCCAGCCACTGACTAGCTGTGAATGAGCGGTACTGTATATAGTACAGTGCTCAGTGATTAAAGCAGCTGTGCAGGGGGCATGGCTTGAATGCAGGGCTCAAGGCGGCTTAACTCTTTTGCTCTGTCTTTCCCTGGATGACATCAGTGATTTTGCGCTGCAATCCGGGGGAGATTACACTTGAAAATGCACCAGTATTAATAGGCTTTTCATTGCCGACTGCCTGTTGCCCTTCTTTAATGTATTCATATCTCACAGCATGAGGAGTAAACTGATGTAAGTGCCACACAGCGAGATGGCCTGACTAAACCCATATAAACCAGCGACCAGGTCCCAAGCCCTTACCTACTCGCTTTGTGTACCGCGGTCTTGGCTGCTGTGTTTGGATGTTCAACTGACTATTTAGTAAGGAGCAGAAGCACTGGAGGGTTTACTCTTGTGTCAGGATCACCTGTTACCCTCAGAGGCAACCTAGCCAGCATGGAGGCCCTCACCCCACCACCTGCACTTTAGTAGCAAGTGCCAGGCTCCACCACGCAGGTCCCAGTCACTGATTCACTCCAGTATATTACAAAAATGCTAGAAGCCCTCCTGGTGTGGGTAGATGGGATTAGCGCTGCATTTACTGAGAACAGAGCAGATGTGAGGACAAAGTAAATGTGTCCAAACAGAGGATGGATGAGCTCGAGCGGCAGCAGGCCCTCACCTGGCAAAGGCTGCATGACCATGAAGTTAAATTGGCAAGGCTTTGGAAGATGGCAGAGAAGCAAGAAAACAGGGGTCGCCACAATAACCTGTGGATCCTAGGCATCTCTAAAGGTACAGAAGGCCCTTGCATGGAAGATTTTCTGAATGAATGACTGGCGAGGTGGTTTGGTGATAAATGGAAAGGCCCAGTGGAGGTGGAAAGGTTCCACCGGGTAACCCCCCGATCCAAAGCTCAGAGCCCTACCCCAAGACCCATAGTGGCATATCTTTTGCACTACTCTACAAAGAAACGATTTCTCAGAATGGTCCATGAGAAGAGTGACATTACCTGGGAGGGGGGGTTCATCTCGATCTTCCGGGACGATTCGCATGAGGCTGCGGCCCGCAGGAAAGCTATCATTCCACTGAAAAGGTCCTGTCAGCTAATGGCTTCTGTTATGGTTTTTGGGGCCTCATATCCCTTTATCTGACCAAGGATGGAAGAGAAATGCTGGTGGGGTATACCCAGAAAATGGAGGCCTGGGTCAGAACTTTTTGGCCCTCAATTCTGAAAGGCTCTACAGCCCCCAGATGCCTTTGAGAACCCGGGCCATCTGTTGAGATGAAGTGGAACAATGGTAAAGGCAAGGTGTTTGCCAAAGATAGGGATGTGGGGCGGACCAGTCCCACCAAAAAGAGCTCCCCCAGGGCCAATCCACATTCGCAGAGGGAAAAAGCTAACAGGTTTCATACCCCAGCTAATCTGAATCCGGGCATGAAAAATGTAGATTCGCAAGCTACTTTGAACAATCCTCCACCACAGAACAGGCCACGACCTAGGTCCAGGAGCCCCCTTCCTCCACATGGTTCCCTGGTCTCCTCCCCCGCCCCAGGTGAAACTACTTAGAGAGGATTCCACCAGCAGTGAGGAGAATGCACAGCAGGGTGAAGCACACATGGACACTTCTACTCTGCTAGATTGAGCTGAGGAAGCTGAGAGGCTCCCGGATTCAGACGAGACTCAATGCCCCCCTTCTTTGGCCAGGATGGAAGACGTTTGCTGAGGTTGTGGTGGTGGTCAAGAAACCGGCATAAGGCAAAGTAAGCAGCAGTGCATGCAGGCCTGATCACCCAGAGGGAAAAGACTGAAGCAGACGAACGTTGGCAAACTGGTGGTTCTTGAAACTCCAGGGACGTAGGACTGATGCTGTTGTGGTTACCATTTTCTTTTTTTTTCCTCATTATGGAGTCAGGGTGGGAGGGAATCGGGGAGGTCACTTGGGAGAATCTCATCACCCAGTTGGCGTTCAGGGTCCCAATCTCTGCCAATCCCCCACCTGCCTCGTTGGCAAGAGGTATGTTAATAAGGGGTTGCAGCAGTGGGCAAGTATTTTCTGTACCCACAGTGGAGGATTTGGGCACTAGCAAGGGTGAGGGACAAATTTTCTCAATTGTCCCTCCCTAGGGTGGGGCAGCTGCATGATGGCCACCTTTTCTTAGCAGTCCAGAATACTTCTCCTCACTCCCCCAATGGTGTATCTAGGGCTGAACTAAATTGGTTCCTAATGCCAGCAGTGGTCCTGCAGGCAGTTGGGTCATCCTCCCTCCCTTTAACTTACCTAGTGCCGCATAAGGGTAGTCCTGGCTGGTTAGCTGGTGGGGCCTAGGCTTTCTTCTCGGGTTCTAATCAAGACTGGCTTTCAATCATCCTAGCTGGTCACTTGGTCATAAACTGTGATTAGCTAATGTTACTGGCCCCATGATTGTGGGGTCCCTCTCTGGCTCTACTCTTAGTAATAGTTCTCTTGTGTTGGGTGCTGGCACGTCACATGGGGAAGACCCCCCCTTTTGTTTGTTCTTTCTCCCTTCGATGTTGGAAGGGGTTACTGTTAATTGTCTCCCTTTTCTTCAAAATATGACTCCTCTGGTTGCTTCTGAGGGGAAAGCCATCCTGGGAGGGACAGGTTACTGGACTGGTCCCCCTCTCCACTCCTCAATCGGGTATGTGAGCTAGTGCAGTTTCAGGGAAGTTAACCTAGTGCGCCAATATCTCCATACCTTTAGTGGCATACCGGATATTCCCTGGTATAAGTCTACTCTGCTGGAGAGCCAACTGAACTCATTGGAGTGACAGTACCTCCTATCCTCTAGGTTGCAGAAGCTATTAGGATTTTAAGATTTGTTTACTATTGGAACTGTACGTAATTATAGTGATTTCTGGTTTATAGCAATAACTAAAATGTATTGTGTTTTTTCACTCTTCCTTCCTCACACTTCTAGAAATAGTATTGTCACCAGTTACTTATCATCCCCTTTCCTGCCTGGTCACCTGAACGTCCAGCTCAGAAGCTTTCAACCACAGAAGCTCACCTGGTGGTCTACCAAGTCTCTACCCCGACTCATCTTGTCTACACAGTCTCCTACTCAGGAGGTAAGTGCAGTTCTGCTACATTTCATCTGGGGATGGCAGGTAACCAGGGGCGCAGATGGAGGTGGGTCTCCTGGAATGTTAAAGGGTTAAGTCATCTTGTTAAACGCACCAAGGTGTTGCAGCATCTATGCTCACTGCAGGCTGATGTGGCCCTACTCCAGGAAACACACCTCACAGCCAAAGCGGTGCAGTGGCTTAGGAAGGAATGGTTGGGGAAGACAATTGCCAGTTCTGCTCCCACTCAGTCGAAGGGGGTGGCCATTCTGGTTCACAAGGCCTCCTCCCTAGTCAAGGAGGTGGTCAAACATGGTTCTCAGGGTTGTTAGATAGGGCTAGGTTCTTATTCCCCGGGGTAAGACAGTGGTGATGAACATATACAGACCCACAGCTAACTCCGCAGATTTCTTGGCAAGTGTGGGCCAGGCCCTTGAGTCTCTCACCGATGGACAAAAGGACATTCCAATCCTCCAGGGGGACGATTTCAATTTGGTGCCTGACGCCTTTTAGGACAAGTCTCAGGTGAGCCCCCAGGAACATACCAAAGCCAGAGCAGCTTTGCAGGAGATGGTGGAAGAATGGGGCCTGACTCATTTGTGGAGGAGGGATAATCCCACGGGTAGAAATTACACCTTTTTTGCCCTGGTACAGGGCACATTCAGCTGCATAGATTACTGGCTAGTGAACAGAGATGCTGCCCACTGTATCGATTAGGTCAGAATCGGGAACATCCTCATTTTGGATCACTCCCTGATTTCCTTCAACTTCCTACCCGGGGTGCATTGGAAGCCTTTCACTAGATGGAGTAGCAATCCTCTGCTCCTTTCAGATCCTGCATTCTGCTCACTCATCAGGGAAGAGGCAAGAAATTATTTCTGTAACAACTCGGGTGGAGAGGTGGGTCCCGGCACGGTATGAGATGCCTTTAAAGTGGTGTTATGTGGTCGCATAATCTCATACACTGTGGAAAAAAATAAGGCCAGACAAGTGGAGATTGATGGACTCCAGATGGAGCTCACCAATCTGAAAAATCGGTTCAAGTCTTCCACGCAGTCAGAGCACACTCTTCTGAACTCCATAGTTGGTTTGACGTATCGTATCAGCACTCTTTTGCAGAGGAAAGCAGAGTGGATGCTGATAAGGTCTAAACATCGCTACTGGTGGGGGGTGACAAAAGTGGCAGACTTCTGGTGTACCACCTAAGGAAGCAACAGGCGGCCTCTAGAATCCATGCTTTAAGAGACAAGCAGGGTAGGGTAGTCTCAGACCTGGCCAGTATCAATTCCACCATGCGGGCCTTCTATCAGATGCTGTACCATTTGAGTTCTAACCTAGACGTATCTAGCATGGCTAATGGGCTGGAAGAGTTCTGTATGGGATTTTCAGTCCCACAGCTCCTTTCGGACCTGATCCAGAATCTGCAGACCCCTATCACAGAGGGGGAACTTTGCTCCTCTCTTTCCCAGCTAGCTAAGGGGAAGGCTCCCAGCCCAGATGGCACAATAGTAGAGCTCTATCAAGCCTTGCAGGAGGAGATTTCAACCCCCCTCCTCCAAGCTCTGTGGGCAGCCCATAGAGAGGGCTGCCTACCCCCAACCATGAAGGAGGCTCTCATAACCCTGCTCCCCAAATAATCATTGGACCATGTTGACTGCTCCAACTTTTGCCCAATTTCCCTTCTCTCAGTAGACACAAAAATAGTGGCTAAAGTCCTAGCCAACAGGCTGGTGAACACTCTCCCCCTGCTGATTCACCCATCTCTGGCCGGTTTCTCCAGGGTGAAGTACAGTGCTGATAATGTGAGGCTAGTTCTCAATCTTAAATGACTTGCTAGACAATTCACTACCCCTGTGGCTGCCTTGACCTTGGGTTTTACTAAGGCTTCTGATTTGATAGAATGGCATTATCTGCAAGCAGTTCCTAGTAAGTATGGGCCTGGGTCCTAATTTTGAGGTTGGGTGTCGGCTTTGTATAATTCCCCAACTGCACAGATTCTCACTAACAAGGACATCTCCTCTCCATTCTCTCTTCAGAGGGGGACCCGGCAGGGCTGCCCCTTTCTCCTCTACTATTCCTACTTGCAACAGACGCCCTAGTGAGGAAGCTCCTGACAGGAGCATATCTGGTATCCCTGCACAGGGTAAGGAGTTCCTAGTAAGTGCGTATGGGGATGATATCCTCCCCACAATTCCTGATCTGGCCCAGTCCCTACCCTGCATCCTGGATATTCCATAAGAGTTTGCCACCATTTCAGGACTTACCATTAACAAGAAAAAAAAGAACTCTCTCACCATGGAATTTGGCCTGCTCTATAGACTGCATTCAGGGTACAGATATCTTGTGGGCCCCAAAGAGATTCTCCTACTTAGGAGTCTTTATCCCCATTAGGTGGGAGGAGCTTGAGACCACTAACTTCTCTCCCTTGCTCGCCTCACTGACAGCAGAGACTGAACACTAGCATAAGCTTAATCTACCAATCAAATGGAAAGTGGAGGCGGTGAGGATGTTCTTCCTTCCAAGGGTATCCTACTTTCTTCACAACCTGGCTATTCGGTTCTCTTCCAAGTTCTTTTGTTCTCTGGACAGAATTGTAGTGCATCTACTATGGGAGGATAAACAGGCCCAGTGGGGATGAAGCAAGTTGCGTGCCCATTGGACGAATGGGGGTCTTGGGCTACCATGGTTCCAGGCATATCAGTGGGCCTATAGGATGGCCCAGGCTGCTAAATGGGTTACACCACTTAACCCCAGGTCACTGCTCTGTATCTCCCTGGAAGCCTTCCTACTAGGGGATCAACCTCTGTGGTCCCTGCTAACACATAAGCACATCCACCCCATAGAGATCTCCCCTATTATGATGGAGACAGTGACATCTTGGAGGATGGGTATGGCCTCGTCTCATGCACCCCTTACTGCCTATGATCCGCACCTGGATCATACCCCTCTTTGGAACAATAGCTGCAATCTAGTAGATGGAAAGCCCCTATTTTGGCAGGGCTGAGTCACTAAAGGCATCAGGGTTGTAAGAGATCTGTATAACCCTGATTCCTCAGTGATGAGGTCCTTTGAGCAGCTGAAATCCCACTATGGACTGCCAGCCCAAGACTTCTGCAGATATCTGCAGATGAGGAATGCAGCTCGTGCTTATCTGTCTCATAATGTGGTGGATGCCCAATGGGCTTGGATGAGAAAACTGCACAAACCAGAGTTGCAGAAGAGACTAGCGGGTAGGTTTTACTGGGTCATCCATGACGTCCAGCCTGATTGTACAGATAAATGTCAGCAACAGTGGGAGAAGGAGACTGAGGTGGAAATCTCCCCCAAGTCTGGTTGAGGTGTATCCAAGCTTCTCATACACAGCATGGGGATATTAAGAGCCAAGTCATCCAGCTGAAAATGTTACTTAGGTGGTATAGGACTCCTGCAGAGCTCACTTCAATGGGTCTTCTCAGTCATGCCAACTGTTGGAGGTGCCGGCGGTGGATAGCAGGTTAACACTACTGCAATTACCCTGTGGCACAAGAAAAAGTGTCTGATTTAATGGCACGCATCGCGAACGCGCACGCACACACACACACACACACACACTACAGTAATGTGTAGCAAATTGAAAACCTTTAGTAATATAACCAAATGTTTTAAACAAACTGAAAATATACACTGCTGCGTCACATCAATCAGCAAAAAAATGTCAAGAATTATGGAAAATATTACCGTGTGCACATCAACACAGTTATACAAAAAAATAACCAAAACAGAAAGACTGCCTTTTTCTCCCAGTTAATCTACCTGCACCACAGATATGCCCCTTCCCCAAAGCACACTTCACAGTACACAGACTGACTGTTCTAAATTAACATTCAAAATCCACACGCAAACAATCAACACTCAGTGATATGAGCACAGAATGGTTTCCTACAATCGAGGTACTACATTTTGAGCAAAGAAAATTACTGTAAAAGGCATTTTTAACAGCTTTTAGAGGTTTTGAATCACAGATCTCTGAGACCAAACTGTCTCCAGCTACCACTACACGCACTACCCAGAACAGAGGCTGTGCAGAACAATATAGAGCACATGTGATCTGCAGTCCTATAAATCACTGCAGAATTCGCTTTGAGCTCAATTACAATGTGAAGTGATATGAAGTACATTGATTTCAATATACTTCGCCTTGAAATTGGTGGAGAAGAGGTTTGGGGAAGGTGGAATAACGCAAAGTCATTGATTTCAGTGGACTTTGCATTCCTCATTATGACGCGAAGTACTCTGCTTCACAATGCGGATTATTCCACGGATTCCGTGTTACTCCATGAATCACTTCGCTGAGAGAATTTTAGCCACTTCGCCCACCACCACTAATAGGTCAACTATCTATTATTGTCTGTGTATCTATATCAGTGTGGGAAGGGGCTGTACTGCACCTTGTAAACATTGACCCTTACATCCTTGCTACACAAACACACACAAACACACACACACACCACAAATGACCATGCTAATACCTGTCACAACAACACTGACAAAAAGAGAGAGAGAGAAAGAGCCATCTTTTCATCTGGGCCCTGATATTGACACTGATGGCATATCTATGCTCCAAGCATGTAGTCTGTGCCAACCACTATCGCATGACGTTCAGCTCACTGTGCCTCGGAACAATACCCAATGGATTTGTAGTGTATACTGTACACTGACATTGACAGTTCAGTTGGTGGGCAGCCATGGAGGTGTGATGAGAGCTGTGCTGCTTGCCAATGGGCAGTAGTTGTGCTGGGGGGGGGTAACGGGGTAAGGTGACTATTACAAAGGGCGTGGTGTTGGGGGGAACACTAGACTGCCAGGGACTGGGTTTCTGTAAATTTGAGGATGGCAATCAGTATTGAGGGGCCACCACGCTATGGAAAAGGACAATAGCACTATTTTGTTGGTGGTACCCGCCTGCCTTGCCCCTTAGCTTGACAACGTCCACTGGACAGCCAATCCCTTCCCCAGACCTACTCCTTCCCTACTAGGTCCAAATAGGGATGTAACCCACTGTCTTCTCTGAGAACCAACTGTATCCATGATTGTAACTCACAATTTTGTAGCATTGTGTAACCTAAGTAACATACAAACTACTGTATTATGTAACCTAAGTGTATCTATGTGAAATGTTTCCTTTATTGCACCTGCAATGTTATCCTCTGTTTTAATCTGCACTGTAATAACTGTCTTGATGTCTGCCCTCCCTGCGACGAGGTGCCTTTGTAAATGAATCTCTGACTCAAAGGTTGTAAACCCGATTTGTAATGAATAAATAAATGAATAAATAATCAGGCACAAGGGAGAGATCACTACATTATGGAAATGGGTTGTATGAGTATAGGGTGGAAGATCGGGGACTGGAGTGGGACACTACTAACATACTATTTGCCAGCAGATTAGGCCTTACGGTCTATCGAGTCTGCTCGAAACTAGATCCTTAGTTGGGTGCCGAGACCCTCCCATCCCTTGTGCTCCAGAAACTCCTATCATCCATCCCCACCCCCCAGAACACGCCATCATCTGATACATCCACTTTCTGTGTCTGTCCCACCCTCTCTTGAAGCCCTCCACTGTGGATCTCTGAACCATACTAACATACTACCTTATAAAAAAATTGGAATTTTGTGAATTACATATTGTGTGGGAGATTGGGGACTGGGGTGGGACACTAAATTATGGAAGAATAAGGAAAATGATAATTACATATTGGGTGGACGTTCGGGGACTGGGACACAGTACTACAGAAAAATGGGAAGACTGTTAATTACATAATGGGTGGGAGACTAGGGACCAGGGTGGGACACAGCATTAGGGAATAATGACATTTCCATATTTTGTAGGAGATCAGGAACTGGAGAGGGGGTGGGAGCCATAGTACCTTCACCAACCACTAGTGTTGCATGGAATACCACCATTTTTTTAGGGACAGTAATTGCTCCACACAAGGACCTTCACAAAGGCCTTTATGGAGCAAATGTTTGTGAACGGGATTATGGGCTATGCAGGTCCCCACCACCTCATTTGAACTGCAGAGCCCCTCGTTGCTTTTGCCAGGGCACAAAACCAGTGTGTGGGGGCAAACTGGGTTCTGTGAATATCAATTATTCCCAAAGCCCAGTTTGCCCCAGGCAAACTGGGTTTGTGTCTGGGCAAAGGTTTTTGAATCTGGCCCTTAATTTCTCAAACACCCGTCTTCTTGGCATGTACTATCAGTGGATTGTTTCTTTTCTACTATTTCAGTAGAAACTACATTGCAGTTCATGTGCAATGCTTGTCAGGTGCAATGTAATACATACACTGTTTAGTGGAACTTTTCTTGTCTTGCCAATTATCTGCATATCTTAATTGTAAAATATTCCCCTGTAATTAACAACAAACCTAAACCAGCAAACAAAATTGCACTGAGGCTAGACTGATTTCACATCTGGTAAACATTTTACTTTTGAAATATCTGACATCCTTGTACCTACTTCTGAGAGATTCTGTCGAGTGCACAAGCAGTGTTAGTTAATGCAGCAGAATTGATTTACCAGACTAGATCACACACACACACACACACACACACACACACACCCCATTCAGATTAGTTGTGTGTTCTCAGACCTTACTCATTGTGACATCTGTATAGAAACTGTAATTTTAAAAGAAAAAGAAAAGTATAAAATATTAATAAATATTGCATCTTGCAGTACCATTAGCCCCCAGAAACAAATATTAATCTATATAGTAAAAAACTATACCTTCTCACTTCAGATAATGAAGTCCACAAAAGGCAACATTTGCATTTCCTGGTTCTCTATAAAAGAGACCATTTTTTACAGTCCTGTGTTTTGGCAGAGGTTTATGGCCTATGAGAGGTCTCACAGCTTGTTATGTGAATCAGTTTTTTAAATGAGTTTACCTTCCTTTATATAGACTCCCAATAAGTGAGATCAGGGCTGTGTTTGCAAAACAAAAATACTTTTTTCTATGCATAGAGTTGTCTTGAGAAAAGAGTCAGGTGTATGGACTGAGGCAGACTGCTCACTTGCAGTGAGATCTCAGATTTTCTCCAGAGCCCCCACAGGATAAGTCAGCATTTGATTAAAGGAACACTGTCAACATTCTTTGCAATGTACTATATCAAGTTGAAAACTCATATTTTATGATTGCTTACATTCTCTAAAATTCATTGGTGTTGTTTGTGGTTTAACCTGCCTTCTTTCTTAGTAGAAATGAACTGCATGGTAATCGGGTAATTATACTTAATATTGTTTTCTTTCAAATCCTTGATCTACTCTCATTGCTCACTTTCTGAATATAAGAATATCCCCCAAGCAGTGTGGCCACTAATGATTCAGTAGTCTTCTCTGTTCACACTTAATCTGAAGTGGCTAGACCATGTTGGGGTGTTACCAAGTATAGGAAAAATGCAGTGGGAGTTGATTAAGGAATATAAACAGATATGTTTTGGTGTGGTAACATCACTGTGGTAGGCAGTCTGTTTTTCACTTTTATAAAGAAATTAAGAATTGGAATTAAACTACCAGCCACATCACTGCATTTGTCAGAAAATAAACAATCATAAATATGCATTTTAAACTAGGGACAGTTTGAGGCCTAAAGGGTTGACCATGTTCCTTTAAGCTGTCCTTGGTTCTGGCCTCCCCATGGACAGCAGCTCTAAAACACAAGAGCTCTCTCTTTTCTCTATCAATCTTTCTCCTTCTTGTTTCCTCTGTAAGTCTTTGTTTAAAAAAAAGCTTCAGGAGGCTTGGATTGCAGGGCTCTGTACAAAATTGTGTGGCAGCAGCCTTTGATGACATTGTTTTGTTTGCACTGTATTTGACTAAGCTAGCAGTTTTCAGCTTGGTGCAGGCATTCTGTACTTGCAGTTGCAGTCTCCCAAAATGTGAAATATTGCCTGAATCATATGAGAAATTATGTTGGGCAAGCAGTGGACCACCAAACCTAATTTCTGAAAACATATATGAGCAACACAATTACTTTTCAAGTGGAGGTGAAGCCATTCAAATGAGGAGCTTGTTCGACATTTTTCTTTACTCCCAGTCTATCTCAGCACTTGCACACACTGAATTGCCACAGCCACTGAGGAGGAGAAGGGCAGATTGTTAGTCCTAGTGCAAGTCCCCGACTCCAGATCACAAAGGTGAAACTTTCTCCTTCCCCAGCTCTCCAGTAGCTAAGCATGCAGTGGGACTGGCTGGCACTGCTTGTGCAACTTACTACAGCAGGTGGGCAGTGGGTTTGAGAGCAAGAAAATAGTGTGACGGGGGAGGGAGGGAGGATGCAACTATACTGACCTGAATGGAGAGGACATGCAGAGATGTGCTTTAATTCCACTAAAGTGGAAGGTCACATCTGTTTTTTATTTGCAGTGATATTCTATCAAAGCCCCATCAATCACAGTCATGATGTGCTGCCAATGTCCCCTTATCCATGTAATTGCATTATGTCAGCATATGTAGATCTCACTATATAGCTGTAAAAAGGTGGAAACTCACTTATATGGACAGAGACAGATCTAAACGGCTTCAAAGAAGTCCTGAATTTCATTACATCACATAAATTTGAATCAGAGGTTTGTGAATCTTTCAAAAGAACCTACACCCCGATACACACATAAAACTTAGCAGGTGCAAAAGTTTTTAATATATTTCTTTTAAGCAAATAAAATAATATAACTGATCTACTTATAATAATAATTAATGTCTTGTGCAGTTTTAACCTTCTTTTGTTCAAAGCTATTTGCTTCATCAGTGTTAAAATGAAAGCATTAGTACTGTGTGGAATTCTCAAACAAAATTGCTAGATAGTCTGACTAATTTCACAGCATTCCATAGGCAGTGAAATTCAGCAGTTTTAAATCAGAAGGTTCATCACAGATTTGATTTACATAATTTACATAAACATTGGATAACTTTTTAGTAGTAGTAGAGGTTTTCTGTAGCTTACTTATTCTGTGGAATGCTATTCAGTGAATTGCATAGAGAACTTTTTTTCAGAACTCAACAGAATTTAAAAAGAAATTCCAAAAAGCAGTTGAGAAGCAAATGCCTTCCTGTACATATTCTGCCTCCAAAATTCTATATTCCAGATAAAGGAATCATATTTCACTGAAAGGCACTAATTGTTATCTTTTAAAAAAAAAAGTTATTTTTATTTTAAGTTGCACATATTTGAACCATTTTGTAAGGACAATAACACCAATCAGGTTGTGTAGTTATGGCTATATAATTATACTTCTCCAGTGAATTTTATGGGACTTGGCTGTGCCTCATGCCTAACAATAGAGCTGAGCCATGAGCCATAAATAAGGTATAATCTATGGTCAGACAAGCAGCAATGTTGCAATAACTGAACCCTCAGGGTGGGTTGTGTGGTACAAGGGACAGCCAAAAGCCTTTAATCACACTGGAAGTTGTTACTGCAGCACAGATGCACACTTGAGGTAAATTATTACACTAATAGCATTATTAGAAAAGTCAAAGAGTTATATATTAACATTATGCATACCCTGCCATGTGTTATTACTACTTGTCGTTACTGCATATAGAGCTGTCAGAGCAAGTTTTGATGAAGAAATTATATACAGTAAATTGTTTTAATATAATACCTGGAATACTGGTAGTGAGAAGTAAGCCAACTGTGCTTCTTACACTTGTTACTGTTGTTGCTGTGGATGGCTTTGTTGTTCCTGTTCCTGTTTTTGGAAGAGAAGAAACATTATTTCCAGCAGGATTTATGACTCTCAGAATATCAGATTTTGATGGAACATATTGAGTTATTCCAAAGTGTGCTGTTTTTAGCCGACAAATATTTTTTTCTAATTTATATTTTATAATAAGATGTCCTGTATATTAAACACTGAATATGATAAATATAAATAAAGCAAGGTCACAAGAAAGAAACAGTTTAGATGTAGAACGGATACTACAGTATCTATACTTCTAAGCTTAATGCTATCCTGAACATATGGCCAAGTTCTGGAGTGTTGTGAATTGCCATATGGTTGTTAAATCAATATCTGTAAAATTATCATGGAGCTCAAAGCAAGATGAAAGTGCTAGTGTACGGGCAATATCAGAAAACAAGAGGCTCACCAGTAATGATCTAAATAGAGGAGACTTAAACACTGACCTAGACATCAGGAAGAAGCAAGCAACATCCTTCAACAATGTTTGCTTTATTAGTGGGCAAAATGCAACCTTTTAGCATGTTATCAAACTCAAAGAAAGAATCAGTCACCAATCATCATATTATGGACCCTCTCTAGAGTTTGTGGCCCCTCCTACTAGCCATTACATTTAAAAAAAAAATCATACAAGAACAAGCCCACCATGCAGCTAGGAAAATAAAATTAAGATCTAGTTACTCGTGACATCCCACGCTAAAAGCATACTTTAGACATATACAAAACATTGGTCAGCTCCATTGTTAAAGATAGGATTGTTATGCAAAGTGCAGCTTGCTATGCGATATGTGCCACATGTGTAGAGCAGGGACAATGTGAAAACACACTCCAGTCAGTTTGGCTAGTTAGCCTTTTCGGGAGTAATTAGAAGTGTTGTGAAAGGGCTATTTATGTGCCCAGTAATCAAACTGTGTGTGCATGCCATATAAACTAATTAACAGCCTTAAAAAAGTATCTTATAAATAGTGACAATACTTCAAAATGTACCAATACATGTTGCATAAAAACATACAAGAGCAACATAATGACTTTAAAAAATTTCAAATATATATTTTGGTCAAACGAATCAAGCGAGAACCTAATTTGGATTTCTAAGAAGACATATTGATGTCATTATTGCTATGGTTATTATATTACCATCACAAACCAAACTGCAGCCAGGAAAATTTCGCTTGTCAAGAAGGAAGCAGAATCCAGTGAGGTGCATATAGAATAATATCTGCATAAAAGATGTTTGCACTGCACACCATAATACCAGCAATCCGGGAAAGTCATAGTCCTCTAAGTACTATATGTAAATAGCAGGTTGTCTCATGTAGAATGTTAGTAGTCAACTTGAATTCAGGTTAGTACTAGTTCACATTTATAATATCTTCCCTACAACTTCCATAACTTGATATTCTTAGTCCAAGTTTACATTTGGTATGGGTGGTTCACAGGAAAAGCCTGCTGAAGGTTCTAGTCAAAATGCTAAATAGGCTATCACCCAACAGAGTAATGAGACTAGCACTATTCTTCTGAGAATGTGTAGTTAATTTTCTTTAGAAGACTTTCATTAAATAGAATCAGGCCCAAAATGTGCCTGTCTAGCTACCTAGCAATAATGCAGTATTCCAGGCAAAACGAGTGTATCTGACATCATTAATCATTATTGTCCATATAATCATACTGGCCCATATATTCTTCATGTTTATATCACTTTGTACCGAAGACTTACAGTATGTCCCCTTACATTACCTCCGGCAAGCAAATGTGCTAATATGGCTGCCGATATTTTCAATGTGGCAGTCAGCATCAGTTGATTCCAGAATCATATATTTCTGTGTGAATGCGAAGAAATATAAACATACAATTGTAGCCAAAGACATGGATAGAAATTTAATGACGTTTCTGTGGTATCTCTAAAGAAAATCCCTGCTTGCCTGCAGTACCACTGTGTGTCACCAGAGATAATCTATTTAGATATATTGTGAAATGTCTGGAAATATCTGAACATATCTAAGGCTATAACTGTGTATCAAGGAAGAAAAGGAAGTAACGAGGGAGCTCTGTGACAACAGAAAAGTGATGCTGCAGAGGAATCTTGCTTTAGCTATTGCTCGAGAATGGTGTCAGCTCAGTTATGTAATTTAAATCAGGATATTTGCGTGTTCCCATTGGGAATACCCAAACAAATTCGCTTCTGAGGGTAAAAGCCTCAAGATTGCCCCTGTGGTCCCAGCCTAACCTTCTTAAAAGAACAGCACAAGACCTAAAAACATGAGCATTTCTATTTGCTGAGATTGTAACATGTTTTTTTTTCATAGCAGTTTGTAGCACACCATGGGATAGCACTGTTTGTGTAGTTTTTACTACTTTTTTATGCACTGTACCTCTTTTTAATTCTACTCAAGTGGTCCAAACATTTGGGACTTAGCTGAATATAAGGCCAAAGTGTTCACTTTTGCCACATTTACCAAGTAAAACATTTTTGTTGGTTCATACTTATCACCTACTAACTGCTGAGGGTCCCTACTCATTTTATTATTGACTCTAGAGATTTTATCATTTTAAACAATCTCCGACGTTTTATGACACCTAGTAAACTTTCCCCAGTCCTTGATCATCCATCTGCTTGAGTAGTTTCCTGTGAAGCACAAGGTCAAATGCCTTGAAAGATACAATATTAATCACCTGTCCATTGTCCACTTAACAGAATCAAACATACCTATCAGGTTAGTATGACTTCACTGCCTTTTGACCTGCAACCTTTGTTAGCAATCACTCATTTTGTTAACTACAAAAATTAGGAAACCTGCTTTATTTACTTTTGTGAAACAGTCATGTAATTTTCTGGTTTCAAAAAATTAATTTATAAATGGATTCATCAGAACTCTGTCACACACAATTCTCCAGAAAGACTTTCAGGGATATCCATTTTGTAGTGCTGATAACATCTGCAATTAAACTAGATATGCTTTCCATATAATTTTTCAGTTTACATTACTTATATCCACACAGAAACCACAATGTTACCCTTAGAACACCACAGCCAGCTTCAATGGAATCTATTGTATTCTGATATCACAACCAGAGGAATATGACAGCAGTGCATGAACAGAATAATTCAAATGGTCAAGGAGACTGTTTCCATTCAGATATCTGTATCAATTAGTAAGAAAATGTCCAGAAATCCCAATATTTATAATTATTTATGTAAAACATTTGTCCAGGAAAACAATATTGAGTTGGGAACTGATCATTTTGAGATGGGTGCTGGAGGTGGCTTAGGAAATGGTGTAAATCAATTGATATAATAAATGCAGCAAAAAGTGACAAACAGGGATCCCCTGAACATGACAACAATGAAACACACCAAGTAGAGTGCAGGTGTAAAAGCAGGATAGCAATTTCATTACAAGTAACATGCAATGCATGTGAAAAAAATATCTTGTGCAATGCAGACAGCAGTGGATATATAATATGTGCAAAACTGTAAATTATTGAATGCAGCTGCAGACATTGACTATATGGTCATGGATGACTTTCCACATTAGATTGTGCTATAGTACTGTCATGCTGACTATGTTCAACATTCCACTCCCTCTAGTCTACTTATTTCAACTTTATTTTACCCACCATTTCAGAATGTTTGTGAGATAAACTGACATCTCCTCTCACCTGCTATTTCTCATAAACAACAATGCCATCCCCATCTGCTTCTCCTCCCCATCGCTTAATGACCTATTTGCAGAATTTGTTTTTATACCTGCTAATCAACTAGTCATTTTATCTATCCCTCTTCTCCTCCTCACCATATATGCATCCATCTTCCCATGCCTCCTAAAACTTTCAGTATTGTCCTTCTTTTGTTTACTCTTGTCCAATGCTACTCTGTCACTTTGTACTTTGCTGCTTTTACTCCTTGCTTGCATCTGTGGGCTTGGTGTCTGTTTTCTTTTAAATTATTAAAATTATGCATATCTTTACACTCCAACACCTGACATTGATTGTATTTTCTGTTTAGTTATTTCTTGTATATGACATTTTTATCACAATGTTTGCAAGGATTATTCACATTGCTTTTTATATCTTCTCCCTGAATTGCATCTGGAGAAAGGTCTTGGGACACCATGCCTTCTCAATCAGCAATGTCTAATAAGACTGCAGTATACAATGAGATATTAGATCAATCAAATACTGTACATATCTGAACCAAGTATTCAGAATGCACAGTGGAATATGATACAATCCTAGCAACTTGAGTGGAATTATTGGTTACGAACTAAGCAAAGAGAGGAACAGTCTCCATTTGGGGGGAGAAGCTCAAACCTGAGTTTATGAAATTATAGAAACAACCTGCTCATTTTAAATAAGAATTTGGGAATGTTGCCTTCCACCAGGATATCTTTGTGAAATGGGAGGGTCATAATAAATGCATTCTGAAAATAAACAAATATATATATATAAATAAAGCCAGAGTCATTGTTTAAACCATACGTCTTCTTCAAAAATATAGCTATTAAATGACAAAGGACGTAAATGAGGGTCTAAATATTCACATTAAACCATTTCACCAATGAGCTGCTTAAGCACCTCTCTATGAGTTGCATAAATAATGCTGGGTCCAGCACAAAGTCTTGCAAAAACTGTTGCCTAAGAGTTGCACCTCAGTTTTGCATTGCATTATGACAGAACTGTAATCGTGTTCCAGCTGAGATGCAAAAATGTTTCATGAAAATTGCTCTTGTGCTGGTTAAATGTTGAAAAACAACAGGTGTCTTGGTAAGGTATTGCCAGATTTGGTGTGTTATATACTGTATGTTTGTATTTATTGTAATTGTTGTAATTTTATTTCTGTCTAACGAAGGGTCACCATTTTAAATGAGTTTCACTTAATGGTCTAACCCATTTAATAAAATGAATGTATGAATGAATGAAATTTAAAAAACAACGTAAAACAAACTCATTAACCAAACAGTTTAAGGTGGATTGTACTGTAGATAATTCCTGAAGAATTCCTACATTATTGGTCTTTATACACTGGAAATGAGATGGGGAGAGACATGGTGGAAACCTTAAAGTACATAAAAGGAATAAATAAGGTTAAGGGAGATAGCATCTTCAGACTGAGTGAAAACAAAACCACCAGAGGTCATACATATAAACTGGAGGTGGGCAGATTTAAAGGGGACATAAGAGGGAGCAATTGCTCAGAGAGGGTGGTCCAACCATGGAACAAGTTGCCAGAGTTGCTGGTGGAGGTGGATACAGTGGAGAAATTCAAAAGAGCAGGGATAACTACAGTACATGGGACTTTGAAGGGGTGGAGAGAAAAGTCAGAGGGGAGGGAGGAAAAGGGGAGGTGAGGTGGCCATCTTAGGCAGACTCCATAGGTCAAATGGTCCTTTTCTGCTCGCACAATTCTATGATTCTGATTCTATGATTCTGAGTCTATGATTATGTATCTAGTGCCTGTTTAAACTATATTTCCTGATTTGACTAAACAGGAAAACATGCAGGATACACACTAAATAAAGCAAAAACTGAGGTTCTGTGCTCTTATTTTAACCCCTCGCAGACCATATGTGAAATTTTCCCTCTCAATTGGAATGCTTCTAAAATTAAATGCCTAGGAACATTAGCTACAAAAAATTTACATAAACTTTTTGCAGCTAACTTAAATCCTTTGACCTCACAAATGAAAGTAGATATAGAACGGTGGCCACTTTTAAATTTTCCTATGTATTCTAAAATACAATCTGTAACCATGAACATCTTTTCAAACTTCCTCTACTTTTTCCAATGCCCCCCATTATATATCCCAAAAACTCAATTCCAAACCTGGTTGTGAATACTAACTCAATATTTTTGGGATGCCAAAAAACTCAGGGTTCAGTATACAGTTCTACAAACATGTAGGCTTGAAGGGATCTGCTCACTCCCAGACCTGGAGGACTACTGCTTAGCAGCATGCCTGCAAGTGGCTCTTCTGTGGTCATAGCTGATTTATCACAATAACTGGAAGCAAGTAGAACTGGGTGAAGAGGAAATGGGCCCTTCCCTAGGTGCACAGGTAATGACCCCCTCAGCTAAGTATAGTACTGAAAACCTAACCTTAACCATGACCCAAGATACCCTAAAAGAGGTTCACAGGGTCTGGAGGAAATACAGATTAGAAACTTCAACATGGTCTTGCAATGGTTTACATAGGAGGCTCCATTCCCCTGTCAAAAATGGATCATATATTCAGCCAATGAGATAGGTAGGGCTTACGCTGGACTGACCAACTAATGGCAGCAGGTATAATCCACAACTTCAAGACAGTCTGGGAGGAATTTAGACTATGCAGCTTGGACCACTATTGATTTCTATAGCTGTGTACCTGTATCGAACGATCTTGAAGTGTGGACATAAACCCATCCAGAGAAGCCCCCTTAATAGAAGTTTTTAAGAAAATTTTAACTGGACAAATCCAGAAAGGACACATCTTAGTGCTTTATGGGGCCCAAAGGGACCTTTATAAATCCTTCCTATCCCCTGTCAAGTCAAAATGGCAACAGGAAGAAAACTTTGAGTTAACAGATGATAAGTGGAGAAAGATCTTTCAAATAGCTGCTAAAATATCCTCATTACCTCTCTGGCGAGAATTTGCATGGAAGGTTAGAATATGTGTCTTTTATACTCCTATCCTGTAAAACAAAGGGGACCCGACCTACCCCCGGACATGCTGGATGGATTGCAGGGAAGAAAATACCCACCACATGCATATTTTTGGGAAGTGTCCTGTGCGCTGCCTGTTTTGGTAGGAGGTGTAGGTGGCTATTTGAGAACTGTTTGCTCTGGGTTAACCCCTGGGATTACCCAATTGAGTCTTAGTTCTACCCCCCCCGGAGATGCGGGGTCCAGACACACTTTATCTATGGGGTTCCTTAATAGCTGCTGCTCATAAAGCTATCAACTGCAACTGGCTCTAACTGGAGCCCCCTAAACTCAAACTATGGATCGACATAGTCAAAGACATCTTGGTCATGGAAGAACTAACATACAAGGTGAATCTTCGAATACATGTCTTTTTCCATATATGGGCAAGATGGCAGCTGTGGAAGGATGCATGCCATGAGGGGAAAGGAGATGCCCAGGAGTTAGAGGTAGACCAGAGCAAACACTCTGAATCAGGCTCAGATATTGATCATAAACCACCAAATGTAAACTCTACCAGTTTAATTTATCCAGATACAGTACAGTTAGTCAGGTGGGGGGATTAGTAGAATACAAGAATATAGGGGCACTGGGTCCAAAGAGAGCTAACAAAAATAGCTTTGGCAAGGAGCACATGAGAATAAGGGTGCCAATTTTTCTTTTCTGTGGGGCTCTGACTCCCACACCCCTGTACTAAAGGATTATAACTCGGGGGGGGGGGGACAGATCACAGGGGAAAGTTAAAAATTGTGAGGCCATGGAATACTGTTTCCACAGCCCCAAGTAACAGAGTCTAAGTCCCGACTGTAGCAAAATTGTTGGAGACAAGGATTAGAACTCTGTTCTCCAATAGCGTTGGCCAGCCTCCTGGATCTCAGTGCTTTTATTTGTCCTCATCTCCATGGACAGCGACCAGGAGAGCGCTTACAGCAAGCGGTGTAAATATCCGCCCTTGCTGTCCATGGTAGCACTTACCAGACTAGCACTGTGAATTGTGGCTCTATTTTGGTAGCACTCTTCTAACTGGGTACCAAATGTACAGTAGGTTACCTCTTATTAAAGTACACTCATATGGAATATGCTGGAAGTTGTATGAGAGATGTTGGCAGCCAGTTACCTTTGTATAGTTCGATGGATTCAAACACTGTAATACTAACTTCTAAAGATTCACTTGTACCCAAGTTTTGTCAATAAAGATGAATTAAAAAAAATAATCTTAGCCTTTTGTTTTAACTGCAGACCCTGCCCACTGATGCTGCACGCCATGTTTTAATTCCTCCTCAAACTAGCAGGTTTAGGATCTCCTCTGAAGGTTGACACCTCAGACAGCATAGTCCTTCCTCAGTACAATACAGAACAGTAGGAGCAGTAAGTATGGTTTCCAGTCCTGGATGGGGTTTCACTTCTTGACTTCCTAGCCATAGACCCACAGCAAATGAGGACAACAGATGGATAAAATACTTTAAGTTCTTATGTAATCCTAGGGTCTCCACCTTTGGATGAGGTAAAAAATGGATGCTAAACCACATCCCAAACTCTTTCTTTGGCTCCACCCCATTTTTATGACTGGTGAGTAAATCGCTCCTCCTCCAAAGACATTTGTAATGTTGGAATATACATAACTAGTGATAGGAAATCATTTTTTATGCTGTTATTTATTTGATTGATTTATTCACTTATTTATTTTTATTCTTTGGCAACCAGGATAACTCCCATAGGCCATTTTACAGGAGTGATCCAGGAGAACAGGAAGGTTAAGTGACTTGCTCAGGGTCACACAGTATGCAAGTTGAGGCTGTGGCAACCAAACTCAGGTCTGCTGGATGTGCCAAGCTCACCCATAGCGTTTTGCTCAGCCCTCTGTTAAACAGTCTCCCACTTTTCTTTCTGTGCCAGTCATGTGTTCTGATTCTTTGACCAATTTGTGATAACTTAATTTTCTATGCCTGTGGTACCCTTAGTACTGCACTTTGTTCCTCTTTATCTCATCAGCTACTGCTGTTTCTTTTCATATTTCTAAGACATTCCACAATTTCCTACACACCATTCCATGCTGCTTATCTGAATGACCTATAAAAGTGTAGCTAATATCATGAAATGTTCATGTATTACAAAAATGAGAACAAATGTAGTGATAAAGGCAACAATAGTTAGATTATTAATTTAACAAAAATGGGTCTGAAACATATTAGAATATAGAGCAAACAAAAAGAAACACATGAGCGCACATAAAGGTGTACAAGCGGTTCCCTCTCATAGCAGTAAAAGACCATACTTAAAATTCAGATTGGAAAAGATTAGTTTAATTTACTGCTAATGATCTTACTGCCCATATGTTACAACTCCCAGATAGACTGGTTTTACAAACAAAGGCAGGTTTGAATGACTGTGATATCAGAACTTCTTTGTAACCTGGACATGCAATGCAGCCAAAACAGTGACTGATTTGATACATCAGTTTTAAGAGCATATGAGCACTCAAAATGGCCCAGAACCTGGATTGCATTTAATCAGACTGGATGAGGGCCCTAAAAACTGGAATATCCGGTGAACAACCAGATAGGTGGCAACCCAATGTAACCCTCGGGTTCCACCAGGATACTAGGACTCTGGTATTTTAGTGGGTTTGTTTACAAACTTTGGTTTATACTTCGGTCATTTCATTTTCATTTCATTTTTATTTATTATACTTGTTAGCAAGATGAACAAATTGCCCATTTTCACAAGCGACAAGTGTCATAGGACAGTAGAAGACCTACGCCCGTAAATGCTGTCCCCACTACTAAACGGTGGCAATCTAAAAAACCTTCCTGAATGTAACTCTCCAGTTTTGTCTTAAAAATAGACAAGTTAGGTGCGTGGACCATTTACCCTGGTAACTGATTTTATAGCCTTATAGTACTCGATATGTAAGAGTATTTCCTATTGTCAGTTTTTGGTATAGTACGTATTACAGTAGTTGTAATTTATGTACTTTTGCATCATATTTAAGATTCTTATAAACTAGACCTAGTTCTTTCTTTAGCATACATTCATCCAAAATTCTATAAAAAAGCATCCTATTGCCCCGATCCTTTTCAAGACTAAAGGCCAAAGGACTAAATCATCCAACCTATCTTGATAAGACTTGCTCCTACATCGAGGAATAAGTGTGGTGAATCTCCTTTGGGCTCTCTTTATAACATTCAGATTTTTTTTTAAATATGGACTCCAGTGCTGTGAGCAATAATGAGCATGCGGCCTAACATAGGTTTTATATAAAGGTAGGAGTACTGATTCTGATCTAGAAAAAAGGACCTACGCATGCAATTGATTAAATAACCAGTTTTTTTGACCACTTGGCTACAGTAGGCACTGTTCTTAATGTTATTACTGTCAAGGATACCAAGACCCCTTTCTTTGCTGACAACATTCAGTTTGGTCCCATGGATACAATACTCCTATGACCTGTTGTTCCTGCTGAAGTATATAACAACATAAGAACAGATGGGGACTGTGCAATCCGTCTAGTCTGCCCTAGAAACGCCCCTCTCCCTATGCAGCCTTTGTCTTAACTTGTCCTTTATGTCTGTCTGATGTGAGTTTGAACTCCCTGATTGTCTATGATTCTATCGCCTCCTGGGGCAGGCTGTTCCATGGGTCTAGCACTCTTTGCGTGAAGAAGTACTTCCTGAGGTTGCTTTTGAACCTTCCTTCTACCAGTTCTATATCATGCTGTCTCATGCATGCTGCCATTTTCTGTTGAAATAGATTGCCTGTTTGTGCTGTGCTAAATCTCCTCACATGCTTAAATGCTTCAATCATGTCCTATCTGTTTCTTCTCTGCTCAAGGAAGTACAAGTTCAGCTCCCTGAGTTGTACTTCATATGACTGCGATGCAGGCCATGCCCCATCTTAGTAACCCTTCTCTGCACTGTTTCCAAATGACCAATGCCCTTCGTAAGGTGAGGTTTCCAGAACTGAATGCAGTACTCCAAGTGTAGCCTCACCAATGACCTGTAGAGGGACATGATAACCTCTCCCTTTCTACTGGAAATGCCTCTACTTGTACATCCAAGGATGCCACCCACTTTCCATGCTTCTTTCTCACATTGTTTTCCTACCTTTAATGTGTCAGTGATTTGTCAAGGATGAATTACATCTTATTGTTGTCGACCTATTTGACTACATCATTTTGGTCATCCTTCATTCTATTTATATTTAATTCTGTGTTTGCAATGCCTCCCAGCTTGGTGTCATCTGCACATCTGATCAGCTTGTACCTAGAATTAATGCAGAGATCACTAAAAACAGCAAGGCTCCCAGGACAGAACCCTGTGGTGTTTTGTAAGTAACTCCACCCTCAGGTAACATATGTCCATTTATTTTTACTGCCTGTCTTCTATCAGCAAGCCTGCTCTATATCCGTTTAACCAGTATAATGCAGATACCTAGGTGGAGAAGCTTGGACACTTAGATGTTGTGTGAGAGGGTGTCAAATACCTTTCTAAAATACATAAGTATAACACATACCTCTCTATGTGGGGGGGGGGGCGGAACCACTAATTCACAAGAGTAAATTAGTTATTCTGTTATTTTTTTTTAGTTGTTTAACCAGGAGTAGCACACTAAGCTGAAAGCTTTTTTACAGGCGCGACCTGGGAGCACAGGGAAGTTAAGTGACTTGCTCAGGGTCACACAGTATGTAAGTGGAAGCTGTGGGATTCAAGCTTAGGTCTGTTCTGCTGGATGTCCCCAGATTTGCAGCTCAGAGCCTTAAACTACTGCGCTATACTACCTACCATGAACAGTCATATTGGGGTGGGGGAGGGACCACTAGACCACCAGGATAAGTAAAGATTAGGGGCACGTTAACAAACATTTCAGAACTGAGTGCAAGTGTGTTGGGAAAATGTGGCACAGTGCCAAACTGGCTAAACCCATCCAGAGGAATTTGTTCTAGGTACCCTTAACCTGCCCTGGCTGGTCTAAGGGTACTTGTCAATTCGTCCTCTGGAGGGGTTTTGTGAATCACATTTATGGGAATGTAACATCTTGCATCTGCCACATTCCCTCTAACACCAGATCGCAGCCCATTCTTGGGCACACTGGTGACGCAAGTCTTGTTTGGGTCAGGTAGCCTGCAGTTGCTACAAGCTGCTTCTGTGAATAGCAGTGAGGGCAGTTTTTGATGCAAGTTGCTGCTTGCACCATTAATATTTGGTGCAGGCACCTTGCGTAATTTTCAGGGCTTTGTGAATTGGGCCTATTGAATTTTGTCAGCTTCTTATAAACCTTATTAAATGTGACAATCCAGCTGGTGTCTAATTCACCCAATACAGAATCATGGAGACTAATACATTTTTCAGTTGGATATAATACTGAACAGAAGTAATTATTGTATCCCCTTGCCATATCCTCTGGTGTGTTGTAGGTTACCTTGTTCATAATAAGGGGCCCAATAACATGATCATTTCCTTTTCTTTCATTAATGTAGGAGTAGAATCATTGGTAACACCCTATATGGGAGAGTATTATTTAGTGGTTCAATATGAGTGACTCAATAATACCGCTCACCTGTAGAGTGAGTGGAGAAAAAGAGCACTGAATGATTACAGCCAGGGTAGCACTGAGGAACACATGCTAGACTCACGAGAAAGGAGATAAATAGATAAATTTGGCCAAGCTTTGCTGAGCTGGCCATGTAGCATAGTGGCTTGAGCCACTGCATGTGGTGCCGGGTTCAGATCCTGGAGCAGGAAGCTATTTTGCCTTCTGGGAGAGTCGCTATTTTCTTCTATGTCAGCTCCTCCTGGAGCTGACTATCTTTATTTTGGGGAATGTGGGGGGCTTGCCCCCATGTTGGGGGATGTCATGGGCTTGCGCCCTCACATAAAAAAATTGTTTTTCTTTTGTTTTTCTTAAGTAAGTGACCATCACTATTTGCAACTGTTGGTGTTGTGCAGTTTGCCCTTTTGACGTTGGGTGGTTGTTGACTCGCAATACGTGATTGGAGACCTTATAGACTCACTCTTATCACATAAAACTGAATCAATTTAGGTCTTTCTTGGTATTTGCTAACCTGAACACAGTGTTAGTTATTGCTTTTGTATCACATTTTTAAGTTGTTTTAGCACCAGTCTGTAATTATTGATCTTGCTAGCAGTTACATTCTTCTTCATTTTAATGTACATATTCCTCTTTTTTGAGATGCATTTCCTGACCCTAGTATTGAGCTATATGGGTTTCTTGCCGCTTCTGTTACAGTATATACCTGCTTGACTGGGACATACCTGGCCTTTAAGGATGAGATAGTACTGTTGAAAAGATTCAAAAAACCTTCAATGTCCATACTTACAGTTAGGCCTTCCCAGTCTAGTTTTAGTTTATTCTGCATTCAACTCAGCAAAATTGGCTCTATTGTAAGTTTTACACACAGTCTTCCCACTGGCAAACTGTCTGGTTTTATTAATCTCAAACCTTATACTATTATGATCGCTATTGTCCCAGAGGGGATTTACATTGTTGTTTAATATATTAGAGCTAATGCTAGTCAATAATACACCTAGTATATTCTCACCACTGGTTGGTTCAAGTATACACTGCTCTAAATCAGAGGCTAGTAAAGTTGAAAAGACTACTGTAACCCCTAGGTGGCACTATCCCAAGGGCTACTAACCCTGCCTGCATGGCTAATAGCAGGTTAAGGGACCTAGGTTCGGTGATGGGTGCCTCCACCCAGAGGTCAGGGTTATTAGTGGTCATACTAACTTGGGCACAGCGGACACTGTAACCCCCCTCAGTTCCTGCTAGTGGCACACACAGAATACAATGATGACTTTCACAATACCCCTGAGATGCTTTGCTCGTAGCCACACTTTTGGCACTTACCACCAGGAGTGGTTACTCCAACTCGACCCTGGGAACCCCCTGTGAAACAAGGTCAAACAAAGCAAATGGCATGCAACACGATACTTCAGGCATAAACAGGATCCACAGACAGTGTAAAAGGCAGAAAAAGTAGATCTGATTTATTCAGGGGGGTTTTAACAAGGATGGGGCAATCAGGTTAATTAGCTTACTCTCTCTAATAATCATACAGTTATGCATGCAATCAGACTCCCTAGCACTGTCACATTTCTGGGTACCCAGATGAATGGAGAGGGGGCTAGCCAGGACCGTTGCTCAGGGTAGGCCGGTGTTGCAGCTGGTAGGGGCCCTCTGATGGAAAAAAATGCTTGCACAACACAGTATTTGTAATCCGGAGCCAGATGGCTCAGTTCGTGAAGAAAAGAAACAACAGACAATTAAATGACACACTTAGATTTAAAGATAGTTGCAGGGAGCTACCCTGATGGCTACTCAGGATACCCCAAACTGGACACAGGAGGGACGAGGATTAAGACAGCAGATAAATTATCTGGATTGCCAGGAGAAGCAGTGGGCTGATCCCTGGGTCAGTCTCCCATCAATTGTGCTTATCTGTCCAGTAGGGTAATCTGGCAGGGCCCTTGTGGCAAGGCCCAGCCACATGGACTGGCAATGGATGTAGTTCGTTGGGTGCTGGGTTCAGCTTCCAGCACTCAGCATGAGGTTCACACCACAGGGGAATTAAATTGCGATCCCCATTCAGTACAGAGCACATTTATATACCAACAAATTTTACTGAACCAGGTGAAGTGCTTCTCAGTCCCAATTGCAAAGTCCCTGCTCAGACCAAGAGCTTAAAAGTAGCTGGAGTTCCTGACAGGCCGATTGCGTTCAGCAAAATCTTCAGTCTTCTACAGGTTAAGCCTGGTCCCAATTCAGTAGCTTGCTTAAAATCACACAGCTCAGATTTAGTCCGAAACAATTTTCTCTCTCTCTCTCTTTCTCTCTCTCTCTCTGGACAGAAAAAACAGGCAAGCAGGCCAGAAGTCAGGCCTTCCACAGTTCTCCCGCGTGAACAACCACGCAAAACGGCTGCTCGGAAAAGCAGAGCTGTTTAGCTCTCAGCTTTCAACTTAGATCTCTCTTCTGTTTGTCATGCCCATTGACTGGGACACAACAAAAATGTTTCAGAGTTGCAGTCCGAAATAAGGTTTCTCTCCTCTCTCCATACAGGAGAGCTGCAGACAGGTAGGCCAGACTCAGCCTTTCCGCCAAGTCCCCAAGCTGCCTCATGGGCAGCAGCTCCACGAGCTAGAGCTCCTCATTCTTCAAGCTCCTACTTGCTTCTCACCCCTGCTGCAGGCAGCTGGGGAATTTCCCTCTGATCCAAAAGAGTCGGTTGGTCAGTTCAGCTGTCAGTCACAATAAGAGGTCCCCCTTCTGTTGCAAAAAGGCGACAAAAGTCCAAAACTACAAATCCCAGAGTCTTGGTCCACATATCCCCTTCAGTTGCAGGCTCCATTTTAGAGTCCCCTAGTACTGATTGGTCCAATTCGGCAGTTCAGAACCAAAATGGTGGAGCTAAACAGAAACCCCTCACTGCAAAGAAGGCAGGTTAGAACAAACTACATTATCACTGCCACTCTAAATGATTCTCAGCAATTAGTTACATCTTTCAGCAGGGCTCCCTCTGCACAATTAGCGAGGGCAGAAATGGAGCTATTATTCAGCAGTCCAAGCGAGACTCGAGCATGCCAACACTCAGATCCCTCTCTAGAGTAATTACGACTGCAATTAGGCAGCTCTTAAAGAGACAGTATGCAGAGGCTTTACAAGCACTCTCTAGCAATAACTTTTAAATGGCTATAGCCCCTAACACCAGCCAAGCAGCGAGCAATTGGGCAAGCCTGTGGAAGACTTTTTGGGAACCCCCATTTGTGGGGGGTTATACTATTTTTAGTGGAACCTCTGTCACTTGTTCAGTCTATATCTGATAACTTTAGATCCTTCATAATCAGTGTGTTGTTGTCATTGACCACGTCTGTTATATGTTCTGCCAATTTTGCTGTGTCCATGACTGAGCTGTCTGGTGTCCTATAGAAAATGGCTACCTTGAGTTTCTTAACCTTAAGCCCTGTTAGGTCCACCCACAATACTTCATTGAAATTTTCAAGATCTAAGTCAGAGTCAGTATTGGAACATTCTATGCCATTTTTGACATAAATTTCAAATCCCCCTTCCCTGCACCACTCCCTGTCCCTACTAAACAGCTGGTGGGCAGGGATTTCCTTGCTCCATTTGCTGTCTTTATGCCACCATGTTTTGGTGATACTAATGATGTCAATGTCATCTATGACAACAAGGCATGGTAGTTCTGCTAATGTATCCCTATTTATGCTTCTGGCATTTAGGTACACTACCCTAGCTTATTTGACTACCTTCTTGTTGCTGGATGGCGAACAGTTGTTTTTGAATAGCTCTATAACTGGTACCCTCTCCCCCTACTGATCAGTTTAACATTACTCTCTTTCTTAAGACACATACTCAGTTGTCTACTATCCTTGAAGCCCAAATGGAGCCCACACCTACAGTACCAATCTGATTTGTTCAAGAAACTATCCCAGTGCCTGATAAAATGGAAATTTTTCTACTTTGTCCAGATTCATAACCATCAGTCGACCTGATCAATCCGTCTTTGTTTCTGACTTGATGCCCTAGAAACAGGCAGAATTTCAGAAAACACTGTTTCACACCCCTTGCTTTTCAGTTTATCATCTTATTTGGTAAAATCGACTTCTATTTCTGAGTTTTTCTTTCAATGCCATTTACCCTCACATAGCTTACAGTTAAGGGCATGTCTCCTGCACCCCAAAGATGTTATCTGCCATTGTTGCTAGGTTATAGACACCTGCCCTGGGGAAACAACTAACCAGTGTGTTCTCCTTATTGTCTTTCCAGATATATTTATCAGTATACTTGACAACTGAATCCCCTAATACAATAGTTTGTCTGGGGCTTGGGGATTCACTAGGTTCTGACAAGCCTTTGGGTGGGGTGGTACTAATGTCCACTAGGTCTTGGATATCATTATTGCTTTTGTATTTAGTAAGGATTGAGAATATATTAGTAATGAATATTGGCTGTACCTCCTCCTTAACTAGCCCAGTTACTGCTGGGTCAATGCTGATACCAGTCACGGTCTCTTGACACCCCTGTCCCCTTCAATATGGCAGTGTAATGGGTTTTCCACCATGAATTTAGGTTCAGTTGTTTTTTAAGGGGCGTTTGCACCTCTTCTTCCTCTTAACAGATGTAACAATGCTCCAGTCACATTACTCTAGCTCTTCCCCCTTATTAGCCCGCTTCCTTTTCATGCTGTACTCTACAGAATCTAAAATGATCTTGTATTTTATTAAAATTAGTCAGAGCTCTAATCTTAGTAGCCATTTCCTTCTGACTTTTTTAAGGGTTTCTAATTTGGCACACAGATTACGGAGCTCAATATGAAGTTCCAAGTTATGTGTACACTTTTCACAGACAAAATCATTACATATCGATTTCCCATCCACTAACTTGTACATATGACAACTGCTACATTTAATACCCAAATCTCCATTTAATGTCACTATAGTTGTAGTCAATATTATTAGCATGCAAAGGATAGATTAGCTCTTGTAATAGGTGACAACTCTGACAGCAACTTGTATATGTAGTGCAATGTTTCCCAGACTGTCTTGCTAATGTTCCTTCAGATGTTAAATGTCCTTACTGATTGCACCTGCTTGCCAGACTTGGCAGCGTGTCTGCATATGCTCACTTGCTAGAGCTTGTCCCACTCACTAGCAGGGTGAGTTTGTGTGAGGTTGAATGAGAAAGTGAGTCACGGTTGATGTCACCACTCCTAAGTTAAGCTGCCTGTACAAATGGATTTTGTTCTAAAAATAACACCTCAGGTTATTAAAATAAATGTTTAGTGCTGTGCAAATTTAGCAGTGTGCTGGAAAAACCTTTAAAAATAAATCCTGTTTTTAGCAGCATTTGCATAGTTCACTCCTCTTGAGTAAACTACATCCCCCAGTGTCCCAGCAGACGTTAGGAGAAATGGTAGTGCTACTACTGTGATGCACCTCCTGCTAGACAGAAAAAGTTCTCTGTGCAGGGAATCATTGCAAACATGCAAAACTCTGGAGGAAAATAGCAGTGGATTACCAAGCAGCTTGATGGCCACTCTCAAAGCCGAATGTAGAGGCCTGTCATGGAATCGAGCTGTGGGGCCTGGGCCCAGCCAGGCAAGGAGAGCATAGGGGGACCACTCCAATGGCACAGGAGCGGCCGCAACAGGGATCGATATGTGAATGAGCCTGCTGACTCCTTGGGCAGCGGAAGGCAGTGGCTGAATATACAGCAGGTCACCCTGCAGGCAGAAAGGAAAATAAAGGTATAAAAAAAAGGTTTCACCAGTGTGTTGCTTATGCTCTCTAGGAGTTGCATACAGTAAGTAATGCTGGATCCAGCAAAAAGTCTTGATTGTTGCCCAAGAGTTGCACCTCAATTTTGCATTGCATTATGACAGAACTGTAGATGTAATATAGTCCAGTCAAGATGCAATTATTCTTCATAAAAATTGCTCTTGTGCTGGTTAAGTGTTGAAAATAACACCCTGTGCCTCGCCAAGGCATCTCCAGCTTTATAAAACAAAGTAAAACCAACTCATTAACCCAGTGGTTTAATGTGGACTGTGCTATAGACAATTCTTCACCTACATTATGGGCCTAATTCTCAAAGCCCTTAGAGAGATGCAAGGTGCCTGTATCAAACATTTCTAACTCCAGTGGCACCTTGTGTTAAAAGATGTGCCTTTTGATATTCTAAAAAGCAGCCTGCATCAAAGGGGGCCTGCGCCAGCCTTGGCCCACAAAATGGGCTGTGGCATGGCACTTGGGGGCTTGTGGCAGATGCAAGTTGCTACTTGCATATCATCCAATATGGTAGTCACAGACTACTTCCAGAGGACAAAGGGTTAAGAACTATTAGACCAGCCGAGGGCTAGTCTAGGGGTACTTAGAAATCCTCTGGGAGGGTTGTGAACCCTGTGCCACTTGCCTCAACCCTCCAAGCACTGATTCCCCCATGTAAAATGCCAAGAATCCCTGGCAGTCTAGCACCCCGCCAGTCATGATCCCTGAGTATACAGTGTTAAGAATCCCTAGTAGTATAGTGGCCACCCAAGCCCCATTCTTCTGTTATATTAATTTACACATCCCTGGTGGCCTAGCAGATTGACCCAGCCCTGATCCTTCAGTAGATGAAATTCACAACCCTCTGGTGATCTAGTGAATCCCCCATCCTGCAGTGCCTACCACTCCACTCCCCCCAACCTGTAACAGAGCCAGCAACAGACACAGCCCATGGCTCATCTCCACGGCCAGCCACTGACTAAGCTCTGAATGAGCATATACTGTATATAGTATGTGCTCAGTGATTAACAGCAGCTGTGACGGGGGCATGGCTTGAGTGCTGGGCTAATGGTGGCTTAATTTTTTTTCTCTGCCTTTCCCTGGACAACATCTGTGATTTTGCGATGCAATCCAAAAGAGATTACACTTGAAAATGCGCCGGTAGTAATAGGCTTTTCATTGTTAGTTGCCAGTTGCCCTTCTTTAATGTATCCATAGCTCACAGCGCAAGGAGTAAATTGACATAAGTGCCACGCAGTGAGATGGCCTGACTAAACCCATACAAACCAGTGGCTGGGTCCCAAGCCCTTGCCTACTCACTTTGTGTACTGCGGTCTTAGCTGCCATGTTCTGACATTCGACTGACTATTTAGTAAGGGGCAGAAGCAGCGGAGGGTTTAATCTTGTGTCAGGATCACCTGTTACCCTCAGAGGTGGCCTTGCCAACATGAAGGCCCTCACCCCACCATCTGCACTTCAGGAGCAAGCGCCCGGCCCCACCACAGAGGTTCCAGTCACTGATTCACTCCAGTATATTACAAAAATGCTATAAGCCCTCCTGGTGTGGGTAGATGGGATTTGCGCTGCACTTACCAGGAATGTGGCAGATGTGAGGCATCTGGAGGACAAAGTAAATGTGTCCGAACAGAGGATGGATGAGCTTGAGTGGCAGCAGGCCCTCACTTAGCAAAGACTGCATGACCATGAGGTTAAATTGGCAAGGCTTTGAGACAGGGCAAAGAAGCAATAAAACAGGGGGCGCTGCAATAACCTGCAGATCCTGATCATCCCCGAAGGTACAGAAGACCCCTACATGGAAGATTTTCTGAATGAATGGCTGCCGAGGTGGCTTAGTGATAAATGGAAAGGTCCAGTGGAGTTGGAAATGGCCAACAGGGTAACCCCCTGATCCAAAGCTCAGAGCCCTACCCCAAGACCCATAGTGGCATATCTTTTGCACTACGCTACAAAGGAATGAGTTCTCAGAATGGCCCGTGAGAAGAGTGACATTACCTGGGGGAGAGGCACATCTCGATCTTCCGGGACTTTTCACATGAGGCTGTGGCCCACAGGAAAGCTTTCATTCCACTGGATAATGGCTTCTGGTATGGTTTTAAGGGCCTCACATCACTTTATCTGGCCAAGGATGGAATAGAAATGTTGGTGGAGTATCCTCAGAAGGCAGAGGCCTGTGTCAGAACTTTTTGGCCCTCAATCGGTAAAGGCTCTATAGCCCCCAGATGCCTCTGAGAATCCGGGCCATCTGTTGAGATGAAGTGGAACAATGGTAAAGGCAATGTGTTTCCCAAAAATAGGGATGCAGGGTGGACCAGTCCCACCGAGAAGAGCTCCCCCAAGGCCAATTCATGTTCACATAGGGAATAAGCTAACAGGTTTCATACCCCAGCTAATCTGGATCCGGGCATGAAAAATGTAGATTCCCAAGCCACTTTGAACAAACCTCCTTCGCAGAACAGACCATAACCTAGGTCCAGGAGCCCCCTCCATCCATGTGGTACCCTGGTATCCTCCGCCCCCCCCTAGTGAAACTACCTAGAGAGGATTCCACCAGTAGTGAGGAGAATGCAGAGCAGGGTGAAGCACACATGGACACTTCAACGCTCCTAGATTGGGCTGAGAAAGTTGAGAGGCTCCTGGATTCAGATGTGACTCAATCCCCCCACCCATTAGGCCGGGATGGAAGACATTTGCTGAGGTGGTGGCAGTCAAGAAACCAATATAAGGTGAAGTAGGCAGCAGTGTGTGCAGGCCTGATCAACTTGGGGGAAAAGGCTGAAGCAGATGAACGTTGGAGAACTGGCAGTTCTTGAAGCTCCATGGACTTAGGACTGATGATGTTGTGGTTACCATTTTCTTTTTCTCTCCTCCTTATGGGGTTGGGGTGGGAGTGGCAATCAGGGAAGGGAACTCGGGAGCATCTCATCACCCAGTTGGCATGCAGCGGCCCTCAATCTCTGCCAATTCCCCACCTGCCTCATTGGCAAGAGGTATGTTAATAAGGGGTTGCAGCTGTGGGCAAGTGTTTTCTGTACCCACTGTGGAGGATTTGGGCACCCAGCAAGGGTGAGGGACAAATTTTCTCAATTGTCCCTCCCTAGGGTGGGGGCAGCTGCATGATGGCCACCTTTTCTTAGCAGTCCAAATACTTCTCCTAACTACCCCCCCCCCCATGGTGTAGCTAGGACTGAACTAAATTGGTTCCTAATGCCAGCAATGGTCCTAAGGACAGTGGGGACTTCCCCTCTCCCTCCCTTTTAACTCACCTTATGCCACACAAGGGTAGTCCTGGGCTGGTTAACTGGCGGGGCCTAGGCTCTCTCTGCTCATGTTCTAATCAAGACTGGCTTTCAATCATCCTAGCCAGTCACTTTGGTCATAAACTGTGATTAGTTAATGTTACTGGCCCCCATGTTTATGGGGCCCCTTGCTGGCACTGCTCTTGGTAAAAGTCCTCTTGTGTTGGGTGCTGGCAGGTCACATGGGGGGGGTTCCCTCCCTTTTTTTGTTCTTTCTCCCTTCGACGTTAGAAAGGGTTACTGTAAATTTTCTCCCTTTTCTTCAAGCTATGACTCCCCTGGTTGCATACGAGGGGAAAGCTGTCCAGGGAAGGATAGGTTACTGGATTGGTCCCCCTCCACTCCTCAGTCAGGTGCATGAGCTAGTGCAGCTTCAGGGAAGTTACCCTAGTGTTCTGATATCTCTGTACCTTTAGTGGCATACCGGATATTCCCCAGTATAAGTCTACTTTTCTGGAGAGCCTGCTGAACTCATTGGAGCGACTGTACCTCCTATCCTCTGGGTTGCAGGTGCTAGCAGGATTTTAAGGTTTGTTACTGTTGGAACTGTACTTAATTATAGTGCTTTCTGGTTAATAGCAATAACTAAAGTTTATTATGTTTTTTCACTCTTCCTTCCTCACACTCCTAGAATTAGTATAGTCACCAGTTACTTATCATCCCCTTTTCTGCCTGGTCACCTGAACTTCCAGCTCAGAAACTTTCAACTGCAGGAGCTCACCTGGGGGTCTCCCAAGTTCCTACTCAGACTCATCTTGGCTACACAGTCTCCAACTCAGGAGGTAAGTGCAATTCTACTACACTCCATCTGGGGTGGCAGGTAACCAGGTGCAAGGATGGAGGTTTGTCTCCTGGAACGTTAAAGGGTTAAATCATCTGGTTAAATTCACCAAGGTGTTGCAGCATCTACGCTCACTGCAGGATGACATGGCCCTTCTCCAGGAGACACACCTCACAGCCAAAGTGGTACAGTGGCTTAGGAAGGCATGGGTGGGGAAGGTAATTGCCAGTTTGGCTCCCACTAAATCAAAGGGGGTGGCCATCCTGGTTCACAAGGCCTCCCCCAGTTGAGGAGGTGCTCAAACATGACTCTTAGGGTCACTGAATAGGGGCTAGGTTCTCATTCCCTGGGGGTAAGATACTGGTGATGAACATCTACTGGCCCAAAGCTGACTCTGCCAAATTCTTGGCAAATGTGGGCCAGGCCCTTCAGTCTCTCACTGATGGACAAAAGGACATTCCAATCCTTATGGGTGATTTCAATTTGGTGCCTGACACCTTTTTGGACAAGTCTCGGATGACCCCCCATGCACATCCCAAAGCCAGAGCAGCTTTGCAGGAGATGGTGGAAGAATGGGGCCTGACTGATTTCTGGAGGAGGGTTAATCCAGTTGGTAGAAATTATGCCTTTTTCTCCCTGGTACATGGCACATTCAGCTGCATAGATTACTGGCTAGTGAACAGAGATGCTGCCAACTGTATTGATGAGGTCAGAATCGGGAACATCCTCATTTCGGATCACGCCCTGATATCCTGCCTATCACTAGATGAAGAAGCATTCCGACACTCCTTTCAGATCCTGCATTCTGCTCACTCATCAGGGAATAGGCAAGAACTTATTTCAGTAACCACTCGGGTGGAGAGGTGGGTATGGGAGGCCTTTAAGGCAGTGTTGTGTGGTTGCATAATCTCATACTCTGTGGCAAAAAATAAGGCCAGGCAAGTGGAGACTGATGCACTCCAGACGGAGCTCACCTTTCTGGAAAATCGGTTCAAGTCTTCCACCTAGACAGAGCACACTCTTCTAAACTCCATAGTTGGTTTGAAGTATCACATGAAAATTCTTTTGTAGAGGAAAGCAGAGTGGATGCTGATAGGGTCTAAACATCGCTACTTGGAGGGGGGTGACAAAAGTAGCAGGCTTTTGGTGCACCACCTAAAGAAGCAACAGGTGGCCTCTAGAATCCATACTCTAAGAGACAAGCAGGGTAGGGTAGTCTCAGACCCTGCCAATATCAATGCCTCCATGCATGCCTTCTATCAGATGCTGTACCAGTCGAGTTTTAACCTAGATGAATCTAGCATTACTAATAGGCTGGAAGAGTTCTGTATGGGATTTTCAGTCCTGTAGCTCCCTCCAGACCTGGTCCAGAATCTGGAGGCCCCTATCACAGAGGGGGGAACTACGCTTCTCTCTTTCCCAACTAGCTAAGGGGAAGGCTCCCAGCCCAGACGGCATGATAGTGGAGCTCTAGCAAGACTTGCAGGAGGAGATTTCAACCCCCCCTCCTCCAAGCTGTGCAGACAGCCCATGGAGAGAGCTGCTTACCCCCAGCCATGAAAGAGGCTCTCATAACCCTGCTCCCCAAAAAATCATCGGACCCTGTCAACTGCTCCCATTTTTGCCAAATTTCCCTTCTAGTGGAAGACACAAAAATAGTGGCTAAAGTCCTAGCCAACAGGCTGGTGAACATTCTCCCCCTGCTGGTTCACCCATACCAGGCCAGTTTCTCCAAGGTGAAGTACAGTGCGAATAATGTGAGGCTAGTTCTCAATCTTAAATGACTTGCTAGACAATCCACTACCCCTGTGGCTGCCTTGGCCTTGGATTTTACTAAGGCTTTTGATTCGGTAGAATAGCATTATCTGCACCTAGTCCTTAGTAAGTATGGGTTTGGGCCCTACTTTTGAGGTTGGGTGTCAGCTTTGTATAATTCTCCTACTGCGCGGATTCTCCCCAACAAGGACAGCTCCTCTCTATTCTCTCTCTTCAGAGGGGGACCAGGCAGGGCTGCTCCTTTTCTCCCTTACTATTCCTACTTGCAATAGACCCCCTTGTGAGGAAGCTTCTGAAAGTTAGGAGCATATCTGGTATCCCTGAAGGGGGTATGGAGTTCCTGATAAGTGCATATGTGGATGATATCCTCCTCACAATTCCTGATCTGGCCCAGCCCCTATCCTGCATCCTGGATACTCTACAAGAGTTTGCCACCATCTCAGAACTTACCATTAACAAGACAAAAAATACTCTCTCACCCTGCAATTTGGGCTGTTCTATAGACTGCATTCGGGGTGCTGATATCTCCTGGGCCCCAAAGGGATTCTCCTACTTAGGAGTCTTTATCCCCACTAGGTGGGAGGAGCTTGAGATGGCTAACTTCTCTCCCTTGCTCACCTCACTGAGAGCAGAAACTGAACACTGGTGTAAGCTTAATCTCTCAAGCAAAGGGAAAGTGGAGGCGGTGAGGATGCTCTTCCTTCCAAAGGTATCCTATCTTCTCTGCAACCTGCCTATTTGTCTCTTTTCCAAGCTCTTTCATTCTCTGGACAGAATTGTGGCACATCTACTATGGAAGGGTAAACAGGCCCGCTGGGGGTGAAGCAAGTTGCGTGGCCATTGGACGAAAGGGGGTCTTGGGCTACCATGGTTCCAGGCATATCAGTGAGCCTATAGAAACATAGAAACATAGACTTTGATGGCAGATAAGGACTGCTTGGTCCACCCAGTCTGCCCATTTCCCCACCTAGAGGATAAGCTGCAGATCCTATTTAACCAACAGCCTATTTCTTCCTACCCACAACAAAAATTGCCTTATGTCTGTCCCATGCATTCTTGAATTCTCCCACAGTTTTAGACCCCACAACCTCCTCAGGAAGGCTGTTCCTTGTGTCCACCACCCTCTCTGTGAAAAAATACTTCCTCACATTGCCCCTAAGCCATACCCCCTCTATCTTCAGATTGTGTCCCCTTGTTCTTGCACATCTCTTTTTCTGAATGATGCTACCCTGTTGGACTTTGTTGATTCCACTGAGGTACTTAAATGTTTCTATCACGTCCCCCTCTCCCTCCTTTCCTCAAGGGTATACATATTAAGCTCCTTTAGTCTCTCCTCGTATGGCTTCTGTTGCAGACCCTGCACTATTTTAGTTGCCCTCCTCTGAACTGCCTCCATCCTATCTATGTCCTTGTGGAGATGGGGTCTCCAGAACTGGATGCAGTACTCCAGATGGGGTCTCACCAACTGTCTGTACAGGGGATAACAACTTCCTGTTTTCTGCTGGTGATACCTCTCCCTATACATCCCAGTATCCCCCAGCCCTCCCTACCACCTTCTCACATTGCTTGCCAACCTTAAAATCATCTGATATGATTACCCTCAGGTCCCTTTCCATTTTTGTTGTTGTTACTACCTTCCCCCATTGTGTAATCTTCCCCTGGGTTTTTGTTTCCCAGGTGCATTACTTTGCACTTCTTTGCATTGAATCCAAGCTGCCATACTTCTGACCATTTCTCCAACCTTGCCAAGTCCCTTCTCATCCTTTCCACGCCTCCTTGTGTATCAACCCTGTTGCAGATCTTTGTGATATCTGCAAAGAGGCATACTTTTCCTTCCAGTCCCTCTGCAATGTCATTTATAAAGACATTAAAAAGGACTGGACCCAGTACTGAACCCTGCGGTACCCCACTAGTAATCCCTCTTTCTTGAGTGGACTCCATTTACAATTACCTTCTGTGTCCTGTTGTTCAGCCATAGAATGGCTCAAGCTGCTAAATGGATTACACCACTTAGCCCCTGGTCACTGCTCTGGATCTCCCTGGAAGCCTCCCTACTAGGGGATCAACCTCTGTGGTCCCTGCTAACACATAAGCACCTCCACCCCTTAGAGATTGCCCCTATTATGGTGGATACAGTGACATCTTGGGGGGCGGAGATGGCCTCATTTCGTACACCCCTTGCAGCCTATGTTCCACACCCAGATCATACCCCTCTTTGGAACAATAGCTGCAATCTAGTAGATGGCAAGCCCCTATTTTGGCAGGGCAGGGTCACTAAAGGAATCTGTATATCCCTGATACCTCAGTGTTAAGGTCTTTTGAGCAGCTGAAATCCCACTATGGACTGCCAGCCCAAGACTTCTGGAGATATCTGCAGATGTGGAACACAGTTTGTGATTATCTCTCTCAAAATGTGGTGGACTTCCAATGGGCTTGGATGAAATATCTGAACAAACCAGAGTTGCAGAAGGGACTAGCGGGCAGATTTTACTGGGTTGTCTGTAATGCCCAGCCTGACTGTATGGATGAATGTCGGCAACAGTGGGAGAAGGAGACTCAGGTGGAAATCTCCCCCTAAGTCTGGTTGAAGTGTATCCAAACTTCTCATACACAGTATGGGGATGCTAAGAGCCAAGTCATCCAGCTAAAAATTTTACTTAGGTGGTATACAACTCCCGCAGAGCTCAATTCAGTGGGTCTTCTCAGTCATGCCAACTGTTGGAGATGCTGGCAGAACTCAGCTCGTCTCCTTCATGTGCTGTAGACCTGCCCAGGGCTAACCTCCTT
Source organism: Neoceratodus forsteri (assembly GCA_016271365.2). Taxonomy (NCBI): domain Eukaryota; kingdom Metazoa; phylum Chordata; order Ceratodontiformes; family Ceratodontidae; genus Neoceratodus; species Neoceratodus forsteri. Next base: position 108,166,316 of record JADMNL010000035.1, on the reverse strand, counting down.
TTGGGCAGCAGTATTGGATGACTGCTCTTGGGTGGTAAACTGCAGATTGAGACTAACCTCGCCTATGGTTCTGCTTGGTGATCCTCTGTGTTTGGGTCAACTGCCTGTGCCCATAGGGCAGTGGGTTTTTAGAGTGGTGATGGAAGTGAAAAGGCTCATCTTGATGCTATGGAGGAAACCTTATCTGCCCTCTGTCTCCACTTGGCATGCTGCACCATTTTCAAAAGGCTCTCCTACAAATAGTTTGATTCAACTCTTCAAATATCAAGACAAGTGGGTCACTTCCTCTACTCCCATGTCTGTAATGTCCCACCGGCCCCAGCAGGTAACCCCCCCAGATTGGGACTCCCATCTACCTTTTATGGATACTTGTCTCTTGCATGGGGTAACATCGAGTATCCTCTATAGTCAGGGCATAGATGTAGGGAACACTGACCCCGTCAGGTAGGAGAAGCAGGGTGTGGCATTGGGGAGCCCACCCCACCCCTCTTTCTTATTTCCTGAACTTCTGTCTGCTGCAGGTTGCTCTGAGCTGAAAGGTCAAATCCCCGACAAAGCATTCTTCTTTGACTAGAAGCTCTGTTAGAAGTAACTGGGAAGATAACGTCGATGGATGCGGAGGTACACCACTTTTGTCTTTACAGTTTTGAATTGGATAGCTAAAAATATGTTTCAACTGAGCATATCTATCTTAGATGCTGGATGTAGCTTTGTGATGGTACCTGAGGTCAGTTTATTGAATGTGTAACCATGCTACTATCTTGGTCATTGACTTTCATGGTGCTGTTTTGACATAAAATTTAAGGTGTGAGCTGTATTAATGGAAAATCAATTACATTATTTCATGATAAAAAAAACAGCAGCTGTGAATCACTGAACGCATACTGTATACAGTACACACTCATTCAGAGCTCAGTCAGGGGCTGGCTGTGGAGGAGAGCTGTGGATTGTGCCAGTCACTGGCTCGGTTATGGGACAGGGGGAGTGGAGGTTGGGGGGGCTCCAGTAGACCACCAGGAGGTTTGGAATTTCATTTACTAAAGGATCAGGGCAGGGCATTGCATTACACCTAGTTAGTCTTTCCTCTGTGGTGGGAAAGCATATGGAAGCACTTATAAAGGAAAGGCTGGTACAATATCTAGAAGAAGGGGGCCTCACAGACAACAGTCAGCATGGGTTCACAGGTGGAAGGTCATGTCAGACCAACCTGATTGAATTCTTTGATGGGGTAGTGGAGATATGTGATCAGAAGGGGCAGTGGCTGGGGCCTATCTGGATTTCAGGAAGGCCTTCAACACCATCCCCCACAGGAGGGTAATAGGCTAGCTGGATATCTTGGGGGTGGGGAGCAAACTCACAAACTGGGTGTAAGATTGGTTGGCGGGGAGAACTCAGAGGGTGGGGATAAATGGAGTGTACTTAAAGGAGGAAGGGGTGATGAAAGGGGTTTCCCAGGGGGTCTGTGTTATTTATTTATTTTATTTTATTTAATTATTATTTCAGAAAGACCTTTGAGTGCAAACTCTTTTACAAAACTTCCAAGTCAGGGAACACGTCAGTGTTGGGACTAATACTGTGTAACATATATGTTGGGAACATTTCAGAGAGCCTAAAGGGGAAGGTGAGTCTGTTCACAGATGATACAAAGATATGGAACAGGGTGGACACACTGGGAGGGGTAGAAAAGATGAGGGAGGATATGGCCAGGCAGAAGAAGTGAACAGAAAAGTGGCAACTAAAATTCAGTGCAAATAAAATTTAAAATTATCCACCTAGGACGTAAATATCCAGGGCCAAGATACTGGCTTGGTGGGCAAAGCTGATGGATAAAGAGTAAGGAAGGGACGTGGGGATCACAATTTCAGATAACCTGAAGGTTTGGAATCAATCTGATAGGGCGTTTGGGACAGCAAACAGAATGTTGGCATGCATAGGAAGGGGCTTTACAAGTAGGACAAAGGAGGTAATCATGCCACTATACAAAATGATGGTCAGACCACAGCTAGGGTTTGGGGTCCAGTTCTGGAGGCTACACTTCCAGGTGGACAAGGACAAGCTGGAGAGGGTTCAAAAAAGAGCAATGAATATGGTTCAAGGGCTACATGAGAGGTCATGCGAGGAACAGCTGGAAGAACTAAACCTGTTCACACTGGAGATGAGGAGGGAAAGGTGGGATGGTATGGTAGAAACTTTCAAATACCTGAAGGAAATAAACAGGGTGAGGAAATGTAGCATTTTCAAAAAGGGTGAGAACAAACCCACTTGGGGCATGTATTCAGGCTGGAGGGGGGTAGATTTAGGGGGGATGTAAGGGGGAAGTTCTTCACAAAGAGGATTGTGGATCCATGGAACAGGCTGCCAAAATGAATTGTAGGGGTAGAGTCAGTGGACAAATTCAAAAGAGCTTGGGACACCTACATGGGGATAGATAAAAGTGGAAGGCAGGAAACAGATGGAGTAAGATGAACTAGGCGGAGGGGGATTTGGGGGCAGACTGGATGGGCCAAGGGGTCTTTTTCTGCTGGCAAATTTCTCTGTTTCTATATTTCATTTAGTGTAAAAGGTGATCAGGGCTGGGAAACAGTGGGGCAACAGCCACCATGGACAGCTATCCATGGTGCTATTGCCACATGCAGTGTTGGGTAAGTTACTTTTACCATTACTTTCTATTACTTTTGAAAACTTGTTCCAGGAAACTCTGTGCAGTCACTAGCATGGATGACGAAGTACTAAAAAAAGTAATACACCTTACAGTTACAGTTACTTATCTCTTTTTATATGAAAGTAGTGCATAACGGTAACTGATTACATTTATTTGAAAGTAACTAGTAACTAACCTATTATTCTCAAATAAATGCCATCTGTTATAGTTAATTATTACTTTTGTATTTTTTTTTATAAAAAGAAATAAGTAACTGTAAGGTGTATTACTTTTTCTAGTACTTCTCCATCCTTGCTAGTGACTGCACAGAGCTTTCTGGAACAAGTTTCCAAGATTAATAGAAAGTAATAGAAAACGTAACTTACCCAACACTGGCCATATGGCTGTCCCATGGCTTGTGGCACACCTTCACTATACACTTTTTGTTTGGCACACAGCTAAGGTTGTTGCAAGCCATGGGATGTAGCTGCTTGGGCCCTACCCCATAAAGAATCAGGAGCAGGGTCCCTGGCACATTGGCAATCAGTGCAAGCCACCTTAGGCAAAGCTTGCCCTGACCTTTGAGAACTGGGCCCTGTATATCTAGCTTCTGTTACATGAAAGAGACCTACAAGTATCTTAAAGCCAACAGTAGGGCACTCTGGTGTGTGTGTGTTCAACAAATTGATACAGCGACAAGTTATTGCCAGCCATATTTAGCATCCCTCTAGTGTGAGCAGAAGGTTTCTTGGTCATGTACAAGGAAACCAGGTTAAGGAGGTTTCCTTGAGTACTCCCACTACTTCCTAGATCCTGTGCGTTGTGGGACTGTGGAGGCTTCCCTAGCTCCAAAGTCAGTCTGAGTCTTGCAGCATTTTTATTTGTTTTTAGTGTTTTGGAGCAAGGAAATTGCTTCTTTTTCTTGTAGAAGTCCACCAAATAAGATGGCAGGTTAAAAGGTATTAATCTTAAATCTTTGTTCTGCATCCAACTGAGTGTGGAACCAGAAGTGACCCTGAGTTCCTTCTGGACCTCTTGTCATAAATTAAGTGCCCCACATGAGTGGAGACTCAGCCGGAAGAAGGACACTCTAGTGTGTCCAACAAATTGGTACAGTGACAAGGTATTGCAAGCAGTGTTTAGAATCCATCTGGTAAGAGGGGAAGGTTTCCTGGCCATACCCAAGGAAGCCAGGTCGAGGAGGTTACCTTGAGTACCCCGCTATTTCCTGGATCCTATGCATTGTGGGACTGTGGAGGTTTCCCTAGCTCCACAGCCCCAATCCAAGTCTTACAACATTTGTACAGTATTTGTTTTTAGTGTTTTGGAGCAAGGGTAGTGCTCCTTTTTCCTGTAGAAGTCCACCAAATAAAGTGGCAGATTAAAAGGTATATATTTTAAATCTTTGTGCTGCATCCAACTGAGTGTAGACCCAGAAGTGACCCTGAGTTCCTTCCGGTCCTCTCATCATAAATTAAGTGCTCCATGCGAGTGTTCAAGTACACATCGGCACATGAGGAGAAGTGGGGGAAAAGAGGAAAGCGGGTTGATTACTAACCCTACAAAGTAAGTGACTCTTCTAATTATTTGGGGATTTTGTATGTATGTTTGGCTATAGATTCTTTAAAGAGGCTAATTGATTAAATTATGTTAAAGGTTTAGTTTACAAGCAACCAACTACTGTATATATCAGTACTGACTATAAATATACTGCTACCAATATAGAGTTTGTGTCCTCTCCCTAAAACTCTACAAGCATGTGTTACTAGATTAATCTAAATCTCCCACCAAGCACATAGGAGGCATTATCTCTCCTTCCTACAAAAATAATGAGATGCCATTATGTCATTGGATTGTGAGGTGGGACTCAGATGTTAAAATTGTCGTATGTATACTTAATTTAACAAATTACCTCCCAGTCCTCTATATGTGTGTAAAAAATGTGTGAATAACAGTGTCTTAAGAGAAGACACGAGAAAGGGTCCTGAAGGAACTGGAAGTAATAAGAGTTGATAAAGCAATGGGGCCAGACGGGGTGCACCCCAGGGTCCTTAAAGAACGAAGAGAGGTGGTGGCTGGAACCTCTGGCTATCCTATTTAGCTGATCACTGGAAACAGGGAGGTACCCAAAGACTGGAGGACAGCAGATGTAGTCCCTTATACAAAAGTGGGAACAAAGAGGAAGCAGGGAATCACAGACCAGTCAGCCTCAATTCTCGTGGTAGTGGGGAAGATCATGGAAGCACTTACTGAAGGAGAGATTGGTGGAACATCTGGTTATCAATGGACTACAGGACCCAAGACAGCATGGTTTCACCAGGGGAGGTCATGTCAGACCAACCTCGTTGAATTTTCGACTGGGTGACTAGGGAGGTGGATCAGGGAGGCAGTGGACATGGCCTATCTGGACTTCACAGGCCTTTGACACTGTGCCACATAGAAGACTATTACACAAACTTGGGAATATGGTTGTGGGCAGGACAGTAGTGTGGTGGGTAGGTAACTGGCTGGGTGGCAGGACACAGAGGGTGGTGGTAAATGGCTGTCACTCCACAGAGGGAAGAGTGACCAGTGGGGTACCACAGGGATCAGTGCTGGGACGGTCCTATTCAACATCTTCATCAGTGACATTGCGCAGGATCTAGAAGGCAGAATTTCACTGTTCACCGATGACACAAAAGCTCTGTAACAGAGTAGACACCAGAGGTGTAGACAGAATGAGAAGCAACCTGCCAGAAACTTGAAGAATGGTCGGGGTTTGGCGGTTGAAATTAATGCAAAAGAAGTGCAAGATAATGCATATGGGGCACAAAACCCTGGCACAATATATCAGTTGGGGGTGAGGATATAGCATGCACAAGAAGGAAAGGGATCTTGGGGTTGTCATCTCTGATGACCTCAAGGTGAGAAACAGTGTGACAAGGCAGCAGGTAAAAGCAAATAGGATGCTGGGATGTATAGGCAGGGCATCACCAGCAGGAAAGGAGGTCATAATTCCGCTATACAAGACACTAGTGAGGCCCCACCTGGAGTACAGTGTACAGTTCTGGAGACCATACCTACGTAAGAACATAGAGTAGAGAAGCTTCAGAGGAGGACAACAAAGATGGTGCATGGATTGCATCACAAGTCCTATGAAGACAGGTTGAAGGAACTGAACATGTACTCCCTGGAGGAGAGGAGGGAGAGATGGGATATGATAGAGGCATACAAGTATCTTACAGAGAGGAACAGGGTGCAGGAAAACACTATTTTTAAGTGAAAAAGATGTTCCAGGACTAGAGGGCATGGGATGAAGTTGGAGGAGGGCGATTCAGAGGAAACATGAGAAAGAATTTCTTCACAGAACGGGTGGTGGACAAGTGGAACACCCTGCCAGAGGAAGTGGTGGGGGCTGAAACAATCAAGGGATTTAAGAATGCATGGGATAGACATAAAGGAATTCTGGAGGTCAGGGGTAAGGGGCAACAGACTTCTAGGAAAACAAACTGAACTTACAAGCTCAAATGGGCAGACTGGGTGGGCCATAGGCCCTTATCTGCCGACACTGTCTATGTATCTATGTATCTATGTAAGACATTGCTATCTTTTATAAAACAACTTGATCAACTAGAAAAACAAGAGACTTCTATGTCACACAGACTGAAAAGGTTTGATAGCAAACCCACCCCCCCAACTGTAATATCTCAAAATACAGCACCAAAATACACAAGTGTCAGAACAAACCCATGATCCACCAAATAAGACAGATAAAAGAAAAGGTACTATTGAGGATCAGGAGATAATGGACAATAATCTTAATGACTGGACTGAAGTTAAATATAGGAGGAGAACTAAGAACAGGTGCAGGGCCTTAGGTAATGCCCTGGAACTAAATAAACTGGTTCCAACCATTAATAAACATAACTGATGGAGACACAGAGGATTTAGTCCCAAGAGCAAACTAGCAGAAAGAACAAAAAATCAAAGCAGTAAACAAGTGACTATGAAAATGGACACTCCAAAAGGGTTATTCCTTGGTTACACACTGGGAATCTTTCCACAACAATAATCCACTGTTTTGCTAGGATAGACTTCACTTAACTAAACATGGAGCATATGAATTATGGAAGTCATCTGAATACATTTTAATTCAGAGTTTAAACTAGATGTTGGGGGGGCAGGGGTGAATATAAAATCAATCTGCAAAAAACTCCCAAACATTATAACATTCTAAACATAAATGCTAGCAGTTCAAATCAATCTAAGCTAGTGGAATTAGCGATTTTCCTTTATGAAAATAAGGTCAACATTGCTTGCATAACAGAAACATGGTGGGATGATGCAAGCTGTTGAATAAGTAAAATCCAAGGATATCAACTATTTTTCAAAAACAGGGAAAATCGAAGAGTTGGTGGAGTTTGCTGCTATGTTTTGGATAGCACACAGTGGAGTGAAATGATATTCAATAACCAGCATACTGCCCAAAAGGATATTTTATTGTTAAATTTACACCTTGCTCATGCTCCTAAACTAATCTTAGGTATCTCTTATATGGCATCATTTAGTGACAAAAATTACAACAATGCATTGCTGCATGAAACTGAACAGGCATCAGATGTAGGTAGAGACTGTGTGAAATTAAATTTCGCCAGTGACATTGGCATGAAATTGGCAATTTCACAGTGCAAAATATTTTGCAAAATCCGTGCATTATGTCAAAAATATTTTGCAGGTGAGAAATGTGACTTTTCACCCCCAAACTGCAAAATGTCACCGGAAAATTGTGAAATTTCACATTATGAGGTGAAATTTTGCTGTTTTCTGACGAAATGTCACCATTTGTAGGTGAAATTTCACATTTTGCACCTGCAAAATATTTCACGAAATTCGTAGATTTCACGAAATATTTCACATAACGAAATTTCTCAGTTTCGCACAACACTAGATGTAGATAATATACTTGTGGTAAGGGACTTTAATGCCCCTGGAATTAATTGGAATACATTATAATGGCAGAAGAAATTTGAAAATAATCTACTGGATTCTTTATCAACTTGTGGATATGAACAGGTAACCTTCGAACCAGCTAGAGAATCTAATATTTTAGACCTACCAATAACAAATACTGTAGATAGAATTATTAATTCAAGAGTGATAGCCCATCTGCTGTAGCTATCAGTGACCATAATATAACTGAATGTACTCTCTTAAGTTGTAGATCCAAAGCAGTAGACACTACTAAGACTTCTGACAATAAAAATACTTACTAGACTAAATTATCCAAAGAAGTAGATGAAATCTCTAGGGACAATAAATTAAATAGACTAGAGGTTGAGCAAATATTGATCAGAATGAAACAATATTTACAAAAAAAAAAAAACAGTGGTTACCCATGTACCAATGCAAAAAAAGTACAATAAGAAAGGTGTCATTCCCTTATGGTATAATAAACCTATCAAAAAGCAGATAAAACAAGTCCCACAGGGGGGTTGATTCCAGTCCTTTCATAAAAGAAAGGGCTCTGAAAGAACTCCTAAAACTGAAGATGGACAAAGCAATGGGGCCTGACTGAATTCACCCCAGCATTCTAAAAGAATTAAGGGGAGAACTAGTGACACCACTGACTACCCTGCTTAACAAATCATTGGAGGATGGGGTGGTACCTGAGGACTGGAGGAAAGCAGATGTGATTCCCCCTTCACAAAAGTGGGAGCAAGACAGACGCAGAAAACTACATACCTGTCAGTTTGACCTCTGTGGTAGGGAAAGAGATTTAATCACTTCTGAAGGAAACAGTTGTTGATTACCTAGAGGCTAGTGGGGCACAGGACCCAAGGCAGCATGGGTTCACAGTGGGAAGGTCATGTCAGATAAATCTAATTGATTTATTTGACTGGGTGACCAAAATAGTAGACCAAGGAGGGGCTGTGGACATAGACTTTAGCAAGGCATTTGACACAGTCCCACACAAAAGATTAATAATCAAATTAACCAGCCTGGGAGTGGGTCCCAGTGTGGAAACCTGAGTAAAATATTGGCTGGACAACAGCACACAGAAGGTAATGGTAAATGGAATCCACTCTGAAGAAAGAGGAGTTGGACAACAGGACACAGAAGGTAATTGTAAATGGAGTCCACTCTGAAGAAAGAAGGGTTACTAGTGGGGTACCGCAGGGTTCAGTACTGGATCCAGTCCAATTTAATGTCTTTATAAATGATATTGCAGAGGGACTGGAAGGAAAAGTTTGCCTCTCTGCAGATGACACAAAGATCTGCAACAGGGTTGATACACAAGGAAGTATGGAAAGGATCAGAAGGGACATGGCAAGGTTGGAGAAATGGTCAGAAGTATGGCAGCTTGGATTCAATGCAAAGAAGTGTAAAATAATGCACCTGGAAAACAAAAACCCTTGGGAAGATTAAACAATGAGGGGGAAGTTAGTAGCAACAACAAAAATGGAAAGGGATCTGGAGGTAATCATATCAGATGATCTTAAGGTTACCAAACAATGTGAGAAGGTAGTAGGGAGTGCTGGGGCGATACTTGGATGTATAGGGAGAGGCATCACCAGCAGAAAACAGGAATTTGCTATCCTCTGTACAGACAGTTGGTGAGACACCATCTGGAGTACTGTGTCCAGTTCTAGAGACCCCATTTCTGCAAGGACATAGACAGGATGTAGGCAGTCCAGAGGAGGGCAACTAAAATGGTGCAGGGTCTGCAAGAGAAGCCATATGAGGAAAGACTAATGGAGCTTAATATCTATATCCTTGAGGAAAGAAGGGGGGGCATGATAAAAACTTTTAAGTACCTCAGTAGAATTAACAAAGTCCAAGAGGTAGCATCTTTCAGAAAAAGAGATGTGCAAGAACAAGGGGACACAATTTGAAGATAGAGAGGGGATGACTCAGGGGCAATATGAGGAAGTATTTTTTCACAGAGAGGGTGATGGGTGCATGGAACAGCCTTCCTGAGGAGGTTGTGTGGTCTAAAACTGTGGGAGAATTCAAGAATGCATGGGAAAGACATAAGGCAATTCTTATGGGGGTAGGAAGAAACAGGCTGTTGGTTAACTAGGATCTGCAGCTTATCCTGTAGGTAGGGAAATGAGCAGACTAGGTGGGCCAAGCAGTCCTTATCTGCCATCAAAGTCTATGTTTCTATCATAAGCTAAGATATAAAAATGAACAGAAAAGCTAAAAAACTGATAAGGAAAGATAAAATTAAACTTGAACTTCGCCTAGCTTGTACTAAGGATAATAAAGGTTTATATGTCTACATTAATAATAATAACCAATCTACAAACACAATTACAACATTAAGGATGGAGAATTCATTTCTGATAATAGATAAATAGCCTAATGCTTTAATATTTACTGTATATCAGAGTTTAATAATCAGTCTAAAGCAAAACCAGTACTGTGTATGAATGGTAGTCTACAGATCAAGCTACAGGAAAAGGATGTACTAACAGAATTACAAACACACAAAACTAAATCTTCCCCTGGACCTGATACTATAAACCCTATTATATAATGGCAAGAAAGACTCCTAGATTCTTATTGGTCAGTGTGTGCCTGAGACAGTAATGATATCTCCGTATAACATCACTGTCATTGATTACCAATAGCGTTGCTTGCTCTTGTCATTGATTAGCATCAGCTTTTTTCCTCTTCTCTTAAGAAACAGAGATATACTGCCTCACTAGAAATCTACTAAAAACATTTTTTTAATTTTTTATAACAACGAGCCATTATATAATAGCAATAATGCCCTGCAGGGTGTGTGTCGTGCTGGGCTAACTTCATGCCTCAGGTAGTGGATGCACTCGGCCTGCAGCCTTGTGCCCAACCATCTGAGGTGTGACATTATCCCAGCATGACACACACCCTGTTGGGCATTATTGCTTATTGATTAAAAAAAAATCAGTGTATAACATTTGCAGTAGGACATCCTTAAAAAAATGGTTGGAATTACATCTAAAGCTCCTGAATGGAGCTCCTGTAGCAAATGCAGATAGTTACAAATATCTTGGAGTCCAGGTTGACCCAAAATTAACATATTCAAATCACATATTTCAGCAGGTTAAGAAAGTAAATCAGAGATTGGGGCACTGAGAAAGGTGTCTGGTTGTTTTACAATTGAAAAAAGAGAAACACTGGTAAAACAATTATTGTTACCAGTTTTGGAACATGGTTCTCATTTATACATGAATTCAATATTGACTTCTCTGAAAAAGGCAGACCAAATGTATTATAAATTAGAGTCATTTGCCACTAATAGTGAATGTGGTACACACCACTGTAATATTTATAATAAACTTGGATGGTTACAACCAAACATGAAACGAAAATCTATTGGTTAAGTGTGTGCTACAAGTTAATTTACCCCCAAGGAACCCATTCTCTAACTAATTCTGTGACACTGGGATTATCTAATACAAAGAAAGCAAAAGTGAGATACAATAGATTAAATGTCCCTTTGTGTAGATCATTTAACAGGCTTGGAGATATTGTTCTCCAGAACAGTCTAGCAAATCACTGGAACTCATTACCAGAGGACTTGAAGTCAATACAGAAGCCTCTAGTTTTTAAAAAGGCATCTAAATATTCACTTGCATTCCAGCTGTACATGTTTTTAGGTAACTTTATGTTTATTAGCATCCATTGTTATGTAGGTGGTGTTATGTGTGATATACAGTATGCAAAGACTTAGACCTGAATTCATTTATCAGGTACATGACATTTCCACTGGTGGACACCAGGGGATAGATAAAACATTACAACATCTCCAGACCACTGGCTGATGGCCTGACATGTTCAAAACCGATCAGCACTACATTGACAATTGTTTTGTCTGTACCCAAAAAACCCTATCCCTGGAAAGAAAAATACTAATTTATGTCCCCAGAGGCAGACAGGCCCCTGGACTGCAGTCCAACTTGATTGTGATCGGTTGGCATCCATGGCACTCCAGACATTACCTCATGGGTTTCAGCCCACCTTATAGGCTAGTGATGCACTGACCCAGATCAAATTTCTGACATATCCAGGTCCCAGAAACCCCTGCTCTCCAGTTTGAATCGTGCATCTGAACAAGGCAGTAGCACACCAGGAACCCCTGTCTGCTCTTCAAGGTAAGAACCTTTTAAAAAAAAAAGGATATGTCTTCTGGCTTAGAACCTACAGCTGCCATACTGCCATAGTTATAATTATTTCCAAACAAGGGCAGCTATTTTCTGTTTTTTTTTTTCTTGGTTTTTCTGGTCCTGCTCCGCGTGGTGGGAAGGCTTGGGGTAAAGTGCCCTCTCGCTGGCTCCCCTATCCCAGCGTTAAGGGAGACGTAGCTAACCCACCTGCAGCGGGACCTTTTTAAATTGTACATTCTTTCCCCCAATTCCTGTGTTGTTTCCCCGCCTCGGCCTTCCAGGGCGTTCCGCCCTAGGCCGCAGGCAGAGCAAGCGTGGCCACCACGCGGTCCCCTGACCGTCGCTACACTCGCTCACCTCCCCTCCCTCCCTTCTCCTCTGTTTTTCCACCGCCCGCTGGCGGCCGTTCCTCCACCGGCGCCATTGAACCATGTCCTCCCACTCGGTGCCGTTGCGCCATGGTCTCCTTCGCCTAGGCGGGGGCAGGGAACCACTAGGCCTCGTTTGGGGCCTCGCCTCTCTCGCAACTGGCGTGTCCGCTTCGGCCTCTGCTAGGCCTTCCGGCGCGCCAGCCACACGTTGCCTCTTACGCTGTCTCCCTCACTCCAAGCAAGGGAGAACCCAAGCTCTCTCGTCTCTCCACCAGCACGTTGCCTCCTACACTGTCTCCCTCGCTCCAAGCCAGGGAGGACCCAGCTCTCTCGTCTCTCCACCGCCCGGATTGCCGCTCGCACATCGCAGCGTGTTTTCTCTCGGAGAGAGAGAGAGAGAGAGAGAGATAGAAATCCAGGGGGAGCGAGAAAAGAAAAGAAAAGCCCTCAACTCCCTAGGCAGGGGCCCGGCCCTTGGGGGTCGGGTGGTGAAGGGCAGGTCACCCTAAAGACCCAGTGGGGACCTGCACACTCAAAGCAGACTAAATAGCCAGAGAGGCAGTATAGCACAGCGGATTAAGACTGTGAGCTACAAATCTGGTGAATCTGCTGGCACTCTCATATGAGAGTAGCGTTTAAAAAAAAAAAAAAAAAGGGCTCACAGCTATGAAACTTTTGATACCTTGCCTTGCTGGAAAGATTGCTTTGTTTACAAGATACAATGGAATATTCAGACTAAAAGTTGTGTGTTAAGGGTTGCTCATTGGTCTGTCTTGTTTTATGTGAAAAGTCAGTAGAAACTTCGCCCTGGGAGAGCATGGTTGGTAGAACCCCACCTGCTGCCTTCAGTGCTTACAAATACAAGGATTTTTTCTGGGAGTGACTTCAATGAGCTAGGTACTGCCTAAAGCTAACAGTAGTAGAAGTTCAAAGGCAGCCAACTGTTACCTTTTATTCTGAGGTACATTTCTCTCCCTTTGGGTAATTAGAAGATTGTGTACCTGATGTTAAAGGGGTGAGACAAAGCTGGAACCTGGCACCTGGAGAAGCTAGCAGAGAAGGGTCAGGGGCCCCTACAACCCTTTTCACAGCAGTTCCATTCCACCACCCGGGTCCCTCACACAGCGACCTCGGCAGGTGTTTTTTTCTTCATCTGGTCCTCATTCAGTGCCTCGGCCACCTCCCATAGCGGGCCCTGGCACCAGACCACCACCTGACATTGCAGGGGTCCTCACATAGCACCCCCCAACCTCAGGCACACCATCTGCAGCCTCGGTGATGCAGGGCTCCCTTAGCACGTTAAAAAAAAAAAAAAAAAGGGGGGATGAAAAGCAGGACGGCCTCCTAAATATGCTTCTCTCTATTCCAGATGGTGAAAGCAAAGAAATGCTCCGCATGCAGCGCCATCCTCCTCCCCAAACCCCGGGCCCCAGCTGTGCGGCCTGCCTTCTAGATGACTATGACTCCTCCTTAGAACGGACCCCACCTCTGGCCCCCAGTAACCCTGGACCCAGCAACCCTACGTGGATGGATCCGGGCTCCCTTCTGATCCAGAATCAACAGGCCATGGTGGCCATGATGGAGAGCCAGCAGAACTTTATGCTCAAGATCATGGAGAAGCTGGAGTCCCTTACCCAAAGTAGGACAAGACCATCCAACTCGGAACCCGAAAAGGCGGGGGGCCAGCCGGAGGAACTCCCAATTCTCGAGGACCCCCTCCCGACCATCCCTATCAACAACACGCATGAGGATGGAGAGAGAGATGACGCCGGGGACGAGGAGGACGCGGAGTCGGACACAGAGGATACCGAGCTATAGTCGGCCCCTTCGCTTACTTCGAAGTTATGTTCCTTCGACACCATCCCAGGGCTCATGAAGGTGATCAAGGCCACAATGGGGTTCGACACCGAAGACTCCGAAGAAGGCGGACCTGAATCGAAACTCGACCCAATGATCCAGCTAAGGCCGGCCACCACAGAGACTTTTCCTGTCTGTCCAGCTATTGAGGACATGTTCAACACGGAGTGGCAATCCCCGGACCCAGGCAGGATGCCAAACCGCAAGAACCTGGACAGGATGTACCCGGTGCAAGGGGTAAAATCGGACGCTTGGTGCAGGGTCCCCACCATCGACCCTCAGGTGGCAGCACTCAGCAAAAAGACCGTGCTCCCTTGTGGCACGATAGCTCTCAAAGATCCTGCAGATAAAAAGGTTGAGGACATGTTAAAGAAGGCATTTGAGATTGGGGGCATCGCTGCTAAGGCAGCTACCACAGCCATTTACACTACTCGGGCACAGATCTGTTGGCTCGAAGAACTCCAGGAGCAGGCTACCCCTAAGTCCAGGGAGGCAGAGCTATTGGAGTGCACCCTGGATGCAGCCAGGTATCTGGCCGATATGGCAGTGGGCACTCTGCGTCTCCAAGCAAGATCCACCGCTATCACCAACCGGGCCCGTAGGGCTCTGTGGCTGAAGCTTTGGGACGCAGACCATGAATCTAAATCGTTGTTGCAGAACCTGCACCTGTGGGGGAAGCATGTGTTTGGGGAGGGGCTGCAAGACTATTTAAAGCAAAAAGAGGAGGGTAGGGACCTCCTCAAGAATAGGTACAGGCCTTCTTACCTAGCCTCTTCTAGACGGAGATTTCGAGGGGGGGGAGCAAACCTTACCAATCCTGCCGAGACACAACCCAGCGGTCTCAATCCTTTTGAGGAAGAAGCTCATCCACCGGCTTCCGTGGTCCTTATGCTCAGAACTTTCAGCCCTCAGTGTTCAGAGCACGGGGCCAAAGACCAGGAGGGAGAGGTAGAGGATTCAGGGGGAAACAGCAGTGACTGCTTCCCACCTCCGGCACAGGGCCAGGATCCCTACCCACCGGTGGGGCAAAGACTGGCGCTCTTCGCCCACCGATGGATGACCACAACGTCAGACAGATGGGTTCGAGACGTGGTGTCAAAGGGGTACTCCATAGAGTTAACCCACGCCCATATCCCTCACAGGTTCGTCTCATCCCCCATAACCAGGAGGAAGGCGTCCCCCCACCAGGTCCAACAACTCTTATCAGAGCTGATCCAGAGCCGGGCCATCCAACCCGTACCGATTCCGGAGCAGGGAGAAGGAATCTACTCCATCTTTTTTCTCGTGCCCAAAAAGACGGGGGGAGCTCAGGCCAATCCTAGACCTAAAGTTTCTAAACCAGCACGTAGTCCAACACCGTTCAAGATGGAGACCATACGTTCCACTCTCCGTTGTATCCGGGTAGGCAACTTCCTGATGTCTATCAACTTAAAAGATGCCTATCTACACATTCCCATCATCCGGAGGCACAGGCAATTCCTCCGTTTCCACATACTGGGCCATCACTTCCAGTACAAGGCGCTTCCCTTCGAACTGTTGTCAGCCCCGAGAGTCTTCACCAAGGTCTCGATAACCCTAGTGGCCAGACTCAGGGAACAGGGACTGGACATCATCCCGTACCTAGATGACTGGCTCATTCGTGCCCGATCCGAGGTCCAGGCTCAGACGCACATGGAGATCGTCATCCAGGCACTCGCGGACCACGGCTGGGTGGTAAATCTAGAAAAGAGCCATCTCAGCCCCACGCAACAGATCGAACATCTGGGGGCGATCATCAACTCGGCCAAAGGATGGGCAAAACTGGCCCCAGCACGAGTCCACAACCTCAGGGAGCTGTCGCGCAAGATGAGGGCCAGCCCACACTCCACAATGGGAAAGATTGCCCAATTGCTGGACTGTATGGCCTCCTGCATAGACCTCGTGCCTTGGGCCAGGTGGCACATGTCGCCCGCTCAAAACCACGTCCTGTCCAGGGAGCACCGGCGAGCACAACCTCCACTGCATGGTACCTCTACCCCAGGCAGTAAGATCCTCCTAACTTGGTGGATGCTGGAAAGGAATCTATCCAGGGAGTTCCTCGAACCCCCGCCCGGTCACCATAGAGATGGGCGTGAGCCTTTCGGGATGGGAGCCTGTCTAGGAGAGTCAACGGCACAGGGCCGATGGTCACCAGCGGAGGCGAGACTCTCCATCAACATCCTGGAGATGAGGGCCATGCTCCATGCACTGAGGGCATTCAGGCACCTAATAACCGGTCGGGCGGTCCTGATCCGTTTTGACAATCGCATGACGGTAGCCTACATAACGAAACAGGGCGGGACCAGGAGCAGAGCCATGATGAGGGAGACAACAGCGGTCCTCAACTGGGCCCAGACTCACCTCATCCACCTGAGCGCAGTCCACCTCGCAGGGAAACTGAATGTCAGGGCGGACTGGCTCAGCAGACAACAAGTGCACCCGGGGCAATGGCACTTACACCCAGTGCTATTCCAGGAGATCCAGGCGGCATGGGGGCCCGTGTCCATGGATCTCATGGCATCTTGGGAGAACACCCAGGTCAGCAAGTACTACTCGTGCTTCAAGGACGGTCTCTCCCAAGGAACGGACGCCCTGTCACAGGCCTGGAGGAGGAGGAACGCCTACGTCTTCCCACCTCTCCCCCTGATCCCCCAGGTCCTGGCCAAGATCCGGGAAACAGACCTCACGGTCATCCTAGTGGCCCCATATTGGCCACGCAGAGCCTGGTTCGCTGCTGCATGAGAAATGACCGTGGACAACTTCAGGATACCCTACCAGCCGGACATGCTTTCACAGGGGCCAGTACTACACCCAGCACCTCGGACCCTGAAACTCACGGCCTGGCTCCTGAAAGGAGGAGACTGAAAGCAACGGGGTACCATGAATCAGTAATCAGTACCCTACTCCGGTCCAGGCGGGCCTCCACCACGTCTACATACAAGAGGCAATGGGCCATCTTCACGCGGTGGTGTGGAGAACGGGGGACGGTGCCTGAACAGACCAACCTGGCCAACATTCTACTATTCCTCCAGCAGGGAGTGGACAAGGGCCTGGCACACTCCTCCCTCAGGGTACAACTGTCGGCCATAGGAGCAGCCACAGGCCTCGTGGAGGGGTACCCCCCGGGGGCGCACCCCAACTCCATATGCTTCTTGAGGGTGGTGGAGATCATGCGTCTGAGAACCAGGCCGGTGATCACCCCATGGGATCTCCCTATGGTTCTGGAATCCCTCAAATCGGCACCCTACGAGCCCCTCCAAGAGACGGATCTCTTTTG
The DNA here is from genome assembly GCA_016271365.2 of Neoceratodus forsteri. Lineage (NCBI taxonomy): Eukaryota > Metazoa > Chordata > Ceratodontiformes > Ceratodontidae > Neoceratodus > Neoceratodus forsteri. The sequence goes on along the minus strand of JADMNL010000035.1, from coordinate 108,149,021 downwards.
GGTCGGCCTCAAGGCATGCTTCCTGGTGGCCATCTGCTCGGCCAGGAGGGTTGGGGAGCTTGGCGCACTGTCCTGTGCGGAACCCTACACAGTGTTCACACCACTGGGGGTCAGCCTGAGGACAGTCCAGCATTTCAACCAAAGTCCTACCAACTTCCACAGGGAGCAGCCTATCGAGCTACCCACGTTCCCAGAGGATCCTACTCAGAGTCAAGGCAGGACCCCTCACCACCTCAATGTGGGATCCGTCCTCGCGGTATACCTGACCAGAACACGCCCCATCCGCAAGACAGAGAGGCTGTTCATCATCGCTAAGGGCCAGAGGCAGGGGCACGCCCCTTCCAAGTCTACCATTGCTGGATGGCTAAGACGGGTCATTCAGAATGCTTACACAGCCAACCAACTGATTCCACCACAGGGGATCAAGGCCCATTCCACCAGAGTGGTGGCCACTTCCTGGGCAGAGAGAGCCAGTGTGTCCACGGAGGACATTTGCAGAGCGGCCACTTGGTCCTCCATACACACCTTCACCAGACACTACAGGCTGGAGCAGCTCCGGGCCGTTCGTCCCTCCTTCGTGGCCCAGGTCCTAACTGCAGCTTCCTCAACTGATCACTCTTAGTCGCTCTTCCCCTCCCGGAGGACTAACTGCTTCTTATCTACCCATGAGGTAATGTCTGGAGTGCCATGGATGCCAACCAATCACAATGGGTGTTTACTCACCTGGTAAAGGTGATTGTGTTGGTTGGCATCCATAACACTCAAACCCCTCAAGCTAGAATGACCGGCTCCAAGCCAAAAGGGTACTAGTATCCAGTTTTCTTGGGGTCAGACAACATGAACGATGACATAACAAATGACCTGTCGAACTTCCGGGTTCGAGTTAGATTGTTAAAATAGGGGAATAAAGTTCGGGCCCCAGGGCCTTCTTTCTGTCACGTCGTAGTCCGACTCCTTTGTATCCTGTTTCAAGCTTCTGGTATCTATGCTAACGTTACATTGTATGTCTTTCTCTGTATACTAATTAACCTTATTTCAGCTATGGAAGATTCGAACTGGAGAGCAGGGGTTTCTGGGACCTGGATATGTTGGAAATTTGATCTGGGTCAGTGCATCACTAGCCTATCAGGTGGGCTGAAACCCATGAGGTAATGTCTGGAGTGCCATGGATGCCAACCAACACAATCACCTTTACCAGGTGAGTAAACACCCATTACATAGGATCAATGACCAACAGCAGTAAAAACAACAAGTTTGCACTTGTAATCGCAGACCTGTTTTCCAAATGGGTAGAGACATTCCCTTTAAAGGCAGCCACAGCTAAAGGTACTGCTAATGTCTTGGTTGATGAAGTTTTTGCCAGGTGCGGGTTACCATTTAAGGTAGCTTTGGATGAAGGAGCTACTTTTCCAGCATAGGTAATGCAAGAAGTCTTAAAAACATTGGGTGTCAGTCAAATGTTTCATATGCCCTACCACCCCCAGTCTTCAGGACAAGTTGAAAGAGCAAACAGATAATTCAAAGCAATGTTATCCAAATACATTGATGAGAACCCCAAAACACGAGATGCTTTATTTCCCCTGATCCTCATGACAATTACTGCAACCCATTCCTCAACCACCAGCTGCACAACTTATGAGGTAATGGCAGGAAGGCAGATGAGTCTGCTAGAACACCTGCGGATTGATGTGCACATACCCACTGCTGACAGAGTATCAACAGATGCATATGTGTCAAAACTCAGAGACAACCTTCAGAAGGTACTCCATTTTGCCCAATTGCAGTCCAAACTGTACTTTGGCAGAAATGTTAAAGAAGTAGGCTAGCAAGTAGGAGACCAAGTCAGGGTCCTGCATTACAGTACCCCCCTTTGGTTTACAAACAAATGGATGGGTCCCTTTGAAATTGTAAACAAGCTCAGCCCAGCAGTGTACCAGGTAAGAGGTACATTAAAAGCAGACAGAACACAGCCAACTGATAAATGGTGCCATGAAAATCAGTTGAAGCTGTTTAAAGGTATCTAATTTTATAGTTTGCAATAGTCCTTTTCCCCTCCAGTGGTGGGGGGCATGTTTTGCTAACAGACACTTTGCTTTCTTTAACAGATATCAAGGAATAAAATGAAACAGAAGCAGACCTGGGTAGGTCTCCTCCAGGCCTACCTAGTTATGACCCATTTGCCATGCTTGGGTTATGGAAGGCTGAGTAAAATCCTTGACCAGAGGGAGACAGCATTTCTTGTCTCAGTGAGACCATCCCATGATGACAATATCCTGAGGGGAGTCCCTGCCCTAGTGGTTCCAGTTGCTCCTCCAGAACGTTAACTGAGACCTAGTCCTTTCCCCATTCCAGACCCAATACCTGAACTTGATCCTCAGCCTGACCAGGAGTCTGGAGATTCTGCCCAGATGATGACAACCCTTGTTACAGCCCTAGTTCCAGAGGAGGTCCCAGATAATTCTGAGCTAAGGAGAAGAAGACTGCCCCGCTCCATCTTTTGCTTGACCCCAAAACCCCTGACCACTTGTCTTATGCTCCCTTTCAAGTTTTAATTCCTCAAACTTACTACATAATACATGAGGGAAATTATATGAATTTGTTGGTTCAAATACAAACACTTAATCCTACAGTTTTACACCTTAACATTCTGTGGACATTTATTAATTTTGAACATTTAAATGCCAAACATATTAAAGTTGCCCACCTTCACAAAGGAACTTTCCAAGGCTGGCCAAACACATACATTGCAACAAATGGAGCTTAAAAAAATCAGACAATTGACTTTAAAGAACACTGGACTCTATAACATTACTGTTACTGCCAACCAGGGCTATTGTGTATGCTTTCACAACATAATGATGCAAAATTAATACATTGATCATGAACTCGATATCTAAATGTGATTTCATAAACTGTCTCTGAAGATCATGAAAGTTGTCCTGCAACTGAACCAGGCCCAGAAAGCGGCCTTACTGCTATGTGTCTTCCTGGCATATTAATTAATAATTTGCAATATGTACATATACCTGTTATTTTAAATTTCCCTATATGGAACATGACCGAATTTGGTCATTGTTTGGAAACAAATAGTTCTAAGTTTTATTCTGTAATGTGGTGTGTTACTTGACGTTATTGCAGCATTTTAAACCAGGGCACAAGACCCTGTAGCAGGGAAGTATTTAACAGAACAACAGTGGGGTGTTCAGACCTGAACGTACAAAAAGAGAGTTAGGTCATCCTAGTGTGAGAGGCTTAATAGGGTCTGCCATGGGGATTTTTGGGATGGGTTTATCAATGTGGAATAGGGCAGACTTGGCCAAAATTAAGAAACATGGCAAACTGTTTAACAATAAATTAAACCAGGATGTGATACAACCCATGCCACACAGTATTGCTGTCCTTATTACAGAGGAGAGGTTCTCCACATACAATATGCACTACATTGCTATGATATTCAACCAGACTAGACATACTGTAGGTTAATACAGTTATTACACTCTAACAATAGGCAAGCTAGACAACAACACATAGGTAGGGGAATCCCATGCACTGACTATGGAAGTTCTGCACTCACTGCAGTTACAAATCTCCTTTGAGATTTAGAAACTGGCAAAATTCCAGATCTAATCAATGACAGACATATGGCCAAATGATATTGCCCCATTGTCAAGATATGGCCTGCACCACTAAATACATGGGCCAGACTGACACCTTTGCTATAGCCACTGCCAGAAACCTCATCTATGTCACTATACTCCCCAACCAGGTCCCCTGTTATAATAAAAAATGACTGCACTGTAGGAGAAACCATGTTTGTCACATTCACTGTTTCGTTGCCTGTCTTTGATAAAGACACTGCTGTTTTTAACAACATGGTTTATCCATTGGGCACTTGGAGGATGGCATCTATTGAGAATGGATAAAGTTACCAGATTTGTTTTTTTTTTTAGTTGTTTAACCAGGAGTAGCACACTAAGCTGAAAGCTTTTTCACAGGTGCGACCTGGGAGCTCAGGGAAGTTAAGTGACTTGCTCAGGGTCACACAGTATGCAAGTGGAAGCTGTGGGATTCAAACCCAGGTCTGGTCTGCTGGATGTCACCAGATTTGCAGCTCAGAGCCTTAAACCACTGCACTATACTGCCTCTCTATCTTCTTGTCTATCCCAGATCTTCTTGTCCATCATCCTTGACTCAATACCTGAGTACCTCCCCATACGGATTGCTGTACCAGAAAAGGATACCATTACCTGTGCAGGTGTGATGTCTTCACTATAGTAATGCCTGTGCGTAGATATGATCCAGACTTCAGAGAAGAGTCGCCCACTTTCCAAGATGACCATGCCAATATGGGCTCTGATGCATCAGGTGGGAACAAGTCCAATGTTTCCACTAAAGCATCTACCATTACAGAAGATACAGCAAAGGCTGGTGTCAACACAAAACCTGACACCAGTGAGGATGCTTCTTCAGGAAAAACTTCAAGTAAGCCTTCAATCAACCGCAGCAGCAGCAACACTGTCAATTCCACTTTCTAAAGAACTCACCAACTCATCAATTCTGTGCCCCATCAGACTTACCAAATGGAATATACCTGAAGTTTGAGTCACCTATAATTCTGAAGAACAATACTGTGTAGTTACTAATCACAAGTCTTATGTTTATAAGGATTTTATAGGCAATGTGACAACCCCTAATTTCTGCTTTACACCCCATGAACGTACTGTCAGTGGCCATACAGTTATTACCCTGGTGTTCCTCCAAGCACAGGATTCTATATATACTGAACCCAGTCATTTAAAGAATATGAAGCAATATCTTCCAGCGTTTAATGTACACATAAACCAGCTATACTTTGGTGTTAAAAGATTAATGAACAGGAAAGATATATACATTATTCAAATCAAAAATACCGTTCACAAGACAGAGGAGTCATTAAATTCTGTTTCATGATGGAGATACACACACATCACTCACCAACACATGGCTGGAATCTATAGTCACAGGGTATGTCATTATCCAGGTTTTTCTTATTTTCATTCTTCTCATTACTACTCTTTGTCTCTGCAAAACTATCAACTATCATATATCTCAACTTAAATGTCTTTATGCTACACAATCTTTCCACTCTCCTACCACCTACCTCTTTCTTCCTTTCTTTTCTATTTGTTACCTGTATAGCTGCAGGTAATGGGGGGGGTGGGATTGTAGAGAAATACTTACCTCCATGCATACCTTGACATGTATATAAAAGTCATGGCTGTTCATACCCACATACACATGATATACTAAGTATGTCATGATTATCTGTCTGATCACATCATGCAGAAAAAGGTACACAGATACATAACCCACAGAAATAAGGGGAGCATCCTTACACTCAGAAACCCATAGCAATAAATGGGTTACTAACTTACACACAGACCCTATGTCTAATAAGTGTGCTAGCTACATGCATACAGACCATGCAACATGGTGACATAGTGCACAGATGCACCATCTACAATACAGAACCAGTACCCACACCTATAAGTGGGGATACCAACATTACATGCACCTACACTCAGGTAACACCACGAGTATAACGTGGATTTAGGATTACTATGTTACCATACATAAAGTAACATCATGCAGCTCTGCATGGACGTGTCACTTGCTAGAGCTAGGGACATATGCACAAGCCCATGGTAATGTACACATACATAAACGGGTAAACACCTCATTTAGTATAGGCTTATAATACACATTAGGCTAGGTAATTCTTTTTACTTTTACACAAACTTAAACGCAAGCTATGAAATGCACTGCTTCAGAAGCACAACCTTTACCCTACATGTGATCTTGTAGGGAGAGCACAAACATCACAAATACATTTTTAGTTTAGGAATGCAATGCCATTATTCTACGATAATATCATAACTGGTGGATCTGGAGTGACTCCTACTGCCAAAATTTCCATTGCTTAGACCTGCAGTAATTTATTAATAGACAATCCAACCATACAGTCATACATGTAAAATATATAGTATTATCTGCAAGAATAACAGTGGGATGTAGTCTTCAGACCCAGAACTCTACAAATTGTAGCAACTAAAAGGGCAACTGGCCTATCACCCAGTCTGCCCACCAAACAGACCAATAAGAGTAATAGTAAGTGTGCTCATCCATGTGCACATAAACCGGATATCTAAAATCCGACTAGATGTCATGCAAGCAATAATACCCAACAGGGTGAGCGGTATTGGGCAATACCGGATTGCCCAGGGGTGTAATGAGGCCCAGCACCACAGGCGGAGAGCCTTATAGCCTCTGGAAGGTCCAGTATTACCCATACCGCCCACCCTGGAAGATATTATTGCACTTAGAAAATGGGCTACCTGTGGCATTTTTATGTGATATTTAATAAAATGTAAATAGATATTGAAAAAAACAGAGTGAAATGAAATTAAAATGTTTATGTTGTAAAGTAGTCCCTCCTTTTCTTGCTATTCCAATATCTTGTTGCCTCCCCACTACCACAGAGCTAATACAGTTCTTCCCATTGCTATTTAAAAAAAATGCAGTTTTCTGTCTGTCTTGACATATTCTTTTTTTCTCCCCACTCAGAAGTTGCGACGTTGATCACCCCTGCCATGCAAAGGCAGGAAGTGCAGAGCGAGGGTATGAGGTGCAAGGACCAGGATAAATTATATATATTTTTTTTTTTTTTGGCTGGGCATCCTGAATGTGGAGCGGCTTGACCAGCTTCCAGTATACAGTCGGAATATTTCTGGAGCATCTGGCGAGACCGAGGTGAATGGAAATGGACGTCAGCAGCAGTTGCCGAAAAAGGAAGGTTGTTTTCTTTCCCACTTGAAGGGAAATTCCTTTGTGGGTAGGGATGGCTTACTTGCTGACACAAGAAGCGTTACTGTGTTGGCCAGCAGACTTGTCTTTGGAGTACAGTAGCAGAGCAGGCTGGGGGCGGGTGGAACCTCCTATATGACAGCTGTCTGGCTGGACTGCAGGGTTAAAAAAAAACTATGTCGGTTGCTCTGCAGGCGAGCTGTTTTTTTTAAAGTCTGTTTTGATGCTTGGGAAGACAGGGAATCAACAGTGACACTGGTCAGGAGAGAAACTGAAAGATAAGGGCAAAATAGATATTGTTAGTTTTCTGGCAAATGTTTTCAGTTTATTGGGCTGATATCGTGGTGGCCATCAAGTGAAACTGAGTGAGCGGAGGCAGCAGTAATTTTTCTTATGAGGGGAAAAAGCAGAGGGATTGGTTTAAAGCTCATAAAACAGGTATAATTTGTTTTCTCAGTTACTGGCTGTTGTGTCGTTCTCATCCAAGTAGTGACCGTATGTGTGGTGGTGGTGGTGGGGCTCTCGCTAAAAGGTGAAAACAAAATGGCGGCAGTTTGAAATGTTGTGCCCAGTGCTTCAGCCAATGATGAAGCAGACTAGGCACAAGGATGCTTGGCTGGGCATAAGGCAGGTTTGGGCTGGCACTTTTTATCTGGTGGGCATCTACTGGAAGTTAATGTACCCCTGTGGAATGGGTACCAGCCAATAAGATGCCTCCAAATAAAAAGCCCATTTTCTAACGGGTTATAAAACCCCGCACCTCATGATTCCTCTCTGAGAAAAACATAGGTAGACACTACACATGACACTGCAATTTTGGGCAGCTCCAGACACCTGAGAATGTATTGTTTACAGTTGGTAACCTGTTTATTAAATGACCGTGATTGAGCACTTTCAAAAAGGGCAACTTGGTCACAGCACTTTTACACAGGACTACTGGGAAGGGAGGGAGGGCGACCAGATGAGGGGTCAATGAATATAGCAAGGAATGTTGTTATATGTGAACATGCATGGGGGAGACCATGACATTCAATGTGTGAAGGGAGGGAGGGAGGTTTGTGGGGTGTAGTGTGGCAGTGGGTTGCTGAACTGGCCATGTGGCATGGGGGATTGGTGGCAGGCTAGGGTTGGTAGGGTGGCAGGCTAGGGTTGGGAGGGTGGCAAGTTCGGTTTTGGGCAGCTGCTTGTTTTTTGCATTGGTCTGGGATTTTTGTCCTGTCATTTTGCACCCCCCCCAACATGCACCCCGTTGAAGTTAAGAATCCTCTAGTAGGGGGTGCAGGGGGGAGCAGCCCCCCGCATAAAAAAAATACAAGTGTCCAGTGGCCTTTTGCTTTTTATTCATTTCCAGTGGATGCAGACTCACCCAAATGGTGATCACTGTTATATGGTCACCGTTATTACATGGAACCTTTATAGTTAGTATGAATAATGCAAATACTGTTCAGACCTGTAAGTTGCAAGGGAAATAAAGCTCTGATTCTTTAAGTTTATGTGGGCTTCCATTTATTTTTTATTTAAGGTTAGTCCTTTCTTTAGCCCTAGAATTCTGCAGAGGGATATTACTAATTACTATAATACTGTGATCTCACAGCGTTCCCTAGAAGGATTATGTTTCCCCATAAGTTATCAAGGGTTAATTAGAGCATAATCACAAAGTCAGGAAGTGCTGACCAGGTAAGAGTAATATTCCCAACACCAGCTTCAGACATACTGGGGGAAGGCTGCAAGAGCAGTGGGGGTAAATTATGGGAACTGACATTCTGCTTCAGGTTTGGATTCTATTTTTTCCCCCTTCAGCAGTGCAGGCTAAGGGGGTCAAATACCTAATTTGTATTCTTGTGGCAGCAGTCATAAACACACTTACGCAATTGTGGCTTACTCCAACTATACCATTAGAGGATAGTGACTCTGAAATTGTCAGGGACTGTTGGTTATGAAGCGGGTAACAGCTTCGTTCAGGCTGCTAACTGAGCGAATCCACAGTTGTTGGCTTCCTTTTTTCATTTTGCCACAGAGAAAAATGACTTTTTTGTTTTGGAGATCCTGGCTCACTACATTTGAAGTTACAGTAAGATTGTTGAGGTTATTATTTTCCCAGCCTCTGGTGCGCTGGTTCTTTTGGTCTGCATTAAGGATCGATCTCTTCAGGCCGGTCCCCAGACCCCATTTTTTATTGTTACAGTGTTAAGGGGTTTTATTATTCAGGGGATTGTGGTTTGTTTTTGTTTTTTTGTTTCTTATTATATTATAAGATGTCTTATTTTTACACATAGTGAGGCACTTTGGTAGTGGGTTCAGGTATTATAAATTTTGGGGGTGAGTTTTAACTATGGTACTGTTGCTTTTTGGGTCAATTTATCTGTATTGGTAAGGTTTGTACTGTTTATTTTAAAATGCAAATAAAGTTTAATTTCCACAAAAAAATGGGAAAACTAGAGGGCTGCCAAGTTATGGTGCCCTTAAACAATGTCAGGAGGTATGTGCCATATACTGAAAAGCCAGTGAATCATGTAGGCATAAAAAGAGTAGTGAATGAGATGACATTTTACATGGAAAAATGGAGCAAGCAAATCTACATGTCTATGTAATCTATCCACATAATTCTGCATAAACTCATATTATGTTCTCATGATGATAAGGTGTCCATAATAATGACCCACAATTTAAAAAGAAATAAAATTTGAAAAACAGCATAATTATTGTGTGTTGAAAATACTTAAACTATTATAAATCAGGGATGCAAATCCTTTCATTAATTGTATAGACTACAGTATATCAAAAATTATATTCAGTCAATCTTTGCCTCATTTTAAACATTCAGTCCTTGAGCTTAGGTTTAATACCAGCCAGGAAAAGTCCAGACAAGGTTATTATAATGTGTGTCATTGCCATGAGGACAGGCATTTCAAGAGTGGCCATCAAGATGCAAGAAGATCAGGAACCAGCAGAATACCTCAGAGAGTAGTGGAGAGCCACCCCTCAAGGTAGGTTGCCAGAATCCATGAGGATCTGCTCCCACAATGGAAACAGCTAACAAAAAGGAAGCTTTAAATGAAAGCATCATCCAAAAAAGGGGACCTTTGTAAGTATATCCTGCATTAATGATGTCATGTTACAGAATTAGGATATCCCAGGTAGTGTAGGGTAGTTCCACTTGACATGATAGCCAAAATAATGGGTGGTCAGGAGGACGGGTCCCGCCAAAAGTTGGGGTCATTAAGTCACCGTGTGAAGAGTCAAGTATGACTGTTTCTTTGGACCACTAGGACTATCAGTGCACTGACCCAGGGAGGCAAGCATGGCCAGACCAGCAAATCAGTTAATTAGTAGTAATGCCATATGCTGACTTGCTTTATCTATTGCGCTATATAGGCAGGGCCTGGTAAGACACCCTTAGGCAAGCACTCATCCAGCCTGGGACCATGCCACTGCACCAATTATCATGGGAGCACCAAGGCTCCAGGGACCCCAACACAGTGGCTAGGAAACCTTTAAATGTACCTGAACCAACAACCAGTGTAAAGGTAACAGTAATATCCTTAAGATCAAGGGTGGTAAGCTGGCAGCAATTGTTAGCATAGGGCAGGGTAGATAGGCCTAGGGCAATGGGGTTCACCCATGCAGCAGTGATACACATTCTGCTGATGGCAATTATGGCACCAGCAAAATGCCACCAAGCACTGCAGCACCAGGCATGTTGTCTTCCAGAAGGCACAGCACTGAAGTGCCCTCCCAGAAAACAATAATTTTTTTGGCAGGGGGCTTCCCCCACAACCCCAGAAATAAATATAACTTCTTCCAGAATGAACATGTCCCAGAGGGAGTAGATACAGATTGGGGGTAAGGGGTGACAGGAGTGAGGAGTGAGCTAAAATCAGGATCACCCCTTTCACTGTCACCATTGTCGCAGCAACAAAACTGTCACTACCAAATGTACTCAGCACACTAACGGACTACTGAGAAATGGTGGGGATAGAGACTGGAGCCCCAATGAACAGGATGTGCACAGTGTGGTGCAACTACTACCCTAGTTGATCAGTGAAACTAAAGATAGGTGAGGCAAGGGAATGGCCTAACTGCTGCGTACCACATAAGCATCTCCACAAATTCACACTTGGCTTGCTCCCAGTTCCAGTTTGGTACTTAGTTTGCATGGGGTATCATGGTTATTGATATCCCAGTGTATTGCCAAGGTGCCTCTGACCCCAGCATCCCAGATCCAAGGTGGTAATAGTAAGTGATGAAGGTACTGATTTTTGTGACAGAAGATGGCTGCTCATCTGATAAGAGATGCCACCATATGCTCATAGACATGGAGGAGAGCCTGACCCTTACTGTTGTTCTAACACTGATTAAAGAACACCAGGAAGTAATGTTATCTCTTTATAACTGCTAAAAGTTTCACCAGGAATGAAATAGTGTTCTTTAGAAAACAATGTGTTTACTATTCACCAATTGCCTGGGAGGTAACTTGAGAAATAGGATAGATAGGAGAATTGGGGAAATAATCTTTCTCAAGCTGACATTACTATGCAAAAAATGGTCACTGGCAGATAAGATATTCAATGTCAGTTCTTATTTTGGCAGTTTTGGGCTTCTTTTGATAGACACAAAGGAACTTTCAACACCTACTTTAAATGATGAATTCCTAAGTCCCCTGAAACTCTCAGACCCTCTGGGATTCAAACTCTGGCAGTTTCCACCACTCCTCTATGGAACTGATTTCATATATTTCATGATGAGAGTATTGACTGACTTATTACTGTAACTATCCACAGTATTCCAGGGTTTGTAATCTCTTGGTCTGCTTAACTCCAAACACACTGTGAAGGGTCTTTTGTGGAAATCAGTTGTTTAACAAAGTCACAGACAAATCCGTATGTAATTTTTGAATATTTCTGTCCTGTTAGTGTTTCAAGACACTTAGTAGAAGTTCAATTCCTTTAGACTTCTTGGCTTTCCTGTTTTTGTATTCCCAGAGAAAAATGTAATAGTACCCAGGTCCCCAGGTAACACCATGACATGAGTAACTTGTTGTTCAGTGTGCCTTCCTGGTAAAACATTTCAATAAATACATAAATAAACTAAGTTAGGTAGACTAATGGTGGGATTCTTATTGCCTTTAAAATAGAGATTTAATAGTAAAACAACTTCAATTATCTTTAAAGTAAATGTTAGAAATCCTAATTCATTCCAATGATATTAAACTCACAGCACTAATTATGTATATTCTGCCAGCTGGTATCACAAATATTGAACTTATTTGGCAAGACATTTTCAATACTTTCAGATCAATTCATTTTTGATTTTCTATCCCATGATATAAAGAAATAGGGACTTTAATTCCAGACTAGGCATATTCAATGGAAATAGGTTTGATTTTGGCAGAGTAACTATGTGCTGTATAAAGATTTAGTTAATGACAGACAGTAGAATTCATGTTAGTAGAGAAGGAAAAGCCACAGCCTTGAATGAACATGGAAAACTTGTTAAAAACTATACCAGTTCAGATCTATTTCTTAGTAAATGGTAGAGTTATAGGAGACCATCTTGGTGAATTTACATATTTTAGTAAAATAGAGCTTACATATCGATCAAGTATGAGTCAGTCTTTATATGCCATCTAAAATCTTGGATTAAGTTGTCATACCAAGACCAAATATGATCACTTTTAGAGATGCAGAAAATTTAAATTCTGCCAATGAAGTCACAGTGAAGTGCCCGATTTCACCGCAGAGTAATCAATGAAATTTCCCACATTTGGTGGAATTTTGCCAAGATGAAATTTCAGCTTCTGCAGTGAAATTTTGCCTTATAAGGTGAAATAGTGCCTATGGAAAGCAAATTTCACTTATCAATGTGAAAGTTCACCTTGAAAGGCAGAAATTCACCCTTGGAAGGTGAAACTTTTCCATTTTGCAGATGAAATATCACCGTTCCATGGGCAAAATTTTGCATTTCGCCCTGCAAAATGGGTGAAATTTGCAGATTACTCTGCATAGCAGAGTTTTGTCACTTCGACCACCACTAATCACTTTTCTATTAATGTTCTGACAGACATTCTTTTTTTTTTAATCTTACAGAAAGCGAGCACATTAGTACTCATCTTGAGAGTCTTGGTAAAAATAAATGTTTTGTAATAAAGGATTATTATCTGATTTCTGAACTTTTGAAATCCCTGCTAATCAATGACACAAAAGCCAATAATTTAAAGTAATTCTCAGTTAAAGATCTTTTCTGTTTGAGAAATTGTACAGTTAGTTCCACAGTAATATAAAAAAGTCTACAATTAGGAACTAGTCATATTTGTTACATTTGGAGATGTTAAAATTTCACAAAAAAATTATGTTTATAAATGAAACATGGTAGGGAGTATACAAGTAAAGAAAATATCAGAAATCTGAATATTCTGGGGAAGGAGTAGAGAAAGACAATATTAGAGGAGTAGCTGATATTTTAATATGATCTTTGAAATAATCTCAAGACATTGCTTCAAGAGAAAGATTCAAAATTATTTTGTTCTTTTGTTGTTAAAGGTCATAAGCCATTTTCCTTCTCTACAGATGCTTTAGTTTAGAAAAATAGTTTGGGAAAAGTATTTCCAAAATCTGTTTAAGAGAGTGAAATGTGTCATGTTCATAACGTTGTCTCCTCCAGTATAATACCAATCCCATTTGTCATGCAAGATGCGGATATCTTTCAGGCAGTTATAGATACCAAAAACAAGGCTCCTGGTTCAAAAATCATATTAGAAGAGCTTTATTAAAATAAGCTTAACTGGTGGCAGAAATGTAACCCTTGCATTCAGTCACATCAATTCTCACACTTCCTGGTCCATGAATATAAACTACATTTGGCATAAAAAGGCTCTTTGACTGACCCAACTATATACAGACAAATAAGTTTACCGATTCCTCTAAAAGATAATTTGTGGAATATTACTTCAAAAATTTAATCTTTGGGTGATGGAAAATGACATAATAGAGTAAGTTCAAATTGGCTTCAGAAATTATAAATCTACATTGGAACATTGCTTTTACAGTATTTAATTCACAAGTATGTAATAGTCAAAAAGGGAAAATTATATTACTTTCATGTAGACTCCAGGGTCACTTTTATTAACTGAAACTACTAAAACCTGAGGCAACACACAAACTGAGGAGAGCATTTTTTAAAAGTTTATAGGTATTGAAAAAATATTTGTGAACCCAAGGGGTGGCAATTTTAGAAATAAAATACTGAAAAAAGAAAATGAATGGATACTGAGGTTAAGGGTGAATAAATATCCGGGGCTTAATACTAGATTGGAGTTAAAACCTTACTTGGAAGAAAGATGAATTCTCTGCTGATGTTATTTAACATTCAATAATGTGTTATTAATATTGTACTTTTTGCTTCTATTAATAGTTATTATAACTATGGTCGGATGTTGTTATTATATGAAAGTTTTAAGTAAAAGAAAGAACTTTAAAATGTGTAACATGGTGGGATTGAATGCATCATTGAACTTTTGTAATTAAGTGTGATAGCCAATAGCTTTTGAATGTTTTTAATGATATTCTGATGATGTCACAAAGGTGGGGTATTTAAGTCACATGGGTGGAATGTTTTTTAGTCTTTGATAAAGGATTGAAGAATCCAAAATGCGTCAGACACTATCTAGTGTTATTGTTTCTATGGAATAAAGTGTTTTTGATATTTTTTCAACAAGCTCTGGTGTCCAGAAATATTTGGGGGTTGTGGGTTGCCTCAGTTTTTAGTAGTTTCAATTTGTGTATTCACTACTGATGAGCACCACATACCCTGTGCAAATTTTTTTGTAGTTAACAGTCATGTTTATTAACGTCAGTAGAAAGCCCCCTTGGAAACCCATAATGGATATAGGACTCGATTTGAACCTGTTGGATATTTTGATATGACTACATGACTGTACTTGGATTCAGATTCTCTATAACTTACAAGGTCAGCTGTCAGATGTAAATGGATCTAATAATAAATAATAATAATATTTTTATTTATATAGTGTGATTCCAGTGTCAAAGCACTGTTCATAAAATATATATTATAAAACAATTCAATAAAATCTTTCAGAAACTCAGTTTCAATTACAATTTCCCACAATCCATAAAACATCAGATGCTAAAAGCCTGCTTAAATAGATATCTTTTTGGGCTGATTTTGAAGCTCTCCATGGTCCTGCACTCTCTAATCTGATGAGGTACAGAGTTCCACAGAGATGGTGCCACAAACATAAAAGCCCAGGTCCCAGATGTCTTTAACCACACCCTGAGAGCATCTAACAACCCCTCGTCAGTTGAGCAGAAAGGATGGCCAGAGCTGTAGGGAATCAAGAGCAATATCTAATATTGGAGTTTGGAGTTAGATAGGGCTGAATTTTTGTACTCTGATTGTTTAAGTTGTTTATGCATTTATTTACCACTAATATTTATGGTAAGGCTTTCCTTTTACCTAAGGTTTCCAAAAAAATTAAAGGTCACATGATCTGTTCTGATGATCTGATCCTGCTATCAACTTTATCACTCTGATTTCAGAAACAAATTGACAAATTTGTCAAGCACTGTAATATTAATAAAGTAATCAGTAACACAGAGAAAACTCAACTGATAACCTTTGGTTACAGAAACAAATCTCCCCCTACACTTAATAGGTAGTTATTGATTGACTGATTGATTGATTGATTGATTGTGTTTGGAAGACCTTTTGGAACAAGTGCCCTTTTTTAAAGGTATCCAAGTCAGCTATACATAGCAGATAACAACCATAATAGTTTACAGGTAAAGTCAAAGTTAGGGACAATAAACATGCAATACAAGAACAACATCTGCAGAAGTTGTTTAGAGAAGGTCTACCACGGGCAGACTTCTGATATTATGGAAACTACACTGCTTGTGATTAAGCAACACTAAGCCAAGCAATAGATATTTGCTGGTGTAATCTGTGTCAGTTCAGTCTGGCAAGCAATAGATATTTGCTTGTGATTGGAGGGCTTTGTGGATTATTACCCTAGAAACAAAACAGAGTGTGTTGGGAGTCATAGTTCCTGGTGAGCCCCAGGAACTACATATAGATGCAAGAGTATAGACGTTAGTTTAACTCCATTTTTAGATAGTGCACAGTAGCCTGTATTTTATTCACCACAGGAGAGTCTCCATATTATTTACCATATTATTTTATTTTAAAATGTAACTTCCCTGTAAGTAGGTAACATCACCTGTTAGTATTACTTCTGGGGCCAGGTGGCTTAAACCTCACCTCTCAATGAGCAGGGTGAGCACAAGTGGCAGTGTACACATGGCATTAATGAAAACCGAGACCACGCATGTCAAGACAAGTGTGCATCACTGCTCACATGTCTAGCTTGTCAAGTGTGGTAATGGGCTTGGATAGTCTTCATAGGGAAAAGTGAAAGGTTAGTAAATATTGGTTGTGAGCATGACCACACAAACTCCTGCATCCCAGCTGAAAGCATTACAGTAAGTACAGTTCTGAAACTAGGAAGCAAGCACTTCTAGGCTTTTAGGCCTTTGATGGCAGTAGATAAGATAGCAAGTGTGGGGTGTAATCAACTGTTTGTAACTGTCATTGTAGCAGCTGTTTAAGATGACATGAAACCGATAAGAGGACCTGGAACTGCAGTTAAGCAGAGTGCCACAGGAACTATAAAATAATACATGGGTTGTGTATATTTATTATATTTCTACAAACAGAAATTAGCAGACCCTCACTAGTGACCAACAGGACAACTCTTTTCAGTTTATCTACTCTTTGTTTTCAAATAAAACTTTTGCCTGTTTAGGCTGATTTGTGGGTTATTAGCAGCACTCACAGCTCACTTCCTTCAGTTACTTATGGTCCCCACTTCAGAATCACCCACCATAAATTTCACAACCCTCAGTGAATGGGCTGTGTGTGTGTGTGTGTGTGTGTGTGTGTGTGTGCAGATTTGCAAGGCCAAGCAGGACAGGTGGACTGCCAAATTATACATTTTAACTATCCAATGAAGTTGTCTGAATTCACTCCTTTATCTAGATCCTTTGACCTGCATAGTTTGTTGTGAGTATGAGAGATTAAATATTGGGTGCCTGAGTACATATTTGTATATCACAGCATACATGTACCTGCCTCTTCAGGTGTAGTGGTGAGCTTGCATATATATATATATATATATATATATACTATGGTAGCATGGTAGTGCTACCATAGTTAGGAGTTGAGAGCCATTTCCATGTTAAACCCAAGATTTTGTACCTTAATAACTTTGCAACCGTTTGATGGATTTGCTTAAAATTTGGAATATACGATCAAGACCCATAGGCCTTGGGATCTGCCAAGTTTCAGTACTGATCAAATATATGGCTCTTGAGTTATTAAGTGTGATCTGTGCAGCGTTCCTTTTCTGGAATTCTATTGGTCGCCTACAGGTAAATGCAGTTTCGTGACGACCTGAAATCTTCAGGAACATGCAGCTGGGGTCCCCGATGTGCCTTTCAAAGATTTTGTGAAAAATATTAAGCGGTTCAAAAGTTATTCAAAAAACAGTTTCCCATTATAAGTCAATGGGAAAAAGTTAACAAAAAGTTCAACACTTTCGCAAATGCATTTTTACTTTCGCAAATGGGCCTGTTACTTTTGCAAATCGGCCATTTTGTTTTCAGTGGGTGATCAGAAAAATGGTTGGCATTTAAATTTGGGACCCTCTAGCAACCTAATTTTTTTGTATTCACCTAGTCGGGCCCTGAGGATGCTTGCCATGTCTTTATTTTGTGGTAAAACACCCCAGAAATATGTTTTCAAATTTCTGGAAAAAGTACTCATAAATTACTTTCGTGCTCACCGAAAGTGTCATAGACCCTATGACTTTCTAAATTGCAACAGTAATTTTCTAGTCTGTGGGAAAATGACAGCAATTCTTTGGCACTGCACTGCAAAATAACCGTTGGGAGTTTTGGGCTGAAATTTGGAGGGAACGCAGCCGACATCTCACAGATGTGCCTTTCAGTGTTGTATTGAAAAAATATTACATGGCGGCAAAGTTATGGCACTCCAAATTTGACAGTTTTTCCCATAGGATAACATTACGGCGCCCAAAGCATTACAGGAATCCTTTGGCATCCTGCTGCAAAATTACGGTTTGGTCTTTTTTCCTGAAATTTGGAGGGAAGACAGCCAACAGTACACAGATGTACCTTTCAGTAGTTTGGTGAAAAAATATCACATGGCGGCAAAGTTACAGCACTCAAAATTGCGGTTTTCCCATAGGATAACATTCTGACCCGACACTTAACAGAAATCATTTGGAGCCTGCTGCAAAATAGCAGTTTGGTCTTTTTCCTGAAATTTGGAGGGAAGACAGCAAACAGCCCAGATGTGCCTTTCAGTAGTTTGGTGAAAAAACATTACAGGAGGCAAAGTTATGGCGCTCCAAACTTTCTTTTTTCCCATAGGATAACATTACGGTGTTACGCGCGCTTTCAGGCCGTATCTCGGAAGCGGTGCGAGATACAGACTTTTAAATCAGGAAAACTTCTTAGCCCTTAATGGGGCTAAGATTCAAATTAGGACAGTTCTAAATAATATGACTTTTAAATTTTTTCTCAGTCATACGGTTCCTGAGATATAATGTATTTAGTATTCAAGGCCCAGATATTCAAAGGGTTGCTCCATAAGCAACAGGGGTTGCGCATCGCATGAAGATCCCTACATTCGCCATTCTGTGATATTCAGCAGGAGGCAGTTGCTCCACTGGCAACAGGTTGCGCAAAAGAGCAATGCAAATGAATGCATGCTCAACAGGAGGGAGGAACCATGCATAACCTCGCAACCCGATGTTCAGTCGGGTTGTGCAGAGGGGATAAACTCATCATAACCAACCTGCCTGCACAACCTTGAGCCAAAAAGGATCAAGTTGAGGGCCACCCACAGGTGAGCTGCTGTATTGCAGGGCGCCACAGCAGCTGCCACCCTGGCTGGCCCCCAACTCGGTCCCTGTGCCCCCCACCAGCCGATCGCAGGCATAGAGTAACATGAACCCCCCCCCACACATCTCCCACAGCCCGGAGCGGGCATCACAGTTAGAAACCCCCACACATATCCGAAGCCCGATCGCGGGCATTACAGGTACATGAAACCCCCACATATCCCACAGCCCAATCATGGGCATTGCAGTACATGAAACCCCCACACATATCCCACAGCCCGATTGCGGGCAGTACAGTTACATGAAACCCCACCCACACATCTCCCACAGCCCGATCGCGGGTAGGCGTGTATGAACCCCTCCAGTGCCCGATCGCGGAGCAGAATGTAACCCCTCCCCAACCTGAATATCTCCCTGGTGGTCCAGTGGACCGTAAAGCCCGATCGCGGGCAGAATGTCACATCACAACCCCCAAACATCTCCCTGGTGTCTAGTGTCCCCCACCCCACCCACGAAGCCCCTCCACCCGCTCCCCTGCAGCGGCGGGCAACAGCATCCACCGCCTGCTGCCCGCCGCCATTCACAAATCTGGACTGTCATATGCGGTATGGGCTGCCGCCCTTGGCTGTAGCTCTGCACCAATGGGCGTGCAGCCCCTGCAGTGACAGTCACTGGCCGGCGAGGTGGTGGCAGGAGTGGGATGCTTCGTCAGCCCGGGCTGTGGGGAGCGGGTGGAGGGCTTCGTGGTGGGTGGGGGACACTAGACACCAGGGAGATGTTTGGGGGGTTGTGATGTGACATTCTGCCCGCGATCTGGCTTACGTCACTGGACCACCAGGGAGATATTCGGGTTGGGGAGGGTTACATTCTGCCCGCGATCAGGCACTGGGGGGTTTCATGTAACTGTACTGCCCGCGATCGGGCCGGGATATGTGTGGGAAGGTTTCATGTACCTGTACTGCCCATCGGCTGTGGATATGTGTGAGGGTTTCATGTACCTGACTGATCGGGCTGCATTGTCGCGTCGGTCCCCCGGCGGCTGCTGCTGGCAGGGTGGCCAGGAGCAAGTCCTCGGGATCGGCGCACCTACATGCAAATGGCATAAATGGGGCCATAAATAGATGCAAATGGCCCCCTCGCCTTGCATAAATTATGGCCCAATTACAGGTCACCTTTTGAATATCGGAAATTTGAGCATGGCGCAATGGTACTTGCACCACCGCAAGTTTAATGCTCAACTCTGGCAACTTGCGGTGGCGCAAGTTCCACTGCGCCATGCGCTAGTGCTGTGGCTGGGGGGGTGATATTCAAAGGAGTTGCTCAATAGCGCAACTCCTTTGAATATCACCCCGGCCACACCCCTGCACAACTATTTTGAGCAGCGCAGGGGCTTGCGTCTCAGAATGGCGCAGTTTGAAAATCTGGGCCCAAGATCTCAATTTCTGCGCCGATACTCATTATTTTGCATACATTATTTGTACTCACTGTCTTTCTCAATGCAGGTTTTGGGGAAAACCAGCCTGTGCACTTACATTACTGTTACTGTTGCCCTTTCCGCTTGCGGATCCGTACCCGTTTCACTTATCATTGACGTCTGCGCCACCATGTGCGTTATCCTTTGCGTTTTCATTTGCGCTTGCGTTTCTGTTATTTTTTGCCATTTCTGTCTACAGTACTGTTTATCTTACTGTTTCACTTTACATCACCATGCCCATTGACATTTCTGTTTGCAGGCACCATGTTACTATGTGACAACACATCACATGGCAGACCATTCCCGTCTATGCCACCATGTGTGTTACCCTTTCTGTTCTCATTCGTGCTTGTCTTACCATGTGTGCCACTGTTAGCATTTCTGTTTGCATTGCTGTCCCTGTTAGTATGCCACAACACATCATGTAGCGGGGCCTTGGGGCCCAAGGGCCCGTGCTCCACTTCATTCACTATTTCTGTTATCATTCTCAAAGAAAGAAATTAGAGGCAAAAAACTCCATTTAATGCATTAGTTAGGGTTGTTCCTGGCGACAAAAGTGAGGAAATTCGCTGTTAGGGTTTTGTAGTCCTTGACGCCCACCCGAACCGGCATTGGTGCGCTTGGGATCATGGGTCTAACTCTCACCCATTCTCCTATACTTCTGCTTTTACACATGTCATGGGGTGAGAGTTAGGGCTGAGCGATACCAATCGCACTAAACTCGGTGAGAAAGCGAGCTCAACAGCAGTCGCTGATAATACTTAAATGAGTTTTATTACTCTCTATATATGTGTGTGTGTGTGTGTGTGTGTGTGTGTGTGTATATATATATATATATTTTCTTTGCAAAAAACGTTGTTAATGCATCAGTTAGGCTGAACACCACAGTGACAAAAGAAGGAAAATGAGGCATTAGGGTTTACAAATCTAATGCCCCACCCCCACCTCACCACCCCATCCCCCCCATGCTCCACACATCAACAGACATATGGGTGTACCATTGGATCATCAGGCCCAACTCTGGGGGGAGGGTGGGAATAGTAGAGGTGGGAACCCTGGGGGTGGGGCATTAGGGTTGTAAACCCTAATGCCTCATTTCCCTACTTTACTTGCTGTGGTATTTATCCTAACTGATGCATTAATGAAGTTTTTTGAAAAGAAAATCCCTTCTTTTTCAGATAGTATAATTATATCCTCATTTTACTGTGGGAGCACAGGGTTCATTGGACCCTGCACTCCCCTCCCTCCATCAACATAGTACAACAGTATCCATATATCACAGTGGCATCCTACCATCAAGATAGTTCAACAGCACCCATATGTCATGGTGAGAGTGCAGGGTCCTCCATCAAGATATTACAAAAGTATCCATATGTCATGGTGTGGGTGCAGGGTCCAAGGAGTGCAGGGTCCAACCAAGGAGTGCAGGGTCCTTTGGACCCTGCACTCCCATCCTTCCATCGAGATGGATACTGGACCCTGCACTCCCATCCCTTCATTGAGATTAGTACAACAGTGTCCATACAATATGTCATGGTGGGAGAGCAGGGTCCAAACTCATCAAGATAGTACAACAATGTCCATATGTCATGGTGGGAGCAGAGGGTTCTTTGGACCCTCTGCTCCCATCCCTCCACAGATGCATATATGTATCTAGCTGTGGAAACACAGGGGTCACAGGCCCCTGCACTTCCACACATTCAGTTATGAGCAGGTGAAGTGAAACTGCAACAAATAGTCACAACTGTGCCATCTATAAAGCTCTGAGCTGCAGACCTGGAGCTGCAGATCTCAAAAAATGTTTCCCCAAAATGTTCAACATAACCTTCTTAGCACCTCACCATATGTATCCAGTGCAACAAACTTTCAAATCCTTGCCAAAATGTAATTCCGCACAACTGTAACACAGTTTTTGTGTCACAGTTGCGTAAAAAATATTTTCAGTAGAATCTGAAATGTGACAGCTGTACTGTTCATGAGGTGGTGTGGAAAATGGCAATGTTTAAAATCTGGAGTGAAAATAGGAAAAATTGGAGAAGTTGCAAGCGTGCGTAGAAACTGTGCAATGCACGCTCATTATGCGGTTATTTTTTGGAAATTTTCTCTCCAAATTTTCAACATTGGCATTATGGGACCTCCCCTCATGAACAATGCAACTGTGATTTTTTTTAATCCATTCCAGAAGTTGACTGCGCCATTCTAAGCCACAGGTGCAAAAACACATTCTGGGCAGGATATACAAAATCACAGCTGTACTATTCATAAAGAGGTGTGAAAAAATGGCAATGCTGAAAATCTGAAGTAAAAATATTAAAAACTGGTGAAGCTATGATTGTACATAGAAACTATGCAACGCACCCTTGTAATGCAGTATTTTTTGGGAATTTGTCACCGAATTTTCAACGTGGGCTTTTTGGAACCCCACATCATGAACAGTGGCACTGTCATTTCATGAATCAGTCCTGAAAGGTGATTCTGCCCAGAGACCATGAAATCACCTTTCGGGATGACCAAGAAATGAAATGACAGTGCCAGTGTTCATGAGGTGGGTTTCAAGAATCCCATGTTGAAAATGTGGTGCAAAAATTCCTAAAATTGACTGTGATATCAACATAAATCCCCTCCATTTACTTCCATTATACGGCTTACCTTGATTCCTCTGATCACAGCATGGCTTTAAAGAGTGCAGGCATGTCCCATTCCAGAGAAGATCGCCAATCCTGACCTCTAGAGGGCAAGTATGGGTGGGGGGGCTGTAGGGAGGTGGGTCCACAGGGGGAGGGTGGAGATGGGGATGGGGGAGTGCACACAATACCAGCCTACTTTACAAAAAGAAGCTATTATTGCATGCACAATACTGTATCATGTGAACAATAGTATCTTTCGTGCCTGACGTGTACATTTTCCCATAGGAAATAAGGGGAACATTTAAAATTACATAGCTTTTGAACAGATTAATATTTTTTCACCAAACCTTCAAAAGGTGCATCTGTGCCCCAAAGGCTGTCTACCCTGAGAATGTAAGCCCAGAACATAAAATAATTTCTGAGATGGCAGAAAAAGGGGAGATACTGTTGATGGGGGACCTGAATATGCCAGATGTTAACTGGAGTACCTTTGCTGCAGGCACATCCAAGAGCAGGGTCATTCTTGATGCCCTACAGGGGGCATGCCTCAGACAGCTAGTGTTGGAACCCACTTGGGAGGGAGCAATCTTAGACCTGGTACTCTCAAATGGGGAAGGAGAAAGGATCTCAGATTTAGAAGTGGGTAGCCATCTGAGAACTAGTGACCACCAAACAGTGTGGTTCACAATAAACAGCCATAGAGTCAAGCCATACAAAAACAAGAGTATTGGACTTCAGAAGGGCTGACTTTGGGAAAATGAGAGAGTTCCTCAGAAAAGCACTAGCAAATAGGCAAGAAGGAAGGGTGGAGGAACAATGGGGAATAATCAAAACAGCCATCACAAAGGCAACAAGCCTTTGTGTAATGCAAATCAACAAAATGAAACAAAGGAAATAACCACTATGGTTCTCAAAAGAGGTGTAAGGGAAGGTTAAGGAGAAAAGGATAGCATTCAGGAAATATAAGGAAACATAGAAGGAGTCAGGACAGAGAACTTTATCAGTTAAAGCAGAAGGAGGCAGGGAAGGCAATCAGAATAGCAAAGATGCAAACTGAGGAAAAGATAGCCAACTCTGTTAAGAAGGGGGTTAAAACCTCTTATAGGTACATTAGGGAGTGAAGAAAGACCAAGGAAGTGATACAGAGACTTAATAAAGGGGAGGAAATGTGGGCAGAGGGTGACAGTGAAAAAGCAGGGATGGGGTGGTACCTGAGGACTGGAGGAGGGCAGATGTGATTCCACTTCACACAAGTGGGAGCAGGGCAGAGGCAGGAAACTACAGACCAGTTAGTTTGACCTGAGTGGTAGGGAAAATGATGGAATCACTTCTGAAGGAAAGAATTGTTGAGTTCCTAGAGGCCAGTGGGGCACAGGACCCAAGGCAGCATGGTTTCACAGCAGGAAGGTCATGTCAGATGAACCTAATAGATTTCTTTGACTGGGCGATCAAAGTAGTAGACCAGGGAGGGGCTGTGGATATGGCCTACCTAGATTTTAGCAAGGCATTTGACACAGTCTCGCACAAAAGATTAATATACAAGTTAGCCAGCGTTGGAGTGAGTCACAAGGTGGTAGTCTGGATAAAAAAACTGGCTGGACAACAGGACACAAAGGTTAATAGTAAACGGGGTCCATAGTGAAGAAAGGAAGGTAACTAGTGGGGTAACGCAGGGTTCAGTACGGGGACCGGCCCTCTTTAATGTGTTTATAAGTGACAATGAGGAGCACCTGGAAGGAAAAGTATATCTCTTTGCAGATGATAGAAAGATCTGCAACAGAGTTGATACACAAAGTGGGGTGGAAAGGATGAATAGGGACTTGGCAAGGTTGGAGGCATGGTCAGATATATGGCAGCTCAAATTCATTGCAAAGAAGTGCAAGGTAATGCATCTGGGAAACAAAAACCCAGGGGAAGAGTACACAATGTGGGGGAGTAAAATAATAACAACAACAAAAATCGAAAGAGACCTAAGAGTAATTATATCAGATGACGTAAAGGTGGGCAAGCAGTGTGAGAAGGCAGTAAGGAGGGCTGGGGAGATACTGGGATGCATAGAGAGAGGCATCAACAGTAGAAAACAGGAAGTTGTTATCCTTCTGTACAGACAGTTGGTGAGACCCGATCTGGAGTACTGCATGCAATTCTGGAGACCCCATCTCTGCAAATATATAGACAGAGTGGAGGCTGTTCAGAGGAGGGCAACCAAAATGGTGTAGGTTCTGCACCAGAAGACATATGAGGAGAGGCTAAAGCAGCTTAATATGTATACCCTTGAGGAAAGGAAGGAGAGGGGGGCCATGATAGAACCTTTCAAGTATCTCAAAGGAATTAAAGTACAAGAGGGTAGCATCTTTCAGAAAAAGAGATGTGCAAGAACAAAGGGGCACAATTTGAAGATAGAGAGGAGACAGCTCAGAGGTAATGTTAGAAAGTATTTTTTCACAGAGTGGGTTGTGGATACATGGAACAGCCTTCCTGAAGTGGTTGTGAAGTCAAGAACAGTAGGAGAATTCAAGAACACATGGGACAGACATAAGGCAATTCTAGTGGGGGGAGGGTAGGAGAAAGTAATCTGTTGATTAACTTGAATCTGCAGCTTATCCATCAGGTAGGAAAATGGGCAGACTAGGTGGGCCAAGTGGTCCTTATCTGCCGTCAAATTCTATGTTTCTATTTTTCTATGAGATCCCGGATGACAAACAGATGTCAAAATATCCCAATTTTTCTGTTTTTCCAACACTTTATATCTCATAAACCACTCAACAGACTACCATCACATTTGCAGGACAAGAGACCTACCCCTAGAGATTAGGCATGCCAAATTTCATACAAATCCATTGCATGGCATCGAAGTTATTAACCCTCAAAGTCTGAACTTTAACACAGATATGCTCTTTCACCCTAACTATACTGGTGTGACTGTGCTAGTATAATACATACATGTGCAATAGATACAGTAACTCACTCTAAGATGTTCGGTCACACTCTAATATACACATGCCTTGGCGTGCATTGTTATGCACAAGGTTGCTGGCCGAGTGCATCAACCACCCATGGCATGCGTATATCAGAGTGTAACTGCACACCTTGAAGTGAGTTATCTAGCTTATAAAATGGCAAAATTGTTTTGGAGGGGTATGAAAGTGTAGGTGTGCAGTCGCACTCTGATATGCACATGATCACGTGATGTGTTTCAACCAACCAGCAGAGAGAATTCTATCTCATATATATATATATATATATATATATATATATATATATGCGTGTGTGTGTAATAGATAACACACTCTAAGGTGTCCAGTCACCTCTAATATACACATGCCTTGTTGTGCGTTAGTACATATGAGGCCACAGGCCGAGTGCATCAGCCACCCATGGCATGCATGTATCAGAGAATGACTGCACATCTCAGAGTGGGTTATCTATCTTATAGAATGGCAAAATTGCTTTGGTGGGGGTTGAAAGTGCAGGTGTGCAGTCATGCTCTGATATACACATAGTCATGTGATATGTTTCAACCAACCAGAGAGAATTTTTTCTGCCCATTTTATGTATATATAAACACACACACACACACACACAAATAGATATCTATACCTGCACATACACATACACATATATAGTGAGAGAGAGAGATAAAGACACACACATGTACACACACATACACACATATATGAGAGGTAAGGCAGGTCAGAGCACCAGGACCAACTGTATGGTGCTCAACAAAACAAAATAAAGCAGACAGAAAGTAATAGCTAGCACCCATGGAGGCAGATAGGCATCAGGACTCAAAAATCAGTAAAGCAAGTCCTTTATTCACACATAAAGTGCAAAGTGGACCCACAATAAGTGAGCAGAAATCTGGTGGAGCAAAAGCTCAATGACTAACGTTTCCCCTAGTAACTGTTAGGCATCATCAGAGTCTTTTTTTAACTTTAGTTGTTTAATCAGGTATAGCACACTAAGCTGGAAGCTTTTTCACAGGAGCGACCTGGGAACACAAGGAGGTTAAGTGACTTGCTCAGGGTCACACAGTATGCAAGTGGAAGCTGTGGGATTCAAACCCAGGTCTGGTCTGCTGGATGTCACCAGATTTGCAGTTCAGAGCCTTAGACCACTGTGCTATACTGCCTCCTCAGTTAGAGTCTATCTAACTGGTTACACCAGAGTGCCTGTCTATATAGTGCTACACAGCAAACCATGTGAGAAAAACATCCAATCGTATCCAGAATGCAATAAATAGTTTAACAAGCATCAATTACATCCATTTAATATTATATTGGAAACCATGGTTAAGACAGTTTATGAAGTGCTTACAGTGCTGCAAAATTACAACAAACATGGTATGTGCACTACTGTCATTGCTGGGGACTTTACATTTTAGGTAATACCTATATATTATCCTATGTCGCATTTTCCAGAACTAATTCAGTTACACTTAGGTCTCTTATGGCAGTGTGCTACAATTCAGGCACTAATCTTGGTGTTGGATTTCAGGAACTGTGTAATGAACATAGTATAAAGTGCAGAGAACAACACTCCTTTTTTCAATATATTTTTACATATTCAGCATCTGAGCTTCTTAAAGAATGCTGCCAAATCTATCCTCTCATTCAATCCTAAATTTATTGCTCCCAGTTCTTAGATCCAAAAGCTTTCACGTCTCCCTATTTTTCCAATAAAACCCCCTAGTCCTGTTTTTACATCTTCAATATCCATAAACTGAATATTATGTGTTCCACCAGGATTATTTTTTTTACATGTTTGACTATAGCATAAGTGTCATCACCTCTGGCTAGAGGTCATTAATAGATATAGAGCTCTGGCAACAAGCAATGAAGCACCTGAGGGTAATAATAATAAAGAAGAAGGTGGGGAAATTTCCCTGCTGAAGTTAGGGAGAGCAGAGCAGGAGATATTGATTGCTCCCATTACTTACGGGGAAATAGAGAAGGTAATTAAAAACTTGCCAAACGATAAGACACCTGGCCCAGATGGGTTCTCACCAAACTTTTACAAGGCTTTCTCTTCTTCCTTAGTTCCCATGTTGGCCAGGCTATTTCACCATATTCTTTCTGGAGCAGTGGTTGACAAGTATATCTTTGAGGCTCTAATAGTGGTGTTGCTTAAGCCAAATAGGCCCCAGAGAGGCCAGATAGCTATAGGCCCATTTCTCTTTTAAATTACGACATAAAGATCTTAGCCAAGATACTTGCAGACAGGATGAGGAGAGTAGTCTCTGGGTTGGTAGGGGCAGAGCAAGTTGGCTTTATGCAAGGCAGGTCATCGACAGACCACTTCAGAACTCTTGCTCATGTCTTCTCGGCGTCCGAGGGGTCAACATTACCTCAGGTGTTGGTTTCCTTGGACGCCGAGAAGGCATTTGATAGGGTGCATTGGGGGTTTTTGTTTCAGGTATTGAGTGCGTTTGGTTTCCCTGAAGTTTTTATTGCCTGGATTAGAGCGTTTTATACTGACCCGATGGCCAGAATTGTATGCAATGGGGTTACTTCCTCTCCCTTCCGATTACAGGTGGGCACAAGACAGGGATGCCCCTTATCCCCTCTTCTTTTTAATCTTTATCTTGAACCACTGATTAGGTGAATAATTGCCTCGAAAGAGATTAGGGGTGTCCAAATAAGGGAACATACCATTAAGGTGACAGCGTTTGCTGATGACCTGTTAATCCATGTTTCTAAACCAGCTTCTTCGATCCCTGTATTATTAGAAACTATCGGAGAGTTTAGTAGGTTAGCAAGCTACAAATTAAATCAAGGTAAGACTCTGGTGTATCCCCTAAATAATAGGGTCCTTAAATCGGATGTGACCAAATTTGGTTTGGAATGGAGCCCTAAATCTCTGAAATATTTAGGCCTCACCCTAACAACTAATTCCGAAAGATTTCGTACTCTCAATCTAGATAATCTGGTGCGGGTTGTAGATTTGTCAGATTTGAAAAGGTGGGCACATCTACCTCTCTCTCTGTGGGGGAGAATTAATGTGATAAAAATGAATGTAGTCCCTAGGTTATTTTACCCCCTGTGTAATCTTAACATATGGATTCCGCTAGCATGGTTTAGGAAGTTGCATGGGCTCTTGGCTGACTTTATTTGGAACCACAAGAGGGCAAGAATGGCCTACACCAAACTGGCGGTCCCAAGGACCCAGGGTGGTTTGAGGTTACCTCAGTTTGCGCTGTACTTCTGGGCGGCCCATATGAATAGATATGGTAGATGGATGCTTGCATCACCCCATGGTTCTGTAGGCGATTACCTCCCACTCTGGGTAAGTCTGGAGGTTAGTTTAATTAAGGCTTTGGGATATAATCCGGAGGCTCTTGTATATAGTAGTCTAAAATCCTTACCCCAACTCAAAAATACGCCCATTGGGGTATCTCTTAGGGTACGCGACCAAATGTGTAGTTTCTAGGTTGCAAGTACACTCTAGATAGTTCCCAACCAATTGTAGGAAACCCCAGTGGCGCATTGCTAATCGGATGATTACTTCTAGTTGGTTACCTGAACTGGGTGAGTGTAGATGGGCAGACCTTCTCAATGAAGAGGGTAATCCACACACGGTAGCTAAAATAGTGCATGAGTTGAAGTTGTCGGCAAGGTAGTATTCAAAGTATATCAACTAAGACACCTCCTGGTGCAAAAAATGAAGATAGAGGGTCTGGTGGTTTCTCGTGGGGACTTCTGGTCGGAACTTAAACCAATCATAGGTTCCCCTCATGCAATCTCAAAAATTTATAAAGTGTTATAATTACGGTGTTAAGGATAATATAGCACCCACCTCCTATTAGGCTAAGGCCTTTCCCGATGTTACATTTGAATGGGCCTAGATTTGGGGGAATTGTTAAAAATTTTTGCGACAGGACTGTCTTAGATTAACCCAATTTAAGATTCTGCACAATATCTATTACACGCCCCAGAAGTTAGCGGATCTGAAGATACTGCAGGAACCCAAATGTCACAGATGTGGCTCAGGGGAGGCTGACCTGTTGCATATTTTTTGGAACTACCCAAGTGTCGCCACACTGTGGAGAGAGATAAAAAATAGAGTAGACCCTTTGTTGGGAATTGAGGAACTGTTTATACCGGAGGTTTGTATACTGTGGGACCTGTCCTGTTCCTCGGTTAAACTGAGGAAGTATTACATAACCATGATATCTATCACTGTAAAGAGATTAGTTCTCAGACATTGGAAGGATTCAAACAGTATTGGGTATACGGAATGGTTAAAAGAGTTGTTAATGAACCTCAGGATCGAAAGAACAATAGCAATACTCCAGAATAGATTGCCTCTTTACCACCAGATTTGGTCTAGATTCAAGGTGGCCTATGCTTAAACCCATCCAGTTTTTCTTTTGTGTTCCGGACTGCCTTGTGGAGGGAGGGTGGAATAGTTTCTTTATCTCGTTTTCTTTTCCTGCTGTGGATTTCTCATTTGCGGGGTGTCAGGGGCTCAATTGTGAAACCTGAATGTTCAAAGGTTTATAATTGTAATTGTTTAAGTTGTAACTTGAAAGCTGCTAGTTTAAACCCCTGCGCCTTGTTCTGGATTGTCTGATGTAAGATTACTCCTTACTTTGTTATTTATGGGGGTTGGGTGGGATGAGGGGTGGGGAGGGCTTGCTGGTCTTCTTTTGGGCCTGGTCAAATGTTGGTCGATGTGTGGTAATGGCCTGTAAGCCTCTGTACCCCCATTATGGATAAAAGTCAATAAAAATTTAATGGCAAAAAAAAAAATAAAGAAGAAGGTGATGTCAACAATTAGTAGTAGTAGGTGACTCCATCATAAGCTATTGTGATTCTCACATTTGTGGGACAGAGAAAAAGAACACACAGTAACATGTCTGCCAGGTGCAAAAATAAATGATGTAAGACAAAGAATACCAGCAATCTTGAAACCTAAAGGAATTCATCTAGTTGTACTGGCAACAAGTCAGCCTTGAGGCATATTTAAATGTCAGAAGGGTCCTATGCGACTTACAACTTACCAAGTTCCCCACCTTTGGACTTGATAGAGACACTTTCATTGGCAAATTGAAGGATTTCTTACTTACTTTTTCAGCCAATCTCATTAATTAGGTCCTGGAAGATGCCAAGGAGATTGAGGAACAAATCAAGAACAAGCTTATAATCAAAGCAAATGCGGCCAATAACTTTACAGCATTGACCAAATTCGCTGACTTTAGGGAGCAGCTTGTAGAGACAATTAAATATCACGATGCCCACATTAAAAAGACTAAAGATAAAAAATTTATAAGGGACAAGAATGATTTTGAAAAGGGATGGATATTTGACTAGGGGAAACATGAGAGAGAACAACCATGACCCATCTTGAGAACCCAACCCCCCTCACCTCAGGCCCCCAATAAAAATTATACAAATGTGAAAACATAAACCTCAGGAAGTGAGACAGAGAAAAGCAATGGAGAAAATCCTTTTTTCAGTATAATGGGGTGAACCACTTCCCCAAGCCCATACTGCTGTCACAACAACAACAACACCATTGCACTTTACACAGCCACTGGAAAGTCAAAGGCTTGTACAATTACAGGTAGCAAGCACAAGAACAACATTTCCAAAACAATGAAGAACTAATGGGGCAAGAGGAAATCAACAATACATAAGGGGCAGATGCAGTAGATGGCTGTTTCGAGGCAGGAGACACTAACAGACAATGATCCACCTAGGGATTCCTTTGAAGTACCCTTGAATGTGGTAAATTTTAGTAATCATGTACTTCGTGAAACTGAACTGTCAGTATTAGCAAGGGGTATAATATTTGTACCTGTGAATTAAATTAATGAATTTGATACTATTTTTGACTTGAAAACATTTACCAGAAACATTGTGTTAAAAGCCATACATGGAGTTAATACTGCAGAAACGGGGGTGGATGCAGGGGTGGGGTTCAGCAGCAAATGCCAGAGACATTACTCTAAATGACTCTGACATCAATCATTTATAGAAAGGGCTGCTGTACATCCCAACTCAGTACTCAACTGTTACTAATTTTGAAGACCTCTGCACTAGAGATATACAGAATCTATGATCACCTGATGCCGCCATCGCTGTTTCTTTTCCCCACATTTGTCACCTCTCAGCCATCTTTTTAACTTTATTTTGTATTCTTAAAAGAAAGTTCAGGTTACAATGAAAAAAACATAAAGACACATTTAGATATGTGAAATCAATTCTAATAGCAGTTAAGTAAATCAAAACAAAGCCTACAGTTTTAGGAGGGTTAAAAGCACTTTTCAGCCTTCTTTCTAACTAGCTTACTACCTAGCTGGCTAACCCATTTGGAACTCCTCCCTGGGATCTTCAACTTAAAAGCCAACTGTAAAGTGTGCTCAACTCAGAGGAAGCTTCACAAACTCAGCAACAAGCAGTTAAAGGAATATCTGTGTAGACTGGCCTTACTGTTGCTGCTGCTTTCTGGCAATATTCACCCCAACTCTGGCCCTCCACAACTTATGACATACCGACAGTCATCTACTGGGTCACTTAAAATTGACTCACTTAATATATGCAGCCTCCTCCCCAAAATGGACATACTGAATGCATGGATCTTACATCATAACCCAGGCATCCTCTTAGTCATAGAAACAAGGCTTTCTCCAAACGTAGCAGATGCTTCAATTTCCATCGCAGGCTACACAGTCTTTAGACAGGATCATCACTCCAAGTGTGGGGGAGGTTGTGCGATCTACTTCCAAAACAACCTTCAAGGTCTCATCCTAACTCTGCCCAAAACTGATGACCATATGCAAGCCCTTGCCATAAAAGTGCTTCTAGGTGCACACAATAAAACTCTTACTGTGTTTTCAATCTATGTTCCTCCCAGACAGACGGCCTCCTGCTTTGATTCACTCCTGGAGTGTTTTGGCTCTCTGAGTCTTAATTTGGAAATTATCATGTTAGGAGAATTCAACATCAATTGGTTCTCTCCTGATACAAGTCCTTTCAAAGATGCAGTTTCAGCAGTTCACCTCACCCAAGGCCCCTAGAATTCTGCTGCCACAGAATTTTGCGCAGAACTTGCAATCTACCGCAGAACTTCTGCAGTGCCACAGAATTCACTCTTCTTGGTGATTTTTTATTAATATTTCTGTTTATACATAGAATCTGGTTCCATTCCCCACTTTTTATATCCAAACCCCCTATATGTTCAGAATGTGATGTTATCATTGCTATAACATCATACATTACCTAATGAAATGGATGCATTCTGCAACAGAAATGAACTGTCACTTGTCTACCACAGCTCCCACTGCCAGAGACGGTGGCACAGCACATCAGGCATGGTGATATTTGTTCAAACTGCACTACAGCCTAATACAATTTTCAGTCTTACATTGTTGCACTAGGGCCAACTTAATCAAAACCTTGTCAATAGCACATACCTGTTAAGTCCATACCTCACTTTGTACAAACCTATTTGTGCCTTAAAGGTATAGAGATGCCATCTGAAATGAATAACTGGTAAAATTAATTTAACTGTCTAAATTTTTAAGAAAAATAAAGTAATTTTGCCCAGAAGAGTGAAATATAATAATGTGTAGTCCTGTTGAAAGAACAGACCTGTTAAATAAATAATTGCACTGTACGCATTTTTGCCAGGGTTATTAATTACATTTTGTCATTGGTTGATAGAATCACCTAAAAGTTATTGAGAAATGTTGTGTGTAGGGACAGCTGTTGGGCAAGAGGGTAGTATGCTGTGTTTCTGTGCTGGCAACTCGGGTTCAGAGATTAGCTCTGGGAGCTGGCTGGGCAGCACAAGGACTGGTGGAACACATCACTGCTCGGAGCCTGGGAAGGTATGGTGCAGTGTTCTGTCACATGGTGGACACATTGTGATGGGCCAGAGAGCTCTATCTCACAATTGGTTCACATGCATGTCATGGCCTGATGGTGTTACGCAGTGTGTCAGGGAAAGCAGGTTGACATGAAAAATGAGTTTTGCCATAACTCCTTTATTCCATTTCCAGTGGGACCTGTATGAATGAGGATGCAAGTTCATGGAAATTAAAACAAATATATTTATATATATATATACACACACAGACACACACAGCATCATTGTCTCTCTCACCACACACACACATACACACACATGCACGCATATTTGTATGTATGTTACAGATTGCATATAAATATATAAGTGATACACAGTGGGAACCTCATGAGTGATGTAGAAAGCACATACAAATATATAAGTGATACACAGTGGAAACCTCATTAGTGGGATAGATAGCATGCATATAGAAATACCTTAATTATCACATAAGATCCCCTCTGCATATGTCATTTATGCAACAGGCTAGGACCTTAAGGGAGAGACATTTGTTTTGCCTTTTTAGGCATAAAATTATTTTTATAAGTCTGTTATTTTTGAACTAGTGTTACTGTGCTTCCCACCTTCCTGATTGCTATAACTACTGCCATGAAAGTGAAGTCAGGATGACAAGCTGACACTGTGATGTGGTAGTTTGTTAGTGCCGCAGAACTTCTGCAGAAATTACAATCCACCGACACAGAAGTTCTGTGGCAAATGGTAGTCTTGCCAGAGAACTTGGTCCCACTGTGCCGAAGAAAAGGGGCCCTGACCTCACCCAGCTAGTCAAGTCCCCCACTAGAATCAACTATAAAACTGGGACTAGTACCTTACTGGACTGGGTGCTCTCCAACCACCGTGATCATATATCAAACGCTACTGTACTCCCAGATGCCTTCAGTGACCACTCCCCAGTCTTGTTTCATTGGGAAAACAAATTCTCTAAACCACCCACTAGAACAATTACCACCAGGGTACTCATCCATGGGCATCTTGAATCACTAAAAACTTACCTGCGTAATCAGCACTGATCAGTGGTGTACACAATTAACAATGCTGACCTTGCCCTCGACCAATTCATTCTACAGTTCAACGCTGTAAGTGATAGGCACGCCCCCCCCATAAAAAGGGTAAAATCCAAGGTCGCTGTAATCTCTGTTTTTTTCTGGACCTCCTTGAGCTTCTGAATGCCAGGGACCATCTATGGCACAGGTCCAGGTCCCTGTGTAACCAGTCCAACATCTAGAAGTACAAAGCAGCTAGAAACAACTGCACGAGGGCTATTCATGCAGCTGAAAATCAATATTATAAGGGAGTGCTCTCTCGGACCTGGAATGATGGCAGAAAATTTGGGGATAACCTTAAAGATGTCACTGGGAGAGACTTCAGGTCTGCCCCTACCATGCTTAACATTGATGGTGTACCCTCTCTCAACCCCAAACTTATTGCTAACACTTTTAATATTGCATCACGGACCTGAGTGGTGTCCTGTCACCTGGCTACTTCTCTTGCCCCCTCACAAGTGACTACTCTGGGAAAGAGACTCTGCACCCTTCTCATCCTCCTTTCTACTTCAAAACCCTCCCAGCCCATGAAGCCAGGAATTACCTACTCAAGGTATTAGGGAAATCAAGATTTAGTGGTGACACCCTGGATCTTAAGTTTGTAGCAATAACGCTGGAAGGAATTCTGTCACCTCTAACACATATTATTAACATGTCACTTAGATATTCTCAATTTCCTCAGAAATGGAAATATGCCACTGTGACACCAGTTCATAAGTCTGGGGATTGCACAATTACTGGGAACTACAGGCCTATCTCTATTTTGCCCCCACTCTTGAAAGCTTTTGAGCGTATAGTGGCTGACCAACTGGTTGAATACTTAGAAAAATATCAGCTACAATGCTTGCAACAATACTGGTTCAGAAATGGTCATAGTACCACTACCGCCCTTCATGAGTTCACAGGCTTTGTTCACTACTCCTTAGATCAAGGACACCTGGTCAGTGCTGCTTTCATTGATTTAACCAATGCTTTCGACACAGTGAATTATGCCCTCCTGGTCCAACAGCTTGCCATCATTGGCCTAGCTCATGACAGCGTAGCCTGGTTTGAAAGTTACCTGCAAAACCATACACAGCAGGCAAAGATTGATAACACTCTCTCGGATAGCAGACCTGTCCTATCTGGAGTTCCTCAAGTGTCCATCTTGGGCTCTCTTTTATTTAGCATTTTCCTCAACAACCTTCCTTACTCCTGTCAGGGTCACATCCTTTTGTATGTTGACAATGCTGTCCTGTTTCCCAGTGATCCAGACCCTAAGATTCTTGTGTCTAGATTGCAGAGTAATTTTGTAGTCGTAGAAAGATGGTTCCATAAGCACAATTTAGTTATGAATTACAACAAGATTAAAATTATGCTGTTATCCAGCTCCCTAAATAGGCACAGAACTTCCATCTATCTATAACCAACAAAGAGGGCTCTCCCTTGGAGCTAGTGCAGCTCTTTAAATATCTAGGGATTACTATTGACCGTATGATGACCTATGCCCATCACATTGACAACACTGTTAAGGCTGTTAACACCCGCATTAGGCTACTTCATAGGCCTAAGCAATGTTTGACCCCAGAGGCTCCTAACCTGGCCATTCAAAGCTCTCTTGTCTTGCTTATTGATTATGGCTTACCAATCAATGGATCAGCTACAGAAACAACTCTTCACTGCATCATAGTTGCACTCAACAAAGCATGCCAGCTCCTTACCGGCTCAGCCCATCTGTCCCATACCTGCGACATGTATGCTCAGGCTAACTGGCTTCAATTCAAAGGCAGACTCATGTAACAAACATGTTTACTGTCCAAAAAAGTAAGCTTAGGCAAAATACCCCCAGAAGTGCAAAGGCTTATTACCCCCACTATCAACTGTCATTGCACCAGAATCTCTACTAGCCAGATTTTTAATATACCCTGCTGTCACACTTCTCTGGGACAAAGGTCCTTTGCCTACCGTGTCCTGCTATGGATGAACTCGCTGCACCATGACATCACTTCAGCATCCACCTTGGGTTCCTTCAAGGTTAAACTTAAGCAACAGTTAGTTTCTGATGTCAATTGTGGCTGCTTCCAATAACCTTCCTTCTTGTGACCAGCACTTATTCTAACCTTATGCTATCCTGACCTTATGCATAACTGTTCTCAGCATGTAAATAACTGTTCTAAGTTGTTTATCATTCTCCTTCTCATTTCCTCCTGATCCCTTCCACTCTTTCCCCTCACCCCTCTATGGCTTTCCCCCATCCACCCTCCCCCTCTTATATCTCGTGAGCTCCCTTGCTCACTTTAAAATGTTTTGTCCCATACCTTCTCACCTCTGATGAGTCCCCTGGGCTGATACCATCCCTTACCTTGTTGATTATTAGATAGTAGGCTGTCTGTTCTCATTTTCCTGTAAAGGGTCATTTCATAAGACCCCACCCCCTCTAATATGACCCTTTGAATTCCAGGTTTTAATCAAATATGCACCATTGCATGCATTGTATAATGCCATATGTATTGGAACTTCTTTAGTTATAAACTCTTGTAATATCTTATATAATTCCTTGTTTTGTTTGTTCTCTGTCTCATACTTTCCCAATATGTATTGTTCATCAGATGTGGAACCTATGAAATGAGCTCATTCTTAAAGGTGTTATCCAAAATTTAAATAAATAAAAAAATATATTAAGCCGTGTTAATTAGTCTCCACCTGGAGACCTCTCTAGCTCATTCACTGCTATTACGTCTTGCCAATCTCATCATCACCTTTTTTGGTTTCCAGATTCTCACTTTATCTTGCCATTTATCATTTCTCCCAGAGCCTCCTTCTTTTCTTTCCCCACATATATATCCCTTATTTTACCTTCCCACTATACTAACTTTCTCCCTTTTTAGATATTTCCTGAAGAAGACCTAAGGTTGAAACATACTGTAAATTGTTAACTCTGTTTTCAGTGTGCATTTAATATTACCATTTTGTTTTGCCTATAGAAAATATGTACTAACAAACCACACCCTAGATTAAGTATACCAGACAGAAAAAAAAAGAAGAAGCTTTAAATCACTGGAAAGTAATTCTAACAGAGTCATCAAGGCAGAAGACAAATGGGACTCAATTGTTGTAATGAATAAGGTGGACAATGAAAATGAGATCTTATTACAACTGGATGACATGGAGAACAATGCCAAGTTGGATGTATACCCCACTATGTCTTATAAGAGAGATATTAATGTTTTGGGTTTTTTTTGTATGCATAGTTTTGCAATGGTCTAATTAGCCAAAAAGCATATGAATTTTTGACAGTTGATTTTCCAGTCAGGGCAACAATTTACTGTCTCACCAAAATACATAAGAGTCCTACACTTTGCCTTGGCAGGCTCATTATTTCAAGCATTGATTCCTTCACAGACCCATTAGCTCAGTATGTAGATTCACATATACAAACAGTCTCCACATTGTTCCCACATGATGTGAAGGACACTTATCACATGTTGGAGCTCCTTCACAATATGCAACTCCCTGAACAATAGAAACTAGTCACATTGGATGTAAAACATTTGTATACTAATATCCCCCATGCATGGGCTATTACTGCTTTACAAATAAACCTGGAAATGAAAACCCAGACAGGACAGGAATTTATTACCTTTTTATCACTGAACTAATTGAAACTGTCTTGAAATCTAACTGTTTCACCTCTTAAGTAAAACATTACTTACAAATGAAGGGAACAGCAATGGGGGCATATTTTCCCCCCAGCTACACCGACATTTTCATAGGGGTCTGGAAGGAGAATTGTGTCTTCAATGTATGTATTTACCTAGTTTGATCTAATCCATATGTACAAATGCATTACTGATGATGTTTTTTTAATATATGGAAAGGGTCTGAAATTGAATTGAGCAATTTTGTGTAATACCTGGAAAACAGCAATAACAACAGGAGTTTCACACTGACTTGTAATGACAGTGAAATCCCATATCTAGATTTGTGCATTTTTGTGGATGAGTTCAGGCATATCCAGACAGATATGTTTAGAAAGCAGAGAGACAGAAACTCATTGTTGAAGTTCACTAGATGCCACTCCAGACACCAGGTGGAGAGCAGCCTCATTGGCCAATACCTCAGGATGAGAAGAAACTGCTCATTTGACCAAGATTTTGAACATAAATGCAAGGGAACTTAACTCTAAATTCAGATAAAGAGCATACAGTGCTGACGGCATTGCATGTGGGGACACCAGAGAAAGGAACACCAATAGACAAACAGAAAGGCTGGAGATACCAGAAAAAAGGAAGGAAACAGGGAACAGTCTTCAAAATGTGTCACCATGTTCTCTCCACAGGCCTCTGAAGTTAAAAACATCATTGCTAAGAACTGGCACATTCTCTAAATGGAGAGAAAGCTGGTAGCAGTTATTGACAGGTGCCCATCTGTTTTATATAGTTGAGGTGTCAGTTGAGGAGACCACATTGTTCACAGCTATCAGTATGGACATGCACAATAAGGTAACAGAAGTCAACAAAAAGGCTGCCAACCATGCAGTAACAGTCAGTGTTGTGCCTCTGTGGAAAGATGCAAAAACTTTTCAAGTCCAAACACAAATCGGAGCTTTAATATCAAGCAACTCATTACTTGCACTACTGAAGCAGTGGTCTATAAGCCCACATGCAGCACTTGTGGGACCTTCTATGTAGGCAAAATGCATAGATAATTTAAACAAAGGATAGAGGAACATATCAGTGCCTTAAATAATAGATTCCTTGTGAGAAATCAAAACAATGCATTAGCCATGCATGTTTGCAAAGAGGGATCTGACCGTGTGTTCAAATTCATTGCACTAGAAAAGGTGTCTTTAGGACCCAGAGATGGTGACTTGGATACTCTTCTACTTAGAAAGGAAAAGGTCTAGCAATGCACACCTCAAACCATGTCACCACCAGGACTCGATGAAAAATTCCAGTTGCATCCTTATTGAATTAAAAGGTAGTGCTATTCTAACTCCATGTTGTATCAGTATTTCTGATCTGTGTATTGTGCATGATCATTTGCCCCATAACTAAAAAGAGACTCTTAATGTATTTAAACTACCATGAGTGTTGACTGTAACTATTTATATTATCTATCTATCTATCTATCTATCTATCTATCTATCTATCTATCTCTCTCTCTATATATATTCTATGCAAAAAAAACTTAATTAATGCATCAGTTAGTGTTCTTCTACAGCAAAAAAAGTGAGGAAATTCAATTTCAGGGTTCCCAACCCTTGCACCCCACCCCAGCCCGCCCCACCAACAGGCACTGGGGTGTGCGTTGGGGTCATTGACCTTAACTCTCACCCCATCCCATGTGTAAACAAGCTGAGGTGGTGCAGTGTAGGAAAATGGGGTGAGAGTTAGGGCCAACAACCCCAACACTCACCCTGATGCCTGTTGGTGGGCTGGGGTGGGTTGCAAGGAGTGGGAATCCTAAAATCAAATTTCCTTGCTTTTTTTGCTGTAGAAGAACCCTAACTGATACATTAACAAAGTTCTTTTGCATAGAATTTCCTTAATTTTTAAGAAAGAATAAAAAAGTAGAAAGTTGCGCAAGTTGGTGGGAGCATGGGGCCCAAACTATGTCATTTTGTGTGACATAGTAACAGTAAGTGCAATTCAAATGCAAGCACAAACAATTACACACATGGCAATGCAAACATAAATAGTAAAACAAATGGAAATAGAAATGCAAGCGTAAAGTGACTCCAAGGTGAATAGTAACTGAAACAGAGACACAAAGAGAAGTGAATACAGAACACAACAGGTAATGCGCACGCTCCTGGTACTGCAATTGGAAATCTAAATGCTAACAGTAACAGCAGCAATAGTGTGAAAGGAGACAGAAATGGAAAGGCAAACACAAGTGCATACAGAAATGCAAACCGTAATGCGCACGGACATGGTAACCGCAGTTGAAAATGCAAATGGTAACAGTAACAGCAAGAATAATGCCAAAGGAAATAGAAACTGAAATGTAAACGCAAGCGCATATGGAAATGCAAACTGTAATGTGCACGGTCATAGAACCACAATTGGAAATGCGAATGGTAATGGTAACAGCAACAATAACGCCAAAGGAAAGAGAAATGCAAACACAAACGCAAGTGAGTACAGAAATGCAAACCATTACGCGTATGGTCATGGTACCACAATTGCAAATGCAAATGGTAATGGTAACAGCAACAATAATGCCAAATGAAACAGAAATGGAAACGCAAGCGCAAAGTGAGAACACAAACCGTGACACACACGGTGGCGTAGACGGGAATGGTGACACGAACGGTAACAGAAGTGAAACTGGAAAAGCTAACTGGCACAGTAAGGAGAGGGCACACCCTTCTTTTCCCCAAAACCTGCATAGAAAAACACAGTGAAAACAAAGAATGTATGCATAATAATGGACCTTGAAGCACAAAATTAGGACTTGGAATACTAAATTGCTTATATCTCAGGAACCGTATGACGTAAAAAAAAAATACAATTTTGTATGAATTATGACTTTCCTGGCTAGTTTTGAACTTAGCTCCTGTTTCGGGAGCTAAGCATTTTTGTGGCAAAAGTCTGTATCTCGCAACGTTTCTGCGATACGGGCACTAAAAGGCACAACTGACTCCATAATGTTATCCTACGGGAAAAAGCGTGAACTTCGGAGTACCGTCACTTTGCCACCCAGTAATATTTTTTCACCAATCCACAAAAGGCACATCTGTGGGATGTTGGCTTTCTTCCCTCCAAATTTCAGCCCAAAAGACCAAATTGCTATTTTGCAGCAGGGTGACAAAGAATTCCTGTAATGCAGCGGATGCTGTAATGTTATCCTATAGGAAAAAGCCTCAACTCTGTAGTGCCGTAAGTTTGCCACCCTGTAATATTTGTTGATCAAGCAACCAAAAGGCACATCTGTGGGATGGTGCCTTTCTTCCCGTCAAATCTCAAGTAAAAAGACCAAACCGTTTCCCAGATATTTAATGTCAAAGTTTAGTAAAATATCTGTATCTGTTCCATTATAAAAAATCTGGCCATCTTGTCCTGCCCTCACGATCAAAGATGGCGATCAAAGAATCTCGCAATCAAAGAATTTGCAGGCTCATGAACAAAGAATAAAAACATTTGTAATTAAAAAAATTTAGACAATTACAGCAAAACACTGCCATGGCTCGACAGAACAAAGCCACCTGAGCAAACCTCACCCACATTTGACTTCCTAGGGTGCCCCTGGGCTGAGAAAATTTCTTTTTTAATCTGGCCATCTTGTCCTACCCTCACAATGCACGATCGCGATCAAAGAATTTGCAGGGTCGTGATCAAAGAATGCTTACTCATGAACAAAACGTGAGGGACGAGATGTACAGATTTTGAAATGACTTTTCTCAGCCCAGGGGTGTCCTACAAACATAAATGAGGCCGGGTTTTGCTTGCTCAGAAGGCTTCCTTCTGCCCCACCTGAATAACAATAATACTGTATAAAATATCCCTGGTAGTCTAGTGGCCCCCCGTTATTATAAATAATGTTATAATGTCTCATGTCCTGGTAGTCTAGTGCCCCCATGTGTATTTTTTTAATCCCCTGGTAGTCTAATGGCACATGACTTGTATAAAAAAATTATAACTGTTAATATCCCTGGTAGTCTAGTGGCCCCCCCCATCTGTATAAATAATATCCACTGTGATTCTACATATCCCTGGTAGTCTAGCGGCCCCCCTCCATTACAATAAAATACATAATTATTTCATATTTCCTGGTAGTCTAGTGGCCCTCACCCCCACCCAGCTGTGCCACACCAGCACCCCCACCCTTCCCCAGCCTGCGACTAGCAACCTACCTCTCACTTCCACAGCCAGCCACTGTCTGTCTGCATTATGAGCGGTAATGCAAAGAAACGCCTGAAAATATTTCTGAGTGTGTCTTTGCATTAGCACTCGTAGTCGTAATGCAGACAGTCGGTGGCTGGCTGTGGAGGTGAGAGGTGGGCTGTGCCAGCTGCTGGCTGAGGAAGGGTAGGGGGTGCTGGGTGGCTGGCAGCTGGGTGGGGGTGGGAGCCACTAGACTACCAGGAAATATAAACAATTATGTATTTTATTACAATGGAGGGGACGCTAGACTACCAGGGATATGTAGAATCAAAGTAGATATTATTTATACAGATGGGGGCCACTAGACTACCGGGGATATCAACAGTACAGCATTATTTATAATGATGGGGGGAGCCACTAGACTACCAAGGACATTTTATACACTATTATTATTATTCAGATGGGGCAGAATAAAGCCCCCTGAGCAAACCCAAGCCTCTTTTATGTTTGTAGGGCACCCCAGGGCTGAAAAAAGTCATTTTGAAATCTGGCCATCTCATGCCTCGCTCACGATCGTGATCAAAGAATCTCGCGATCAAAGAAATTGTACGCTCACGACCAAAGAATACAAAATGGTGAAACACAATTTTTTGACCATTTGGAACTGAATCAATGCCATGCCTCAATAGAACGAAGCACCCTGATCAAAACTCACCCTCATTTGTGTCCCTAGCCCACCCATGAGCCAAGATACTTGTGAAAATAGGTCATGATGCAAGATCGCGATCAAAGAATCTCGCGATCAAAGAATTTGCAGGCTCGCGATCAAAGACAGTTAGCGAGCAGCAAATGAAGATTTTTAAAGCTAATAACTCTAATTTTTAGACTGATTTTGATGGAACAAAAGGCATGGCATGATAGATTGGCCCCTCTGAGTAAAATCCATCTATGTTTTACTTCGGAAGTGCCACCTGAGCCGAGATATTTGTGTTTTTACAATCGGAAATTGAAAAAAAAAAATGACAGACCTCACGATCAAAGAATTTTTTTA
The DNA here is from genome assembly GCA_016271365.2 of Neoceratodus forsteri. Classification (NCBI taxonomy): domain Eukaryota; kingdom Metazoa; phylum Chordata; order Ceratodontiformes; family Ceratodontidae; genus Neoceratodus; species Neoceratodus forsteri. Next base: position 108,105,359 of record JADMNL010000035.1, on the reverse strand, counting down.
AATCCTCTTGGACAAAGAGTCTTGATCTGTGAGGTTGCACATTCTATGATTGCCAGGCAGGTCCAGATGGCCAGAACCCCATTCTTTGTTTGCAAAACATACATATAAATTTTCCCATTGACTCATAACGGGAACTTAAAAGTGGCTTAACTTTTGAATGCCATCATATTTTTTCACCAAACAAAAAATGGTATGTTTGGCCACCAAAGCTCTTTCAAACAAGCCATCTTGCAGAGTGGTGTGTCACATAATGGCCATGCAGGACCACATCCAGAATCCCAAAAGGTGCCTCCAAAAATGGATGTTTGCATTTGTCTGCGTTTTCGTACACAAAGACAGTAAGTCCAACCAAAACTCAATTTGGCAAATAAAGAGATTTGCCATGCCTCACAGTGCATACAAAATTTCAGGCAAATCCATTTAATGGGTCCAAAGTTATTAACATCCAAACTTTTGACTTTAGTATGTAACTAACCACTGAACCCTAACTATAGTGGTGCGAACGTGCCACTATAATATATATATATATATATATATATATATATATATATATATATATATAACTTGTTTGTTGTAGCACTTTATTTATATGTATGGGATGCTTGTTCAAAACATTTAAACAATTATCCTTTTCCCCCCACCCCATTCTTTGTCCTTTTCCATCTGTCCTGCTTCTACCTCCACCCCACTACCCCTTCTCTTTCACAAGTCCCCTTCTAGGGTGAAGGTAGACATGCACAGGTTACAGAACTGTTTTTTATACTTATTTATCTATTCTATGTTCCTGCATTGTATTAATGGGAATTTGATTCAGCTCAGTGCTTAAGTATCCACATCTGTCACTGGGGCAACTAACTATCATGTCACCAACTGACTACACCCTGTTTTTGTGCTATTTAACTTCTGTGTGTGGTAATTTGTGCTCTTCTTGGAAAGAGTCAGTGAGGCTTAAAACATAAAAGGCTGCTGCTTTGGGGTGCTGTTATGGTGGTATGCTGTTTTTAACCTTGTTTTGCCTCAAATAAAGGTTGAAGCAAATGGGACAATATGCCTTCTGATGCCTTTTGTGAACTATGGTGTTGAGACTGGCTAATTTATAGATACATGTAACTTATGCATGCTGTGGATCCACTTGGCTACTCTGTGCAGTCTCCTTTTGCCTGAACCTGTTGTAAATAACACCATTCAAGTAACTAATAGATACACAGCTCTGGAAACAAGCAATGAAGCACCTGATGGTAATAACGAGGAGGAAGGTGAAAGGAAGCAACTAGTAGCAGTAGGTGACTACATTATAAGATATTGTGATTCTCGCCTTTGTGTGAGAGACAAAGAAAACATAACAGTAACATGTTTGCCAGGTGCAAAAATAAATGATGTAATACAAAGAACATTAGCTATCTCCAGTTGTAGTTACTCATGTAAGAAGCAATAACATCGGGTATGATTGCAAAAAGAATATTTGTACAGAAATTATTGGTATGGCGAAAGATACTGAACAAAATGGGGGGAAGTTCACATTTCAGAAATACTCCCCATACCAAGAGCAAACACAGAAAAAAAAGAACCATCAAATGAATAAATTCTAGACTAGGTAATTGGTGTCATACGGAAGGATTTGATTTTATAGACATGTGCAAATTATTCTGTAATAAATCCCATTTATTTAATCCAGAAGGACTCCATTTAAGCAAGTATGGTACAAAGCTTTTGAATAATAAATTGCAATATTTTGCTGAAAGGCAGAGTTTAAACCAATTAAGAAAGGGCAAGGGGCAGGAATGAACACCACACTCCCCCAAAAATGAAAAAAAAATAAAAGGAAATTTTCTGATGGCCCTCGAGTCTAAACCTTACCTGTATTGCCTTTTGTATAATGTAAGGAGCCAAAATAATAAATTTGATTATATAACTGCCCTGTCAGCCTTAAAAGAATTAACTGATATAGTCTGTATCTTTGAAACATGGTAGAAAGATACTGATAAATGGGTAACAAATACAGAAGGTTTTAATCTCTTCCATCTTGACATGAAAGACAAACAGGGACGAGGATTAGTGCTGTACCTAATAAAACAACACCATTGCTGTAGATATACAGTATCTGACAAATTCAGAACTCCTAATAACTATGCAGAATCCATTTTCAATCAAACAGACAAGATAATCATAGCCCTATGCTATAGACCCCCTAATTCTCCATCAGACTTAAATGTTAAGAGTCTAAAAGATTTTGAAAAGGCTAGTGAGCTAGAAGATACACTAATAGTAGAATATTTTAATTGCAGTGATATTAACTGGAATACTCAATGTGCACAAAGAAAACAGAGTCAGGCTTTCCAAAAAGTGAGTGCAAAATTGAACTTAACAAAACATGTCACACAAACAACTTGAGGCAATGGTTTACTAGACCTAGTGCTGAGTTCTGAGTTGATTACTATAACCAGCTGTTACACTGCTACTTCCCTCAGAATAAGCAACCATTCAGGTATGAGATTTAACATAGCATGTACAGATAACCAAGGGATGCATGGAAGTCTATATCATACCTCTGATATCACAAGTATTAATTCAAGGATAAGTGAAATAATTGATCTGCTGTCCTGAAAAATAAACTACATAGGACTATTTGGCAATTTAGCAGCCACATTATTAAAACAACATATGACAAATACAAAAGAAAGTAAAAAAAATAGTAAAACTGGCATGAAATCAAAATGACTTAGTACAAGATTATAAAGCTCATTAAAGAAAAAATAAGGAATTTACCAGATATCAGCAAGCTATGTCAGAAGAGTAATGGAACACATTTAAAAACATTAAAAAAAAATGCAAAAAGAGATAAAAAAGGTAAAAGTAAAAAAATAAATAAATATTTGGAACTGACTAAAAGAGCAAACAAAAATAATCCTAAAGTCTTTTATAGATACATTAACTCTTTACCTAAAACATTACCTATAATGAATAATATATGGGCAAATTAAACCAACATGACACATCCTATTGAAATAGTAACAATCCTTAATAACTTTGTTTGCTCTGTCTTTCCTGATAACACACAAACTATGCCTACAATAACAATTGATGGCAAAAAGGAGTTCATGATATCAGAAGAAGCTATTGGTAAAATAAAATTACGGTTTTACAAAATCACGGAGCCCCTGGACCTGATGGAATCAGCTGCACAATGTTAAAAATATTGAAAGAAAGCATCATTCTTCCTCTAAAAAAATTGTATTTGAAAAATCAATGATGAATGGTAATGTCCCAACCAGTTGGAAATGTGCACACACAATCCATATACAGCATATGAAAAATGAAATAGACAAGAGGTCTCCAACTACAGACCAATAAGTCTGACCTCTATTGTTGGAAAGTTATTGGAGTTGGTCATTAAGAACTACTGACAGAGCACCTAAAGAGCAATAATAATGTCAATATGGTACAGTTTCACAGCTGGCAGATCATACATAACTAACCTATAGTGTATGATGGAATGTTGTTATAGCTTAAAATCTATCTCAGCTGAAACGCTGATAACCTGCAGCAGCAATATCATTCTGTGTTTTATGCTGCAGTAGCTACGTGTCTTCTGCAGCATAACAACATAGAACTGTTGCACGCGACTCCCCTTGCAATCATTCGCACTGTCGTGCTGTCTGTCAGTTGGCACTACTAAAGGTTGTACTGTAAATATCTATACCTACTTGGCTGAAAGCAGCAAAAGACGCCCTGGTGGTGTAGACAATGGCAAAGGTACTGTAATCTCTTGTTATCCCAAAGATCACAGCCTGTGTAAAAAATGTCCCCTTTCGCCTTTGGCTTAACCTTTTTTTTTTTTGAGCAGGTCACACTGGCTGAAGATCATGAGAGGACAGCATAAAGTCAATCTCGTTTCAGGAAGTAACTGCTGACATGAACTTGATTAATAAAATTTAAAAGCAGTTTTTTTTGTTTTAAAATATCTGATGTGCTTGTCACTCATCTACCTGTAAGCTCCCAAGCTGAATTGTAAGTTAAAAAAAATGTTCAGAGCAAGTGTGTGGGCTGTTTTTTTCTCCGCTTGTGTTGGGTGTGGGGAATTTCTCTCCAACTGTAAAATGTGGTGTTAAAATGTAAAATGTATATACTGTGGATGGCATCATACACTATATAAGATAATGGATGCTTCTCCATCGGTAACAAGCATGCTGTTGTATCTCGAGGTTACCTCTGGTGACAGAAGCTCTCAAGCTTCACTCTTGAGGTTCTTAATGTTGCTGGGGCAACCTCTCAATACAACAACATACTTGTTACCAATGGAGAGGCATCCATTATCCTCCATGTTATGCTTTTATGAAAAAATTAATTGTCACCTAGATAATAGAGAATGTGTATATGTCATTGTACTGAAACATAGAAACATAGACTTTGATAGCAGATAAGGGCCACTTGACCCACCTAGTCTGCCCATTTCCCTACCTAGAGGATAAGATGCAGATCCTGTTTAACCAACAGCCTATTTCTTCCTACCCCCCACAAAAATTGCCTTATGTCTGTCCCATGCATTCTTGAATTCTCCCACAGTTTTAGACCCCACAACCTCCTCAGGAAGGTTGTTCCATGCGTCCACCACCCTCTTTGTGAAAAATACTTCCTCACATTGCCCTGAGCCATCCCCTCTATCTTCAAATTGTGTCCCTTGTTCTTGCATCTCTTTTCGGAAAGATGCTACCCTTTTGGACTTTGTTGATTCCACTGAGGTACTTAAACATTTCTATCATGTCCCCCCTCTCCCTCCTTTCCCCAAGGGTATACATATTAAGCTCCTTTAGTCTTTCCTCATATGGCTTCTCTTGCAGACTCTGCACCATTTTAGTTGCCCTCCTCTGAACTGCCTCCATTCTGTCTATGTCCTTGTGGAGATGGGGTCTCCAGAACTGGACACTGTACTCCAGATGGGGTCTCACCAACTGTCTGTACAGGGAAATGACAACTACCTGTTTTCTGCTGGTGATACCTCTCCTTATATATCCCAGTATCCCTCCAGCCCTCCCTACTGCCTTCTCACATTGCTTGCCAACCTTAAGGCCATCTGATATGATTACCCCTAGGTCTCTTTCCATTTTTGTTGTTGTTACTACCTCCCCCCATTGTATAATCTTCCCCAGGGTTTTTGTTTCCCAGGTGCATTACTTTGCACTTCTTTGCATTGAATTCAGGCTGCCATACTTCTGGCCATTCCTCCAACCTTGCCAAGTCCCTTCTCATCCTTTCCATGCCTCCTTCTGTATCAACCCTGTGGCAGATCTTTGTGTCATCTGCAAAGATGCATACTTTTCCTTCCAGTCCCTCTGCAGTGTCACTAATAAAGATATTAAAGAGGACTGGACCCAGTACTGAACCCTGCGGTACCCCACTAGTAACCCCTTTTTCTTCAGAGTGGACTCCATTTACAATTACCTTCTGTGTCCTGTTGTTCAGCCAATGTTTTACCCAGGCTACCACCTTGGGACCCACTCCCAGGCTGGTTAATTTGACTATTAATCTTTTGTGTGGGACTGTGTCAAATGCCTTGCTAAAGTCTAGGTAGGCCATGTCCACAGCTCCTCCCTGGTCTACTACTTTGGTCACCCAGTCAAAGAAATCAATTAGATTAATCTGACATGACCTTCCCACTGTGAACCCATGCTGCCTTGGATCCCGTGCCCCACTGGCCCCTAGGTACTCAACAATTCTTTCCTTCAGAAGTGATTCCATCACTTTCCCTACCACAGAGGTCAAACTGACAGGTCTGTAGTTTCCTGCCTCCATCTTGGTCCCACTTTTGTGAAGGATAATCACATCCACCTTCTTCCAGTCCTCAGGTACCACACCATCCTCCCATGATTTGTTAAAAAGCGTAATCAGTGGTGTCACTAGTTCTCTGCTTAATTCTTTTAGAACTCTGGGGTGAATTCCATCTGGCCCCATTGCTTTGTCCACCTTCAGTTTTAGGAGTTCTTTCAGAACCCTTTCTTCTGTGAAAGGACTGGGATCAACCCCCCTCTCCAGAGTGCTTCTGTTAATTGAATTAGGCACCTCCCCACTTCCTCTTTTGTGAATACTGAACAGAAGTATTCATTCAGTATCCCTGCTTTATCACTGTCACTCTCTGCCCACCCACCATCCATTCTATTCAGCCTCACTATCCCTTCCTTTGTCTTTCTACACTCCCTGATATACCTATAAAAAGTTTTATCCCCCTTCTTAACTGAGCTAGCTATCTTTTCCTCAGTGTGTGCATTTGCTGTACTGACTACCCCCCCTGCTTTCTTCTGCCTTAACTGGTACAGTTCTCTGTCCTGCTCCTTCTGTGTTTCCTTATACTTCCTAAATGCTATCTTTTTCTCCCTAACCTTCACTGCCACCTCTTTTGAGAACCATAGTGGCTTTTTCTTTTGTTTTGATTTATTTATTTGCTTCACACAAAGGCTTGTTGCCTCTGTGATGGCAGTTTTGATATTTGCCCATTGTTGCTTCACCCCTCCTTCTAGCCTGTTTGCTAGTGCTTTTCTAAGGCACTCTCCCATCTTGCCAAAGTCAGCCCTCCTGAAGTCCAGAACCCTCACTTTTGTATGGCTTGACTCTGTTGCAGAGTTTATCATGAACCACACTGTTTGGTGGTCACTTGTTCCCAAATGGCTACCCACTTCTAGATCTGAGATCCTCTCACTGTCCCCATTTGAGAGTATGAGGTCTAAGATTGCTCCCTCACAAGTGGGTTCCAAATCTAGCTGTTTGAGGCATGCCACCTGAAGGGCATCAAGAATGGCCCAGCTTTTGGATGTGACTGCCACAAAGGTGTTCCAGTTAATATCTGGCATGTTAAGGTCCCCCCATCAACAGTATCTCCCTTTTCTATGCCATCCTAAGTATGTCTTCTATCATATCCTTGTCCATTCCCTCCTCCTGACATGGTAGTCTATATACAACCCCTGTGCTGATTGTGGTGCCATTTCCAGTCTCTAAGGTGACCCACAGTGCCTCCTCTCCTCCCTGTTTACTCTTTTGTTCAGTTGCTTTTATCCCTTCCCTTACATAGAGAGCTACTCCCCCCACCCTCCCCTGTCTCTCCTGTAGGTTGTGTACCCTGGTATGTTAACATCCCAGTCATTGTTTTCTGTGTACTATGTTTCTGTGACTGCTACAATGTCCAGGCATCCCTCTTCCATCAAGTCCACCAGTTCAGGGAGCTTGTTGCCCAGACTACTGGTGTTGGTACTCATTACCCTCCATTTCTTTATGGCCATACCCCTTTTTGCCCCATCACTGTCCTTATTGCATTTGTCACTTTATCCATTTACCCATGCACTACTCCCTATTGACATCTCTATGTTGGTGTCTACCTCACTTAGTACCCTGATATTTTGGGGGGCTAGGATTTCCCTGCTTCTTTCCAGTGCCTCCCTTCTTGGCTAGTTTAAATACTTGTCAATGAAGTATTTAAACCTATCACCTAAGATCCTAGTTCCCCTCCTGGGCAGATGCAGACCATCATGCCAGTATAGGCCTGCATCCCTCCAGATGGATCCCCAGTCTCCAATGAAGCCAAATCCCTAAGCTCTGCACCAGTTTTTCAACCACTGATTGAATCCCATGCTGTGGAGCATCCTAGCCTCACCCATGCCATAGACAGGCAGCACCTCCGAGAAGGTTACCATGTGTGCTATTTGTCTAAGGTCCCTTCCCATCTCCACAAATGCTTCTTGTACTGCTCTGATCCTTTTCTTAGCCAGGTCATTTGTCCCTAGGTGGACAATGACATCCAGCTCCCTCCCCTGTGCAGCTGCTCCTGTGATCCTGAGGATTCGCTCCCTGTCTCTCCAAGCCATGGCGCCAGATAGGCACCTTACCTCCCTCTCCCCTTCCTCCCCCAGTTCTACCTTCCTAACAATGGAGTCCCCCACCATTGGATTTCAGGAAGGGCATTTGACACTGTTCCTCACCAGACAGTTATTCACAAACTGATCAAAATGGATATTGACACATTAATCATACACTGGGTAAAAAACTGTCTAACAGGATAAACACAGAATGTTTCCATTTGTGGTCACCTCTCTGATATGGGTATAGTCACAAGTGAGGTCCCTCAGTGGTCTATACTAGGCCCAATACTATTATGAGTCTTCTTCTTTGACCTAAGTAGTAACTTTTCCAATTGGATTACAAAATATGCCAAAGATTTGAAATTGGGTGGAGCCTACTGACAACAGAACTGGTGTCCACAGCATGCAAGAAGATTCAGATACTATCTCAACATCAGCATACAAATGGAATAGGTCACTAAACATCATCAAGTGCCGTCCATATGGGAAAACATCCTTTTTCTTATACATAGGCATTGCATGAAGCAACTCTAAAATTGGTACACAGTGAAAGAGATCTGGGGAACATTATTAAAAACACCCTGTCATCTTCTGATCAATGTTCCACAGAAGTCTCCTGAGCATACAGAGTGCTGAGCACTATCTAGAGAAACTTTGTTAGCAGAGAAACTGAAGTAATAATGTCACTGTATCACTCCGATGTTCAGCCAATCCTAGAATATAGCTGAGAAGTATGGTTCCTACATTGAACAACTGAGACATCAAGATTAAAAAAAGTTTGCCAGCCCAGTGGCACTGAGAATTGAGGCACTGGATGCCACACCTAGTGCTACAGTGGTGACCCGGGTTCTGGAGTGAGCTCTGGTCATCAGGTGTCAGCAGGGGAGGGAAGAGATTGAACATCTGGAGGACTGCTCTGTCTTCCTGGGGAGGGCTGTAGGGTATGCGTCGCACAAGTGCGACCTCTGGTGGAGACCAGGGGGAGTCAGGTTTGCATTGCCACTCATTGCAAGGGGCAGTGCTGCAGTGGGCATTGGCACTAGTGCCATTGATGCCATTACATGACCAAGCAGCGGGTGAAACAGAGAAAAATGGAACTCACCCTCCAGAGGATAGGCAAAGGCACTGCTGCCACTCCACACTCCCAATGATAGACTCCTCACTCTCCCTGGCCCTCCACTCTGACAGGCACACTATACTATAGATAGAGTGCCCTGGGAGGATAGAGCAGCCCTTCCCCATGGAGGCTTAGATCTGGGGATGCTGCCCAGTTGGAATGAGGGAGTAGTTGCGGTCGCCACAGCAGGAGGTAGAAGAGCAGTTAGACAGTTCCTGGAGAGAGTTCCTCAGGCAAGGGAGCAAAGAAATAATGTGCAAAACAAATAAAAAAGAGATTAAAAAAAGTTCAAAGAAGAGCAACTAGAACAGAAAGGTTTGCAAAATGTGTCATATGCAGATACAGTGCTTGCTACAGTAATGTTGCACAGTAGCGCAATATACCGAGTGGTGAGCAATTGCGATACATATTGAATAGCATGTATATTGCTACCACACAATTTGTGTGGTAGTGCAGTACCAATCAACTTTATTGTAGCAAGCACTGTAGGTTAAAGGACCTAAAACTTTACACACTTGAGCTAGGAGAGTGACAGGTGGCCTGCTGCTACTTTATGACATTGTTAAAAACCTTTATTTAATTAGCCAATTAAACCTCTCTTAATTCATTATACCGTGGATGGCCATTTTGTATCAGGAGAATCAATGGATGGTTTGGACTTTATACGAAGCTATTGGGTACAATGAGTTAGAACATAGTGAAATTAATACAAGATGCCACAAGCTCCATCTTATGCCTACAAGATTTAGAACAGCTGCTAGAAAATATTTTGTCTCAGTGCAGGTGGTGAACCCTTGGAATGATCTAGCAAAGTATGCAATTAACTCAAGAAGTAAGTTACATTTTAGGAATAATTTAGACAAATATTTTGAAGAGGGAGGTAATCTGAAGTATTAATAAAGAGCAATTATGGACAGACAGACTCTATGCTTCTCTCTTCCTTTGTATGAACCTCTGTATGAGAGGACAACCTCGTGAGTCAGGTTACAGAGGCATAGAAGTAGCAAGATTCCAAGTGCAAGTACAAATTGAAAGAAATATTACATGATTGCCATGTATATTCTGTCTCTTTTTATGATTATCTTGGGATCACACTCTCACAGAAACTGAAATAATCATATCATAAGAATTATGCTGCCCTTAAGTATAACTGGTCATTGGCTGCACTTAGGAGACTTCATGTTAAATACAGAGGAAACTTAGTTTTTGGATGAAATACATGAATTCAAAAATTATCTTCACTCTGTTACATGGTACAAACATATGGGGAGTTGATATCGACCCCACCAAAATTGTTAATAAGGCTTACTGGCATACTTTTAAAGGCTCTTCCCTCTGTAAGTGCTCCTGTAACTCAAGCAAAACTGGTCCAGTTTCCATTAAAAACTAAGGTTAGGAAACAGACTTTGTACTTCTTCTTAAGACCGTCTCTTGTGCCCGAATCCAGACACCCACATCTATGTGTAGAAAAGCTAATTAAGTATAATGCAGAAGGGTTTATCTTTCCATCTAGTAATTTTATCAAATAAAAACCTTTTCCTGCAGGACAAGGACTCGGTCTTGATGATATGCACTGGGGGTCTAAGGAGGATGTTTTATGAACTACTAAAACAAGACAGATTTAGGACATTGTAATCCATAAAAACTGAATGCCTGTCAGAAATTCTAGAACTCATTCAGTTCTTTCCAAAAATAAAGTAGAATTTTAGAGAGTGCAGTATCTCACTATACTAATTGTTGCAGCTACTGTAGATGTATTATGAACCATTTTACATTTAAGTTATTCAAGGCCAAAAACTTTTTTTGTAAAAATAAAAATGGAACAATGTTGACCTTCTGACTGTAGTTGTAGTGTTGGTCAATTCGATCATGTGTTCCATTTTGATGAATATTTTTCTTTCTCCCAAGCAATGTTTGGCCAAACTTTTTCAGTTTTGATTCACTTTTTGTTTTAAGAAAATCTACTTCATTTTTTAAAGAAGATCAGTATTTTAGCAGACTGATTGTTTTTAAAGTTTCTTGTGATAGATAAATTGGGAAGCCATTATTATGCATTTACCTGGGTAGGGATCATGAATCATGCTATTCTTTTAGTCCTTGACCTTCTGGAAATTAAATCATGGAAAAAAGGCTCAAAAACTAGGATGTAGACAACAAGGAAGCACCACTGGAGGTCGACAGTAAATTTGCTGTACTCCCACACAGTGATGGCACAATACCAACATTGGTATTGTGCCATCTCATAATAAAGTGTTTTTTGCAGGGGCACTATACCCCCAGAACCCCCTATGTGGGGGGCTCTGCCACCTGCACCCCAGGGATTTTTATGTAATCAACTCCAGGTCAGAGTTGTTCTGGGGAAGGAGCAGAACACTGAGAGAAAAGCATTGCCAGAAAATAGAACAATACAGCAATTGTCACGGTAATGTTTTTTTTCAGGTTTCTTTGTTGGGGTGTCACACTGGAGAGGGTAACTGAGGCAAAAACACCCAAATCCTTTTGAAACACTTTCTCATTTATATGTTCACTTGCAGTTACATATGCTAATGTTTGAAAAGTTATGCTATCTGTTTTTGTGGTGCACTAAGTAAATTTACAGTATGCATTTTTTGCTCTAAAGATGCATAAATCATGCTGTTATTATGAACTTTATAACATAAAGATTCTATGGGCTGGATATTCAGAGCGCACCAGGCAATGGCACAAGTGGGGGTGCAGTGTGATATTCAAAGGAGGTGTGCCATGGTGTATCACCGTTGAATATGGCACAGTATGTGCATAGTGCAAGTATGGTGTATTCCCCAGACAGGGAGGACCAGGAATGTTCCAGCACAACTGTAGTTGTGCTGGGTGCAGTACCCATGATATTCCGACTTGTGCATGCAAATCAGTCCATAATATATGCATGGCACAAATGGAGTCATTAGCATGTCATTATGGCCCCATTTGCATGTGTTGCACAGGGCATCATGGTGACATGCACCTGGCACCCTGCGCAGAATGATACATGCACAGACGGAGTCCTGGATCACCCCGCCCTGTAACCGTGATTGCAGTAAACAGTAACAACATACATGCCCTGGTGATCCAGTGGAACATCCTCCCTCCCGTTAGCCCAATTACAGGTATGATGCCTAAATGAAAAGCCCTGGTAGTCTAGTGCAACCCTCCCTCCTGCCCGTAGCCACAATCATGGGTATAGTGAAGTAAACAGACCCCCTGGCAGTCTAATGGTCCCCCCACCTCTCCTGTAGCACTGATGCCAAAGATGGCAACCCAACAGCTGCCCTAGTAGTCTAGTGGTACCCCCTCCCTATCCTGACCCCCTGATCGCCATCGTCCATGGTGAAAACTTATCCCTAGTGATCCAGTGGCTCTCCCTCCCCACTGGAAACCCTGAATGCCAGTGAGGTGGACCCTACAAATCCCTGGTGGTCTAGTGGTAACCTGATCATACCCCCCCATCATCAGTGGGTGAGTGGCTGCAACCCATCTGCATACTGCCAGGCCGCCCACCGAATGACAGCTTACAGTATGTGCTGTAAGCCTATTGGTCCACAATGTGTACCAATGGGCTTGCAGGGCATACTGTACAGAACAGACACAGTTATGTGAATGGGGTCATTTACATAATTGTGCCTGTCCTGTACAGTATGCCCTGCAAGCCCATTGGTCCACACTGTGCACCAATTGGCTTATAGCGCATACTGTAAGCTGTCGCCCACTGATGACAGGGTTTGGGATCAGGGTTACCACAAGACTATCAAGGATTTGTAGGGTCCACCTTGCCAGTGTTTGGAGTTTCGGGTGGGGAGGAGGAGGGATCCACTGGACCACCAGAGATAAGTCTTCACCATATATGATGGCAATCAGGGGGTCAGGATAGGGAGGGGGTACTGCTAGACTACCATGGTGGCAGTTGGGTTGCCATCTTGAGCATTGGTGCTACAGGAGGTGGTGGGGGAACACTAGACTTCCAGGGCTTTTCATTTTGGCATCATACCCACGATTGGGCTAACGGGAGGGAGGGGGTACCACTGGATCACCAGAGACAGATTGGGTGCTTGTGGATGGTGTTCCAGCCTGGCAGCTAGCCACTCACAGCTGGCAACTGCTGTGTTGTGCCCTGCAATACAGCAGCCCACCTGTGGGTGGCCAGCATTTGAGCCAGATTTTTCTGGTTCAACTTTGTGCCCCGGTATGCGGCACACCTGGTGGTTGTGCCAGAAGATGCACCACACATCCCCGGCTAAATATCGGGATGTGCTGCATATGCATGGGCACACCCCCTGAAGATGTGCTACATACATTAAAAATGCATCCCTGCGCATTGGGACTTGCACTGCGCAGGTCCCCCATTTGAATATCATGCCAGGGCACATTGCGGCGTTGCACTGGTGCAACGTGGTTGTCCCAGGTTCATCCCTTTTGAATATCCGGCCCTCTGAATATAAATGTCTCAGATTCATTTTTTTCCTGTTGAACAAATATATCTTAATTGTTATATTTTTTTCCTTTTTTGGATATGCACATGTGTATCTTTTGATGTGTGCAATGTCCTGAGTCTGATTTATAAAGTACCTACAGTATTTACCAGAAACATACAGAGGTTTATGACATTTTGGCAAAAAAGCAATGTGATCAGACAACATCTAGAAACACAGAAAGGTGTAAGCAGAAAAAGACTCAGTATTCATCACATGTGCCCATTGTCCTACTTGTGTCACATAGACCTATATTTTTTCATGCCTAGGCAAACTACCCAATTGTATTTCATCTACAAGGTCTAAGGGCAACAGGTCCTGTTTAAATGTAACCATCTTAAGCAATACAGATATGAAAGGTTCTTTAGTTTAAATTTTGGGGATACTTTGACTGAGTGCTACAAAAGTTAACACTTCATTTTTGCAAGAAACCGGAAAACGACTTTAAAGAGGTGTAGTGTGACTCTCCTTCCCTTTGCTTGTTGATTAATTTATACTCATGAATGTTTTCCTTCCAGAGTTGGATCTAAATCCTGACATACAGTCACAATAGTAACCTCCTTCAGTATTGTCACAAACAGCATTAGGACCACAGTTCGGTGCTCTGCACTCATTTATATCTTCAAAATAAAACAGTGCATGTAATACTGTAATTTCAGAACTTACCCATATTCAATCATAAAATGTTTTCATGTTTCTGATTTAGTTACCTGAGTTTTGGACATCAGATTAGATTACATAATTTTTGCACATCTAGAGTTTGCAGTTTTAATCCTAGTAACTGAACCTAACTAGTACTGATCTGATCAGAATGTAATTGTAACAATGACACCACCTTGCTGTACTGTATTTTGACTTAATGATAATAACACGCTGAAGTAATTCTGTTAATTCCAGCAAAACCCAAGATTGTGATCATGCAGACCATAATTTTGTTGTGAAAGTTATAATCAAATCAGCTTCTGCATGTAATACAGAACAATGTTCTGTTTAATTTTCTCATTATAAAAGTCTGATTCACAAACTTCCAGATGGTATGATACTAACAGATCTGTACAAGAAATCAACAGACTGAAATAGTCTTTTAAACACTCAGAGTTGTCACCCTGGACACACCATTAGAAACCTACTAAAAGGCCAGTACATTAATGTAAGACGTAACTGTGGAAAAGAACAACTTTATAATCAGTGAGCAAATGAGCGAACAGAAAGATTGAGGGCAACAGAACACAGGGAAAGAGACATTAGTGAGGCTAGATAGTATACAGATGGCATACAACATGAAGCACTTTTCTGCCAAAAAAGAAAAAGAATGAACAGGTCATGTCATTTGTAACCACATTTGGAAGAGGGACAAATGAAGTTGTTAAGATTGTATAGGATAATATAAAGATATTTTGAGGTACACCACAACTTCAGTCCCTATTCAACAGACCTTTGTGGATCTCCTATAAAAGAGGTGCTAACCTTAGGGATCACTTTGTACACAGCTATTTGCCCAAATTGAACAAGATCTGGGTTAAGAATAGGTAGGAAGAGATCGCAGCCATATGGCATATGCCACACCTGCAATGTCCTGGAAAGCAGATCAGAATTTATCAACCCTAAAACAGGTAAATTGGAGCAAATAATAACAGTGAGGCAGAGGTGTACCATTTGTCCTGTTCTTGTGGTAAGTTTTACATGGGTAGAACCAAAAGGTAATTCAGACAGAGGATTAATGATCACATTCTGGCAATAAATATAGGATAAAGTATGGGGTGCAGTGTGCTATGAGAATTTAACAGACACACCCGAGTTGTTGGATGGCAC
Organism: Neoceratodus forsteri; assembly: GCA_016271365.2. Classification (NCBI taxonomy): domain Eukaryota; kingdom Metazoa; phylum Chordata; order Ceratodontiformes; family Ceratodontidae; genus Neoceratodus; species Neoceratodus forsteri. The sequence continues at coordinate 108,090,102 of JADMNL010000035.1, read as the reverse complement.
ATAAATCCTGAGGGGTTTATGGCAGCCATCCAACAATGAGGGTGTGTGTTAAATTTGAGTTAAACACACTCCACCCCATATTTTGTTTTATATAATTACTCCATTGTGTTTTTTTTTTCCCACAGAGGAAGTGTAATCACTTATGTATGGAGCCTAGAGTAGACTGGATTGTGGGATGTAACATTGTAGATGATTTATAGGTACTTAATGCCGTAATACCTACTCAGGTATTATGGTATTTAATACACAGCTTTTTCAATGGAAAAAAAACACAACCCAGAAATTATAAAATAATAATCCTGACTATGCCATGGCTGTGCACATGAATACCCTGACCACAAGAGAAGGGCATCATTTGAAGGCTAGAGGTATTGAGGCAGTCCCTATGAACATTAGGGGAAGGGACCTGGAAAATGTCCTCAACAAAAAAGAACAGGGATGGATGTTTAAACTTGATGCTTTAAGTCCACCCGGTCTCAATGGTAAATTTAAGAACATTCCATTCCTTAATAAAGGAAAATGTCAACGGAATACTGGAATTTTAATTTCTTTTCCTGTGTAAGATACCAATGCCAACCCCCAACCCCTATTTATCAAGCTTTTGCAGATTTGAATTTGGGCTAGATTTATGCACATATCTGGTTGTGAACAAATAGCTGCTCACTGTTCTCTCATGTTCTTTTTTTTTTTTTGCAGGTATTTCCTTAAAGTCACCAGTCTCAAGGAACCAGAATCACAGCAGTTTGTGAAGATAATTTTAAACCTTTTGGGTATTTAATGCACAAGAAACTAGACCTGTGCATTTCATTTTACTTTATTTTCATGTTTGATTATGAGTGCATTAAAAATGGAACCATTTATTTGCACATAGGTAATGGTTCATACACTGTTAGCCTAGTCTTTTGGTTTAAAACACATGATTTTATTTGAATCAAATGCAGGAATTTGATTGGTGGAAATGTTATTAAGGAGTCCATAAATGATTAACTGCCCTTAGCAATTTCATTCTCTGAAGAATCCCTATCTGTTGGGGTTTGAAACACAAGATTCCTAAACAGCTTTCAGCTGCTGGCTCTATACTAAATTAAAATATTTTGCTTTAAGCAGTCTTTGTTTGTGTCCTGCTTGATGGGGCGAGTGCAGCATCTATTTCTGCTTTTAATTCAACATTTGTGGACTGCACCGCCATCCTTGTGCTTCTCTTCAGCCACTACTGAACATGGGGAGGTTCTATAAAGAGCAGCTGACACCTTCAAGAGAATTTTAACACAACATAGTAGTTGCACACAGTTCTGCTTGTCTTTCACAATAGTTCTGTATCATTAATGGGTCACTCTTTTTCCCATAGGGAAACCATGGCATTATTTGTCACAATAAAGGAGTGTTTATTATGGCAAACACATGCACAATTTCCCTCACTCTGAGCATGTGCTTGCTTCTCAACAGCTGTGCTCGTCCCTGCCTCCAGAAACTGCAAAGCAAAACAGGCACAAAACCACCATGGAGATTCAGTGGTAAGTGATTTTTAATAAAACTACTTATGCCAAACACAATACCAGATCAAGCACCCACACACAAAAAAAAATGTAAATGAAAGTGAACGGTGACTGTGGACCACATGCTCTAATGTCCTTGGACCGTGGCTGCACAGCAGCCTTTTTTAATTTATATAATTGCTGAGGCAACAAAGAACAACACAGCTATTATATAAAACAAAATATGGGTCGGGGTATGTAAACTCGAAGTTTGCAGACACACTTGGGGTTAGATGTTATGCATAGACCCCTCAGGCTTTATGTAGCATCTAACCCCTTGAGTGTGTGTAAATGTCTTGTTACACACCCCCACCCATACTTTATCATATATATTATTCCTCTGTATTAGTTTTCACTGAGGTCATTTGCATGGAAACAGGATCTTTGCTCCTGAAGAGTTTTTCTATTCCTGTTGCTTTCTCCCTACTAGAGGTCATAATGCACTGCTTGTGACATCACAGTTACTTTCCTGGCAACAGATCGTGATGTCACAACAGAGGATTATGGCTTCAAGTAGGTAGTAAGCTATAGATGCAGATTAACACTAAAGAAACTCTAAGGAATAAGGATAATATATTCAGGCAAATTTCCCCAGGAATAAATAATGCAGAGGAGATATATATAGACAATGAATGGATGCAAGCAGAATTGTGCCCAGTTATTATGTTTTTAAAGTTTTCTTTGAAGTGTCAGTAGCTCTTTAATTTAACTTTTGGGGCAAGTTTGTGTAAGTAAGTGCTACAAAACTTAGTTCATTTTTGCAAAAAAACAGAAAATGGCTTTCAAGAGGTGTAGTTTGACTCTCCTTACCTTCACATGTTGATTCATTGGCATTCGTGAATGTTTTCTTTCCAGAGCTGGATTTAAATCCTGGCATACAGTCACAGTAGTAACTTCCTTCAATATTGTGACAAACAGCATTAGGACCACAATTTATTGTTTTACACTCATCGATATCTGCAAAATAAAATAGTGAATGTAATACTGTTATTTCAGAATCGAACCATATCCCATTCTAAAATGTTTACATTTCTGATTTAGCTATCAGGGATTTGTACAGGAGATTGAGGATTTTTTACACATCTAGAGTTTGTTGTTTTAATCCTAATACTGTATCTGAACCTAACTGGTGATGATCAGATTGGAGAGTTACTGTAACAATGACACTACCTTGCTATAGTGTATTATGACTTATTAGACAATGATGTGTGAAAATCCTGTAACCTCATTGGTCAAAACATGTCACATGACCATGGGTAAATCCTGCATAACCCATGGCTGAAGAATGGCATTTATAAAAAACATAATTAAACACATTTTAAATTAATTTTACACATGGGTCCATTGTATAATCGCAATAAGGCACTCCTGAGTGTGAGTTACTGGGTGATTTACTCACTTCTTGTATGGTTAAGTCACTCGGCTGCACCTCGTGACACACCACAGAAGGCGTGGGTAAATCCCTAATAACCCACGCCCTGTTGTACCTTACTGCTTAAATGATTCTGGCAAGCTAAGGAGTTCTGCTGATTCCAACACATCCTAGGACTGCGATTTTGGGAACCATGATTTTGTTATGAAAAGTATAATCAAAAGTCCATCTGCATGCAACACAGATCAATGTCCTGGTTCCCTTCTCATTGTAAAAGTCTGATTAGGAGTTAATTGCCCAAGTTAAAGTCAAACTAGTTTTACAAAAAAAAAATGAAGATAAGATGCCACAATGTCCATCCTTATTGTTAGTATTATATACAAAATACTTTATTCAGACATGTTTGGGTTTAAAGAGGTATCCATCCTAGTGGAACAATGTATTTCTGCTTTTAGGTTTTAACTGAATTTGGTTTAATGGGCCCATCTTGAATTATAAATTTTATATGTACAGAATATAACATTTTATTTTAATTGTGCCATATAAATAATACTTATGTCAACCATTGGCAAAATGACTGTGTTTCCATTCAGGGGTCAGATGACATTATAGGCCTTCAGAGTGAAGCTTAGAAGGTCATTATGAGGTCATCTCTGCCTAAGATGGAAAGATCAGCCTTGTGTATGGTAGTTCAGATATTATTTTGTATTATAACATGGGCAGGGAGGTATCTGTAAGTTCACTGGCAGATGGGCAGCACCTGATAATTCATTAATCTCTTACCTGCACACTAAGTGGTGAAGCAGCCCCAGGAAAGTGATCAAGAAGTGGGTGGATCCTGTTATTGTGCCTAAGACAGAGTTGGAATGCAATGCAAGCAGAATTGCACCCAATTATTATGTTTTTTAAAGTTTTCTTTGAGGCGTCAATAGCTATTTAACTTTTGTTGCACATTTGTGTAACTGAGTGCTACAGAACACAATAGTTCATGTTCGCAAGAAACCAGAAAATGTCTTTTAAGAAGCGTAGTTTGACTCTCCTTATCGTCACATGATTCATTTATATTTAGGATTGTTTTCTTTCCAGAGCTGGATCTAAAGCCTGGCATACAGTCACAGTTGTAACTTCCTTTATAACCCTATTGTATACTATAAATATACTGTATTACACCAGATCTGTACTTTGTGTATTGCTGGCATTACACTTGCCATGTTATTTGTTATTTAGACTTAAACTGTATTTTTTCCTAGAACTAAGTGTTTTGACCTGTAACCCTCTGTTTCACCCACTTGATGTACTGTTTTCACATTGTTTGTTACTTTTACAGCTTGGGGTGCTCAGGCACCTTTGAGAAATCACGGGGCTTAGCTGCACTTGATATTTGTGAGTGACTACATTCCTTAGCAGCAGCCACTGAAATTTGTCACTAACTAGGGATAGTATTTGACACACAACTGAATGTCAATGACTGTGATGTTTGCAGATCACCATGGAAGACAGTTCCCACCCACACACCCGCCTGGCAAAACTCCATGCATCCCCCGAAATGTTGTAAGAGCGTAAGCACAGTAAAGTAACAGTGCAAATTCAAGACATTTGTATGAGTGCTTACCAGCCACCTGGTAAAGCAGAACTGTGTCAGAGCATTGCGTCTTTGCCTGCACTGTGGTGCTTTTCATCTGATTGTCAGTGTAACACAACAGAACAACCCAGTAACCAGAGCTGTGACAGCAGTGCATGTTGACACGGACCACACTCCCTTTCTTGTCCACGTTTCTCAGAGCGTCGGTGTCACACATTCTTGTATGGTGGCTTCAGCTGTAAGTCACAACCATGTTTCTGACCCACACTGAGCATACCTTACCTCCCCCTCCAGTTGTGGTGCAGCACCGCAGACCAAAAGGCACATCAGAAGAAAGAAATGGAAGCCCCATCAGCGCACACATCATGGTCAGCATGCAGTTTGTTGAACTGGCGGCCCCCCTTCCCCTTCCGACAGTAGCAGCACAATATGAGGTGAGTGTTGCATTATTGTAAAAGTAATTGAAGAAGTGTACATTCATTTGTGATGATGTGAGTGTTGGCACCTGTTGACTGCATTCTTTTTTTATCGTAATCAGAGTGGGAACAGAAAGGATGTAGCATTTACTTTCTTGTTAATGTGACAGACAACTGTTCAATGATGTACACAGAGACACACAGTGCTGTGCTTGTTTCAACACACACTGTATTGTAGAAAATGACAGCGTGTATGAAGTCCAGGCAGCCCCTTGATTCAGTAGTAGAGGCCTGTTTATCATAAAAGTCTGTGTCTGGAACTATTTCTGCTGTGGTAGAACACAGAAAACAGTGGTACTACAACCATAAGCAGTGGAAGAACAAAAAAAGAGTTCCCAAGTTTTTTACCTGTTATTCTGCTGTATTTTGTCAATTTCTCTCCATGGTTGGCCCAAGTTATAAGCACAATAACCCACTCCAGGATGTGCAGTTAGTGGGGATTAATCAATACCCCAGGCACTGTGAGGACACTCAGCCTTGCCTCCTCGTGCCTCACAATGCACCTGCACACCCTCTCATGGGTTATTGCTTACTTAGTATTGTGACAAACAACATGAGGACCACAGTTTACTGTTCTACACTCGTCTATATCTGCAAAATAAAATAGTGCATGTAATATTGTAATTTCAGAACCCAACCAGATCCCATTCCAAAATGTTTACATATTTCTGATTTAGTTATCTTAGATTTGTACAGGACATTAAGGCTCTTTTTTAACACATCTAGAGTTTGTTGTTTTAATCCTAATATCTGAACCTAACTGGCATTGATCAGATTGGAGAGTTACTGTAACAATGAAACTACCTTTCTAATTTCTGTAGTATATTGTGTCTTACTGATTCCGACAAACTGAAGGAATACTGTTGATTCTAGCAGACCCCAGGATTGTGATCATAGGGCCAGTAGTTTTTTTTTTGTTTTGTTTTTTGTTTTATGAAAACTATAATCAAATCCTCTCCTGCATGCAACACAGATCAATATGCTGGTTCCCTTTTCATTGTAAAAGGCTGATTAGGAGCTAATGGCCCAAGTTCAAGTCAAATTGGTGTTACAAAAATAAATGAAGATAAAAGACCATAATGTGCATCATTATTGTTAGTGTTATATACAAAATACTATGTTCAGATAGTGTTTGGGTTTAAAGAGGCATCCATCCTAGTGGAACAAAGTCTTTCTGCTTTTAGGTTTTATCCCTGTCTGGTTTAATGGGTCCATCTAGAATTATATATTTTAGACCTACAGAATATATAATTTTGTTATTGTGCCATATAAATAATACTTATTGCAGCCATTTGCAGCATAACCGTGTTTACATTCAGAGGTGAGATGACATCATAGGCCTTGAGAGTGAAGCTTAAAGGTTATTACAAGTTCATCTCTTCCCAAGATGGAAAAAATAGCCTTGTTGTGTATGGTAGTTCAGACATTATTTTGTATTGTAACATGGGCAGGGAGGTATTTGTAAGCTCACTGGCAGATGGGCAGCACCTGATAATTCATTAATCTCTGTTACCCACAGAGTAAGTGGTGAAGTGGCCCCAGAAAAGTGATCATGAAGTGGACGGGTCTTGTTATTGTGCCTGAGACAGAGTTGGCAAGGCTGCATTAATCCCTCCCACAAAGCAAGACAGATGTCCTGTGTGTTCTGTGCTGTGAAGGGTACTGTATCAACTTACTTTGCTAAACCTGTAGGAGGAGAGAGAGAGAGAGCTTAATTGAGGGTGTGGCTTAAACACTATAAAATCAGGTGACTCAAATTACAACTTCCTGTTGCTTGCCTTGCTTGTAGATCAGAAGCAAATAAACAAATCAAAACAAAAGAAAAAGCCACTATGGTTCTCAAAAGAGGTGGCTGTGAAAGTCAGGAAGAAAAAGATAGCATTCCGGAAGTATAAGGAAACACAGAAGGAGCAGGACAGAGAGCTGTACCAGTTAAGGCAGAAGGAAGCAGGGAGGGAAGTCAGAATAGCAAAGGCCCATACTGAGGAAAAGATAGTCAACTCAGTTAAGAAGGGGGATAAAACCTTGTATAGATACATCAGCGAGCGTAGAAAGACAAAGGGAGGGATAGTGAGGCTGAATAGAATGAACGGTGGGTGGGCAGAGGGGGACAGTGAAAAAGCAGGAATACTGAACAAATATTTCTGCTCAGTATTCACAAAAGAGGAGGGGGAAGTGCCTAATCCAATTAACAGAAGCACTCTTTGATAGGGGTCGATCCCAGTCCTTTCACAGAAGAAAGGTTCTGCAAGAACTCCTAAAACTGAAGGTGGACAAAGCAATGGGTCCTGATGGAATTCATCCCAGAATTCTAAAGAATTAAGGAGAAACTAGTGAAACCACTAGCTACTCTTTTTAATAAATCATGGGAGGATGGTGTGGTACCGAGGACTGGAGGAAGGCGGATGTGATTCCCTTTCACGAAAGTGGGACCAAGACAGAGGCAGGAACTACAGACCTGTCAGTCTGACCTCTGTGGTAGGAAAGTGATGGAGTCACTTCTGAAGGAAAGAATAGTTGAGTACCTAGAGGCCAGTGGAGCACAGGACCCAAGGCAGCATGGGTTCACAGCGGGAAGGTCCTGCCAGATGAATCTAATAGATTTCTTTGACTGGGTGACCAAAGTAGTAGACCAGGGAGGGGCTGTGGACATGGCCTACCTAGACTTTAGCAAGGCATTTGACACAGTCCCACACAAAAGATTAATAGTCAAATTAATCAGCCTGGGAGTGGGACCCAGGGTGGTAGTCTGGGTAAAACATTGGCTGGACAACAGGACACAGAAGGTAATTGTAAATGGAGTCCACTCTGAAGAAAGGAGGGTTACTAGTGGGGTACCGCAGGGTTCAGTATTGGGTCCAGTCCTTTTAATGTCTTCATCAGTGACATTGCAGAGGGACTGGAAGGAAAAGTATGCCTTTGCTGATGACACAAGATCTGCAACAGGGTTGATACACAAGGAAGCGTGGAAAGGATGAAAAGGGACTTGGCAAGGTTGGAAGAATGGTCAGAAGTATAGCAGCTAAGGATTCAATGCAAGAAGTGCAAATAATGCACCTGGAAACAAGAACCCAGGGGAAGAATACACAATGGGTGGGGAGGTAGTAACAACAACAAAAAGGAAAGGGACCTGGGGTGATCATATCAGATGACCTTAAGGTAAGCAAGCAATGTGAGAAGGCAGTAGGGAGGGCTGGGGGTATACTGGGATGTATAGGGAGAGGCATCAGCAGCAGAAAACAGGAAGTTGTTATCCCTCTGTACAGACAGTTGGTGCAACCCCATCTGGAGTACTGCGTCCAGTTCTGGAGACCCCATCTCTGCAAGGACATCGACAGGATAGAGGCAGTCCAGAGGAGGGCAACTAAAATGGTGCAGGGTCTGCAAGAGAAGCTGCATGAGGAGAGACTAAAGGAGCATAATATGTATACCCTTGAGGAAAGAAGGGAGAGGGGGGACATGATAGAAACTTTTAAGTACCTCAGTGGAATCAACAAAGTCCAAGAGGGTAGCATCTTTCAGAAAAAGAGACTTGCAAGAACAACGGGACACAATTTAAAGATAGAAGGAGGGCAGTTCAGGGGCAATGTGAGGAAGTATTATTTCACAGAGAGGGTAGTGGATGCATGGAACAGCCTTCCTGAGGAGGTTGTGGGGTCTAGAACTGTGGGAGAATTCAAGAATACATGGGACAGACATAAGGCAATTCTTGTGGGGGGTAGGAAGAAATAGGCTACTGGTAACTAGGATCGGCTGCCTATCCTGTAGGTAGGGAAATGGGCAGACTAGATGGGCCTAGCGGTCCTTATTTGTCGTCAAAGTCTATGTTTCTATGTTTCTGTGTAACTAAAAGAAGCTACATTTGCATTTACGTGCGTCTGCTGCATCCGCTGGGCACGCTGAAACCGCTGGCATTAGACAAACTTGGATAAGATAATTTTAGCACATCCTCACTTTAGTAAATATACACCTTTAATAATGGAAAAATAACTTACTAAGTGTATGCAATGTTTGATGTATAGTGAGGGAAAGTATGGGAGCGAGTATGTATGTGCTAATTGCCATCTGATTACTACTCTTGAAGCAGAGATAGCATTTCTGCTTAATAATAAACCAGTTTCTACTGATATTAGGGAATTGGAAAGTTACATTGATCTTATGGATGAACAGCTTCATTCTAATGAACAATTGCCTTCATGTTTAAGTAGCATTTCTATGCCTCCTGATGAGGAGACAATTGTAACGACTAGTACTAGTATACTTGTTGCCTCTGCCCCCTCTTATAAGGTGGATGATTATCCACCCTCTTCTCATGATAATGATGACTGGACCATTGTCTCAAAGCCTCTTAAAAAAATGAGGGGCAGTCAAATACACAATAGTGCCCCTATTGAAACTCGTAATAAGTTTGAGCAATTGATTGTATCAAATAATGAAGTGCTAAATGATTTATCTTCTGCATCACCCTCTGTTGATAATAATGGCTCAAAAACACTTTTCAATCAGGAGTTAATGCCCATGAATACTTGTCCTAGTAAGTCTCAAGCTACCAAATCAATACCTATTAAGTTAATCGCTCCAGAGTGTGTTAAACAATCACCTGTTTCTGATTCTTGTACCCCTACTGTCTCAAAACAAATGTTAGTCCTGGGAGATTCAATCATTAAGCACATTGACAGGGCGGTATGCAATAGTGACAAGAGCAACCGCACTTGTTCTAGCTTCCGTGGGGCCAGGGTATCTGACATTACCTCCATGATGCCTAAAATTTTACAAAATGAGGGGGAAAATCCATTGGTTATCATACATGCCGGTGTAAATGATATAAACAACACCCCATTTAATCAGTTACAGCATGTCTATGTGGTGTTATGTAACCTGTTACTTAATAGGGGATGCTGTGTATGTATATCTGAAATTCTATCTGTCCCGAGAGCAACATCTACCATGATGCAGAAAATCAAAGCCCTAAATGAATGGCTGAGGAAGTGGTGTTTTATTTATTTATTTATTTATGAGTTTATGAGATTTACCATGAAGGCATACTGAGCAACATGCTCGATTCCAGATGCGACCTGGGTAAGGATAAGCAGGATATACCCTGTATTACCCACTGGGAGTCATTTTCAGATCATTCTTCCTTGTTTTGCTGGGACGGTTTACATCTCAGTCGTAAAGGTAGTACACTTATGGGGAAAAGTATCACTAAAATCATAAATCATTGCTTAAACTAAAAACAATGGGGGAGAATGGGTCTATTCCCAAGTCTCTGAATATTTACTAAAATATTATTACAACTAAATGTAAATTCCTAGCTTTGAATGCAAGATCTTTAAATCAACTGAAATTAGCAGAACTCAAAGCCAAATGTAAAACTTTTAATATAGGTGTGGTGGGAGTAACTGAAACTTGGTGGGACGCATCCTCAATTTGGACCAGAGAAATTCCAGGTTATAAGTTATATCATAAAAACAGATTAGATAAGCAAGGCGGTTGAGTTTGTATGTACATACAAAATGATATTCCTTCTTTTGAAGTGTGTTCTCCCTTTCCTTTGGAAAGTATATGGGTTAAAATCTTATTGAAGGAGCAGTCCTATATAACTATTGGTAACATCTATCGACATCCATCTGCAAATTCAGATTACACAACTGATATGTTTAAAGACCAGGGAGGAACGGGTACTGGATGTGGTCCTGGCAGACAGTGACCAGATTGGGGGTCTGGAGGTAAGGGACCCATTGGTGGGGAATGACCATGCCACGGTCTGGTTCTGCCTGGACCTAGGAGGGCTAGAAGGCTGAACAAAGATGGAGGTAACTGACTTCAGGGGGATGGATTTTAAGAAAACAGGAAGGATCCTTAAGGAGCATTTGGATGTGATTGGGTCAGACAAGGACACTGATAGTAGGTGGGAAATCATCAGGAGAGGGGTGTAGGATGCTATCAGCACCTGTGCAAGAGTAAGACAAAAATGCAGTAGGGCCCGAAAATCCTGCTGGTGGACCAGGGAGGTCCAGGAGGTGGTGCGGGGAAAGAAGGCAGCCTATAAGTAATTCAAGTGCTCAAGGAGTGAAAGGGATCAAGGGGAGTATGAGCTGATGGCTAGAAGGGCCACTAGGGTGGTGAGAGTGGCTAAGACAAGGAAGGAGCAGAACCTGGCCAGGGAAATTAGGAGAGGGAACAAGGGGTTCTTTAGATACATTGGGGAAAAATGAATGGTGAAGGGGTAGATTAGCAGGATTAAATCAGGGGATAGATGGGCACACGGCCTGGGGGAGCAGGCTGAGGTACTAAATGTGTACTTCACCTCAGTTTTCACCAAGGAAAATGGGGGCACTGCATCATACATGGGAGGAGACAGAGATACTGAGGAGGGGGGACCCTTACTGATTGGTGGGTCTGGGAGAGGGGATCACTGGCAGGAGGGAGGGCTAAGCAGGAGAAGAGGTACCGGAAGTGGAAATCACAGCAGAGAGACTGAGGGAAGCCCTCAGCTCCCTTAAGATGAAGAAAGCACTGGGGCTGGATAAATTACATCCCAGAGTGCTGAAGGAACTTGCGGATGTCCTGGCAAAACCCCCTGGTGGAGCTTTTCACCATCTCTCTGAGGACAGGGTGGGTGCCCCAGGACTGGAAGGTGGTGCATATAGTGCCTATCCACAAGGGGGGATCAAGGGAGGTGGAAGGGAACTACAGGCCTGTAAGCCTGACATCAGTGGTGGGCAAGGTGATGAACATCATTGTCAAGGAGAGACTGGGGGGGACCTGGAAAAGTCAGGGTGCCTGGATGATAGACAGCATGGATTCATCCCAGGGAAATCGTGTCAGACAAACCTTGTGGAGTTCTATGACTGGGTGACAAGTGCCTTGGACCTGGGTAGACCAGTGGATGTCCTCTTTCTAGACTTCTGCAAGGCATTTGACTCTGTTCCTCATGTGGGCCTGTTGGATAAGCTGGGAGAAATGGGGGTGGGGAACCAGATAATCAGATGGATAGGCAATTGGCTCCAGGACCAGACCTAGAAGGTTGTAGTTGGTGGGATAGTCTCATCCCCAAGGAGAGTTATTAGTGGGGTCCCACAGGGATCAGTCCTTGGGCCCCTCCTGTTCAATGCCTACATCTCTGACATAAGGACAGGAATCAGGAGTGAGACGAGTCTCTTTGCGGATGACTCAAAACTGGGGGCAGTGGTGGATGGGGAGGAGGGGAGAGTGGCCCTACAGGGGGACCTGGAAGCTCTGGAAAGATGGTCTAGAAAGTGGAAGCTGAGGTTCAATGCAGGGAAATGCAAGGTACTCCACCTGGGGCAAAAACCCGGGCCAAGTGTACACCATGGGGGATGCTACAAGTCTTGATGGCTGAGAGGGACCTGGGGTGGTGGTGGATGTCAAGATGAACAACTCTGAGACTTGTGGGAGGGCAGCAGCAAGGCCAACAGGATGCTGGGATGCATCACTAGGGATCACCTCCAGAAGGAGGAAGTGATACTCCCTCTGTATAACTGCTTGGTGAGGCTGCACCTTGAGTACTGCATGCAGTTTTGGAGGCCACACTTAAAGAGTACATTAAACTCCTGGAGAGGGTCAGAGGAGGGCAACAAAATGATTTGGGCTTGGGGACAGGACCTATGAGGAGAGGCTCGAACAGCTAAATATGTACACATTGGAAGAAAGAAGGGACTGGGGGGACATGATAGAGGTCTTCAGGTACATGAAGAGGGTAAATAGCAGAGGAACAGTCAGGGTTCTTCAAAAGAAGGAGGAGGGGGCCACTAGAGGGCATGGGTGGAAGCTGGAGGGGGGAAGATTCAGGCAAGAAAGAGGGAGGTGCTACTTCACTGAGAGGGTAGTGGAGCCATGGAATGCACTGCCTGGGGGACTGGTGGAGGCAGAGACAGTGGAGGGGTTCAAGAGGGGGTGGGACAGGTACAGGGGAAGGGTTCTGGAAGCAAAATCCAATGCAGCAAGAATATCCGGAACTAGGAAGGGAGAAGCCAGACAAGGTGAGGGGGGCAGCAAGGTCACCACTCAGGGTGGGGGCTGACCAAACAAGCATACACGAAAGACCGTTAGGCCTATTCTGCTGGCATTTTAGTATGTTAGTAAAGAAATTGAAATTTTTTCAGAATCTCAAGATACTGTAGTATTTGGTGACTTTAATCTCCCTCATTTTAACTGGGACTCATTCTCAGGACAGTCCTATGCCGAGAAAGGACTAATAGATTTGATAGTTAGTACCGGATTACAACAGCTTGTTACTGAACCCACTCAAGGTACTAATATTTTGGATCTATTATTTACTAACATAGAGCAACAAATTAGCAATTTACAAATTTGGGATCCACTTGGGACCAATGATCATTCATCTATTCTTTTTGAAATTTAACAGTTTAAAACTACACAAAGGAAGTTATACTATACAAAAAATTATAAAAAAGCAAATTTTTCTAAAATCAATGAAAACTTGCAAAACATAAACTGGGAATCTAATCTTCTTAATTGTACAACACAACAAGCTTGGGACTTTTTTAAAAAACATTGTACATTATTTGGAAAATACCTTTATTCCATCTAAGAGGAAATTTAATAATAAAGGACAAATTCCCCGTTGGTTCAACAAGTCAATTAAAAGTCAGATTAAAATAAAAATAAAACTTTTTAGGAAACTTAAGAATAGTTCTGTTCCATTTAAAACTACTCTATTACAGAAATACAGACTATCTGTGAAAAACTTAAAAATATTCAACTAAATTGGCAAAAAATATGCTAAAATTTACACTAGCTCACACAAAAGACTGTCACAAATCTCTTGTCTCCTAAATAAATAGTAAAAAAGGTGTATCAAGGACCATTGGTCCCATTATAACCAATGGCTCTTCTCTATCTGATATAGAAACCTTGAATCTCTTTAATAAGTATTTTTGTTCTGTCTTCTCTCAAAAATCACTTATTATTACATTTATAGTTCACCACATAGATTATCATAGGTTCTATCCAACTGACATTACACAGGCTATCAAAAAACTGAAAAAAATACTAGTCCGGGCACAGACGGTATTCATCCATGGTTTCTGATCGAAACCTCTATAAATATTTCTATACCTTTGACAATTATTTTCAATAAATCCTTACAAGAAAGCATTGTACCAAATGATTGGCTTTCAGCAATAGTTACTCCCATATTTAAAAAAGGCAATAGAGGTTCTGTGCAAAATTATCGTCCAATTAGCCTGACCTCAGTGGCTGGTAAATTAATGGAACGAGTAATGAAGTCTCTAATAGATCAAGATTGTAAAAAAATAGGAATTTATGATTCAAATCAGCATGGGTTTACTCCCAAGTATTCCTGCACCACCAATCTGATATCTTTTTACAATAATATAAGTACTCTACTAGATGTGGGTATCCCTACTGATGTAATTCTTTTGGACTTTAGTAGAGCTTTCGATAAAGTCTCACATGAAAAACTCATTACTAAAATGCACAATCTAGGTTTGTCACCTGATATTGTCAACTGGACTTTAAACTGGTTGACAAATCATTCTCAGAATTAATGATATCTTGTCTGATTCGGGTAGTGTGAAATGTGGTGTACCACAGGAGTTGGTCTTGGGACCAACATTGTTTAACCTCTTTATCAGTGATTTACAAACAGGGCCAAATAACTTCATAGTTAAATTTGCAGATGATACTAAATTGGGGGGCAAGTTTAATAATCAAGAAAATATTTCTGCATTAAAGAAGGATTTGGAAAAATTAACACTTTGGGCAAATGAAAATCATATGCAGTTTAATCAAGACAAATGTTTAGTAGTGCATTTTGGTGTAAATAATCCAAAAATGATATATCATATAAGCGGACTACCACTTCACTCATCAAATTGTGAAAAAGATTTAGGGATGTATGTTAATAATAAACTTACATCAAATGATCACTGTGTTAGAACTGCTTGCATGACCAACAGACTTTTGAGGCAAATAAAATGCACTTTTGTTAATCGCACTGAACAATGCCTTATTCCATTGTATAGGGCATACATTAGACCGTATCTAGGCTATGGCACCCCTTTCTAGAATCCAAACCAAAAAAAAAAGACATAGCAATTCTTGAACAGGTTCAAAGGAGAGTAACTAGAATGATTCCAAGATTAACAAACTTGGATTATCAGAACCGATTAAAAGCTACTGGTCTCTTCTCTCTTGAAACTAGAAGATTAAGAAGTGATATGCTTGTGGTTTTTAATTTAATAAATTCACCAGATCTAATGGAAAAATGTGGTCTAACACTCTCCCAAAGGAGACATGTTCCGAGACTGCATAATAAACAGCTTGAAGTAAAAACTTACAAAACCAGCAAAAGAGGAAACTTTTTTCCAATAAGAGCATCCACTGTATGGAACACCTTGCCACAAGAATTGGTATAGGCAACTAGTGCCACTGTCTTTAAAAACAAATTAGATGTTTGGTTGAGGGATAATAGATAAATAATATCCCACATAGTGTGGGGAACAGTCTCGATGGGCTCTGGCCTTCTTCTGTTCTTTCATACCAAGTAATACCAAGTAACACAATGGACGTGACTTTCTGTGCAGAGATTCATGAATGGTCAGGTTGCGGCCATCTGCAAGCCACATCACAGATCTCTCCCTGCCAATGTTATAACAAAACTCTGCACCGCAGACCTCTGAGGAATGAGTGGCAAGTGTCATCTTGCCATTCAGGGATCTGTACTGACAGTTGGCACTGTATTGTCCTAATCCCTTTCTTTTATTTGTTTGCAGTTCTCTCCTCTGTCTCTGTTGCTGTGTCCTCACCCGCCTGTTCTGTGGACCTCTGATGAATGAGCAGCAGGAGTCATCTTGCCGTTCAGAAGTCTTTGCTGGCACTCAACACAGTGTTGCCCTATGACTTCCCCATGAGCAACTTCCCCCATGTGACAATCTCTGCTGGCTATCTTCCATAGCCACACACAAACCCAGCATGAGACCACGAGCAGCAGTGAGACAGACTGAGTGTATGCACTGCAGGGAGAGAGACAGCATCTGAGAGGCAGAGGACAAAGAGACAGCCAGACAGACAGCAGCAACTCTGCAATGAGGGATGTGCCAGTCCTGCTACCAAAGTAAAAGAGAGCAGCACTGGAGGGACCAGCAGCCAGTTATGTACATCCCAGTAATCCCACTACCCACTGAGTGGCTGCACAGAAACAAGTTTATAAATCAGTGCAAGTGGGAGCTCAGACACAACGAACAGCCCTTCTGGTTAGAGTGTCCATGTGGCTGCCTGTTTCCTACTATAAATCTATGCTGCAATGGCTCAGGAGTGTTGTGTGACAGTGACCACAGGCTTGCAGAAAGATACATCTCCCTACATGCCATCAATGTGACTTTGTCCTTGGTGAGAAACAATCAGCTGGAAGTGTCAGGTATGTCAGTGTACAACAGGCTGTCTCACTTCATGGCCCCCCCCTCGGCATCGCTCCTAGTCCCAGTCAAAGACAGTATCAACGGAGCATGAAAGGAATGGTGGCAGTCTCCCTAGTTACTTAAATCCTGGGTTTCAATCACAAGTTCTACCATCCTTCCTTTCTGTCTCTGTCTCTGTGGCATGCATACAGTGTCCTGGTGATCCTGACACTGAAACAGCATGATAGACAGAGACAGACGCACACAATTCTGTAGTGTCCTCTGTCACTGTATCCATGTAGTATGTAAAGAAAGCAGAGCAAAAACAGTCAGGAGACATGTGTACAGTGTACCAATCAACGAAGGAGAGAAAGAGAGGGGAGGGAGAGGGGAGAGAGAGAGGGGGGGCACACACAGAGTAAGAAAGATGTCTTGTATTGTGGGGTGGGGGTGTGCCACAATAATGGTACTGGGCACTGTAGCACACCCTGTTATACACAAGAAATATCACATATCATCTCACTAGTGTCTGTGTGACATTTCTATGTGCATAACTGCACCACAGCATGCATTATTTGTGATGGACTATTTTGCAATGTGGCAGGATACACTACTTTTTGATATTTAAACAACAAAAAAAAAACATGCTTTCTGCATATTTCTTTGTTATTTAAACATGATCCATGTTATAAGTGCAAAAAACCCACTCCAGGGTGTGCAGTTTGTGGGGATAAATCACCATCCTGGGTGCTGTGAAGATACTCGGCTAGCGGTTTCATGCCTCACAATCCACCCCAGATGTTAGTTCCCAATAAACGTACACCCTGCTGTGGGTTATTGTTTACTTAGAAAATGGGCTTTTTATTTGGAGGCATTTGATTGCCTGGTACCCTTGCCGGGGGGTACATTAACTTTCAATAGATGCCCACCAAATAAAAAGTCCAGGACCAAACCTGCCTCATGCCCAGCCAAGTATCATTGTGCTCATGTTGCTTCATCATTGGCTGAAGCACCAGGCACACAATTTAAATCAGCCATCATTTTTTTTCTTGTCGGGTGACCAGGTCTGTCACCACAAAATCAAATTTTAAGTGAAACAAAACTGAATTTTTTCCCTCAGGTAACAATCAAGATGCCCAGCTGCTGGCTGCCCCACCCCCAGCGAGTTAATAAGAAACGTAATGTACAAACAAAAGAACAGTCCTGTTTGCCACCATGCGCCCTGCTCCCCCACCCAACTCATCTCGGGGACTCGGTGAGCAATCCAATAGGGCATTTAAACACAATGAAAAGAACAGTCTTGATTTTTTTTTTGGTAATAATTAAAACTGCTGCTCTGTCCCTACACTGTACAGAAGATTACAGCTCCCATAGCTCTTTCGAGTCTCTGATCCACAGGAGCAGCTTGTTACTGTATTGCTCAGTGGGCAGTGCTACTGTAGACAACTTTCCCATCTTGCTCACCCTGCCTCAAACCCCACTTCAGTCACTATCCCCATCGCTCCTGTTATACAGGATGGAAAAAAAATAAACAAAAGTTGTACCTGAATAGATTGCTGAGATTACTGCCATTACTTAACGTCTCCCATTCCTGATGTCAGGCTGTTCCACACAATCTAAGCTGCTGATGGACCGCGCACCCAACCGCTCTACATCACTTTTCCCAGTTCACTGCTGACAGTAATTTAAACAGGGCAGACATTGTTTCGCTCAGCCATAAGACCCTGCCCAATCGTGGTACTGTCCTTCAAATGTAAAGGGATGTAAACTACCATAGAGGTAGCAGGGCTTGAAGTGAGTGATGGCTGAAACTGCAGTTTCAAAAACGGTAAATGGACCACTGAGGTAGCTGGAAGTGATGGCTAAAATACAGGCAGCTTATCGGTAAATTGGTAAACAGAGAGCTAGGCTTGAGGGAAGGTAAAAATGATAAATTAGAGCTTACGGTATCCCCTTGTCTTCATGAAGTACAGAAAACAGATTGGTGGGGGGATTGAAGACAACCACACTCTGGAGTGTCCAGTAGTACAAAAGTTCATAGCTTATGCAGGCAGAGGAACTATTTTATTACAAAACTAATAATAAACTAACTTCATTAACAATTTATTTGATTTTATATATTTTTTTTACAGTGCCCATTTTCTAAGCGCAATAATACCCTCCATGGTAGGCGGTATGGGCAATGCCAGACCTTCTAGGGGCTCATTACGCCCCTGGATGGTCTGGTATTGCCCAATACTGCCTATCCTGTTGGGTATTATTGCTTGATTAAACAATGAGTAAAACAATTCAGAGATCTGACTAGGGAAAATGAGGTACATGACCATGCATTAATAGAGCATCCTGGAATGCAGCTTAATCACATGTAAATATACTTCTGCAGTGTTTTTTAACACAGGTTCAGCAGTCATTTTATTTTTCCAAAAGGAACCCCTCTTTCATTTTAATACAATGAAAAACCTGTTAACATTAATGTGACTCAGCCATAATGTAAATCAAACCAGGGAAAATCTAGACATACAGTACTTGTGTGTATAATTATTTTTAAATTTAAACTTTCTGACCAATCACACTGTTTCTTTCATTGCACTGACTGCCTTCTAGCAGTCCCAACTTGTGCAGAGAAAAGCTCCCTCCCTGCCCCCCCAAAACACACACTCTCACTCCTTCACATGTAGCATACTCTTCCTGGCCATCTCACCAGCAGTCCCTCCCTGCTTCCCACACAAACATTAATATTCACATTTCTGAAAAAGAACAGCTAGTCACTTGCTGCTCACTTTGAATAGAAGAAGAAAAACAAACATCACTCGGTCACTCTTGCATTTCCAGCCATCTCCCTCAATACACACTGTCTGTTCGGCAAATTACCAGCCCAGTTAAATTAGGCAGGGTGTGCATTTTGGTGAGCTTAAAGGTGAGACAAAGAAGAGGGTATGCACGTTTGGGCTCAATAAGCCATCTACGTTCCATTAGAACCTCACAGTGGTGCCTCTGTGGCAGTGTGCTGGTGGCAAAGCAAATCATTTTGTTGTACCCCAGATTTAGTTTGCAAGTCTCATCTTCTCTTAGGAAGTGTAATACTGGGGCACCATAGACAAGTGTGGGAAGCAGGGTACTCCTTACAATTCAAATTTTTGAGTCCAGTGCCAGAGAGTTGCCCAGTCTATAAAGAAGGCCCAGTTTCTGTGGAATTGTTTTGGTTATGGAACTCACATGTCCTTTGAAGGTCAGGTCCAGATCTAGTTAAACTCCAAGATGTTTCACTTTGTCTATCACATCTATCTGGAGACCATCAATTGTAATTAGTTGGAGCAGGTGCTGCCTATTAGCACCTATGTGTTTGAGCCCAAATAGTACAGCCTTAGTTTTCTCATTATTCATTACCAACAAATTGGAGGCAAATCACCTTTCTAGGGCTTTAAGACAGGTGGAAAGGACATCAGCAATTCTGCTGGGGTTAGGATTAGTCCAGTAGGCCACTGTGTCATCTACATACATCAATAGGTTCCCCCATATCACAGTTTGGCGGTTTACCCATAGCGCTTCGACAGCACTAACACTGACATCCTCTACCACGACAGCTATAATGCTGAATGTTGGCATTGTAGCCATGGGATGTCAGCACTCACAATAGAAGAGCTGCGCCCCTTAACCCCCCTTGTGGAGGGCTGCACCCTCCACTCCCCCCAGTCTCTAGGATTCTAACTCCAAGTCAGAGTTGGAGTGGGAGGGGGGACACCCAGTGAGGCAGTCTCGATCGCTGCATGGACCATCACAGTGACAGGCAGATTTTGCCCGGTTTCAGGCACTGTGGTGGTCTTCATGGTTGAGGATTCACTTCAGTGATGGTATACGAGTTTTGTCCTATATTATTAAGAAAGAGAATACCAGAGGACCTAGTATAGAGCCCTGGGGGACTCCATCTGTGACTGTTAGGCAACTGGAGCAGACACACTTCCATTTCACCTTTTGCAATCTATCAGCTAGATAGTTGGAGAACCAGGAGAGGGTGAGATTGTTGAGCCCTAGGAGCTCAAATTTCCCAAAGATCAGCCAGTGGTTTACCAAATAGAATGCCTTGGTTAAATCAATGAATAGGTCTCCTGTCACTGACCTTCTGTCCATTGCATTCAGGACATCACAGGTAAGCTTGACAAGTGCAGTATCTGTGCCACGGCATTTCCTAAAGCCATGAGCTACATGATTTAGCCGCATTTCTAGTTGTTCACACTTTAGGCAAGGCAATGCAAATGTTATTAAGCATTCTAACCAAAGGCTCAGGGTGCTTTACAAAGACATGCTGTTTAAAACACAAAGAGGTACATAATAAGCAGCTTTTCGGATTCCATGCGATATGCCAAATCAAGCCAAGAGCTTTTAGGCTCTCCTTTAAATACCTCCACCAAGGACAGTTCCTCTGATGGAATGGCAAGGAGTTCCACATTGTCAGGACCACCAACAAGAAAGCATTACTAAAAAAATCTTCTCCCAAGCCTGTGTGCACTGCCCAAGAAGCCTGGTGCAGAGAGGGAGTAGCAAACTCCCAACACAGTGACTAAAGACACTAGTTACTCGGCACTCTTCATGTGTAAATCACCACCATTGACAAGGACAGTTCCAAAACGTTCAACTTTTATTGTTGCTGATAGCAAACAAGTAGAAACATACTGTTTCTACCTCCACTCACTACTGAATGAATTCCCTAGTGCTTTGACCAAGGCGTGGTCTTCCTTAAGGGGCAAGGATAATTCAGATTAGCCCTCATTATATAGCAAACTCAACTTAGAACACCTGGACCTCCTAGTGTTCTTCTTAGCCTACCACAGGCTATTCACCTTTTTTAAGTGGCTCTGGAGAGCTTCAAACTTGTGCCTTTATAAGTTCTTAATATATAACAAAAATCTTTGTTTCTTTTTTGAATCTTACAATAATTTCAAACATTACTACAAATATTACTATGACAAAACATAAAAAACTTAAAAAGGACAAATAATTTGGAAAAACAATTATGTGACAGTGACTTGTGACTACAAACCCCACATTTTGTGCTTGATCAATCCATTTCTTCAGATCTCTTACTTTCAACATAATTTTTGTTAAAGCTTTTGGATTTTGTAAGTAATATGGGGATAATTAATCTAGTCACATAGAACTCCATAAAGATTTTAGAAATACTTATAGTAATATTTAAGGGAACATAGATATTTTACATCATAATATTTCAATATATGCAAGCCTATTAAAGGTCAGAGTAAGCTTCAGAACCATTTTAATTTCTCACAAAATTTTATGAACTTCTCAATAATCTGCAATTTGTGTCAAAGTTATCCTGTGAGTTCAGCGGCCATGATTGGGCACCTACCAAAATGGCGACTCAATAGCTGCAGCTTACACCACAGCAATGAGGGTGGGTGACCAGATGGGGGCATACATACACTGACATCCTGTCACTATATGTATACATGCATGGGGGAGCAAGCACACTGAGAGTGTTGTGGGGAGGGAGGGAGGGATTGTGAGGGATGGTGCTGTGGTGAGCTGCTGAGCTGCTCCCATGGCATGGTGGGTGGGTTCAGGGCTGAGGGATGAATGGTGCTGGTTTTAGGTTTGGGGACAAGTGCCTTTTGTTGCACCTGGACTGAAAATTTTGGGGGGTGTTTTGTACCCCCCCGGCATGCTCCTCCCTGGAGTTGAGAATCCTTAAGTAGGGGGGTGTGGGGGGTGCAGCTCCCTGCATTTACATTTAAAATCAAAATCCCAGGTGCACTTTTGCTGTGCACTGGGGACTGCATCGACGGAATATTTTTTTGGCGATTTCCATTCACCGTAACGATGATCTCTATTCTGTGATTGCCGTTATCACATAGATCCAATATTGTACACCCTAGTTCTTTAGAAAGGGTTTGAGGTCCCACTTTAAGTTAAGACCCTTTGGCTGTATAGTATTTAGTGTAAAAATCCAAAAGCTTTCATGTTGGAGAAGGGCATTTAATCTGTCCCCACCCTTGGGATTTCTTTCCATCCTTTCTATTGTCGTGTGTCTTGTTCCCTCAACCCTATCATTATGTTTTTCTGAAAAATGTTTAACAAGGCGTTTGTTAGTAAGGCCACTGAAAATCTGACAGAAATAGACTATCTAGACTTAACATTACTAGTAGATGACAACAAAAAAGTACAAACTAAAAACTTCAGAAAAAACACTGCCACAAACAATGTACTGAGGACTGAGAACTCACGTTTCTTTGCATTAATAAAATCAATACCATGCAGGCAATTTTAATACTGTGCAGGAATTGTTCACAAGTTGAAGAATTTGAGAAACAGGCATCGGAGATGTATTCATGATTTAGAGTAAGGGGCTACAAAAAATACACTCTAGATTTAGCCTTGGATAGGGCTGGAAACAAGGATAGAAATACATGCCTGATGCTTAAAGGTAAAAGTGGTAGTTGGGAACTAAACAGAACACTTGAAAAGCAACCTGTTACTTTTGTAGCACAGTTTAGTAAGCAGGCTAATAAAGTAGGAGCAGTAGCAAGAAAGTATTGGTCTATTCATTTCAAATGACCCAATTCTATCTGAAGAACCTGGCAGATATCCAAGAATTTCCTTATCAAAAGCAGAGACAATAAAAGATAACATTGTCCACAGCAGACATAAATCAAATATGGAGAAGCATAGAATGTAGTCACCCCCACCCCTAACAGGAATGCTTAAATGTGGAAAGTGTAGTGTTTATGAATTCTGTAATCAAGAAAAAATCCCAAAGGTGAACGGCTGTGAGAACAACATCAAGATCAAAAATTTTGTAAATTGTAATAGCACTTATGTGGTATATACTATCTGGTGTCCCTGCAACCTGATCTGTGTGGGGAGAACAATACAGCCTGTGAAACAAAGAGTGCAAGAGCACATAAGGAACATTCGGGCTGGCCTTATTAACAAACCCTTTGTTAAACATTTTTTAGAAAAACATAGTAATAGGGTTGAGGGAACATGACAATAGAAAGGGTGTAAAGAAAGCCCCAAGGGAGAGGATAGATTAAATGCCCTTCTCCAACATGAAAGCTTTTGGATTTTCATACTAGATACTATACAGCCAAAGGGTCTTAACTTAAAGTGGGACCTCAAACCCTTTCTAAAGAAATAGAGACTGCAGTTTCGTTGGTCTGTAGATCCTCTAAAAAAAGGAAAAATATGATCACAGCCACAATCCTGCATACCACTTACTGTAGACTCTTTGACACAAATTGCATATTATTGACAAGTTCATGAAATTTTGTGATAAATTACAACTGCCTGTTCTGTAGCTTATGTTGACCTTTAATAGGCTCTTATATATTGAAATATCATGATGTAAAATATCTATGTTCCCTTAAATCCACTCTTATTTAGTCTATTTATAAACTCACTTCCTGTTGCCTGCCCAGCAAAAATTTGCTTTATTTATTTATTTTTTATTTAGATTTTGTTGACCGGGTAAGTGCACTAGATAAATCCTGCCTATTTTCAGGCACGACCTGGGGGAGGGGGGATACAGATGAATGCCAACTGACCTTGAACCAGATTAAGCTGATAGTGGTATTTTTAGAGA
Organism: Neoceratodus forsteri; assembly: GCA_016271365.2. Classification (NCBI taxonomy): domain Eukaryota; kingdom Metazoa; phylum Chordata; order Ceratodontiformes; family Ceratodontidae; genus Neoceratodus; species Neoceratodus forsteri. The sequence goes on along the minus strand of JADMNL010000035.1, from coordinate 108,066,132 downwards.
ATGAGGGAAATTTGGCCAGGACACCGGGGAAATTCCCCTACTCTTGCTTCCTGTGAGCAGAGGGAACCTTTTTCATGCAGGACCAAGATGGCTGCTGTCCCAGACCCTGGAGGAGGTGGAGATGACTGCATTACTGTCAGTAGAGGGGAAACCTATGGCCGAGGAAATGGCCAGTCCAGATCTGCAGTTGGAGAGAATGGAGGCGTAAGCTCTACAGGGGTCTGAATTACCTCAGTTAGTGCAAAGTATGGAAATGCAGCACTTGGTTGAAACCTTGTTACACTCAGATGAAGAAGGAAATACTACTACAGAATTTTTAACAGGGGATCTTACAGCTAACCCAACAAATGAGATAAAGGCCACGAGTTCTAAGGATACAGTTGAAAATGCTGAACAGAATTTACGTTTATTTCTACAAAAGGAGGAATTGAGGCACGCTCAGGAAAAAGCCAAGTTGCAAGCTAAACTTGAGGAAGTAACATGTTTGGCTTTAAGCACAAATACAAATGAGAAGCCGGTCAGGGAACCCTCTGATGCAGCAAACTCAAAGGCCCAGCTGGAGCAGGGTGAGTCAGTCACAGTTGTTAATCATTCCTCTACTGTCTTTGAAAAAGTAAAAGGGGAGAATCAGTTGGCTGGCAGTTTAAATGTAGCAGTCTCAAACGTGTGCCTACAGCCGATCCCCTTAGTTGAACGAACTGGAATTAGTAAGGTTGCCGAGATACCTATCACTCAGAATAACATTAAAACTGTTGATACCACCCTTAAATCAGGGCATTTAATGCTGTCAAAAACCTTGGGGTTTGTGGCCTTACCTGATGGTCAAGTGGCTGTCAGATTTCAGACAAACAACTTGGAAACACAAGCTACGGCAACGCATTTTTCTTTTACAAACTTAAACAAGTTCAGCCAAAAAGAAATGCAGGAAGATAAAAGGCTAGCACAAACCTTAGCACACAGACATTTAAATATGAAACCTTTACAAACTGTATCAGTACCAACTCTCAAGACAGCTGAATTGCAAGATACAGCCTGGACTCCGGGTGGAGCACTGTCCCGGTCAGGTTGGAAACAAAACCCTGCAGGGATTTGGGTACCAGATCTGCAGTGGGACAATCATTTATCATTCACTCCTTGTTCATCGACTTGGACTCCAGGACATGGTTTAGAACAAGCAGAAGTTACTCTTAAAAACCAAGAGATGCAAGATTCAGAACAAACAGATGTTGTTGAAGCGGCCATTGAAGTACATTCTCCAACAGGGGGAACTGACACTGCTAGACAGGTTGAAGAAATCCCGATAACTAGTGCATATCCTGAGATTGAGCACAATTTGGATGAATCTGCTAATAAACAACCTCTGCTTTCAGAACTGTTTGCAAATATAAAAAAAGAATCAGCTCCTAGGAGGAACGCGGTGAGAATTCAGTATAAAGGGGGCACGGAGGACAGACCAGACAGGCATTTTGTAGGAAAAACATTATTGAAAGACTCTTTAAGGTTTTCCGCCCGAGAGGTGTTTGCCTTCATAAACATCTCAGGGGAGGACAATTTCGACATAAGTTTTCGATCTGCTCACTTTTTAGATCTCTTTTGGGAAAGGTATGCCCAGGTAAAATACTCCCCTATCTGGTCTCCTTTTGTGGTTATCCCACTTTCTAAACCATTGGTCAAATTCATTACGGTAATGTTTCGTAACAAGGGTGTGCATGTAGCAGATATAACATATTGGTTATCCCAGCATTGTGAAATATTAAGTGACCCTGAGGCTATTTTGGATACTGAACTCTTTTGGACTGGGGTTGGTGATATAAGGTTAAACTGTAAAATACAGATTCAGGCATAGTCCATATTCCTAACTCATTTATGTTAGGTAGAGACAAGGGGTGTGCTTTAAGCGGGGCAACCCAGAGCCTGCTACAAATGTGGTTCCCGTACTCATATATCAAGCACATGTGATAAACCTATATGTGGGAATTGTGGGGAGGTGGGACACATTTCCTTTCAATGCACATCACACACTAAATGTGATTTGTGTGACGATGTAGGACATGCATTTAAGGATTGTCCCTGGGCTGCTAAAAAGGTGGCTTGCAATGTCAGTCCTGATCTCCTAATTCATCAAGCACAAGATATAGCTGAGGTACCTGCACAACCGCTACAAAAAGAATCAGAGAAAGAGTCTTGTTCTGAAAGAAGTTTGGGCCAGGTTGCAATTCAGGCTTTAACCACCCAGACTACCATCCCTATCCCTTCCCCCCCCCTCCCCATCCCTCATAAGTTGGAACAACAGGGGTTTCAGCGGGAATGCTTGATTCCAGTGTGTTACAGCGAACCAGCTCAGGATAATGTTCTTGAAGCTTCATCCCCACCTTAGAGGCGTAGATCCTCAAGAAATCAAAGGTCAATTTGTATTACCCCCTCCACTACTCTTCCTTTGGATGTTGTGTTGTCCAAAAATTCTTCAGAGGATGTACAGTCCAAAAACTCTTTTGCAGTGCTAGCACCAGAATGGGGGGACTCAGATATAGACCAAAAGGAAGGGGACAGTAATACTAGGGACCAAGACATGGAAATTCTAAAAGGGTTTGCAGGGTACAAAGGAAAAAAAAAAGAAGGAAAACGAGTTGGTCACCATGAAGGTCTAAAAATGTTTTCATCTGCTGATGCTTAAAATCAGATCAATAAATGTACACAGTTTGTTAAACTCAGGGAAAAGACAGATTGTGTTTGATTAATTGCATATGCTTAATTTGGAAATCTGTTTTTTACAAGAAACTTGTTTTTTTTCTACTCATGATATATGAAACTATCAGAGTGAATGGTTTTGGGGACTATCTTATTGGTCCTTCAGACAGGATACTGCAGACGGGGTGGGGATTGTATTTAACTCTTTTTCTTTTCATCTTCTAAAATTGGTGGATATCCTTCCAGGAAGAGCCTTGCTATTGGATGGGACATGGAAAAATAAGCATTATAGGTTAATTAATATTTACAGCCCACAGACTAAAGCAGGGAGAGTAGCACTGCTGGCGGCAGTCAAACCTTACCTAATGACCACTCAGAATATCATTTTTTGTGGCAATTTTAATTGTGAAATTCCATCTAATGTTAAAACTAGAAAGCCTATGGCTAAAATATATTGCAATTCCAATGCTCTGATAGATTTAATATCCTCAGCTAACTTGATTGATTGCAGTAAATTCAAGGAACGGGGTCCAAACTTTACGTTTAGGAAGGGGAATTTAAAGTCCACTATAGACTATGTACTGGTGTCTAAGGCTTTATCTAGAATTACAATGTTAAATTGTCCAGTTGAATTTTCAGCTTATGCTTTATTAATAGTACAGATATACAATATCCCTGAATGTACATTTTCTGTTACCAGATGGAAATTGAATATTAAAGCCCTGGACAACCTAGGGGTCCAACAAGGAATAAGAGCCATTATAAAGGCAAGATGTTCTGTTTGTTTTTTTTATATATGGATATAGGCCAATGGTGGCTGGACTCAAAAAAAGACTTCCAAGACTGGTTAAAAAAATATGGGAAACATAAGGTGAATGATGATTTTTTAAAGTTTCTCCCCCTTCGACAACAATTATATAAACTGTACACTTGGGCTAATACTTCAAAAATTAATTATTCTGAACAAATCAAGAACATTAAATCGGAAATGTTAGTCTATCAATATGGTAGAGCTAAAACCATGAAAGTATTATTTCAGAATGGGATAAAAAAAAAACAGCGGGCGATTCTTTTCAGGCATGTAAACCTATGAGAGAAAATACAGAAATGACAGCTCTGTTTGATTCTCAGGGGGTGTTGCAAAGTTCAGTTTATGACCTTTTTTCTATCATAAAAGATTATTGGGTAACATTATTACCAGATAGTTATCCCACAGTTCAGGATATTGGGGCTTACCTAAATCATATTCAAATTCCTCCTATACCTTCTGAGCTCTTACACAATGTCACGAGTATTGATTCTTCAGAAATAAAAATAGCAATTCAGAAAATGACATCAGGGAAATCCTCAGGGCTGGATGGTTTGCCCATTGAATTTTATAAAACATTTGAAGTGGAATTATCTGATTGTTTAGCAGTAGTTTGGGGCTATTTTTTTCAAAACTAACAGAATCCCCCCAGTTTTTTTAGATGGTATTCTAATGTGTCTTTATAAATCAGGTGACAGACAGCACATTTCTAATAGGAGGCCTATTACCATACTTAATTTGGATTATACAATTTTTACGCACATTTTAAACAATAGGTTGAAGCTTTTTGCTGATCAGGTTATATCTCCAGCTCAATATTGTAGTTTACCCACACAGAAAATACAATCAGCCCTAATGATAGTGAGAGATGTTATTGAACATCTTTCTCTTTCAGGTAAATTTGGCACTTTAATAACAATAGACCAAGAAAAGGCATTTGATCGGGTTTCCATATATATTTGTTTTCAGTTCTGAAATATTACGGAATTCGAGAGTACTTAATCCAATTAATTAAATTAATTTATAGATCTACAACAGTTTACCTAATTATACAAAATCAAATTATTTATAATTTTAAAACCCAGCTTTGGGTGCGTCGTCAGGGCTGTCCCCTGAGTCATCTTCTTTATGTCTTCTCTTTGGATCCTTTTTTAAGATTTATAACAGATAAACCTAAATGGAAAGGTATTCAGGGACTAGGCTTGCAACCAGCTATAAATGCTCAAGCTTTTGCAGACGATCTCTGCCTGTTTTTTTCAGACATTTCACAATTTCGGAGATTTTCAAACATTATGTTGGATTTTACTAAAGTATCCAACTCTAAAATGAATATAGCAAAAAGTCAAGGTTTATATATTGGGGTAGGATTCCCAGAGGCTCAAATAGTACAGGGTTTATGTATATCCTCTGAATCATTGAAAATATTGGGTTTTACTTTTGGACCCCAGAATATGGCCTTATTTAATTGGGAAAAATAATTTTTAAAAGTTGAAACCAAAGTATCCCACTGGATTTCATGGAGTATGTCAAAAATTAAACTCATACAGATAATAAAAAAAATTCCTGGTCCCACTTTTACTTTATGTAGCTATGTTGTATCCCCCACCAAAACAGTTAGAGGTAAGATTAAATGGTATTTTCTTTCAAATGCTTTGGGGAAACCATTTAAACCCTATTAGGAGGTGTTTTACTTGTTCCCCCCTCAAAAAGAGGGGATTAGGTATGTTAGATCCTACTGGTTTTTTTTTCACACCCTTTTCTTATCGCAAACGGTTAAATGTGGTTTAGGATCATCATCATCACCACAAAGGTCATGGTGTAGATTAAGTTTAGACAGATATTTTAGGGCATGGAGGGCGGTGTCCCCAAGATTAGGGTCTTTTTTACATGTTCCTGATTTTTTTAGATCAGCTGTTTCCAAATGACATATTTGGAACCTCACAAAAAAAGAGATTCAGGTTCAATCTGGGAAGCAACTGTATAAAACTATTTTAGATAAAATCTACCCAGTAGAGCTGAGTTTTAAATTCTGTACCCCAGACTGTAATAAATATATTTTGGCTCAATTAGTAAACCTCAGAATCCCACCTCAGATGTAGGAACACTTGTGGTTATCAGTTAATGGTAGAACCCAGGTAAGGGGGAATGCTAAGCATAAAGCTGTCGAGGAATGGAATTGTCTCTATCCGGATTGTATAAATGTGGAAGAAACCATGGAGCATCATTTATTTTTTTATTCCTATTCTACACAATTATGGGGCTATTTGGCCAAAGTATGGAATATACCTTGGCTTGTTAATTTAAATTATGAGATATGCGTTATAGGCAATTATTCCTTTTCGGACTCCAGCTGCCACTCAGAAACTCTTGCTATTTTTTTTATTGCTTAAAATTTTATCTATGGCAGGCAAGATGAATAGAATGTCTTACGAGATGGTTAGGATCTTTATCTGTGATGCTATGGGTCAAGTATATGTTACTGATACTACACAGACAATGGATAGGCAAGTCCAATGATGGTGGAAAGGTTATTCATGTTTTATAAAATATAAATAAGCTGTTTAGAATAAATTTGTTTTAAATTATTTATTTTGGGGGGATTCTGCTTTGTTTAAATTGGGATTTTAGGGTATGAGCAAACACTAATGGAGAAATGTTATAAGGTATATTATGGAAAGTTTTTTTTAGTTTTTCAAGGAATTTGTTTCTTATTTTATTTACCCTTCTCAAAATATGACTTGTTATATATATATTTTTCTTTCTGTATTATAATTGTTTAATTATGTTTCCTTTCTCTGTTTCAAAAGTTGTTTATTTGGATGTATTTATGATATTTTTCTTCTTAATAAAACTACCCCTACTCTTTTCAACAAGAGCCATGGGATCTTTAACATCCATCTGAACTACCATCAATCCAGGCAGATAGGACCTCGGTTTAACATCTCATCCGAAAGACGACACCCCAGAAGTGCAGCACCCCTCTCATTCTGCACTACACTGTCAGTACTGGGATATTAACCCAAATGCCAGATGTGGGAACTGAACCCACAGCCCTGTGATCTCCCATCCTCAGAGGCAAGTGTGCTACCTACTGAGCCACTGACACTGATTTATGCTGATGATGCAGTCATTTCTGCATCTGGTAGTGACTTCACCTCTATAACCACTGACCTACAGGCCAGTTTTAAATAGCTAGAATCTTGGTTTTCCCATCATAAACTGTTACTCAACTACAAAAAAATAAGTGCATGCTCTTCACAGTGCCACAAAACAAGGAAAAGCATGGGCCCCTACACATAACAAGTCAAAAACATGAGCTGCAGCAGCAGGTCAGCACCTTCAGATATCTTGGAGTATACCTTGATGACACGCTCTCCTTCACAACACACACTGAGCATGTCATCAAAATAGCTAACACCAAACTGGGAATTCTCTACCAACATAGACACTCTATGCCCCTGGAGGCTCTTAAACTGGTTGCATGCATCACTGTGTTATCTACCATTGACTATGGTCTAGTGATCTATGGTGCTGGCTCTGACATTGCCCTGAAGAGGATCATAACCCTCCTCAACAAGGCCTGCAACCTGGTCCTGGGTGCTGACTATCAGAAGCATGCATGTACCTTGTATTTGGACACCGGTTGGCTTTCTGTCCCTCACAGAATCAAATACCAGGCTTGTCTACTTGCCTGAGTCCACCTCCAGACTATACAGCTACACCCAACTAACTGTAAACACCAGAAGTGCTACCAAAGGAGTGTTCCTAGTGCCTTTTAAGTGTACTACACTCAGACAATGATCCCTCTCCTACAGGGGCCCTAAATGGCTTAATGACCTACCTACTGAACTCCTTGGGTCCAACAAAATCAGCCATTTCAAATCCGTACTCCATAATCTGCTGGCACGTGAGACCACCTGCAACTGTTAGCCCTTATCAATGCCACCTGAGGACATTCCACATTCCCAAGCACCTCATACTGCCCTTAAAAGCTTCCCCACCCCTTCTCCCACCCACTTCCCATCTGACAATGCCTTCCTGGTTGCAGCCCACCCAACTTGTATCGCCCTTGTCCTGGATCTGTCTAGACCTTCTAATTCCCCTATGTGGCAATTCCTCACTACCGTAGACAAGTGGTTGCTTTGCCATGCACTCTCTAATCACTCTGCCTGTTTCAGCCCAATTGCACTTAGAAACATGTTCATTGCACTTAGTAACCTGATTATTTGTTATGTAGCCACCAACTGTTTCACTTTCGTATGTTTATTGTTGTCTAGTGTCATCCTTGAACCTCTCTGTACAATGTTTTCACTTACGTAACTCAATGGCTCTGTATTGTGTCACTTGACTTGGAACCTTTGTAAACAAGCCTCTGGCTCAAGGTATTAATCTGAATCATAAATAAACAATTACTATAAGTATTTCTAAAATTAATATGGATTTCCATGTGACTAGATTAATTAGCCCCCATACTACTTAAAAAAATCCAAAAGATATAATGAACACTATGTTGAAAATAAGAGATCTGAAGAAACAGATCGATCAAGTAAAACATGTTAGGTTTGTAGTTACAAGTCACTGTCCCTTTGTTGTTTTTCAAAATGATTTGTCCTTTTCAAGTTTTTTGTGTTTTGTCATTGTAATATTTGTAGAAATATGTGAAATTATTGTAAGATTCAAAAAAGAAACAAAGGTTTTTGTTATATTCGGAACTTAAAAGGGCACAAGTTCAAAGCTATCCAGAACCACTTTAAAAGGTGAATAGCCTGTGGTAGGCTAAGAAGAACACTAGAGGGACAAGTCTTCTGAGTTAAGTTGGCTATATAATGAGGGCTAATCTGAATGATACTTACCCCCTGAGTAAGACCACACTTTGGTCGAAGCGCTGGGGAATTCATTCAGTAGTGAGCGGAGGTAGAAGTATGTTTCTACTTGTTTGAATGTTTTGGAAATCTCTTTGTCCATGGTGGTGATTTGCACATGAAGAGTCCAGAGTAACTAATGTCTTAAGAAAGCTTTATTGCCTGATTGTTTTAAGTGTGCTCCTAAGAGAGCCAACGATAACCCCTTGACTGAGCAGAAAGAACATCTGGGAGTATAACACACCAAGAGATTGTTATACTAGACAAATCCTAAACCATGCATGGCTTTATACTGTATTTTAACAAAACAATCTTCAAAGCAGAGACCACCTAACTGAAAGCTGGTGCAAATGTCTGTATGATGACCCCAAGTTTAACCAGCTGTAGCAGTACATCTGGGTCCAACAATGACTTTTTCAGGCCTGACCTGACTATGGCATGTTTAAGAGTCATGGTAAAGCAACCCACTGAAATGTAGCACCAGATAATCCCTGCATAAATCTGCCCAGGGCCTCCCTGCAGTTCACCAACCACCATGTAATCTTGTGGTCAGAAATTCAACCAGTGGGATAGAGCCCCGTGATCACATTAGGCACTTCCTCTAGAAACATTGGTTGTAGCTCACTCCAGACACCAAGAGTTTCTGCATGCCCATCATCTCTACCACTGCTGACCCAGACAGGCCACCAGTAGAAATCCAGGCTCAGAAGGAGGATGCTCCAGGGAGGCTGAGCCAAACGCATTGCATTTTTCTAGTGAAAAAAAAATCTTCAAACTGCAGACAGGGAAAATGAATGAAATCAAACACAGTTTATTCTGTGTTGAACCAGAAAGCAATAGATCTTCTTCAAAATATGGCCAAACAGTGACAACAAAGTAAAAGGTAATGAAGCGATACACACAGAGGCTCAAAAATGTACAATTTATTTAGAACAGACAAGTTCTCCAGCGCTTCAAAGGAAAACCCTCTTCATCAGGGGGATGAAGAGGGTTCTCCCTCAAAGCACTGGGGAACTTGTTTGTCCTAAATAAATTGTAAGTTTTGGAACCTCCGTGCATATAATTTCATTACCTATTACTCTGAGGGGCAATGAATTAACTTGTCTATATTGCCAAACAGTTGAGCCAGTCTATTTCCCACAGATGAAATAAACCATTACATGAATTTTGACTTGTTCGGGTTTTTTTTTTCACTCTGATAGTCCTATAATGGGACATTTGAAACATCTTGTTGTCCGCCATGCCCACCCTCTTTCAGATATGCTACAGTATTACTCCTTGATGAGGACTTATATGGCAAACCGCTGGTGTGATGGTGTATTTAACTATTTGCTACTGTACATGCAGTCATTTTATTATATACTGTCACATTTTTGAACACCAAACAGATTGGGGTACAGTATCTCATTTTCATGGAGGCCCTTCACATATTACATTACATTGGGCTAATACTGTAGTGATTTGTAGAAATGAAGGTATGCTAGGACTCTTGTCATATATATATATATATATATGGCTGGATATTCAGAGTGTGCCGGGCAGTGGCGCAAGCCTGGGAGCAGCACAACTGGGCTGTGCCAGGGCCAGAACGATGAGCAGGCGATATTCAATGGTGATGTCATGGCTCAACACCATTGAATATGGCATGGTCGGTGCACAGACTGCATATGGTGCATTGGCACTGCGCCAGCGCAAGCCACAGAGATGGAGCACGGGGATGGGCCAGTGCAAGTGCCATTGCACAAGGTGCATCACCAGTGATATTCAGCTGGGGACATTTAAATGAGGCCATAGTCTATTCAAGGTGCAAATGGGGCCATTTGCATATCATTATGGACCCATTTGCATGAGATGCACATGGCGCCCTGCCTAGCAACTGTTGATGGGGGTTTGCTCCCTGGTGTGCTATTGCAGCCCCCCCATATGCCCGATCATGGGCAGCAGTTAGATTGAAAGTGATCCTATGCCCAATCGCGGGCAGTAGTGAGAATATAAGTGATCCTATACCCGATCATGGGCAGTAGTATGCCTAAAGACAATCCTGGTGGTCTAGTGGACCCTCCCTCCCTGTATGCCCAATCTTGGACTGTAGTGTAATGGAATAGAATCCTGGTGGTCCAGTGGAACCCACCCCAAAAGCCCAATCATGGGCCAATGTAATAACTGATGTCTATCTAGTGGTCCAGTGGTACCCCCTCCCCACCCACTCACAAAAGCCCCCCGGCCACGCAGCATCCCCCCATCGGTGGGCGACAGCACCCCACCTGGATACCGCCTGTCTGCCCGCCAAATGACAGCATACAGTATGATCTGTACACCCATTGGGCCACAGTGTGTACCAATGGGCTTGCAGACCATACTGTACTACACAGGTCCAGATCTGTGAATGAAGGCATGACAAGTTTTAAATCATATGTTGGTCTCGGCACAGTAATTTCACAAAGCAGACTGTCTGAAATGCAATAGAAGATAAGCAAAAAGAAGAGAGTATTTCTTATAGAGATTTGCAGTGCCTAATCCCCAATGTTTTCTTCTACCCCATACACCAGCTGGTTTCATTGTGTTGCACTGGGGAGCCTGCCCCTAGTACCAGCAAACATAACAAACACTGAGGTGCCCAGTCCCTAGTGCTGGTACATGAAATAAATGAAACTGCCCCAAATAGTCTTTTTTATACTCCCTGTAAAAAAGAAAACCATCCGTCAATGGCAGTTTCCTCCACTGGTGCACCACTGGTGTTATCCTCACCCCACTGGACCAACCTGCTCAGCACCCACCACCACACACCACCCTCCCCCCTTACTTTTCTATATCTGATACTGGGTGCCCAATCCCTAGCACCAGCTAATACCCTCCACCCTGCCAGTTTTCACTGGGTGACACAGGGAAACCCACTCCCTGTGCTGCCGAACATAACACCACCCCTGGGGTGCCCAATTCCCAGTGTCAGTACCCGAAACACAGAAAACTGCCCCTTGTGGTCTTTATTTACTTTTATATATACTGTAATAAAGAAAACCATCCACTGATGCCTGTTGACACCACTGACACACAGCCACCATTACTCTCCCTCCCTCCCTGCCCCCCACTGTACCCTTCCAGTCAGCACCTAGCACCTACCGCGCACACCTCCTCACCCCCCATTTACCTGCTGAGGGTCCAACACCGTAATCCTCTCTGAACTGGAGACGTGTCTTCACCCTTCAGTACTGGACTGGGAGTTAAAGAAAGCAGTTATGTGGCTCGATCTGTTTCAATCCGTTTTAACTTGTCCTCATAACTTGGTCACTTTTTAAGATTTTTTCCCCAACATTTTTAACATAGCCTTTTTTGGACCCCCGCCTCATGAGCATGTGTGGTAAAATTATGCTACTCCATCCCAAATGGTGATTTCTTGGTTTCTGCACAAAATCATCTTTTAGGCAGGATACGAAAATGATCCCTGCCCTTGTTTATGAGGTGCAGCCATAAGAAGGCAATGTTGAAAATATGGGGGTAAAATCATAAAAAAAAGAATTATGAGAGTACATTGACATTTTTCAATGCACACTCATAATTTTGTGAGTTTTCTATATTTGACCCCATATCTTTGACACAGCCATTTTTTCATACCACCTCATGAACACGATAGCTGTCATTTTTCAAATCCCTGGCAGTGGGTTTTTGCACTTTTGGCACAGAATCACCTTTCAGGCGGGATTTGACCCACCCTTGTTCATGAGGGGGGTCATAAGAAGGCTATGTTGAAAAGTTGGAGTAAAAATATTAAAAAAGAAAAAAGTCTATGAGCATACATTTAAATGTTTCAACGCATACTTGTAACATTGGTAATTATAAATATGTTGGCCCCAAATTTTCAACATAGGCATTTTTTCACACCTCCTCACGAATGTAAAAGCTGCTATTTTTCAAATCCTGGCCAAAATGTGCTTTCACACCTGTGGCATGAAATTGCATTTTGGTCTTTATTTTATAAATGACACCTTTCATGTTCAGGAGATGAGGTCATAAAAAGACTGCATTGAAAATCTTGGTTAAAAGAGTGAAAAAACAACTAAGTTCTGCAGATTTGTTGAATTGTTCCACTGTTTACTCATAACTATTTTTGCAGCTATTTTCCCCTTATGTTCAACATATCTCTTGTGGTACTTGACCTCCTGAACGTGACAAGTGTCATTTCTCAAATCCCCCCGGAATTCGTTTTTATGGTCACAATGTGAAATCACCTTCTGGATGGGATTTTAAAAATTCCATCCAGGTCATAACGACTGTTGGAAATTCTGGATCAAAATGTGGAAGCCCATTGAAAATTACATATTGCCTCTCAGCCTATCCTGGATAAATACAATCTAAATATGTATAAAAGCAAGACACCACTGAAACTGAGATACAGTGGTTCTGATTCTCAAAGCCCCTAATATGAGTCAAGGTGCCTGTGTCAAACAATAAGTTTTAAACGCATTTAAGTCATCTTGAAAATTACTGTCTAAGTTGTCAATACTGCCTTTGTATGTAACTGAATAATTTGTGGTGTTTGTGCAATGTATTTGGAACGATGTTTTAAAATTTTAATAAAAATCTCTGCTGTAAAAAAACTCGTATGATGCTAGTCGCACCTTGCATCAAACATTGTAGCCTGATCTATTCTGAAAAGCATCCTGCATCAAATGTGGGCTGCTGGCACCAAAGGTGGCTCACATCAGTCTTGCACCACTAAACTGACTGCAGCATGGTGCAAGGTGGCCTGCATCTGACACACGCTGCCACGTCTCCTATAATGTGATTCTCAAAACTGTTGCAGGGGAACGTTTCTAAGTACCCTTAGACCAGCAAGAGCTGGTTTAACAGTGCTTAGAATATGTTCCTCTGGAACAGTTGCACAATTTGTGACACTGTGCCATGGGCCTACCCTCTTTGATTCCATGTTAATCATAGCTGCCCTCCGTAGTGGTCTAGTGCCCCCTTCCCTATCCCTGTAAGGGTAAATTTTAAAATGTTTAAATACAGTCACCCTCCCTGTTGATCTACAGGCCCCCCTTCCTGAACCCCATGCAGCCCACATTAATTAATAAATATCCCATCCCCCCTCATAGTGGTATAGTGTGTCATCCCCAATGCCACTGTACTACTTCAATAATAAACGGCACCCTTCCCCAGTACATGCCGCCATAATATTTAAGTAATAAAATGCCTCCCTCCCTGATAATGGATATTGATGTATTATGTAATTAACAGAATGTCCCTCTCCATGATCCCTAATGTTGGTATTGCCCCTAGCCCCCCACCCCACAAGGTAGTGCCCACCATCCAGCTGTACAGTACAGCACTCAATGATAGTTCAATTGGCGCCTGCCACAGAAGTAAGAGGAGGGCAGTGCTGGTGCCGGCTATGTTACAGGATGGGGGGAACTGGGTGGTGGGCACTATCTACTGGGGTGGGGGCTGGGGGGCCACTAGATAACAGGGAAATGGACCTTTTGCTATATCATGGCAATGGCAAAATTGGGGATTGGGAAGGGGGCATTCTATTAATTACATAATACAGTGGCATCCTTTATTGGGAAAAGGGGCATTTTATTTCTGGCAACATGGATCAGGGATGGGTGCCATTTTATTTAAATAGTACAGTGGCATTGGGGATTGGGGTACTATGTCACCAAGAGAGGTACAGGTTATTTATTAATTAATATGGGCAGCATGGGATTTGGAGATGGGGGCCACTAGACCGCAAGAGAAGGCAGCTGTATTTAAACATTTTAAAATATACAATAAGGGGGATTGAGGAGGTGGACCACTAGACTGCCATGGAGGGAGGCTGTATTTAAATATTTTAAACTGTGTGATTATGGGGATTGGGGAGGGGGAGACACTAGACCACCAGGGGAATGGGTCATATTGAATGAACTTGGGGATCAGTGATGTGAGGACCGCTTGTGGTTGTCTCAAGGGCCATCTGGCAGACCCTTCTGGTACACCAGGTGTTTGTCATATGGGAAAGGTTCCCTCAAGTTTGGGGACTTAGTGCCAGTACCCCTCCTGTACCAGAATCTGGTGCAGGGTACCTGGTGCACCATCCATCAGCACAAGCTGCTGTTTGCAGCAGCTTGCGACAATCCTAGCCCCTTTTTGAGAATCAAGCCCAGCATCTCATCTGGTCTTTCCTGGGTAAATATATAGTAAAATGTCTACAAGTAAGACCAAGTACAACAGCAATGCAAGTGGTGAATATTCAGCACTGACAACTGCTTGTTTCAGTGATGCTCCTTTTTTTATAGAGATTTTTATACCTCCTTCTTGTGGGGCTGGCAGTTAGCTCTGAACCCTCCCTCAAAGGGGCTCACTCTCTGGCCCCAGCATTCCCACACCAGTCCTTCCCTTGAAGATCCCTCACAAATTGTTCCTCCATGACAGGGCCGAGGGTGAGGAGCGCTGACTCCTTCCCCATCAGAAACCAACAATTAGACTCTGAGGGTTGGTGCGAGTACAGCCAGACCATCATGGAGCCTGCCAGCTCTAGTTTCCATTTTTTCTTCTCAGACCCTTGCTGTGGTTGCTCACACGCATGTGGAGATAGATCCCTATACTAGCCACTTAGCATCTGCACTATCCTTAGGTCTCCACCCGGGGCAACCCTGCAGTGGGAGTGAGTGAGATCCTGCCCCAGGAGAGGAGTGCTGCCTTATGGCTGCTCAATCCAACTCCTGCTCCCCCTCACACACACACAACCCAGAATGACAGGCTCACTTCCCAAGCTGAGTTACCAGTGCAGCTCAAGATGTGGTGTCCAGTGCCTCAACAGTCAGCACCACAGGGCCAGCTCAGCAGTGCTCCTTTCAACAGCACAATAAGACACTTCTTGGTTTGGGTTGTTATGTAATGACTGTTCTTCCTGATGATGAAGATGCATAACATCCCAGTCCTGTTGTGTCTTATTGCTTACACAATAAAAACAAAATGAAATTAGAAAACAATGATTGCACCATAATGTGGACCTTTGAGGGTTACTTTCTGTTGCCTTGAGCATTTTGGTTCCTTAGACAGTAAACTGGATTTAAACCTAGGTTGCTGAAGAGGTATGATCAGTCCATTAACTTACATAATAGCTAGAACCAAAATGCAATAAAATGGCACTCACCATTACAAGTCTCATTCCGACTGGTGAAAGTAGCATTCCCTGATAGAGACTGATATCCTGGGCTACATTCACAGTAGTAACTCCCAATGGTGTTGTGACACAGTGCATTAGAAGGACAACTTCCTGGTACAAGGCATTCATTAGCATCTACAACAAGAGAGAAATGTATAGAAACATCACACATTGCTCTGCAATGCAACATTTTTTCTTTGATGCATTCACAGGTGAAGCCTATGAAAGCAATACAGACTTGGTACTGCTAGTGGGGAGACTTGAAATGTTTGCAGCATAGTTAAAATCATAAGATGAAAATTAAGTTGAAAACTACACCATTACTAATTAATTGATGTGTAGTAGTTCCAAAACTCTGAAAATGTTGAAAATATTCTTTATTAATTTTTTAACAGTCATGTAATTTTATGTCTTGATACACAAAAATAGTAATGATACAGAAGAAGATAGTACTGACAGATATTTGCCACTACCTGGCTACATCACAGCTAACAACATGAATCAATAATAGAGCGAAAAAACAGGTTCACTTGAAACATTCAGAACAGAAGTGACACATAAAATGTATCAACTCAGTTTCTACCTCTGACAGTTCCAAAGTTAGCACTTCCAAAACATAATTTCTTTTAAATACTATAACGTTGAAACCATTAGGGCTGGAAACTTAATTTTATCTTAAATAATAGATTGGAGTCTTATAGGTTGATATAAGATCCAGCATCCTCATCTTGAAGTAAAAAAAATTAAATTAATTTAAAAGTTCTGCTATTTTTAACAGCGTATCATATCCACATGTATGGGCATGTTTTGACATAGAATAACTGCATCATTAGTATCTAAACTTGCTGAATCCACTCAAGTCAAACCTTTAAAGAAAAACTCAAGTTTCTGTGATTAACAGTTCTAATGTTACTGCCTTCAAAATATAATTTCAATCAGTGTATAATATCATACAAGATTGTTTTGTAAATGGTCAAAAGATACTAGTGGTTGTTTTGTCTAAGAATAAGCACAATATTTTCTAGATCATGGGCCTGATTTTCAAAAGAAGGCCTTTGAGCAATGCAAGTTGCATCACTCCAGGGCCATGGCAAACTCACGATGCACTGGTGACCTGAAGGCCAATTAACAAAAAAGTCATGGTCCCAGCTCCAAACTCCCCAAGTTTGCCACAAGCCAACAGCTGCACTAGACAGTTGATGCACCTGCAGGAATTGCCACAGGGATCTTCTCCCATCCAGTGCAACACTAGAGGAGCCAGGATTAGGAATGTAGTGAAATAAAATGTCGCCGGCAAAATTGTGTCGAAATATGCAATTTCACTGTGCAAAATATTTTGTGAAATTTCACCAGCCACAAATCTGGTTCCTGCCAAACTCCAAACCCTGACCCTGGTGTCTAGTGGGCTGCCCACCCCCTCCCAGCCACTAACTGGCCCAAAAACAAAGTCCTCCCTGGTGTCCAGTGGTTCCCCACAGCTAATCAGCAGCACAAATAAGTGTTAACACCCTTAAGTACACATTCCTCCTCCATTCTCCCGGATCCCAGACTCCCCAATTTTTACTTAAAAAAAAACACTTTCTGATGTCCAGTGGACTCCCACTCCCCCACCCTGTTATCAGCACCCACCCCACTGTCCCCGTACACTGACCAGGCCACTGGCACAGCCCTTCACTCACCTCCATGGCTGCCAGCATGACTGAGCACCAGAATGAACAAGCGTGTGCTTGTACAAGCACACGCTCATTTATTGATGTGCACAAGCGCAGTAGCACTTCAATGAATGAGCACATCCTTGTACAAGCATGCACTCATTTATTGATACGCATAAGCACAGTAGCACTTCAATGAATGAGCGCATCCTTGTACAAGCACATGCTCATTTATTGATGCGCACTAGCGCAGTAGCACTTCAATGAATGAGCACATCCTTGTACAAGCACACGCTCATTTATTGATGCACACAAGCGCAGTAGCACTTCAATGAATGAGCGCATCCTTGTACAAGCATGCACTCATTTATTGATACGCACAAGCACAGTAGCACTTCAATGAATGAGCGCATCCTTGTACAAGCACACGCTCATTTATTGATGCGCACAAGCGCAGTAGCACTTCAATGAATGAGCACATCCTTGTACAAGCATGCACTCATTTATTGATACACGCACAAGTTATTGTAAGATTTCAATGAATGAGCGCATCCTGCACAAGCATGCGCTCATTCATTGAAGTGTTGGGCTGCTGGCCAGAGGTGAGTGGAGGGTGTGCCGCTGTCCCAATCCGGGTACAGGAGGAGCAGGGTGGGTGCTAATAACAGGTGGGGGGCTGTGGGTCCACTAGACACTAGGGAGCATTTTTTTGTTTAAATAACAATCAGGGGATCTGGGGGAATGGGGGTGGGGAAGAAATGTGTACTTGTGGGGTTTTAATACTTATTTGGGCTGGTGATCAACTGTGGGGGGGCACTGGACACCAGGGAGGATTTTGTTTTTTGGGCTGGTGAGCAGCCAGAGGGGAAAACCACATCCATAAAAAATGAAATTGCACCAGCGGTTAGCAAAAATTCATCCGCAGGTGGCAAAATGTTGTCCACAGATGGTGACATTTCACCCGCAAGCAAAATTTAGCCAGCTTGGGGTCAAAATTTCACTCGCAAATATGGGTGAAATTTCACCTTTTGCCCAGAGGAATATTTCGCAAAATGAGTTAATTACACAAAATATTTAGCTGGGTGAAATTTTCCAGTTTCGCACAACTCTAGCCAAGATGGGGGGGGGGTTGGTGGTGAATGGGCTGGATAGGAAGGGGGTCAGGAGCAGTCAGGGCATGAGAGATGACATAGGGCGAGTCAGGTCATCAGCTGGGAATTAATAGGAGTGCTGTAGCACCTGGCAGGGCATTTTTGGTTTTGTATGTATTTCTGTATTTTATATTAAAACCCATTATTGTACCATAACATCTGTACCTACAGTCTGAATTATACTGTACAGGGGGCTTCCAAGGGACGAATGTGTCATGGCACCAGTTAGGCACAGCTCCGGAAACTACACTGTCTCACCCTGGACCCCCTTTACCATATAATGCATAGGTATAATAGTCCTGGTACTCTAATAGATAGGTATAATACAAAATGCAGAAATACGTACCACAGCAAACACACCCTGCTGGGCATCAGTGCACTCCAATTGATGCCCAGCTGTCCCCCCACCTCCCCCTTTCCACATTCTGTGCCCCTTCTGCACCCAAATAGCCCAGTATCAGACCCCATCCCACTGACACACACCACCTAGACCACCTCCTGGCTGGTCTAAGTGGTGCCCCTTGCTGCATCCATGATGGTGCTTACAAAAACCAAAAAGGGGATTTTGCAGCCCCACCATGGTGCAGCCCCCCTTGTGACCTGGTGCACCAGATTTTTTAATGCAATTATGATGTGAGGGGGCTTTGGCACAGCTGTATCAGGATTGATGAAGGCTACACTGGAAAATTATGAATGCCACAAGTAATGATGCAAGTCACCCCTTGTATCAAACTTTTTTGATGCAAGTTCCTTATGTCAGTCTATCCCTTTTAAAATTGAGCCCCATAGGTTAATTTAAGATCCTTCCCCCTCCTCTGGACTGTCCAGTAAATACACATTTCTCATAGTAATAATTCCTTAAACTTTAAAAAGAGGTGTACAGCACCCATGTGACTTTTAAAGGTTTAATTAATATTTTTTTTACAATTGTGACAGAAGATGTGAAACTTGTTAATGATACTTACCTTTCTTGTTGCGTGACTTGGTTATCAGAGCATTGTATTCCCAAGTGTCCAAACCACACACAGTCATTTGTCTCATGGATTGAGACCTTGAAGTTGTGCACTGTAAATTGAACTTCTTTGTGATACATGTTATGTACACAGTTCACTTGAAGGGCTAAACAGAACCTAAATGCAATAGTGTCCTTAAATAGCTCAACACAGGATCAGTGTCTTTCCTCGAAGTATTCTTTTTTCTATTTTTTTTTTTAATCCCCCACTTTCCCTCGCTGGTTGACCTCTCCTTCAGGTCCCCACAGGGTCTCCCAGCTGCTCACTCTCCCTCACCCTGGCCACTTACCTCATATCGTGGTCCCCTGGGTAACCCAGTGTTTCTCATCACCGGATGGGTCCCCTTCCTCCGAGAGGGAAGGCACCAGTGCGGACAGCCAGCACACTTACTCATTGGCCTGGGTGCCACTGAGGAAGTGCCAACTGTGAGACCTGGTGGCAGCTTGGGACTGGAGAGACTCCATCATCCGGCCAATCCAGGGCAGTTTCCTGGTTTTCTGTACAGAGTGATGTCTGGACATCAAGGCATATGCTGACGGCTACCACTCCCCCTTGTTCACTGAATCCAGACATCCTGCTGTGCTTCCAACCTCTGCCAGGGGCCAGCAGGCACTGCTACGCATCCTCACCCTCCCCCCTAGAGAAAGAGAGCTATCCCCGGATGCTCCATCTTTCTCCCCCCCAGCCAGCCCTCCAGCAACCTGAGTCTGTTCCTGAACCCAGGTCACCAGTGCCACAGATGAAAATCCAACTGCTGCACTGATGGGCCTTTTTTTTCTTTTAACTGTATCTCAATAGTGACAGTTGAAGCAACAGAGTCAGTACAGACGCAACTCTCAAATGCACTGCCACTGGTTGTGGTCAATTGGCCTTCCTCAAAAAGAAAATGGGGTGTGTCCATTAACAGTGTGCTTTTCAGCTCACATACTTAGATCTGGAAGCACTATGCTATGCTATGCTATCCTATTAGAAGTAAGAGTCGTAAACATTTTATTTATGTAACATAAATTGGGAATTCAATTGAACCAAGCTCATTTCCAATGAGATCATTATTGCACAAATTACGTACTACATAGAAGTTACAATTTACCAATATTAGGTTTCACTATTGTAGCCTGATGGCACTGAGGGTTGAGGCACTGGACACCACACCAGGTTCAGGAAGAAGCCCGGGCTGTTGGGGGTCCGCAGGAGAGGGAGCAGATTGAGTGTCAGAGGACTGCTTTCCTCTCTCAGGGAGGGATTCAGGGTCAGCCTGGGATCACAGTGGACCCTGGTGGAGACCAGAGGCATTGCAACACCTTGGGGCTGCATGCAGGGGAAGACATCAAGTGGCTGCCTTCTGGACATGGGTGGGAGCATCAATGCCATGGGCAGGGCAGCATTGCACATTCTGCATCTGGGGGACCAAAAGCAGGAAAAACCCTGCGTGCCAAGGAACTGATGAGGGTCTCAGTGATCTCCCTCACATCCCCAGTACGGGGCAGAGCCACACCGGGGATCCAAGGCTGACATCCCGAGAGGGGTGAACCCTCTAATCTCAGAAAGACGCCACCAAGGGAGGGTGGGCCCTGCCCCAGAGAGTGATCTGGGGTGCTGGGAAGTCCCTTGAGGGAAGGGTGATCCGGTGTGGTCTGCCACGGTAGGGAGTATCAGGAGTAGGATCGAGAAGGCACCTCTGAGAGATGCCTCGGTGTAGCTAGAGAAAAAACAGTATTAAAAAAAAAAGGTTTCACTATAAAAGCACCTTGAAGAACAGTGAAGTATCCATTATTATACAATGGCAAGGAAATTTCCTGTATTCTGATTGGTCAGTGGGTGCTCGAGACAGTGACGTTATTATACAATAACATCCCTGTATGGATTTATTGGACCTTTGATAGCTGTTGTCTCTTCAGAAACACAAAAAATCTACTAAAAACATTTTTTTTTATTTTGTATAACATCGAGCCATTGTATAATTGCTTCGCCTCGTGCTTCAACCCACCCCAGGAGTGACGTTTTTACACAATAACACACACCTTGTCATGCCTTATTGCTTAAATAGTAATACTAGAAGGAGTTAGTATCAAAGATTACAGTTCTAAACACATGCTGTACTATAATATGTTATACTACAGTACACTGTACTACACTATGTTACCTTACACTACACTGCTATATTATATATGAAAATATTTAAATAGGTTGCTAATGAAAAGTACATGCACAAATATACAGTATAACTAATCTTAACTCAGGGGAGGAAGTTTGCATGGTTGTCTGGGAAATAGTAGAAACCGTTGATGTATTTTTCTGCAGTGTATCTCATTACGTTCCTCCCCAGCACCCCAGTAAGCAAATACATGAGGATGAAAAAACATGCCTCTGAAGGATGATAACTAACCAGGATATCATTAGTATATGTAACCCCTTGTTACCTGGGGTTACTAGAATCCCAGTAGGACCTACTGGTAGGCAGGGAAGGCAGCTTGTGAAACTCCAGTTAAATGGGTTTCACACTGTCTCACTCTGTTCTCAGTCTCAGCTGAGACTGAGAGATGACATCACCATAGAACTGTAGCAGCTGCGTAAGCCACATTGGAATCTGCAGCAGAGGGAGTGAGATAGAATGTTGGAAGTTTTCAAACCCAGTTTTCTGTTCACCTCCTTGGGAGAAGGAAGTGTCTTTTGTTTACCTTCTGTGTGAGAAGGTCAGTGTCCAGTTTCAAGTGGTGGAGACCGCTGTCCAGGTCTCAGTGCCCCCTCCCTCCGGGAGGGGAGTAAAGTAACCCTCTGTGGATTCCAGGGGCAATCCCCTAATGTCTGCTAAAGGAAGAAAGCTGCCTTGTTTACAGTTTCTGTTTGGTTTTAAAAGTGGAAGAAGTTGTACTTCGCCTGTGGGGCACCTACAATGAAAGGGTGAGTGTTGTGCTCTAATTGGAGAGGGCAAACAATATGTTTCTTCAGTTTGGAAAATGTGAAGAAGTATGGGATTTGGACTACTATTTGGGAGGCCTATTGTACTAGGACAAACAAATGGAGTAGTATCAAAATCTAAAGTCTGTATGAATTCAAGTAATGTTGTAGAGGGAGTGCTACAGTCCAGCCACTGTTTAATCTACATTTTGAAGTTTTAGTTTCTCCAGAGAAATGGCCGGGTATGGGCTGTGGGAGCTGGAGGTGGGCAAATTCCCCATCTTTAGTAACCAGGTCCACCTCTACGGATTTCTGCTGTGATTGCTACTTGCCTCATGCACCTGGCCAGTGATGAGGTAGGTACCCAGACGGGTCGCAAATTGAAAATTCTCTAGGAGTCGAGACTCTAGTGGTGTGGGGAGCCACAATCTGGGGAAAAGAATTCTCCTGTGTGATGGGAGTCAGAAGAAGTAAGCAGAAAATCTCTAGGAGTCGCAGACTCTAAGTGGTGTGGGGAGCCACAACAAGTAAAATTGGGTTCATTCTTAAATGGACGTTAGTCAATTGGCCGGCAGGAGCCGGGCCAGTCGGGCTGTGTATCCAAAGCGCATGCAAGTCTGGGCTGTGTGCCTGGTGGGTCCAGAGCCTGAAATTAGTAGAAATGGGTTCATTTTTTAAGAGGACCACCTGGTAGTCTCCAATCTGCATTATCAGTAAACGTAGCCCCTTGGGGGTCCATCTATGCTTTGTTGTGTTCAGCTAGTTATGAATAAAAGCCACACTGAAAAATCCCAATCCTGGTTCTGGATATTGCAGTTATTGCTTCCTGTGTTCGGATTTACTTGGGTGCCCCTGTGCAGAGTAACTAAACCTAGGTCCCCTTGTGCCGGGTAACCTCATCCTCCCCGAACCCAGGTCCCCACCATGTATTGCTGCCAATGCCAACAGCATGCCACCTGTCATTTTAGTAAAAAGGCAGGGGCGAGGGGTTACATATAGGTACAGGAAGTTGCAAAATACTTAAAATTATTCTGAGTCCCAAGGTAGACAAAGATGGTATAATATAAGTAGGTGTGTGAAATGAGTTGTTAACAGTGCTGCTGTAACTCTGTGCAAACTGTACAATCCCTCTCTCTCTCTCTCTTTCTTTGCACTATTACTATGACCACTTTTTCCCTTATTTTCAAATCTGGTGATCCATCCAATGTAAATCATTATTAACCAATCACTCTATTGTATCTTCTGGCAAAGGTCCTTGAAAATATTATTTTTGATCAATGTTGCTATTTCTTTGATCAAGGACATACTTTTACAGAAGCCAAGCATGGGTTCAAACTCAAACTTTGTACTGTGATGGCCTTGGTAGGGTTCACTCAAGACATGTCAAATGCATTAGATGCAAGAAAGATGGCTGCAGCAGTCTTTCTGGAGGGTCTTCAAATTAGTACATCACATTTTACTACTGGTGGTTATTCAAGGACTCGAAGCTTTGATCGGTGTATGTTAATGGATCACACATTACCTTGCCACTCAACAGCAGAAGGTGTAAAAAAAAAGTTTTTCCACATTCTTAACAAATTATTTGAGTGTTCCCCAGGGATCAATCCTAGGGTCCTGTTTCCAATCTTTTTAGTGACTGTTTTCAGCTCAGGTCTTGCTCATTCTAGATGTCCTGTTTATTATTGTTGTAATTTATCTATTTTTTTTTTTAGTTTTAGGAAGAGCCTTGTATTTATGTGTTTGGTGCCCACAGCCTATGGGATTGGGCACCTGGAAACATAAAACTTGCCTTGCCTTTTTTAAACTCCCTTCCCCAAGTCTTTCCTCCTATAAAAACAAATCTATATGCCGATGATGCGGTTCTTTATTGTGAATGGAAGGATTAAGTACATTTAGAAAATGAGTTGCAAACAAATTTCACACCCTCCAGTCTTGACTCATCGACTATCATTTAACTTTGAAATGCTAAGAAAATGAAAACCATGGTCTTCAGAAATGCAAGGAAATAAACTGAGCAGTCTAGGGATTTTGTTATAAGTACTATCGATGAAAGTAAGCTGGAGTTGGTGGAAAAAAGCTTCATACTTAGGTGTACACTTGGATATTCTTTGTTGTATGAACCATATGGTGACCAGTAAATGGAACCATATGAACATCTCTAGATCTTCTGTATAAGGTTACTGCATCCCTTCTTCCAGAAACACCTAAACACCTCACACAGAGTTTTTTGTTATCAGTCGTAGATTATAGCTTTCATTGTTATGGCACTGCCTCTAAGACAACACCGGATCAAGTGGATATTCTCGTAAATAAAATATTATGGGACAGATTTTCAACCCCCCGACACAAGCTGTGATAATGGCAGCTTGCACCAAGTGCTGGTGCGTTCTACCAGGTCAGAATGTCACATGCTTAATAGAGTACAACATTATAGCCAACTCGGAATAGTGCAGTAGTTGAAGGGGAGTGGTGCAATACCACTAATATCGCTGTACACAGTATTGCACCACTCACAATATCTCAGGCAGAGGATAAGACCTCTGCTGGGATGGGGTTCTGCTGAGCAGCTGCCATGGTTCAATGGACTGAGCCACTGTAGCAAGGGACCCAGGCGGTGTTTCTGGGACCAGGTTTGATTCCCTGTCCCAGAAACTTTTATTTTGTTCAACTTTTGTCCAGTGTCATGTTGAACCCCCTCCTCCCTGGAGTTCAGAATCCTTATTAGGAGGGTTCGGAGGGGCACAGCCCCCCATAATGGGGGGGTGCAGGGGGCACTGCCCTGGAAAAAAAAAGAGACTTATGCCGCATGGAAGAAATCATGCTATATTGGCTGCGTGATTTTTTCCATGCAGCATAATGTCTTGCAATACTATGACCCCATGCCCCAGTGCATCCGGGACCCTGTACCTGATCTTCCACCCAACAGGGGCCCAACACCTAAGTCCCACAGCTTACAGAAACAGTGGCAGTGCACAAAATGGATGGTGAACCCATCAGGGATGCCACAACAGCTGTGGGATGTCAGCGGCATACACAGACAGGGGCACGGTACAGGCTATAGCCCCCCCGAAGCCACCGAGCTACTGGTACCTGCACACTCAAACACACCAGGACCCTGATGATCTACTGGCCCCCCACCCAGCAAGTAGTGCCCACCACCCCGCTCCCTCCCCCATTCTGTAGCCTGCTCCAGCAACCAGTGCAGCTCTCCACACACTACCGCAGCTGGCTGTTGAATGACCTGTCAACCTGCATACCTACAATACATGCTTTCATAGTTCATTCAGTGGCCAGACGTGATGGCATGTGGAGGGCTGTGCTGGTCACTGGAGTGGGTTACAGAACAGCGGAGGGAGTGGGGTGGTGGGCACTACTTGCTGGGGGGGCCACTAGATCACCAGGGTGCTTATACAGGGCTGTTGGGCAGGGAGGGGGCCACTAGATCACCAGGGGCATCACTTGGGCAGTGTCGGGGTATGACAGGCAGGGAAGAGAGCCACTGGGCATCACTGGGGGTGGATCTGGGCAGGTCACACAGTGCAACATACTAGACGACCCACTCTGGAGTTGTCTGAGTACCATTAGACCTGCCGTTTGCTGATCTAATGGTACTTAGCACTTTGTTCCTGGGGAGGGCTTTGAAATTCAGGACTTTGGGGCTGTAGCAGTCAGGGTCTGCCACAAGCTCCCTAGGGCCATAGCGCAGACACTTTCATGGTACAAGGCTGGCACTAGCAGATTTTGGCACAGACAGCCTACTAACTGATGCAGGCTGCCTTCTAAAATCACTCAGGGTGCTACCCATGGTGCAAGGTGCTTGTTGCATCCTACATGTTGGATGCAAGCACCTTGCGCCAATCTACAGGCTTTGAAAATCCTGTCCTATGTTTTGTTACACAACATCCTAGAAGTACCCATCACTGTTAGCTACTAAATATTGGTCAGTGTTTGTCTGTGAGGCAGAAGCATAGACATCTGATGGCTTGAGTACTGTTTAAAGCTCATTCTAACTATTTGCTCACGAATGTCAGTGACCTGTTTCCTTTGGCCAGATCTTCTGTAGTCATCCATTTCTGAAATAGAACACTATCTGAAATACCATTTATGCACACTAGTTTAGGTAATGAGATATTTTTTGTTATTGTTTTTTTTGTCCCATCTACTGTCAAAGTGTTGGCTGCCTATGGATTTGTTTGATCAGTCATCCCTTCATGGATTTTAAACTTTGTTTGAGAACATATTTGATACCAAGTAAAATTATTCAACGTGGCCCAGTGGTGCTGAGGGTTGCGGTACTGGAGGCCACATCTTGTGCCATGCTGGGGACCCGGGTTCGAGAACAAGTTCAGGTCATTAGGGTTGGCAGGGGCAGGACAGGATCGAGCATCTGGGGGACTGCTCTCCTTTCCTGAGGTGGGGAGGGCATGCTCGCCACAGTACCAGTGGCCCCTGGTGGAGACCGAGGGCAGTGCTACTTATAGTGCGAACTTCAGGGTGGGGGTTGTCGGAGGACATCTTATGCAAGGGGGCAGAATCACTTTCATTGCACACAGGATGTCATGGCAAGTCTGACCCCCATGGGGGAACCAGAAAAATGGCTACACCCTGGCACCTGGACAGGCGATGGTGGGTCCAGAGGACTGCCCCCACACCCATTGCCGGATCCATCCTGTCTGGTTGCTGTCTCTCCTTCACTCCCTGGCTGCCCTTCTAGATTATAGATAGAGTGCCAGAGGAGTATGGCAGTCCCACCCCAGGGGTGGGATAGTCAGAGGAGCTGAAGGGGAGAGATGGCTGGCAGCAGACCAGTACCAGGGGGATCTCAGGCAAGGTGGGATAGGCAAGTTCTGAGTGACCTTACAGGAGAGAGGTATAAAGAGCCAGTGAAGGAGAATAAAGAAACATAAAAAAAAATCATTCAATGCTTTGTTTAATTACGTTGCCTGTTAATGCCTTTGTATAATTGTATACTGTCATTTATGCTTTGTATCTCTTTTGTGTTTTCCTCCTTGCCTGTCTCTGGAAATGGGCAGGCATCTGTCCATGGGCTAACTAGGTCTATTAATAAAGAAAATCAATCAATTGAAACATACTGGTCTGGCCTGGTTCATTGGCTTAGGGGATAGTCAGTAGAATTTGGAGAGAAGGGTACCAGGTTTGATGCTAGCAGGTGCTTAGAGATAGGCTGATGGAGGAGTGCAGAAAGTAGGTGGTAGAAGGATTCAACGGGAACTGCAGTGACCTCTAGTGGGTCAGTTGTGAAATGGTAGCTAGGAGGGGTATAGAGTTGAGAGAGCAGCTAGAATGGAAAGTGCAGTGACCCCTAGTGGTTGGTGTCTATAACCTGCAAATGGGAAAGTGGACACTTAGTAAAAAGGAGGGTAGGTCACGTGTCACATCACGTGACCTGCCAGCAGCAATATATGGAGCGCCGACCCTGGGTGGTTGGGTGGTTGGGGCGGGTGGGTAGGAAGTGCCTCACAACAGTCAGGCTGTAGTGCAGGACACTTTACCTCTTACAGGCTCTGGCAATCCCCGAATTCAGTCTCCGCTGCTGGGCTGAGTAACCTTTACAGCTAATGGAGTCAGCACAAGGAATCAAAATTCAAGTCAAAGCCCCCAAAATATGTTTCCCTGGTGGGGGGGATACTACAAGTCTTAATGGCTGAGAGGGACCTGGGGGTGGTGGTGGATGTCAAGATGAACAACTCTGAGACTTGTAGGAGGGCAGCAGCCAAGGCCAACAGGATGCTGGGATGCATCGCTAGGGGGATCACCTCCAGAAGGAGGGAAGTGATACTCCCTCTGTATAACTGCTTGGTGAGGCCGCACCTGGAGTACTGCGTGCAGTTTTGGAGGCCACACTTAAAGAGGGACATTAACCTCCTGGAGAGGGTCCAGAGGAGGCAACCAAAATGATTTGGGGCTTGGGGACAGGACCTATGAGGAGAGGCTCAAGAGCTAAATATGTACACTTTGGAAGAGAGAAGGGACGGGGGACATGATAGAGGTCTTCAGGTACATGAAGAGGGTAAATAGGGAGGAACAGTCAGGGTGCTTCAAGGAAGGAGGAAGGCCACTAGAGGTCATGGGTGGAAGCTGGAGGGAAGATTCAGGGAGAAAGGAGGAGGTGCTACTTCACTGAGAGGGTTGTGGAGCCATGGAATGCACTACCTAGGGGGCTGGTGGAGGCAGAGACAGTGGAGGGGTTCAAGAGGGGGTGGGACAGGTACAGGGGAAGGGTTCAGGAAGCAAAATCCAATGCAGCAAGAATATCCGGAACTGGGAAGGGAGAAGCCAGAGAAGGCGAGGGGGACAGCAAGGTCAGCACCTAGGGTGGGGGCTGACCAAACAAGCAGACACGAAAGACCATTTAGGCCTATTCTGCTGGCATTTTAGTATGTTAGTATGTTAGTATACTGATAGTACCAAAGTGAAACCTGGATTAAATATTATTAACAAGCATTTGTCAATGCCAAACATTCATTTGCAGGTATTTCCATTGGTGTTTGGCATTTATGCAGGCCGCTCCCCCAGTTGTATCCATGTCTCTTTAGCATTCATATCCCAACAGAGTACCTCTCTGCAACTCCAATGCATTGGATCAGCATTTCACCTTCATGCTTCTTAAGTGTCTGTCTTAGGAACCCTAACACCCTGGATGTGCTCAAGGGTACGAGCCTGTGTGGTAACTGCGCAACCCGTGCTCATAACTCAGTCATTCATTGGAATTATTTCACCAAATTTTTAACATAGGTATTTTGTCACCTCTGGTCATGAACACTGTCACTATGATTTTCTTACTGTGTGCCGAACACTGATTTCCCACAGCAATCGGGCTACTCTGCACTGAAAGTGTAAAGACACATTTCAGCCAGGATGTGCAAAATGACAGCTGTACTGATCACAAGGAAGTGTGGGAAAATGCAGATGCTAGAAACATAGAATTTGATGGCAGATAAGGACCGTTTGGCCCACTTAGTCTGCCCATTTTCCTACCTAACAGATAAGCTGCAGATCCAAGTTAACCAACAGCCTACTTCCTCCTTCCCCCCACTAGAATTGCCTTATGTCCGTCCCATGCATTCTTGAATTCCCCCACTGTTTTTGACTCTACAACCTCCTCAGGAAGGCTGTTCCATGTATCTACAACCCTCTCTGTGAAGAAATACTTCCTCACATTACCTCTGATCCGTCCCTCCCCCTCTATCTTCAAGTTGTGCCCTCTTGTTCTTGCACATCTCTTTTTCTGAAAGATGCTACCCTCTTGGACTTTGTTGATTCCCTTGAGGTATTTGAAAGTTTCTATCATGTCCCCTTCCCCCTTTCCCCTGAGGCTATACATCTTAAGCTCCTTTAGTCTTTCTTCATATGTCTTCTGGTGCAGACCCTGCACCATTTTGTTTGCCCTCCTTTGGACAGCCTCTACCCTGTCTATGTCTTTGCAGAGATGTGGTCTCCAGAACTGTACACAGTACTCCAGATGTGGTTTTACCAACTGTCTGTACAGAGGGCCAACAACTTCCTGTTTTCTACTGGTGATGCCTCTCCCTATACATCCCAGTATCCCCCAGCCCTCCCTACTGCCTTCTCACATTGCTGGCTCACCTTTAGGTCATCTGATATGACTACCCCCAGGTCCTTTTCCATTGTTGTTGTTGTCAGTATCTCACCCCCCATTGTGCACTTTTCCCCTTGGATTTTGTTTCCCAGGTGCATTATTTTGCACTTCTTTGTGTTGAATCTAAGCTGCCATATATTTGACCATTCCTCCAACCTTGCCAAGTCCCTTTTCATCCTTTCCACCCCACCTTGCGTATCAACCCTGTTGCAGATCTTTGTGTCATCTGAAAAAAGACATGCTTTCCCTTCCAGTACCTTTGCAATGTCACTTATAAAGACATTAAAAAGGATCGTCCCCAGTACTGATCCCTGCAGTACCCCACTAGTAATCCCCCTTTCTTTACTGTACAGTAGACTCCATTTACTATTACCTGCTGTGTCCTGTTGTCCAGCCAGTGTTTTACTCAGACCACCACCCTGGAACCCAATCCCAGACTGGCTAATTTGTTTATTAATCTTTTGTGTGGGACTGTGTCATATGCCTTGCTAAAGTCTAGGTAGGCCATGTCCACAGCCCCTCCCTTGTCTACTACTTTGGTCATCTAGTCAAAGAAATCAATTAGATTTGTCTGACATGACCTTCCTGCTGTGAATCCATGCTGCCTTGGGTCCTGTGCCCCACTGGCCTCTAGGTACTCAACAATTGGTACTCAACAATTCTTTCCTTCAGAAGTGATTCCATAATTTTTCCTACCACTGAGGTCAAACTGACAGGTCTGTTGTTTCCTGCCTCTATCTTGCTCCCACTTTTGTGAAGGGGATTCACATCCGCCCTCCTCCAGTCCTCAGGTACCACACCAAACTCCCATGATTTATTAAAAAAGGTAGTCAGTGGTGTCACTAGTTCTACCCTTAGTTCTTTTAGAATCCTGGGGTGAATCCCATCAGGCCCCAAATGTTGAAAATCTGGAGTGAAAATATGACAAATTTGCGAAGTTACGAGTGCACTTGGAAACTGCACCAGGCACGCTCGTAAAACAGTCATGTTTTGGAATTTGCACTGAATTATCAACATAGGCATTTTAGGATGTCTGCTCATGAACAGTGTCACTGTGGTTTTCTTACTCTGTACCGAACATGATTTCCCTCAGCGGCCGTGCTATTGTACGCCGGAAGTGTGAAAACACATTTTGGCCAGGATATGAAAAATGACAGCTGTACTGATCATAAAGAGATGTGGGAAAATGGCAATGTTGAAAATCTGAAGTGGAAATATTAGAAATTCACAAAGTTACGAGTGTGCATAGAAACTGCGTAACGTACGCTTAAAACACAGCCATTTTATGGACTTTTGCCACCAAATTTTCAACATCTGCATTTTAGGACCTCTGCTCATGACAGTGTCACTGTGATTGTCTTACTCTGTAGCAAACAATGATTTACAACAGCCACCGTGCTATTTTGCGCTGGAAGTACGAAAACACATTTCAGGCAGTTTGTGAAAAATGACAGCTGCACTGTTCATAAGGAGGTGTGGAAATATGCCTATGTTGAAAATTTGGAGTAAAAATATTACAAATTCGTGAACTTAAGTGTGTGCGTGGAAATTATGCAACGCATGCTCATGAAACAGTGATTTTTGGAATTTTTTCACCAAGTTTGCAATATCGACTTTTGGAGAGCCCACCTCATGACTACCAACACTGTCCTTTCATTTCTCGGTTCTGAAAGGTGATTCCACATAGTCACTGTATAATCACCTTTCAGGACTGAATAACGCCATGACAGTGACTGAATTTACGAGGAGGGGTCACAATAACCCCATGTTGAAAATTTGGTGCCACAATTCCCAAAAATGGCTGAGATATATACTAAAGTTGAAAAAACCATTTGTGCTATTATACAGCTTACTGTCATTTCTTTAGTTCGCGGTTGGCTTTGAAGAGTGCAGATATGTTCCCAGTCCACGAAGACCATTGCATCAGACACTGGAGGTAAGTATGGAGGTGAGGGGTGTGGGGAGGTGGGTGGGGCCCAAGGACTCACTGAGGGACCATTTTATTGTTTTACAGGACTAAAAAAAAAGAAAATGGAGGCTTTGATATTGGGGCATACGCCCCAGAGTGTCAGCTAGATGGGGGGGTGGGTAGATGGGAGCACAGAGAGTGGGCATGGGTTGGCAGGCGGGGTGAGGGGCAAAACGGATGCTGCTGGCATGCTGGGGTGGGCTCCCAGCATGCCACCTACATGTTTGCTGGGGGACTGAGCCGGCAGGGACTGGGCACCCTGCCAGCCATATCATGTGTGTGTGTGTGTGTGTGTGTGTGGGTGGAGCATGAGCACACTGGGGTGGGCTCCCAGCGTCCAACTGGTTGCTTGTTTTTTTGGGGTGGGGCTGCAGCCGACAGGGGATTGTGCACCCCTGTCGGCCACACAGTGTGCTGAGGGGAGTGTAAGCTGAGGGAGATTGGGCACCCCCTTCAGCACATGAGGTGGGGGTCAGGAAGAACAGGGAGGGGGAGGACATTAGCAGAGGGTGGAAGCGGGAGGGCTTTGAAGCCGAGCTGTGTATGACAGCAGTTCGGCTGATGTGTATGCTAATTGCATACATGCTACCACCGCTGATTGCAGTGGACCATTTGTTAGAAGTGAAGACCAACATTGCCAAACTCCTGTCATACCCAGCTCAGCATGTATTGGTCCCCTAGGGTCACCCCTGCTACATTGAGCACTGCATTGGGGAGAAGGGTCACACACCTCCAAAAGGCACACTGTTGCAAGAACTTCCTTGTGCATGCGTGCAAGCAAATATAAAAATATGTTGGACCACAGGTGTAGCTCCACTGGGAGCTCTAATTAATTTCAATTTGCATAATGAAACAGGAAACAAAAATACCTCACCAAAAAATGGCAATTGAGCCACAGAGCAGCTTGGACAGATGGTGGCCCACTGCTCAGATCTGATAGATAACTGGTGCATGGTTTGTCTCTCAGTTTAATCTGTTTCACAGCCAAGATTACCACCATTGAAGGTGGCACAAAGATTGGCCATATGACTAAATAAACTGCCGAGTAAAAGTTACATCATTGGAGATGCTGGAGGGACTCTGCCTTTGTTGCTGAAGGAATCTTGAGAAATACATGAATGCATCCTGGGGAGGCATCAGTGCAATAAACTTTATCCAATTATCTTAGTATGGCTGGAAGGGTGCTAAGTCACCAGAGCCACATGCACTGCTCAGTCATTTGCCTGATTGGTGGATAGAATGTAGACATTATGGTGAGGCTGGACGTATCTGTAGTAGAGATGGAAGAACTGACAATTACGGGACATGATTGTATCAATGACATAGGTAGAAGTAGATTGGAGGCCATGCATAAAGAATTTAGGATACTAGACAGGTGTCTTAGGACAACTGACTCCATGGACATAATCTCTGAGGCTATATTGGTACAGTGTACCCCCAGTAATGTAGCAAATGAGCAGGCAGTTGTATGTGTGGCTAAGGGTTTGATGAAGGCAGCACAGATTTAAATTATGGTACAGTACAGCTATAGTTGAAGTCATTGACATGGTCAGATATTTCCAAATATTTTGCAGTGTTTCTAAACAGAGTCTCTCTGGTCGCCTTAAGACAGTACTGCAGGCAGACAGAATTGTCTCTACAGTTGCCACAGAAATTTCAGGAAATTGCTAATTATGGCAATGGCTTCAATTATGCCCACAAACTGGAAGACAGTCTGAAGCAAGAAAATATTAACTGTGGTGAACTGATGAGTGGAGCAAGCACACATGGCAGAGTAGTGGTGAGGCTTTAAACTATATTAGTGCCCAGGGATAAGTCCCAGTATATCTAGACATATTCTGGTATATCAAGGGAGCCCACATTTATTTCCTTGTTTTTCTGTGGTATACAGTATCTCAATATTGTTTGATGTTTAGTGAGACTTCTCTCTGGCTACCACTACAGTGCAGAATTCCATAAGGATTGTTTCAGGAAAACATCAATGCCCAGGTCAGGTACAAAGGGTAGAATAAAGTGTTCATCACTAAGGTGCACTAAAGTAGGGAACAAAAGAATACAGTCATCCATTGCAAAATCACAACTATAAAGAATGGGGTAAATAAGACTGCTGAGTTGAAGGGTACACTGCTTGATGTGGATTGTAATACAGATGGAGCAGGATAAAGGGAAACTTGGTAGAATGAGGAAATAAGTTATGAAGCAATGGTAGAGGGCATGAACTCTTTATGAGGGACAGAATGGGTCAAAGGGATAGAGCAGGTTTCTTTAAATGTCATGTAAGGGAGCCATGAGGGATGGAAGCCCCCCCAAAAAACTGCAGGATGGAACTAGGATGCAAGAGAAACAAAATACATAAAGGACACACATGCATGGGCAGAAGGCTGCGGTGGGCAGTTGATTTGCTGCAGAAGATGTCATTTAGCCATCTTCCATAGGGTGCTGTGGAAGGTTTGGGGATGCCAAGTCTGCAGAAAGTTCATGGTCCTGGGTGCAGAGGTAACCCCCTCTTATGGCTGAAGTGCAGAGCCTGAAAAGCAACTCAGCATGGGGTCCACTTGAGGAAACTGTTCCATTACCTCAGTCAGTACCATGGGTCTGCTCCAGGGGAATGGGCAAAAGCATGGAAAGCAGGAGGGGAGGAGAACCAAATGGGTGCTGGAGGATCCCCAAGGGAGGCAACCCTAAATCAATTCACTGTACCTGTAGATGGGGTCAGTGGAATGGATGGATGTCTTTATGTGAAAAGTAAAGGAGTCTTACTAAATAACCTCTGGTTGAAACTAGGATTCATGATCATCAAAATGACTAATGTGGTATCATGTTACAACCTGCTACTGCAGGTTGCACAGCAGAGCAATACTTGAAATTATTAGAGGAATTTAAAGGGCACAGCCATGGAACCCTTGGCTCTCAAGTGGTCTTCAGATTGCCTGTCATTAACTGTGAAGTCAAAACTATACAAGGAAAACTAGAGAGGGATTTCATGTCAGTCATGGAGGCCTGTTTCCATCTTCGTCCTACATGGCCTGGGATGCAGATGTTTTTTTCTGTGGATAAGTAGTGAAGATAATAGTCATAGCAGTATGGGTTAAGGATTTAGTGGGTAACAACACTCGTACTGTAAAAGGATTAAATATGAGCAGATAAGGAGAAGCTACTTCACCAAAAATAAGCCCATAATACTTAACATCAGGAAAGTTGATTTTGATCAGTTGATTATAGTCATTGTACCTAAATTAACAAATATTTCACCAAATGACACTGGGAAAACCTAAACATATTAGACAATAAAGCAATCAGACTACAGCAAAAAGGTATACAAACATACAAACATACGAAGAAGCCAGCAGATGAAGGCCATTTGGTCTATCAAGTCTGCTTGTGTTGCAGGTTCCACAGTTTGAGCTACTGTCCCTGCTGCCTCTCCCCACTCCTCCTATCTTCCCTACCCATTTATTTATTTTAAAGTTTTATCAGGAAAGCATACTGAGTGGTGCAATGCTCAATTCCAGATGCATCCTGGGGTGGGGGAGGAGAACAAGTAAATACAATATCACAGGATAGACAGACAAGTTGCATTACAGAGAACACACCAGGTAAAGACATTATGTAATTATAATAATACCTGGGCCTTACCCTCCCCCTGTACCTGTCCCAGCCTCTCTTAAAGCTGCCCACTGTCTTCAATGACATTACCTCTTCTGGCCGCGCTTTTCAAGTATCCACCACCCTCTCTGTAAAGAAGTACTTTCTGGCCTCCCTCCTAAACCTCCCACCCTCCAGCTTAAGACTGTGCCCCCTCGTGTTATGGTTGCCACTCAGCTTAAAGAGATTCTCCTTATGAACCTTATGCATCCCTTTCAAGTACTTGAAGGTTCCAATCATGTTCTCTCTTTCTCTCTCTCTCTCTCTCTCTCTCTCTCTCTGTCTCCTGTCTTCCAGGGAGTACATGTTCAGTTCCCTCAACCTCTCCTCATATGCCTAACCTTGCTGACCAGTTGTCATCTTTGTAGCCCTCCTCTGGACCTTCTCCAGCAGGTTAATGTCCTTTTTGAGGTGTGGGCACCAGTACTGAACTCCATACTCTAGATGCGGCTTTATCAGTGACCTGTACAAGGGCAGTACAACCTCCTCTCTCTACTACTGATCCCCCTAGATATGCATCCCAGCATCTTTTTTGCCTTTGATGCTGCTTTCTTGCACTGCATGGAGTGCTTCAGGTCACTAGTGAGCATCACTTCCAGGTTCTTCTCCTCCCCTGATGCAGATACTTGGTAGCACTCTGTCCTAGGATTCTTGTCTCCAATATGCATAACTTTGCATTTCGTGGCATTGAAGCCAAGCTGCCAGATCCTGGACCACCTCCCTAGCTTTTCCAGATCTTCCTGTAGGTCCTGTATCCTTTTAAATGTGTTCAGTCTCCCATGGAGCTTAGTGTCATTTGTGAATAGGTACATTTTGCCTTTAATGCCATCTCCAATGTCATTGATGAAGACACTGAACAACACTGGCCCCAGCACCAAACCCTGCAGGACCCCACTGGTTACCTGTCTTGTGCCAGATAACTCCACCCACAGTCATCCTCTGGGTTCTGGCCTTCTGCCAGTTTTCCACCCATCTGGCCATCTTTTCCCCAACCCCGAGATCCACCAACTTCCTGATCAACCTTTTGTGGGGCACAGATTTAAAGGCTTTGCTGAAATCACGATAGAGGATGTCTACCACTTGACCCTTGTCTACTGCTTTAGTGACACAGTCAAAGAAGTCAATCACATTTGTTTGACATGATCTCCCACCCATGAACCCATGCTGCCTCACATCCTGGACACCATGCTCCTCTAGACATTCCACCAACCTTTCCTTTAGTATGGTCTCCATGAGTTTGCCCACAATGGAGGTCAGATTGACTGGTCTGTAATTCCCTTGGTCATCCTTGGGATCACTTTTGTGGATCCCTGGGGTTCTGGGCACCTTACATTAAAAGATAAAGTCAAAACAAAACACACACATTATTAACATATACAAGACAGAAAAATATAAAACATTAAATAAGTCTCAGCATAGCTAAAATAACTTTCTGCAGTTAGTACAGGTCAGTCACCAAGCTGCCATCATATTGTATTAAACAGTACATAAAAATCAGTCCCATTCATTTTAATCGGGCACACCCCTGCACTCTCCCTTGCTGGATGTCATAGAGCAGGAGCATGTTCAACAATTGGGAAGTGGAAAGGGTCAGCTGACCACCTTGTTAGGGCTAAGATATGATCCCTTACCACTTAAAAATGCCTTGCAAGTAAATATTAAAACTTATACCAAGGGACTAACGTGGACATAAGGTACCATATCCTGGAAGTTATACCTTAATTTCCCCAAATCACATTAAAAGTGGAAGTGTGTGTAGGTAGAGGTATATGATTGTCAGTATCTTGGTGCATTCTATTACCTTTAGTAGACATTGTGGGGGAGACTGGCTTGGTAGAATGATATAGCCTATTTTGGGGAAAAGTGGTTGTTGCAGTCAAACTGGTCACAGCACTGATATATTAAGCTTTAAAATTCTATTCGACTGTTTGTGCTGTTTTTATGTTGGCTCATGCTTGCGCAGTCAACATATTGCATTAGTAGCAGATTTGGAGGTGTGGTCACTGTGGGCAAATGCAGGGCATGCATCAGTAGGTGTGTCCCTCATTCCCCAATAAGGCAGCTGCAGGCACTGACACCAGCAACACGTACATTGGCCACCACATCAAAGAAAAGGTCTGCTGCAATGAGAGCCAAGCTTCTCATGCAGCAGCGTGCCTTTCCTGGTGAACCAGTTTACAAAACATAGCAGCATGCCGCCACAAAGTGCCCCGACCCACTTCATTTGCCAATGGGGGAGCTCACTCCCCATTGGCATAATGCAACCCCTCTACCATTTAAACTGTATGCCAAGGGGGTGCCCAATCCCCCTCAGCATCATGTCCCCTTTCCAGTTTAATTTGCAGATGGGGGAGCCCACTCCCAGTTGGCATAATGTCCCCCCCCATTTGTTGTGTACCGATGGGGGTGCCCAATCCCCAGTCAGCTACAGAACCCCTCTCAAAAAAAAAAAACACTGAAATGGCATGCTGGGAGTCCACCCCACTGTGCCAAATGCTCCTGTAAAAGAGAAACCGTCCTGCAATGTTTTTTTTTAACCTGCAAAGCAGAAAACAGACCCTCATTGACTCCGGCGGCCCCGGCCCCAACCCACACCAACTCTCTGCGCACCCTGCATCGCCACAGCCCCCTCACCCCATATTTACTTCCAAAGCATGGTGGAATGATCTTCGGTGGACCGGGAACACGTCTGCACTCTTCAAAGCCGACCAAGAACTAAAGAAATGCCAGTAAGCTGTATAATGGCATAAATAGGGTTAGGCAGAAGGGGATAGAGAGAAGTACCAGGAGAAGCAAAGGGAGGCAGGGAGGTCAGTAAGGGAAGCCAAAGCTCAGACAGAAGAGCACATTGCAAAATCAGTGGGTAGAGGGGACAAAACCTTTTACAGGTACATAAGTGAAAAAAGAAAGACAAAGGGAGGGATAGTGAGACTGAAGGGGGAGGATGGGGGACGCGTGGAGGATGACAACAGTAAAGCTGACATATTGAACAGGTATTTCTGCTCAGTCTTTACTGAGGAAGAGGAGGGTAATGGGTCTAAAGGGAGTACAAGGGGTGAGAATGGTGCAGAAATGGACACAAGTCCCTTTAAACGAGAAAGGGTCCTGAAGGAACTGGAAGTAATAAGAGTTGATAAAGCAATGGGGCCAGATGGGGTGCACCCCAGGGTCCTTAAAGAACTAAGAGAGGTGGTGGCAGAAC
The DNA here is from genome assembly GCA_016271365.2 of Neoceratodus forsteri. NCBI lineage: Eukaryota > Metazoa > Chordata > Ceratodontiformes > Ceratodontidae > Neoceratodus > Neoceratodus forsteri. Next base: position 108,027,476 of record JADMNL010000035.1, on the reverse strand, counting down.
CTCTGGCTATCCTGTTTAGCTGATCACTGGAAACAGGGGAGGTACCCAAAGACTGGATGACAGCAGATGTAGTCCCCTTATACAAAAGTGGGGACAAAGAGGAAGCAAGGAACTACAGACCAGTCAGCCTCACCTGGGTAGTGGGGAAGATCATGGAAGCACTACTGAAGGAGAGATTGGTGGATCCTCTGGTTGTCAATGGACTACAGGACCCAAGGCAGCATGGTTTCACCAGGGGGAGGTCATGTCAGACCAACCTTGTTGAATTTTTTGACTGGGTGACTAGGGAGGTGGATCAGGGGAGGGCAGTGGACATGGCCTATCTGGACTTCAGCAAGGCCATTGACACTGTGCCACATAGAAGACTATTACACAAACTGGGGAATAGGGGTGTGGGCAGGACAGTAGTGTGGTGGGTAGGTAACTGGCTGGGAGGCAGGACACAGAGGTGGTGGTAAATGGCTGTCACTCCACAGAGGGAAGAGTGACCAGTGGGGTACCACAGGATCAGTGCTGGGACCAGTCCTATTCAACATCTTCATCAGTGACATTGCGCAGGACCTAGAAGGCAGAATTTCACTGTTCGCTGATGACACAAAGCTCTGTAACAGAGTAGACACACCAGAGGGTGTAGACAGAATGAGAAGCGACCTGCAGAAACTTGAAGAATGGTCAGGGTTTGGCAGTTGAAATTCAATGCAAAGAAGTGCAAGATAATGCATATGGGGCACAAAAACCAGGCACAATATATCAGTTGGGGGTGAGGATATAGCATGCACCAAGCAGGAAAGGGATCTTGGGGTTATTATCTCTGATGACCTCAAGGTAGGGAAACAGTGTGACAAGGCAGCAGGTAAAGCAAATAGGATGCTGGGATGTATAGGCAGGGGCGTCACCAGCAGGAAAAGGGAGGTCATAATTCCACTATACAAGACACTAGTGAGGCCCCTCCTGGAGTACAGTGTACAGTTCTGGAGACCATACCTACGTAAGGACATAGACAGGGTAGAGAAGGTTCAGAGGAGGGCAACAAAGATGGTGCATGGATTGCATCACAAGTCCTATGAAGACAGGTTGAAGGAACTGAACATGTACTCCCTGGAGGAGAGGAGGGAGATAGGGGATATGATAGAGACATACAAGTATCTTACAGGGAGGAACAGGGTGCAGGAAAACACTATTTTTAAGTGAAAAGGATGTTCCAGGACTAGAGGGCATAGGATGAAGTTGGAGGGAGGACGATTCAGAGGAAACATGAGAAAGAATTTCTTCACAGAATGGGTGGTGGACAAGTGGAACACCCTGCCAGAGGAAGTGGTGGGGGCTGAAACAATCACAGGATTTAAGAATGCATGGGATAGACATAAAGGAATTCTGGAGGTCAGGGGTAAGGGGCAACAGACTTCTAGGAAAACAAACTGAACTTACAAGCTCAAATGGGCAGACTGGGTGGGCCATAGGCCCTTATCTGCCAACACTGTCTATGTATCTATGTATTTCAACTTTGGTGCATATCTCAGACATTTTTGGGGATTGTGGCTCCACATTTTCAACATGGGGTTATTGAGACCGCTCCTCATGAACTCAGTCACTGTCATGGCATTATTCGGTCCCGAAAGGTGATTTCACAGTCACTGCATGGAATCACCTTTCGGGACTGATTAACGAAATGACAGTGCCACTGTTCATGAGGGCTACTCTCAAAAAGCCTATGTTGCAAATTTGGTGAAACAAATCCAAAAAATGGCTGTTTTACGAGCGTGCATTGCGCAGCTTCCACGCAAGCTCGTAACTTCGTGAATTTGTGATTTTTTCACTCCAGATTTTCAAAATTAACATTTTTCCACACCTCCTTATGAACAGTACAGCTGTCATTTTACATATCCTGGCTGAAATGTGTTTTCGCACGTCCGGTGCAGAATAGCACAGTCACTGTGCGAAATCAGTTTTCAGGACAGTTTGAGAAAATGACGGTAACACTGTTCATGAGCAGAGGTCCTAAAATGCATATGTTGAAAATTTGTTGATGAAAGTCCATAAAATGACTGTGTTACAAGCGTGCATTTTGCAGTTTCCACGCACCCTTGTAACTTCACAAATTTGAATTATTTTCATGCCAGATTTTCAACACTATAAATACATTAAAGCACCAACTCTGGTTGAAAAACATACGTAGACAAAATTAATTTAATTTATCATAATTTAATATTTATTTCCAGCTGTACCCCAACATTTTGCCAACCTCTGGCTTCTTCTGGGGAATTATTTAAAAGAAAAATATAAATATTTTTATTCAGATTCTATGTGTTATATTCACATATGTTTTAAAACTATTAAAAAAACAAATCCGAATTTACTTTCTCAAATAGACACCCCCTTGAATATATCATAGTAAGTGTCCTTTATGTACATCAATCTTATAACATCATTACATTATACTTTAGCTGCTCATTGCAGTATTTATATACATATATTATGGTAGCATGGTAGTGCTACCATAGTTAGGGTTGAGGAGCCATTTCTATGTTAAACCCCAAAATCTCGCACCTTAATAACTTTGCAACCGTTTCACAGATTTGGCTGAAATTTGGAATACACAATCAAGAGCCATAGGCCTTGGGATCTGCCAAGTTTCATGCTGGTCGAATATACGGCTGAGGAGTTATTAAGCGTGATCTGTGCGCACGTTTACGCTTTTTCTGGAATTCTACGGTCGCCTCACAGGTCGTACGGTTTGTGCGACCGGCCCAAAATCTTCAGGGAATAGTGGCTGGGGTCCTCAATGTGCCTTTTGAAGATTTCGTGAAAAAATATTAAACGGTTCAAAAGTTATTCAAAAAACAGTTTCCCATTATAAGTCAATGGGAAAAGTTAACAAAAAGTTTGACAGTGTCACAAATGCATTTTTACTTTTGCTATCCTAAATAGATACTTCTGCTCCATATGCACTGAAGAGAAGGTAAGGCAGGGCCCACAGCTCAGCACCATGGACATGGGGGGAGGGAGGTGTGCACTAGTCCCTTCACAAAAGAAAGGGTCCTACAAGAGCTCGATAACCTCAGGGTGGACAAGGCAATGGGACCTGATAGCATACATTCCAGGGTACTAAAGCAGCTAAGGGTGGAACTAGCAGAGCCATTATCAGAACTGCTTGGTGAGTCTCTGAACAAAGGAGAGGTCCCAGAAGACTGGAGAAAGGCTCAAGTGATCCCACTCCACAAGAGTGGTAGCAGGGAGGAGGCTGGGAACTACAGACCAGCCAGTCTTACCTCAGTAGTGGACAAGATTATGGAGGCACTCCTTAAGGTAAGGATAGTGCAACACCTGGAATCCATAGGACCACAGGATCCAAGAAAGCATGGGTTTACAAAAGGAAGGTCCTGTCAAACTAATCTCATAGATTTCTTTGACTGGGTAACCAGAGTGGTGGTCAAGGGGGAGCAGTTAATGTCGCCTACCTTGACTTCAGCAAAGCTTTCGATTCTGCTCCACATAGAAGATTGATTAATAAGCTGGGTAGGCTCGGGGTGGGTCAGAAGTTGATCAACTGGGTGGCAAACTGGTTGATGGTCAGAAAAAAGGGAGTGGTGGTGGTAAATGGTATACAGTCAGAAGAGATGCACGTCACAAGTGGGGTACCTCAAGGATCAGTCCTGGGGCCAGTCCTCTTCAATATCTTCATCAGTGACATTGCAGATGGACTGGAGGGTAATGCGTGTCTGTTTGTAGATGACACCAAGATCTGCAACAGAGTAGATGATCCAGATGGGGTGGGCAGAATGAGAAGAGATCTGGATAAACTAGCAAAATGGTCAGAAGAGTGGCAACTGGGGTTTAATACAAAGAAGTGCAAGAACATGCACATAGGGAAGAGAAACCTTGAAACCACCTATAGGCTGGGAGGGGAGTTACTGGCAGTCACAAGGGAAGAAAGAGACTTCAACATCACTGATGACCTGAAATCATCCAAGCAGATCACTAAAGCAGTAAAGCTAGGGGGATGTTGGGGTGTATTAGTAGGGGTATCACAAGTCAGAAGAGGGAGGTAATAATCCCTCTTTATAAGATATTGGTTAGGCCCCATCTGGAGTACTGCGTGCAGTACTGGAGGCCACACCTTCACAAGAACATTAACCAAATTGAGGCAATCCAGAGAAGGGCAAACAAAATGGTGCAGAGACTGCATCAGAAAACATATGAGGACAGATTTACGGAGCTCAATATGTATACCCTACAGCAACGGAAGGAGTGAGGTGATATGATCGAAACATTCAAACACCTTAAGGGCATTAACAAGGTGAAAGAGTCTAACATGTTTCAGTATAAGAAAAATAGCAGGACAAGAGGACACAACATGAGATTAGAAGGAGGCTGTTTTAGGGGTAATGTGAGGAAGTTCTTTTTCACAGAAAGGGTGGTGGATGCATGAAACGGCCTAACTCAGGAAGTGTTGGATATGAATACAGTGCAGAGCTTCAAACGGGCATGGGATAGGCGTAAGGGAGCAAAGGCCGATGGCACATTTATAAGGTAGAAAATGAAATGGGCAGACTGGATGGGCCTTGAGGTCCTTATCTGCCATCAATTTCTATGTTTCTATGTTTCTATGTAATATAGGTAAAATTCCAGACAGATTTGTTTTGGTCTCTATTTAATAGGCTGCATTGTCATAGAAAGTATATCTAAATTTGAGGCTTTTTTGTATACCCTATGGATAAAATGAGCAAGTAGCAAGACATAAGTGTGGCCATTTGAAGAGCTTTCAAAAAATTTAAAAGAGGTAAATATTGTTGAACCTATGCAGTATAAGGGCTGTGTTTATTGGAATTGTTGTTTGTGTTTAAGAACCTGATGAAAAGATTTTGATGAAACTGTGAATATGACTCTGAAACAAGTAATTTTCTATGATGCAGGAAGAACCATTAGTACTGTTTGAGAAATACGAATTAGTGTTACCTTAGGATATTTACTTTGGCAGTCTGTAGAAAACAGTTTAAATGACGTACTGTGATTAAATGGTGGCATGGCGATTGTTGGGCAGTGACAGGGTGGCTTATGCAACAAACAGAAGAAGTAAGGAATAAACAATTTTACTAAATGAATTTTATATATATATATATATATATATAAATATATATATATATATATATATATATATATATATATATATATATATATGAGTACTGTAATGAGCAGCTAAAGTATAATGTAATGATGTTATAAGATTGAAATACATAAAGGACACTTATTGTGATGTATTCAAGGGGGTGTCTATTTGAGAAAATAAATTTGGAATTTGTTTTTTAATAGTTTTAAAAAGTATGTGAATATAACACATAACATCTGAATAAAAATATTTATATTTTTCTGTTAAACAGTTCCCCAGAAGAAGCCAGAGGTTGGCAAAACATTGGGGTACAGCTGGAAATAAATATTAAATTATGAGAAATGAACTGAATTTTGTCTGCGTATGGTTTTCAACCAGAGTTGGTGCATTAATGTATTTATGAAGATTTTCACACACCTGGCACCGTCTCCACATTTGAAGTATTGAATAACTCTGAAGCAGATTTCCCTTGGAAGTTCTTTTTGGTATACAGATTTTCAACACTGGCATTTTTTTCACATCTCCTTATGAACAGTACAGCTGCCATTTTTCACATCCTGCCCAAAATTGTTTTCGCACCTGTGGCACACAATGGCATGGTCACTGTGGGAAATCAACTTTTGGGGCAGGTTAACAAAATCAGTGCCACTGTTCATGAGGGGAGGTCCCTAAATGCCTATGTTGAAAATGTAGTTAAAAAAATTCCAAAAATAATTGGATTACAGATGTGTGTCGTGCAGTTTCTATGCCTGCTCATTACTTCACCTATTTTTCATATTTTCACTCCAGATTTTCAGCATTGCCATTTTTTACACCTCCTCACAAACAATACAGTTGTCATTTTTCACATCCTGCCCAAAATGTGTTTTCATGCCTGTGTCGCCAAATGGCATAGTCCCTGTGCAAAACCACCTTTTGGCTAACAAACTGATAGTGCCACTCTTCATGAGCTGGGGTCACAAAAAGCCCATGCTGAAAATTTGGAGTGAAACTTCCACCAAACGCCTATGGCCTTAGGGTTTCCAACTGTAACATCCCACCCTGTAGAGACTGACAGGTGCCAGGGGTGTGACTTGGGATCATTGGCTGCAATGCTCATGCCATTCCACCCCCACCCACTCCCACCCTGCAGCCACTGACAGGCATTGAGGTGTGTCTTGGAGTGTTCAGCCCTAAAATTCACTCCATTCTCCTATATTGCACCCATCTCAGCGAATTTTCTTATGAAATGGGGTAAGTATAAGGCCCAAAGACCTCAAAGCACACCACAACACTGTGGATCCTACTATGACAATATCTGACTATTCACAAGGGATAGTCTGCATCTGAGGACAGGGTGAGCCAGTGAATGATGGCAGATATTAAATGTCACAATAAGCAAGTTTGAAAACTAAGTAAGGGGCAAGACAGTGATAGTGTATAGAAGAAAAACAACACCTTGAGTGACTGCACATGGGATAACAGCAGTGGAAGGTAAAAATCAAATTAATTCATTAGTGCCTTGCAAAACAGCACCTGCTTGAGGCATGACATCAGCTCATAAGTAATGTTTTCTGGACAGCTGTTTGTTGCTGTATTGTGGAAGCATTTTTATACACTTCATTTGGTTTACACTGTATTTATCATTAATAAAAGCTTTTTGTTGTACCAAGAAGCCCTCAAGTGATTTTTCCACTGAAGTGGAAGTGTGTGTATATACACTAGAAGTACTTTGGGACTCCACACCTCAAGTTGATGCTGGTTTGCAAGGTACTGTTGAACACAGGAGAAAGCATATACGCACAAAGGGCCATATGCACAATGCCAATGCATCTGCGTAAATCGGGCTTGTTGGCATTGTACGCAGGAATGCCACAGAGTGATGGCCACATGGAATTCACAACATGGGTGCAGGGGTTATGCATTTAATCCTCCAGCAGACTGGACAGCAACACGCTGCGGGTAGGTGGGGGGGCATTATGGGGCATGCCAGCACTATGCAGTATGCACAAGCATGTGTAGTGCTGGTCAAGACAGAGTGGGGTGCAGCTACAGCAGGGGACCATGCCATAACTCACTGTATGCCCCTATGAACACAGGCTACTCGTCCCAGGGGGACTGTGACAGGGTTCACCATGCTGCCCCTAACCACTGGGCAGCTGGAGACAGTGGGGGCAGCTGATAGGGCAAGTGCCCATCACTGGGTAGGAGTGGTGGCACAGAGATGGGAAGGTTCTGTGCAGGTCTGGGTGACTGTATTCAGCATGCACAACTCTGGACCCATGCCTCCCTATGCAAGGGCCTCACTAGAGGACCAAGGAGGGGCATCCCATTGGATGCCCACCCAGGTCCATGACTCCACCCCCAGCCACCCTACCGAGTCCTGTGCACCGGGGGGAGGAGCCATGAAAAGGTGTTCAGTGTTCATGACTGCCAGTATGGGCACATCTGTCCATGGGTGCAAAGTGCCGTGGGAGGGGTATGCAACTTTTTCACGTACCCCTGCTTCCTTGGTGCATAGCACCCAGAGGGAGCAAATGTTATTCTTCACTAGGTCACAAGAACAGGGGTTAAAGAAGGCAGGCAGGAGTAGCATTAGGAAAAATAACCATTCAACAACAACCAAGAAATGGAAGAGTAGAGGGGAAAAGGAAGGGCAGGTGCAAAATGATGTACTGTACTGGAATACAAGAAGCTTAGAAAACAAGACGAATGAGCTGTATGTGAAATTGTATGCAGAGCTAATAGATAGTACCAATAATGGAAACATGGGCTAAGCAGTATAGTAGCTTGGAATGAAATGTCTTGAGATATGTCCTGTTAACAAAGGACAGGCTGAATACCAAGGGAGAGAGAGAGGCAGTGTATGTTATGGAGCCTATAATGATTTTGAAGGATAAAGAAATCTTAAGAAGACAATGAGTTTATTTATTTATTTATTTTATGTTTGAGCTCTGAATTGTACAATTAGCAGAAGTTTGTTTCCAGGTACATCCCAGGAGTACAAAGAGGTTAAGTGACATGCTTAGGGTTACACAGTAGGCAAGTGGTGATCATGGGTTTCAATACCAAGGCCTGCAGCACTTCCATGTTAACAGTATGGTGATTTAACCTTGTAACTATACTGCTACTCGAAGTATGTGGAGTCCTTATGGCATCTGGTGGGTTAATAAATACACCATCGAGAAAAATGGTTGCATTCCTTCTCCCTAAGGGAGGTGACCTTATAACTGCAGACAGCTACTGCCTTACCTTTCATGCCCCCACCCTATTCACGCTTCACAAGAAAATAGTACTTTTCCAACTAGGCTCCTTTCTTAATGCTACCTTCTTTCTTAGCTCCTTCCAATTGGCTGTGGATATGGCCTACCTAGATTTTAGCAAGGCATTTGACATAGTCCCGCACAAAAGACTAATAATCAAGTTAGCCAGCCTGGGAGTGGGTTCCAGGGTGGTAGCCTCGGTAGCAAACTGGCTGCACAACAGGATACAGAAGGTAATAGTGAATGGAACACATTCCGAAGAAGGGGGGGTTACTAGTGGAGTACCTCAGGGCTCAGTACTGGGTCCAGTCCTCTTTAACATCTTTATAGGTGACATTGCAGAGGGTCTGGAGGGAAAGGTATGCCTCTTTGCAGATGACACAAATATCTGTAACAGAGTTGATATACAAGGGGGGTAGAAAGGATGAGAAGGGACTTGGCAAGGTTGGAGGAATGGTTAGACATATGGCAACTTAGATTCAATGCAAAGAAGTGCAAAGTAATGCACCTGGGAAACAAAAACCCAGGAGAAGAGTACACAATAGCAGGGGAGATACTAACAACAACAACAATGGAAAGGGACTTGGGGGTAGTCATATCAGATGACCTAAAGTGGGTAAGCAATGTGAGAAGCCAGTAAGGAGAGCCAGGAGGATACTGGGATGCATAGGAAGGGGCATCACAAGTAGAAAAAGGGAAGTGGTTATCCCTCTGTACAGACAGTTGGTGAGACCCCATCTGGAATCCTGTTTGCAGTTCTGGAGACCCCATCTATGCAAGGACATAGATAGGATGGGAACAGTCCAGAGGATTGCAACTAAAATGGTGCAGGGTCTGCATCAGAAACCATATGAAGAGAGACTGAGAGAGCTTAATATGTATACCCTTAATGAAAGGAGGGACGTGGGGACATGATAGAAACTTTCAAGTACCTCAAGGGAATCAACAAAGTTCAGAAGGGTAGCATCTTTCAGAAAAAGAGATGTTTAAGAACAAGGGGGCACAATTTAAAGATAGAGGGGGATGGCTCAGGGATAATGTGAGGACATTTTTTTTCATGGAGAGAGTGGTGGATGCATGGAACCACCTTCCTGGGGAGGTTGTTGGGTCTAAAACAGTGGGGGAATTCAAACATGCATGGGACAGACATAAGGCAATTGTAGTGGGGGGTTGCAGAAAGTAGGCTATTGGTTAACTAGAATCTGCAGCTTATCCAATAGGAAGGGAAATGGGCAGACTGGGTGGGCCAAGTGGTCCTTATCTGCCGTCAAAGTCTATGTTTCTATGTAAGGTGGCTGCAAAAACCATATTACAGCACTCCATTGCATTCTTGGTTCCATGAGAACAATCGGTCATCATACCTGAGATGTCCAAATACTGTGTGGAGCTTCTGAGGCTCCAAATTATGTTTAGGATGATATCAAACTGTATCCATAACAGGAGTATTTCAACAAAGGGCCCTGGCAGAGGAATGACTTGACATGGTGCTCTGACCAAACAACTGGATCAGTCTTGACTGCAGTTCTGTCAAGTCCCACCAAAAAAAACCGGTCCAATGTATGCCCATTAAGATGGGTAACAGAGGCAACTACCCGTGTGAGGCCCAATGATGTAATCAGCTGGAGGAGGTGTTGACCACACAACAAGGTTTTATCATCAACACAAGCGCTGAAGTCCTCCCACAACAATAATCTGGGGGCCTCCAAGACCTAGTTGATCATGAAATTCGCAAGCTCCTGAAGGACACCACCCCCATACCCTGGAGGCCAGTATATGAGGATGATCCTACTGCTTACACCTGACCCACCTCAGTGGCCACACACTCAAAGGACAGTGTCACTCCCCTGGACCACAAGCCCCAGAATGGATCTAAATCAGATGACCACCCCACTCCATGCAGCCCTGCCTCTGGGTATCAATCAGAGTATCCAGCTGGAATTCACACCTCTAGTACTGATCCAGAGTCATCCCTCACCAGAACTCTGTGACAAAAACATGATCAGATGAAGAATCAGTGAAGAAACCATCCACCACCAATACCTTATTACTCATCATTATACAATGCAAGAAAAAATCCTGGACTCTGATTGGTCAGTCTGAGGCTGGACCCGTGATGTTAATCAGTACAACATCACGGGTCTAGTCTCAGCCTCACTGTGAACCCATTTGGATGATGACCACCATGACCATGATGACCATTTCTCGTTTTTTGCATCTCCTTTTAAGAAACAAAAATATTTTTCCACACTAATACAAACATTCTTTAAAATTATTTTTTTTACTTCATATATAACAATGACCTATTGATAATAGTAATAATGCCCTCAGGGTGTGTCGTTTGGGATAACGTCCGCCTCAGTTGTTGGACGCATTCGGCCTGCGGCCTCGTGCCCAGCCACCTGAGGCGTGACGTTATCCCAAACGACACACACCCTGTCGGGCATTATTGCTTAAATCCAGCATTACAAAGAATAGCCCCAAGCGGAGGAGCAAAGTTGGCTGGCCTGTTAACCTGCTGTATGATAGTAAATGGCACAGCCCTTGGGAGGGGAAACAACACAGGAATATCCCCTGTCTTTGATCCATTTCTTCCCTGTGTGCCTCTGTGGCCTTACTACCCTTATTCTACCCCTCCATCAGCCATGCTAGATCCTCTGTCAGGGCCAGTGCATCACCTCCAAAGGATCCTCAGATCCACACAGCAGGTAACCACCACTGGTGGCACAGCTATTAGTGCCCCCCCCAAAAAAAGGGCACAGCAGCCAGAGATGGTCTGAAATATCTTTTAGCCTCAATGAATCCAGCCCATTACACAAAATGCCAACCCTGTACTAAAACAAAATAAACACTGAAAATGCTAATCCCCAACCCTAATCCGCTCTATGTAACAGTAACATTAATATCATTAAAAGGCACTGTCAACCCCCTTAGGTCTCAAAATGTCTGTAGTTAAAAAAAAACATTTTATGATTGCCAACATCCAGTAAAGATTGTTGATGTAGCTTGTAGTTTGATTCTGACTCTTATTTTCTTTAAAAAAGTGAAAAACAGGCTGTCCAACATACCGGTGTTATCACACCAAAACGGTTTTGTTTACATTCCTTGATCAACTGCAAATGCATTTTTCTTGAGCTTGGAAAAACCCACAACACAGTCTAGCCCCTCCTGATGTAACGGGAGTTTAAGAAGCTACTATCTTATGAGTGACTGCACCATTTGGGTGTGTTTCTAATGCTCAGGAAGCATGCATTAAGAACAGCTCCAGAACTGTAAACAAAAGAAGGTTGTTTATAAATATTTGTAACACGGCACAGGAGAGAGCAGCCAGAGCGAGGATCAGCATTGGCTGAAGTGGCCCAGGTGACAGTAACTGAGCGGTGATTAACCCACAGGTAATGCCCGCTCGATTAGTACCACCTGTGACCACCGCAGCAGTAGAGGGGACCCGCCCACTCCGTCACCACCCGCTCACGCCACCCGCGGCACTCGTGAGGCATAGCCTGGTGGTGGCTGCCTGGTTGTCTCCTGTGACATTCCTGACTCTTGAGGGCACCTAAGCCTTGATCTCTGCCCCGCTGTCACCTGTCGACGGAGGCAGATGAATCCGTGAGCTCCCAGCTGTGTGTCCCTGCCTGGTGGGATTTGTGCCCGGGTTGAAAGTACCTTTGGATACAGCGACCATGGCTAGGGAGTGCATGTATGGCATCTCCCACCGCTCCGTGACCGGTTTGCCCAGGATCTCCAGATGTGTGTCGGTCACATTGTAGCCAGTGTCCACCTGCGTCCAGCCCAGCATGCAGTCCTTGCCTTAGGCAAAGATCTGCTGACCAGCGGCGGTGGTGCTGATGTTAGCTAGGCCACAACTCCTGCATAGAGCAGATGGCTGCGCGGGGTGGGGTTATGAAGGGGCTGCCAAATGGCTGAGCTTTCATTAAAAAGGAAGAGCTATAAAAGGCTTGCACTCCCCCACCGATGACCGAAACCCAAGCTCCCCTTACTGTACGGAGAAAAGGTGTAGTGTGGTGCTATAGGAGCTGCTGGAGGATGGGCTGCCGAAGTGACTGCACATGGCAAGGGGAGGGACAGAGAACCTGCCTTCTTCATGTCACTCTACTCCACTTATCTGCCTCTGGGCAAAGGTACTGCCAACACAAAGTGCTGTAAACTCAGACTGCAAAGTAGAATTATGTTATGTTGTAACACAGCACTGCAAAACCCTTGCTGCTCTGCAAACTCTCTGTCTCCGTCTGTCTGTACAGTCTACGGCACTGAGGGACACACACCGGTAACATAGGCTCATCGCTGCCGCAATGAGCCTATGTTACAAGCACATTAATCACCTCCAGCATCGGGCTGTGCCGGTGATTAATGCCTGCTGGGTGGTTGGACCCCTCAGGCTTCGCCCTCGGGCACCAACCCCCCCCCCCAGCGGGCATTAATCCACCAGCAGAGCCCTCCTCTGTCGGTGATTAATGCTTACACATTGCCATGCATATCAGTTCTACTAAACAAGGAGACAGACAAAACAAACAGCAACATCAATGAATTTTAGAGAAGGTTAGCAATCCTAAAATGTGGGGTTTCAGTTAGAAATAATACGATGAAAAACAGATTGACAATGTCCCTTTAAAGAACTAAAAAACAAGTTTAGCTGCCTGAATTCACAGATCCCTATACCCACACTGACCTTCATGCAAATTTCAGAGCAAAGCAAGTATACTGCATTATTTATTATTTATTTTATTTAGAAAAGTTTTACCAGGAAAGTTAACATGAGCTGTGAACAACTCATTTCAAGAAGCATCCTGGGGGGAGGGGGTTGCATGGGGGGGCAGGGGAGTGCAAATTAAACAACTTAACAATAAGTAGTGTAGTGTACAAACACACATATCCATACAAGCAGTACAATACAGAACATAGACAATATTGGATAGAGCAGTACAGTGAATGGGAAAACCCAATGCAAACACAAAATATATGGGACATGGAATGTGGGTTGCCCAAAATAATGAAAATACAGCAAAAGTGCGGCCAACCGTACATAAGTGTAGTAGTTTGAGACATGTACAATGCTAAGTACATGAGGATACAAGCAGGTAGATAGGAAGAATTTGCATATGGCTACCAAGTGATAAAAGTACAGGTAAGGAGGGTAATAAGTGCTTTAATGCAAAGTGAGAAGAAAGGTCAGGCAGGGTAGAAGGTAGGAAGGAGAGGAGAGGAGGACAAATGGTGGTGAAGAAGGTAGAGGCAAAGGAATCTAATACTCTGAAACCCCTTCAGGATGCTGAGAACCCTACAAGGGGACAGAGGACCTAGCAAGAATAAGGAGAGAGGAGAAGAGGAGAGGCAGCCAAAACCTACACCCCTTCATGATGTGTAGAACCCTGCAAGGAGCTACGGAGTTGGCACGATGAGGGAGAGGGGAGAAGAAAGGTAGCCAAAAAAGCCAGGAAACCTGAGCCCTCTCAGGATGCTGTGAACCCTGCAAGGGGATGGGGAAGAGGTACAGTGATGGAAAGAGTGAGAAAAGAAAGGCGAGGTGATGAAGGGAGGTTAGGGCTGAGAGGGGTAGGTAAGTATATGATAGAAGAGGCAGTCAGGTAATAGAAGAATTGGGGGTGGGGTGGCAGGAGTGGGACAGTTGGGTAGAGGAAGGTGGATGGTGGGTACAGTAGGGAGGTTGATAGGCTAGGTGGGCTAGCACAGAGGGGCAGTTTAGAGGGGTATGATGGAGGGATTATAGGGGAGAGGACTAGAAACTGGAAACAGGCGAGAGGAAAGTGATTGGTAAGAGGGGGTATTAGGGAGGCTGTAAGGGTCGCATGCAAGGGGCTGCTATGGAATTCATATGAGAATGTGGCATGACCAGAAGATGTGTGCCAAGTAGGGAGGGCAATCATTCTGTGTGTGGAAGAGCATAGGAAATAGCAGGAGGTAGCTGGTATGGATAGGTTAGTGGGGGTTAATTGCAGTTGCAGCAGTGAACTGTGTGTCTGCGAAGGAAGGAGGCAAGGGAAAGGTGAGAAATGGCAGAGTGGATATCGAGGGGGAGAGAGTTCAAGATGTTAGGGAATTTTTATGAGAATGTGGCATGACCAGATTATGTACACAAAGGTGGGCAAGCATTCTGTGCACATAGGAACACAGGGTATAGCAGGAGGAAGGAGGATCTGACATGAAGCTGGACAAGTAGGTAGACAGAAAGCTGAGCCAGTACTTAACTACTAGATTAGCAGTGTGTGACAGGTGCCTAGCAGACAGGGAAAGGAAGGAGAGCAGATATAAAGATTGCAGTAGTGGGTAAAAGGAGGGCAGTCAAATATCTAGCGGTAGAAGGAATAAAATAGAGTGTCCAGTCTAGATAGATTGGTTTTAGGGGCCAAATTGTACACAATGTCTCCAAAGTCAAAGGCAGGGAGAATGATCTTTTGGACAATTTGGTGCCTAGCTTACATGGGCAGGCAGTTGTGCGGTCTGTATAGGGTACCAAGCTTAGGGCAGAGTTTTATGTGAGTGGCATCAACATGTACACCGAAGTCTAGCAACAGCGCAAGGTACTTAATTTAAGTAACGTAGTGATGTATTGAACCAGATAGGGTATGAAAGGAGGGGATGGAGTTTAATCTGGACAGCTTTTGTCTGGTGCTAAAGATCATGGAGACCTTTTAATTTACATTTAGAAGAAGCTGACTACACTAAAATAGAGCTGAACATTGTTGGATTCCAGTTGAAGGCTGGTGGTCACTTTGGCAAGGGAACTCCCAGAGTTGAAGAACATGGTGTCCTCTGCATATAGCTGGATGCTCACAGATGTATGGACATCAGGTAGATCATTCAGAAAAATGAAGAACAAAAATGGGCCAAGAATCATGCCTTGGAGGACATTTGTATTGATTGGGAGGGACACCTGTGTTGATTGGGAGGGGGTGGGAGGTGGAGTTGCCGACTCTGATAGATTGGGACCAGCCTGTGAGGTAAGACTAAAACCAGACAGTGGCATCAGAGATCTTGAAGGGTGAAAACTAAATTGTACATACCACTGCATGGAGGTACCACTACTGAATATAACTGACATGCTATTAAATAGTTGTACAATACATTAATCAGCATACCTCATCCAAACCATGTAATCAAAAACAGCATGGTCAAATAAAAACTCTGGGCAACTATTTTCACTCGATTGTTCAAAAAACCTTTAATTTTCAATACAGAGTTTGTTTCAGGAGGATTGTAACTAAAGAATATTGCTAAAAACACTTGCAAATCCCGGTTGTTTGTATTTTTTCTGCACTATTTGACCATGCTGGTTTTGGTTTTGCGATTTTGACATGGAACTGTTATTCAGTTACACTGAGATTTTTGTGTCATTTAAATGCAGTGTACAAATGACCCCCATGAAGCAAGTATGACAAAATAATAAAGACTGAATATAAATCCATTTCCTGTATCCTTTAACCTGACTGACTTGTGGAAGTTAAATGACAGCAGCTGAGGACTCACAGTTCCTTTTGCTAAGCTGGACACCAGGATTTTGGGGTGTTCAGAAAAGGTATTTCTCATCCTAATTAAAAAAAAACACCAACATCTAGCTAATTGAGCCCAGTTTAGTAAGGTTCAGATGTTTACTTATTTAAAATACATCAATTTTAGGTATTTTCCATTTTATTGTTTGAAAAAATCAAGATGGCAGCCATCACAGAGTGAAAAACTGTTTCTTGTGCTGCGAAAACTAAATGGGTCAAATGTAAAATGATCGTGTGCTTGTGACATGAAATTTTTCAGGTAATATCAGATGGTTATCTTAAAGGCCTACTAAACATGCTTAGAAAAAAAGTTAAATCCATATACTCTTAAACCAATTAATATTTTATCACAAAGTCTTCAAAAGACATTATTTTGTCACAAGCCACTTCTACCCAAAAGGTTGGGAAAACAATTCTGTACCACCCAGGCTTTAGGTGAGAGCAAACAAAAATGTAATATATATATGGAAAACCACCACAATTCAATGGGTGCCAGGTAACTACAGTAGAAGGAGGTGGGCATGGTGCCACTACATAAGGGGGACAGCAAGGAGGAGATGGGAAACTATCACTGTGTCAGTCTCACCTCAGTGGTGGGGAAGGTAATGGAGGTGCTATTAAAGGAAAGAATGGTGAACTCCCAGACAGACAATGGAATACTGGTCGATAGGCAGCATGACTTCACAACTGGAAGGTCATGTCAGACAAACCTAATAGAGTTCTTTGATTGGGTGATGAAGGTGGTTTATCATGGAGTGGTGGTGGACATGGCCTATCTAGACTTCAGGAAGGCCTTTGACTCTGTCTCTCACAGAATACTTATAAATAAGCTGGAAAGCATAGGGGTGGGTCAAAAAATAACTAGTTGGGTGGAGAACTGGTTGAAGGACAAAAGTCAGAGGGTGGTGGTTAATGAGGTACATTCCAGGGTGATGGAGGTGTCAAGTGGGGTGCTCCAGGGGTCCGTACTGGGACCCCTCTCTTTTAATAGTGATATAGTGGATGGACTGTAGGGGAAGGTCTGCCTATTTACAGATGATACAAAGATCTGCAATTGCATGGACGCCACTGGAGGGGTGGAGGCCATGAGGAAGGACCTAAAAGTTGGAATTCAATGCCTAAAGGTGTGCAGTAATGCACATGAGATGTAAGAACCTGCAAGCAGCTTAAACACTGGGGTGGGGAGGTAATTAAGTCAACTGAGCAAAAAAGGGATCTGTGGATCTTGGTAGCAAGCAACCTTAAGGTAGGTCATCAATATAGCAAAGCAGTGGAAAAGGCAAATAGAATGTTGGCATGCATCAGGTGGGACATAACAAGCAGAAGTAGGGAGGTACTGATGCCTCTTTGTAAAGCCATAGTGAGGTTGCATCTAGAGTAAGAGGTCCAGTTCTGGAGACCACACCTACACAAGGACATATATGGGATTGAGAGGGTGCAGAGAAGGGCAATCAAGATGGTGCATGGTATGCAGGGGAAGTCATATGGTGAGGCAGAGGAAATTGGGTCTGTACCCATTGGAGGCAAGAAGGGAGAGGGGGACATGATAGAGACATTGAAGTGCAAGAAGGGGCTCAATAAGTTAAGGGAGTGGAGCTTATTTAAGACGAATGTGGAGGACAATACCCGAGGGCATAGTCTACATAAGATTGGAGGGAGGAAGCTTTAGGGGAAATATGAGGGAACTTTACTTCACAGAGTGGGTGGTGGAGGCATGGAATAAACTACCAGAGGAAGTGGTGGGGGCAGAAACAGTGGAAGGATTCAAAAGAACATGAGACAGACATAAGGGGTTTACAAGTGGGGGGGAAGGGGTGGTCCCATGTGTAAAGGGAGGGAAGGGGCAGATTCATTGGGCCAGAGGGTCCTGTTCTGCCACCAGATTTTTATGATTCAATGATTCATTTAAAAAAAAATCAACATTCTGTATTTTGTAAACTTTCGTTCAAGAAACATCTTATGTCTTATAAACCTGCCTCCAAGACAATGCATGCAAAATGTGGGGGAACTTCTTCAAATGCCACTAACGTTTTTCAGGTACAAAACTTTGTGTGTGTGTGTGTGTGTGTGTGTGTGTTTGTGTGTGTGCACATGTGTGAGCACGCATACAGTATATACTGTATATCTATCTAGCTGTCTAGCTATATACATCGTACATATATAAAATATTCATTGCAGAAAACTTCATTAATGCATCAGTTAGGGTTGATAGGTCAGCAACAAAGGCATAGAAATGTGATGACAGGATTACTACCCTACCACCTAATTTTCACTCCACACACCATCAACAATGGAGGGTTATGGATCATCAGGGCCTCAACTCTCACCCCATTTCATCTGTAAACAAGCTGACATGCTACAATTCAGGAGAATGGGGTGAGGGTTAGGCCTGATGATCCCATGGTAACACCCTGATGTCTGTTGGTGTGTGGAGGGGAGGTATGGGTGATAACCCTAACATCACAGTTCCATACTTTTGTTGCTGTGCTATCAACCCTAAGTAATGCATTAACAATGTTTTTTGCAATATATTTCCCTTCTTTTTGAGATAGTGTAATGTAACTGGTAACTGATATGTGTTTGAGGGACAGCGGGCCCTAAAGGCCCTGAGCTTCCTTCACATTGCCCATTTTAAAGGTATATGTATGTGGTAGTGTGGTCCCTCTGGTCCCCGTGATACCACTCACTCATAAGTATGAGGCCATACAGCAGACCCATAATACTGAAAAGGAACCCTTGTAACACTTATTTGGCAATATCTCAGTAACTGGAGCAACTCTGAAAAAAGTTCCATCGCAGTTGTAGACATGACATCTAAACCTCCACTCAAGCATCGTCAGTAGCCTAAGTTGCGGGTAGCAAAAAATCCATATTGCAAATCATTTCTGAGATACAGGCACCACAATGTTAGCCAATGAGAAATTTCTCGAATTCAGAGTGCTGTAATTTTGCAACTGTTTAACATTTTTTTTTACCAGATAACCAAAAGGCACATCTGTGGGGCCAAGGATTGCTACCCAGCAAATTTCGGACCAAAAGCTTCAACTGTTTAGATGCAGTGATGTGGCAAAGAAATTATATTTTTTGGTGTAGTAGTGTCACAAATTGCAACAGTGTCATGATTTGCAAATGTGTTGCATCTGTACTGTTATGATTTATGACACTATGGGGGAGCTGATTCTGAAAAAGGTATTTCTAAGGGTCTCATAAAAAAAACTGATGGCAAAATTGTGCTCCTCAGGCACCGTGTAGGTAAACACAGCTGTCAGTGTTTACCTGCAGGCTGTAGAATTTGAATTACAGTCATTTTTCTTCACTACTAACTGAAACAAGATGGTGGCAGCAGGACTCTACTAAGTGGATCTGCGACAGTAAAATTTGCTTTTGTGACAGTAATGGGCACTTTTGGGAGACACATATATTTTTCCCATTGATTATAATAGGAAAATAAAAATTTTAATAACTTTTGAATGGATTAATACTTTTTCACCAAATCTTCAAAAGGCACATCAGTGACACAGACTGCTTCTTCGTGGAAGAGTTCAGAACAAACAGACAAATTGTTTCAGCTGTATCTCCAAGAAAAAAACATGTGAAACCCAATTTTGCATGTTTTTTGTACTCTGCAGCTAAAAAAACTGCTCATCTAATTGTATCACAACTTGCCAAATCCAGAGATCTATGGTGCCACTCTGTGCATACAGAATGTCAGATGACTCCATCATGCAATTGAAAAATTATTAAAGTGCAAAATGTGGGGCATAACATAGTAGTGGCCTGACAACCCTATCTAGAGCTGCACCGTTGTGCAACTATAATTATATATTCATTGCAAAAAGACTTTGTTAATGCATCAGTTAGGGTTCCTATTACAGTGACAAATGTATGGAAATTTAGCATCTGAGTTCCCAACCCTACCACCACCCCACCATCCACACATCAACAGCCATCACGGTGTGCCTTGGAATCATCGTCCCTCTCATCCCATTCCATGTGTAAAGATGCAGACATGGTACAGTGCAGGAGAATGGGGTTAGAGTTAGGCCTGATGACCCCAAGGCACACCCCAATCTTATTAACCTGTGTCATGTAACCCGGTACAGAAAAATTGTGAAATGCAAGGCAAAATGTAATTATGCCTAACTGCAATGACATTCTGCATCGCAGGTGCAAAACTGCACTTTGGTCAGGATGTGAAAAATGACAGTTGTACTGTTCATGAAGTGGTGTGAAAAAACGGCTATGTTAAAAATTTGGCATCAAGAAGACTGAAATGTAGGAAAGTTAAGCGTGTGCATCGAATAAATTCAATGGACACACATACAGTAACTCAGACATTTTCAGGTGTTTTTTAACCAAATTTTCAACATGTCCTTTTGGGGTCTCCACCTCATGAACAGTGGCACTTTCATTTCATTACCCACCCCAAAAGATGATTTCACACAGCGACCACGCAATTCAGTGCCACAGGGATGTAAACATGTTTTTTGATCAGGATGTGAAAAATGACAGCTATACTGTTCATGAGGAGGTCTGAAGCAATGCCAATGTGGAAAATCTGGAGGGAAAATCTTAAAGTTGGTGAAGTCATGAGTGTGCATAAAAACTGCTCGTAACAGGCATTTTTCAACATTTTTTACAACGTTATCAACATGGGCTTTTTAGGACCAACTGCTAAATCCTCTTATGGGTCTGATTAATGGGATTAGAGTGACAGTGTTCATGAGGAGGGGTCCCAAAAGGCCATGCTGAAAATTTGTTGAAAAATTTGAAAAATGGCCGAGATATCAACCTAAGTTCAAAACACCATAGACTGCCATTATATAGCACTTATCTCTGATTCTTCAGTTCATGGTTGGGCTCTGAAGAATGCAGACATGTCCAGGTCCACAGAAGATAACGAGTGCCTGACCTCCAAAAGTAAGTATGGGGTAAATGGAAGTGCGGGAGGAGGGTGACCAGAGGAGGGAGGGTGGGGATGGGGAGATGAGGGACCATTTTCTTTTTCACAGGATTACAAAAAAATACATTGGGGGACTGTTTTCTTTGTTTTAAGCATAGAAGAAAAAAAACATTTTGTAATACTGGGATGGACCTCCCAGTGTTACTCATTGTTGGTGGCTGTGTGCGGGGGGGTATAATATAAATGGAACCACTGGGAGTGGGCTACACAGTGTCCCACCTTGGGGGGGGGCAAATGCAGACAGTGGGGATTGGGAACCCCGTTGTCAGTAAACATGTGGGAGAGTTTTGTTCTGTTGGGAGACACTAGGAGAGGCCTCTCCAGTGTACCATACTGGTGAGCAGGCATCTAGTGCCGACATGGGGATTGGGCACCCCCATGTCGGCATAAACAGTTCTTTATGGCAGTTTCATCATATGAAGTAGGATCTTACTTTGTATCTCATTATACAAAGTAAGATCCTGCTTCATATTATGTGGATACAAATGAAGAACTGAAATATAAATTTAACACATTTTTAGGGAATTTTTACAAGCAGTAAAGTGCAGAATGCACTTAAGGGATCATAATAAGCAAGTCACAAATGTTAGCTGTTCCCCAGAATCTCATTTTGTGATGTTTCCAAATCTGAATTGCAGGCAAAACTGTAAACAAGATGGCGGCCACACGAAGTAGGATTTTTTTGCTTACAAACCAGGATTCCTACTTCGTTTCATACAGCTATACTGAAGTGCCTACTAAGCATGCTCATAAAATATTTTTTCAAATTTTTAAATTGCAATAACTTAAAAATGGCTTATTATTGTTTCACCAGACTAGCACAAGGTACATCTATGGGGTAGTCTCTTTCTGCCCTGAAAATTCCAGACAAAAAATAAAACAAAGCATTTGGGCTCTAGGCAAGTTCAAAGGAAAATGCCTACAAAGTCAATGAGCGAAAACATGTTTTTTTTACCTCTTCATAACTCAGAAACTGCACATCTGACCACACAGTAACTTGCCAAATCAAGGTATCTGCCCCACAGGGAGGCATATACCAAATTTCAGGCAAATCCATTGAACAGTTGCAGGGTTACTAAAGTGCAACATTTTTCAGTTTAACAAGTGCCTTCTCAACCCTAACTATAATATACAGTATATATATATATATATATACATACATATATATATATATATATAGTGCTCCCTCACTTATTCGCCCCTCGATTACCTGCCACCCTCCGTTATCGCCATTCTTACCTCCCATCCCAAATGCATGACCATGTTCTCACACTTCATTATCCGCCTCCCTCACTGTCTGCCATCCATTATTCATTAATCATCCCACTCGTCCGTATTTTAATAGTAATTGCTGTCTTTCTTTCGCCATCACAGGGCAAAACGTTCACAGCCTGTTGTTGACTAGCTGGTGACAGCCGCTCACGTTAGTCCACCATGTCAGCCCTTGTACTGTGAACAAATGATGGACTAAATTAGCCTCGTAGCACAGCGCTAGAGCTGATTGATGATTGTTTAAAAACCTATCACCTGGTAATGGCTTAAAACGAATCACGACTTATTCCCTAATTACTCTGGGTAGTCATTAGTGCATTAGTGCATCTATTAACTTTGTGGCAAGCTGTTTGGTATAAATCCAGTAATCAGGGTTTTATTTTAAGTGTGCTTGGGGTGAATGAACAAGTCAGTTGAAACAAAATTATGGCAGAGTCGGCGAGTGGAAAGCGATTACGTCTAGCTCTTACTGTTGCTCAGAAGAGCCATACTGTTAAGTTTTCAGCAGATAATCTGAAAGCAACCCATCAGGAGGTTGCTTGCCATTTTTCCACACTGTGGTGCTGGCCCATGGCCTGATGGACCACTGGTGATGTCCTTTCAAGAAGAAAGGAGTGGTCCGATGCTGTAGCTGTAGCTGCTGACCGAAAGTCGAAGAGAACACTGAAACACGTTGATTTGGAGGAGGTGTTATTCCTGTGGTTCAGCAACACCAGAGCCCATAATATTCCAGTCACAGATGAAATCCTAAAGCACAAAGCTAAGTACTTTTGGGGGTCAATTAAATGTGTCTGATTTTTCATACTCAAATGGCTGGCTACAAAAATTTAAGAGCCAAAATAATATTGCTTGCCACATTATATCTGGGGAGAGTGCGGGCGTTAGTAAAGAGGTTATCAGTGAAGGCATGCTTACTGCCAGATGTGTAGCAGAGCAGTAGGAAGCTCGGGACTGTTACAACATGGATGAAACTGGACATTTTTTTTAAATGTTGCCAGACCATTCCCTGACCACCAATGATTTAAAGAAAGGTGTCAAGAGATGCAAGGACAGGTTTACTGTTGCTCTAACTTGCAATGCAGATGGCACTGAAAAATTGAAACCCTTAGTTATTGCAAAATCTGCAAACCCCAGGTGCTTCAAATCATTTAATGCTGATCTTTATGTAGAATACAAAGCAAACAGAAAGGCTTGGATGGACTCTCCATTTTTGCACAGTGGTTGAATGACCTTAACATTTCTATGAGAAAAAAAGGAAGATTTTGTTGCTTCTGGACAATGCTCCAACACATATTATCCCCAAATGTTTTGGTAATGTAAAAATTAATTTTCTTCCACCAACCACCACAAGCCACCTTCAGCCTCTAGATGCAGGCATCATTCAATCTTTTAAAGGTCGTTACAGAAGGCAGCACCTTCAGCATTTAATTGAATGCATCGACTCTGGGAAACCACAGGCACATCTACTTAGTGATGCAATTAGGTTTATCAAAATCGCTTGGGATTCTGTTACAGCAGAGATAGTTCAAAACTGCTGGTTTCACACTGGCATCATTCCTAGGCCCTTGTCAGTGCCAAGAGTGATGCCAGAACTTACAGAACAAGAAGGCACTGAATTGAATGATCTGATAAGAACTGTATCTGGTGCGATGGCTATAAAAACAGAAATGAGAATTTCAGCTGCTGAATAATTGTCTTTTGAAAATGATTGTGATGTTTATGAAAGTGTCACTGATGATAATATTGTAACAATGGTAGCAAATTTAAAGGTCACAGATGATTTCTTAGAACCCCCAGAATCATAAGATGACAATGATGACACCCTCGAACAGGAGATAAAACCTCCTTCTGTAGTGGAGGTAAGGGATGCAATAAACACTGTGCTTAGATTTTTTGAGTCTTATGAGCTTGCAGATGAGACAGATATTCAGAAGTGCCTTTTCCTACATTGGAAGATAAGACAACTTGCTTCTGTGAGAGCGAAGCAAATGTCTATTACAGACTATTTCAAGCTTACATAACTCCAGTTTGTAACTAAAACTATACTGCTGTGGTTTTGAACCTCATACTGCTCTGCTATACTATGCTGCTGTAATTGTGAACCTCATACTGCTTTGCTATAATAAGCTGCTATGCCATGCTTTTTAGCACTGAGAAGCACTTTATTGCACTGTTTTTAACATTTTTCAGTACAAAATAAAGATAACTGTATATAATTTATATGTAGAAACACAAAAAATGTGTCCATTGTGTCACTGTCAGCTCCATAACACCCTGCTACCGGATACAGTGTTCTATATTTCACATGACTACATTTTGGTTTTCATTTTCAGGCACCCTTAATTATCTACCACCCTTCCTTATCCACCCAAAAACTGTGGCCCCAAGTTGGGGGGATAATGGAGGGATCACTGTATATATATATATATATATATATATATATATATATATATAAAGTTAGAGGCAAAAAAATCCATTTAATGCATCAGTTAGGGTTGTTCCACAGCAACAAAAGCAAGGAAATTGATGTTGGGGTTGAACCCCCCTTGCATCCACTCCCACCCTGTCCCACCAGCCGGCATCGGGGTGTCCATTGGGGGTCATTGGCCCTAACTCTCACCCCATCACATGTATAAAGAAGCTGAGGTGGTAAACTGTAGGAGAATGGGGTGAGAGTTAGGACCGATGACCCAACGCACACACTGATGCCGCTGGGGGCAGGGTGGGTGGGTGCAAGGGGATTTTCAACCCAACATCGAATTCCCACTTTGTCGCTGTGGAACAACCCTAACTGATGCATTAAACAGAGTTTTTGCCTCTGATTTCCCTTCTTTTTGAGAATCTGCAGTAGAAATAGTGAATGGAATGTGATGGCGGGAGCAGACATAGTAACGGTAAGTGCAAGGGAAACACAGCCACTAACAGTTGCACACATGGTGACAGAAACATAAATTGTAAAGCAAACATTAATAGAAATGCAAGTGCAAAGCGACGCCAAAGCGAACAGCGATGCAAAAGGAAACGCAAACCGTGACGTGCATGGTACGGCAATTAGAAATGCAAATGGAAACATTAACAGTATAAATAATGTCAAAGGAAACAGAAATGGAAACGCGAATGCAAGCACACATGGAAATGCAAACCGTAACATGCACGATCACGGTACCATAATTGTAAATGCAAATGGTAAAGTCAACATGAACAATAATGCCCCAGAAAACAGAAACGGAAACGTGAACGGAAGCACCTATGGAAACCAAACCGTAACATGCGTGGTCATGTTACCACAGTTGTTAATGCAAATGGTAATGGTAACAGCAATAATAACACCAAAGGAATCCGAAATGCAAAACCAAATGCAAGAGCGTATGGAAACTCAAACCGTAATGCGCACGGGCACAATAATGCAATTGGAAACGCAAATGGTAACAGTAACAGCAACGAAGATGCAAACTGCAAGAGAAATGCAAACACAAACAAAAGGGGTGCCAGAAACACAAACAGAAACAGTAGTGGAAACGCAAATGGTAACAGTAACACAACTGCAAGCGCAAATGAGAACGCAAAGAGTAACGCACACGGAGGCTAACACGGTAACGGTAATGCAAACGGGTACAGAAACACAAGTGAAAATGTTAACTGTTACAGTAACAGAAGCACACATCCTGGTTTTGCCCAAGAGCTGCATAGAGAAACACAGTGGCCCAGATATTCAAACTGCGCCAGGCTGTGGTGCAAGCTTGGGCGCAGCTCAACTTGGCTGTGCAGGGGTGTGGACTAAGCGATATTCAAAGGAGCTGTGCCATGGCTCAGCAGCTTTGAATATCACACCCTGGCCACCTTCAGTGTGCATGGCACAGTGGCACTACACCAGCACAAATGGCCAGAGTGGAGCATGGAGATGTGCTAGCACAAGTACCATTGCGCCATGCACAGCAACCGCGATATTCAAAACTGAACATGCAAATGGGGCCATAATGTATGTAAGGCATACATGGGGCCATTTGCATGTCATTATGTCCCCATTTGCATGCAGGTGCACTGATCCCCGACTACTTGAGACCTGGCGCCCTGCCAGGCAGCAGCCGTCAGAGACGGATGCCCCCTGCAGCCCAATCATGGGCATCTGTCTAAAAATAGAAATATCCATCCTATATCTCTGGTGGTCCAGTGGACTGCTATGTGCCCGATCACAGGCATCTGTCTAAAAATAGAAATATCCATCCTATATCCCTGGTGGTCCAGTGGACCGCTATGTGCCCGATCATGGGCATCTGTCTAAAAATAGAAATATTCATCCAATATCCCTGGTGGTCCAGTGGACCGCTTTGTGCCCGATTGCGGGCATCTGTCTAAAAATAGACATATTCGTCCAATATCCCTGGTGGTCCAGTGGACCGCTATGAGCCCAATCGCAGGCATCTGTCTAAAAATAGACATATTCTTCCAATATCCCTGGTGGTCCAGTGGGCCACTATCTGCCCAATCACAGGCATTTGTAAAACAAAACAATTCCAATATCCTGGTGGTCTAGTGGTACCCCCACCCACCCACTGAGCACCACTGCCCCGCTCCCTCCATCAGCCAGCGGGCAACAGCGCCCCACCTGCCTGCCACTTCACTGCACCACTGACTCAGTAGGGCTGCACGCCCATGGTTCACAGCGTGCTCAATGGGTGCAGCCCCTCACTGCATTCCACATTCCAGATATGTGAATAAACAAATTTATATTTTTTACAAATGCCAGTGATCAGGCATTTGGGGGGGCACCACCAGATGCAGCCGGAACTCAGGTGACCACTCACAGGTGGCAGCTGCCGTGTTGTGCCCTGCAATGCAGCATCTCACCTGTGGGTGGCCATCAGTTGTTCCTTTTTTTTTGGCTTAACTTTGTGCTGGCGCAGGTAGGGGTTGCACATTCATGGCTCTGCACATCCTGGGCTGAATATCAGGCTGTGCAAGTTATGCATGGGCACGCCCCCCCAACTGTGCCTGCATACTTTACTGATGCGCTCTGGCACATCGGGATTTGTGCCGAGCACTTTTCTCTTTTGAGTATTGTGCCTGGGCGCATCAGTGGGTTGTGCATGGCACAACACTGTTGTGCCATGCACAACCCTTTTGAATATCTGGGCCCGTGTGTACAAAGAATGTATGCATAATAATGGGCCTGGCAGCAAAAAACTAGCAGTTGGAATACCAAATTGCTTATATCTCAGGAACCGTATGACGTAGAAAAAAAAATTAAATTTCACATGATTCATGAGTTTCTGGGCTAGGTTTTTGCCTTCATGATGAAAATTTCATATCTCACACCTTTTTCGAAAGGAGCGGCGTACGCCACCATGTTAGTCTATGGGAAAAAATGCTAAATTTGGAGTACTGTAACTTGGCATCTGTGCAATATTTTGTCACCAAACCATCAAAAGGCACATCCGTGAGATGTTGGCTGCTGTTCCTCCAAATTTGAGCCCAAAAGACCAAACTGTTCTGTTGCAGCTGGGTGACAAAGAACTGCTATCATTTTGGCCATAGTCTGGAAAAGTAGTGTCACAATCTGCGAAAGCTTTCACAAAAATTTGCAAAAGTGTTGCAAGTGCGACACTACTTTACGACACTACTTTTCCCACGAATCTGGAAAACATATTTCTGGGGTGTTTAACCCCAAAATAAAGACATGGCTAGCATCCTGAGGGTCCAACTTGGTAAACACAAAAAGAATTGTGTTCCTAGAGGGTCCCAATTTTAAATGGCAAGCATGTTTCTGAGCACCAACTGAAAAAAAAATGGTGGATTTGCGACACTACTAGGGTTATTTGCGACACTAAAAAGTACATTTGCAAAAGTGTTGAACTTTTTGTTAACTTTTCCCATTGACTTATAATGAGAACTTGTTTTTTGAATAACTTTTAAACCGTTCAATATTTTTTCACAAAATCTTCAAAAGGCACATCATGGACCCTGGCTGCACATTCCCTGAAGTTTTCGGACTGGTTGTGCAAACCATGCAACCTGTAGGTGCGAGCAAAGAATTTAAAAAAAAGCATAATTATGCACACGGATGTTGCTTAATAACTCTGCAGCCGTATATCTGACCAGTACAAAAGTTGGCAGATCCCAAGATCTACGATGCCCAACATGCTGCCAAATTTCAGGCAAATCCGTTGAATGGTGGCAAAGTTATTAAGGTGCAAATTTGCACCTTCAACCCTAACCATGGAAGCACTACCGTGCTACCATAATATATATATATATATATATATATATATATATATATATAGGATATGCAGCGGTTCAGTGTGTGATATATTTATCTTACAGTTTCCAGTGACCTCAAGTAACCTCACGAGTGCCGAAGGCACGAGTGAGAGTTACGAGAGGTCACTGGAAACTGTACAAGATAAATGCATTATCACACACTGAACCACTGCATATTCCATTTATGCAACAGGTTTAGATGTTGTGTGAACATTTTGATTTTGGTAGGTGTAAATAATTTGTCAAAAAAGGGAAAAGAAAATTGAATTTTATGCTGTTTTTTGCTAATTATAAAAAAACAAAACGGTATCTATATATGAAACACCACTCATTTTGTAGATATTTTTGAGCTGAACATTTTTCGTGCTCACAGTACCATGCTATCATTTTTTGTTTTAAAGTTATTTATATTTGTTTGTCAAAAAAGTGAACAAAAAATTAAATTTTCTTCTGTTTTCTTGCTAACCATATACAATATACAGGGTTTATGTAAATGAAACATTATTCATTTTGTAGATAATTTTGTGCTGAACAATTTTTGTGCTCACAGTACCATGTTATCTTTTTTCGGTTTTAAGTTATTGACATTTAAAATATGATTAGTACTGGTTCTGAGGCCGAACATTCTAAATGAATTCTGAAGAGAACTGTGTAGATAAATGAGCTAGTGATGTAGTTACTGTGTGGATAAATGGGTGATGATGTAGTTACTATGTGGATAAATAAATTTATTACCATAGTAGCGAAGATAAATGGTTTTATCCTACAGTTTTTATCCTGACCCCTGTTGCATAAATATATATATTATAGTGGCAGGGTTGAATACCCCATTTAAGGTTAAATCTGAAATGTGGCAGCTTAATAACTTTGCCACCAATGACAGATTTGTCTGAAATTTGGCATGCACAGTGTGGTGCCATAGATCTCTGAACCTGCCATACAGTTGCGGAGCTACAGAGCACTGAAAAACATACATATTACGCATTTTTGTGCATTCTTTGATAGCACCTACAGCCCACACGGTTTGTGCGACTGATCCAAAACCTTCAGGGAACATGCAGCCAGGGTCCCCGATGTGCCTTTCAAAGATTTCATGACAACATATTAAACGGTTCAAAAGTTATTAAAAAAACAAGTTTCCTGTTATAGTCAATGGGAAAAGTTAACAAAATATGCAAAAGTGTCATAAATGCACTTTCTGCTTTTGCAAATGACCCTTGCAGTGTCGCAAATGAGCCGTCTTGTTTTCAGTTGGTGGTCACAGAAACGCCTGACATTTAAATTTGGGACCCTCTAGGGACACAATCCTTGTTGTGTTCACCTAGTCGAGCCCTGAGGATGCTAGCCATGTTTTTTTTTTGTGGGGGTAAAACCTCCCAGACATATGTTTTTAGAATTTTTGTAAAAAGTAATGTCACATATGCGACACTTTCGTGATTTCATTTGCGAAATGTCATTATTGCGTTTCACTGCTGAGTATGCCAAAACAATAGAAAATCTTTGCCACCCTGCTGCAAAAGAACGGTTTGGTCTTTTGGGCTGACATTTGGAGGGAAGAAAGCCAAGATCCAACAGATGTGCCTTTTGGTGGTTTGGTGCTAAAATATAATAGGGCTGCAAAGTTGATGATTTTTCCCATAGGAAAACTTTACGGCGCCAACTGCGCCTTTCGGGGCCTGTATCTCAAAAATGCTTTGGGATACGGACCTTTCGTCGGAAGAATGCTTAGCCCCCTAATGGGGGCTAAGTGCAAAACTAGCCTCTAAAGTCATAAATAATATGAGATTTTAAATTTTTTCTATGTCATATGGTTCCTGAGATATAAGGAATTTAGCATTCAAAGTGCTCATTTACTGCTGCGAGGGCCATTATTATGCATACATTCTTTGTGTTCACTGTGCTTCTGAATGTACCTTTTTGGGAAAAAAAAGGGTGTGCATTTGCGTTACTGTTACCATTACTGTTTCTGTCACCGTGTGCATTACCCTTTGCGTTTGTGTTTGCGTTACTGTTTTTGTTTGCGTATGCTTTACCGTTTTTGTTAGCATTTACTTTTGCATCATCATGTGCGTTACCATTTGCGTTTGCGTTCCTGCTTGTGTTTGCATTTCCATTTGCATTACTGTTTACTTTGGCATCATCATTGGTGTTACCATTACCGTTTGCGTTTCCAATTCCGTTACCATAACCGTTTGTGTGTTCATTACTGTTTACGATTGCGTTTCCATTGGCCTTTGCATTTGCATTTTTGGCAGTGTTTCCATTGTTGAGTGCATTACTGTTTCCTTCTGCTTTGCTGTTGCCGTTACCATTTGCGCTTCTGTTACTGTTTTCATTACTGTTTGTATTTCCACTGCTGTTAGCATTTGTGTTATCATTTGCGTTAACATTTGTGTTTGCATTTATGCTTGCACTTGCATTTGTCTTACCATTTGCATTATCGCTTCCATTTGCGTTACCATTTGCGCTTGCGTTTGCATTACCGTTAGCGTTTCTATCATTTGGAGGGTGTTGAGTGAATATTCTGTAGATGTGAATTATGCTGTTTACATGTTGGAAAAATAATTAGCTGTGGAGATACTGCATGACGCAGTTAACATTTTGCGCATAGCATTCTGCATGGTACTACTAGCTTGAAATTTATAGCGTAGGTAGCCCTAGTGGTCCGAAGGTGCCTTGCAGTGGTTTGATATGCAAAACATAAACAGGTGCAGAACTATGCCACTCCGACAAATGAAAATTTGGTTCATCCTGCTTCAATAACCATCCTGCTTAAATAACCTTTGAACCGTGTGTCCGATTTGCCTGGCAGTTAGAATGTAGAACGATTTATAATAGATCTTTGACTGTGACAATTTTGGGTCACTGGCACTTACGGTTGCTGAATTGTACCTGCACAGTTGTTTGCTCATGGTGCTGTCCGACCATTGAACGGATGTTCACACAATTCTGGGCACAAGCTGTACTGTGGTACATGTCTTCTTTCATCAATTTTTGGTTCCGTTGTATATATGGTTCTCATGTAGTGAAGTGGCAAAAATGTTCTTTTCAGCACTCCTGCAGCATTCGTCTGCACTGTGTTGCACGACTCATAGCACAGCCAGTGTGTGGTTGATTGGTCTGAAACTAGGCATGTTGAAAGACCTTTGTTCAAGGAACATGCCCATTTTTGTTTCTAGAAAAAAATGTTGTTCCTTTCCAGAGTTATTGCCATTTGAAGTTGGCTGCTTCATAGTTACTGATTTGTCGGCCACCAGATCCACCATTTTAGCACATTTCAGCCTCAATTTCCACCATTTTGTGGTGGAAGACTTCTTAAAGGTACAGAAACATAAAAATTGAATATCTCTGGAATGGTTTGATCTTTTCACATAAAATGTGGAGGGTGTTGAGTGGATGTCTTGGAGATGTGAATTATACTGCTTACATGTTTGAAAAATAATTTGCTGCAGAGATACTGCATGATGCTATTAACATTTTGCGCATAGCATTCTGCATGGTGCTACTGGCTTGAAATTTATAACGTAGATAGCCCTAGTTGTCTAAAGGTGCCTTGAAGTGTTTTGGTGTGTAAAACATAAACAGGTGCTGAATTATCCCACTCTGATAAATGAAAATTTGGTTCATTCCGCTTCAATAACTTCTGAACCATGTGTCCAATTTACCTGGCATTTGGAAACTAGAAAGATTTACAATAGATCTTTGACTGTGACAATATTTGGGTAACTGGAGCTTATGGTTGCTGAACTGCACATATGAAGTTGTTTGCTCGTGACACTGTGTGACCGTTGAATTAATATTCACAGAATTCTGGACACATACGTTGTGCTATGGTACATGTCTTCTTTTACCAATTTTGGGTTACATCGGATATATGGTTATCATTAGTGTTTCTGCGTTTCCGTTACCGTTTGCGTAGGTGTTTCTGTTTATGGTATTGTGTGCATTACCGTTTGCATACTTGCTTGTGTTTGGGTTTCTGTTTCCATTACTGTTTCCTTTGGCATCATCATTGGTGTTACTGTAAGCATTTTTGCATCTCCAATTATGTTACAGTGACGGCATGTGTTACCATTTGAGTTTCGGTATGCGCTTGCGTTTGCATTTCTGTTTGTATTAGTGTTTCCTTTGGTATCATTACTGGTGTTACCATAACCATTTGCATTTCCAATTGTGTTACCATTACCATTTGTGTGTTCATCGCTGTTTGCGTTTCTGTTGGCCTTAGCGTTTGCATTTTTGGTAGTGTTTCCGTTGTCAAGTGCATTACTGTTTCCTTCTGCGTCGCTGTTGCTGTTACTGTTTCCATTTCTTTTTGCGTTTGTGCTACCATTTTAATTTTCATTACAGTTTTTGTAACATTTGCATTTGTGTTTCCATTGCCGTTAGCATTTGCGTTACCGTTTTCGCTACTATTTGTGTTTCTGTTGCCATTAGCATTGCGTTACCGTTTGCATTACCATTTCTGTTTTCACTTACTTTTATGCTTGTGTCTCTCTCACCGTTTGCATTATCATTTATGTTTGTGTCACCGTGTGTATTACAGTTAGCGCCTGCATTTACGTTACCATTAGTGCTACTATTTCCTTTTACCTCACTGTTTCCATCACCGTTTGTATTTTTGCATTTATGTAATGCAGTGCAAAACATTGTTTTTGTTATTTTTCTGCACTGTTTTGCACGAGGCATAGTGCAGCCAGTGTGTGGTTTATTGGTCTGAAACTGCATGTAGTACGTCCTTTGTTTAAGGAACATGGCAGTTTTTGCTTGGTGAAAAAATGTTGTCCATTAAAGAGTTATTGCCATTTGAAGTTGGCCCACTTCACAGTTACTGATTTGTCGGCCACCAGGTCCACCATTTTAGCACATTTCAGCCACGATTTCTGCCATTTTGTGATGGAAGACTTCTTAAAGGTGCAGAAACTTAAAAAATGGAATATTTCTGGAATGGTTTGGTCTTTTCATGTGAAATGTGGAGGGTGTTGAATGGATGTCCTAGAGACATGAATTATGTTGTTTACATGTTTGAAAAATAATTTGCTGCAGAGATACTGCGTGACACATTTCATGTTTTTCGCATAGGGTTCTGCATGGTGCTACAGGCTTGAGATTTATAGCATAGGTAGCCCTAGTGGTACAGTGGTGCCTTGCAGTAATTTGCTGTCTAAAACATTTACAGGTGTGGAATTATGACAGTCCGATGAATGAAAAATTGGTTCATTCTGCTTCAATAACTTTTGAACCGTGTGTCCTATTTGCCTGGCATTTGGAATGTAGAAAGATTTATAATAGATCTTTGACTGTAACAATTTTCAGGTCGCTGGCACTTACAGTTGCTGAATTGTGCCTGCACAGTTGTTTGCTTGAGGCGCTGTGCAACCGTTGAATGGATGTTTACACAATTCTGAACACATGCTGTACTATGGTACATGTTTTCTTTTACCAATTTTTTGTTCCATTGCATATATGGTTCTTGTGTAGCGAAGTGGAAAAAATGTTCTTTTCAGCACTCCAGCACAGTTTTCCCGGCTTAACACTATGCAACTGTTGAACAAATTCAGATAACATTTGTTATACATGTTGTGGTATGTTACATGTCTTCATTTACCTATTTTAATTTCAATCGGCCATACAGTTTTTGCGCAGCAAAGTGACAACAATTCACATGGTGGGAGCGCACCACCACAACCCATTCACTATTTATAGTGCACATTCTCAAAAAGAAGAGAAATTCATGGCAAAAAATTCTGTTTAATGCATCAGTTAGGGTTGTTCCACAGTGACAAAAGTGAGGAAATTCAGTGTTATGGTTGAAAACCCTAACTGCGCATTCTCCCCAACCCCATCACCACAAACACACACACACACACACACATACATGCAAATAGGAGAAGAACCAAGGCAACACAACCAATCACACACAGTCAGCAGCAGGTAACAGAAATAACATACAACTATCTAAACCACAAAACCATGCACCCATGCTCCCATCGGGCTGTGGCATGGGGTCATCACTACTAACTCTGATCCCAAACATTCCACGCACCGCAAAACACATATCATTACGGACAGCTGGGCATCTTGGGCCATATGCTGCCACCAACACATAACACAGACTACACAAATGTTTTTTTGGGGTTCACAAGATCCAAAACAGGATTTTGCACATTCCCTGAAATACTTTCAAGAATCACTTTCACAAATACGACAGTTTTGTGCTATGCATTTGTGACACTTTCATGTTTGCGACTGTATTTTGCGACACTATTTTGCATGCTTTTGCAAATGTGACACTTTTGTGTCTTCCGTTTGTGACACTTTTGTGTTTGCGAAAGTATTTTGCAAATGTATGCTACTGATGACTGCATATCTTTTCCATCATTCTGCAAGCAAACGGTTGGGTCCTTTGAGCTGAAATGTTCAGGGTGGCAAGCCCTGGTCCTACAGATGTGCCTTTTCCTGCTTTGGTGCTAAAATACTTAAGGATGACAAAGTTACACTGTTCCAAAATTGAACAATTTGCCATAAACTAACATTGTGGTGCCCATGACACCTTTTGCCACCCATATGTTGAAAACGAAGTGAAGTACACCATTTTCACTACTGCCAGCATGGTTCACCTTCAGGTGAACTAACCTCGTAGAACAACTTTGTAAATAATGTATGATACCTGAAGTTGGATTTCTCCACATCTTACAGTAACACAGGTATACACCTCCTGCTAGTTGTGTGTGATTGGCTGTGTTGCCTTGGTCCTTCCCCTACTTGCATGTTTATGTGTGTGTGTGGTGGTGGTGGTGGGGTGGGGTGGGGGGATGTGCAGTTAGGGTTTTCAAACCTAACACCGAATTTCCTCACTTTTGTCACTATGGAACATCACTAACTGATGCATTAAACATGCACTAAACATTTTTTTTGCCATATATACACATATACATATACATATATACACACACACACACACACACACACACATATAGTAATCATGCAAAAGTATTCTGTTACAGTGCAACACGCATCATTGCATGGTAGTGGTATACCTGTTACTCAATGGTATCACACATTTGCATGGTAGCCGTATACCATGCTACACAATCTATCTATATATATATATTCATTCATTGCAAACAAAATCTGTTGATGCATCATTTAGGGTTGTTATCAAAGTGACAAAAGTACCTGCAGACTCCAATAGGCATTGGGGGGTGCATTGGGGTTGTCAGACCTCACACTCATCCTACTCCATAAGTAAATAAGCTGAGATGGGTACAGTATAGGAGAATGGGGTCAGCATTAGACCTGATGACCCCAAGGCATCCCTGATGCCTGTCAGTGCCTGAAGGGTGGGGGTGGGGCATTAGGATTGGAAACCCTTGCACTATATTTCCCTACTTTTGCCACTTTAGTGACAACTCTAACTGATGCATTAAAAAAGTGTTTGCAATTAATTTATAAATATATGTAGGATAAGACCTAGAACACTCACAGGAAAGGCATCAGTTATAGTCTCTGTAAATGTTGAAAGTGACTCTGTAAATGATTATATACAATACGTGCACTACTACCATGCTGAGGAAGTGTCATACTCTGCAAAACTTTGGTGGCTAAAACTAAGTGGTCTTTGCTCAATCGATACTATCAATCTAAATATGTAATAATAGATTTTATTTATTTGGTGAGTTGCAGTCTGAGATTCAGTTTTCAGTTTGACTTTCATATTGGAAAAGTCTGTCTGTGTGTTTTATGCACACATATGCACGCTTGCACACAAATGCAGCCATAAAAAATGCATGCCAGAAAACTGTGGAGTACAAGGAAATAATACCACTGAGGAGTACCAACTGGCACATAAACCTTGAAGCAAAGGGTGAAAGGATATACAAGTTCTTTAGCCCCCATGATGGGATTAATTCTTAAAGAACACCAGTTCTTCCAGTACTACCCTCCATACCATAATCTCCCAATTATGTTTTTATGAACCGAACATAATTTTCTAATTATGTCTGTGGTTTATTATGTGTTCCTATTTACCTGCAGTAATGTATACTGTACATCCCAGGAGCTGTGCGATGCCATTTCACATTCTAAGCACTGCACTGATCACTGTACCATGGAGTTCATGTTTGGGCCTCCCCCACATAGTCCCCCCTACCCCGTGGAGATGGTCAGCTATCATTCTTTAATGGGTGTGAACTCTGAGGGACTGTTGGTACTTGATGACCTATCTCAGGTTGACATGGTATGTGTGATTTGATTTGGAGAGGTGATGGCCACTTATAATAAGGTGGTCTCTGAAGCTTTGGATGCTCTTGCAACAATCTGTTTATGACCCAGATCTTCTCATTTGAGGTCCCCCTGGTTTGATGGGAACCTCAAGGTGATGAAGTTCAAGGGTCAGAGGTAGGAGCATTGTTGGTGGAGGACCTGACTGGAGGCTGATAGGCTGGCCCCACATGCTCACTATGTTGAGTACCAGGGGTCAATTTCCCATAAGAAGGCAGAATTACTGTCTAGGGAAATTGCTGCAGGGAATAACAGACCATCTCAGCTATTTCAGACTGTAGAAAGGCTTCTTCACCCTGCCTACCAGCAGTCAAAAAAAGTCTTATCATCCACTTTGTGTGAGGAGTTTGCTCTGTTTTTCTCTGACAGAGTGAAGGCCGTCCAGTCAGGGATCCCGCCAAGGAGGCATGCACCTCACAGAGGCTGGGCTGGTAGTTTCCAAGGCACTCTGCTTGCCTGGGAGGAGTTTAGGCCAGTGGAGGTGCCTGAAGTGACCAAGGTGATCTTACAGCTGAACTACACTTTTTATGAACTGGACCTGGCCCCGACACATTTCTTAATGGGATATGCCGAAGCTGTTGGCCTGGTGTTTTCCAGGATTTCCAAGTGTTCAATGGCAGAGGAGCTCCTCCCATTAACTTTGAAAGAAACACTGTTTAGGTCCTTCCTAAAGAAACCTTCCGTCAACCCTGACGTCCTGGCAAATTACTGTCCTTTCTCCAATCTGCCATTTGTTGGCCAAGGATGTTGAGAAGTTAGTGGCACAACAACTGGAGGATCACCTGGTGTTATCGGACATCTATGAACCACTTCAGTTGGCTTTTTGGGCTAGACAAAGCACAGAAACAGATCTAGTCAGGGTTCATAATGATCTGCTCAGGACTAGAGATCAAGAAAACAAGTCAATCCTTTTTTCCTCAGTCCCTCCTTAGCCTTTGACACTGTGGACCACGTTGTGTTTCTTGATTGGCTCTGTGAGTCTTATGGACTCAATGGTACTGCCATCAGATGGTAGTAGATCCTACCTCTCAAATAGGGTGCAGCAGGCGGTGATGGGGAATTTCTTCTCCTCCCCAATTCCCCTGTCCTGTAGAGTGCCACAGGGCTTGATCTTATCACCAATGCTGTTCACAGTATACATGTTGCCCCTGGGCAAGATCATTCAACAGTACAACATGGTGTTTCAATATCAAATGGTACCCAGCTGTACTTGTTTTTTTGCCCCTGGAACATCAGAAGCTGTTGATGTGCTTTACAACTGTCTGGCTAAAATCCATGAATGGATAGCTTCCAGCTGTCTGAGACTAAACCCGGCCAAGATGGAGGTACTGGTGATCAAGCCTGGACATAGACATAATGGGCTGCCACCAGGGGCTGATACATGGCTTCTTCTGGGGTCTGCTCCATTGGTGGCTTCCCTGAAGGTGCAAACTCTGGGCATGATCCTTGATAAGAGATTGACTTTTTTTTGTATAAAAGATTTATTGTAAACAAACACATAGTTGTTCACATCCAAACACAGGACAACATGAATCCATTATGTTAGACATATTTTAGCATAATTAATCAATAATTTAAGATATACATTTCTCAGGATCAGTACATCACGGTTGATTTCCACAATCATCCATTCCTTCCCATAAAAGTATATTTTCATGCTGGGTGAGATCTGCCAGGAAGGGCACCCATTCTCTAGTGAAAGCCTCTATTTTATCTTTTACTAGAAGAGGCAGCCTTTCTAATGTCAGTGTCGGCAATGCTAACTAGGCATATGCAGCCAGTCACTAATATATTTCTGCTGGGCTGCCATTTGGTAATTTCCCAGATCCGGAAAATTTAGTCTGCCCTTCCCTGTGTCCACTTTGAGTCTTTGTAGGTTCACCCTAGGCCTCTTACCCTTCCATATAAACACAGAGAACATGACTTCTACCTTCTTAGTATCCAGCTTTGATAAGCCCACATGTACCATCTGCATGATGTACACCAGCTGAGGAAGAATATTCATCTTAATCAGGTTTATCCTACCTAGCCAGGAGATTGGGAGGGCTGCCCATCTCTTCAGGTCTGCTTCAATAGTTTTGAGCAAAGGTACATAGTTCAGGTAATACAGTGTTCCCAGGTTCCATTCTATTTTTGTGCCTAAATAAGTAAAACTATTCCCAACCCATTTAAGGCCCCATGACTGCCCTGAATCCAATCCCCTTGGCAATCTCATTATTTCTGTCTTATCAAGATTGAGTCTATATCTCGAAAACTGAGCAAATTATCCCATACCTCTAACAGTGCAGGCACCGAGATCATAGGATCCATTATATAAAGGTATATATCATCAGCATACATCGTTATCTTATGTTGCTCCCCTGAGACCCCCCCCAAACACCTCGAATATTCTCACTCTGCCTGATTGCAATGGCAAGTGGTTCCACCACCAGGGTGAACAATAACAGGGAAAGTGGGCATCCCTGTCTTGTACCCCAGCCTAACCCAAATCCATCGGAGAAGGTGCCATTTATTAAGACCCTTGCTCGAGGGGGAGTGGTACATTGCCCTTACCCACCTAACAAACAGTACCCCCAGACCAGACTGGGTCAATATTTCAAACAAGTATTCCCACTCCACCCTGTCAAATGCTTTTTCTGCATCCATAGAAATAATACATGTATCCCCCTTCTTCCTATTCACCCTCCAGATCACATTCAATAGTCTCCTGACATTATGATATGACAGACGCCCTTTAATGAACCTGGTCTGGTCTGGGTGAACAATATCTGACAGCACCATCTCCAATCTTCTCACCAGAACCTTAGCCAACATTTTCATGTCACAATTTTAAAGTGATATTGGCCTATATGCTGCACACTCCATATGATCTTTCCCAGCTTTCAGGATCAAATAAATCACAGCATCTGAAAAAGTACTCAGAAGCTCCAAGGGTTCCCCTTCCTGCTGCTGAAAGGTCTCAGAGAGTGGGCCGGCTAAGTGGGTCACCATACATTTATAGTATTCCACTGGACAGCCATCTGGCCCACTCGCCTTCCCACTTATCAAATTCTGGATTGCCTGCAGCACCTCTACTTTTGTAATAGGGCTGTTTAACATTTCTTTCTGTGCTCTAGACACCTTGGGCATATTAACATTTCACAAGAAGTCCATCATAATCTCCCTCCAATCCCCCTCCATCTGGTACAGGTTCCTAAAAAACTCTTTAAAACATTCCCTTATCATCTGTGGTTGCTTATGCACCTTTCCCTCTCAGTCCTTAATGGCTGTAATATGTGTGGGGCATTTATCATCATTCATTATGCCAACCAACATCAGCCCCAGTTTGTTACCCCATTCATACAGCTGCTTCTTACAGAACATCCAGGATTTCCTCGCCTCCCCATTTAGTAAAGCATTCACTGCCTCCCTGGTTACCTTCAAAAAGGCCCGTACCTCTTCCTCACCTACTGCCCACCTTTCTAGTTCCCTTACCTTAGCCTCCAACTCCAACCGTTTTTCTTGTTTCCGCTTCCTTACCCTGGCCACATACCTAATTATCATCCCTCTCATGAACGCTTTCCCCGCATCCCAAATAACAGCCTTAGACGTGGGGGAGTCCTCATTTGCCACCA
The DNA here is from genome assembly GCA_016271365.2 of Neoceratodus forsteri. NCBI lineage: Eukaryota > Metazoa > Chordata > Ceratodontiformes > Ceratodontidae > Neoceratodus > Neoceratodus forsteri. The sequence continues at coordinate 107,987,211 of JADMNL010000035.1, read as the reverse complement.
TATAGTCCTTCCATTCTTCTTCCAGGTATTCTTTAAATTCCTATCCCCTAGGAGGTAGGTCAGAAATTTCCAGGGAGGGAGTCCGTCCCTTGGTTTGTTCATACTCAAGGATAAGATCACCATGGCATGATCGGAGACATAGATAGGTTTGTGTCAGACCCCCCAAACTCTCCCATACCACTCCTGCAACATAAACAAACAATCTGTATGTGAGCACATACCATGCAGATTGGAGCAAAATGTAAATTTCTTAACTCCCGGGTTCACCTCCCTCCACTCATCTATTAGTCCCAAATCTACCATTCCCATCCTCCGCTGTGAAATCACTTCACTCTTCCTGTCTCAACCTTGAGAATGGTCAAGTTCGGGGTCCAATGTACAATTCATACCCCCCCCCAGTATCAGCCCTGTGAACTGCTCTTTGACCAAGAGTGCAAGGAGGAAACCATAAAAAGCTTGATCAAATACCACTGGTGCGTATACACTTCCAAATGTGATTTGTTCCCCCCAAAGCTCTCCCATAACAAAAACATGCCTTCCGTCTACTTGATCCTTGACCACTGTCTTAACTTGGAATGGCAGATGTTTGTGCACGAGGACAGCGACCCCACGCTTGTGTGCTTTATAAGATGCAGTGAAACATTTCCCCACCCAACCCCGTACCAACTTCCCATGTTCTAGTGCTGTAAGTTGCGTTTCTTGTAACATGGCCACTTGCACTCCCTGCCTCCAAAGTGCCATCAACAGAGCTGTGCATTTTATAGGGGTTGCTATCCCCCACACATTCCAGGAATATGCAGTCAAATCTTGTCTGCTAGCCATTACAAAGAATAATACTCATCTTTAAGCCTCATTTCTCCCCTTAAAACAGACCCTCCCACACAATAGTATCCTGGCAGTTCCCCCTCCTCAGATTTTGCATGCCCTTCTACTGATCCTGTTACATAAAAAGTTTCTGAATGTGAATACATGTGAACCAACAGGTAAACAAAGAAAGAACAGAAACATTTTAACAGCTTTAACAACATCTCGACCCCCATTTCCAAAACCAAGTTTTTTACTCCCCCCACACAGACAGATATCAGTTTTCACTTCCATCTTATTTGCTCCCTGCTTACTTTCTATTCACTTTGTATCAGTCATTCTCCCCAATTTACCAAAATACCACCTAGAGTTATAATCAGCTTGTCCCCGTTTCCCCCAATTCCCTCGTCTCTTGTGTGCAGACACTAACCGCAAAATTTGCTAACAGTGTCTAAACAGTTGCCCTCTGAGAGTTCATGTCCTACCCCCCCAGATTCCTAAAACCTGACTGCTTTTCCAAACTAAGTATATATACTCTGCATCTAGTCTAAATGTTAGACAATGCCCCACAGTGAGCAAACAGCATCAGCGATGAGGCCCAAAACCCTGCATCAATTCTATAATGTGAATATGGTACTCATTGCCCTTCCCATATAGGCATCCCCCAACCTGTGGAGCGATGTCCCCTTTTCATTTTCCATTCATCATGAGTTTCTTGAGGGATCCCCCTGCACCTCTGATATCGGAGTGTGGGAAAATGGGTGACAGTTCAGCTTAGGAAGCCCATCAAAAGAACCAAGACATCACCCATTGTAGTTAATCCAACAATAACATGGTTGAATCCATCACTCAGTCCTCCTCCAGACCCCACACTACCCTCCCCCCTTTTTTAAACTGCAGGGGCCTCAGCAAGTAAAAAGATTCACCTCCATGTTTCCAGGCCGAGAGATCCATGGCATGTCCCATCTTCCCCCTGCATCTCTTGTTCCCGGAGCATGGGTAGCATGGCAGTCCCTTCCAAAATCCCCTGTACCTCCTCAAATGGAGCATGGGAAGCAGAAAAAGTTCATACCTGCAGGCCTTGTGGATTTTTATCCTGCAGCCCCAAAGGCATCCATACAACCACATGGAATGCTGCATGATGTTGAATGTTTGAGGCACTGGTATGAAAACAAATCTCCCTGCTGCAATAGACCCCAGCTTCTCTGCAAAGTCTCATACACATGAAAGGGGAGAGCACAAGTACCCAGCCAATAGCAAGGTCTTCCTTTATCTTTCTCATTCAGTGTCTGGGTGCAAGTCACAGCAAAAAATAAAACAGAGCTTTATTTGCACATCTATGAAGCCTGTTGATTCCCCAGGATCCATGGCAAAACACATCAGTATCTTTTTTTTTTAACCGCAGCAAGCCAAAGTTCAGCCTACTTCCTTCCACAGCTCCTCTACAAACTTTTTGGCCTTTTCCATGTCCCAAAAGAAGAAGACCACTCCCTCATGTCTGATTTTTAAGGTTGCGGGATATATCATAAAGTTCTCCACTTTCATCGAGTGCAGAGTGGCCATGACTTCATTAAACATTTTCCTTTTCTTTAAAAGTCTTGCTGAATAATATTGTGAAAAAATATTCTGTGGCCCTCACACTCCAATCAACCTTTCTCCCTATATGCTTGCAGGAAAGTTTCCCTGTCTTGGAAGTGATGAAATCTCCTAGTAATTTGAGGCTGGGGTTATCCTGCCAGGGGCCTGGGCATGACCGTGCGGTGCACCTGTTCCAGCTTCAGCTTGCCATTTTTCACATCCAGGGTCAGTGGTTTGGGCAATGAGACCTCACAGAATTCCAAGGCACTACCCACTTCCAAACCTTCAGGCAGACCTCTGAGGCACAGATTTAACCTGCATTGGTAATTTTCTTGGCAGTCTGCTGCCTCTTTCATCTCCTCCAGCTCTTTTTGCAAAGCATGAATCTGCCCGGGTACCCCCTGAGTCTCATCCTCAAGCCAGGAAATCCTCTCCCTCTGCCTCTGTTATGTGGCTAGCCTGTAGGGTTTGCTGCGTGAGTACCTCCTATAGCCTTTCATCGATTTTGGATTTGAGTTTGCATAACCGTGGCTCCAAGGCTGCCACCAGGAAGAAGGAGTGCTGTATGACTGGACTTCTCTACTGGGACTAAAGAGGTAGAACTCTTGTACTTGGACCTTTAATTTAGAGTAAAAAAACAAACAAACAAAACAAAAAAAAATAATTAGTGTGGTTGTCTGAGTAAACTGAACTGAATGGTTATCTGAACAGTTATCTAGGTATAAATCTCAGGTGACTGAAAGGGCTTGATAGCTGTGCAGTTTCAATGACTCGTAGAAAGATCTAGTAAGTATGGGGAGTGGCTTAGCTAGAAGAAAGCTAAATTTAAAGACTGCCTTAGAAAGATTCTGCTAGAAGCTTGGCAGAAGACACCAGGAGGAAGGAGTGCTGTGTGACTGGACTTCTTTACTAGGACTATATTGCCCTCCTTCCCTCCCACCCAAAGCTAGTTCTACTTTTATAGGCACAGGATATGACTGACAACAGGAACTTCCTGTTTGGGAGCAGGAAGTGAGTGATCACAGAGCCACCAAAGACCCACCATCCTAGAAGGGCTCCCTTTAGCTGCTGGAGGTCTGCCTCTGAGCAAGTAAGGGGTCTCCTGAGAAATATAGGATCTTCTTGTCTCAGAACAGGACAATCAGGAGCTTAAAGGGCACAGAGGCAGAAAGTAAGTAGAGAGAGAAGGAAAAAAAAACAGAGGAAGGATTCCAAACAACCGTTAAGGGACCGGAAATAAGACATGATGGGAGTGGTGCAGTGCAGTGGCTGTGGAGCAGCAGTCTTCCGGGAGACATTCTAGAGGATGCAATATTGTCCTATCTGCAGGCACCTCTTTGGGCTGAGGAAGGAGGTTGCTCATCTCCAGGCTGAGTTGACCAGGATTTGTGGGACCTCCTCTTCCATTCAGGGACCACCAGTGCCACTGCCGTTGCCTCAGAGGTTGCCAAGAAAGAGGAGCGGTTGGACCACAGTGGGCTCAGGGAGGGTGAGGGTGGAGGAACAGAGGTGCATCCCTCCAGTTGTACCTCTCCACAATTCCTATGCCATTCTGGCAAAGTGTGGTTCCTCTATGGAGGCACCCACAGTGGAGACCAAGGAGGATGCTGGGAACCTCCACAAAGGAGACACACAAGAGAGTGGCATGGGACCCCACAGGGGAAGGAAACAACTCCTGGTGGGGGACTTCATTGCTAGGAAGGTAGAACTGGGGGAGGAAGGGGAGAGGGAGGTAAGGTGCCTGCCTGGTGCCATGGCTTGGTGGGACAGGGAGCGAATCCTCAGGATTGCCAGAGCAGCTGCATGGGGAGGGAGCTGGATGTCATCGTCCACCTAGGGACAAATTACCTGGCTAAGAAAGGGATTAGAGCAGTGCAGGAAAAGTTTATGGAATTGGGGAGGGGCCTTAGACAAGTAGCACGCACGGTAACCTTCTCAGAGGTGCTGCCCATCTATGGCGTAGGAGAGGCTAGGGTGTTCTGCACCATGGGATTCAATAAGTGGCTGAAAAACTGGTGCAGAGCTCACAGATTTGGCTTCATTGGGGACTGGGGGTCCACCTGGAGTGATGCAAGTCTATACTGGCATGACGGGCTGCATCTATCCAGGAGGGGAACCAGGATCCTAGGTGATAGGTTTAAATGCTTCATTGGCAAGCATTTAAACTAGCCAAGGGGGGAGGCACTGGAAAGGAGCAGGGAAATCCTAGCCCTCCCCAAAAAATCACAGTAGTAAGTGCAGTAAACACCAACATAGGGAGAAGGGCAGGGGTAAATGGGGAAAGTGACAAAGGCAAGAAGGACAGGGATGGGGCAAAAAGGAGTAAGACCATCAGAAAATGGAGGGTAATGAGTACCAATGCCCATAGTCTGGGCAACAAGCTCCCTGAACTGGTGGCCTTGATGGAAGAGGGATGCCTGGATATCGTAGCAGTCACAGTAACATGGTACACAGAGAACCATGACTGGGATGTTAACATACTAGGGTACATAACCTACAAGAGAGACAGGCAGGGGAGAAGAGGGGTTGGAGTAGCTCTCTATGTAAAGGAAGGGATAAAAGCAACTGAACACAAGAGTAAACAGGGAGGAGAGGAGGCACTGTGGGTCACCTTGGAGACTGGAAAGGGTACCACAATCCGCACAGGGGTTGTGTACAGGCCCCCATGTCAGGGGGAAGGAACTGACAAGGATATGATAGAAGGCATTCTTAGGATGAGTAGAAAGGGAGATACTGTTGATGGGAGACCTGAATATGCCAGATGTTAACTGGAGCACATTTGCTCTAGCCACATCCAAGAGTAGGGCCATTCTTGATGCCCTACACATGGCAGGCCTCAGACAGCTAGTTTCAGAACCCACTTGTGAGGGAGCAATCTTAGACCTCGTACTCTCAAATGGGGGCAGTGAGAGGATCTCAGATCTAGAAGTAGGTTGCCATCTGGGAACAAGTGACCATCAAACAGTGTGGTTCACGTTAAACTCAGCTATAGAGTCAAGTCATACAAAAGTGAGGGTACTGGACTTCAGGAGGGCTGACTTTGGCAAGATGGGAGAGTGCCTCAGAAAAGCACTAGCAAACAGGTTAGAAGGAGGGGTGGAGCAACAATTGGGAATCATCAAAACTGCCATCACAGAGGCAACAAGCCTTTGTGTGAAGCAAATAAACAAATCAAAATGAAAGAAAAAGCCACTATGGTTCTCAAAAGAGGTGGCTGGGAAAGTCAGGGAGAAAACGATAGCATTCAGGAAGTATAAGGAAACACAGAAGGAGCAGGACAGAGAGCTGTACCAGTTAAGGCAGAAGGAAGCATGGAGGGAAGTCAGAATAGCAAAGGCTCAAACTGAGGAAAAGATAGCCAACTCGGTTAAGAAGGGAGATAAAACCTTTCAGGACATCAGAGGCGTAAAGACAAAGGGAGGGATAGTGAGGCTGAATAGAATGAATGGTGGGTGGGCAGGGGGGACAGTGAAAAAGCAGGGATACTGAATGAATATTTCTGCTCAGTATTCTACAAAGAGGAGGGGAAGTGCCTAATCTAATTAACAGAAGCACTCTTGATAGGGAGGTCGATCCCAGTCCTTTCACAGAAGAAAGGGTTCAGCAAGAACTCCTAAAACTGAAGGTGGACAAAGCAATGGGGCCTGATGGAATTCACCCCAGAATTCTAAAATAATTAATGGGGGAACTAATGAAACCACTGACTACTCTTTTTAACAAATCATGGGAGGATGGTGTGGTACCCAAGGACTGGAGAAAGGCGGATGTGATTCCCCTTCATAAAAGTGGGACCAAGATAGAGGTAGGAGACTACAGACTGTCAGTTTGACCTCTGTGGTAGGGAAAGTGATGGAGTCACTTCTGAAGGAAAGAACTGTTGAATACCTAGAGGCCAGTGGGGCACAGGACCCAAGGCAGCATGGCTTCATAGTGGGAAGGTCGTGTCAGATGAATCTAATAGATTTCTTTGACTGGGTGACCAAAGCAGTAGACCAGGGAGGGGCTGTGGACATGGTCTACCTAGACTTTAGCAAGGCATTTGACACAGTCCCACACAAAAGATTAATAGCCAAATTAACCAGCCTGGGAGTGGGTCCCAGGGTGGTAGCCTGAGTAAAACATTGGCTGGACAACAGCACACAGAAGGTAATTGTAAATGGAGTCCACTCTGAAGAAAGAGGGGTTACTAAGTAGGATGCCATGAGGGTTTAGTACAGGTCCAGTCCTTTTTAATGTCTTTATAGATGACATTGCAGAGGGACTAGAAGGAAAAGTATGCCTCTTTGCAGATGACACAAAGATCTGCAACAGGGTTGATACAGGAGGCATGGAAAGGATGAGAAGGACTTGCAAGGTTGGAGGAATGATCAGAAGTATGGCAGCTAGGATTCAATGCAAAGAAGTGCAAAATAATGCACCTGGGAAACAATAACCCAGGGGAAGATTACACAGTTGGGGGGATGTAGTAACAACAACAAAAAAGGAAGGGACCTGGGGTAATCATATCAGGCGACCTTAAGGTTAGCAAACAATGTGAGAAGGCAGTAGAGAGCGCTGGAGGTATACTGGGATGCATAGGGAGAGGCATCACCAGCAGAAAACAGGAAGTTGTTATCCCTCTGTACAGACAGTTGCTGAGACCCCATCTGGAGTACTGTGTCCAGTTCTGGAGACCCCATCTCCGCAAGGACATAGACAAGATTGAGGCAGTCCTGAGGACGACAACTAAAATGGTGCAGGGTCTGCAAGAGAAGCTGTACGAGGAGACTAGAGCTTTTAATATGTATACCCTTGAGGAAAGAAGGGAGAGGGGGGACATGATAGAAACTTTTAAGTACCTCAGTGGAATCAACAAAGTCCAAGAGGGTAGCATCTTTCAGAAAAAGAGACATGCAAGAACAAGGGGACACAATTTATAGATGGGGGGTGGTTCAGGGGCAATGTGAGGAAGTATTTTTTCACAGAGAGGGTAGTGGATGCAAGGAACAGCCTTCCTGAGGAGGTTGTGGGGTCTAAAACTGTGGGAGAATTCAAGAATGCATGGGACAGACATAAGGCAATTCTTGTGGGAGGGTAGGAAGAAATAGGCAGCCAAATATTCATCCATCTTTCTTCACTACTCGGTCTCAGCTGTTGATGGCAACTGAAATGCAATCAAAAAAGTAGACAGGTAATTATTTAGTTTTAATTAATAATCCTGATGAGGAGAAGCGAGTTCCAGTCACGTCTTATCACCTTGGCTGCTCATCAGTGCCCCCCCAGAGATTGACTTTTGATGATCTGATATCATCTGTGGTCAGCAGTGGATTTTACCATCTGTGGAACACTGCCCAGATTAAGCCAGATGCTAGTGCATGCCTTTGTGACCTCTAGGATTAACTACTGCAACTCTCTGTACTTCAGGGTCATGGGAGGGACCCTTTGCAGCCTGCTTACTGATGGGCCTCTTGAGGTCCAATCATGTGACCCAGGTCCTATGAGCTCTGCACTGGCTGTCAGTTAGATGGAGGGTCCTTTCCAAGGGGTGGCTGTTCACCTTTAAGGCCCTGTGTGGACTGGGTCCTGGTTACCTATCACAGCTCCTGACACCGGCAACATTTTCTCACTCCCTCCACTCCTCTTCGAGGGGGCCTCCTGGACATTCCCAGGGTTCAGCTCAGGACCTCAAGAGACCACTCATTTAGTGTCTATGGCCAACCCTGTAGAACTCACTACTACCTTCAGTCTGGGAGGCTCCCTCGATTGACGTGTTCAAGTGGAAGCTGAAGACCCACCTCTTTGTCCTGGCTGTTGCCGATTCTTGATTCCATCTTGCTCTAATCAACTTATGCGACAGTCCGAAGCCCTTTCTATCATTTTAATTGCTGTATTTAGTATTTTATTAATTGTTGTTGTTGTATTTATTCATGTTTGTTTTATTCCTGTGCTCATTATAATCTCTGTTAGGCACCCAGAGCCTCCGAGATTGGGTGCCCTACAAATAAATTTGCCTTGCACTGCCTTACCTTGTATCACTTTATATAATGAGAGTCACGGTGCAGTGCTGAGGATGTGAAATGGCACTGCACAACCCTCAGGATGTTTACATCAGTGCTGGTAAATCAGAGCACACATTAAACCACAGAATTTAAAAACATATTGGGGAGGCTTACAAGCCTAATCTGGCGGTTGTGGCACGGGGGGTGCTAGGATGATTACTTGAAACTGCCTTATTTTAAACAGGATTTACAGATATGAAAAACTTTCTAAGAGTATAGAAGATAATTCCAATTTATGCTTAACAAGCTTACTAATGATTGCAACTGAATGACTGACAGGATGTTAGTCATATAACTTCCAGGTAGCAGGATGTTACGCTCTGACGAAAGGATGGCAAAGGTACCACAAGATTCTCCTGTCAGGAAACCTGTGCTGCACCACTCATTGCACTTACTGAGTCTCATGCTTATTTCCCTTTTCCTATATATCTACTATTCTAATACCATGCCACCACTGAGAGGATCTTGTCTGGATTCCAACCTGCAATCCCTTGTTTGTGAGTCTGTAGAATTTTGCACTACACAACAAAGCATGTACAGCAATGAAGCTGTAGAGGTTAAAGCGATGATGGAAAGGGAAAAACGCTGTCCTGACAGGATGGTTTCCTGACAGGACAATCTCATGGTACCATTATCATTCTACTGAATCTGACTTTCAGATCATGTGGTGGTAGTAGTCGTAGCGGTAGTAGTAGTAGTAGTAATAGTAGTTAGAGATGCAGCAAAATTACATTTTGCCCCTTGAAATTCTGGCAAAATCAGAAATTAAGCCATGTGAAACATTTTGTAAAATTCACGGATTTTGCTAATGGATTTTGTGGGTCCAAAATGCAATTTTGCCTATGAATTGTAGAAATTCACCTGCGAGTGGTGGAATTTTTCCTGGGAGTAGCAGAATTCCATCGTTCATGGGCGAAGTGTGTGATTTTGACGATGGAATTTCACATTTTGCACCTGCAAAATATTTCAAGAAACACATGAATTTTGAAGAAATATTTTGCAGAATGAAATTTGCAGATTTTGCACATCTCTAGTAGTAGTTGTAGTAGTTGTAATAGTAATAGTAGTTGTAGTAGTAATAATAGTAGTAGTACTAGCAGTAGTAGTAGTTGTAGTAATAGTAGTTGTATTAGTGGTAGTAGTAGTACTAGTAGTAGTGGTAGTAGTGGTAGTAGTAGTACTAGTAGTAGTGGTAGTAGTAGTAGTACAACTACTAGTAGTAGTGGTAGTACTAGTAGTAGTGGTGGTGGTAGTAGAAGTAGTAGTAATACTAGTAGTAGTAGTAGTGGTAGTTTATTCATGGAAAAATATGAACAGGTGTACAATCCCATTGAGCTGGAGCTCATTTTCAAGGGACACATTTGCATAAATGAGGTTACAATGTGGCAGTGCATAGGTTATATGAATGTTATTACAAGAAACATGAAGATCAGCACAAGCATAACTAAAAATTCCTAAGTCACTAAGGAATAAAATAACATTTTAGTTGCACAGACAAACAGCGTGTGTCCTGTGGGGACTTTAAGACTGTTGTCTGCTACAGGTGCATGTTTAAGCGAGATTTGTTTGGTACCTGAAGAATATTTCTGTAACTGCATTCAGAGTGGTGTGAACATTTGTTGTTTCTGCCTTCTGTTCTCCTGTCTCCCTCTAGTCCCCCCATCCCCCTCCACTCTGTACCATAGACTTCCTGCCTTGACCTAGCTTGTCCTTTGTCTGTTTTCATTGACTTTGTAATTCCCCAAGTACTTACTGTGGTTTGTCTCCATTTCTTCCACAGGGATCCAGCAACAGAGGGAGCATGATCTCAGTGCTCTCCCCCACCAGCCCCAGCCGCAGCCCTAGCAAGCCATATCCCCAGGAGCCCCTGGTCTGCTCACCCAACACATGTAATTTTGGCAGCATGTTTTAGCCTGTGGGTCCATGTGTAGCCTGCCACTGCTTACATGGCAGCTACCCCACACACCCTTCCACCCTCCCATCCTTGGGTGCCTGTTGTCATGTAATAGGCCCTGACATTTTCAATCTCCCCCAGCTCTTTGTACAAATAGTCCACTAGGGGTCACTACTTACTCTATATCAACCTTTAATATAATGTATTATTTCTCCCACTGTACTGGTCCTACTATCCCAGCTGCTCTGACCACCCATCTACCATTGATAACCTCATCCCTTTAGATCAGCCCCTCCTCACCATCCACCTTCCCTGTCCTGGTCTCAAACCCCTGTCCCCAGTTGTCTTGTCCCACTGCAGACTGCTGCTTTATCCATTAGGCCATCTTTCAATTGCATATTCAGTTGCAATTGGTTTCAGCTATGTTCTCAGTTAGTACCTTAGCTGCATCCCTTTCTAATCTTGGTATATCCCTTCCTTTCAGCTTTACTTCACCCTTTTCTGCTGTTAATGTTTCCTCCCTTTGCTCTGCTCTCCTCTCCTTGTTTTCCCTGGTTTTTGGTTCCTTTGCTGCGCTAAACCTCCTCATGCTCCCTGTACTTCAACCTAGCAGAATTTGATTCCAACCCCCAGTTCTCCCACCTCGCACAGCCCTTACAGTAGTTAGTCTCAATCCACATCTTTCCTGACAGTCCAGTCTCCAAACTCACCCCAGCCATTACAGGTATTTCCATGCCCCGCCATGGGTCTGCCCACAAACACACTCCTCATTATCCTATTCCTCCTGATAGCTCACCTACCAAGCTCCAACTGCCCCACAATGAAAAAAACTCCTTTCACACTGTCAAAATCCTCTAAATCTTTCAGGCCCTAAGGTGTACAATGTCCAGAGGGACACTTAACTCTTTGCCATCCAGGGCTGCCAGCCACCCTCGCACACCTAGCTTAGTCAGAGACTTGTTACACTTCTCCAAATCTCACTGACTACACCACTGCTGCCTTTCTCTGGTCTGCTGCCCCTTTGTGGTCAAGTACCTCAAACACGCAGGCACCTCCTCTTGCAATTGTCCCAGCATAAACTGGAAACAGACCCATTTAATTCTGCTGCTCCTCCTCCTCCTCTCTGGTTCCACTCACCCTATCCCTGGCCACACACACCCATTTTCCAACCCAACCCCCCCCCCATGGGCCATGACAAGAGCTCTCTTAGCATCACCCAACTAAAAATTTTGTTTGTTCACTAAAAAAAAACTCATTTGAAATCTGAGTCTAATTTAACCATTTCTACATCATCACCCTCTCTGAGACATGGCTGTCTAGTAAAATCTCATCTCAGGAAATTCCGCTCAGAGAATTCTCCCTGATAAGAAAAGACAGACCCAAAAAAAGAGGAGGTGACTGTCTTTTCTTTATATCCGATAGGCTACCCTTCACTGAATTCCCCCTGAATGCGGAGACCTCCATGCTTGAAACACTGTCCATCAACCTTATCTTTGGAAATAACAAAATCCTAACTAGCTCTATAGTCTACCTACTCCCAGGGACCCCTATCAGAGAACTTGAATCCTTCATCTCAACTAAATCATCCTTCCCTTGTAACAGGGAATGGATAATCATAGGCAATTTTAACTTTAACTGGGATAACAGCCAGTCTAACAGTGCCAAAATCCTACTTGCCAGCTATGGGCTGCATCAAATCATTACCACACCCACAAGAACAAACTATAAAACAGGCTACAGTTCCACCATTAACTAAACAGTTATTTCAAACCCCTCCAGAAGAGTGGCTTCTGGAATACTCTGAACTCCATCAGTGACCACTGCATGACCTTTTGTTGCGTCAGCCAGAGCCCCCAAACTCTCACCAAATTTTATCTACACAAGGCAACTGAAAAATGATAATGTGGAAGAACTTTCACACAAGTTCAAAATCATGGACTGGTCTTTCAGCTCTGACATTAATAACATAGACTTCACAATTGAAGCATTCTCTAACACATTCAACTCCATTTGAGACTCCCTCATCCCCATGAAAAAGATTAGAGTGCGTGGGCACCAAAACAAATGGGTCACTCCAGATCTCCTCAGACTCATGCCCTTCAGGTACAAGGCCTGGACTAAGTACAACAAGGCCAACTCACCCCCACTCCTCCAGGAGTATAAAACCCTCCATTATAGATGCAAGTCTGCTGTCCGAGCAGCGAAGGTAAATCACCTCAAGAAGAGCCAACTTTATAACAAAGACAATTCTAAACAACTCTGGCTGATACTAAACTCTCTACTGGCAAAGATAAGAAATCTGAGCAGATCACCCTTCTTATAGATGGGAAATTATCTAATGACCCAGAATACGTGGCCTTTTATTTAACTCTTTTTTGGGGAGGGGTCTACACAAATATAAGGCTCCTCTCCCTCAACCGTCAGCACTCATCCCTCCCCCCATCCATCATCAACTACTCCTACTTTCTATTTCAAAGCAGTCTCCCTACTGATACTACAAACCTCATTAAGGAAAATAACCAGAAACCCAGCATTGGCACTGACGGTGTCAACTACCACATCTGCAAACTGGTCATTAATGACACTGCCATCCCTCTCACCAATATCCTAAACTTTGCGCTCCATACAGGTACTTTCCTGTGGCTTGGAAAATCACTTCCATTAGACCACTTCACAAAGGAGGCTCCAAACATGAAATCAGTACCTATAGACCCATCTCCCTATTACCCCCCCCCTTCAAAATCATGGAGAAAAATAGTCCATGCACAAAGCACAGAGCACTTAAATAAATATGACAGCCTCACAGGGGTTCAACATGGTTTCAGGGCAAAACACAACACTAAAACTGCTCTAGTGAGGTTCACAAATAACATTTTAAAGGTTATGGATGAGGGTCTATACACGGGCTCCATTTTCATGGATCTAATCAAGGCCTTCAACTTGGTGGACCACAACCTGCTACTAGGAACCCTCTCCCAAATGAATTTCTCTACAAACACAGTAAACTGGATTGGGAACTTCCTCCATCCTAGGTTCCACAAAACAGTTATTGAAGGCCAATCCTCATCGAACTGCTTTATTAAATATTGGGTCTCAAAGAGGTCAATCCTGGGGCCTTTTTTCTCTTTTTATTGACAACACCCCTGGGTATGTTTACTGTACATACTAACACCATCCTTTACACTGACCATGCCACCTAATACTGTAATGACAGTAACCATACCTCCCTCCTTGCCAAACTGCAGAAGGATTTCTACAGTCTCCACACTTGCTTTACCATATGTGGAATGGGCCTAAACTAAAAAAAAAAAAAAAAAAAAATTAAATATATTATTTTCTCAGGCAACCAAAAGCCATCTAACTTCAATCTCACAATCCTGGACAGTGATGGCATCACCATTGAGCTGGTCCATGAGTTTAAATACCTCAGTCTTACACTGGACGAGCACCTCTCCTTCAGACCACACATAACCCAGTTGATCAATAAAATACACCAACGACTTGGACTCCTTTGCAGGATCCGTCAGTTTCTCATCACCTAGACAAGAACATGTCTAGTCTTCAGCTTACTCCTCCCTCTACTATACTATACTATGGGTCCTTTATGTTCTCATGCTCACCAAACTCCACCAATTTCTCTAAGCTTAAAGGAAGTTTCCGATATAAGGTATTGGACTTCATAGCCCAATACCTTATATCGTCGAGAGCTCAGCAGTACAACAATTTTAATTTTAGATGTAGTAGTTTTACTAGGGGAAGGGGACCATAACTGGTGCTGAACCCTTGGCAAGCCAATCCCTTCCAGTTTCCTGGTGCCCCTTCTCCAACCAAACTCGGCCCCCGCACTCTCTGAATTTGTGACATGTGGCCAGGGAGAATGCAGGGGTGAGTCCCATACAAGTCTATGGGGTCTGTTTTTAAAGCCAGATTTTGGTCATTTTAAACAGTCTTAGAGGAAAATTAAAGCAGTCGCTTAACTAGTAGGGACCCTGGGCAGGCTAAACTGATCTGTAAACATGGTGGCTCCATACCCCCAGAAGTGAGGAGAAGCAGGGAGTTGCCATGCCAAGAGTCTTCATCCTTGGTTTCTTTTTTCCTTTCTTTTCTTTTCTTTTTTACTTTTAATTTAACATTGCTGCATCCAAATAAGTCTATCTGATTAATCCTGCTGTTTGGCTTCGGCAGCTGCAGTTGACAGTGGGAATGGCTCGTGATGATAGTGGAGAATACCACTGGCTCACTCCAACCCTGGCTAACTGAGGTACTTTAAATGAAATCACTATGGACAAAAAAATGCAGCTGTACAAAAAACATGCATATGTGTGTGTGTGTGTGTGTGTGTGTGCATGTGAGTGTCTGCCTGTCACAAAGAGGACTCAGGGTGGAAAAAAAATTGCTGTCCAGAAATCATAAAAAATAAAGGATTGGGGTAGTGTGGAAACACAAATTTAATGTCTACCCTCGGTGTGGGATGCTTTGGTAAACCCCTAGGACTTTGCCTTCAGGGTTTATGTAGCATCTCACACCTCAAGTGCACATTCAATTTGCATATGGCACACTACTCTATCCTTTATTCTCCATGTAACTAGTATAAAAGCCATTTTTGAGGTCCATTGTTTTTAAAGTGTCATTTTGTGAGAAGTGAATTCAAGCTGTTTTATTTTTTATTTTTTGGGGGGAAGGTCCGCATTAAGGGCAGTTTAACTCAAGCTGCTTATTTTTGCAGGTTTTTGGATGGACATTCAAACTGCTTGGTTTTGTTCCACTAAATGAAAGATCCTGATGTGAAAAAAAAAATTGGGATACAACTGTTAGAGTTTACATTGTTTTATGAAAGTTTCCTGCATTGTAAAAGGAGTCAAGGGAGTGCATTCATACTGTTATGAAAACCTCTTTTTATAAAAGTCCAATTTTGAGGTTTTTGGTAAGAAAGTGGCCCTCAACAAAGCCTGCCAGCTTGTCCTTGATCCTCTCCGGTGGCCTTTATTCCCAGTCAAGGTGGCTAAACTTGTACTGTAGAATTCAGTACCAGGTATGCCTTCTAGCCAAAAAGTCTATACTCGGGCTTGCATCTCCAGGTGTTCAAAGCCTTCTCTCCCCCACTGACAATGCCTGTACCACAAGGGGTTCCAATATCCTGACTAGAGATGCAGCACAATTTTATTTTGCTGGTGAAATTCTAGTGAAATCGGGAATTTTGCCCAGCAAAATATTTCACAAAAGTCACACATTTCACCATACTTTCACCAGTGCGAAATGTGGAATTTCATGCATAAAATTAAAAAAAAAGTGTTTTACCCCCTCCCAAAGACCCCAGATCCCTGGTGTCTGGTGGTCCCACCCTCCTGGACCATAATAGGAAGAATTCCCCCCCCAAGATTCAGCCCTGTCCCCCATCCACATAATTTAAAATAAAAATACATTTCCTCGGTGTCTAGTGGTCCAACCCTTGGCTGATCAGCAGCCAAATGAAGAATGACCCACCCAGATATTCACACCCATTCCCCCTTCCCCCATTGTCTGTAAGTGCCAACATCAGTAATAATGACTCTGAGTGAGTTAAATAAATAAAAGAAAACTTTCCCTGGTGTCTAATGGACTCCCCCCCAATCCTGTCCAGTAGTAGATAGCAGTACTAGTAACCCCAGCCTACCCCCCCGCACCCCCTGTACTCCCATGGGCCACCAGCACAGCCCTCCATTCACTCCCATGGCTGGCAGCCCAACTGAGCTCTTTGACAAATGAGCTCGAGTGAGTGAGCCCTTTTCATGAATGTGTGCTTTCATGCACTCATTCATGAAAGATCTCACTCACTGAGCTCATATGTAAAATAGCTCAGTCAGAACTTCAGCCATGAAGAAGTCTGGGGCTATGTGAAAATGAGCGCGAAGTGCGAGGGAGGTGCGGAGTGGTGTGAGGTTACTAGTACTTACCGGACAGGCTGGAAGGTCACTGGACACCAGGAAAGACCTCTTATTTAATTAACTCAGGGTCATTATTACTGATGTTGGCACTATGGACAATGGTGGGGCTGAGGATGATGGGTGTAGCTCTGTGGGTGGGGGTCATGCTTCATTTAGCCGTGATCGGCCCGGGGGTGGAGCCTACTAGACACCGAAGCTTTATTTTAAATTATACAGATGGGGGATGGAGCTGAATCTTAGTGGGGGATTCTTCCTATTGTGGGCCAGGGGGCAATCAATCTTACTAGATTACCCAGGGATGGGGCCCTTGTGAGTGGACACTTTTCAAATTTTTTTTTATCAATCTGTCCCCTGGCTCCCAAATGTTGACTTTGACCCGCAGGTAGCGAAATTACCATTTTGCGGGTGAAATTCCACATTTCACTGGAGGGATTTTGCATTTTGCTCCCGCAAAATATTTTGCGCAATACAGGGATTACTCAAAATATTTTACTGGGCAAAATATTTTAATTTCTCACAACACTCATCCTGACCTTAAAAGTCCCTTTCAACTGCACCACACAGGGCCAATTCTCCTTCTTATATCATATTCCCCTCTGACTGAACTTTCTCAGCAAGTACATGCAATCCAGTATTAAATTTGGTCCATTCAAAGCAAAGCTTCATGACTATCTTGTGACCCAAAGCTGTTGTGACTGCTGCTTTTAACCTGCACAAGCCCCCGTCAACATCTCCACTTCCACCTCCCACATCCATCCTCAGTTTCCCCAGCCATGTCCTTCCATCTCCCCCACACCCCACCTAGATCTACATGTTCCATCCCCCTCACTCCCCCCTCTATCTACTCCCCATATCAGCTAAATTTTGACAAGACTTACATGGCTGCACCAGTCCTCCCCTCATCCCCTGTCTTTGTCCATTCTTTACTATCCTTTTCATCCCCTCTCCTCACCCCCCTGCTAACAGTCCCTTACCATCCTTACTGGGATGTATAGGGAGAGGCATCACCAGTAGAAAACAGGAAGTTGTTATCCCTCTGTACAGACAGTTGGTTAGACCCCCATCTGGAGTACTGCATCCAGTTCTGGAGACCCCATCTCGGCAAGAACATAGACAGGATGGAGGCAGTCCTGAGGAGGGTAACTAAAATGGTGCAGGTTCTGCAACAGAAGCCACACAAGGAAAGACTAAAGGAACTTAATATGTATACCCTTGAGGAAAGGAGGGAGAAGAGGGGACATGATAGAAACTTTTGAGTACCTCAATGGAATCAACAAAGTCCAAGAGGGTAGCGTCTTTCAGAAAAAGAGACATGCAAGAACAAGGGGACACAATTTGAAGATAGAGGGGTGGATGGCTTATATGAGGAAGTATTTTTTCACAGAGAGGGTGATGTCTGCATGGAACTGCCTTCCTGAGGAGGTTATGGGGTCTAAAACTGTGGGAGAATTCAAGAATACATGGGACAGACATAAGGCAATTCTTGTGGGGGCTAGGAAGAAGTAGGCTGTTGGTTAACTAGGATCTGCAGCTTTTGCAGTAGGTAGGGAAATGGGCAGACTAGGTGGGCCCAGTGGTCCTTATCTGCTGTCAAAGTCTATGTTTCTATGTTACCATCCATGTTACTTTCTCCTTCTCCTGCCTTGCATTGTTAGTGCACTTATGATACACGTGATTTTGTTGCTGCATATACTGTACCGTAACATCTGTAATTTTATAATTCTACATGTTAAATGGCTGTATCTGAATTGCCTGTTTGTTTTCTTTGTTAACACTGTTTTGACTTGTATAATTTAACTACTGAATCCCTGTTTTGTCATGACGTGGAACCTCCATAAATGAGCTTCCAGTTCAAAAGTTGTAATCCAAGATTTCAATAAACCAATAAATAAATTCAATTTGAGAACGTTTTCAGTTGAAGATTTACAACTTATTAAGTATTGCATTCATGAAGACATAGCTGTTTAAGTACCAGGGTATATGGATAGCGTTGTTAAGATGTTATAGGGTGTCTGATGGAATCATTGAGACAAAAGTCAACTGCAAGTGGCTTTAAAAAATTACGAAAACAGTAGTAATTTGGGCAATTAATAATGGAGCAGCCAGTCTCGCAAACAGCTTGCAGATAAGTCACTCAAAGTGTTACCGTATGTACTAATCAGAAATTGTTTTTCTGTAGATCAGAACAAGTCGTAATTTCTCTGAATAGAAACTACATAAGACCCCGAACAGATTTACAATCTCTTTTTCTGGAGCTCCCTCTTTAGGTGAGACACTGATTTATTGGAAAGGAAATAGATAATAAGCACCCCTGTATCAGTGAGCCCTTGGGTGAGGGTGTGCTTATTATCTGTGTGCTTTCCAAAAAATCAATGTCTTACCTATAGTGGGGGCTCCAAAAAGGAGAATGTAAATACATTTAGGGTCTTACATAGTATCCATTCAGGGGAATCTCTGAAGCTCTGCCTAATTCCGTGTAATTGCAATGGAAGCAGAAATTCCAAAACTCTGCAAATGGAATATTAACTGCTGAACTCTATTCTGCTGTTTATGTAAACTGTAATTCATTTAAAAGCTTTTTGAAATCCCACAGAATTAAAAAAATAATTTACAAAAAGCATTTTAGAAGCAGAATGCCCATTCCACTTGAATGCCGTTGGGTGGACTTCCTTACTCTGCACAGCTCTAATCCTCAGTGTTCCAAGACTCCATTTTCTTTTTCTGTTAGTCTTTCTTTTTTTTCCCCCCTACTTCTGTTTCTCCCTGGTCAGGGCAGGCTGCTCCTTCCAGTGACCCCCCCCCAGCCCTGTCACCCGGCATCCCACAGAGTTACCACAATTCCGGTCTTCCCCCCGACTTGCCCCTGGTGGCTGGGGTTGGTGGATCCCACCTGCCAACAGGCAGCATCTGGTTTCCAGGAGGGGGCCCTGTACCCTGGGTGCAGAGCCTGTGAGGGCTCAGTGTCACCCATGCCCATCACAGGCCATTTTTCTACTTTTCCTCCCATCAGTGGAATGGCCATGCAATGCCATCCAAATCTGCCTGTACACACTCCTGTGCATAAGACATCTATGACTGCTGCTCCTTCATTCCCTACATTGTGGTCCTGGCTGCCTGTACCCCCAGCCACCACTAGTGGTCATGCAAATGTCAGGGCTGATGTCCCCCCTTGTAAGAGAAGGAGAACTGTCCTCCAGATGCTCTATCCTTTCATCAGCTGAACCCACCCCCCGATGCCCTGACGTCACTCCCAACCCGGGTCACCAGCATGGTAGGAGGCTTTTTGTTAGTCTTTCTGAAGACTTCCTAACTGATGGCACGTGAGCTTTAACAACTCTTAATTCAGTCACCACCAGTCACTCAGATGCCTTAGTTTCACGGAGGTAGATTGGAAGAGAAGGTACAGAGGGCAAATCTGCTCCTTCAATATAGGAACTCATTGTGGCATGCAGCCCCATAGCAAAGTGCGTCACTAAGGTAGCGGAAGCATGTGTGGAACCCACCTTAAGCTGTCATCTTCATTTATAGTGCTTGGAAGAAATTACAGTGCCTCTAAAATGCTGACTGCCCATTGATACTGGTCTGTGTTGGGGGGTGGGTGGGATGAAACTGGCACCAATGCTCCCTATTAACTGGAATAGAGACTGAATTAGCATTACAGCCTCTCCCACCCCATGTAACCAGAGTGTGCTTCCTTTGCTGCATGCTTTAAGCTCTTAGGGTTTGAGACACTGTCAAATCCCCCATATGGCTCCTGACTAGCACCTGTACACTGAACATAAATAGTTATACAATTTATTTATTTGCAAGTTTTTGCCAGCAAGGACAACACATTTCCAGGTGAGATCTTGTAGTTATTATATATGATTACGGGATGTTGTCTCATAATAAACAGTAAATACAATAAAAATAAAAAGTCACAAGAAACATTAACATAAATATTTAACAACACATATCATTAGATTGTTTAATTAAGAGTATGGATGTTCCTTGAACCGAAAATGCCTTAATTCAACAGAACCAATATGATGTCTGACAAAATACTGTTTCAACTGAATAACTTCACAGTTCATATAAAAATTCAATGCATTAAAAATGGAAACAATACCTTTCTCACAAACAAAATTGAATCTATCACTGCATTGTTCAGCTTTCCATTCACCACTTGGAAAAATCTGTACACACGCTTGATTGTGTCCACGTACAATTGGTGGGCTGCCTGATGGCCAAAATCTGCAAAGATATAATTCATTAAACATTTAATTTCTTCTATGATTTCCTTATTATATTTATTTATTTGAATTTTGGTAACCGAGTAAGCCCACTGAGACACAATGTCCCTTTTTCAGGGGTGACACGAGGGGAGGGTAAAAGAGGAGGTACAGAAATACAATGTGTAGCAAAATACAAGTGTGCAAAGACACTTTTACAATAGTACATAGTGCTCAGTATATATATATATATATATATATATCTCTGAAAGGCATGTACATTTCTTATAAATAATACAGTAAACACATGCACAGAGGTAGCAAATGTCGCCTATATATAAATTGCATGGGCAAGCTTTTACATTTATACAGAAAATATTTCAAGCAGCACAGAAGCATCGGGCAACGAGGCTGTCCTTTCAACTGAACCGGGACATAGTGCAACTAGAGTAGCCCAAAATCAAATCTAGCAGACTGCTGCTGGGCAGAGTAAGGAGACGAGCAGGAAGGGGCATGGGAGGGAGAAGGAGTGAGTTGGATGCTGGGAGTGGGAGACCTTAGCTTCAGGTGCAGACAGGAGGGGAAGCAAGATGGGATTTAAGAGAACTCTTGAAGAAGTAAAGATTGGGGCAGGTCAGAACAGTAGCGGGTAGTGCATCCCAGAGGGAGGGCCCAGAAAAGGCAAATGCACGTCTGCCCACTGTAAGGCAGGGTTTTGGGATAGAGAGAAGAGGTAGGTCAGCTGACTTTAAGGATCTTGTAGAGGTTTTTCTTTGGAGTTCATCATAGATAATACCAGCCTGTACAGTTAAAGTAATTTTCACTCAGGACAGGTTTTCTGCATGCAGTAGGGACTACTAGGTAACTTCTCTGATGGCATGGGGTCATACTGTGGCTAGAGTTGTGCAAAATTGGAATATTTCACCCAGTGAAATATTTAACGTAATTAATGCATTACGCAAAATATTTCACTTAGTGAAATTAAAAATGTTGCCTGCTGTTGTGAGTGAAATTTTGCCCCAAAGCCAGCAAAATTTCGCTAGCAGGTGAAATTTTGCACCCGGGGTGAAATTTCACCACCCACAGTGACATCTTGCAACATGCAAGAGTAATTTTGCCTCCCACAGTGAAACTGTGTTTAAACTTCTCCCTGGTGTCTAGTGGCCCCCCCAGCTGTCACTGGCCATAAACATTAATAAGCACCCCCCCCAAAGTTACCCTGCCGCCTCTGTTGTTTGTTTTAAAAAAATATATATATATATATATACCCTTCACTCATTGGTATCTAGTGGGAGCCCCCCACCCCATCAGTATATAGCAGCACCTGCCCAGTTCCTCCCCCAGTACCCCGATCGGGCCTCAGGCACAATCCTCCACTCACCTTTATAGCTGGCAGCCTGACTGAGCACCACTGAGTGCTTGAATGAATGAATAAGTGCTTGAATGAATGAATGAGCATGGTAAGCACTCACTCATTCAAGCGCTCAGTGGCACTCCAGTCAAGCTGCCGGCTGTGGAGGTGAGTGGAGGTGAGCCGACACCGGCTACTGAAGATGAGTGGATGCTGCTATATGACGTGGGTGAGATTCACCAATCTCCAGGGATGAAGGTAAATATATTTTTTCTTTTTAAAACAAACAATGGAGATGGCAGGGTAACTTTTGGGGGGGGGAGTGCATGTTAATGTTTACGGCCAGTGACGGCTGGGGGAACCACTAGACACCAGGGAATGGAGGAGGTGGGTGAATTTTTTTTTAAATAAAACAAATGTGAGGAGGCGCATGGCAACGTGTGTGTGTGTGCGCGTCAATTTACATTGTGGCCGGTGGTGACGGGTGAAACTGCAGGTGAAATTGTGAAATTTCGCAAAACATTTCACCCGGCGAAATTGTCAATTTCGTGACAATTTCACTGGCGAAACTTTATTTTACTGCATCTCTAATTGTGGCCAACAGCAACAGTGTGGTAATAAATGCTGCAAGTGAAACAGCATGCACAGAAGTAAGGTCGGTAAAAACACAGACTGCAGCATGAAAAGCACACAGTCTTGAAAATAATGAGACTTTCTATTCATCCCCAACCGTCACATCCCCAGAATTAAAATAACCAACTCCAACTGGGTGTGGATTTGGGGATGGGGATAAACCTAGGAGAGGTAAAATTAAAGACAAACAAAAAAGCTGGAACACCAGGAGGAACTGAACCATGGTCCCAAGTTACCAACGCTGCCATGTGCTTTAGCCATTCCACCATGGTGGCAGCTTGACCAGATGCCACACACATGGCAACTTGATCATGTCCAGGTATCAGCACAGAGTGAGGGGGTAGCTGTAATACACTGCCGCTATTATACCTCTGTCACTGTAAATGTTTCATCGCTTCACACAGCGTGGTTCTTGCAGTGTTATTCTTGTAACACTATATTGACCCAGTACATTCTTTAGCTATGTTAATTTACTTTTTTTTTTTTTTTCAGTTTGTGTCCCCAGTAATACCTGGAAGCAAGCCTTGGCTCAAGGTGCCTTTCCCAACCAGAAATTCCAATAAATACATACAGTTTGTTTACTCAGAGCACTCTAGCTGTGATGCTACACCTCCTTTGCAGCAAGGGCTTCTTTTATCTCTTTTGGCAGCTGCATTGACTAAACCACTGTGAAGAACATGACTTGTTTAGCCTTAGAGTCACCCTGTGAGAAAGTGACTGTGGTGGGATTTGAACTGGGCTCTCCATGTCCTCCAGCATGTGATTGATCAACTACGGGTGAGAGAAGTGGATCAGAGTGTTCTTTAGTTCAGCTTCATCCTAGGGCTGAAAATGTTGTCAAGCCATGGCAGCTTAGCTAAACCACCTTGACTCCCAATACAGTAACTGTCATGGGACTAAACAAACTACAAATCCAAGGTGGGGGGCTTGTGATCAGCAATGAATATGATAAACTACAATCTACATATGGTAGGTGCATTTGGCATGCATCTCCAGTGGATACCTGTTTGTGGTGTTGTGACAAAGCCTGCAAAAAACACTTTGAGCCATTGCTGACTTGAAGGCATATACCTTGTGTAGTCTCTGAATCACTGCTTTGCTTATGCCAGTTACTACAGTGTCCCTTGCAGTGCCATACGGTTTACAATGACATTTTAATAGTAGGACTAATATTTGAAACTAATAACACTTTCATTATTTTTGTTTTTCTATTATGTATTTTATGTATATTAGATCATAAATACTACTAGTATACCAAAATAATATAACATCTGTGTTTTATTAGTTTTATGTATTTGTGTATATAACAAGACAATATCACTTGTGATAAATGTTGTGTGCTTAAAACTAGTTAACTTCTGTGTTTTTTTTATTTTAATGTGACTTAATTATTGTTTATTTTATATGTACATACAAAGAAAAATAGTTGTATGCTAGTATGCTACAGTGGAACACAAATCACAACATGTGTGGCATTCAAAGGGAATAATGAACAGCCTGCAAAATATACATTGGGCAGCAGTGATTACACATTCTTGTACTGCATTGTTTTTATTGAATTGAATCAACAAACAGCTTACTGACTTAATGGTACATATATGACCATCTACTATCACATTGATTGCTATGTTATAATCACTTGGGACATTTGCAAGGTGCACTTTGAAACGAGCGCTGTTAGGTGGAGAAACATGTCCTTATTGAAAGCGCATGTCCAGGTTGGAAGGACAGCAAGGTGACTTTGTAATCTTAAGTGGTCTGGATATAGATGAAAGTGTTTATGGCTCATGCTTTATCCTGGAAGACAGCATATGAAAAGTCCTCATAATTGTTCATCACATAAGAGAATGTGTATGTGTTATTTTTTAAAAAAAAGGCAAATCCAGGATTGAGCCAGTGCGATATGGAAGCAGGAAGTACGAGAATGTATTAGCAAATGCATGTGCAGGTTGTAAAAAAAACAATGAAGGGATTGTGTATAGTGTTTTAAATGGCCTGAATACAGGTGAGAGCACACCTGGCTTGTGATTATTGAGAAAAGACAGCATGTGAATAAGTACTCCCATTGTTTAAAAGAAGATACTGTAATATTCATTGTGTGGAGGAGTTGAAAGCAGCTGTGTCTGGCAAAGTTAAATGGGTAAGACCTGAAGTAAAAACAATAAGCAAAGGCAGAGGTGATGAGATAGATGGGAATGTTATCAGTTTTTACTGACAGAACTTACTGATCCATACTCATAGCTGATTACAGAACTGGCAATGTTAGATATAAACAAGGCATATATGAATGACTTAATATAGTTCCCTATTTATGAACTAGGAAATGGGACTATTGGAGCAATATATCATATTGTCTGCTAAATAAGGAGAACAGTGATGCTTTGAAATTTGCAAAATCAACTATATAAGGTTTTTTATTTGAAAACAATGCAGCCTTTTGTGTTTGAATCCTTACCTGCTCTGGACTTTAACTGTAGGGACATGCAAAAAGTATTAATGTGCATTAAAAATCACATAAGTTTTTAAGCATGAGCATATTATGGCATCTGACCTTTTTGGCCTTCGATATTTAATTGTTTGAATATTAAATTAATGCTAGTATTTAAGCAGAAATTATTATTTGTAACACATTACATGCTTTACTTGTATTATGTGTTTTATTCTCACTTGCCTTTTTTGATCTCCCTATAATAAAACCTTGTTTTCTACATTTAATTATTAAATTGACCTCCCATATACATTAGGATGTAAGGCTGAGTGTAGTTTAGTCCTAGAGCAGAAAATTACATTTAAGTTAGGATTTATAAATACAAATAATTGTTGTATCTGCTTTGTCTGACCACTGAACTCATGGTCTTACATTTTAATATGCAAGCTAATTTTTATTTGGGGTTCACATGTGGTTAATTAGACAAATCGCATTCACCTGTTGCATGTATAAAAATATGGATTACATGTGGGACAGGCCTCCCCAAGGATATGCTCCAGCATGAGACCGGTTGGGGCAATTAGTTGGTGGAGGACACTGCTGCTGCATCAGGCATAAATGTGCTGTACTTGTATGTACAAGGACTTGACACAAGAATAAATCTTGTCTTGCTCTTGGAATGTTGTCAGTGCCGGTTTTCATGGAGTTATTCAAAGGGATTTGCCATGGAAATGACCGTGGTAAGGGATACCTACTGTGCAATTTGGAGGCCTCTTCACATTATCACAGAACTGGAATAAGCTTTTACAGTACACACCACCATAAGCCACTGTTTGGACCTGGCATGCCAAGGCAATGTGACGCATGATGCAATTTTGTATTGTGCTTCTGTTCCTATGCAAGAAACTTTGAAAGTCAGTGTTTCCTGTAATAAAGATGCTGAAGATCAGAGCCATTATCATTCCCCAAGAACTTACGAACTGAGTGCCAGAATACGTGGTTTTCTATTTCTGATCATACCAGCAGAAGAGTACAGTGGAGCGTGACTCCATGACATGAGTGAAATGACAATACATTTATTGGAGATGACAGTAATATAATATAAATTGTAAATATGACTTTTTTATTTATACTGCAAGACTAGAAAACACAATTTCTGAATGAACATGCAACAAGTCATGACCATGATAATAAATACTGTATCATTGTCTCTAATTTCTCATATAGATAGGCAATTGTCCATGCCAAGAGCATACAGTTGGCTGTGGTGACATTGTCAGCTGGGTCATGTTATTCCTAATCATGTGACAAGTCATGAAAATGATAATAAATTCCATTATCTATAGTGCCTCAAGGCAGATAGGCAATCGCCCATTTCCCCATGATCACAACACACAACAACACTTCCTATAGTGATGGATACCAGTCCTACTGTACAATTTGTTCTAGTGTGCAGGCAGGAAAGCAGATAGTGTCACATGCTGCAGTGATACATGATGAAGAAAATCAGATTCGCGATGGAAGGGAGGAGGAGGAGGAGGATGAATTGGATGTGTTGTTTTCTGAAGCAAGGGTCCTTCTATGGTTTTTATCTTAATGAAATTATTCTTGGTTATTAGAGTTCATAATTTGTTTTTCTTTATATGCTGGGAAAATATGATTTCATTGGAGTATTGTTGCCATCATTAAAATACTCCCACTGTGCAGTGGATGAATTTGTTTTGTTTTCATAAGTACATTGGACTGGTGGGGTGAAGGGGAGGATACTTCTGGTGAAAAATTGTGTGCCTGGGCAGTGACTGTAAGATGATTTTTTTTTTGTTGACTACTGTGGAATACCATGCCTTCAGCTGTCATTGGACAGGGTAGCAGATGTGATATACTGTATGAGCAGATTATTATGATATATATGCCAGGATAACATAATATGATATATGAGAAGATAATGTAATCTGATATGACATTATATAGTATAGTATTCTTTAATATATTATTTTTATTTGTAGTTATTTTTATTGATGTGCCAGTAAAGATTAATCTTGAAAATGAAGCTGTGAAATGAGATTTGTGATTGCTGCTTAATTCCCTTTCCTCATGCTGTTTTCAAAGGTTGCTAGTTACAAAGGAAGGGAATGAGGAAGCGGGGAACTACAGACCAGTCAGCCTCACCTTGGTAGTGGGGAAAATCATGGAAGCACTACTGAAGGAGAAATTGGTGGAACATCTGGTTGTCAATGGACTACAGGACCCAGGCAGCATGGTTTCACCAGGGGAAGGTCATGTCAGACCAACCTCATTGAATTTTTTGACTGGGTGACTAGGGAGGTGGATCAGGGGAGGGCAGTGGACATGGCCTATCTGGACTTCAGCAAGGCCTTTGACACTGTGCCACATAGAGACTATTGCACAAACTGGGGAATATGGGTGTGGGCAGGACAGTAGTGTGGTGGGTAGGTAACTGGCTGGGCAGCAGGACACAGAGGGTGGTGGTAAATGGCTGTCACTCCACAGAGGGAAGAGTGACCAGTGGGGTACCACAAGGATCAGTGTTGGGACCGGTACTATTCAATATCTTCATCAGTGACATTGCGCAGGACCTAGAAGGCAGAATTTCACTGTTCGCTGATGACACAAAGCTCTGTAACAGAGTAGACACACCAGAGGGTGTAGACAGAATGAGAAGGGACCTGCAGAAACTTGAAGAATGGTCAAGGGTTTGGCAGTTGAAATTCAATGCAAGGAAGTGCAAGATAATGCATATGGGGCACAAAAACCCTGGCACAATATATCAGTTGGGGGGTGAAGATATAGCATGCACCAAGCAGGAAAGGGATCTTGGGGTTATCATCTCTGACAACCTCAAGGCAGGGGAAACAGTGTGACAAGGCAGCAGGTAAAGCAAATAGGATGCTGGGATGCATAGGCAGGGGCATCATCAGCAGGAAAAAGGAGGTCATAATTCCACTATACAAGACACTAGTGAGGCCGCACCTGGAGTACACTGTGCAGTTCTGGAGACCTTACCTACATAAGGACATAGACAGGGTAGAGAAGGTTCAGAGGAGGGCAACAAAGATGGTGCATAGATTGCATCACAAGTCCTATGAGGACAGGTTGAAGGCACTGAACATGTACTCCCTGGAGGAGAGGAGGGAGAGAGCGGATATGATAGAGACATACAAGTATCTTACAGGGAGGAACAGGGTGCAGGAATGCACTATTTTTAAGCGAAAAAGATGTTCCAGGACTAGAGGGCATGGGATGAAGTTGGAGGGAGGGACGATTCCGGAGGAAACATGAGGAAGAATTTCTTCACA
Source organism: Neoceratodus forsteri (assembly GCA_016271365.2). Taxonomy (NCBI): domain Eukaryota; kingdom Metazoa; phylum Chordata; order Ceratodontiformes; family Ceratodontidae; genus Neoceratodus; species Neoceratodus forsteri. Next base: position 107,959,033 of record JADMNL010000035.1, on the reverse strand, counting down.
GAACGGGTGGTGGACAAGTGGAACACCCTGCCAGAGGAAGTGGTGGGGGCTGAAACAATCATGGGATTTAAGAATGCATGGGATAGACATAAAGGAATTCTGGAGGTCAGGGGTAAGGGGCAACAGACTTCTTGGAAAACATAAACTGAACTTACAGACTTAAATGGGCAGACTGGGTGGGCCATAGGCCCTTATCTGCCGACACTGTTTATGTATCAATGTATGTATCTATGAGGCAGTGAATGCACATGACTTTTGGGGGACTACACTTCACATTTCTGGTTGGATCTTTAGAAGAGCAACAGAAGGAATTGAAGAAGGAATAGAACAAGGAAAAAGCAAGGCAGTTTTACTTGTCTGGCACTCTATCCAAAGGCTCAGACCACCTTACAGTATTAGAACAACATAAAACAGTTCAGTAAATCGTATAAATATAATAAATAAAACCATAAACAACTTGAATAAATTAATAAGGGAAGGCACATGCAAAGAGCTATATTTCGATTGTTGCTGAAAGGCTTTCTCCATGTGATCAGATCTAATTCCCTACAGCAGAGAGTTTCAGAGGAGAGAGGCAGCAACCCTAAAGGCTCCATCTCCTATTTGCTTTACACAAGAATAGGGGAACTGGCACAAGACCACACCAGTGGGTTGGAGAGGGTGGGTGGGAGTGTTGGTCATCTAGAGGTCTTTCATATAGCTTGGACCCAAACTGGGTAGAGCTTTGAATGTTAACAAGCATATCTTGAAGACAATGTGCCACCGCACAGGCAGCCACTGCTGGCTAAGCAACACCAGTGTCACCTGCTGAGCTGCAGCATTCCTGACCATCTGGAAGCATTGCAGCAAACCTCTAGATAACTCTAAACAAAGGGCATAGCAATAATCCAGACTGTAGGTGACAAAGATGTGGACTATCATCTCCAGGTCAGCTGGCACATGATATGACTTAGTCAGTATGATATTACAAAGATGGTAAAAACTGTTCCTGACCACCCCGACACCTGATATTCTAGTGTCAGCTGGCAGTTCAGAACAACACCCAGATTTTTCACCACATTCACAGCTCAGAGAGAATTAACATTCACAGATCGTAAAAGAAGGCACCACTCAATATTGCTGACCCCAGTCGACCTGGATCAATAATCATAACATATGTCTTCCCTGGGTTCGGACACAGCCAGTTAGAGTGCATCCAGTTGTTGATTTGTTATAGACACTACACCAACACTGAAACCACATTTAACTCATCAGCAGTGCAAGGCAGATAGAGATGAGTATCATCTGCATAGCAGCGAAACTCAACCCGATACTGTCTGATGATCTCACCTAATGGCAGCATGTACATGGTGAACAACATAGGTGCCAAGATCAAGCCTTGTGGAACTCCACACAATAACACAGCTGCCCAGAGATGTAATTGTCTAGAGCTACCTGTTGAAATCTCCTGGTAATGTAGGACTCAAACCAGCACAAAACCATGCTGGCTAGTCTTACATTTTTCCTAAGGTGATCAGTCACCACACCATACTCTACTGTGTCAAACATCGACAAAACATCGAGAAGAACCAAGATAGAACAAAGTCTCTGGTCTCTCACCATGAAGAGATCATGCATCACTCTGCAGAGAGTGGTCTCAGTACTGTGACAGGCCCAAATCCCAACTAGACAGGCCTGTAGATGTTATATAGCGTCACATGAACCTCAAGCTGTACCCCAAGTACCTTCTTAATGACCTTCCCATAAAAGAGAAGGTTCAAGACAGGCCAGTAGTTGACCAGATTGTCAGGGTCTAAAGACAGTTTCTTATTTAGGGGGTTTACCTCTGCCCTTTTCAGAGATAGATAGATAGATAGATAGATAGATAGATAGATAGATAGATAGATAGATAGATAGATAGATAGATAGATAGATAGATTCAGTACATAGATTGATTTTAGTTTTACAGTGCCCCTCTCCCAGAAATCAGAGCACTTTATAATACAATTTAAAACACAATAAATCATTGACAATACTATTATCCAGTAAAGAGCAAACAGCAAAATATAAAGTAAAAATATTTATCATATAATACAGTAATTAAAAATCATCAAATGCTTTGTGAAATAAAAAGGTTTTTTAATCCCTTTTTAAAGGATTCCATCACAGTTGCCTCATGAAGTTGTTGAGGAAGAGAGCTCCAAAGGGTGGGTGTGGCCAGTGAAAAAGCTTGATCACCAGAGTTCCACAACCTCACCCTAAGAACACTAAAGAGGCAGTCCTTGGCGGAATGGAGAGTCTGGGATGGACAGTGGGGCACGAAGAGATCTTGTAGGTAGACTGGTCCCCGACCACATAGGGCCTTATAGGTCAGTAATCAGACCTTGAAGATAATCCTCCACCTGACTGACTGGCAGCCAGTACAGTTCACAGAGGATGGGCATAATTTGATTATACCTTCAAGTGCCTGACAATAATTGAGCCACAGCATTCGGCACCAGCTGCAGCCACCGGAGGTTACCTCCAAAAGGCCCTGGTAAAGGACTTGCAGTAGTCCAGCCTAGACATGACAAAAGTGTGTACCAGTGAGATCAGGTCTTCAGGTGGTAGAAGGTGTCAGATCCAGGCAATATTCCTCAGATGATAACATTCACTCTTAACAATGGCTGACACCTGGGTATCAAATGTTAGGCTGTCATTAAAAATTACACCCAGATCCTTGACCTGCTTGGGTGGAACCAGAGGTACCCCCCCAAAGCAAGACAGGGTAGATTCCACTGTGTCCCATCCCCACCACTATGGCCTAGATCCACCACCAGCACCTCAGTCTTGTCTTTGTTGAGCTTTAACCAGTTATGAGACATCCAGGTCTGCATATAAGTCAGGAAGTTGTTAAGCACTGAATCTGCCATCTGGCTACCTGGTGTGCAGGACAGGTATAGCTGGGTATCATCAGCATAGCAGTGAAAACCCAGTCCATACTGCCTGATGTCCTGCAATGGCAGCATGTATACCATGAACAACAGGGGTGACAAGATCAACCCTTGCGGAACGACACAGTTCAGAAGCTTTGAGCTAAATAAGGCAAGCCCCATCACCATCCTCTGCATCCTGCCTGTCAGGTATGACCAGAACCTTTAGATGGCTATACCAGACAGGCCACACCAGAACTGCAATTGGTCAAGCAGCACATCATGATCCACACTATCAAATGCCACCATGAGATCCAGAATGATCCTGATAGTCCTTGTAATGGAACTTCAGGGCCAACTTGTCCTCTAACAGGCCAGAGCCCTTCCAACATCTCTCTGTCCTCTCCAACCCCTAATCTTCAACTCTCACAGTTCCTCATCAAACCAAGGAAATCTCTGATGGGAAGATAGGGTCTGGACATGGACAGGTGCGGAAGATTCTCAGGCTGGGGTGACAGCCATATTATATGCTGCCACTACCTCCTCTGCCCACATCACACAAGCAGCCCTCACCCCCAATAGTCCCACTGGAGACAATCTCCATAAAGGGCAATACCGGACCATCTCCACAGAGGCAGGGACTCTGGGGAGGGGGTTACTAGCCTGATCCTCATGATACTATGATCCAACCACACAACCAGATCTATTCCCAGGTCGAAGACCTCAAGGCAAATAGAAAATACCAAATATAGTGTGTGGCCTCGCAAGTGGGTCACTGAGGTGACATTTTGCATGATGCCCAATGCCCCCATGCTCTTAAAGAGATTGCTTCTAAATATCAAGAGCCCATCATCAAACCAAGCATTAAAGTCCCCCAGAAGTAACCATCTTGGGGACTCCAAACCCCACACAGCCACATGCTCAGTAGATCTGGTAGAACATATAGGTAGCAGTGTGAGGCTCAGGCTAGATTTAAAACAAAGAGCCACCCTCCCCACCTCTGCGATCCTGTCTCGGGGTGTGTATCATAGAGCACCTGGCTGGAACTGCCACCTCCAAAACGGAAGCTGCATTTTCATCAAACCAGGTCTCCGTGATGCAAGCCAGGTTGACTGAGGCAATCAAGTCTGCCATGATAGCAGTTTTGTTCCTCACTGACCTGGCATTGCATAACACAGCCCAAGAAGGATGAGGGGAGACTGTTGGATCAGCTAGCTGCCCATTGGTTTTGATGGAACCCTTGGGTATGGGCACCAAACAGGGAGAGCCCCTCTCCAGTGCCCATTTCAACCCAGGGCGTCTCCTCAGCCTCACCATCCAAATCCAGGACTTCCCGGCAGCCGCTTGGGTTGACCCTCCACCAAACCTTCCCTTCTGAGCAGTCCCCATGCCCAGCATATCCTATAGATCTCAAAAGGAAGTGGCAGGAGCTTGAAGGGCCTTAGCCCCCTGAGGAGGACCCCTGAGTAGCTGTGCCTTTCTAAACACTGCCACAGGCATATATTAAGTCTGAATAAAACCCGAAACTTACACATCAATTCGATCCACCCAATCGCATAACAATACCAATCATACAACATTCACTCACACTGTCACACAATCTTCAACCCACCCTTCTAGTTTGCTGTTTAATTTTGCTGTTAAATTGCACTAGGCACTTTTTCACACTATTTCTGCCCCCACGCTTTGAGGGGGGAACCTATCATATCTCTACCTTTTCCCCCGGGCTGTCTTCACGCTGTCTGTATTTTGATATTTTTATGTTATACCACATTTTTTATGTTATTTAGATGTTTTCTACATATTTCTTCTGGTATGAATTTTGTTGCTATCTTCCTACTTAACCGTTTATGCCTGATGTCCCATATGCTGCATCACCTACTTGTTTTTGTCGGATGCTACTGTACGTTACATTGACTTTTGTCTAATGCATTGTATGTACCCTGTAATCTTTGGCTGTCTAGTGTGCTTACCTAGTAAACAAAAGCAAATACATAAATAAATAAAATAACCCCACACCCCACAACCCCAAAAGACAAATCGATATATATCTAGGGGGAAGAGAACCACAGACTGCAAGATTGTCTTTAAATCAGGTTAGTTCTTACATAAACTAGCACAAAAAAATCAGTTGTTCCAATCCTCTCTCACAGAACAGGAATGATAAGTGTTGCACTCTAGCAGTCAGGAGTTGAATAAAGTCTGCCACACTCCAACATGTTTAAAGGACCATGTAATTACCACCAGCACAGGCTCTCACCACTGTCTATATAGGTTACTTGGACCACTAAAGCTTGGGCAGTAAACAAAACGCAGTCCAGAGAGCAAATTCACATAGCAATAATCTCCAAAGGATGACTGTTATACCCCTACTCTGCTCTCAAAAGGAGCAGGGGACCAGCCTTGCAGCTTAACTAGGCAACTCCGCCATTGACAACCAGCATTATAAACCTCCTGGGAACTCTCACTACCCTGGTGGTCACAGTTCTTCCATCAAGTAAAAATCAAAAGCAGAGCTGTCAAAACAAAGTTAAATAAGAGTGGAAAAATCCTACCTGATTCAGCCACTAAGAGACTCCACACAAACCGAGCACCAGGTCCGAAACACTTTCACTGCTGCACACGCACCTGGCACCAACTCAAATAGTATCCAGTTTAGCATGTTTCTTCTTCACTCTGATGAGGCAAGACCCAGAATCTGATGCAGTCCAGACTGCTCCCGTCTTCTGACCCAGTAGTCACCCGGGAGCCAGTCAGCGTCTTAGTCCAGTAACAGAACAGAGAGCCCCAGTCACAATCGATATCACAGCAGTGAACAAGAAAGCCACTAGGCAACTTGGCTACACATTACACAGAATCCCAACTGTCTGACCAGATAAGAACCTGCTCCAACAATCTACTAGACAGCTACAGACTGCCACAGACTACCACAGGTAAACTCGTCAACTCGCAGACTGTCCCTCTTTGTAAAACAAAAAAACTGGCTCCTCAACCTAAATCACTAAGATTTGTTCACTACTGTCCCCAACCTAACTAAACAGCAACCTAAACAAACAATAAAATTGTAGTGCTGGAACACCCCCTCCCTCAGGGAACACCCTATAATCTCAGTATATAAAGTACTGGCCTTAGAGATTCTAAACAACCAAAAAGCAGCTAAAAATGTGCAGGGTCCAGCAAACAGTAAGTAGGGCAGAGACTCAAAAGCACCCAGATCACCTCCTCTTCTATTATCCACAGAAACTCAGCCCAAGATGGCAGATTTTCATTGCCCCTCCTACCCTGCGTATCACTGGCCCATGACAGATCATTTGATGTAATCACAGTTCGACTGGAGGACACCTTGTCAAAGAAGATCTGGTTAAACTCATTGTAATTCTCTGCAGACAAAGCTCATTCAGACTGCAGACAGAGAGGACTTACTAATCTGTCTGTGGTGCAAAAGAGCTAAGTTGGCCGATACTTGCTTGCAGCAATGGTCTTTGACTGGAACTCTATCTTTTTCAATGAGCTTGCCTTTTGATAATCACCATAGTGAGCCCTCAAAAAAAATCTGTGCTCTATAGAGTAGGATTTCCACCAAGAATGCTCTAACTTCCATCCATTAATCTTCAACCTCTCAGTTCTTCACAGTACTATAGTGAACTGCAGTAGGAGGTCAAGGGATGGACACAGAATGGTGTTATGGAGTACAGGGCAGCTGTAAGAACCATGTTATACCTCTTTACTGCTTTCTCAGCTCCCTGAGTACAAGCCATCATCATTCCCAAGATGTTCAGCACTGACTTGAGTTTGCAATGCTCCGATTTAAGTTTTGGGTGATATTAGACCATCTCTGCGGAAGGATTGCTAAGAAGTGGGGCCTCACAAAAGAATGACATGGCATGATTATCCAACCAAACGACTGGATCAGCCTTGACCTCACTTATGTCAAGCCCCCATGAGAAGGCCAGGTCAAGAGCATGACCATAGAAATGGGTCACAAAGACAATCACCAGTGTGAGACCCAGTGATGACATTGACTGGATTAGCTGGGTACCACAAGATGAGGTTTCATCATCCACCCAGACATTAGAGTCCCGAAACACTAAAAACTTGGTGGCATTCAACACCTGGTCAGCCATGAAATCTGCCAGCTCCTGCATAAAATCACCCTTACACCCTAGAGGAAGTATATGAGGATGACTCTACAGCCTACACCTGTCATACCCCTAACAGCTACACTCAAATGACCTGGAAGTTCCTGTAAGGAATGCTGTTAATCTTAGAGTGGATCTAAAAATAATGGCAACCCAGTGCCCCCCCAACAATCCCACTTCAGGCAGTGTATTACAGAATACCCAGCTGAATCAATGCCTCAAACACAGGCCAGAGTCATTGCTTAACAAGGTCTCCATGATACAAACAAGATCATCCAAGCAGTCAGCAATGAAACCATGCATCACTGCTGTCTTATTCCTCATAGATCTCATACAACAGAGAATGACTCAAAGGGGAAGAGTAAAGCCAGCTCACCTTCTTTTTTTTTTTTATTTAGTTGTTTAACCAGGTACAGCATACTAAGCTGAAAGCTTTTTTACAGGAGCGACCTGGGAGCACAAGGAGGTTAAGTGACTTGCTCAGGGTCACACAGTATACAAGTGGAAGCTGTGGGATTCAAACCCAGGTCTGGTCTGCTGGATGTCACCAGATTTGCAGCTCAGAGCCTTAGACCACTGCGCTATACTGCCTCAACTGTCTTCTTACCTGTTATATATCTTACCTGTAATATTCTTACCTGTTGTCTGCTGACATTAAGCAGAGCACTAGGGAGGTGAACAAAACAGGGTGGACCCCTGTCATTATTCAGTTTCCTTCCGGAGCATCTTTGGGTCCTCACTAAGCCTATCTGACCCTCTAAGCACAAACAGTACCCCCAACATGGCCTTTGTTCCACTCTCAGAGGATCTCTGGTCCTGTGCAGCAGCTGATAACCTCTGATGTCAAGACAATAGGAGATTCCCCAAGGGGATCGAACAGCCACAGCTGGTCTGAAGTGTAGCTGCACTTTGTAGCATCCATGCCCTTACACATAATGTCAACCTTGTAATAAAATTTCACTAAAAAAAAAATCTTCTACAAACCCAAAACACAAGCCCCAGAACCAACTCCACCTAACCCCACATTCACAATCACACATACACTCATACACTTCAACATCAAATATTACTACTCACTCACCCCATTCACTCAAGCAAACAAATTAGCAATAATGATTTACAACAAAGCAAAATTGTAATAGGTGCAAAATAACCTACAGGGTTCCATGTCATAATAGTGCTCTCAAAATAGTGATTGCTATCATGGCGAGTGTATATTGCCGAAAAACAAGTCGGTGATATACACTCCAGGGCAACCCAATAAGGAAACAAGTGTTTTTTGCAGGGAGGGGGGCCTGCCCCCTCACAGCCCCCCTGAAAAAGAATTCTCAACTGGGGAAGGGGCAATATCTCTGAATCGGGATAAATTTAAGTGCCGCAGGCAGTGGCAAAAGTTTCACGCACCCTGTCCCAAACTCTGTACCTGTCACACCTGAGCTAGCCACTCACACCACCACACAGCTAGCTCAGCGGCAGCAGGCACAGCAGTCCCCCAAAACCCCATCCCTGTCTCACCCCCTTCCCTTGCTATCCCCCCTTCCTGTCACCCTGCAGTACTCTCGCAGTCACATAGTATCACTATCTTTCCAGGGTAGCCCAGGAGAAAAGCACTGAATATGAGTCACCATTTTGACAGTCGCTCATATTCAGTCGCCATCCTCACTGGATACCAACCTACAGTATACATAATTCTTTGCAAAAAAACTTTCTTAATGCACCAATCAGGGTTCAACTTAATGCCAGAAAAGTAAGGAAATGTGGTATTAGGGTTTCCAACTCTACCCACCCCCCCAAAAAAAAGTAGCAAAAAGAAAAAAAAAACATTAGGGTTCAGGGTCTCAGGAGACTTGTTGAATCAGTGGTGGGGTCCTCCTTGGGGTTGTCATCAATAATGTTCACCTCTCTTCCAGCCTGTAGCCCCTAGTCTGAAGCACAAAGTACAGTTCCAAGACAGTGCCTCATAGTGACACACTCTTCAAAAGTAGAGAAGTATGTCTTGGCACATGTTGCCAATGCCATTTATGGTAGCTTTCTTCAGGCAGGGCCTGCAGGGCCCTGTGTGAGAAAGGACATCATGTGTGACATTGTTTGCTCAACAAACAGGGTGGGCATTAAGATTCACAGCCCCAAGTAAGACCCCATCACTAGAGGTGGGTAAAATAAGCAAATTCTGAATTAGTAGAATTTTCATGAAATCCCATGAATTTTTGCAAAATTCTGTGAAACGTTTGGGGATTTTCCAAATGTCTTTAACTGGCCATAACTCAGTCTGTGTTAAAGCTAGGCATCTGGAATATGGCATGCATATTGTCTGGTGCAGGCCCTAAAAGAGTGCCTACAGTAGTTTCATGACATTTTCATCAAGGAAGGGGAAGTTACAGGAGCTCAAAGTTTAGCAATCTAATATTTATGTGAAACTTGTTGAAAATATTTTTGTGCTGAGAACTTAGCCACCCTTGGAGCTAGATAATTGAAAACTTAAATTTATACTTTCTTGGAAGATTCATAGACACTGCAAAATAGAGACTGTAAGGTTAAGCTATAACCTGCCTCCTGACATGACTTCCAGGGGCTCGCTTCCAAACCCAGGTCGTCAGCATGGCAGCATGCCATTCTGATGCTGGACCATGGTGGTTACCTCAAAGCCTAATATTTAGAGTCAATGAAATTAGCAACTTCTGCTCTAATGCTTTAAATTTATGTAGCTGTTAACTGCAATTTTAAAATTTCTGACAGTTTGGAGGCTTATAACTCAGTCATTTTTATGTTTGCTTGCATGCATGCTCTAGAAACATTATGTGGCAGCTTAGGAGAGAAGTGGGTTGCAGAGATGCGGCACTGTGGCAGCCAACAGAGGCACTGCATTTGGGGGCTTGGCACTGGCGGACCAATGGAGGCACAGTGTGCCGATGACACTGGTCTCCAAAAGTACCACCAAGTGCAAACATTTTCGCCGCAGCAATCAGGGGATGCCTCGTCATTGCAGCATCAGTCATTCCGCTGCAATGAGGGAGTGACCCTTCATTGCAGGGCGTAACATTACCTAGTGTAATATTATTTGTCAACATGGTGGCAGCTTGCCACTGCATTCACAAACAATATTATTCAGCCCCCACTGTCAGCCCCCGCTGCTGAGGGGGTGCCCAATCCCCCCACGGCAGCATGCACCCCCCAAAACAGTCTTTGTTTGCCGACGGGGGCCCCAATCCCCGTTGGCTTCAGTCCCCATCCCAGTTTGATTTGCCGATGGGGGAGCTCACTCCCCTTCGGCATAATGTCCACTATCCCAGTTTAATTTGCCAACAGGAAGTCCACTCCCCATCGGCATAATGCCCCCCCAAAAAGTAGGTTTGTGATGATGGGGGTGCCCAATCTCCCTCGGCTCTTGCACCTCCCCATATGTGCCAATGGGGGTGTCCAATCCCCCCTAGGCTACAGTCACCCCCCCAAATAAAAAACACTCAGTTGGCATGTTGGGAGCCAACCCCAGTGTGACAAATGTCCCTGTTAAAAAAAAATACTGCAATGTTTTTTTCCTTTTTTGTTCCTGTAAATCTGAAAACAGTCCCTCATTGAGTCCAGTGGCCCTGCCCCCAACCCATGCCCCCCCACTGTGCCCCCGCCCCCCCCCCCCCCACCCCATACTTACCTCTGGAGCCCAGTGCAACAATCTTCAGTGGACTGGGAACACATCTGCACTCTTCAGAGCCGACCATGAACTAAAGAAATGCCGGTGAGCTACATAATGGGATAAATAGGTTTTTTTCAACTTTGGTGCATATCTCAGGCATTTTGGGGAATTTTGGCACCAAATTTTTAACATGGGGTTATTGGGACCCCTCCTCATGAATTCAGCCACTATCATTGCGTCATTCAGTCCCAAAAGTTGATTTTGCGGTCACTGCCCAGAATCACCTTTCAGGACTGATTAATGAAATGACAGTCCCAGTGTTCATGAGGTGGCCTTTCAAAAAGTCTATGTTGCAAATTTGGTGGAAAAAATCCAAGAAATTACTGTTTTACAAGCGAGCATTGCATAGTTGCTCCGCACGCTCATAACTTCAAGAATTTGCAATATATTAACTCCAGAATTTCAACATTGCCATTTTTCTGCACCTCCTTATGAACAGTACAGCTGTCATTTTTCACATCCTGGCTGAATTGTGTTTTTGCACTTCTGGCACAGAATAGCATGGTTGCTGTGGGAAATCAGTGTTTGGGACTCATTAAGAAAATGACAGTGACACTGTTCATGAGCAGAGGTCCTAAAATGCCGATGTTGAACATTTGGTGATGAAAGTCCACAAAATTACTGTGTTATGAGCATGCATTGCGCAGTTTCCACGCACGCTCATAACTTCGCACATTTATAATATTTTCACTCCAGATTTTCAACATTGCCATTTTTCTACACCTCCTTATGAACAGTACATCTGTCATTTTTCACATCCTGGCAGTAATGTGTTTTCATACTTCCGGCGCAGAGTAGCACAGTCGCTGTGGGAAATCAGTGTTCATTAGCAGAGGTCCTCATAACTTCACACATTTATAATATTTTCACTCCAGATTTTCAACATTGCCATTTTTCCACACCTCCTTATGAACAGTATAGCTCTCATTTTCACATCCTGATTGCAATGTGATTTTGCACTTCCAGCGCTGAATAGCGTGGCTGCTGTGGGAAATCAGTGTTCAGAACACATTAAGAAAATCACAGTGACACTGTTCATGAGCAGAGGTTCTAAAATGCCTATTTTGAAAATTTGGTGGTGAAAGTCCATAAAATGATTGTGTTACATGCATGCATTGCACAGTTTCCACGTATGCTTGGAAGTGCAAGTATTTTCAATATTCCCACTACAGATTTTCAACATTGCCATATCTTCACACCTGCTTATAGATGGTACAGCTGTCATTCTTCACATCCTGCCCAATCTGTGTATTCGTACTTGTGGCGCAGAATGGCACTGTCACTCTTGGAACTCAATGTTCGGAACACATTGACAAAATCACACTGCCACTCTTCATGAGAAGAGGTCCCTAATGCTTTCATGAGGTGGGGTCACAAAAAGGCCATGTTGAAAATTTGTAGTGAAAATACCAATAAATGCCCGAGGTGTTAGGGTTTCTAGCTATATCGTCCTACCGTGCACAGACTAACAGGCATCGGGGTGTGCCTTTGGATTGCCGACTGTACTGCTCATGCCATCCCACCCCCACCTCCCAGCCACTAACAGGCATTGAGGTGTACCTTAGACTCTTGAGCCCAAGACTTCACCCCATTCTCCTATGCTGCACCCATTTTAGCATATGTCCTTATGGAATAGGGTGACTGTAAAGCCAAACACCCTAAGGCACACCTCAACATGTGTCAATGACTGCAGAATAGGGTGAGGTGACATGGCATGACCATCATGGGCGATGACCCAAACACTGACCCCAATGCCTGTCCATCTCTACTGGATGGAGGTGGGGTTGGCATGAAGTTCAATACTTCACAGCCATTCCTATCCTGCATCTGTCTAACTCCTGCATTCCCAATGCTAATACCAGCAAGCAAACATTCAGCATTGACAAATGCTTGTTAAAGAAAGAGGTCTACAGTTTGAGAAATTCCTGTATGGGTACTGGGACAGGGACAGTTCCAAATTTTGAGCAATTTGAACACATACTTTTTTCATTTGATGGAAATAACTGAACTCAAAAATCTGGCAATATTTTGTAACTTTTTCACTGAAATTTTATAAAATTTCAGACGTGGAGTCAGAATTTCTCCAGAATTCGAGTTGCAGAAGAAAACGTTTACCCATCTCTTCCCACCAGTGACTCTCCAAGACTCCAGAAACCCAAAACCCTAATGATTTTTCATTTTGCTACTTGGAGGGTGGGGTGAGGAGTTAGGGTTGGAAACCCTAATGCCACATTTCCCTATTTTTGTGACATTAAGTTGAACCTTAACTGGTGTCTTAATGAAGTTTTTTGCAAAGCATTTACTTTCTTTTTTAAGATAATGGAATTATATCATCATTTATGCAGGTCCCTTTGGGACCTGCATGAACAGATGCATATCCACAGGGCCCTTTGGATCCTGTGCCAAGGGATCTGCAGGTCCTGTACTTCCATACAGTAATGGATGTCAAGAATCCATGGGGCTGTTTGGTGGGTTGCTGAAGCACAGGGCACTCTGTTCCCTGCACTTCCATGTAGATGCAGATGCATAAGGCAGAGAGTCCAGCTGTCAGCCAATTCACAGGGTCCTCTGCCAACCATGGGTGCATTGATGCAGGGCCCTATGCCAACAGTATAGTTGTCTTCACTATATTATACTTACTCCCATGTGGGCAACCCTTCAGGCTTCATTCACTGGCTGGGAGGATGTTGCATAACAGCATCATTCCCCACCCTCACCTCATCCAGCTGGGTCACTAAGCTTGCTCCTAAACTCCACTCCCTGGCACAGGATCACAAAGCATACCCACTGGGGTTAAGACTGGCACTACATACAAAGTTCTTAAATATATATATATATATATATATATTTCATGGCAAAAAACTCTGTTCAATGCATCAGTTAGTTGTTCCACAATGACAAAAGCAAGGAAATTCAGTGTTAGGGTTGAAAACCCTAACTATGCATTCCCCCCACTGCCACCACCACCACACACATACATACATACGTACATGCAAGTGGGGGAAGGACCAAGGCAACACAACCAATCGCACACAACCAGCAGGAGGTGTATGTCTGAGTTATTGTAGCAAGTAGGTAAGAAATCCAACTGCAGGTATCATGCATTATTTCCAAACTTGTTCCATTAGGCTAGTTCTCCTAAATGTGAAAGAAGGTGGCAGTATTGAAAACTGTGTACCTCACTATGTTTTCAACACATGGGCGGCAAAAGGAGTCATGAGTGCCGCAATATTAGTCTATGGGAAATTGCTCAATTTTGGAACAGTGTAACTTTGTCATCCTTAAGTATTTTAGTGCAAAAGCAGGGAAAGGCACATCTGTGGGACCAGGGCTTGCCACCCTGTAAATTACAACCCAAAGGACCCAACCATTTGCTTTTGGGATGATGGCAAAGATGTGCAGAGTTCAGGAGCATACTTTGGCTAAACAGTATCACAGACATGAAAGTGTCATGAAAGGAACACACAACAGTGTCGCACTTTCAAAATCATGCAAAACAGTGTCGTAAAATACTGTCACAAACATGAAAGTGTTGCAAATGCATACCACAACACTGTAGCATTTGCAAAAGTGATTTTTGAAAGTATTTCAGTGAATGTACAAAATCCTGTTTTGGGTCTTGTAAACCCCAAAATACCATATGTGTAGTCTGTGTTATGTGCTGGTGGCAGCATGTGGCCCAAGATGCCCAGTTGTCTGTAGTGATATGTGTTTTGCGGTACATGGAACATCTGGATTCAGAGTTAGTAGTGATGACCCCATGCCACAGCCTGATGGGAGCATGGGTGTGTGGTTTCATGGTTTAGATAGTTGTATGTTATTTCTGTTACCTGCTGCTGGTTGTGTGTGATTGGTTGTGTTGCCTTGGTCCTTCCCCTACTTGCTAGTATGTGTGTGTGTGTGTGTGGTGGTGGGGGGGAATGCGCAGTTGGGTTTTTAACCCTAACACCAAATTTCCTCGCTTTTGTCACTGTGGAATAACCCTAAATGATGCATTAAACTGACTTTTTTGTCATGAATTTCCCTTCTTTTTGAGAATGTGCACTATAAATAGTGAATGGTATGTGGTGGTGGGAGCGCGGGGCCCAACCCATTTTGTGTAATAACCCTTATAGTAACGGTAATGAAAACAGTAACAGTAATGGCAACAGTAGCGATAATCCTAATGGGAACATTAATGCTAGCAGTAACACCAATGGTAACTGTAAAAGCAACGAGAACAGTAACAGTAAATGAAAACGCACATGCAAATCGTAAAACAAATGGTAACGAAAATGGAAATGGTAATGCAAGCGGAAACAGTAACGCAAATGTAATGCAAATGCAAGCACAAAAGCAAACGAAAATGGTACCATAAATGGTAACGGAAACGCAAGTGCAAACATGAGCACAAACACAAGTGGTAATGCAAATGGCAATGAAAATTAAAATGGTAAACATAATGCAAATGGAAATGCAAATGCAAGGGCAAATAGAAACGCAAATGGTAAACGCACACTCTGACGTAAACGAAAACACTAATGAAAACAGTACCAGAAATGCAAAAGGTATCGGTAAAGCAAACACAAATGGTAATGCCAATGGTGACTCAAAAGGAAACAGCAATGGTAATGGCAACACAAATGTAAGCACAAAAGGTAACGCACACAATGATGCAAACGGAAATGATTACACAAACGATAACAGAAATGCAAGTGCAAATGTAAATGCAAACAATAATGGTAATGCAAATGGTAATGGAAACACAAACGGTAATGGTAATGCAAACAGAAACGCAAATGCAAATGGCAACGGCGAGGCACAAGGAAACAGTAATGCAAGTGACAACGTAAACACAAGCGCAAATGCTAGCAGTAACGAAAACCCAAACACAATGGTAATGCAAACAGTAATGAAAACACCAACAGTAACAGTAAAGCAAATGGAAATGCAAATGCTAACGGTAACGGCAATGGTGACACCAAAGAAAACAGTAACACAAATGGAAACGCAAACAAAAATGCAACTGTAAATGGTAACACACACGGTAATGCAAAAGGAAACACTAATGCAAATTGTAATGAGAATGCAAGTGGAAACATGAATGCAAATGCTAACAGTAAAAGTAACACAAACACACATGCGAATGGAAACAATTATGCAAATGGTAACAGAAACACAAGTGCAAACATAAATGCTAACAGTAATGGTAATGAAAATGGTAATGGAAATGCAATTGGTAATGTTAATACAAAAGGAAACGCAAATGTAAATGCAAATGGCAATGGCAATGGCGAGACACAAGGAAACAGTAACACAAGCGGCAACATAAATGCAAATGCAAACATACACACCAATGGTAATGAAAACACAAACTCAAATAGTAACACAAACAGTAATGGAAACACCAATGGTAACAGTAATGCAAATGGAAACACAAACGCTAATGGTAACAGCAATGGTGACACCAAAGGAAACAGTAACGTAAATGGAAATGCAAATGCAAATGAAAATGCAACCACAAATGGTAGCACACATGGTGATGCAAAAGGAAAAACTAACATAAACTTTAACGGGAATGCAAGTGGAAACGTGAATGCAAACGCTAATGGCAAAAGTAAAACAAACGCACACGCTTTGTGCCCCAAAAAGGTGCATTGAGAAACACTGTGAATACAAAGAATGTGAGCACAGTAATGTCCCTTGGACCAGAAAATGAGTACTTGGGATACTAAATTGCTTATATTTCAGGAACCGTATGACATAGAAAACAAATTAAAATCTCATATTATTTATGACTTTCCTGGCTAGTTTCGTTCATGGGGGCTAAAAATATTTATGATGAAAAGTTTGTATCTCTAACCATTTTCAAGATACAGGACCTGAAAGGCACAGCGGATGCTGTAATGTTATTCTAAGGGAAAAATTGTCAACTTCAGAGTGCCGTAACTTTGCAGCCCTATTAAATTTTGGTAGCAAACCACCAAAAGGCACATCTGTGTGATGTTGGCTTTCTTCCCTGCAAATTTCAGCCCAAATGACCAAATTGTTGTTTTGCAGCAGGGTGGCAAAGATTTCCTATTATTTTGGTATAGTGTCATAAAGTACTTTTCATAAATCACAACACTTCGCCAAAAAAAAATCACAAAATGTCGCATGTGCGAAAGTACTTTGTGACACTACTTTTTACAAAAATTTTAATAACATATTTCTGGGGTGTTTTACCCCACAAAAAGACATGGGGAGCATACACAGGTCTCAACTAGGTGAACACAACAAGAATTGTGTCCCTAGACGGTCCCAAATTTAAAAGGCAAGCATTTCTCTGATCGCCAACTGAAAAAAAATGGCTGAATCACGAAAGTAAAAGGGTAATTTGCAACACTAAAAACAGCATTTGTTACACTCGCATATTTTGTTAACTTGTCCAATAGACTATAATGGGATTCAGTGTTTTTTGAATAACTTTTAACCATTTAATATTTTTTCACGAAATCTTCAAAAGGCACATCAGGGATCCCGGCTGCATGTTTCCTGAAGTTTTTGGACCAACCGCAAAAAATGTGTGGCTGTAGGCAAGTGCAAAGAAATGCACAAAATGCCGTAATTTATGCGTTTTATGGTACTCTGAAGCTCCACAACTGTACATCTGACCATAATGAAACTTAGCAGGTCCAGCGATCTATGGTACCAGACTGTGCATTCCAAATTTCAGGCAAATCCATCATATGGTGGCAAAGTTAAGCTGCCAAATTTCAGATTTAACCATAAATGGTTTACTCAACCCTAACTATAGTGGCACTACTGTGCCACTGTTTTTCATATATATATTCATGGCAAAAAACTGCATTTAATGCATCAGTTAGGGTTACAACAGTGAGGAAATGAAACACTAGGGTTAAGCCCCTAACCACTCTCCCACAACCCACACACCCATCATCCACAGACTGACAGATGCAGGGGTGTGCCATGGGGTCATGTGACCCAACTGTCACCCCATTCATGTGTAAGCAGGTTGACATACTACAGTAAAGGAGAATGGGGAGAAAGTTAGGCCTCACAACCCCATGGCACACCACGGCATCTGTCAGTCTGTGGAGGATGGGTGTGTGGGTTGTGGGAGGGTGGTTGGGGTCGCAACCCTAACATTTCTTTTCCTCACTTTTGTTGCTTTAACCCTAACTAATGCATTAAACACAGTTCTTTGTCATGAATTTCCTTACTTTTTGAAAAAGCATAATATAAATAGTAAAAAACATGTATTGGTAGGAGCACACTCCCACCAAGTTGCCCATTTCTGCATAACAATATGCATCTGTAGGAGCACAGGTCCTCTGGGCCTGCTCTCTCACTCACACAGAGTTCTAAAGCCATACAGCAACCCTATAGGGAGAGGAACCCTTGTAACAGTAATTTGTCCATGTATTGGGAACCATAGCAGCTAGAAAAAAATTCAAATATCATGGTAACTGTGACAGCAAGTACTGCTCACAACATATGTCAACTGAAGCTGTATCTTGCATTGTTTATGAGACACGGGCACTGAAATGCACTGGACAGGCACTCTCGGAACCCTTGTGACACAAATTTGACAATATCTCATTAACCATGCAACCTATGAAAAAAGTTTTACTACAGGATTACTCTATGGTTTCAAATCCTGTTCTTGTGGCAGTGACCTAGGCCACTACAAGTAGTAGCGAAAACTTTGAATCTCACTTCATTTTCAAGATAACGACTCCGAAGTCATGACAGACACTACAGTGTAATCCCATGGGGAAAATGTCAACTTCGTCATGCCATGTCTATGCAACCATTTAATTTTCCAGCACCATAACACCATAATTCACACCCCTAGGGCATCCCCTCAGCACCCTGAAAATTTCAAGTAAAAAGACCAAACTGTTAATGAGCTATGCAATTCTAAACTTCTGACACCTTTAAAAACATTTCAGTCATGAGAAAGCAAATTTTTCAGCTGCGAGATACATCTTATTTCATGACCTAACAAATTCCTAGTCCATGAGTGGACAGCTGGTCATGGCATTCTGGGCTATCTGGTCATCCCCAGGGCCATCTGGTCATGAAATTATGGCTATCTGGTCATCCCCTCGTGAACAAATCTCATGAACTAGGAGTTTCTCATGACCCAGGATTTTGCAGGCTCATGAATGAAGATTGTTAGCGAGTCATGAAAGAAGAATTTTTAATGTTTAAAAACCTATTTTGACAGAAATGAAGCAAGCCAAAGGCATAGCTTTGTAGAGGGGGTCACCCTAAACAAAACCCATGCCTCATTTGCCCCAAATGTCACTCATGGAGAAAGTTACAACATTTTGTTTGACTGGAAAACTAAAAACAAGGTGGCAGGTTGCAAATGAAGAATTTTCTCATGAACTAGGATTTTTCATTCGAGAGCTGACAAAATATTTGATCGTGAGGCCATTTATATTTTGCAAAAAAATACATATACATTTTTGACTGAACTGAGCATGCTCAGAACTGAAAAATTAAAAGTTTAATAACTTTGGAATGGAGTAATAGCTTGTTTTACCAAACCAAAGCTGGATTATTCCTTGACCCAAACTCTTTCTATGTTCCAAGTTTCAGACCAAAGAATCACATGCCACAGATCGCAGCGCCACAGGCAGAAAATGCATCAAAACTGGAGGAAAGTGCATTTTTTGGCATTGCGCTGTGCAAAAACCGTATGTCCGACCAAAATGCAACTTGCCAAATCAAGAGATCTGCCATACCAGACCACACATTCCACATTTCATGCAAATCCATTGAACGGTTGCAAAGTTATTAACGCGCAAAATATGAGGTTTAACATTAACGTGCCTACTCAACCGTGCCCCTATAATATTAATATATATTTTTTTATTTTGACCCAAAATTTGTAAGATAGTCATTTTATGATTTCTCTTATAAATATAAACACGACATAGCATTTACACTATATTGGCCAAAAAGTCATTTTGCACCAGAATTGCGAAAACACGTTTCATCCATGATTTGCAAAATGACACCCGTCATGTTTCATGAAAAACTTCCATACCATCTAGGCTACAGGTGATAGTGCAAATATGCAGTGTTAAGTATAAGGAAAATAAAAATGTTTTTTTTCCATTTTTTGGTCTTCCATATCTCAAAAAATGAAACAAGATGCCATTATGAAACTTTTCAAATCTTACGACTCTGACAGTCTAATTATGCAATCTGGAGCAATTTTATCAAACGATGCCAAAGTTATTAAGGTGTAAAAAAGCCTATGCAATCCTAGCTATAGATATATAGCTATTTATAGATAGAATAAATGATAGCTAAGTGTAGTAAATGGGGAAATATACCATCGAGGAGGGCTAATTAGCATAATAACCCACTTGCCTGGAGGGCAAGTGTGTTTATTGAGCTAATTACACCTCCCCCCAAAATGATACATTTCTCTATTGCACAGTAAGACTAATTTATTTTATATGCTGTAATACATTAGTTTAGTTACTGTGTGTGTATTTTTGAAACTTTTCCTGGGTAATGTAGTGTTTTTTTCCATAGTTGTAGAGTTTTTCCCATAGTGTAGTGGGGCAAGTGTTAACATTTTTCCACAGTGTGATGAAGGCATGCCCATTTTTTTGTGTGCACACCCATTCTAGCCCTCCCATAACGAGGGGAAGGGGGTTGCCGGCACTTCATTTCAGTATGGCATTTGAGTCATCCAGCATGGTTTCCTGCTTTGAGAGTTTTCTTTGCACTCAGAAGTGGCTGTGTGACATTGCAGAGCAGGTTGGGAGTGACTGTGTGGCATGGCTGAGCAATTGAGAGTGGTAGCGTCAGTGCAGTTGTTGATCATGGCTCAGAAATGAGTTAGGGGAGAGTCAGCAGATGAAGCATGGTGGAGTGCTTGGTAGCTTGAGTAATGCCTAGAGTTTTTAGGGACATGGCTGTGAGGTGAGTGACGTTGAAGGAAGGTTTTGTATTGCTGTTTAGACTCGGGATAGTTTATGTTATGTGGCTTTATGAGGTTGTTCTTGGTTTTCAGTGTGTAGGAGGTTGTTACATGTGTACTTTAGGTCTGTTAAGGTGTCTGTTGCATGGTTTATAAAAAAGCTTATTACATGTGTTATTGCAAGTGTATTTGGGTGGTTTGTGTTTCATTAAATATTAATGCATTATTAAGGTGTTAATTAAGCAGTATACAGTGCATGACAGGGTGTGGGTTATGCTAGGATTTACCCACACCTGGTGTGTTGTTTGGTCACTAGGCCACAGATCGAATGAGCAAAAACACCAGGCATGGGTGAAGCCTAACATAAACTACACCCTGGAGTGTTATATTGCGATTACACTATGCCAGCAAGAGAGAGCGAGAGAGAGAGGGTGTATGACTTTTATTTTCTTTTTCTTTTTTTTCTTTTACAGACTGACAGTATCACGGTTCTTTCTAGATCTTTAGAGAGAGCACTGGGGATGGTGAGGTTGGTGCTTTCTGCATCTGGGTTTGTGGTAACTTTAACAGTTCCAGTTTTACCTTGATTTTTGTGGTCGGGAGAATTATTTCCTACAGTTAATCAATGATTTCTCACTGGATTTGTACTGTCAATTACAATTTATGGGGAACAGCTTTCAGATTTAAGTTTCACGTTAAGACGCGTGACTGTTACGCTTGGGGGCATTTCCCTTTTTTCCCCTTTACATTGCTATTTCTTTCTTTTTTTCCTCTAAATTACAAGTTATGGGGAAAAGAGAGGAAGAGAATATCAGACTGCAGCCAAGGCAGATTGTGAACAGAGTGTCGAGCAAGTGGAAGCTGACTGGAGAGAGACTGAGAAGTTAAGTGGCAACATTCAGAGCAGGAATGGTCGGAACAGTATGTGAGTGAGCATCTCACTGACTTTTCCAGTTCTTCATGGTCATAATGATTTCAGGGGAGGTTCCTGGTGCCACTGACTGGTGGCTGGCACCTTTTCACAAGTATATTGCAGGATTTACAATGGGGAAAAGGTGCCAGTCAGCCAATCGGAAGGCAGGATTTTTAAGACCCATTGTATAATAACCCGTTAATATAATGTAACCAGCTGATTGGTTTCATACACCCTTATATTTTTTTTTCAGATACCCTAATTGGCTATGGTGTATACAGGGAAATAAATGATAGCTTTTTCTATGAGTATGATATCCAAATATGTTAGATATAGATATAGATATAAATTTATATATAAAATTAATGGGTTGCATTTTTTACCATTGAAAAAGACATGTATTAAATGCTATAATACACAGCTTTTTCTGGCAGACTGTCGGTGGTACCTGAGAAAAATGAGTAGTCCAGATCCCTGCTGTGAGTTACGGTTGGCCTGCTTTTTTATTATTTTAAAAATAGGTTTGGTCCCTTTTCAGCCATGCCCACAAGGGAAGTCACATACTCAGTCTTGCACTCTCCATCAAGCTGGCTGAGACAGGAGTGTCGAGAGCAGCAAGGCCCCAAGTCACCCCTCCTGCTGCCTGGCTCCAGCACCCCTCACCAGCCAGCATCTCTTGCCTCCTCCTCCTCCTCTAACTTCACCCCAGGTCGGGGCGGTGATTAGATGGTAGCACCACTGGCCAGGTGCTAACCGCCTGAAGAAAAATAAATAAATAAATAAAAACTTTTAATTTCCACACCGCAGAGCATATGCAGAGGCAGACTGGAGTCAGCAAAAAAAACTCAACCCCTTAAATTATATAAAACAAAATATGGGGTGCAGTGTATATACTCAAATTTAACACACACCCTCGTTCTTGGATTGCTACCATAAACATCTCGGGCTTTGGCCTTGGGGTTTATGTGCCATCCAACAGTTCGACTGTATGCTAAATTCTTGTAACACACTGCACCTCATACTTTATCCTATATATAATATACAGTGTGTACGTATATATATATATATATATATATACACACACATATACACACACACATATTACATATATAAATATATATATAGATACACAACATGTGTTTTAATATAAATGTAAGGATAAAAAGTAATACCTAAATCAGCCTGTGAAGATATCAGTGATATCTCCATGTTCCTATACATCATTTTGATATCTTCTTGTTCCTATATGTCATCCAACTTGCTGTAGAATGAGCAAATACAAATAAACATGATAAATACTTCTGTATTAGGGCATCTAAACAATGGAATTCCCTACCACAAGAACTAGTAGATATAGTTAACTTTGATACATTTAAAGCAAAACTTGATACTGTATATGGTTAAATTCACAAATATGATAATGTGCCTCTATTGAGGGAGACAATCTCGATGGGCCATGGCCTTCTTTTGTCCTTACAAAATCCAGTAAATCCAGTAAATCCAGTAATCCAATAGAAAGCAAAAGTGTTTCACTTTTCATTTCGCATCTGTGCCTCCAGGACCTGCACAAACCCCACCCCACTGCACTGCACCACCACACGTATGCGTCTCTATATGGTTGATCCTGCCCTTATTTTTACTATAATCATTTTAAAAACTTATCTGGTTGATTCTCTCAGGTCCCATAATAATAGCTTGACTTTCACTTTCCTCCTAAAATGTAGCGTGACCGAGCAGTATTAACACACACTCTAAATGTGCTTCCAGCCCTTCAGAGTAAAATAGCCTGTATGATAAAGGAAGCGCGAGTGTATGTTACTATAGCAAGACGTTTGCGCTTCCTTCTGATGTTCTGAAGCTGCCGACTAGCTCGCTCTTGTCTCAGCAAGTCAGTAGCTTCTTCTGAATAAAACCACTTAAACTTAATGAAACAAGAAGGTTTTTCTAACTTTTGTCTAACAGACTACTTCACTGTGACGTGCTGGGAGAGCATTTAGAGTCTGTGTTAATACTGCTTGGTCATGCTACATTTCAACAGGAAAGTGAAAGTCAGGCTTTGATTGCAGGACCTGAGAGTGGCATGATCAACCAGATAGCTTTTTTAAAATCATTACTTACAGTGAAAATAAGGGCAGGATCAACCGGATAACTTACTTTAAACTGAGAGGATGAACCAAATATATACATTTATATTTTCCAAATAACATATAATCTGTTCAGTTGGTGGCTGTATTGGGGATTGTGTGGGGGAGGGAGTTGTTTTGCAAGTGACCCAAAACATGCAGTATGTTGTATAAACAAAACATGACATGGCCTGATTGAAGATATCATATTTAAAAATAGCTTCAGTCCCTTTTCAGCCACGCCCACAAGGGAAGCCACATACTCAGTCTCGTACATATACATACACCGTATATATTTATTTATTTAGAGGCACAGTTGTGCCCCTATAGTTAGAGCTGAGTAGGCAGTTTAACGTTAAACCTCAAATTATGTAATTTAATAATTTTGCAATCGTTCAATGGATTTGCAGAGAATTTGGAATGAGATGTCTTGTGGAGTAGGCCTCTTGATGTGAAACGTTTTATTCCAGTCGGATCTGTGGATTTTGATCCAAAAACCCTAAAAGTTGCAATTTTTTTCACACATTTTTTTCTCATCGCCCAGTGCACGGATAGAAACACAGAAGCATAGACTGATGGCAGATAAGGACTGCTTTGCCCACCTAGTCTGCCCATGTCCCTACCTACTGCATAAGCTGCAGATCCTAGTTAACCAACAGCCTATTTCTACCTACCCCCCACAAGAATTGCCTTATATCTGTCCCATGCATTCTTGAATTATCCCACAGTTTTAGACCCCACAACCTCCTCAGGAAGGCAGTTCCATGCGTCCACCATCCTCTCTGTGAAAAAATACTTCCTCACATTGCCCCTGAGCCGTCCCCCCTCTATCTTCAAATTGTGTCCCTTGTTCTTGCACATCTCTTTTTCTGAAAGATGCTACCCTCTTGGACTTTGTTGATTCCACTGAGGTACTTAAAAGTTTCAATCGTGTCCCCCCCCCGCCTCCTTTCCTCAAGGGTATACATATTAAGATCCTTTAGTTACTCCTCGTATGGCTTCTCTTGCAGACCCTGCACCATTTTAGTTGCCCTCCTCTGGACTGCCTCCATCCTGTCAATGTCCTTGTGAAGATGGGGTCTCCAGAACTGAACATAGTACTCCAGATGGGGTCTCACCAACTGTCTGTACAGAGGGATAACAACTTCCTGTTTTCTGCTGGTGATGCCTATCCCTATACATCCCAGTATAACCCCAGTCCTCCCTACTGCCTTCTCACATTGCTTGCTAACCTTAAGGCCATCTGATATGATTACCCCTAGGTCCCTTTCCATTTTTGTTGTTGTTACTACCTCTCCCCCAATTGTGTACTCTTCCCCTGGGTTTTATTTCCCAGGTGCATTATTTTGCACTTCTTTACATTGAATCCAAGCTGCCATACTTCTGACCATTCTTCCAACCTTGCCAAGTCCCTTTTCATCATTTCCACCCCACCCCACTTGTGTATCAACCCTGTTGCAGATCTTTGTGTCATCTGCAAAGAGGCACACTTTTCCATCCAGTCCCTCTGCAATGTCAATTATAAAGACATTAAAAAGGACTAGACCCAGTCCTGAACCCTGCGGTACCCCACTAGTAACCCCCCTTTCTTCAGAGTGGACTCCATTTACTATTACCTTCTGTGTCCTGTTCAGCCAATGTTTTACCCAGGTTACCACCCTGGGACCCACTCCCAGACTGGCTAATTTGTTTATTAATTTTTTGTATGGGACTGTGTCAAATGCCTTGCTGATGTCTAAGCAGACCATGTACACAGCCCCTCCCTGGTTTACTACTTTGGTCACCCAGTCAAAGAAATCAATTAGATTAGTCTGACATGATCTTCCCACTGTGAATCCATGCTGCCTTGGGTCCTGTGCCCCACTGGCCTCTAGGTACTCAACAATTCTTTCCTTCAGAAGTAATTACATCAATTTCCCTACCACAGAGATCAAACTGACAGGTCTGTAGTTTCCTGCCTCTGTCTGCTCCCACTTTTGTGAAGGGGAATCACAAACACCCTTCTCCAGTCCTTAGGTACCACACCATCCTCCCATGATTTGTTAAAAAGGGTAGTCAATGATGTCACTAGTTCTCCCCTTAATTCTTTAAGAATTCTGGGGTGAATCCCATCAGGCCCCATTGCTTTGTCCACCTTCAGTTTTAGGAGTTCTTTCAGAACCCTTTCTACTGTGAAAGGACTGGGATTGACCCCCTATCAAGAGTGCTTCTGTTAATTGGATTAGGTACTTCCCCCTCCTCCTCTTTTATGAATACTGAGCAGAAGTATTCATTCAGTATCCTTGCTTTTTCACTGTCCTCCTCTGTCCACCCACCATCCATTCTATTCAGCCTCACTATCCCTCTCTTTGTCTTTCTACACTCCCTGATGTACCTATTAAAGGTTGTATCCCCTTCTTGACTGAGTTGGCTATCTTTTCCTCAGTTTGGGCCTTTGCTATTCTGACTGCCTTCTCTGCTTCCTTCTGCCTTAACTGTTACAGTTCTCTGTCCTGCTCCTTCTGTGTTTCCTTATACTTCCTAAATGCTGTCTTTTTCTCCATAACCTTCCCTGCCACCTCTTTTGAGAACCATAGTGGCTTTTTCTTTCATTTTGATTTGTTTATTTGCTTCACTCAAAGGCTTTTTGTCTCTGTGATGGCAGTTTTGATGTTTCCCCATTGTTGCTGCACCCCTCCTTCTTGCCTGTTTGCTAGTGCTTTTCTAAGGCACTCTCCCATTTTGACAGTCAGCCTTTCTGAAATCCATTACCCTCACTTTTGTATGGTTTGACTCTGTAGCTGAGTTTATCATGAACCACACTGTTTGGTGGTCACTTGTTCCCAGTTGGTTATCCACTTCTAGATCTGAGAGCCTCTCACTGTCTCCATTTGAGAGTACGAGGTCTAAGTTTGCTCCCTCCTGAGTGGATTCCATCACTAGCTGTCTGATGCATGCCCCTGTAGGACATCGAGAATGGCCCTGCTTTTGGAAGTGGCTGCAGCAAAGGTGCTCCAGTTAACATCTGGCATATTCAGGTCCACCATCAACAATAGCTCCCCTTTCTCTACCATCCTAAGGATGCCTTCTATCATATCATTGTCCATTCCCTCCCTCTGAGATGGGGGTCTGTATACAACCCCTGTGAGGATTTTGGTGCCATTTCCAGTCTCTAAGCTGACCCACAGTGCCTCCGCTCCTCTCTGTTTCCTCTTTTGTTCTGTTGCTTTTATCCCTTCCTTTACATGGAGAGCTACTCCTCCCCCTCTTCTACCCTCCCTGTCTCTCTGGTAGGTTGTGTACACTAGTATGTTAACATCCCAGTCATGGTTCTCTGTGTACCATGTTTCTGTGACTGCCATGATATCCAGGCATCCCTCTTCCATCAAGGCCACCGACACAGGGAGCTTGCTGCTAAGACTACGGGCATTGGTACTCATTACCCTTCATTTCTTGATGACCTTATCCCTTTTTGTCCCATCCCTGTCCTTATTGCCTTTGTCGTTTTCTCCATTTACCCTTGCCCTTCTTCCTATCGATGTCTCTATCTTGGTGTTTACCTCACTAACTACCCTGATTATTTGGGGGGGCTAGGATTTCCCTACTCTTTTCCAGTGCCTTCCCCTTGGCTAGTTTAAATGCTTGCCAATGAAGCATTTAATCCTATCACCTAGGATTCTGGTTCTCCTCCTGGACAGATGCAGACCATCACACCAGTATAGGCCTGCATCACTCCAGGTGGACCCTCACTCCCCAGTGAATCCAAACCCCTGAGCTCTGCACCAGTTTTTCAATCACTGATTGAATTCCATGGCATGGAGCACCCTAGCCTCATCCATGCAATAGACAGGCAGCACCTCCAAGAAGGTTACCATGCATGCTACTTATCTAAGGCCCCCCCCAACTCCACAAATTCCTCTTGCACTGTTCTGATCCCTTTCCCAGCCAGGTCATTTGTCTCTAGGTGGACAATGACATCCAGCTCCCTCCCCCCTGCAGCTGCTCCCATGATACTGAAGATTCAATCCCTGTCCCTCCAAGTCATGGTGCCTCGCAGGCACCTTACCTCCCTTTCCCCTCCCCCCAAGTTCTACCCTCCTAACAATGAGGTCCCCCACCAGGTGTTGTTTCCTTCCCCTGTGGGGTCCCATGCCACCCTCTTGTGGGTCTCCATTGTAGACATTCCCAGCATCCTCCTCAGTCTCCACTGTGGGTGCCTCTATAGAGGAACCACATTCTGCGAGAGTGGCATACAAATTGTGGAGAGGTACAGCTGGAGAGATGCACCTCTGTTTTACCACCCTCACCCTCCCTGAGCCCACTGTGGTCCAACTGCTCCTCTTTCTTGGCAACCTCTGAGGCAGCGGTGGTTGCCCTGGTGGTCCCTGGGTGGGAGAGGAGGTCCCCTAAATTCTGGCCAACTCAGCCTGGAGATGAGCAACCTCCTCCCATAGCCCAGAGAAGTTCCTGCAGATGGGACAACACTGCATCCTTCAGAATGTCTCCTGGAAGACTGCTGCTCCACAGCCACTGCACTGCACCATTCCCATCATGTCTTATTTCTGGTCCCATAACTGTTGTTTTGAATACTTGCTCTTTTCTCTGTTTATTCATTTATATATATATATATATATATATATATCCCCTACTTTCTTACTGTCTCTGTGCCCTTAAAGCTCCTGATCTTCCCGTTCTAAACAGAAAGTTCCTATATTTCTCAGTAGTTTCCTTACTTCCTCAGAGTCAGACCTCCAGCAGCTGGGGTGGGGTGGAGAGCTACTCTTTTCCTTCTAGGATGGTGAGTCTTTTGTGGCTCTGTGATCATTCCTTCCTGCTTCCAAACAGGAAGTTTCTGCTGTCAGTCAAATCCTGTGCCTATAAAAGTAGAACTGGTTAAGGGTGGGGGAGGGAGGGAAGGAGGGCAATATAATCCCAGTAGAGAAGTATAGTTCTAGTAGCACCTCCTTCCTCTTGCTGTTCTCTGCCAGAAGCTATCTAGGGCAGTTTTTAAATCCTAAACACCTGGCTTCTTTCTGGTTAAGCCACTCTCCCTAATGTACAGCTCCTTCTGCACCTAGATAACTGCACAGATAGCAATTCACTTCAGCCAACTCAGACAAACACCTAGATAACTGCTCAGATTACAATTCACTTCAGTCAACTCAGACAAATACACTAACATTTTTTTTTGTTTGTTTGGTTTTACCCTAAATTTAAGGTCCCAGTAGTAGAGTTCTAGTTATTTAGTCCCAGTAGAGACTAAAGTAGAGAAGTATAGTTCTAGCAGTACCTCCTTTCTCTTGCTGTTCTCTGCCTGTGGAATTATGGTATGAAATATGTATGGTAGAAAGAGCGTGAGTCAAAGAACTGCCCTACATTTGTTTGGTGGAAAAATATTAATATGTTCCAAAGTTATTCAATTTTAAGTTCCATTTATTTTCATTGGGAATTTCACTCTCCAGGATAGCTTCCTGGAATGAAAAAGGAATTTGGTAAAAGAAAAAAAGAAAGATTTTTTTGTGATGGGCACATCCTCTTTCATGAGAAAAAAAATGTCCTTCTTAGTAGCTGCCATCTTGTTTTCATTTTTCTCACACAACAGACTGTCATAACTCTGATATGGGCTGTCTTTCACAGACATTGAAACATGCATCTTGCTGACTGGGAGTTAATGAGCTTCACTGCATATTTTTTTATAGTGCCCATGGCCTCCGAATGTTTTTTGTAAACTATTTCAATTATTTTTCGCAACTCACTCAGTCCCTATTTTGCGAATCTTTTTTTCCTCATAGCAAAAAGGAAATTGATTGGTGAAAAAGGATTTAAAAAGGGAATCCGTACAATTCCCTCTATAATTATTGTAAAAGTTACTAAGAGGATCAAATATGTAAACTGCTGGGTTATATTTAGAAAATGTCTTCAGTAAGAATGAAAAATACTTCTAAAATTGTGATGTGGAGGAATCCATGTTGTGGATACGAAGGGTGATGTAATGATATCACTGCCTCACCACCTCTAACAGTGTGCAATGAGCAGGTTAAAATAAACTGCTCCTACAGACAGGGATCCTGTTAAATCATGAAGAAAAAGCACAGGATTCTTTTGTTAAACTCTGCCAAACATAAAATCTAGCCTGTTCTTCAGAATGTGACTGGATCCATAACAGCACAGCTGAACTGTTCTTACTTGCTACACTGCACACTGGTGAGGCAGTGACATCATTCATCACAACACCCTTCTTGTCCACAAAATAGATACCACCACATCCCTATATAAAAAAGTATTTTTCTAAGTTTTATTAAAGCCCTTTTCTAAATGCGTAATTTTCAGTCAATTTCTGCACAACTATGGTAACTGCTGAAATAATCATATAGGATATTGTACAGATTCCCTTTAACTATGCCATCCTCTTTTATATAAATAAAGTATTCCATTGGTGTTCAGAGGCACCCTCCCCATCTCTCTATTTCATATCTCTGGTATCTAGTGGTCCCCCAACCTCCGATTCCCATATATTTAAAAAAAAAGTTGGTGTCCAGTGGCACCCCCCCACCCACCGATCACCATTCCCCAGTTCCCTGGTGTCTAGTGGCACTCCCACCCACTAATCACTGTTTACCATTTCCCTGCTGTCTAGTGTCATCCCCCACCCACTGATTGCTATCCACATTGGAAATTTTGATATTCCCTGGTGTATAGTGGCACCCCAACCCTCCCATTGTAGTAAAAACCTGAAATAAAGAAAACAATCCCTTGTTTTTTTTACCTGTTAAAAAAAGGGCCCTCACTGATCAGCCCGCCCCCCACCTCACCTACCACTCAGCACACACCACCTCACATACTCCAGTACACCCACACACCCTAATTCACCTGAACAGGTCCCAGGTTCAAGATCCACTCTCTGAATGAAGACACGTCTTGCTGCTGGAACCAGTGACTGCAATATGAGAAACTAAGGCAAATGTGGTTCAATGTATTTTATGGAGGTTTCAACTTTTATTCTCAACCCACAGTTCCACTCAAATCACTGGAGATGTTCCTAATGTAAAAAATGAGATCCAGAAAGTCAAACAATGTCACCAACAAAACAAGTGCAAAAGACTTCATGAATAAAGCAGGCCATAAAACAACAACATTGTGACCCTGAGTTGTTTTATGGCCTGATTTATTAATAAAACCTTTTGCACTTGTTTTGATGGTGAGAATGTTTGACTTTCTGGGTTTCAACTTGTATGCCTAATTTAGTCATTTTTGAGATTTTGACCCAACATTTTTAACATGGTCTTTTGAGAACCCCACCTCATGAACAATATGACTGTCAATACACAAATCCCAACCAAAAGATGATATCACAGTTACTTGGCAAAATCTCCTTTCTGGCAGAATTAGAAAATACTTTTTCTGCCCTTGTTCATGAGGTGCTTGTAGATCAGAAAGCAGCTAACTAAAATAAGCTACATTTTCTTATTAATTTAAAACTTATATCTCAGCAGGAGTCAGTGTCTGTTGAGATTAAGTAGACAGATACTTTATTAGAAGTAGAAGGGGTCTTATTTAGGGTTAAAAAAGAAAGAAAAGAAAGAAAGTCAGTGTGTTTTCTGTGCTGGGAAGGGTATTGTATCAGCAGATGTTGCTAAACCAGTAGGAGAAAAGAGAGCTTAATTGGGGGTGTGGCTTAGACACTATAAAAGCAGGAGACTCAAATTACAACTTCCTGTTGCTAGCCTTTTTTCTTACTAATTGCCCTCGACCCACCCACCCTAAGCCAGTTCTACTTTTATAGCCACTGGATTTGACCATCAACAGGAACTTCCTATTTGGCAGTAGGAAGGGAAGGATCATAGAGAAACATTGGTTTTGTCAACCCTAAAGGAAAAAAGTAGCTCACTCTCCAGGCTACTGAAGAAGATAGGAAGTTGCTGTCCCAGAATAGGAAGGGTAAGAGTTGTAAGGAGAGGAGAGAGGAGAGAGTAAGCATACAGAGAAACAGTAGAGGGGACACAAAATAAGACATGATAGGAGTGGTGCAGTGCAATGGCTGTGGGGCAGCAGTGTTCCAGGAGACATTCTGGAGGCTGTGATGTTGCTCCATTTGCAAGCACCTCTCTAGTATGAGAGAGGAGGTTGCCCGTCTCCAGGCTGACCTGGCTAGGATTCGTGAAACCTCCTCCCCCACCCAGGGACCACCAGGGCCAATGCCACTACCTCAGAGGTTGCCAAGAAAGAGGAGAGGCTGGACCAGGGTGGGCTCAGGGAAGGAGATGGTGGTGGAACAGAGTTGCATCCCTCCAGCTGTACCGCTCCACAATTCATTCACTCTTCTGGTGGATAGTGGTTCCTTTATGGAGGCACCTGCAGTGGAGACCAAGGAGGATGCTGGGAACCTTCACAAAGGAGACCCACAGGATGGTGGCATGGGACCCCACAGGGTAAGGGAAACAACTCCAGGTGGGGGACTCAATCATTAGGGGGTATAAATGGGGGAGGAAGGGGAGAGGGAGGTAAGGTGCCTTCCTGGCGCCATGGCTTGAAGGGACAGGAAGTGAATCCTCAGGATCATGGGAGGAGCTGCACAAGGGAGGGAGCTGGATGTCGTTGTTCACCTAGGGACAAATGACCTGGCTAGGAATGGGATTAGAGCAGTGCAAGAGGAGTTTGTAGAGTTGGGGAGGGGCCTTAGACAGTAGCGCATACGGTAACCTTCTCAGAGGTGCTGCCTGTCTATGGAAAGGGTGATGCTAGGGCACTCTTCACCAGGGAATTCAATGAGTGGTTGAAAAACTGGTGTGGAGATCAGGGGTTTGGCTTCATTGGGGACTGGGGAGCCACCTGGAGGGATGCAGACCTATACTCCTATACTGGTGCGATGGTCTGCATCTGTCCAGGGGGGAACCAGGATCCTAGGTGAGAGGTTTAAATGTTTCATTGGCAAGCATTTAAACTAGCCAAGGGGGGAGACACCAAAAAGGAGCAGGGAAATCCCAGCCTCCCCCCCACAAAACATGGTAATTAGTGAGGTAAACACCAAGGTAGAGAAGTTATTAGGTAGCAGAACAGAGGTAAATGTAAAAAAAGGCAAAGGCAGTAAGGTCAGGAATGGGGCTAAAAGGGGTAAGGCTATCAAAAAGTGGAGGGTGATGAGTACCAATGCCCATAGTCTGTGTAACAAGCTCCCTGAACTAGTGGCCTTGATGGAAGAGGGTTGCCTGGATATTGTGGCAGTCACAGAAACATGGTCCACGGAGAACCATGACTGGGATGTCAACATACCAGGATACACAATCTACAGGAGGGACAGGGAGGGTAAAAGAGGAGGAGGAATAGCTCTCTATGTAAAGGAAGGGATCAAAGCAACAGAACTAAAGAGTAAACAGGAAGCAGATGAAGCACTCTGGGTCACCCTGGAGACAGGAAATGGTGCCACAATCCGCATGGGGGTTGTATACAGACTCCCATCTCAGGGGGAGGAATGGACAAGGAAATGATAGAAGGCTTCCTTAGAATGGCAGAAAAAGGGGAGATATTGTTGATGGGGGACCTGAATATGCCAGATGTTAACTGGAGCACCTTTGCTGCAGGCACATCCAAGAGCAGGGTCATTCTTGATGCCCTACAGGGGCATGCCTCAGACAGCTAGTATTGGAACCCACTTGGGAGGGAGCAATCTTAGACCTGGTACTCTCAAATGGGGATGGAGAAAGAATCTCAGATTTAGAAGTGGGTAGCTATCTGGGAACAAGTGACCACCAAACAGTGTGGCTCACGATAAACACAGCCATACAATCAAGCCATACAAAAGCAAGAGTATTGGACTTCAGGAGGGCTGACTTTAGGAAAATGAGAAAGTGCCTCAGAAAAGCACTAGCAAACAGGCAAGAAGGAGGGGTGGAGGAACAATGGGGAGTAATCAAAACAGCCATCACAGAGGCAACAAGCCTTTGTGTAAAGCAAATCAATAAAACACAATGAAGGAAAAAAACGATATGGTTCTCAAAAGAGGTGGCAGGGAAGGTTAAGGAGAAAAGGGTAGCATTCAGGAAATATAAGGAAACACAGAAGGAGCTGGACAGAGAACTTTATCAGTTAAAGCGGAAAGAGGCTGGGAAGGCAGTCAGAATAGCAAAGGCCCAAACTGAGGAAAGGATAGCCAATTCTGTTAAGAAGGGGATAAGACCTTTTATAGGAACATTAGGGAGCGAAGAAAGACCAAAGGAGGGATACTGAGGCTTAATAAAGGGGAGGGAATGTGGGTAGAGGGTGACAGTGAAAAAGCGGGGATACTGAATGAATATTTCTGTTCAGTATTCACAAAGGAAGAGGAGGGGGAGGTACCTAAACCAAACAAGAGAAACACTCTGAAGATGGGGGTCAATACCAGTCCATTTATTTATTTATTTATTTTTTGTTAACTGGGTAGGTGCGCTAGCCAGCAGGTGACTATTTTCAGGCACGACCCGGGAGAGTACAATACATCATATCACAGGAGAAACAGCAATACAATTTGAGGCAGCAACCATACAATTACAATCATACATTTAGGACATAAAGAGGCAGTACCAACTAGACTAACATGATAAGGGCTAAACTCAGTAGAGACCATCAGGTCAAGAGCAAGGAGGTGTTAACAGGGGGATATAGGTTCAGGTGAGGGGTTGAAAAGGGGCACGGGTCCAGAGGGACTGCATACGGTTATACTGGGGCGTGCAAGGGAGCAGCCATCTGAGCAGCAGAAACAAAAGCGTCGGGTATACGGTGGCGGTGGGTGGCGTGTACAAGCAGCAGAAAGGGTTCTGAAAGAACTAATAAAATTGAAGGTGGACAAAGCAATGGAGCCTGATGGGATTCACCAAAGAATTCTAAAAGAACTAAGGGTAGAACTAGTGACACTGCTGACTAATCTCTTTAACAAATCATGGGAGGATGGGGTGGTACCCGAGGACTGGAGGAGGGCAGATGTGATTCCTCTTCACAAAAGTGGGAGCAGGACAGAGGCAGGAAACTACAGACCAGTTAGTTTGACCTCAATGGTAGGGAAAAATGATGGAATCACTTCTGAAGGAAAGAACTGTTGAGTTCCTAGAGGCCAGTGGGGTACAGGACCCAAGGCAGCATGGATTCATGATGGGAAGGTCATGTCAGAAGAATCTAATAGATTTCTTTGACTGGGTGACCAAAGTTGTAGACCAGGGAAGGGCTGTGGACATGGCCTTCCTAGATTTTAGTAAGGCATTTGATACAGTCCCACACAAAAGATTAATACACAAGTTAGCCAGCCTTGGAGTGGGTCCCAAGGTGGTAGCCTGGATAAAAAATTGGCTAGACAACAGGATGCAAAGGGTAGTAGTAAATGGAGTACACAGTGAAGAAAGGAGGGTTACTAGCGGGGTACCCCAGGCTTCAGTACTGGGACTGGTCCTTTTTTAATGTCTTTATAAGTGACATTGCAGAGGAACTGGAAGGAAAAGTATGCCTCTTTGCAGACAACACAAAGATCTGCAACAGGGTTGATACACAAGATGGAGTGGAAAGGATGAGAAGGGACTTGGCAAGGCTGGAGGAATGGTCAAATGTATTGCAGCTCAGATTCAATGCAAAGAAGTGCAAGGTAATGCACATGGAAACAAAAACCCAGGGGAAGTGTACACAATGGGGGGTGAGATACTGACAACAGTAAAAATGGAAAGGGACCTGGGGGTAATTATATCAGATGACCTAAAGGTGGACAAGCAATGTGAGAAGGCAGTAAGGAAGGCTGGGGGGATACTGGGATGCATAGGAAGAGGCATCAATCGTAGAAAACAGGAAGTTATTATCTGTCTGTACAGACAGTTGGTGAGACCCCATCTGGAGTACTGTGTGCAGTTCTGGAGACCCCATCTCCGCAAAGACATAGACAGAGTGGAGACTGTCCAGAGGAGGGCAACCAAAATGGTGCAGGGTCTGCACCAGAAGACATACAAAGAAAGACTAAAGGAGCTTAATATGTATACCCTTGAGGAAAGAAGGGAAAGGGGGACATGATAGAAACTTTCAAGTACCTCAAGGGAGTCAACAAAGTCCAAGAGGGTAGCATCTTTCAGAAAAAGAGATGCGCAAGAACAAGGGGGCACAATTTGAAGATAGAGGGGGACGGCTCAGAGGTAATGTGAGGAAGTATTTTTTCACAGAGAGGGTTGTTGATGCATGGAACAGCCTCCCTGAGGAGGTTGTGGAGTGAAGTACAGTGGAGGAATTCAAGAATGCATGGGACAGACATGAGGCAGTCCTAGTAGGGGGTAGGAGGAAGTAAGCTGTTGGTTAACTGGGATCTGCAGCTTATCTGGTGGTAGGAAAATGGGCAGACTAGGTGGGTCAAGTGGTCCTTATCTGCCATCAAATTCTATGTTTCTATGTTTCTAGGTGGGGTCATAAGAAGGTTGTGTTAAAAATCTGTGGTTAAAATGTGAAAAAATGGCAAAGTTATGACCATTCATTGCAATTTTGCTATGCATGCTTGTAACTTGGGAAATTTTAAATATTTTGATCCCAGATTTTCAATGTAACCTTCTTATTACCCCATCTCATGTACAGTATGCCATAGCTGTCATTTTTCAAATCCTGGTCAAAATGTGTTTTTGCACCTTTGGCACAGAATGGCATTGCAGTTGCGCAGAATTACATTTCAGCAGGGATTTGAAGATTTTCTGTACCTGGTACATGAGGTGGGGTAATAAGATGGCTATGCTGAGAATTTGATCACAGTTGTCCTATAAATGGAAACACGGGGCCAGTAGAGCCCCATGCTTCTACAGCTAAACACATATACGCATTTACATCGCATCTCGCTCCCATAGGCAAATAAGGATACAATTATACTATCTAAAGAAGTAAGGAAAAAGTTATTTTTATAAACTGCAAAAAACTTTGTTAATGGTCTAGTTAGGGCTAAAGCCAGTAAAGTAGGTGGGGGTCTTAGGGTTGGAAACCCTAATGCCACATTTCCCTACTTTTATGGCTTTAACACTAGGCAGAGCATTAACAAAGTTTTTTGCAAGACAGATAGATAGATAGATAGATAGATAGATAGATAGATAGATAGATAGATAGATAGATAGATAGATAGATAGATAGATAGATAGATAGATAGATATGTAAGTAAGGGATGTGCAGGGGGGAGCTGTGTCATACGTGTTTTATGCACATCAGTGCTGTTTGACTGTGGGTAACTTCACAAGTGGCATACAGTAAGCCATGAGTGAATTGTCCAAGGCCAAACAGGGCAACTGTACATAACTCATGCATTACTCAAGGTCCGCTCTGCATATTCCATTTATGCAACAGGAGAGTATGTTGTGTGAAAGTTTATTTTAATTGTATATTTTGTCAGTTTTCTTTATTTTTGTAAAGTTTTGTGGTTTATCTTGCAAAGAGAAACTGTTCTGCTTCTTGTAAGCACTGTTGCCATGGACACACCATCTTTATGAGACAGTGGTGCTAAGACATCAATCATTACTGGTGGATTAAGCAATACACCGGAAAACTTCGATTGCAGGCATTGTTAGCAAGGAGCATCAGAAGAATTTGGCCAGGGGAGCATTCTGAGCTTATCTGCCTATTTGGGAGTTTAGATTTAAAAAGAATAATTCCTCATTTTGCTTAGAAGAGACCTGGAGTGAGCATAATGAGAAACATGTGGAGGGAAAGCAGTCTTGACACTGGGGTCTGACATTCCTTTTTTGTCTTTTTTGTGACTTTTTTGTATGATTTGATCAGAAAAATCAGGAACTGAGAATGAAGAGGATGTGGAAGTTGGAGAGGAGTCTATCCTGAGCTGTTTTTTCCAGCAGAGTTCATCCATTTCAGAAGAAGTAACTAAGTGAGGTGGGAGCAGAATATGATCATGCCGAAGAGATGGAGCAGTTAGTTAAAATGCTGCTGAAGGTGAGATACTGATGCCGGGGAGAGGTTTCACATAAAAAAAAAATCGGAGTGATTTGTGAGCTAGGTTTGTTACTATAGGACATTGCAGCTAATGTAGTTTTAAAATGACAGCTACAGACCAAGTGTGTGTGTGTGTGTGTGTGTGTGTGTGTCTGTCTGTCTGTGTGTGTGTGTGTACGTGTGTGTGTCTGTGTGTATGTGTGTCTGTGTGTGTGTGTGTGTTGTGTCTGTGTCTGTGTGTCTGTTTGTGTGTGTGTGTGTGTGTGTGTGTGTGTGTGTGTGTGTCTGTATGTGTGTCTGTGTCTGTGTCTGTGTGTGTGTGTCTGTGTGTGTGTGTGTGTGTGTGTATGGCGGTTGTAAATGTGAAAGTGGATTAATGTCATGCTGGCTGCTGGGGATTGGTGGGAAGGGGATGACATAGTACCTGTTTACATAAATGGGTGGTGACGTAGTAACAGTGCTCATAAATGTAAAATTCTACATCTATACACACAGTTACTCAGATAAATGGACTTATCACACTACATTTGTGTCGACACCTATTGCAAATACTTTGGTTCTTGTTGTATTGTGTTATGTTGTCTTGTATTGTATTGTTTTATGCCATGTGTGCCATTTTCATGTCCCTGGTCATGCTTGAAAATGGTCCTCGGATCACTGTACCTGCCCGGTAAACAAATAAACAAATAAAAAATAAATAGACATAGATATACTGTACACACACACGTAGTCTTCAGAAATCTTTTTAACCTTACCTACCTTACCTCATTGTTCGAAACACATCATGTGACTGTTCATTAATTCCCAGTACATGCACAGTTTCTTACCAGCCTAGCATAATCTACCTAGCAATACCCTAACTACAAAGAAATTAAAACCTTTTCCATTTTATAAGCACAATAACCCATTTTAGGAGCTGCATTTCTTGAGAATGAATGCTTTTGGCCTTGTGCCTTACAGTCCACCCAGGCTGTGTATTAATTCTCTAGAAATGCATGCCCTTTCATGGTTTACTGCTTTCATAATCAACTGCAAATAGATAAGGTGATGCAGGAGTTCTCTGGAGACATAATTTCCTTATGCCAGTTTCAGCTGAGGACTTATGAAACCTCTGTGAGAGGAGGGGCCCAGAAGCAGCTGTAACCTGTATTTGTAAACAGTAAACTGGTAAATGTAAGCATCCTGGTTATTGTGTGGACTGAAGCCAGCTTGATATTGAACTGGACCTCATGCAGAACACAAAGACTAGCTAGTGCAGTCCCACACTGAACCGCTAATTTTGGCAAAGCAGCAAAGTGATCCTCTCCCCCCCTCAATGATTGCCACTAAACTACTCAAATGCTCCAGTCTGGAGGGGTGTTTCCTCTGAATTCCTATATCACCCATTAATGGAGACAGTGCACCCCCCCTCAAAAAAACGATGACGATCTTCATAGGAAAAATGTAGCATGGGTCAGGATGTGAAACATGAGGCAAAGAAGATGCTGGATGCTATCCCAACTGCTTCACTCAAACATGACCCTCAGCTACTGGAAAAACAACCCTGGCTAACACACCACTACAGCTACCGCTTTCAAAGCAACCCCCTCCCGCAAAGATAACTTTCATATACTGTTATTGCACTTAGAAAACGCATATGTGTGTGTTGGAAAAGGCAAAATTGATGCCTTCCAGATCTAATCACTTCTAATTACACATCAGTAAGTAGGTATGTGAGTTATTATGACCTATATAAATTGCAGCAGGAGTTAGATGCAAATGAGTACAATATCTCAACTAAGGAAGGTGGAGAGGGTGCATTGTGCAAAACCCAAATGTGTAACACACACACAAACTCACCTGCTGCTTACTCATCTCAGTAATTAATCAAATGCTACTTCTCAGTCCTGTCTACTCTAGCTGTGCATAACTAGCCAGTCCCGACTACTTCTACTGTGCTGTTACTACCCAAACCCAGATACTACTGCTGTGCTATAGTTAGCCAGTCCTATCTACTCTAGCTGT
The DNA here is from genome assembly GCA_016271365.2 of Neoceratodus forsteri. Taxonomy (NCBI): domain Eukaryota; kingdom Metazoa; phylum Chordata; order Ceratodontiformes; family Ceratodontidae; genus Neoceratodus; species Neoceratodus forsteri. The sequence goes on along the minus strand of JADMNL010000035.1, from coordinate 107,919,445 downwards.
GCTATAACTAGCCTGTCCCGACTACTTCTACTGTGCTGTTACTACCCAATCCCGGATACTACTGCTGTGCTATAGTTAGCCAGTCCTATCCACTCTAGCTGTGCATAACTAGCCAGTCCCGACTACTTCTACTGTGCTGTTACTACCCAAACCCAGATACTACTGCTGTGCTATAGTTAGCCAGTCCTATCTACTCTAGCTGTGCTATAACTAGCCTGTCCCGACTACTTCTACTGTGCTGTTACTACCCAATCCCGGATACTACTGCTGTGCTATAGTTAGCCAGTCCTATCCACTCTAGCTGTGCTATAACTAGCCAGTCCCGACTACTTCTACTGTGCTGTTACTACCCAATCCCGGATACTACTGCGTGCTGTAGTTAGCCTGTCCTATCTACTCTAGCTGTGCTATAACTAGCCTGTCCCGACTACTTCTACTGTGCTGTTACTACCCAATCCCGGATACTACTGCGTGCTGTAGTTAGCCAGTCCTATCTACACTAGCTATGCTATAACTAGCCTGTCCTGACTACTTATACTGTGCTGTTACTACCCAATCCCAGATACTACTGCTGTGCTATAGTTAGCCAGTCCTATGTACTCTAGCTGTGCTATAACTAGCCAGTCCTGACTACTTCTACTGTGCTGTTACTACCCAATCCCAGATACTACTGCTGTGCTATAGTTAGCTAGTTCTATCCACTCTAGCTGTGCTATAACTAGCCTGTACCGACTACTTCTACTGTGCTGTTACTACCCAATCCCAGATACTACTGCTGTGCTGTAGTTAGCCAGTCCTATCCACTCTAGCTGTGCTATAACTAGCCTGTCCCGACTACTTCTACTGTGCTGTTACTACCCAATCCCGGATACGACTGCTGTCCTATAGTTAGCCAGTCCTGTCCACTCTAGCTCTGCCATAACTAGCATGTCCCAACTACTTCTACTGTGCTGTTACTACCCAATCCCAAATACTACTGCTGTGCTATAGTTAGCCAGTCCTATGTACTCTAGCTGTGCTATAACTAGCCAGTCCTGACTACTTCTACTGTGCTGTTACTACCCAATCCCAGATACTACTGCTGTGCTATAGTTAGCCAGTCCTATCCACTCTAGCTGTGCTATAACTAGCCAGTCCCGACTACTTCTACTGTGCTTTTACTACCCAATCCCGGATACTACTGCTGTGCTGTAGTTAGCCAGTCCTATCTACTCTAGCTGTGCTATAACTAGCCTGTCCCGACTACTTCTACTGTGCTGTTACTACCCAATCCCAGATACTACTGCTGTGCTATAGTTAGCCAGTCCTATCTACTCTAGCTGTGCTATAACTAGCCTGTCCTGGCTACTTCTACTGTGCTGTTACTACCCAATCCCGGATACTACTGCTGTGCTATAGTTAGCCAGTCCTATCTACCCTAGCTGTGCCATAACTAGCCTGTCCCGACTACTTGTACTGTGCTGCTACTACCCAATCCCGGATACTACTGCTGTGCTATAGTTAGCCAGTCCTATCTACTCTAGCTGTGCCATAACTAGCCTGTCTCGACTACTTCTACTGTGCTGTTACTACCCAATCCCAGATACTACTGCTGTGCTATAGTTAGCCTGTCCTATCTACTCTAGCTGTGCCATAACTAGCCTGTCCCGACTACTTCTACTGTGCTGTTACTACCCAATCCCAGATACTACTGCTGTGCTATAGTTAGCCAGTCCTATCTACTCTAGCTGTGCCGTAACTAGCCTGTCCCGACTACTTCTACTGTGCTGTTACTACCCAATCCCAGGTACTACTGCTGTGCTGTAGTTAGCCAGTCCTATCTACTCTAGCTGTGCAGAACTAGCCTGTCCCGACTACTTCTACTGTGCTGTTACTACCCAATCCCAGATACTACTGCTGTGCTGTAGTTAGCCAGTCCTATCTACTCTAGCTGTGCAGAACTAGCCTGCCCCGACTACTTCTACTGTGCTGTTACTACCCAATCCTGGATACTACTGCTGTGCTATAGTTAGCCAGTCCTATCTATTCTAGTTGTGCTATAACTAGCCAGTCCCAACTGCTTCTACTGTGCAGTTACTACCCAATCCCAGATACTACTGCTGTGCTATAGTTAGCCTGTCCTATCTACTCTAGCTGTGCTATAACTAGCCTTTCCCGACTACTTCTACTGTGCTGTTACTACCCTATCCCAGATACTACTGCTGTGCTGTAGTTAGCCAGTCCTATCCACTCTAGCTGTGCTATAACTAGCCTGTCCGAACTACTTCTACTGTGCTGTTACTACCCAATCCCAGATACTACTGCTGTCCTATAGTTAGCCAGTCCTGTCTACTCTAGCTCTGCCATAACTAGCCTGTCCCAACTACTTCTACTGTGCTGTTACTACCCAATCCCAGATACTACTGCTGTGCTGTAGTTAGCCAGTCCTATCTACTCTAGCTGTGCAGAACTAGCCTGTCCCGACTACTTCTACTGTGCTGTTACTACCCAATCCCAGATACTACTGCTGTGCTGTAGTTAGCCAGTCCTATCTACTCTAGCTGTGCATAACTAGCCTGTCCCGACTACTTCTACTGTGCTGTTACTACCCAATCCCGGATACTACTGCTGTGCTATAGTTAGCCAGTCCTGACTAAACTGGCTGTGCTATAACTATTTCAGGATGGTGGACTTTGCTGGGATGAGGATAAGCATCAAAGAAACCCTGGCAAGGAGGGAGGTGGGGGGGTTGAGGAGCAGTGGGTGCACCTAAAAGAAGCCATAGTGGAGGTGACAAACCAGTGCATAAGGCTGAGAAACAAAGGCAGGAGAAGGAGAAACTTACTATGGTTCTTAAAAGAGGTAGGTGAGAAAGTAAGGGCCAAAAGGATGGGTGTCAGAAAATATAAGGAGACACAGGAGGAGGATGGGGTGGTGTACCTGAATTGTCTGAATGAAGCAGCAAAAGCTGTTAGGAGTGCAAGGGTGCAAACAGAGGAAAGATTAGCACAGACAGTGAAGAAAGGGGACAAGACATTCTATAGGTACATCAGTGAAAGAAGAAAGTCCGGGGTTCAGGGAGTTGTAAGGCTCACAGGGGGATGAAGGGAAGGGAGTGGAGGGAGACCTGGAAAAGGCAGAGGTACTGAATAAATACTTCTGTTTGGTTTTCACCAAAGAAGAGGAAGGTCAGGAACCACAGCTAGGCACCAGATGGGGGGGTTAAACATCTGTCCATTTACAGAAGAGAGAGTCCTGGAAGAGCTCACAAAACTGAAGGTGGACAAGGCAATAGGACCAGATTGTATACATCCCAGGATATTAAAAGAACTACGGAAGAAAATAGCAGTGCCTCTGGTAGCCATGTTCAGTGAATCACTCAACACAGGAGTGGTTCCAGATGACTGGAGGTGGGCACATGTGGTCCCTCTCCACAAGAATGGTAACAGTGAGGAGGCAGGTAAATATAGGTCGGTCAGCCTCACCTCAGTTTTGGGTAAGAGTATGTAGGCACTGCTTAAGGAAAGGATTGTGGAACACTTGGAATCCAACAGAGCCCATGATCTGAGGCAGCATGAATTCACTATAGGAAGGTCATGTCAAACAAACCTGATAGATTTTTTTTGATTGGGTAATGAAGGAGATGGATCAGGAAGGAGTGGTAAATGTTGCCTACCTCAGCTTCAGCAAGGCCTTCTAAGCAGTTTCACATAAAAGGCTGATAAATAAGATTGGTAGCCTGGGCATGGGCCACAAGGTGGTAAACTGGTTTAGAATCTGGTCAGGGGACAAGAAGCAGAGGCTGGTGGTAAATGGGATCAACTCCAAGGAGAGGGGAGTGACCAGTGGGCTACCTCAAGGATCAGTCCTGGGGCCAGTCCTTTTTAATGTCTTCCTTAGTGACATTGCAGAAGGGCTGGTGGGAAAGGTTTGCCTATTTGCAGATGGCACAAAGATCTGCAACAGTGTGGAGACTCCAGGTGGAGTGAAGAATATGAGAAGGGACTTAGTAAAGCTGGAAAAATAGTCCAAAGTGTGGCAACTGAGGTTCAATGTGAAGAGGTGCAAAATTATGCGTATGGGATGCTGGAGCCTAGGACAGAGCTACAGCATGGGAGGGGGAGTTGCTGACAGTCACCAGTGAAGAAAGGGATCTTGGGGTAATCATCTCAGATGACCTAAAGGTGGCCAAGCATAGTACAAAGGCTGTATGGCAGGCCAGTGGCATGTTGGGGTGCATAGGAAGAGGTATCACTAGCAGAAGGAGGGAGGAGGTGATACCACTATACAAAACACTGGTGGGTCCTCATCTAGAATACTGTGTTCAGTTCTGGTGGTTGTGTCTTCAAAAGGATATAGACAGAAACGAGGCAGTTCAGAGAAGGGTGACTAAGATGGTGCAGGGCTTGCACCAGAAGACATACAAGGAGAGACTGAAAGACCTCAATATGTGTACACTAGAAGAGAGGAGGGAATGGGGAGACATGATAGAAACCTTCAAGTATCTTAAAGGCATAAACAAGGTGCAAGTGGGCAATGTCTTTAAGAAAAGATGTACAAGTACGAGGAGGCATGATACGAGATTGGAGGGGGGAAGGATAACGGGGAATGTGAGGAAGTCCTTAATCACAGAAAGTGTGGTGAATGCATGGAATAGCCTGCTCCAGGAGGTGGTGGGAGCAAGCAAATTAGTAGGTTTAAACATGCACGTGATAGGCATAAGGAAACCCTAGAGGTGGGAAGGAGAGGCTAAAGCCAATGACCAAGTAGGATCAGCTGCTGCAAATAAAGGTAGATAAACTGGCAGACTTGATGGGCCTAGCGGTCCTTGTCTGCCATCAGTTTTCTATGTTTCTATAACTAGTCTATGCTATTCCTGCTGTGCTGTAGCTAGCCAGTCCTATTTTTTTATTACACTTTTTTTTATTGAAAATAAACTTACAGTGTGAACAAAAATACAGAATATTTTAACAATAGTAACTAGCCAGTCCTGACTACTCCTGCTGTGCTATATCTAACTAGCCAGTTCTGGTTACTATGGCTATGCTATAACTAGCCAGTCCCTGCTACAACTGCTGTGCTATAACTAGCTACTCCTGCTGTGCTATCATTTAGTGTTTATTATACTCCCTCTCCTCCACTGCAATCTCTCAGGTTGTGTCTAAAAATAGGCAACAGACTGCTTACTGTACCTACTACTGCTGTGCTATATCCAGCCAGTCTAGGTAACTTCTGCTGTAGTATAACTAGCCAGTCTCGACTCCTCCTGTGCTATGACTAGTCAGTCCCAACTACGTTTTGCTGTGCTATCATTAGTCAGTCTTGACTATGCCTGCTGTGCTATAACTAGTCAGTCACAACTATTCCTGCTGTACCATAATTAGCCAGTCCCAGCCACTCTTGCTGTACTGTAATTAGCCAGTCCTAGCTACTACTGCTGTGTTTAGGGCAAAGTAGATGGCCCAAGTGGTATTTATCTGCCAACAACTTCTTTGTTTCTATGTTACAACTAGACAGTCCTGGATACTTCTGTTGTACTATAACTAGCCAGTCCTAGTTGTTTCTGTACTATAAGCAGCCAGTCCCAGCTACTCCTGCTGCGCTATGACTAGCCAATCCAGGCTGCTCCTACTGTGTAATAGCTAGCCAGTCCTGGCTACTCCTGCTGTGCTATGACTAACAAATCCTAGGCACTCATGTTGGGTTAGAAGTAGCCTACTGCTGAAAGAATGGGCTACTGATTTGGTTAACAGAGTCTGGGGACTGTAACTGCTTTCATTATAGTTTTAACTATGAAGAATGGCTAAGCATGGTAGATTATGACTAATATTACTAAGAGATCAGAAGGTTGTGGTTTCTATCCCCACATCAGACAATAATAATATCCCAATACTGACACTGTAGTGCAGCATGAGGGGAGTGCTGTACTCCAGAGGTGCTGCCTTTCGGATGAGACATTAAACCAAGGTCCCAGCTCCCTGTTCTGGTGGTAGCTCATGAAGATGTTAAAGATCCTATGGCACTTCTTGAAAAGAGTAGGGGAATTTTTTATTAAAAAAAGAAAACATAACATCACAACATAAAATATAGAAAATCAACAGAAACTAAACAGAAAATAAAATCATATAGCAAAAAAGGGTGCAAAAAAAATATAACAGTTGAGCTCAAATCAAACAGGCAATTTCCTTCTAGATAACAAGAGAAAGGACTGTATGAAAGCTTAAGTTATAAAATCAAAATTCTTCCATAACTGGAGTACTTTATCCTGAGGAAATGGTTGTACATCTTTCCCTTTAACCGTCATTAATTCATTCTCTGAGATATTATTACAGTGTGTAAAACATGTTGTTGTAAGACGTACTGACATCATGTTTGCCATAAATAATATTGAATTAAGGAAAAAAAAAGACATTCAAAGTACTTTTACGAAACTTCTTCCATAACCAGTATAATCCCCCAAACTTAAAGTTTTATACGTAACTGAGTTCAAATAAGGTATGTTCCACTTATGAGTTACTTCCTACCAAAAAAGTTTTCTGACAGGGCAATCTAAGAAAAAGTGTGACATACTTTTTTCCACATTAGCACAGGAAGGTTTGGGGCAATATCTATCAGAGACTGGTTTATATTTCAAGTTGCCATGCTCACCCAACTTCCCACGTAAACTAATCCATACTAAATCCTAGATACGTACAGGAAGATGAAAATCTGTCAATTTGTGAATTGCCCAAGACATTTTGTTAGGGGAGCACTCTGGGAATAAAAGGATCAGATGTGAAACATCAAATACTAAAAGCTTATAGAAGTTTTTTCTGTTTAACGTAATGAGGACTTGTTTAGTCAGCTTCCAAGACTGTAGTTTTTTTAATAGTCGAGATAGCATAAGATGGGACAGAAAGTTGGGACAACAATTTAGGAGGTAAATTATCCCATCTTTGAAAGTATTTCTGAAAGGAGTAATAAATCCATTTCTGCCATGGACAGTGGCCTAAGATCCATGCCCAAATAAGGGTATTATAAATAAAAATGCCTTAGAAAAAAACAAGTGGGTTGACCATGTTAAGACCACCTTTTTTAATTGGTAAATAAGTAATCTCATGTTTCACAGGATTTAATTTATTACCCCACAGCATTTGGAAGAAAGCACACTAAATAACATTGTCTCTAAATGTACTGGCGGGGGGGTAAACATAACTGATATAAAGAAATAGAGGCAATAAGAATTTTCTAATAACTAAGATCCTTTTCCCAAACTTCCATGTTTTCCAAAGGTTGACCTTAATTTCTGCTAGATTTGTTTGCTCCAATTTACTGTAACCATATCTCCCTGTCCAAACTGGATTCCCAAAATTTTTGGGAGAGGTAGATATAGTAATGTTGCAAATATCATGAAGTGCTGGGTCTAGCTGTCCCAGAGCAAGAATGACACCTTTCTCTGTATTAAGCTTGGTGCCTGAGAAATGGGCACAGTTATTAAACATTTGGATAGTTCTATTAACAGAATCAACATCACAAACCCAAACAGTGACATCATCAGCATAAGCTATAAGTTTCTCAGGAGGCAGAGAAGGAGAAGGGGAGAGCCCTATAATTTGTCTATCCCATTTAATCTGTCAGATAACTGGATCAACGCAAAAGCATATAGTAGGAAACTTAAGGGACATCCCTGCCTAACACCTTTCAAAATAGGTATGTCCACTCCGTAAAGTCCATTAAGCATAGGTATAATGCTAGCACTATTATACAGTTTATATAACCAATTTAAAAACATGTCAGATATGCCATATCGCCTCAGAATATCAAAAGGGTAATGATGTTCTACCCAGTCAAAGGCACCGGCTTGATCCAAGGCAACTATATAGCCTGATAATGTCTTGGCTTCAAACACTTCCCTTAAAATAAAAAGATTGCATTGAATCCTTCTATTAGGAATAGCACAGGTCCGAGACAAATCTATAACTTGTTCAGCAGCTTTCAACAATCTGTTACTCATAATTTTTGCTAGTATTTATAATCACTATTCAAAATACTAATAGGCCTCCAATTAGACAAACGCTTCCTATCTCCTTTTTTGAAGATATAGCAAATGATAGCTGTGCTAAAATCTTTGTAGTCTGAACTGTTATTCAAAAGATAATTAAACACTTGGGAAATAAAGAAAAAAACTCATGTGGGACACAAATCTTTTATAAAATTCATTAGAAGGCTTACCCCAGTGGATGTGGTTAGGTACCACCCTTTACGGAATATAAACTCCCAAGGCTGTGCAGTGGTGTTGACCTATCATCCCCTGCATTGGCAAGCAATGATCCAGAGACCCTCGTGTCAGCTTATAATTCAGCTGTTATGGTGACTCAGGATTCTATTGCTCCAGTCCAAGTGTACCCCCTCTCCCTTCACCCCAAGTCCCCCTGGTTTGATGGGACATTGAGGGAGATGCAGAGACACGAACGAAGGTTAGAATGTTGCTGGCGTCAGTCCGCCCTTGATGCCAAGCACCTTAGATTAATGGACCATTATTCAGTCTATTAATCTGCAATCACCCGTAAGAAGGCAGAATTCCTGTCCAGGGAGATTGTGGTTGCTCAGAACCGACCAGCTCAGCTATTTCGAACTGTAGACAGACTGTGCAACCCAGCCTGTCTGCAAGTTTGGAAAGCTTTAATGCAATTAGAGTGTGAGCAGTTTGCTTGATTTTTTGCAAATAAGGTGGCCGACATCAGTGTGGATTTGCAACCAGCACCCTCTAGGAGGGTTGCAGTTGGACAATGCAAGCTCACTATACCTCAGTTTTCTTGGAGTTCCTTCAGTCGACCAGACTTTGTGGAAGTCATGAGGATTATTCAGAGTGTGCACCCTACATGCTGTAGTTTGAGTCCTGGACTGACTTCCCTAATTTTGGGTTGTAGTGATATCATCAGTTCAGTCCTTGTGCAAATAGTCTTGTGCTCCTTGGAGTCGGGTGAGTTTCCCAGCTCCCTGAAAGAGGCGGTGGTGACACCACTCTTGAAGAAAGCTACTCTGGACCCAGACTGTTTCACTAACTACAGACCTGTCTCTAACCTTCCCTTTGTAGGGAAGGTGATTGAGAAAGTAGTGGCAGCTCAAGTTGAGGACCATTTAACCATTCATGAGATCTATGAACCCCTCCAGTCCAGTTTTTGTAAAAGACATAGCACCAAGACAGTGCTGGTTCTGGTGCTCAATGATCTCCTGAGGGCAAGAGATCAGAAGAGACATTCCATCTTGGTTCTCTTAGATCTTTCCTCAGATTTTGACACTGTGGATCACATGATGTTGATAGCACACCTGAGGCATATTTGTGGAGTATCGGGAACCATCCTTTGATGATTCACCTCATTCCTCACGGGCAGATCACAAAGAGTTGTGTCTGGGGTTTTTTCCTTGGGCCCAATGGCTTTGTTGTGTGGGGTGCCTCAGGGATCAGTGCTGTCACCCATGCTATTTGCGGTGTATATGCTACCCCTCAGAGACACTGTAAGAAGACATGAGCTGAGGTTTCATTGTTATACAGATCATACCCAGCTATACCTGTCTTTTGCACCCGACCAGGATGGAGCTCTTTCGGTCTTTAACAACTGTCTGAAAGAAATCCAGGAGTGGATGGATTCTGGCTGGCTGAAGTTGAACTCAGAAAAGACAGAGGTATTGGTTGTGGACCCCGGTCGACAGATAGAGGGGTCGGGTGTTGGTGCACCTTCAGGAATTTTTCTTGGCGGTATTTCTCTCCCGACCTCTGAACGGGTGCATAACCTGGGGATGGTCTTTGATGATAGACTGATACTGCAGTCACAGGAGTTGGCTGTCATCAAGACCTCCTTTTACCATCTTAGAACATCACCAGAGTTAGGCATCTGGTTCCATCTGACGACCTTCCAACGTTGGTCCACGCTTTTGTGTCCTCACACTTGAACTATTGCAACTGCCTTTACTTTGGGCTTTCAGGGGTTGAAATTCACCACCTGTAGCTGGTGCAGAATGCAGTGGCCCAGGTTTTGACAGGCTCTAGTAGATCCTGTTATATTAGTCCGGTGTTGTGCGAACTGCATTGGCTGCCTATACGGTGGTGGATCACCTTTAAAGTCAGCTTACTGACTGACTTTCAAAGCCCTTCACGGTCAGGGTCCGGCCTATCTGAAAGAACTTCTGGTTCCCTACTCCCCTGGTTGATTGCTCCTCTTGGCCGATGATGGGTTGCTAGAGATTCCAAGGGTGAACCTTAAATCATCTGGCTAGAGTTTTTTCTTATGCTGCGCCCACCCTTTGGAATTCTCTACCCCATTGGTTATGGGAGTGCACCTCCATGGAGGAATTTAAGAGAAGATTAAAAACTTTTATTTGGCAAAAGGCCTTTGTTGAAAACTGAACTGAATTCTGAATATTGTTTTTTATTTATGTTTAAGATTTTGGATTTTAATGTTTGTTTTAAATTGTTTTAAGCTGTAAGGCACCTTGGAAATAGAAAGGCACTGTACAAATAAAATTATTATTATTATTATTAGGTATCCCATCCATGCCAGGAGAAGTCCCTGTTTTTAAGAATTTTATCACGTCAAAAACTTCATCAGAAAAAAATAGTGATGTGAGAGCTAGACCAACAGAAGACTCAAGATTCAGGCTAGGTGCTGTTAAAATTTCGGTTACAGAACTGTTATAAAAAGTAGTGGTAGAAAATGTCTCTGCAAGATGCTGCTGTACTACAGATAGCATACTTAAATCATCGTCAGTATATGAATCATCCACCTTATACAGCCCTGATATTAAGGGTTTCTCTAACCTCTGCTTACAGGCTTTATAAGGATCTGAGGATGGCTGATTATTCATCCCAAAACACATTTCCATGTCTAACGACTTAGCACTATCATATTGAAACATCGTCATTCATTTTTTAAGTTCAACCAATTGTGTTTTATATTTTATAAGATCTCTTAGGGGAAAGGACATCAGTTGATATAACTGATTTCGTTAATGAAGATAATTAAGATAATTGAAATTAGCCATCATCCGACCAAACTAAATGAGTAATGACCTTAAATCTTTCTTAGTGTCTGCCCACCAATCCCATAAATTATTGTAAAAACAATAGGTAGACTTTCGTGCCTCACAAAACAGCTCTAACTTATATAGGTGTTCAGGATTCTCTAATAGGGAGATATTCAATCTCTAGCTTTGTATAGGAGAATTAATTTGAGGAGGAATATCAGCAAGACTAAAAGTACCCAGAAGAATATGGTGCTCAGAGAATTCAGTAGGTTTTGTCAAAATCTCACAGGGTTTAATATGTGTGGAAATAAAAAAGAAATCTATACAGAAAGAATATATATGTCTAAAATAAGTAGCTCCACCATCCTTTTTAATAGATCGATAGGCATCTAATAAATTAGTGTCTGAGATTATTTGCTTTAATGCATGTGCATCACAATAAACATTTTTAAGCATATCCCCAGAATATTTAAGGTCTAAACTGACATTAAAATATCTGCCCCATATAATACATTTTCTTGTAAATAAATAGGGCTTAATATCCTCAAATAACTCTATTCAAGAGGTTTTAGTTTGGGGAGCATACACATTGATAAGATGGAAAGAAAACTCCCCATATGAGATATCCAAGGCTAAAGCCCTGCCAGGTTTGATATCTATCAGTCTAGAAATTCTAAAATTTGTATGTTTAAACAAAATGCCTAGACCACTGGCCACATCTGTGCTGAAGGTCCAAAAAGAGGGACCATAGGTCCAACTGTGTTTGAGTTGTTCAATTTCCCTTAAAGTACATAACCTCGTTTCCTGGAGAAAGACTATGTCTGTTTGTAAGTGACACAAAAAGCCCCAAACCACCAGCTGTTTCTTGTAGTGTTTAAAACTACAGGTGTTAAAGAAAGCAATATGGAGAGAAGCCATGTAAATATGAAATGAAGGTTAAAGGCTCCCTAACTGGTAACATTTTGTTTTTTTCCTTTTTTTCCCTTTCTTTCCTTGTTTTTTCTTTAGCCAGTTCAGTAGCCTTGCTATACTTGTCCTCTGTAACCATGTCAGAATGATGAGAAGTGTCTGATTTGAGATCAGAATCTCTTACTTTTTCTTGTAGAGGGGTAAAAGGATTAGCAGTAGGGAGGGGAGGCGTATTATGCTTCTTCAAAGGTGCCCTAGTGAACTGTCTATCAGTTTTGCATGTTTCAAAAGAGGGTGGGGGCATGGCAGTAGTGTAAGTGTCATCTATGGAGGAAGGGGCTGGTGCAGATGGTTTAGAGGTACCAGCTGGAGAGACCTCATTGGGACTGGATGAACCCCTATCACTGGGTTCAGAAACTAGTTGTTCCCCAGTCTCCAGATCTACTACCAAAGATTCTGTCTGCTGCTGTGTATCACCTTCCTCCTGAGGTCTGGTTGACTCTGCAGAGAAAAAATCTTTCCTATGTCCCTGAGCCTTATTCACTAAGTCATCCTGGTCCCACCCCTTGGTCCTGTTCCTTTTGGCCCAGGGACAATGGTGAAAGGCATGTCCTTTCTCATCACAAAGATTGCACTGGAAAATATTTCCACACAAGTCAGCAGAATGTCCATAACTCCCACAAAGGGAACATTTCAGCATGTCACAAGAGCTGCCTAAATGTGTTTTTGCACCACTTTTATAGCATGCTTTTGGTTGCCCTCCATAAAAAAGCACCCCTCTGTTTTTAGCGAGAAAGAAGCTGTTAGGAAGATGAATGATTTCAGAATTCAGCTGGAATAATTTAACTTTGAACTTCCACCCTCCCATCCAAAGTCCCTCTACATCAATAATGGCCTCTGGAGGGCCCAGAATACTACAGTGATTCTGTAATCAGTGGTAAATATCACTGACATTAACCCCTTCATTTTGAAACATAATGGTAATACGTCTAATCTGTGGTTTAGTAACAGGTATGGCATAGAAAGGAGACCACACTGGAGAGGACTTCAAAACATTATATTTCTCCCAGAATCTTTCCAATCCTGAATTGCACATAAAGCTGATATCATAGGCGTCTTCCCCAGAGATATGTATGAGAGCATAAATATCAGAAGGTGCAAAATGCATTGAACCCTTCAAGAGTTGCTTTGCTACATAATACCTGTCAGGGTGAACAGAACACCCTCTATTATACCTCAGTCTAACAGCATTCCATCTGGGAGTCTGCTCAAACTTCTTTTTAAAAAGGTCAGCTATGGGTACTCTTCTGTGGCTCTGTTGCGTAGCCTGAGCAGTACCAGTAGAAGACATGTTATTAGTATTTTTAAATGAGTCTTCCCCACCATCCTTCTCTGCTCCCTTAGATGTGCCAGGCTCAGCATAGGCCAATGCTCCATCAGCTAGTTTCTGTGCAGTGTTAGAATTAGAGGCCTCTTTCCTAACAGTTTGTTCATTACCTGAGCTCAGGGATTTCGATGATGGGTGACCGATTTTAGCTGTAGGACGAGATCTTCTCCCCAGTCTGGGTCGGGAATCTATTGTCCTGCTGCTGATCTTTTCCAACCAGACTTGCAAAGGGAATTTTCAGCAGACCAGTCCATGTTGAGAAAGTCTGTAGGCACCTGCCATAGACCAAACTGTCGTTGCATGTGTTGCAATGTAGTACAACCATGAGGAACTTCCGCATTGGAGTCCACGTCTCCCGTACGCTGCATCAGACATGCAGCATTCTCGAGTGAACAAGCAACACCACAAGGAACCAAATTGCTTATTGCAGCTCCAGCCACAACGTCGTTAGGTTCAAAAAGAGAACAATCAAGAGAATCTTTCAGTGAATCAAAGAAATCACCATCTCCCACAACCATCTCCTGTTCCAGCACTGCTGCATCTTGCACAAGCGGACCCCCAACAGAGGTCATAACAGTAGGCTCTAATTCTTCCTGCACCAAAGGAAGAGTATCCTTTCCAACTGCATCCTTACTCGAAACTCCAGCAGTCTGAGCCATCAGCTGAGCAGCACCCAAACACACATCCTGCTCCATTGCAACTTTCTCAACAACTGAACTGGCCATCCTTCAATGGCCCGAGAGTCCCCCTACTGGAGAGTAGGGAAAATTCCCTGGTTTCCTGCCCAAATGTCCCCCCTTCACTGAAAATACCACCAACAGCTTAATCTGGTTCAATGTCGGTTGGCATTCATCTGTATACCCCTCCCCTGGGTCATGTCTGAAAATAGGCAGAATTTGTCTAGTGCACATACCCAGTCAACAAAAACTAAATAAACTAAACTATCTGAGGTCCAACCTATTAAGACAAATGGTCTTGTTTGCAGCATAACACCCTCCACCCAAAAACCTTAAATTTACAATAAAAAAACTGCACTCCCCACACTTTTACATTATTAAAAAATGTAAAAGTTTTGCAACAGTTATTTCAGATGCATGACTTGTTGCAAACTTATAATATTTTAAAAAGGTAGTTAAATATCAATATCAAATACTGACAACTGTTTGCATTGTTGGAAACATACAGTATATACAATATTTTAAGTCTATTTTGGTGCAGAGAGAAAAGTGAGTGCTGGGACTCCTTACCTGGGTCACCAAGGGTTTACTTGCTTCAAGCTGCTGATGAATAACATCCACAGGAAGGTTACCAGAAACTGAGTTTCTTAGTGAAGCAGGAAAAGGTGAGCAAAGTAGCCACCCCTACACTAGCTTCTGGCACATGCAGCAGGAAATGGACTCGGGCTTGGCCCCTCAGGGCAGCCCCAGCACTAGCTCCAGGCTTACATTGTTGGGTAAAACATCCCCCATGCTTGAGGAAGGTTGGCCTCGGTCAGGGTGCTCTGGATCCATGACAGGTAGGGGCAGTCCCAACCAGGCAACAGGGCACCCAGGCACACCATGTGCCCAATGCGGGTGAGGATGTAACAAGGCTGTAACTGGTGGTGGCTTGGGCTGAGCAGCTGAGTATGAAGGAGCCTCATGTAAGCCCATATGCCATGGATCGAACACTTAATGCTCAGTTGGTACTCCCTGGTGATACTGTAGGTAAGGAGTGACTTGGCAGAGGCACATGGAGTGGAGCCAAACTGAGAGCATCATCCCAGCTGGGGAAGCTCAGAGGGTGGAAGGCACCCTGCCTTGGTGGTGTGTGGCCAGAGGAGGGAACAGTAGTAAGACAGTGAGGTGCAGTGGTGACATTGGACTGGAGGAGACAGATGTGAGATAACAGCACACAGGGTGTAATGGCTTTATTTGGCAGGAGGGGGATAACAGTGAAATGGCAGCGCCACATCATGCCCGATCAGTTATCAAGTTAATAAATCATTACAGCTTTAGTCAGCTCCAGGATTCTGGCCTACTAACAAAAACCCATCTTTTTTTTTGTGGTGGCATTACAGAGTCTGCCTTTCATTACTCAAAAAAAAAAAAACAACAACTGCGAGCCGGTTCCATGGCACTGAGAGAAGGTGTTCGCTCAGTACACTGGTGACCCAGGTTCACACCCGAAGCCCAGATACCAGGAGCAGAGACCAGTAGGGAGGGGATCCACAGCATTGATAGGACACTTCCCTCCTGGAGGGTAGACAGGGCCTCAGCACCTGCTGACAGACTGGAGATGAGCTAGGGGGATTTGTAGCATTGACCCCCCCCCAAATGTCCCTGCTGCAGGTCACCACTCTCACAAGGCCCAATCAGGGTGGAGTGGGATTCTGATAAAAGAAGAAAATGCCCCCTGGTCTGACTGGATGATGGCCAACAGTCCCTGGTGTGCCATGAAGCTCGAGATAGCCCCGTGCTGACCACCCCACCGCTACTACAGATTTGCCTCTAGGCACTTCTCCCCACTGCATAATCAATTTTTTTGCCAGTCATATGTATAATCATATTTTTTCTAATCGATGTCTCATCGCTTGTACTGTACTGCCTTACATTACCATTGTAAGGTTGTGTGTTCTTTATATTGTCTTATTATCATTGTAATGTGCTCACTGAACATGATGTGTTGCATTTTCCCCAAGTGATATCTGAAAATAATCATCTGTTTGCCTAGTGTACCTCACCTGGTTAACAAAAGCTAAATAAATAAAATAATTAGATAGCTAGATAGACACACAGGCAGACAAACACAACAGGGGATCTCTGGCTCACTGCTTCAGCAAAAGCAGGCAGAACCACTTCCAGCTACAGCTTCAGCATTCAAGAAAGTCTAGTTGTTCTTTTTTTTTTTACAGCTGCCATTTCTACTCCCCTTCCCCGACAGCCCCCTTCTTCATTCCCCAGAATTACTGGGTCTTACCTTAGCCCAGCCCAGGAGCGGTGCTTGCTGGGAGTCGGGCGTCATCCTACTGCCAGGGATATTTTTCCTCCTTTTTTTCACCCACGCACTGTGCAATGGGAGCAACAGCTGTCTCCACCTCCACGGAGGCAGCCAAGCACCCTCGCAATGGATGACTCACTCTAGCTGTGCCATTCACAGCACAGACCCCACCAACCAGAGGAAGGAGAGCTGTGACTCTCAATCCTTACCTCCCTTGCTTGCCCCCTAGTGACCCGAGTCCTGGGTTGCCAGCATGGCACGAGGTGTGGTGTCCAGCGCCTTAACCCTCAGTGCCACTGGGCCGGCCTAAGTCTAGCTGTTCTCACACAGTGAAGGCAGGTGAATAGTGCCTCTCACTAAACTGGGCACCCTGGATTTTGGGGTGCCCAGGAAAGGTATTTCTGGCCAGTATCTAAAAATACAAACCATCAGAATCTAACTAAATGGCTTCCATTTTTATGTTGGCTCGTGCTTGTGCACTAGCCAATATCTTACGGTAGTAGCAGATTTGAAGGTGCGGTCACTGTGGGCAAATGCAGGGCATGCATCAGTAGGTGCGTCCCTCATTCCTCAATAAGCCACTATGCAGGCGTTGGCACCAGCAATATGTAAAGTGGTCACAACATCTAACAAAAGTGCCACTGCATTGAGAGGCAAGCTCATCATGCAGTGGCACAATACCACACCTCCCGACGTACCTTTACTGGTGAAGTATTTCAATAAACATGGCGCCACTGACTGCCACTGGGCACAGTGCCAATTTCAGGAGTGCCCAATCCCTCGTCAGCATTCCCTGACCCAGTTCATTTGCTGACGGGGGAGCCCACTTCCCGTCAGCATAATGCCCTCCTCCAATTTCAATTGTGTACCAAGGGGGTGCCCAATCCCCCTTGGCATCATGTGCCCCCCCACATTTCTGTGCCATCGGAAGGCTCAGTCCCCATCAGCTTTGGGCCCCCTTCCCACAAATGCAGGTGGTACACTGGGAGCCCACCCCAGTGTACCAAACAACACCTGCAAAGAAAGAAACTGACCCATGTAGTCTTTTTTTACCTGTAAAATAAGAAAACAGTCCCTCACGGTCTCTCCTGCCTCCCCCAACTTGCACCCACCCTCTGCACACCCTGCCTCCCACACCCCCTCACCCCATACTTACCTCTGGAGCCTGCAACTATCTTTGGTGGACCAGGAACACATCTGCACTCTTCAAAGCCAACCGTGAACTGAAGAAATGCTGGTAAGCTGTATAATGGCATAAATAGGGTTTTTTCAACTTTGGTACATATCTCAGGCATTTTTGGGAATTGTGGCACCAAATTTTCAAAATGGGGTTATTGGGACCCCTCTTCATGAATTCAGTCACTGTCATGGTGTTATTCCGTCCCAAAAGGTGATTTTATTGTCACTGTGTGGAATCACCTTTTGGGACCAATTAATGAAACAACAGTGCCTCTGTTCATGAGGTGGGCTCTCAAAAAGCCTATGTTGCAAATTTAGTGAAAAAAAATCCATAAAATGACTGTTTTACAAGCGTGCGTTGTGCAGTTTCCATGCACGCTCATAACTTTCTGAATTTGTAATATTTTCACTCCAGATTTTCAACATTGGCATTGTCTCACACCTCCTTATGAACAGTACAGCTGTCATTTTACACATCCTGGCCAAAATGTGTTTCCATGCATGTGGCGCACAATGGTGCAGCCACTGTGTGAAATCAGTGTTCTGTACTCATTAACAAAATCACAGTGAGACTGTTCATGAGTGGAGGTGCTAAAATGCCTATGTTGAAAATTTGGTAAAACAAATACCCAAAGTAATTGCATTACAGGCATGCATTGCTCAGTTTCTATGCACGCTCGTGGGGTCACCAATTTTACATATTTTCACTCCAGATTTTCACCACTGTCATTTCTGTGCACCTCCTTATGAACAGTACAGCTGTCATTTTTCACATCCTGCCTGAAATGTGTTTTCACACGTGTCACACAATGACGTGGTTGCTGTGGAAAATTGATGTCCGGGCCAGATTAACAAAATCACAGTAACACTGTTCATGACCAGAGTTCCAAAAATGCCTATGCTGAAAATTTGGTTAAACAAATCCCCCAAATAATTGCGTTATGGCTGTGCATTGCGCAGTTTCTACACACGCTCGTGATGTCACCAATTTTCCATATTTTCACTACAGATTTTCAACAATGCCATTTTTTACACCTCCTCATGAATAGTGCAGCTGTCATTTTTCACATCCTGCCCGAACTGTGTTTTTGCACCTGTGCCACCAAAATGCACAGTCGCTGTACAAACTCACCTTTCGGCAAACAAACTCATAGTGCCACTGTTTATGAGGTGGGATCACAAATGGCCCATGTTAAAAATTTGGAGTGAAAATACCAACAAATGCCCTCAGCATTAGAGTTTCCAACTGCAGTGTCCCACCCTGTACAGACTGACAGGCATCAGGGGTGTGAGTTAGCATTAGCGGCTGAAATGCTCATGCCATTCCACCACCCCACCCTCCCTGCAGCCAGTGACAGGTGTCAAGATGTGCTTTAGACTCTTCGGCCCCAATGTTCACCCCATTCTCCCACACTGCGCCCATGTCAGTATATTCCCTTATGGACTGGGGTGAGCATAAGGCCTGAAGGCGTAAGGCACATGCAGCACTTATTAGATACTCGCGGTAGGGTGAGATGAGGGAAATGCATGAGCGTTATGGCCTACAACCCAAAGGCACACACCAATGCCTGTCACTCTCTGCATGGTGGGGCTGGAGTTGAAGTCAGTTCATTACTTCACTGCCGATCCTATTGTGCCTCTCTCTAACTCCTGCACTGCTGATGCCAGTGCCAGCAAGCTAACATTCGGCATTGACAAATGCTTGTTTTAGTTAGGTTCTGTTATTCTTTTTTTCTTTTAATGGCAGCATTTCTATGAATTTCCCATATTTTTTAGTTCTGGGGGAAAAATTAAGATGGTGGATGTCACTGCTCCAAAAAATGTTTTGGTGCTGTGAAAAGCAAGTTGTGAGAAACCAAAAATGGTCTTGCAACACAGAATTTTTGGTGTTGTATGCAAGCCTGGTAAAGGTGCCACAAGATTTCCCAATCAGGGAGCTGTTCTGTCAGGACACCTGTGGTGACCCACTCATTGCACTTAGTGTTTCTGCCATGTAAGTCCCTTTTCCCATACAAATTTAGTATTCTAATCCCACACCTCCATGGATCACCACTCAAGTGAAATTCTGAGAAAAGAAAGCGAAGGGATGTTGTGTAGATTCAAACCCACAACCTCTTGTTTATAAGCCTGTTGCCCTTTCCACTACACCACAAAGCTGGCAGAGCAATAAAGTTGAGCTCTTTAGCTGTAGAGGTTAAAACTGTGCCAGGAGGTTCCTGACAGGACAGTTTCCTTACAGGACAATATCGTTTCTAAGAGGAGAATGTTCCTGACAGGAGAATTTCTTGACAGGAAAATCTAATTCCTGAAAAGAGAATTTCCAGACAGGAAAATCTTGTGGCACCTTTACCATCATACCATGTCATATTAAAATGTTATCCCTAACCCTACTAAGCATGTCCAGAAAACAACAAAACATTTAAATCCTTATAACGCTGGAATTGTTTAATATCTGTTCATGAAACCTTTCAAAGGCACTACCCATGCACAGCATGCTTCTACCCTGAATGTTTTGGAAAACAATCCCATTCCATGTAGGCTGTACATGAGCGCAAACTCAAATCCCATGTTAAGTGTGAGAAATAAAATGAGAAATCTACAGGAAAATGACATATGCAGATCTCAGAAACTGCACAAGCTACTATCACAAAACGTTCTATTTATTTAGACATTGCCTAATAGAGAACACATGCAATATGTCAGCTAATTTTATTAAATGCTGGCAAAACTATTAAGGTGCAAATTTAGGGGTTTAACATTGAACTCCCTCCTTAGCCACAACTATTGGGGTGCTAGTTACAGCTCTAATTGTCTATGTAAATTTGTTGTCCCACTCACTGCTACTTGGGCTAGTGGCCAGTATCCACAAACAGAAGGGAAAAAGTTATTTGTGTCCAGGCTAGTCAGACACAGGCGAGGGACAAAATGACACACTCTGCAACTAGCCTTATCCATACTGTCCCACTGCATGGAACGCAGAGAAAGTCAGATAGATGTGAAGCAAGATGACCACCAACTTTAAGTCCTTGAGTACAGAGACTGCCTCTTACACAGAACAGTGACTCAAAGAGAGTAATTGTTCTCCCTCCCCTCTCCTGCCAGTCTTTAACTGCAGTCCTTACAAGGGAAGAAAATCCCAAAACAGGGGGCAGCTGGTGAGTTCCTGGATTGCTCAGGATGCTTTTATAACCAGATGCATTAGATGACAGGCAGAGAAGGCTGCTTGCACTGCAGTGGAAGTGGAACCAGCAGATTTCTGGGAACTAATGAACCATGGTTCCTTTCATTGTACTGTCTTACACTTAGCCCTTGTCCTCACAGTCCCATGACCATGACTCCTAATCCTTGTTGCTCCATGACCAACTCCTTGTCCACCACCACCACCACCACCACCATTGCTTGCAGAACTTGTACTTGACTAAACTAGCATGGTCTTTCCTCCTTCTACATCCCTTTCTCCTCATGTTCTTATCTTCATGCTTTCTAGACACACAAATGACAGATGATTATACAATGCAGCTGCCACCAGATGTTAAAAATTATGACTCACAATAGCCCACATGACATGCATACCCAGTGCAATGACAAATGGCAGTGCCGTATGACTTATGAGGTTATAGGGAAGATTAATGCCATCAGGGGCACCTCCTCCTCACTGATAGACCACAGCCCACCCCACTAAGAGATCTTGTGTTTCACACAGAAATCTACCTTTCACTTGCTGACTGGCTAGCAAGCTGACACACAGGCAAAAAAATAAAAGAATGGATTTCTGTACACAGTATACCAAGGGATCTGAATGCTGAGAAATGTGTATGACCTTGAAGGTTTTATATGCCTTTTTACTTTGTTTTGTTATAATATATGCTGAGCCATGGTTGTTTTAGCCATTTTAATTGAAAGAGCAAACAGCAATTTGTTGAGGCGGTGTTGTGCTTACTGTTGGTGCTGCCCTGCTCCCAGTCGCTAGGTTTGTTGCTCTCCATTGGTGGGGCTTTTTTTTAATGATGATTTAACTTTTTTCCCCTCTCATACAATTCTTGAATGAACTTCTTATTTTTTCACCCCGACTAGTAGTTCTAGATACTTTCGGTGCATTCCTGTTTGGGAATTGTTTGTTTCAGGAAACGTTGATAACTGTTTTAGTTTGGGTGAGGTGCTTTTGACATGTGCTTGTCAAGGACAGCTGAAATTCCTGCTATCTTATGAGCTGCTGGATTGCACTTAAAGAGAACACCAGCCCAAAGTTTGGCAAGGAGAGGCTTAAAGCTGGCAATGACTCATGGGGATGCTAAGTGCTGCAGGAGCACAATATGTGCTGGAACACCTGATTATATTTTAAAAGAGGTGTGCCACCTTTGTCTAGGGGTATTAGTTCTACAATTGAAGTAAGTTATTATGCTCAGTGGAGTGTTCTTTTGACTCTCTCTCTCTCTAGATGTGCATAACTGTTATGGCCCAACTTTGAGAAAGGAGAATGCAGAGAAGGCCATCAGCTTGACCTTTACAGAATCTATATGGACAGTTAGAAGTTTGAAATGTTGGAGGCTGCTTAGGAGGGTGTCAGACCCAAGAAGCCGGAGGGAGGCAGCCTTTGGAGAGCTTAGGGGGCTGCTAATGCCCAACAGCTTCTAGAATGCCAGTGGATTTAACATGTTCTTTAGATATCACAGCCTCCCAGTATGGGAGAGAGGAGCTAAGTTTGGCAAATTCTACTTATCAGCTTCACAAAGAGGCAGTTTTGTGACTTGAGAAAGCTGGTTGTGTGGGTAAGATCTTCTTAAAAAGGTACTCCTTTAGTTTCCCCTTTTCTTGAATGTTCAGTTAACTTCCAGTTTCATTAATGAAGTGATGGATTAGTCTTAAAAACTTTTAAAACATGGCTTCAAAAAGAAAATTATGACATTGCTAAAACCTCTGCAGAAAAGCTCATTTGAAATCTTTATTCCGCTCCAGTGGGGCATTATTACATAGAAACACAGAAACATAGAAGTTGACGGCAGATAAGGACCGCAAGGCCCATCCAGTCTGCCCATTTCTTTTTTCTACCTTATATCATATGATTCTGGCAGTAAAATTTAATTAGAAAAGTGTGAAGACAGCTCCACACTCTGATGTGCCTCTCATAGGGAAAATCCAACAGTAGCGAGGAAGAAAGGCACCATCTACAAGTGAAATTATTAAATTGTTGTATGTTTAATGCCAAGAATCAAAGCTTCAGAATATATATCTGGTAAAGGTGAGTTAACGAACCATCCTATAAAAATACTTTACTGGGCAAAAAAGCATCACAAATTACAGAGTGGGATGGTAACTTTATTCAGTTTTGACCGTTCACATTATCAAGTAACTATGTCTGGAATATGGTCCTTAGACAATGTTACCATAGATTTTACCAGAGATATATTCTGATGCTAATCATCTCTTGATGTCTTAATCAATTGGTAATCTGGCCATTAGTGCATAATTTGAAAATAATTAAATATGCATGAATAATTATGACAATACTTTTACCTTATAAGCATCAATTTAATGTCCTTTACCCTTATTTTATTCTTTACTACTATTGTGTAAAAGGTACACTGTAACTTTAATTAATTTTTGAATAAAAATGAAGCACTTGAGGTGAAGGGCAATCCCTGAGGAAACATGTATGTGCGAAACCATTCGGGTCTTTTGAGGAGAAGGGAGCACCTACATGGCACCCTTATTTGTATTCTTTTATATTTTCCTTTGATTCTTGGCAATAAACGTACAACAATTGGATTTTTTTACTTGTGGATGGTGCCCTTATTTCTCACTACTGTTAGTAAAATTAAATTAATAAGGGAACCCCTACATATGCAAAGCATAAAGCTGAACCATGTGTTTTTAGTTTGGTTTTCTTTGAAGTCCCTGGCTTCTATATTTTTGAGTCTAATTTTACTGAAAATATCTTGGACAATAGGGCATAAAAACTTTATTAAGGTACCCATGGAATATTGTGCTACAGACCATCTCCATACAAAAGATTTGTTCTAATGAGAACCAGATGCAAATAGTGCCTCTGTCAGTGTGACTTAGCAATGGAGCAGATGAAATCTTTTGAGAAACTCTGAGCATGATCTGTGACTCATCAATAAGCCCTTCTGCTAACCTCCTACTGGGACGCTAAACTTTGCTCTTTTGGAATTTATTTAGGAAAGTTATTCTGGAGTCTTGTGAAGAGCGGGTGAAATTTGGTGATTTTTGAATAATTGGTGCCAAACTATTCTCAGGATGTGCCTCTGAGGACTAACATTATATTCAAAACAATATTTTTGCAGACTTAATGAGAGAAGTTTCAAGTTCTGTCATATTGATGTAGTACTCTTTCCTAAAACTGTGAAGGCATTTTATAGTAAATCTTAACATAAGCCTTTGCATACATCTTTATCGCTTCGGCATGTGATGCAGAGATGGTGCTTATTATTATTATTTACTTATTTTATCATGTCTTACTATATTTATGTGTATTTGGAAAGTGCAACCAAGAGAGATTTCACAATTACTATGTGGTTATTAGAAACTTAAAATCTCTTGGTAAAACACGAAAAGTTTAAATACTCAAGTATTTAAAAATGATGAGGCTCTTGTAAGTTAAGATCATTTTTATTATGGCAAATGGATTAATAATTAGTGAAAAAAAACCTGGAGCAGCCTGCCTGCTTATTAGAGGTTCGTGAGTGTGCTTGGATTGGGGAATGGTACTTTCTTCTTAAACACTGCATGTTCTACCATGCATACTTGGTACGGAAATTATGGGGCAGACAAATTGGTCAAATTTATGAAGGACAGGACCAGATGCCATCCTGTTTTCAGCCTGTACTGAGTTTTTTCAGTTCTCACCCCTAAACTGGTGGCTAAGTGAACTGTTAGAAATAATTCTCAGTGGCAGATAGAGGGATTCAATATCCGGTGGCGCCCCAACAAATCACTAAGGGACTATTGTGTCAGAGTATGTTCCAGAAAAATCCAAAATGTATTATGTGTTCTTAGTAATAAGCAATAGATTTGGGGGAGGTTGCTTCACCTTAATGTTAGCCATTTCTCCTGAAATACCCTGATGTTGGTCAGACTGTTTTTGTTAATACTGGGAGCATTTATTATTACACTGTTGGTCAATTCATTTATTTAAATTTGAACTTGTCAATGTCAATTATGGACAAAATTATGAAATGGCTATCAAAATTCTTTATTCAGGTTAATTCATATTGTGTAAGATACTTTTAATGTGATTTTTACATATTATGTGTACATTTTATGAAGATTGTTAAAGGTTACTTCTTTTTTCTGTGTCATAATGACTTATAGTTGAACGAATAAACTTAAACTGTAAACTGTACCCTGTATACCACCAGAACTCAGTAAAAATGTATTTATCAAATAAACATTTTAGAAATCCCTCCTGACTTCACTCTGCTCTGCTCCTGCTGCAGGGTCTGCAGCTCTCAAAGCAGGCTCACACTATTTATTCTCTTATCACCATTTTTGCATGACTTCACCAGCCTGTCTGCCTGAAACACAAGTAAAATATAATGAGAATTAGCTACATGAAATATGAGATTACAGCTACAGAGGTAAACAACACCATTAGTAATGATGTTTATTGACATAGCACAGTGTGGGGCAATATCAGCCTCTGAACTGGATGTCCAGTACTGTAGCAACAAATGCTTGCACTGGTAAATCTTCTGTCTGCTGCTGGGTGGCTTGTATTCCATTGTTCTGTGTAGCATGTTTGCTCAGCAATTTATAAGCACACATTTCTTTTGTGAATTATGATTGCTTGTCAGCCAGGGGTTCCTGCTTATGACAGGACCCATGTTTGGCCATTAAATGTCATACAAAATATATATATATATGTATAACAAAGACACATTAAACATTGGTGTTGCCACAGTACTGTATATAGCCCCTCAGGAAATTGATTAAATTGGAGGGGGGAGGGCAACTGTACAAACCATTTTCTGAGTAAATACAAAACTGTAATACAAATATTTGGAATTAATTTGTGCTTACAGTCCTCATGTTTAAGTCATGGTAGTCATGGAAGTCATTGCAAGACCGACTTTCAGGATGGACCAATGTAAACCTGTAAGTGAAACCAGGGATGCTTCAGGGGTACTGTGATGTGCTGCATGCTATTATTATAAAGCAACAGTGCAATGGAACTGGGCAAAAAAACCTGACCCTACCATTTTCATTATAAAATATTTCAGGGATCTGCCAGTTTAATATGATGGTAAAATGTTCTAGTTGCACCAAAAGTAGAGTATTTTAAAATATTTTATTTAAAAATTGTTCTCAAGAAAAAAGGTGGCTGCTACATTTGGCTTAGAAATACCATTGTAGACCAGGTAAGTGTTAGTATCAGAAAAAACAACAACTTAGATTTCATAGCATATGAAGTACCTAGAGAAGTAGATTTGACAGGTATGGCTAATATTTTAAAGGAGCTTACAAGGCATCATAGGAGATGAGGCTTTGTCTGGGGGCAGGTATTGAGTGACACCTGGGTGGGCAGGTAGGGGGAGGTAGCCACCCACTATGGGCAGGAAGGGGCAGGTAGGTGGGAGGTTCCCAGGGAGAGGGTGGTTTGAGAAACATGGTAGGAGCTTAGCCCTTAAGAAGGGCTGCAGAGGAGAGGTTTGCTCTCATTTGTGCTGCTCCCAGAATCAAGATTACCATTTTCATTTGAAATAATAGCAGTCAGGTTTATTTATCAGAGGGGGTTAGTTTCCTGATGGTGCAGCATGTACATGGGTGGAAAAAAGCATGGCCGGTTCCAGCGGAACAGCTCTATGAGCATGTGCTGCACAAAAGATGGGGGGGGGCTACACCAGCCACAGTCAAACAACATTTAGCAGGTACAGCCTGGTTTCAGAAGGCCAAGGGGTACATGGATACCACAAGAGCCCTTCCCCTTCATAAAATGCTGCAAGGATGGGCGCGGTTGATACCAAAGAGACCAAACCAATACCAACCTATTAGCCCATACTGTTCATGCAAATATGGGATGAAATCCCAAGGGTCTGTTAATTGGAAGGAGAGACGTGCTTGTTCAGGACAGCATATCTGATGGCATTCTGTGGGGCATTTCAGGTGTCTGAGCTGGTGCAAACAAGTAAGGCAGCACACCAGCAACTGGCATTAGGAGACAGGGACTTGGTAGTAACCAATGCTGGAGTATTTGTCTGAGTACGAAAGAGCAAGACCGATTGGGGTGCTCTGGGTTGCTGGTGTAGTGTGAAGGCACTCACAGGGGTGCAGTGGGAAATCCAGGCATTAGTACAGGATTATATGACCAGGTGGGTATCAGAAGTTGGGACCTTCTTTAGGCATGAAGATGGGAGTCTGGTAGTGGTGTACCAGTTCTGCCACTTTTTGCAGAGGGCCTTTCAACAGTTGGGGCAGGATGCAAATCAGTTCAACACTCATTCATTTAGGATAGGGGCAGCATCACACAGAAGGGTTTATGGATGCACAGATTTAGGTGTTAGGCAGGTGGAGGTCAAAAGCTTTTGAGAGTTATGCCCGACCACAGATGTTATAACCTTTTCTTTTCTCTTGACAGGCGATGGTTTACAGAAGGCACGGATTTGAGTGTGCGGACACTCTTTAATACATTTGGCCACCATCCAGGAGAGGCAGCGCATGGGTGGAAAGGATTTATTTTTGGACTCCAGGTGAGCAGAGGTTTATTAGTTGGGGCAACGGGGTATGAAATGGGAAGAGTTGTTCCCGAGATTGAGTGGAAGCTCGGCAGTAGGCCCCTCTGGATGTCCTAGTGATTCATTTGGGGAGAAATGATCTAGGACAGCAAAAGTCCCTGGAGTTACAGCTGAAAGTAAAAAGTGATCTGTCCAGACTGAGAGAAATGTGGCTGAAAACTTGCATTATTTGGTCAGACATTATACAACAGCGGCATGCCCTCAAGCCTTGGGTGATTGAAAAAATGTGTAGGCTTCATAACGGAGCTATGCAGCTATTCATGCTTAGTATTGGGGGGCCATAGTGAGGCACCCTGAAACTGGCATAAATAGGGGGAACTGTATCATAAAGATGGGGTGCTTTTGACAGAAACAGGGTTAGATATATTCTTAGAGGATATATACAAGGAATAGTGGAGAAGGTGCTGGTGTGAGGAGCTTGTGACGGGCTGAGCTGGAGGGGAGTTCACCCTGTGGTGGCTCAGTAGTCTTGGAAGGTCTGTGCAGAGGGGTAACAGGGGATTACAAGTCTATGCAGCCAAATCCTCTGAGGCTGATGGGAGGTCAGTGCCAGATGGCTGGAGTTCCTCCTGGTATAAAGGGGCACAGTCAGGATGGCAGGCATCTTGGAGCATATGCTCATGGCATGGTGGTGTCCTCTGATGGTGGAGGACACGACCGCAGCTGGTAATGAGAGCCATCCCTCATTCCCTGGAGCCGGTGCCCTCGCGGGGTTTGCTTTTTGGCTGGCAGCCTCCTAAATAGAGGGGGTCAGCCATTGGTAAATCAGAGCAAGCTGATTCAATTCTTCCAAGACTACCTAGCTGCACACATCACACTGATTGGTGATGTATTGTTTACATAATTTGGTAATAAATAAATGCATGGTTGTGGCCATTTTCTCCAAAACTCGTTATCTGTCTCAGTCTGTCCAGGTGGAACAAAAGTATGTGCCCTATAAGACAATTAATAATTGTAGCTGAAACTATCTTTTTGGAAAAACAAATTTCATCACACTGCAGCTTTACTAACTTTTATTTTGCCATAACATAATAATAGTATTAATAACTTTGTGTTTGCCACACCCGTAATACATTGAAATGATAAACATTACACGGTATATTATATAGTATATTATGGGTGCAATTCACTTTTTCTCACAATTCTTAATTGTTTTTTTATTCTGTCTTTATTCTGAACAAAACAAAGGGTCACATGTCAAAGTGCCACCTGACATGTATGAAAATAACATTAATAAAATTCCTGGATAACACTTTTTTCACCTTGTACTGTCATAGTTCACTTTGCTTATTCAACATATTGTTTGAATGGCACAAGGGCAAGGAAAATCAAAGCAGCAAAATGTTCTGGTTTTTTGACACATGGACTCCTCAGCTACCTTTCACTTTCATTTGTGAATGGTATTAAGCCCATGTCCTGCAGAATGTTCTGCCTACTCTGCGTTAACACCTTGTCAGGCATTGATTGCAACTGTTTAGGCACTGTGAGCCAACGTGCTTCTACCTGAACTGGTACTTGGTATAGTTGGTTTAGCTTCTGTTCCCATTGTGTCTTGCTCTATGTCACCCACAATATGTTGCACTGTGTCTGTGCCAAGCGCTGGAACTTCCTCTGCCTTTGCCTCTCCTCATGCAATGTTGTTTTCATAAAAACTGGTGCTGTTGTTTGACTGCTCCATTCTAGTTGAGGTCCATGGCAGTACCAGTGGAATGTCTCCAAGTTCTCTGCTAGAACTCATTCTTCATATTCTGTGGCTGGATTTGTCTGGCCCTAATCTGCACCACAGTGATCCTCATCCATTCTTGATCCAGCTATGCTTTGTGTAGCATTTGGTACACAGAATACAGGAACCTTGTGCTCAGTCCCCCTCTTTTAGTTAATAGGTGGGCCTTGACATTTACCCCATCTCCTGCTGCTCCAATGATCTGATGCCCATGTCTTGATAGGCATGTTCCCCAAATGTTTCCATGTCCTGGTGTGCCATGTCTTACTCTCATGGTACTATTATTTACTGCTCCTGTTGAGGCTGGGGTGCTGCCATGCCCTGTCATAGTATATTGTGGAATATGTTTAATGGAAGTGTTGCTATGCACTATCTGTGAGTAGTTTGATGCTGCCATGCACAATAATATGAATGGCAAGGTAAGGTAAAGTTTATTTCCAAGTATGTATACAAATTATCATTTGTTACATACAAAAATATTAAAATCACAGTCTTACATCTAACCTTCTCCAATGCTCACAAAACATATATTTTCATCTCCAACAGCTTCAGAAAGTTAATATAACAATTATTAAATCCATATACACATTCAACTAATCAAATACTCCATTGTTCTTGCCACTCTATGTGCAAAATTTGCTAAAGTGAATATCTTATTTAGGTTTTTACAGTTTAGGATCGCCTTTATTTGCTCATCTTTGTTCATACCTACAAGATTTTGAAAGGATTGCTCAATGTAAGTTCTCCTTATATCACTATATGCCTTGCACTCTAAGATTAAGTGGGCACTGGACCTGGCAACACTATTGCAACCTATACAAATGTCCATCTGGTTAAAGCCACTATGTCTTCCTCCCCATTTACCAAATTCTCCTAGTCTTAATCTAGTGATTGCTTTTCTATGTTTCTCATTCTCGCATTTTAATAAATAACCCTCTATTCCAGACATTATTTTAATTTTCTTAAATATAGAACCATTACATGAGTCTTGTATCCTTCCGAAATCAGATTGTATCACTTGATCTTCTATTTTCTGGTCTGCCATTTGTATAAATTCCAGTATGCCCTTCTTAACATCTTCAGAATCCGTTATATAATTATAAGGTAGTCCAGCTTTATTTAGTACTTGATTTAATATACTAAACCCCCCTCCGCCTTCACTATTACTTGCATCTACCCAACATTTATATATATGGCTATCTTTATTTGTAGTTATAATTTGTTTCCAATATGTTGTATTTCTTTTTATAATTTCTGCTTGGATTGGCAAAGTTCCCATTTCTAGTTCTACTCCAGCCCCTGAGGCCCACATTGGTAGCACTAAAAGATTTTTTAAGTACTTATTTGGACTATTTCCAATTTTTATGATTACCTGGGAGTCCCTAGACCTCCGAGGCATATAGAATGAGAGTTAACTTTTCTTTTAAGCATCTATACTGAGCTATAAAGGAGTTTCCACCTATTTTTTTTTTGTAAAGTACTTGATTCCGTATAAGGTTTTTAATGGTTTTTCATTTATTTTCTCTGTTTCTTTTTCTCATTTTAAATCCTTACTAAAAATGACCCCCAAATATGTAAACTCTCTAACTTTTTCTAACTCTATGTTTACAATTCTCCATTTTTGTTTATTTTTCAGCTTACTTCCAAATAACACTATTTTAGTCTTTTCCTGATTTAATTTCATATGTAACATCTCTAATGATTTTATTATTGCTGCAGTAGCTCTTTTTAGACCAAGAGGGGTTTGAGAAATTACTACTGCATCGTCTGAGTATAACAATATCTGTACTCTAGTCACCTCTATTCTCGGTGCAAAAGTAGCCACCTCCTCTAAATCCCTCACAACTTTATCAATATATAAATTGAATAGAGATGGTGTCAGTGTGCACCCCTGTCTTACCCCACAGTTAACTTTTATTTCTTCACCCATATCACCTTCCTTGTTATATCTAACAAGTTTATTTTCTTGATGCAATATCTTAATAATACTCAATAATTCTAAGTCCATACCCAAGTCCTTTAACATTTCCCATAGGGTTACTCTATGGACTGAATCAAGCACAGATTTAATGTAAATAAAAGCAGCATATATATTTCCCTTCCTTGATCCAACATACTTGTCCAAGATGTATCTAAGAATAAACATCTGATCTACCGTCGACTTATTTTTACAAAACCCTGCTTGGAAACGGGAAAAAAACATCATTATCTTCCATCCAATGTTCTATCCTGTTCAAGATAAGTCTAGCAAATATTTTTTGACTAATACTCAGTAGTGTTATTGGCCTATAATTTTCTGGTGTTGTCATTTCCCCTTTCTTAAAAAGGAGTACTATTACTCCTACATTCTAATTCTCAGGTATTCTCTTATACTTTAATATATTCTTATATAATTTTAATAATATTTCAGCCCACCATCAAACATCTGTCTGATATAGCTCTTCCCCAAGGTTATCTATACCTGCAGCTTTATTCCTTTTCTGTTTTTGTATTGCCAGCACTATCTCCTCTTTTGTAAATTCCACCCAGTTTAGATTTTCAGCATTATCTACCTCTGAACCTATCTCGTTCGTACACATTTTCTTTAATACTGAACATATTCAGAAAAAAGTGTACCCATTTTCCTGGTGGAATAACTGCTGTTATATTATATCTTATGTCATCCATTCCAAAATCCACTAATCTCCAAAAGTCACTTCCATTGTTTTCTTGAATAGCTGCTTGCAATTTGTTCCACAGCTCATAATTATATTTATACTTTTAATTTTTAGTCAATACTTTATATTCAGATTTTAATAATTTCAAAGCTTTTCTGTCTTCTACACTATTAATTTTCATTATTCTATCAGTTTGATTTATTACATTCACCATCATACCATTTTGCACTGAGAAAAGATCTTCTTGTTTTACCCTTTTTTCATTGTTTCTCCAATTCTCACTATATTCTTTCTTCTAGTGCCAGATATTCCAGAAACAAATCTTTCTTCTGATTTTGTTCTAAATCTAAGTCTAAATTATCCTGTAGCATGTTCATACAGCATTTCTTTAATTCCTCTATTTCTGTTTAATTTAAATAACCTTTTTAATTGTTCCTTGTTCACTTTATTCAATTGTATTCTTTTACTTTTCTTTATTTCCATATTCTGGTCTACCCACTTTCTTCTGTTCTCAGCACCCTTAGCAATTTGACAGAGGAGAGACAGGAGGGCAGAAGTGGGGGGAGTAGCTCTCTATGTAAGGGATGGGATAAAAGCAACTGAACAAAAGAGTAAACAGGGAGGAGAGGAGGCACTGTGGGTCACCTTAGAGACTGGAAATGGCACCACAGTCCGCACAGGGGTTGTATATAGACCTCCATGTCAGCGGGAGGGAATGGACAAGGATATGATAGAAGGCATACTTAGGATGGCAGAGAGAGGGGAGATACTGTTGATGGGGGACCTTAACATGCCAGATGTTAACTGGAGCACCTTTGCGGCAGCCACATCCCAAAGCAGGGCCATTCTTGATGTCCTTCAGGTGGCATGCCTCAAACAGCTAGTTTTGGAACCCACTCATGAGGGAGCAATCTTAGACCTCATGTTCTCAAATAGGGACAGTGAGAGGATCTCAGATCTAGAAGTGGGTAGCCACTTGGGAACAAGTGACCACCACACACTGTGGTTCATGATAAACTCAGCTACAGAGTCAAC
Source organism: Neoceratodus forsteri (assembly GCA_016271365.2). Lineage (NCBI taxonomy): Eukaryota > Metazoa > Chordata > Ceratodontiformes > Ceratodontidae > Neoceratodus > Neoceratodus forsteri. Next base: position 107,886,841 of record JADMNL010000035.1, on the reverse strand, counting down.
CCATACAAAAGTGAGGGTTCTGGGCTTCAGGAGGGCTGACTTTGGCAAGATGGGAGAGTGCCTTAGAAAAGCACTAGCAAACAGGCTAGAAGGAGGGGTGCAGCAACAATGGGCAAATATCAAAACTGCCATGACAGAAGCAACAAGCCTTTGTGTGAAGCAAATAAACAAATCAAAATGAAAGACGAAGCCACTATGGTTCTCAAAAGACATGGCGGTGAAGGTTAGGGAGAAAAAGATAGCATTTAGGAAGTATAAGGAAACACAGAAGGAGCAGGACAGAGAACTGTACCAGTTAAGGCAGAAGGAAGCAGGGAGGGTAGTCAGAATAGCAAAGGCACAAACTGAGGAAAAGATAGCTAACTCAGCTAAGAAGGGGGACAAAACCTTTTATAGGTATATCAGGGAGCATAGAAAGACAAAGGGAGGGATAATGAGGCTGAATAGAATGGATGGTGGGTGGGCAGAGAGTGACAGTGATAAAGAAGGGATACTGAATTAATACTTCTGTTCAGTATTCAAAAAAGAGAAAGTGGGGGAGGTGCCTAATCCAATTAACAGAAGCACTCTGGAGAGGGGGGTTGATCCCAGTCCTTTCACAGAAGAAAGGGTTCTGAAAGAACTCCTAAAACTGAAGGTGGACAAAGCAATGGGGCCAGATGAAATTCACCCCAGATATCTAAAAGAATTAAGCAGAGAACTAGTGACACCACGGACTACGCTTTTTAACAAATCATGGGAGGATGGTGTGGTACCTGAGGACTGGAAGAAGGTGGATGTGATTCCCCTTCACAAAAGTGGGACCAAGACAGAGGCAGGAAACTACAGACCTGTCAGTTTGACCTCTGTGGTAGGGAAAGTTATGGAATCACTTCTGAAGGAAAGAATTGTTAAGTACCTAGAGGCCAGTGGGGCACAGGAGCCAAGGCAGCATGGGTTCACAGCGGGAAGGTCATGTCGACAAATCTAATTGATTTCTTTGACTGGGTGACCAAAGTAGTAGACCAGGAAGGGGCTGTGGACATGTCCTACCTAGACTTTAGCAAGGCATTTGACAGAGTTCCATACAAAAGATTAGTAGTCAAATTAACCAGCCTGGGAGTGGGTCCCAAGGTGGTAGCCTGGGTAAAACATTGGCTGAACAACAGGACACAGAAGGTAATTGTAAATGGAGTCCACTCTGAAGAAAGAGGGGTTACTAATGGGGTACCGCAGGGTTCAGTACTGGGTCCAGTCCTTTTTAATGTCTTTATAAGTGTCATTGCAGAGGGACTGGAAGGAAAAGTATGCCTCTTTGCAGATGACACAAAGATCTGCAACAGGGTTAATACACAAGGAGGTGTGGAAAGGATGAGAAGGGACTTGGCAAGGTTGGAGGAATGGTCAGAAGTATGGCAGCTTGGATTCAATGCAAAGAAGTGCAAAGTAATGCACCTGGGAAACAGAAACCCAGGGGAAGATTACACAATGGGGGGGAGGTAGTAACAACAACAAAAATGGAAAGAGACCTAGGGATAATCATACCAGATGACCTTAAGGTTGGCAAGCAATGCAAGAAGGCAGTAGGGAGGGCTGGGGGATACTGGGATGTATAGGGAGAGATATCACCAGCAGAAAACAGGAAGTTGTTATCCCCCTGTACAGACAGTTGGTGAGACCCCATCTGGAGTACTGCATCCAGTTCTGGAGATCCCATCTCCGCAAGGACATAGATAGGATGGAGGCAGTTCAGAGGAGGGCAACTAAAATGGTGCAGGGTCTGCAAGAGGAGCCCTACAAGGAGAGACTCAAGGAGCTTAATATGTATACCCTTGAGGAAAGGAGGGAGAGGGGGGACATGATAGAAACATTTAAGTACCTCAGTGGAATCAACAAAGTCCAAGAGGGTTGCATCTTTCAGAAAAAGAGATGTGCAAAAACAAGGGGACACAATTTGAAAATAGAGGGGGGATGGCTCAGGGGCAATGTGAGGAATTATTTTTTCACAGAGAGGGTGGTGGACACATGGAACAGCCTTCCTGAGGAGGTTGTGTGGTCTAAAACTGTGGGACAATTCAAGAATGCATGGGACAGACATAAGGCAATTTTTGTGGGTGGTAGGAAGAAATAGGCTGTTGGTTAAATAGGATCTGCAGCTTATCCTGTAGGTAGGGAAATGGGAAGACTAGGTGGGCCAAGCGGTCCTTATCTGCCGTCAAAGTCTATGTTTCTATGTTATAGTTGGACATTCCAGTTTACCAGAAGTGGTCTGTGATCCAGTTTTCAACAATTTGCAAACTACAAATCTTTTGGTAAGAATATGTCTACAATTATATAGTCCAACAAACTCACACCATTTTTATGCACATAAGTACATAAACCAGTTTTATCCCCACTGCTTCTTCCATTCACAATCCGCATATTTAATTTACATAATCCAGCTAAAAATCTATTACCAGACTTACTTTTCTTTTTATCACAAGATTTTCTAATAGGCATTCCAAAGATATCATCCAAACTCCAGTTATTACCATTTACCTCTTGCTCTTCACCTAGTCTTAAATTATAATCCCCCACAGCAATAATCGTAACCCCTGGGTATTGGGTCTGTAATTCTTCTAATATTTCTATATATCTACATATGCAGTGTAAGATGGGAGCAGCAGTGGTATCAGGTGGAAAATATACATTTACCAATAGTAATTTCTCCTTGTTTTCCCATTCCATTTCAATAACCAGGATGTTAAAATTCTTGTCATTCCAAATACATTTACATATTAAACCAGATATTATCCTAACAAAGGTACTAATTACCCCTGCTGAACACCCATAAAGACTTGTCTTTTTTAGCAGGGATATGCCACCCCTGATATACTTCCAAGTGGCATCCCTCTAATGTATTTACCCAGGTTTCTTGCAGCATAATTATATGTTTTTCATTTAGGAATCTCAGAATTCCATTATCTTTAAATTTTCCAACAGCACCTGCTATATTCCAACTTAAGATATATAATTGTTGTTCTCCTATGTTAATTTTCTTATGATCACACTGTCAATCTATTTCTATTGTTTCTTCTGTTCCATTTTCCACACTTTCTTCTCCTACTCCATACAGATTTTCACTCCTATAACTATCTAATATTCCTCTTTTCGGGTTTCATCCAAAATTACACTATTTATTTTAGGCCTTTTTTACAATCTACCTCTTACAGTATCACTCTCTTGTATTCCACATCTGCTGTTAATACATGTTCACTCACTACTGGTTTCATATAGTGTGGTATTCTCTGTTGAACCCTACCCTTTTGTTGTTTACTCTTTTCATTATTCTCCTTTCCTGACCTGTCAATCCTATCTCTAGTATCCCTTTCTTCAATATTTCTCTGTTCTGTAGATGTATCAGCATTTATTCCTATCTCCCAAAACTGTTCTTTCATTGTCAATAACTGTTTCCTGACATTACTACTTTTTACCACCAAGCAGATCCAACCTTTTTCTTTACCTCCATGATATCTATAGGTAGAATTGATATCATTCCATGTAAACCTCTTGCCTAAAACTCCTTTGCATACATTACATACAACCAGTTTTAGGGTTACATGGTTTTCATTTTTTGCTCTTCGTATACCTTTAAAGAAAACTGTAGGTAATCTTTCCCCTTTCTCAATCTGTTTTTCTCTTTCTTCTTTTTCTATATATAAATTATCTTCGGGATTTCCTACCATTTTCCCTTCATCACTAGGTTTTTGCTTTCCATTTTCTGCGTTCTCTCTTCTCTTTCTTATCTTACTCTGTTCCTTTTTCTCCTCCTTCCCTTTACACCTTTGTGTTTTTTCCTTAAATTTATTATTATTGCCTCCTTAATTCCCTGTAAATTATGTACTAATTGTTCTAGCTCCCCTTTTTCCTTTAAATCCAATTTCTATTGTTGTAGCTGCTATCTTTTCCTTTACATTACCTTCCTTTCTGTCTCTTTTTTCATAATTTCTATAATTTGCCTCTTCAACAAAGATATCCTTTTCACCCTCTGCAAAAATCCTACATAAAATTATTATAAGAGTAATTAATAATTCATTATTTAACAAAATCCCATTCTTTATTTCTTTTAGGATTTCCAAAAAGGGAGACTCTCTTTCCTCACTTTCATTCCTTCTATTACTGTCCTTACTCTTCCCCTCCCTTATACATAGATCTTCTAGATTTTCTTCAATTCTATTCTGAATTAAATTATGTATATCTGGAAGAGATCTAGACAGGGGATCTAATTTAAGCCTTTGTACATATGGGGTAAGGAAGGCATCAACATCACCAAGAAATGAGGCACTAGGACACTGATGTGTAGCATCTCTCATGTTGCTTTTAACATTTCTTTGCTCCAAATCTATATTCTGCATGTGATATTTTCTTTCTTCTCCTAGATACTGTATTCCTTAGACTGTTGCATATTTTATGCTTCTCCTCCTTTCTCCAATTCTGTTGTTCATCTAATTCGTTCTGCTCTAAATCTTCCTCTGGTAAAATCTGACCTTCATTTTCCATTTCAAATATCCTTATAGATCTCATTAGAAGATGCTTCTCTACACTTGACTGTCGAAGGTTTAATCTATTGGTTTTTATAGGAGAGGAGCTTATAGGTGGAAGGGTTGAACCTTGAATTCTTAGGGTCTCTTTTTTCCCCACAAGAGTTATTTGACTTCCTGGGACTAAAATATAACTAGTGATTTTCCTTTCTGTTTTCTTTACCATTCCTTCCAAACTTTTCTTTTGTTTCTTTTTTCTGTTTTTTATAACATGTAGGATTTGCACTTATTCTCCTTTTTGATAGCCTAGTCATCGTTTCTTATTTCTTATTCTTTTATTATATTCAACTCTAATTGAGATTAACATAAAAGGTACACTGATAGCACACAATATAGCCAATAAACCAAAAGATTTTTAGATTCTAAGTAGGTATTTCACTTATAATAACAACAAATTAAAAAAGGAGATCCCAGACACAAAAAAATCCTAAACACCCAACCAGTACTTGTCATTTAACATACCAAATGTGTCTATTAGAAATATCAAGAATATTAATTAGTTGTACAACAATTTTAGAAAATCTATAATGTTAGGGTTCTTCCTTTGCAGTAGTTCTCTCAAATAAAAAGTATTCTTCTTAATAAAATTCTTGATAGAATTCAAGTGCCCCCTAACCCTTTCAAGGTAGAATACGCAGTTTAAAAAAAATCAAAAGTTTTGAATTCTTGTTCATCCAACTCTCCCAGCTTAGCTCTGTAGTGCAATGATACTTTCCCAGCACGTGGATCCAACGCAATTCCAACACAGTTCCAACATAGTCCCAACACACAATTTCGTTTCCAATGAATTTGATTTCAGGCTCTGGGAATCCCTTCCATATTCTTGGACTTCGGTAGGTCCTTGCTTTTCCTCTGTTGCTAAAACTTGAACCACCAAAAATCCAAAGGAACACTGTATAAGAGGGAGAGGGGAAGCGAAAAGAAGAAAAAGCAGAGTAACAACTAATAAAATCCAAAGACCCATCACACACACAAAAAAAATGCAACAATGAAAAGTTTGACTTTCAGCTTTAATTTATATAGATTTGAATAAATAACTAAAAAAACTCTTTTAAAAAATAAAAACAAAGACAGAAAATGCACCTAACACACCTAACAATAGCAGAGCCAACCAAGACCAACCCAAAAAATCAAAATCACTTTTGTTAGTCAAATTACATCAGCTCTAGCTATACACTCTTGAAAAACTGTCTATTCTACTTTTAAAAAGCAATAAACATTAGTAGTGAAGTAAAAGTAAATATAACACTTACTTTTAATTCTCTGTTATTACTTCTACTGGCATTCATTCAGGAATACAACAACCAGCAGGCAGTGTTTCAGCATTTCAGTGTATTAACAACAGTGTATCAACAAAAAGACTGGGCTAGCACAACCCACAAAAAAAAAAAAAAAGGCAAGAGGCAAATGCTGAATCTCTCTCTCTGAGAAATTTCTCAAATAAAGGAGAGCTCAGCAGATAAAAGCAGTAAGCATTCATACAGATCAGCACACAGCAAGACAAGACACCGACAGAGGCACAGAGTGAAATGCAATAAAGTAAAAGGTTCAGGAAGGTATTTTTAAACCAAGTAGTCTCAGACACCTGAAACCAGTTGCAACCTCATTTACTGCTGTTCTCTACTAATGATTGTGGTCCACTCAGAACTTTCAGAAACACATCCTCTTTCAGTTTCTGCTCTTTTGGCTAGTTAGCCAATTAACTAATTGACTAAAGCTATTTTAAAACTTTATGCTTCAAATGCTGCTGCAATAAAAATCCATGCACTTTCAATTTTCTCCAAATCAAACCAATTCACGATCACACACCTTACTGGCAAGTAGCCCTCCCAACATTCACACCAATATCCACAATAAATGCTTACAATAAAGCAAACATTAAAGTGCTTAAAGTGCTGAAATAAAAACACAACAAAAACCACACAAACATACAAACTTTAATAAACTTAAATAAATGAATGTGTATTTATGCACCAAGTGCAACTCATACAAAACTCGTGCACAGCACTAAAATAATATGAACAAAGACATGAGAGAAAGAAAAGACACCAAATAGCTAAAAAAGCAAAAAAGCAAACTCATAATCTAAAGTCTACTGGTTTTATTGATTCAGTTAATTTTGGGAGTAAGGTATCTCCAGTGACCGACCCTCCGTAGGGTAGCTGCTTTTTGGAGCTCCTCCACTGCATGAACGCAACCAAAATTAGCAGTCAGATTGTGGAACTCAAGGCTTTACTCCCAATACCGCAGCACAAGCTGGGCTGGAAAGTACACAGATGGTCTCTCTTCTGTTTAGGCAACAATGGCATACTTGTAATAAAATAAATAAAAACATGTCTGTCCCTGCTGTTCCTTCTCCTCTTCAAAATGGATAGCGTACAGCTGCACAATCTCTCTCTCTCTCTCTCTCTCTCTCTGCACTCAGTGAATGGCATTTCACCCTATTGGTCTCCACATGCATGGTTTAAACCAATAAGGAGTCTACCACCCTCTTGAATGTGCACCTACTATACTCGTGTGTAAAACAGGTGATGTTGTAGCATGCAGTGATTGCTCTAACAAAGCCATGACATCATGTCAACTTTAGCAAGTCCATCTGCAGGCACGGTGGGGTGCATACTTCTTTCCCTGAGTTGACAATTCATAGTGGTTAGAAATTTTTAAAATGTTATACTTTTCTTTGGCCGGGTAAAAATTGCAATCTGCAGAAAAGATGCAAGTAAAGGAAATGGTCTATAAAGCAGATGCTGTCAGGCTGGATTCAGTTATGGTGGAATGTGTTTTTGATGATGTCTGAATACTTATGGTGCTTTTAAATGGCATAGTAAAATAAAGTTTTTGTACCTACTACAACTCTACAGGACACCTTTATTTAAAACGTATGATGCAAGCCATCGTGTGTTAAAGTATACAGGTGCATGGCACCATGGAGTAGCAGTATTGGTATCCCTGTACTGAACACCCGCTCCCAGTAGTATGCATTTAGCAAGACTGTGGAGCATTTGCACAGATATGGTTGTCTGCATGCTCCAGTCGCTGTTATTTCCCCTTCTTCTTTCTGGCTGGCAGTCCACAGCACTACAGTGACCCCTGCCACTTTGAGTCAGCAGTAATTTAAAACAAAAATAATAATAATATCCCTAAAAAGTTTTGAAAGGGGGCTTTAAAAAAAACACAAACAAAAACAAAAACAGTAAACATTTCTCCATGAGCCACAGTGGATTACTTTCAAACCCTACTGGTCTGTGGCTCCATGGAGATGTCTGTTTAGTTTACATAACTGCTGTGGTGAAAAAACAATCAGCCATAGCAAGTATATAAAATAAAGGATGGGTAGGTGGTCAAAACTCAGATTTTTTACCCCCCGCCAGTGTGAGATGCCTTACTAAACCCCTTGAACTTCACTCTTGGGGTTGTGTGGCATCCCACACCCGGGGGCCGGGGTGTAAAATCATCATTATAACCATCTACCCATCCATTATTCTCTATATAATAACTGGGGAGCATGTTCTCCTGTATGAAAACTAGGTTATAGTTTCATCATTATAACTAGCTGGTCATAATGATGAACACACATCCGATTTCCCTAGTTCAGTGCATGCATCAACTGCGATCCTCCTCTGTGCCATTCCCCACCATCCCTGCTCCCCAGTGCTGCGAACTTCCCTGACAGAAGAAGTCGGCATTAAGTTCTTTCTTATATATATATATATATATATATATAGATATATATAGATATATACTGTATATATATGTATCACTGGGCATAGCAATCTACATTTTTCTGAGTGAAAAAAAAACACTACTTCAGTTTAGAAGCTGAGTCACTACAGACTGTGCTGAAACCCCAAAGGTCCGTGGCTCAACTTCATAGACAAATCCATTTAATTTGTATAATTGCTGAGCAAAAAAGTTATCCCCAGCAACTATACAAAATAAAGGATGGGCAAGTATCTAAAACTCAGATTTTACTCACCCCCTTTTGTGGGATACCTTAATAAATCCTATTAGCTTTGTTCTCGGTGTTTATGTGGCAAAAATCCTTGTTATAACCACCTACCCATCCATTATTCTCTGTTTGTTACATAACCAGTTTATGGGGTCATACTCCATTTCTGAATTGTCTGTCATTACATAAATGTTGGAAAAAAGAAAACAATAACTACCTCCGTCTTTCTTTTTCCTCCCCCTTTACTCCCACTCTTCTCACCACCATCATAAAAAAGTAAAAAAAAAAAGGAATTCAATATTTTGGATTCCAAAACCAAAATAGATTATTTTGAAGCTTGTTGAAGTTCTAAATTGTGGCAATAAAAACTATTACTTAGCCTGCTCATCCCTCTGAGCATACTTTAATCATCTTATTATAAGGAGAGAGGCTCCCCTACCTCAGTCCAGCATAACAGCACTATCTTACCAGTACACTAAAACCCATGATTAATTCTTAACATATTAGCCTTTATGTGTGTTCACTCCCCCCCCTTTCTGATTCTTTATAACTCTTGTAACCATATCATCATCACGGTTGCAGTACAACTAGTCTCAATCCCCTTCTGATCAACCATAAACCACAGTCTTTTTTTCAAGTCTTCTTCAGCATCTTTCACATTGTGGTAAGTTAGGGTTTGCCCATTCAGAATAAATTTCAGTCTGGCAAGAAATATAATAGATGAGTTCTGTTTGTGGTCCCACAATAACATTCTCAGAGTGATATGCTGCTATCACTCCCTTACCAGTGCAATGGGGATAATCACTATATATATCGAGATGCTCGCCCCTCACACGGTCACTTTTATCTTGAATGCCTCAGCCATTATTTTTGCTTCATCTTGATTCCATATAAATGTCACTATATTCATTCTTGGAGATAGCCTGGCCTCCAGTATCTGACACTGTGCCTGGCGGGCTCTATCTAGTTCCATAAACCAGTCCAATTTGTCTTTTCTAGAGCCACAAATTGAGTAAAAGCAGCTTACAGTGTTTTCTCAGTAGATGTATCTCAATCCCAGTCATCTGTGACCCCACCACTCATGTGTTCTTTCTGCCAGCTCTGCACTCTGTAACCTGCATCTTGCAGTTTCAACAGAAAAAGGAAAAACAAAAAAGCCAAGGAATTTCACAGGCTGATCAGTCCAGAGGAAGCAAAGCAAGAATGAACAGGAAGGGAAGAAAGATATTGTGCAGTGCAGTGAAAAGTAGAAGGCAAATGTGGTTCCTCTTTATGGCCTCCATTTTCAAAAGGCAATCACTGCACAAACTGGGTTTGTGCCACACTAACCTGGAATAGCGTTGTTGTCAGGGGCATGCCAATATTCAAAGAACACTTCAGCACGGTGCACCCCCAACAGCCCCAAAGCACACAATATTCTGCTGTACCTCTGCAAATAAAGGATCACTCATGCATATGAAGTGTAGCACAATACAGAACATTTTTAGAAGCACTAAATGACCTCTAGCAGCTGTGCAGTTTAACTCTTCCGAAATCCAGCCCTTAACAGTGTGCAGGGGGGTGGGTGCTCCACATGCTCTCCATGCACTGTGAAGGGCTGCATACCCTGGTGGCACCTTGGTCCCTCATTAGCTCCAATCACTGTCCCTGTTTCACAACAGTTATTCCTTGTGGTCCAGCAGTCCCACCCTAGCTCCAGTCCCCTTCAGTAAAATAAATACAAGCATCTTTGGTGGGCCAGCGGTCCCTCCGTTGCTCTGATCCCTGTCATTGTTTCACAATTCCACAAAGAAGATGTCCCTGTCTCACAAATTAGGGTGATCCATCCGCCCAGTCTCTCTGAACCATCCCCTTTGGTTGATGCTCAAACCCTCACATATGCCCTACCATTGTTGCAACTACTACAGTGGTGTGACCACCAAAAGGAGACACATACCACCACACATGTATTTAAAACAAGGCTCCACTACTGGATATACAGATCCCCCCTAAGCCTAACCACCAAACTGCTACTTGGTATCTCGACACAATTCCTTAACCCCACATGGAGCACCCCAAAAGAGTGGCAACAGAATAAGAGAAGGAGGACCAAAGACAGCCCCCTCTCCCTATCATTGGCAGCCCTCACGAAACTCCTGCTCTTTCTATTGCTCTGTATTGGTAATGTGGAAATCAACCCTGGACCCCCTGAATGTATCACCTCTCCATCAGACCTAACCTTAATTAAAGGTCTCAGTTTTCTGCATATTAATGCATGCAGTCTGTTGAAAAAACTTACACTGATACAAGTCTGGGTTGCCCATACCTTGCCAGACTTTCTCATGGTATCTGAGACATGGCTCAAACCCACCACAGCTGACAGGGATGTTAACCTACCCAACTATCAGCTATTCAGAGCTGATCGCCAAACAAGGGGAGGTGGAGTAGCCATATATGCAAAATCCGGTATAGCTGTATCCTGTATTGCTGCAACCTCTATGCCCAAGGAATTTGAATGCCTATCCCTAAAAGTCTCTCTCCCCAATACAGCTTTTCAGCTAGTTGGATGCTACAGACCCCCTCTGCTGAACAAGCTCTTATCCCACCTGGGGAACCTGCTCAAGCCTAGCACGGAAGAAGTCATTATTCTAGGTGACCTGAATTTCAACTGGCTTACCCAGGCAGCTGCACCTCTGGTATCATTCTGTGATACTTATGGGTTCACACAACTAATTAATGAGCCAACAAGAATCAATGCAAGGAATAGTAATAACAGCACACTACTTGATATCATGCTAGTGAATAAACCACATCTATTCACACACGCCGGAGTGCTTCTCTGCGATATAAATGATCACTGTCCCATCGCAGGGGTAAGATCCACCAGCATAACAACAATCCCTGCAAAATTCCTCATGAGGAGATCCAAGAAAAACATCAATATTGAAGGTTATTTGCATGATCTAGCTCACTCTCCACACTGGCAAGAGTTTTATCTTGCCATTCTGTTGAAAAAGCTCAGCAGGTGCTAAATAGCATTATAATAAATGCCCTTAACATCCATGCCCCAATCTCTAGTATCCGAATAAAAAACAAATCCTGTCATTGGTTTTCAGCTGACCTCAAAGCTGCACTGCTGTAGAGAGACAAACTCTGAAAAATGGCAAGAAAAGCCAAGAATGCAAATGACTGGATGATCATTAGGAAAGCCAGGAATAGATGCACCAAGAAAGTTAGGGATGCAAAGGCTGCCTTCTACTTGGCCGAGCTCGACTCCTCCTATCATAATCCTGCTAGATTTTGGGGTACCATCAAGGGCATAGTGAGGCAGGACGCTAACACCTCCCTTCCAACTCAATTACACAACAGTTATGGCCCTATCACTGGCAAAATGGAAATTCTGGAAGCCTTCAATAACCACTTCACAACGGCTGGCCTTGCCTTTGACACCTCTCCAGCTAACCTGCCGAAGGAACAATTAAGTTCCCATTACACTAGTGATCAGAGAGTTGACTCTTCCTTCAGCTTCAAATCTATACTGTTGAAGCAAGTAGAGGATCTATTATGGCAACTGGATACCAAAAAAAGCGCAGGGGCAGACTCTCTGGACCCTACTTTCTAAAGATTGCTTGCCATGTACTTGCAGTCCCCTAACACACCTCTTTAACTCTCTAAACTCTGGCTGTATCCCACACTGTGGAAGACAGACCAAGTGGTTCCCTTCTAAAATCAGGGGACCCTATGGAACTTAATAATTACAGGCCCATTTCCATTCTACCAGTGCTATCCAAGATGCTGGAGAAATTAGTGAGTAACCAGTTAAGGGAGTATCTTGACAATGCTAACCTCTTAAATCCAGCTCAATCTGGATTCAGGGCCAAGCATAGCACTATCACTGCACTAGCCAAGGTCACAAATGACTGGTAAACCGAATTAGATAAAAAGAATAATGTTTGTGCAGTATTCCTGGACCTGAGCAAAGCATTCGATACTGTGGACCACGAGCTTCTACTATCATCCCTGTACTCCCTTGGCATAGATCCACCCTCCCTTAAGTGGTTCAGATGTTATCTCACCGGTAGGTCACAGCAGAAAAAAGCTGAAGGTGACCTATCCCCATTAAAACCACTGTTAAGAGGAGTCCCCCAAGGTTCTATCCTGGGTCCTATCCTTTTTTGCCATTTATATAAATAATATTGATTCAACCCTCACCAATTCCTCTGTACACCTCTTTGCTGATGACACTGTTTTGTATGTCAGCAACCCTTCGCCTGCAGCTGCTCATGAAATCCTTCAAACAGAATTCTCCTTGTTACAATATCAGCTACTTGAGAAAAAGCTTCTGTTAAATGCAAAGAAAACTGAAGCAATGATGTTCACAAATCAAAGCTCCACCAGCACCTCCTCCTCAACCATTCTCCCCCAGCTATGCACTATACTTGGAGAAAACCTGGAGTATGTAGAAAACTTCAAATACCTAGGTGTGCGGATTGACAACAGACTCGACTTCACTCATCATTTAGAAGAACTGTTAAAAAAGAGCTTCGCCAAAGGCTTGGCCTTCTCTATAGATTAAAACCCTTCCTAAACAGAGACTCAAAGATAAGGTTAGTCCAGACCATTTTTCTATCAGTTGTTGACTATGCAGATTTCCTTTATAGTCACTGCCCCATCTCCTACATTATATCACAGAGCAATAAGATTCATTACAGATCTGCCATCTAATACCCATCACTGCTCTCTTTTTGCTGCAGTTGGGTGGGTTTCCCTTCACCTCAGAAGGAACAGAAATGCAGCACTATGGATTTACAGAGTGTTATCAAAAAAACTTAAAAACTATATTCTGGACTGCTTCACCCAGACCATTCCTAGCTCCTATGTCCTAAGAAGCAACAACATCATCCTGCTCAAATTGCCCAAATTCAACACCAGGATAGGGAGGGCAGCAATCAGCTATTCTTTAGCTATAGCATGGAACACACTACAAAATCCTAAAACTGTCCAATATTATTCCATTTGCATCCTTTAAACAGCATTGTACAGTCTTCTTCACAGAGAAATGCAGTTGCTGCCAATAGAGCTAGCTTTGTCATCTTACAATCTCCCTCCCAAAAATTAAGCATATATGGCATAATCCTTCCAGACAGACACCCCATCTTATGACACCCAGTAATACCTTCACCATCCTAGTATTACATTATATTGTGTGTTTGCCATGGCCCCCCCACTGGGATATGTATATACTGTATATACCGTAAATATTAGCTTAACTTTCCTGTAACCATTTTTTATCATGCGAATTTACTGTATATCACTGTGTTTGTAAACGTTTTTTTTTCCCTGTATGTATAACTGTTTTATATAAGTGTATGATGTATCTGTTGTGTATCAACTGTTGAACCTTGACCTTATCAGGTCCATCTTGTAAATGAGCCTTGCTCAATGATGTTCGCCTGAATAAATAAAGATTTGTTGATGATGATGATGATGATGATGATGATGAATTGTTATCCCTAATGGTCGAGTGGGCCGTCACTAGCTCTGATTCCTGTCCTTGTTTTACAACAGTTATCCATGGTGTTCCAGTGGCCATTCCGTAGGCCCAATCCCCATCCCAGTAACAATAAAGTGGAATCCTAGTGGTCCAGTAATCCCTTCCCAGACCAGATCCACTGGTATAATAAAACTAACTGAAATCCTGGTGGTCTAGTGGTCCCTCCCCCTCCCCAATCCCTGATTACCATCCTGATGAAAAACACATTTCCCTTGTAGTGTAGTGGCCCCACCACCCCGCCCTACTAGATAGTGACCCCACACCCCGCTCCCTTCCCAACCTGACCTGAAACAGGTACCAGCACAGCCCTCTTGTCAACACCACAGCTGGCAGCAGACTGAACTGTCAGTGAGAGTGTATAGTATACTACCTAGTGTTTGCTATACATTATCAGTGAAAGTTCAGTCGGCAACTAGCCATGGTGGTGAGAGGAGGGCTCTGTCAGCTGCCAGCTCTGGTTGAGTTGAGGGAGCAGGATGGTGGGTAACTACCTGTCATGGTGGGGGGCCACTAGACTACAAGGAAAATGTATTTATTTCATTGGTATGGCAATCGGAGAACAGAGGATGGGGAGAGACCTCTAGACCACTAGGACTTCAGTTATCTTTATTATATCAGGGAACTGGGGCTGGAGCAGGACCATGGGACCACCAGGATTCCACTTTATTGTTAATGGGAAGGGGAATGAGGCTATTGGGACAGGGATCAAGGCAAGGGAGGGACTGCTAGACCACCAGGGATTTCTTTTGTGTTACATGGATGGGTATCAGGGCTTGGGTGGGGGGGAACGGATCCTGCACATTTGGCCACCACTCTGTCATGCAGATGAGCCCTTAATGGGTGTGCAAATGGCTTGCTAGCACTGTGCATGCTCAATGGGCTCATTTGCAAGTATGGGCTGAATATCACCCATATGAGTCATGGTGCTAGTCAGTGTGTGCCAGTACCCTGCTAGCATGGCACAAAGCATGGCAATCACAGGCTGTGAGCTGTGCTACCATGGCCCAATATTCAAACTGATAGCACAGTCAGTTTGGATCATGCTATCCAGTTGAATACGGTGGGAGAGCTGGATGGCCCTATTTTTTCACGTGGCACCCCTTTGCACATGCACATCCATCCTGCTATAAATATGGGGCTCTGTATCTATAATGTACCTTTTTCATTATCTACTTGTTATCTGATGCCCTGTGGGTAATAAAAAATGAGTAGGGTCCTACCCTACCACACTTGTGTTGCATACTAATATATGATGTGTGGAATTTATCAGGACATCTGAACTATTCAAAATATTTGTTTTCTGAAAGTATTGCCACCCCTTGCTTGTGATTAGCAAGCATGAGGGTGAGTGATAACAGATGTTTAGGACTACGATATCTGCTTATGGAAGTGAGTAATGTGGATTCATTTTGAAAATAGAGTTAAGTTAGTGTACTCTACAAATGAAGGAGTTCTTACAAACCATCAGAAGAGCAAAATGCGGTGTGGTATGTGATACCAATGATTATAACCAATGATATTCTACATACTTTAAAGGGGCACATATGGGCTAAAATACCTAGCTGGATGTGTAAGGAGGTATTAGTATTGGTGAGAGATAAAAAGGCCACATTCAAGAGATACACAAGGTCACAGAAGGTTGATGATAGGGAGGAGTATGTGAAAAAGTCCAAAGGAGTCACCAGGGTAGTTAGAAATGCTAAAACTTGCAGAGAGTTGAGGCTGATGAGTGGCATGAAGGATGGTGAAAAAGACCCTTAGATGTATACAAGAAAATAGGTGCTGTAAGGACCAGATTGTGAGGATCAAGTGGGAGGCAAAATGGGAGGGAACAGGCAGAGAACCAAAATGAGTACTTCTCTTTTTACCAAAGAGAAAGAGGGAACTCTTAGGGGGTGGGGTGGGTTGGGAAAGAGGACAATGAGATAATGGATAGGGGCATAATTGAGAGAAGGGTTTTGGAAGGTTTAGAAGCTCTGAAGGTGGACATAGCACCAGGACCAGATGGCATTCATCTTTTTGTTCTAAAGGAACTGATGGAGGTCTTGAGGGGTTCACTAGTGCACTTATTTAATACTTCCCTGGATTCTGAGTGTATACCACTTGACTGGAGATTAGCCCACATTGTGTCAAGCTACAAAAAGGGCCCCAGGGATGAACTGGAGAATTACAGACCTGTAAGTCTAACATCTATTGTAGGTAAACTGATGGAGGTAATACTTAAGGAGAGGCTGGTTTCTTTCCTTGAGGTTAATGGTCTTTAGGATGCTAATCAGCATGGATTTGCTTCTGGAAAATCTTGTCAGACCAACTTAGTTGAGTACTATGACTGGGTTACAAGGGAACTGGACAGGGGCCATGCGGTGGGTGTCATTTATCTGAACTTTAGCTAGGCCTTTGGTTCAGCACCACATAGGAAGTTAGGTAGTAAACTAAGATACCTGCGGATGGGGACTAAATTGGTGAAATGGGTTGAGAACTGGTTACAGGATAGACAGCAGATTGTAATGGTGGGGGTGAATTATCATCTCAGCGATCAGTGATTAGTCGGGTGCCACAGAATTAAGTGTTGGGGCCAGTGTTTTTCTGAATATTTATTGCAGTCATCTCTCATGGACTTAGGAATAAGATGAGTCTGTTTGCAGAAGATATAAAATTGGGTGAGGTGGTGGATGATATAGACAGCTGGTGTGGAATGCAGGATGATCTAGATAAATTGGTGGAGTGGTCGGAAGTGTGGCAATTGAGTTTTAATGTGAAGAAATGCAAAGTATTGCACTTCACTGCAAGGAATCCTAGACGGAGATATCAGCTGGGGGGGAAGATGTAGATAGATACTATTGAGGAGGATAAGGACCTTGAGGTAGTGATTACAGTGAACATGAACAATTCTGAGTGATGTAGGACAGCAGCAGTGAAAGCCAAGATGTTGGGCTGTATTTCAAGGGGCATCTCCTCTAGGAGCAAAGAAATTATCCTGCCACTGTATAAGACACTGATTTTAGGCCACACCTTGAGTACTGTGTACAATTCTGGCACCCATACCAGATAAGGGATGTGAGATTGCTAGAAGGGGTTCAACGCAGGGCAATGCAAATGATCTAGGAATTCTGTGATAGGTCATATGAGGATAGGTTAAGGGAACTGAATTTATATTTCCTGGAAGAGAGAAGAGATTGGGGAGATATGATTGAGGCTTTTAAGTACATAAATGGGATAAACAAGACTGGTAATGAGGGGTTCTTCAAGTTCAGGAACAGGAGGGAAATGAGAGGCTGTAGTCTTAAATTGGAGGGGGGCAAAATTAAGAGGGAAATGAGGAGACACAACTTTATGGAAAGGGTGGTAGAGAAATGGAATGCTTTTCCAGAGGAGGTAGTATTGTGCAAGATGGTTGGTAGCTTTCAAAGGGGATGGGATAGGGTGAGGGGGGTAGTAACTGGGAAGTGGGAGGGGGTGAGGCAGCTGCCAATTAAAAATGCTAGCTGCACACTTGAGTAGACTTGATAGACTGAGTGGCCTAATTCGGCTGGCATTGCCGTATGTTTGGGGAGCTCAGTGTTGTGCCTTTCAAGACTTCAAACTGTAAGGGGAGAGTTTTCTCAGACCAAGAAACACCTCCCAGGATTTTTTTTTTTTTATTTATTTAGTTGTTTAACCAGGTATAGCACACTAAGCTGAAAGCTTTTTTACAGGAGTGACCTGGGAGCACAAGGAGGTTAAGTGACTTGCTCAGGGTCACACAATATGCAAGTGGAAGCTGTGGGATTCAAACTCAGGTCTGGTCCACTGGATGTCACCAGATTTGCAGCTCAGAGCCTTAGACCACTGCGCTATACTGCCTCCATTCACCTGTCCTTAGGATGCAAAATGCATTATTCCACAAATAAATCTTCTTTTAATAATTTTCAGGCAACTGGTATATCGGGAAGTTTATTGAGCCCTATATACTTGCTGTACATCTTCAGTTACAATATGCTTTTACTTAGAAAATCTAGCTTAAAATATGTCATGCACCAAGGACAAAACCACCTTTAAGAAACTTCTTATAAAGAGACATTCAAAGTTTCCAGATATGCATTGGTTACATTTGCTTACTTTGGTAAAGCAGCATAAGATGAGCTATCTACCCATCGCCAGTCATTTTCCAGCATTTGATAGCGCAGTCCAATCCAGGAAATGAGTCGGCTTGATAGATTAATCAGAAAGTCCTGTGTGAAATAGAATGGAATGTCTTATATCTTACATTAACTACAAAATACAAACAGGTAGTAACTTAATGTACTGCTGTAGACTTAGCTGAATTAGCAGCAATTCTCATCCATACTGAGGATGAATTGATTATCTATAGGCTAGCCATGTTTTTCGAGACAGTAACAAAAATCAGATATTCCATGATGGATAAACTTGTCCCTAGAACATCCATTACTGATGTTATAAATGATCAGTAGAAATGCTGGCTAATTTGAAACACCTGTGGTATGTTGCCACTGTGACTATTTGACCTTAGACAAAAATAAGCAGCCCCCAACATCCCCCCCCCCACACACACACATCAAAGTGGCAGAGGAGATGCTGATCTTTGTGCAATAAGAAGCTAGTGTACAGTTTTTTGGGGTTTTTTTGTTACTCCTTAAGGTTGCTTTTATAGGATATATTGAAATGAGTAATTTATTTGTGTTTTTTTAAGCTTTTATTTCTTTTATATGCTTTTATACTTGTATTTCTTTTTTCTTTTCAGATTGTGAGTTGTAATGACTTTTTGACAGACGAACAATAAACTTTTCATACATACAACTTAATGTACCACATAGACAAGGTCATGTGTAGGATTACCAATGAGTGCAGATTCACCAGACGCTTTCAAATGTACAGACTTGTTTTATTTACATTGGCTGGCAAATACAATCAGTAGCAAAACAGACATATTTGTTTTCCATAAAACTGATAAAATGTATAATTTAAGCACTTTTGTTTTTCATGTTTCATACCTCTTTACAATATTTGCTTTTTTATGTTTTATTTATTCAAATTATGTTGGCTGTAAGGGCATACAGACCTTAGCATCAACTAGTTTTCAGCTGCAATTTGGTAGATAAAGCATTGGACACATAATGCAGTTATCAATGAGTACAACATTTACATCAGTTACAACGGTAATTAATGACTGAGCAAAATACTGTAAGTATTCTGTTAAGAGATTCTGATTAACAAATAAACAATTCTGTTACTAAGGTTACAGCCGAAACAGGGTAGGAAGCATCACCAAATGGACCAAGGGTAGTGATAAAAGCAAAGGAAAAGGGCATACCAGTAAAAAAGAGGGCTGAAAGAGTAGTGGGGATGCCAGTAAAAAATAGTCGAAAGAGTAGGGGGAAGAAAGAGGCAAAATCAAGGGAAACCGGTATGAAGTTGAGAAAGGGAGAGACAGGTACAGCAGCATCACTGTGAAGTTTGTTGACAGAGTACAGATTTCAGGGTGAAAGGGAAGGATGAAGAGCAAAGAGAATACAGAAGAACAGAATTTGTCAGCAGATAAGGATCACTTGGTCAACCCAGCCCGACAAGATGGTCTCTGCCTAGTCTTTCTCTGCAGACTCTAACTGGTCTCCAACTACCTTCACTCCTCTTTTCATATTTACTTATATTTCCCCTATGCCTATGCCACACATGTTTGAAATACCCTACTGCTTTTGCCTCCACAACTTCAGCTCACAACCTGTTCCAGGCATCTACAACTCTTTCAGTGAAGTAGTACTTCCTCACATCTCTCTTAACCCCCCTCCCACTTCACTCCATTTCTTCAGATCCTGGTGCACTTATTTAAAAGAGACTCCCCTCCTGCATCTATTTACCTCCATTAGGTATGTGTAGGTCTCTATCATATCCCCTCTTGCTCTCCTCTTTCCTTCAGGATGTGCATGTTGAGATCTCTCAGTCTCTCCTTGTACGGTTTTTGGTGCAACCCCTACACCATTTAAATTGATCATCTCTAGCTTGCCTCTATTTCCTTTATTAGGTGCAGCCTCCAGAACTGGACACAGTACTCTAGGTGGTGCCTCATCATCATTCGATATAGTGGCAACACCACCTCCCTCCTCCTGCTGGACATACCTCTCCCTATGCATCACAGCATTCCGCTGATCCTACCCACTGCTTTGAAACACTGCCTTGACACTTTGATGTCATTAGCCCAGGGTCCTTTTCCTGCTTAATGGCTGTCAGTACCTCCCCCATCTTATACTCAGCTCCAGGGTTCCTATAACCAAGGTGCATGATTTTGCAATTCTTGGCATTGAACCCCAACTGCCATACTCTTGACCACTCCTCAAGTTTCCCAAGATCACTATGCATGTTCTCCACCCTCACCTGGGTATCCACCCTATTATAGATTTTGGTGGCATCAGAAAAAGAACATACAGTACCTTCCCAGTTCTTCTTCAATGTAACTTAAGAGGGGGAGGCTACTGTACATCAGAAATGGAGAGCATGTAAAGGTAGTGACCTTTCAAATTAAGGGTTTGAGTGGGGTAGAGAGAAGTAGCAGCAGTCAGTGTTTCTAAAACAGTAGCACGAGGGAGGGGTCATGTAAGGAGATAGCTAAGGTAGCAGGGGAGAGAACAAAACCTTAATTTGGAATGGATGTATATAAAGTGATGGATGCAGGGTGACACTCAACAGCAAAGTAGCAGAATGAGTGCAAGAGGCACCCAGACCAGGGTGGATCTGAAGGCAACAGCATAATCCATATTTCCATTGCTTGTTTAGAGTTTATTGTTCTACAACACAAGTCATTACATATACGATATACAAATATAATACAGTACACAAATATTCATACAATATCAAAAACTGGAATTATGTACATAATATAGCTGAGCATCAGCAGCTGTTCGGAAGTCCACATAAATAAATACAATCATTTTGCTTAAGTATTGTAAAGAGATGTGTGGACTGTAATACTTTCCTGTATTCTATATCATAATATAGACAGTGGTGCATTGGCAACCATGTGCAACCAGCCTATTGTGCCACAGAGAGGTTCTGATTCCCTCAGACCTCAAGTGCCAAGCTTAAGAGGTCAGAAGTAATCAGAACCAGAAGTGACACAATAGGCAGGTTTGGCATATGGTTGCCCATGCGTTATGTTTTACACCATATAGTCCCCATCACCAATGAGGTTTTAAGTCTTAAATTTTTAAAAAACAAAAAAAAATGTTTGTTGCTCCATCATGTTCCGGGAGTTAGGACTGCTTGCTAGATGGCATGTGTGGTTGCTAGGGAGCAGACATCCCAGTGTTTGTTGTGCAGCTTTCTATTGGCTGTCAATCAGGTGAGGGAGGGATTTTCAACAAAAAAACTATGGCTATGACTCTCGTTTAGTGAGAGGATGTAGACACTAAGGGACAGTTTTACTGTGTAAGTTATTTTAAATATCTGGGTGATCCTGCTTTTTATTTGTATGTAGTGATGTTCATCTGGTTGATCCTGCATTTGTTTTGCACTTATCTGGTTGATCCTGTTTGCATTATGGGTTTGGGTGATCATGCCACTGCCACCATTGGTTGATCCCTCTGTTAGTGTTGCCAGGTGGGCTCATGGCCAGTTTGGTTTAGTGATAGGACCTCTAGAAGTTTTCAAAATGTTGTACCACAGTATAGTACAATCATGTTCCATAACCTTTGAAATGTGGTACAACAACATTTTGAAAGCAATCAATTTCTATACAGAGCCAGGGCTGACGATATACTGTATCTCCATAATAAAATATAAGGAGGATCTTTTTGACAACATACTCATGATTATCAGGACAAACAATAGGGACTTTATTCTGTGATGCTGCACCAAACTTTGAGATGAGATTCTTGCAGTATGAATGTCATCTATGTGGCAGGAAAACTCAAGGTAACAATCAGGCTGTAAACACAGAAATAGAAAGATGCAAACTTTGTCAAGGTGAGATCCATCAGGGATAATGAAAACTGAGGTAGACAGGATATTGCCCAATCAATGCCTGGTACCAAAGGTCATGGAGACCATAGCTGGCACTGAATGCGAGTTGATTTTCACTGATCTACATTTAGATGTTGCCTGCATCTCATGAGAGCAGTTTTGCTAAATAGGGATTCAGTGTCCACAGGCAAACCCCACAACATTATCCATGAATATGAATACTTTCTGTGTGACACAAGCTCTTGGTAAGTTGTTCAGGAAAATTTAGTAATAGATAAGGTAGAGGACAGGACTTTCAGGCAGAATTGGGTTGGCAGGATCTCCAAAAGAACCACCATGAAGGAGCTGAAATGCTTGACCATAAAATCAGAAAGACCAACCACACCAAGCTATTCCAGGAAGTGAGGATGGGTAACAATGTCCACAGCCTTTACTAGATTGAGAACGATAGGAGTGGGGACCTTGCTCATAGCCATCCCCTTTGGGATTCTGTCAGTGAGCCTGAGTAGGGATACAGTCAAGGAATGGGTCTCCTTTACATCAGACTGGAAGAGATTCAGGAAGGGTTAGACAATACAGAAGGGAAAGAGTTTGAAGAGCTACAACTGTTCTGGAATCTTAGCCAATGTGGAGCCACAGGAGATGAGGCTGTAGTTACCAGAAACAGATGGCTCAACACCTTTGTGATGGTACAAACTTCTTTTAGTTCTTTTCCACACACCAAAATCATTGCCAGTGGGAAGCAAAGGATAGCCAGAGCTGTGATGAGGATGATATAGCAGGACTAGAGAAGTAGAGGAGATTTGGATCAAGCCTGTTTGAGTTATTGTACATGATGGGGCTGAGGGCCCACAGATCAGATAGGAATGAAGCAGAAGAAATAAGAAAGAGTGAGAAATAGAGAGGAAGTTGTGAGTTTAAAGGTGTCTATGATAAGGGGGTGAGCAGCTGAAGAACACAGAGGTGGAAAAAGTTATTAAAAGAAATACAAAAATAGGAAACAATCTCTAATGGGCCAAGAATAACAGAACTATTCAGGTTAAGGACTTGGTTCATTTATTGGTAGGGGGATTAAGTAGGCAGCAGAGGACTGTTTAAGAATTTTGATGAGTTTTATGGTTAATAATTTAACTTATTAATTGTTAACCAGTAATAGCATACATAGCTGAAGCTCATTTCCATGCATGACACAGGGGTGAAGTCACAACGCAGATGAGACAGAAATTAAATTATGACAATGGAAAATGTAAGCAATGTCTAACAACATTAATCAGGATCACAACACTCTACCCTGATTAAAACTTCAAAATCTGGTGTAGCTACAGAGGTGCAGACTACAAAATAAACCAAACTTTGGCAGCTAAAAGCAACACATTCAGACTTGACCAGCCTAATGGAATTGATTTTCTGTAAGCTGTTTGAAGCTGCTTGTACCTTGTAATGCCCGCTGGTGGAGTGGGGGCAGGACAGACCTTATGAATACACCAAAAAGAACCTCTCACTTTGTTAATCAGTCCTACAGACCAAGGGCAAGCTAAATTTTTTTCGGAAGAAAAAAAACAGAAAAAGAACCTGCGATGTACCACAATTACAGGTCTACTCAAACCAGATTAGAGCCACAGCCTATTGACTCTAAAAATAATATCTACATTTTTGTTTTAGTAATGGTGAGCAAATACAAATGGGCAGGTTATTGGGTAGCTGTTAAGAAGTTTCAAGACAAAAGCAGCATAGACATTGCCATGCACTGTAACCTTTAAATTTATTTTGTTTACATACGCAGCATTGTATTAGTTACAAATAATGCTTTTCAAATGCTCACTAAAGTGCTTAAATAAAGTTCTCAAACATCGCTATCCATAAATATACAGTTAATTTTACAAATTGCAGTCACAAACAACCTACCCAGTCCACTGTGCCGGCCACCACTAACCCCAGCCTGCTCTAGTTTAAGACAGTCATAAAGGTTTTTGTAATTCTTTAATATTTTAGAAAATTCAGGTAACACTTCCCCTATGTGTAAGAGCAAACTGACAAGGGTTTCAATATGTACTGTATGAAGAGAAAAGAGCTACCATTCATTCAAACAGGATGATGGAATGTATAGGTACAGCCTTTTCAAGCAGATAAACATACTTTGGTCAGAGCCGATAGGGCTGCAGCCAAGAAATGTGGTGTAAAAATATTGAAAATTCTTTTTTCAATATTTTTACACCAAATTTTGAAAATAGCCTTATTATGACCCTACTTCATGCAGAAGGGCAGAGAACATTTTTAACTTCTGGCCTAAATTAATTTTGTGCAGGGACTGCAAAATCAACTTTCAGGACACGAAAACACATTTTGGGCAGGAGTTGAAAAATTATAGCTGTCACATTCATGAGGTGCTGCAAAGAAATGGCTATGTTGAAAACCCAGGGTAAAAATATGAATATTACCAAAGTTATGAAACTGCATTTGTAAAATTCAACATAGCCTCATAACATTGTTATGTTTTTTTTTTAATATTTTTACACCAAATTTAAATCATAGCCTTTTTATGACCTCACCTCATAAATAAGGTCAGAGAAAATGTTCAGTTCCTGTCTGAAAGGTGATTTTGTGTAGGGACTGTGAAATCACCTTTCAGGATGTAAAAAAAACAAACAAACAAACAAAAACAACATTTTTGCCAGGATTTGAAAAATGACAGCTGTCACATTAATGAGGTTCTGTAGAGATATGGTTATATTGTAAATCTGAGGTAAAAATATTGTAAATCACCAAAGTTGCAAGTCTGCATTAGCCAAATTCAATGTAGGCTCATAACTTGGTTGTTTTTAATATTTTTGCCCCAGATCTTTAGCATATCCTTCTTATGCCCCCCCCTCATGAACAAGGGGAGAAAAACATTCTCAACTCCTGCCTGAAAGGTGATTTTGCACAGGGGCCATGAAATCACAATTCGATATGTAAAAAAAAAAAAAAACATTTTGGCCAGGATTTAAAAAATGACAGCTGCCACACTCATGAGGTGCTGTAAAGATATGGTTATTTACTTAGTTTATTTAGTTGAAATAGACAAAAGAAGGCTTGCAGCCCATTATGATTGATCTTCCTGATCAGGAAGGTGCATAGGCCCACTGCC
Organism: Neoceratodus forsteri; assembly: GCA_016271365.2. NCBI lineage: Eukaryota > Metazoa > Chordata > Ceratodontiformes > Ceratodontidae > Neoceratodus > Neoceratodus forsteri. The sequence goes on along the minus strand of JADMNL010000035.1, from coordinate 107,861,720 downwards.
CCCCCAAGATGCTGCGCACCAGGTCATATAACTCCCTGGACCTAGTGTCACTCCTGTTGGACCTGGGATGTATAAACTGGTCCTTTATCCCAGAGGCATCATCCATTGATACAGCGCTTGATGCGATCAAAACCAGATTCCTTAAAGTCTGGGACAATCACGCCCCCCTGCACACAAAATGAGTCAGAGGGGCCCACCTTCCTTGGATCACTGCTGATATAATCAGGAAATGCCACTCCAGGGACCACACCTGGAAAGCACACAAGAAACTGGGCACCCAGGCTTCCCCTCCTTACCTACAGAGCCCTTCGCAACTCATGCACAAATGTCATCTGCCAGGCTAAAAAGAATTATTTTCTATCAGCTTTTAGAACAAACATTAACCACCCAATGGACTTCTGAAAATCGCTCAAATCCCTGCTCCCCCCCCCGCACTCAACTCCCCCGACACTATCAGCTCAGGGCACCCTCATCTCTGACTCCAGCAGTGTAGCTGAAGTCTTCAATACCCATTTCTCCAGCTGTGCCGACAAGCTCCTATCTTCCCTCCCGTACATGCACCCCCCGGTCCACCCACATCAAACCGGCCCTCCCCAAATGGCCTCTCTAGTCCTGCAGTTCTCTTTCTGCCCTGTATCCCAAGCCAAAGTCTTCAGTTCCCTACATGCCCTGAACCCCAACAAAGGCAAATGTCCTATGTCCCTGGATGCTAAGATGCTTTTCCTGTCCTCCCCAGCCATTGCCTCCCCTCTTGCCTCCCTTTTCAACCTCTCTTTCTCTCTGGGCAAGTTACCCACAGACTGGAAAAAGGCCACCGTTATACCCCTGCCTAAAGGGGGTGACCCCTCCTCCCCAGGCAACTACCGACCCATCTCCCTACTCCCTATCCTGGCTAAATTACAGGAATGACTTGTCCTCACCCAACTCACTCCCCATCTGGACGCATCCTCTTTCTTCACTCCCTTCCAATTGGACTTCTGCAAATCTCACTCTACCATCACCTCCCTTCTGCGAGTCACTGGCGACATTCTCACTGGGATGGATAATGGACACATCACCTCTGCCATCTTTATTGACCTAGCCAAGGCCTTCGATACCGTCTCCCACTCCTTGCTCCTCTCCAAACTTACTGAAGCAGGGCTCTCCAAAGCAGCCACTGAGTGGTTCCATGACTACCTAGTGGGCAGACAACAAAGAGTCAAAATTGCCTCACACACCTCAAACCCCCTGCCCGCTACTGCCGGTGTCCCCCAAGGTTCAGTCCTGGGACCACTGCTTTTCTCTATTTTTCTAAACGACCTCCCATCAGCATGCTGCCATCCATTACATCCAGATGTATGTGGATGACACAGTCCTGTATGCCTCTGGCCCCACAACAAGCAGTGTGGTAACTCTCCTACAGGAGGATTTCTATGCCATCCAGGAATGGTTCAAGTCAAACCAGTTATTTCTAAACTCCAAAAAAACTATGACACTAACTTTCAGCTCCCAACAAAGACTCTCCCGCCAAGCTCCCTGCCCCCCTTTCAAAACCTTGGACGGGACTTTTCTGGAGTAATGCACCAGCTTCAGATATCTAGGTGTCTGGCTAGACCAGCACCTGGATTTTACCACTCACATCAACTCTTTACGTAAGAGGCTGCTCCCCAAACTTGGCGCACTATACAGAAACAAAAGCTGCCTCCCCTCACCTATGAGGTGTGCCATTGTCCAAAAAATGATGCTGCCTGTACTTGACTATGGTGACATAGTGTACACTATTGCCCCCGTGTCCGCCTTGGCCAACCTCGACACCCTGTTCCACTCATTCTGTCACTTAGAAACATAGAAACATAGAAACATAGACTTTGATGGCAGATAAGGACCGCTAGGCCCATCTAGTCTGCCCATTTCCCTACCTACAGGATAGGCCGCAGATCCTAGTTAACCAACAGCCTATATCTTCCTGCCCCCTACAAGAATTGCCTTATGTCTGTCCCATGCATTCTTGAATTCTCCCACAGTTTTAGACCCACAACTTCCTCAGGAAGGCTGTTCCATGCATCCACTACCCTCTCTGTGAAATAATACTTCCTCCATTGCCCTGAACCTCCCTCCTTCTATCTTTAAATTGTGTCCCTTGTTCTTGCAAGTCTCTTTTCTGAAAGATGCTACCCTCTTGGACTTTGTTGATTCCTTGAGTGCCTTGAAAGTTTCTATCATGTCCCCCTCTCCTTCTTTCCTCAAGGGTATACATATTAAGCTCCTTTAGTCTCTCCTCATATGGCTTCTCTTGCAGACCCTGCACCATTTAGTTGCCTCCTCTGGACTGCCTCTATCCTGTCTATGTCCTTGCGGAGATGGGGTCTCCAGAACTGGACACAGTATTCCAGATGGGGTCTCACCAACTGCCTGTACAGAGGATAACAACTTCCTGTTTTCTGCTGCTGATGCCTCTCCCTATACATCCCAGTATACCCCAGCCCTCCCTACTGCCTTCTCACATTGCTTGCTAACCTTAAGGTCATCTGATATGATTACCCCAGGTCCCTTTCCTGTTTTGTTGTTGTTACTACCTCCCAGCCATTGTGTATTCTTCCCTGGGTTCTTGTTTCCAGGTGTATTATTTTGCACTTTCTTGCATTGAATCCTAGCTGCCATACGTCTGACCATTCCTCCAACCTTGCCAAGTCCCTTTCATCCTTTCCATGCCTCCTTGTGTATCAACCCTGTTGCAGATCTTTGTGTCATCTGCAAAAAGCATACTTTCCTTCCAGTCCTCTGCAATGTCACTGATGAAGACATTAAAAGGACTGGACCCAATACTGAACCCTCGGTACCCCACTGGTAACCGCCCTTTCTTCAGCGTGGACTCCATTTACAATTACCTTCTGTGTCCTGTTGTCCAGCCAATGTTTTACCCAGGCTACCACCCTGGGACCCACTCCCAGGCTGGTTAATTTGACTAATAATCTTTTGTGTGGGACTGTGTCAAATGCCTGCTAAAGTCTAGGTAGGCCATGTCCACAGCCCTCCTGGTCTACTACTTTGGTCACCCAGTCAAAGAAATCTATGGAGTGCGTCTGACATGACCTTCCGCTGTAAACCCATGCTGCCTTGGATCCTGTGCTCCACTGACCTCTAGGTACTCAATTATTCTTTCCTTCAGAAGTGACTCCATCACTTTCCCTACACAGAGGTCAGACTGACAGGTCTGTAGTTTCCTGCCTCTGTCTTGGTCCCACTTTTGTGAAGGGGAATCACATCGCCTTCCTCCAGTCCTCGGTACCACACCATCCTCCCATGATTTATTAAAAGAGTAGCCAGTGGTTTCACTAGTTCCTTCCTTAATTCTTTTAGAATTCTGGGTGAATTCCATCAGGACCCATTGCTTTGTCCACCTTCAGTTTTAGGAGTTCTTGCAGAACCCTTTCTTCTGTGAAAAGGACTGGGATCGACCCCCTATCAAGAGTGCTTCTGTTAATTGGATTAGGCACTTCCCCTCCTCTTTTGTGAATACTGAGCAGAAATATTCATTTAGTATTCCTGCTTTTCACTGTCCCCTCTGCCCACCCACCATTCATTCTATTCAGCCTCACTATCCTCCCTTTGTATTTCTCGCTCGCTGATGTACCTATAAAGGTTTTATCCCCTTCTTAACTGAGGTTGGCTATCTTTCCTCAGTTTGGGCCTTTGCTATTCTGACTTCCTCCTGCTTCTTTCTGCCTTAACTGGTACAGCTCTCTGTCCTGCTTCTTCTGTGTTTCCTTATACTTCCGGAATGCTATCTTTTCTTCCTGACTTTCACAGCCACCTCTCTTGAGAACCATAGTGGCTTTTTCTTTCATTTTGATTTGTTTATTTGCTTCACACAAAGGCTTGTTGCCTCTGTGATGGCAGTTTGATAATTCCCATTGTTGCTCCACACCTCCTTCTAGCCTGTTTGCTAGTGCTTTTCTGAGGCACTCTCCCATCTTGCCAAAGTCAGCCCTCCTAAAGTCCAGTACCCTCACTTTTGTATGGCTTGACTCTGTAGCTGAGTTTAACGTGAACCACCTGTTTGATGGTCACTTGTCCCCAGATGGCAACCCACTTCTAGATCTGAGATCCTTTCACCCCCCATTTGAGAGCTGAGGTCTAAGATTGCTCCCTCATGAGTGGGTTCGAAACTAGCTGTCTAATGCCTGCCACCTGTAGGGCATCAAGAATGGCCCTGCTCTTGGATGTGGCTGCAGCAAATGTGCTAGTTAACATCTGGCATATTCAGGTCTCCATCAACAGTATCTCCTTTCTCTGCCATTCTAAGAATGCCTTCCATCATATCCTTGTCCATTCCTTCCCCTGACATGGGGGTCTGTACACAACCCTGTGCAGATTGTGGTGCCTTTCCAGTCTCCAAGGTGACCCACAGTGCCTCCTCTCCTCCCTGTTTACTCTTTTGTTCAGTTGCTTTTATCCCTTCCTTTACATAGAGAGCTACTCCTCCCCCTCTTCTCCCCTGCCTGTCTCTCCTGTAAGTTATGTACCCTGGTATGTTAACATCCCAGTCATGGTTCTCTGTGTACCATGTTTCTGTGACTGCTACAATATCCAGGCATCCCTCTTCCATTAAGGCCACCAGCTCAGGGAGCTTGAATCCTCGACTGCCCACAATCCACCCACCACTGCACCTTATATAGTTCCCTAACCCTGCCATCCCTCCATTATCATAGACTATTCCACTGTGCTTGGTTAGTGGCCAAATTTTGGTCTCTCTCTCTCTACCCCCTTACTTGGCCTCTACCCTCTCCCAACATCCTCCACCTGCTTACTCTTTCAGAAGCACTGACCCCAGGCTACTCCACATCCCATTTATGTGCACAACCAAAGGTCAGGCTGCTTTTAACTACCGAATCCCACAGATTTGGAATTCCCTACCAGCCCCCATAAGACACACACCAAATCCCAATCATCGCAACCTACTACTCAGTACACATTTCTCCTCCAGCTGCTCCTATTTTAACTAACAATTTACTACTATGTTGCTGAAGCCTAGTCGCATTTCTAATTGTATCATGCATTCAATCATCCTACTGTATGTATCTACCTGCCTGTCTGTAACTTTCTGCCAAAAGTATGCTAGGCAGTAAGCCATTTCATTCCATTATTGAATGTCTGTGTTTTAAATACCATGCTATGTATTGGGTCTCGGCCCCCAGGTCGCATCTGGAATCGAGCATCATTGCTCAGTATGCCTTCCTGGTAAAACTCGTAAATAAATAAATAAATAAATGATTGCTCCCCACACTTTGTGGGCAATTTTACCATCAATTTGGTTCTGATTGAAGTAATTTATCTAATTCCCTTTTGAAAGCATTGAAGCTATTTACATTAACCAGTTCTTGTGGAAATCTGTTCCATTCCTTAACTGTTTTTGCTGTGAAAAACAATGGGACTACCATCTGTTTATTGTGAGATCTTAAATTAGTACTTCTATTAGAATATTTCAATTCCACTGGATCATTAGTGCTGGAGTTTGATGTAGTTTACATAGTAATAATAAGTTGCCCGTCTGTTTTTTGGTTTGTATAGAGGACAATACAGTTTCACTTAGTCTTTCAGGGTAGTCTTTGGTTGATAACCTGGGGGGCCATTTCTGGCACGTGCCTCTAAACCTTTTCCAGTAAATTAACGTTTCCTTTTAAATAGGAACTCCAAAAGGGTGATTAATAGTCCAGATAGTGCCTTGTATAGGACCTACTACACATAAAGGTATCAGGAATTGTTCACCTTTAGGCACAAAAGTATGCCTAACCCGTTTGACCAAACCATTCACTAGCCTGGAAATGTTAGTGCAATGATCAAGCGCTGTGAGTTTATTTACGGTTATAACAAGAACATGCTCATTTGTAGAGGCTTGGATTTGTGAATTATTCAAATAATCTTTATTTTTAGGGGTTTTATTCCCAAAGTGAATAACAACACATTTCTTTAAGTTAAATGACATACCATTTCCAATCGCCCACCTTTCAATGTTGTACAGAGCATTTCTAAGGGAAGAGAATTTGGTTTCAGTACTGTATCTACTTCTCCTCCAAATGTTATGTCACTGGCAGATTTCATAAGATAATTGTCCTGGCTTGCTCTCATGTCACTAATATAGATTCCAAACAAGGTGAGGCCCAGGACAGAGCCTTGTGGCACCCCACTACTGACACTTCCAATGTATCGGGCACCATTCATTCTAACTGCCTGGGTTCTATTGGATAACCTGTTTTCAACTCATCTAATCAAGATAACTGAATAACCCATATTGAATAACTTATCTATTAAGTTGTGATGGGGAACAGAGTCAAATGCTCTACTGTAGTCTAAACGTATGATGTCTGAAAGAATACCACTGTCCAGACTATGACTAACATGGTCATAAAATGATACTAGACAAGTAGTACACAAATATCCCTTTTAAATCCATGTTGAGCTGCATCACATAGTCCCAGGGCATGTGTTTCTAACTAAAATATGTTTTAATGATTCTTTCCATATGATTACAGACTGAGGAAGCAAGGTTCATTGACCTATAGGTAGGTAATTTTTTTTTGTTTGACATTAGTCATTACAAAATTTATATAATTACATTTCATACAAATGGACAATTTTTACAGTTTACATACAACATACAGTGTCAAAATACTATCTGATATAAATACATTTTAACTCAGCTCATTTGTCAGTATTCATTTTAAGTCATACACTCAAGAAATATTATTAAAGATTCAATGATTTCAGATATCTATACAACCTATCTAATACAGTCAAGTCTTTATTGTTAAATAACTAACAAGTTGGTCTGATAAAGACCAAAGGTAGCTAATACTGGAGGCAGCAATTTCCTTCTTTTAATTTCAAATTAATTATAATAATAATAACTTTATTTAATTAAGCGCCTTTCACAATATCAAGATGCGTCACAAATTCTAAAGTTCAATAAAACATAATTTAAATCACAGCAAGTCAGAGAATGCTTTGCTCCATAGAAATGTCTTCAATGCCTGCTTAAAGCCCCCCACTGTCCTGCACTCCTGAAGCTGCTGGGGCATAGAATTCCAGAGGGTTGGGGCAGCAAACATAAAAGCACGTGTCCTGGATGACTTCAAACTAACCCTTGGAATCTCCAGAAACCCCTCGTCAGCCAAGCGGAGCTGTCACACAGGGGTGTAAGGAGTCAGAAGCTCTTTCAAGTAGACAGGACCCAGTCCATGTAGGGCTTTGTAGGTTAACAAACCTACTTTAAAGGTGATACGCTACTGAACCGGCAGCCAGTGCAGATCGTGCAGAACTGGGGTAATGTGAGATCTCCTAGATACCCCAATCAATAAATGTGCGGCAGCGTTCTGCACTAACTGAAAGTGGTGGATATCAACCTCAGGAAGCCCTAAGTAAGGGGAGTTGCAATAGTCAAGGCCGAGGTCACAAAAGCGTGGACCAAAATGGGCAGATCACTGCACGGAACAAGGTGCTTGATCGTGGCAATGTTCCTATGATGGTAAAAAGCTAACTTAATGACTGCTGACACCTGATGATAAAGGGTCAGCCCATTGTCAAGTATCACTCCCAGGTCATGCACCCATTCAGAGGTAAGGATCTGAGTGCCCCCCAAGAATAAACCAGAGAGTAAATCAGTCCTCAACCCCTCTGTCCTGCATCCCGGGTCCACTTCCAAAACCTCAGTTTTACCTGCATTCAACTTTAACCCACTGGACTTCATTCAATCATGGATTTCAGTGAAGCAGCTGTTAAATACTGAGACAGCACTAACCTGGTTTGGGGCAAAAGACAGGTAGAGCTGAGTATCATCAGCATAGTAGTGAAATCTCAGCCCATACCATCTTACAATGTCTCTGAGGGGCAGCATATACACTGCAAACAACATGAGGGACAGCACCAAGCCCTGGGGGACCCCACAAGACAAGGAGAAAGACTCACAAGAAAAAATTCCCGAGACAACTCTCTGAGTTCTACCAGTGAGGAAAGATGAAAACCATCTGAGCACTGTACCAGTCAGTCCACAGATGGACCTCAGGCACCTGAGCAGTACCCCATGGTCTACAGTGTCAAAGGCTGAAGAGAGATCAAGGAGTACCAAGATGGAGCGGTTTCTCTGATCTCTTGCCATCAGGAGATCATTGAGTACCCAAACCAGAGCAGTCTCAGTACTGTGCCTCTTACGAAAACCAGATTGGAGAGGTTTGTATAAATTATGGATGGTCAAATGGTTCTCCAGTTGAGTTGTCATAACTTTCTCGATAACCTTTCCCACAAAAGGAAGATTTGAGATAGGTCTGTAGTTCTCTAGAGTATCTGGGTCCAAAGAAGCTTTCTTCAGAAGGGGTGTCACCACCGCCTCCTTCAGGGAGCTTGGAAACTCACCTGATTCCAAGGAGCACCGGATAATCTGAGTCAAGACCAGGCCAATGATATCACTACAACCCAAAATCAGGGAAGTAGGGCCTGGATCTAAACTACAGCATACAGGGTACATCCCCTGGACAATCCTCATACTGTAATATCAATGAACTCCGGATGGTCAAAGGTAGTCTAGGAAACAAGAGGTGTAGTAACCGGGCACCGACCAACTGCATCCCCCATAGCACGGGTCTGATGGATCTCCAACCTGATGTCAACCACCTTATTCACAAAGAATAGAGTGATCTCATCACACTCCATTTGTGAAAAAACTCGACAGAGCTGCAGACAGGCTGGGTAGCACAGCCTGTCAACAGTTCGGAAGAGTTGGGCCAGTCGATTCTAAGTGACAGTGATTTCCCTGGATAGGAATTCTGCCTTGTTACAGGAGATCACTGATTGGTAGAGCTGATAATGCTCCAACAAAATAAGATGGTCGACATCCAAGGTGGATTTCTGCCAGCTCCGTTCTAACCTACGTCCCAACCTCAGCAACTCCCTCAAAGACCCATCAAACCAAGGGGCCCGAGGGCAAAGGTGAAGGGGCAAACATGGACTGGAGCAATCAGGTCAAGAGCCAAGGAAATGGCCTTATTATAGGCCAGAACCAACAGCTCTGGACCTGAGTAGGCATCATCGAACTCCGAGAGGTCAATCACCACCACCAGGTCTTCAGGGACAACGTCCCACAAAGTGCAGAAACTGACCATCTCCACAGGAGCAGATCTACACGGGGGGGGTAAAGAAACTGAACTTCACAGTGTAATGATCGGACCAACTGACAGGTTCCACCCCCAGATTGGAGGCTTCAGTCCCCAGGAGGAAGACCAAATCCAGAGAGTGATCACCATTATGGGTAGCTGAGGAAACAACCTGTGTGAAGCCCAGTGATATCATCAACTGGAGGAAGTGTTGTCCAAAAAGCAAGGATTCGTTGTCGACCCAGGGATTGAAGTCACCCAGAACCATCAATCTGGACAAATTGAGGATGATGTGATAGTATATGTTTGGGATCATCTGTTACTCCCATAAGACAATTACAGTTGGAGTCACATATCCCTAATCTTTTTTGGTCGAATAATGATATATTTTGCTTTATAAAGCTCCCATCTGTATCATGTTAGCACTCTTGTTTGCTCAGGATTTCTAATAATGGTTAAATAGGGCTCCAGCTTATGATCTGTTTTTATTATTTTATACCCAAGGCCCCTGGAATTCTGCGGATCTGCAGTTGTGGAATTTGCCGCAGAATTTGATCATGCCGCAGAATATATATAGTGCCACAGAATTCATTGTTTTTGGTGAATTTTCATATAAATATACTGTTTTTTCCATAGTGTCATGCTTTCTTTCCCACCTCGTTTATCCTCAAGCCCCTCCTCTATGCTCAGCATATGATGTCATCTATGACATCACTTCATATTTAGCCAATGACAGGACTGCATTCTGCCAGAGAAATGAATAAATCATGCCGCAGAAATCAGAAAATGCTGCCGCAGAAGTCAAGGAGCCCTGCCGCAGAAATCAGAAAATTCTGCAGCAGAACACCAGGGGCCCTGTTTATACCATTTAAAATGACACAGATCACTTATTCTTTCTAGATCTTGTTGAACGATACCATCTCTTAATCTAATCTTTATAATCTGTTTAATTTGAAAAAAGGGAAGTCTATGTATTTCATATAATAGATTTCCAAGCCTCAGAGGAAGAATATCATCATGTATGGTTTTAATTATGTTCGGTGTGACACCCATACCATGACACTTTGTTTGTTTTTCAAGACATCTCCAAGGGAGTTGATTTTTGTGTACAAAAAACAACCGAAGCGTAAATGCAATTATTTTCTCTGAAGCCTAAGTACTTAATGAAAACTGTGTCAACTCTCTTCTTTAGATTTCTGCTGGTACTGATTGCTGAACTTTCAGGAGATACCTATATATTTTATTTATTTCAATTTCTAAGGATTTTATGTTGGATGGGGTCCAAATTTCTGTGGCGTATAAAATTCCAGCTTTTATCTTAGCATTAATTACGTAATTACACCTAGTATAGAAGATTGTCCCAATGTCCCATGTCATTTTTTAAATACCATGAAAGATGGTTTAAATTTTTGTAGCACAACCTTATTGTATAAGGTCCATTATAAATTGTTTGCAAATCTTAGCCCCAGATGATCATAGAATGCTGTAGTATTTACCTTAATTCTATCAATATATAAGGTATATTGTTTATTAGGCCCATTCTCAAAAACTACCACATTCATTTTTCCCATATTTATGACCAATTTATCTTTCCTGCATAGGTCCATGAAATGAGTAACCTTTCTTTGAAGGTCTAACAAAGAGGTCGACATCAGAACTACATAATCTGCATAAGGTAATAAAGTCACTGAATTCTGATCTAGTCTGAGTGAGTGGAATTCAGGATTGTCCAAACACTCAAGAATTGAATTTATATAGATATTAAACACAAATGGAGCTATCAGACAGCCCTGACTGATTCTTAAGTTTGTGTTAATTTAGGATGTTAAGTTCCCCTCTTGATCATACTTGACTTTTAGCCATGTACTGTCATGAAGTCTTATTAATATATTTTTGCTGTTAAAAGTTTTTATTAATTTTAGAGGAGACACACATAGATGCATACAGTGGTACATACAGGATCTGGAACCATACCACAACATTTGGTAAGGCCCTAATTCAGAGTACAGCAAAAAAACAGTAAATCGTGTTATAGTAAGACTTGGTGGGTAAAGGCCTTTCTAAAGCAGAGTATCAAGTCGTTAACAGGTCAGAGCAAAAAAAGAGAAATATATAGCCCAACTGGGTCTGTATAGCTAATCTAGGAGAGAAAACTTAATGCACCTTCAAACAACATGATGTCTTGCTGTATTCTGACTATTGCAGTTAGCCCCAGCCTTTAAACTGCCCCGGAGAACAAAGGGTTAACTTTCAATGCAGAGCATAGAATGCTGAGCTCGAGCTCAGTTGAGGTCTCTGTCTGGAGCCCTTTGAAATCCAACTGTCAGATTCTTTACTCCACCTCACTGAACAGCCGCTCTGGATATTTCTCCTTCGGCTCAGTTCGAAAGTCGGTTAAAGTCTCGGTTAAGTTGTCATTTTTTTACAAAATTTATTTCAGCATAGTCGGTTCAGTCTCTGTCTGTGGTACCATGAATACTAGATAGGTTTTGTTCTGCTTTTCTGCATGGAAATTGTAAAGTGTTAGATCGGTTCAGCTGAACCGATCATTTGTATTGAATCCTTGTGTTTTACTTTAGAGTGTGGTTACCGGTCCTTATCAGTTCTAAAAAAAAACATGTTTTGAATGGTTTTTCCAACACCCATGATGATGGTGAAAGTCTAGATGTGCCTGTGGAACCGGATATCTCCCCAGACAGACCTTCTGGTGTATCCCCTCCTAGGCTTTCTGAGTCCCCTTCTCATTTTCCGTTTTACAGAAAAGTGGCTGAAATCCTCCAGCTTCCTATGGAGGAGGTAATGGAGGATCAGGAGGAGTCTGATTATGTGGAAATGATGGACATCCCAGAGTCCAGGAGACTGTCTATTCCCCTTCACAAATCCTTTGGGAAACAGACACAAAAAATTCTGAAGTCTCCCAGTTCTGTACCCCCTGTTGACAGAAGGATGGACAAAAGGTTCATACTATCAGGCTCAGATACAGAGTTTTTATACCAGCAATGCAGCCATGTTGGAGTAGTGCAGGCTGCTGCCTGTGACAAGGCAAAAACATTCCCTTGGCTTCACACACCCCCAGACAAAGACTCCAGGAATATTGATGCCATGGCAAAAAAAACAGGACATGGCATCTTCCTTGGGACTCAGGCAGGTGAATTATATAGCCTATACAGCCAGGTACCAGAAGCCCAGGTGGGACACTGTACTGGCACTGGCTAAACAGGCCTCCCCAGCTAGCCAAGGAGCTGGAAGAGGTGGCTGCAGATGGGACTGAGGCATCAAAAGTACAGTTTCATGCTGCTGTGGACTCCAATGATGTGTCATCAAGAGTCATGGCTACATCTGTAGCTCTTCGGAGAATGGTTTGGCTCAGATGTGCTAGTCTCTCACAGTACACCCAGGCTAAGGCCATGGATTTTCCTGTAGTGGGTAATTCTCTGTTTGGGGAGCAGACAGAGAATCACATGAAGAAAATGGACAAGTACAGGACCACTTATAGGAGTTTTCAGGCCAAGGAAAGAAAGGCAATTCCTCAAAGGCAGCAGTCTAGGGGCAGGGGCAGGCCTTTTCATAGGCCTTTTTACCAAGCACAGGCCTCTTCACCCTTTTCACAGAGGGGGTTCTTCAGAGGGAGAGGCAGAAGGGGGATGAGCAGGGCTGCATCCACTCTTCAGCCTAAGGCCCCTGCCAAGCAGACACCCTGATGGGTCTGCCCAGGTCAACTCTCCTATTCCAGTAGGGGGCAGGCTGGCTTACTTTGTCCAGGACTGCATGTCTATTACCTCAGACAAGTGGATCCTGGAAGTAGTAAGCCAAGGAATGGTTCTCAACTTCAAAAGATTTCCAAAGATGAGAGCCAAATCTTTTCCACCTGCAGGTCTCTCAGAAACCCTTGCCCTAGAGTTAGATGTTTCATCACTTCTGGCCTTAGAAGCCATAGAGAGAGTTCCTACCCTACACAGGGGCAAAGGTCTGTACTCCAGGTACTTCCTTACCCCAAAAAAGACAGGGGAGTGGCAACCCATCCTAGACCTAAGATACCTGAACAAACATCTTTTAAAACCAAGGTTCAAGATGGTAACTCTGGGAATAATTCTTCCCTCTCCAAGGCCAGAGAATTGGCTAGCCTCCCTGGACCTAAAGCATGCCTATTTTCACATTTCCATCAGGTGCTCCCACAGAAAGTACCTCAGGTTCAAGTTGCCCTCAGGCCACTATCAGTTCAAAGCAATGCCCTTTGGTCTAACATCAGCCCCAAGGGTTTTCACAAAGTTCCTGGTAGTAGTCGTTGCCTTTCTAAGAAGGCAAAAGATTTCCATTTTTCCACATCTGGACGACTGGCTCATAGTGGGCCAGTCTCCAGACCAAGTCAAGTCAGACCTGCAAGTGACTCAGCAAGTGCTCACTTCTGTAGGATTTCTTCTCAGCCTTCCTAAGTCAGTTCTCGAGCCAGTGCAGCTCTTTATCTTTATAGGGGCAGAGCTGGATACTGTCAAAACAAGAGTCTTTCTTCCCCTAGAAAGGGCAAGAGTTATTATAGAATTGGATTCTTCCTTCAGCCTTCAGGTGTCTCGACCAGCAAGGCATTTCTTCCAGCTCTTGGGCCACATGGCAGCTTCCACAGCAGTGGTCCAAGGGGCATGAGTCCAGATGAGGTACATTCAGTTCCATCTGAGGGCCTTTTGGTCCCAAAGGAAGGATTCCCTTACCAAACTGATCCCAGTGACTCGGACCCTGATCCATGCTCTTAAATGGTGGCAGGATCAGGACAATTTAAGGTAGGGGGTCCCATTTGCCACTCAGTCTCATTCAGTGGTCCTTACCATGGATGCTTCCCTCCAGGGCTGGGGAGCCCATCTGTGAACCCTCACTCCCCAGGAACTGTGGTCCCCTCAGGAATTCCTTCTCCATATCAATCTCCTAGAACTCAGGGCAGTTTTTCCTGGCCCTGCAAGCTTTCTCTCAGTCAGTGCAGAAGGTGGTTCAAATCAGGACAAACAACACCACCACCATGTGGTACATCAACAAGCAGGGAGGCACTCAGTCTACGGCCTTGTGCACAGAAGCCATGAAGTTGTGGTCCCTGGCTTATTCCCTGCAAAACTCTCTGATAGCAGTCCACCTTCCAGGGAAGGACAATGTGCTAGCAGATGCACTGAGCAGGATCTCACAGGGTCATCACAAATGGTCCCTGGACCCTCTGGTCTTGAAGGTGATTTTTTCAAGGTGGATCACTCCAGAGATAGATCTCTTCGCAGCCCCAGACAATCACCAGCTTCCCCTCTTTTGTTGCAGGCCCCCAGTCTTGGGCTCAGTCCCTCTGGATGCTCTGATTCTGAACTGGGAAGTGAAATTTCTGTATGCTTTCCCTCCCTTTCCTCTACTGTTCAAAGTTTTAGTCAAGATAAGGTCACAACCTTGCAAAGTGATTCTGATTGCTCCAGATTGGGCCAGACAGCCTTGGTACCCCCTGTTGCTGTCCCTAGCAGTCCATCTTCCCCTGTCTCTTCCCAGGAATTACAACCTGGTAACCTCTGCTTGGGGGAGAATTCGGTACCCCAGTCTTCAGTCTCTCAATCTCAAGGCATGGCTCTTGAAGCGTTAGAGTATGCAGATTTGCAACTGTCTCAGGGGGTTCTGGATATCCTCAAAGCCTCTCGAAAGCCCACCACTAGAAAGACCTATAACTCCAAATGGAAGAGATTCAGCATTTGGTGTTCCAAGCAACATATTTCCCCAGACACTGCTGAATTGCCTACAGTTCTGGATTATATGGTCCATCTTAATGGCCTAGGCCTCAGACCAGCTACTCTCAAGGTACACTTGTCACCTGTCTCTGCTTTTCTGTCAGTGGGGAAGTCTTCCTCGCTATCATCTCATCCTGTGTTCTGTAAATTTTTCAATGGATTGCTTCATACCAATCCTCTATTTAGAGACCCTGCCCCTGCCTGGGATTTAAATGTTTGCATTGCTCAGTTGATGCAACCTCCCTTTGAGCCTATGTCCTCAATAGAGCTTAAGTACTTGACTTGGAAAACTGTGTTTTTAGTAGCCATTACCTCTACTAGACATATCAGTGAACTGCAAGCCCTGTCAGTGGAACCTGATTTTATCTCCTTTTATAGGGATAAAGTGGTCCTTAGAACCAATAGAAGGTTCTTGGCCAAAGTGTTTTCAGATTTCCACCTGAATCATTCTATGTCTCTTCCTGTTTTCTTCACTGATCATTCCTTTTCAGGAGAGAGGAAGCTACACAGTTTAGATGTTAAAAGGGCCATTAGCTACTATATAGAGTATATCAAGGGTCACAGGTTTGATTCCCTCCAGTTGTTCCTCACTTATGGAGCAGTGGGAAAGGGCAAACTTGCCACCAAGAGAACTATTGCCAGGTGGATTGTGTCTTGTATACAATTCTGCTATGAGAAACTAGGAAAAATTCCACCCTCTGGCCTGAGGGTTCACTCCACCAGAGGTACAACTGCTTCCCTGGCTGCTGCCAGGGATATTCTTCTCTTAGAAATTTGTCAAGCAGCCACCTGGAAAACAGTCTATACCTTTACCAAGCATTACTGTCTGGATATCCAGGCTAGGAGTGATGCTCAGTTTGGCACAGCAGTACTTCAGAGCCTATTCCCAAAGTAGGTTCTGTCCCCCCTCCATGGAGGTACTGCTTGGTAGTCTGCAATCATCAGAATACAGCAAGACTTCATGTTATTTGAAGAAAAAATTACTCACCTTAGTAATTATGTTTCTTCTAATGGAGTCTTGCTGTATTCTGACCTCGCTCCCTGCTTCCCCTCTCAGAACCTGTTTTTGGGAAGTGGGTTGGTAGGTGCAGTGTTGCATCTCAGGGGTGCTCCTTTTACACCCTTTTCATTTTGTTCGGGTGTTTGTTCTATTATTATTCTTATTTGGATTGGTTTTTGATTTGGGTTTCCTGACTTGAGTCTTCCTTTGGGAATCCAAAACTTTTTGTTGCCAGTTGGCTAGTAACAATTTTACAATTTCCACATAGGATAGTTAGTGAGTTTTTGCTCGTAAGAATCTGACGGTTGGATTTCAAAAGGCTCCAGACAGAGACCTCAACTGAGCTCGAGCTCAGCATTCTATGCTCTGCATAGAACATTAACCCTTTGTTTTCCGGGGCAGTTTAAAGGCTGGGGCTAACTGCAATAGTCAGAATACAGCAAGATTCCATTAGAAGAAACATAATTACTAAGGTGAGTAATTTTTTCTTCTGTGACATACCCTAACCATACATGGAAGGACCTAAAGTAAAGAAACCCAGATAAGGACTAGGTGTAGTGCATCATAAAGTTTATGCAGGTACTAATATCAACTATATACAAGGAAGAAAAAAAGGGCAATCTGATCTAAACGAAGGGGACTCAGACTCATAAAAAAAAGACCATATCAAAGGGGAGAAATGGAGTTCAGCGATGAGGATGATGAGGTACCTGGTCCCAGGAGGGGTGGGGGGGTCATGTCAAGCTGTTCTCGGGCAGGTATCATGACAGTACTTTGATTCAAGATAGGACTGCCAGCATTTCTCAAATTGGGAGATTGAGTCCGCAGTGAAGCTGGACATTCTTTCAAACATGGCTCCTTGGGCTACTGCAAAAAGAAATTCCTGAGAGGTCGAGATCTCCGGGGATCTCTATCTCATCAAGATGAGTCTTTTGGCGATAGCCCCTATTGCAGTAATCCATTTGGCTCCTGACATTGTTTCGGTGTGGACAGACGCCCACACCCCAATAGAAGAAGAGAAGGGTCAGGAGTAACCACAGGGAATATTTGCTGGTATACATTCTAGATTGATATCCAGAATTGTTGAAGAAGGAGGAAGCTCCAGAGAGTATGAAACAAATTTGCCCCTTGATTCCCACATCTCCAGCAATTGTTGGTCAACATGAGACCCATGCTTTTAAGTTTAGCAGGATCACATACCACCTGTGTAGGGTCTTGTTCATTATGAGGCGTGTCCATCCATACCTACAGGCAGTGTGAATTTTTGCCAACCCATGAGATCACTGGTGTTTGGAGATAGTAATCTGCAAGTCTGCCTCCCATATAGCTCTAATGGACTGGGAAGGATCCACCAAAGCATCCCTGAGTGCTGTGTATATCACACGTGTTCTATGGCTGGAGAGCTTCCCCATGTACTAATAGGGTGGGGAGCTTGAGACAGCTCCTTGCTATGTGGGGCATTGGGTAAATGGGTGATAGCATCTCTAATTTGGAGATATCTCCAAAAGTGGGTTGTGGGAAGCTGAAATTGAGTTTTCAGGGACTCAAAGTTGTCTAGTGAGCAAATACCTGGGAGTAACAAGTCATGTATCAAGGAGATACCCTGAATATACCACAGCTTCCAGTGGAATGTGTGGTAACTTATTAGTAGAGCATAATTGTTCCAAAGGGGGTGAATTCCCATAGTGCTGGGTCCTTCCCTAAAAGGACAAGGATTTTCTTCCAATAGTGAATTAAAACCAGTATAGAGGGAGAAAGACCAGTAGGGGTGCTCTTCTTATCATATAAAACCACCACGGGGGAAGGAGCATGCACCAGTGACACTTCCAGCAGGGTCCAGGATGGAGAGACCTGATCTATCCTGGAGAACCATCTAGTTGTCTGAGCTGAGACACAGGCCATATGGTACCCTTGTAGCCAGGGGAGTCCCCACCCACCCCTGCTCCAATGCTGCCGTAGCTTTAATTTGCTAAATCTGGGAAGGGACCCTTTCCACAGGAAGTTGCCCATGACAGTCTCCATTTTGTGGAACCATTTCTGGGGGATAGACATGAGAAAATGAGTCAACAAGTATAACATCTTTGGGGCAGCCATCACCTTGATGGAGTCAATTTTACCCACTAAGGAAAGCCTCAGGGCTTTCCATCTTTCCATGTCCTGTCTAAGAGAGTCTAAGTTGGTAAAGTTAATGGAAATCATTTTTTCCAGATTCGGGTTAAGAATGATGCCCAAATATCTGATACCATTGAGGGACCATTTTAGCCTTAAAGTAGTGAAGACCTCGCGTGAGGACACTGAATTCAGTGGGAAAACCTCAGTTTTAGACTGTTTTAGCTTAAGTCCTGAAACCTGAGAAAACTCAGCCAGAATCTTGAAGATATCCTTAATCACCTGGGAAGTATATTCCGTTGTGATGGGAGATCATCTGCATAGAAGAATGTTTTAAATATAGAGTCCCCCCCCCATATTCCAGGAATTAGGTACAGTTCCCAGAGAGCTATGGCCAGGGGTTCAACAGCTAGGACAAATAGGTGAGGGAAAAGTGGGCGTCCTTGTCTTGTGCCATTATGCAGGTGAAAGGGCATAGAGAGGGTACCATTTGTCAGGACTGTGGCCATGGGAGAGGTGTATAATAGTTTTATCCAGGAGATAAAGCATGATTCTATTCCCATGGTGGAGAGGGTGTGGAATAGAAAGGGCCACTCGACTAATTTGAATGCATTTTTCAAATCAGTGGCCAAGGCTACAGAGGGTTTCTTGGACATTTTAATAAGATGCATTAGCAAGACCAAAGTTCTATGGTGATCCAACCCTAGTCAGCCTTTAACGAAACAAGCTTATGAGGGATGGATTGGACCCATGAGGAGGTGTTCAAGCCTACTTGCCAGAACTGTGGACAGAATTTTGGCATCAGAGTTAATGAGTGAAATGGGGTGGTAATTACCCGGGGAAAGTAAGTCCTTCCCTTTCTTGGGGAGAACCATAATGGTGGTTTCTCTCAGAGAGGGAGCAGACAGCCGACCGAGAGAGAGAGAGAGAGAATGACGGAATGCCCAAACCAAGTATGGAGCCAGGTTAACTCCTGGGATTCTGTAAAGGTCTATGGGCAACCTATCTCTGCCTGGGGCCTTACGGAGGTTCATGGATTTAATAGCAGCAGCCACCTTCTCATCTGTTATCGGGGATTCTAACAATTGGGAATCACTTTCAGGAAGTCTGGGGATAGGTAATCAGGTCATAAAGCCCTGGATTTTAAGCGGGTCAGGGAGATGGGAGGAAGTATATAGTTGGTCATAAAACCTTGTTATGATCTCATTGATCCCTTTTGTGAGTAGCATTTAACCCCATTCTTGTCTGCTAAGGCATGTACCATCCAGGAAGTTTGCTGGTGTTTAAGCAATAGGCTAGGAGTTTGCTGGCCTTCTCCCCCACTCCCAATACATGTGTCACAGTCTTCTAAGATTTAACTCAGCTTGGTGAGTTAAGTGAGCATTAAGAGAGATTCTTGTGCTGGTCAGCTGAGCCAGCAGTGTCTGGGATTGGGCTTGAGAGTTAAGCAACTTGTATTAGGACTCCAGTACATATAATTGCTTCTCTAAATTCCTCTGGTCAGCCTTATGGCAATGCCTCCTGGCAGAAGTGAAGCCAATTATTCAGCCATGGATGGTTGCCTTGACTTATTAATATATTTAATAATTCACTGGGAATACTATAATTTTCCAACTTGACCCAGAGTAACTTTCTGTTTATGGAATCAAATGCTGTTCTTAGAGTGATGAAACAGCAACATAATTTAGATTTTTTGATTGTCACATATTTCTATGTAAGATGGTTTAAAACAAAACAATGTTGTATAGTTGAGTGATTCTCTCTGAATCCATTTTAGGTTTCAGAGATTAGATTATTATTATCTGCCCACTGTTGTAAACGATCTAAAATAATTCTACAAAAAATCTTTTGTGAAGCATCAAGTAGGCTTATTGGTCTGTACATGGCTGGATCATTTATATTTCCTTTTCTAAGGATGGGGCATATTATGCTCCCCTTCCATGATTTGGGAAAATAGTCTTCCTGTATACAGTGGTTATAAAATACATGTAAAAGAGGGGGTCCACCAGTAGTCAAATTATTTTTATATATCTACCAAAATTCCATCAGGTCCTGGGGCTTTGTTCTTAAATACTTTATCAAGAGTTTCTTTTATTTACACTTTACTTCTGTAGAATGCTTTAGGGGAGTCTATTACACTATTATTTTTACTGATAAACTGTTTATCATGTTCATCTTGTGAAAAATATAACTTTCTAAAATGAACTTCCCAGTTTGACAGAGTGATAGCTGCCTCAATCTTGCTTGCATATTTATCATAACCCTTACTAACCAGGGTCCAAAACTGTTAAATGTAATTCTTTATTATTGCTTTCCTTAATTTTTCCCACAAGACTGTGTGGTGTTTTGATCTTTCCAATTCTAATACTTTTGATACTCTTCTCTGGCTTTGTTTAATATTTTATTAAAATCTTTTGATCCTAGCTTCTTCTTCCTCTGTATTAAATGTAATACAGTTATAATTAAACCAGGTATTATTCCCCCCTTTTTATGCAATGAAGCTGTATAAAAAAGGAGTTTTATAGGTAAGCATTAATCACCGACAGAGGAGGGCTCTACCGGTGGATTAATGCCCGGCTGGGGGGGGTTGGTGCACAAGGCCGAAGGCTGAGTGTTTCCAACCACCCAGCAGGCATTAATCCCCGGTAGAGCCCAACGCTGGAGGTGATAATTGCACTTGTAACATGGCAAGTGAGAGGCAAATATTTTGCGAGTACTGGTTCACTTCACTGTGAGCGCTTGTCGACATTGGTGATGTTTCCTCGTAAAGTTTGTTTAATCATCTTGGTTTCCACTGAGTGTGCTGATATGACAACGTGCGTGGTCACAGTGCACACTGCACATTCTTTTACATAGTGTTGGATATTTTTCAGTTGAGTGTGACAGAGGATTAGTATGTAACAGATAGAATAGGAGTGTAATTTTTGGATTCTGACCGGCCGTTTCCCTGCTCTGCCGTTCTGTGTTATCTACCGATCACGAATGAGAGCAGTGCAGTGTGGGACAAATACCTAGTCATAGTGGGACATGTTGAGAAAGTGATCATAAGTGATCATATGTTTATTCATCTCATCTATGTTGTGTGCCATGATACGTCCATGTTTTATATTTGTTTCCCTTGCCAGCACACTTGAGGAGCTCCTCTACTGAGTCAACGGTGCACCGAGTCAGTGGGTGGCTGCGTGCGACTGTACCAGCGAGGTGCTGGGTGTTTTCTCTATATCATGATGCTCTGCCTTGGGGCCATGCCTACTCATCCTGTGTGTGAGTGCTCTAGGCATGCCCCCACTTGTTTGCATGACTTAGCTGGGCGCCATGTGATAGTGGCTTGTGAGGGTAGTGTGCCAGCGGGCTCTAATGTTTACATAGTTGTTCGATCTCTACCCAGTTTATTGCTGTCACAGTGCTGCACCATGTGGCTGCTTGTGGCAGGGCACCAGTGGGCTCTACTGGTGGGTTAATCACTGCTCGTTTTGCATCAGCTGATTCATTTCAACCAGTCTCTGATCTCCATTTCACTATCATTTTCCATGCCATGTTACAAATACATTTATATCATTCCATATTCCTGTAATCTCTCCAAAGTTCTTCTCAAACAGATTATTTTTAAGGTTTAATAAGTGTTCTGCATTTAATATTTCTTCAAATTTCATAATTTTGGATCCTTGCCATCGTATTCTCTTGACATTTATCTCAAGTCCTTGCATATCTAATAGAGCATTTCTGTTGGGCTCAAGGTATCCCCAATCCCACATTGTCAATACTGGTAAATGGGCTGATTCTGTTCTTGTTTTAATTTCAAAATCTCGTATGGCAACTGAAGCATCCATATTGCCCCAAACCAAATTTATATAAGATGAGCCTAATGGGCCTATAGAGGTGTAATCACCCTCAGTGTCCCCAGATGTTCTACCATAGTACAGACACAATTTTTGATCATTCATAATGTCTGAGAGCAATTTCCCACTATGCTTACTAATAATGTCATGTGTTTTCCTTATGCAGGAAAGATTTTTATTAACATTTATTCCTCCTAAATAACCACCATTTTTCGATTTGAATTGATTTGAGAACCTCTAGCATTAAAATACACTTTTATTATAATTGCATACTGTTCATATTATTTGTAATTTCTTCCAACATTAATTTAAACCTAATTCAATAGTCTTCTCTGTTATTTTTCCTTTTAAGCGAATTATAGATATTGACTAGGTAACTCCTTCTTCACATATGGGTCTACGGGTTCAGGGAAGGATGAGGTTACCTAGCACAAGAGACCTAGGTTTGACTACTCTGCACAGGGGCACCCAAGTATATCCAACTACAGGAAGCAATAACTGTAATGTCCAGAACCAGAAATTGGGATTTTTCAGTGTGGCTTTATTTATTAACTCACTGAACATAAACAAAGCACTGCATGGTCCCCCAAAGGGCTACGTTACTGTAATGCAGATTAGAGGTTAAACACAGCAGTCCATTTGAGGAATGAACAAATTATCACAGATGACTGGCTTTGGACCCAGCAGGCACTCAGCCAGGACTTTGCATGCGCATTGGATACATAGCCTGACTGGCTCGGCTCCCCTGCCGGCCACTTGACTGACGGTCCACTTGGCGAATGAACCCAAACTTTACTTGGAAAGACATCCCATCAAACGAGGAGGCTTCCAAACTGTGGCTCCCCACACCACTTGAAGTCTGTGACTCCTAGAGAGATTTGTTTTCGTACTTCCAATCGAAACTCCCATCAAATAAGGAATACTCCCATCCAACAAGGAGTAATTTTCCCATCCTGTGGCTCCCCACACCACTTAGAGTCTGCGACTCCTACAGAGATTTTCAAGTTGCGACCCACGTCTGGGCACCCACCCCATCACTGGCCAAGTGCATGAGGCAAGTAGCAAAAACACAGAAGAAATCCGTACAGGTGGACCTGGTTACTAAAGATGGGGGGGTTTCCCACCTCCAGCTCCCACAGCCCATACCCTGCCATTTCTCTGGACACACAGAAAACTTTAGACTTTAAAATGTAGATTGAACGGTGGATGATCTGATGCACCCCCGCTACAGCGAACTTTAAATCCATTTAAACTTTAAACTGACAGACTGCTCCATTTGTTCATCCTAGTTGACATAGTCCTCCCAAATAGCAGTCCACTTTATTTCCCAACTGAAGAAAAGAAGTTGTTTGCCCCTTCAAATGGAGCCAAACACTCACCCATTTGTTGCAGGTGCCCCACAGGTGAAGTAACACTTTCTTTGCTGTTATACAAGAACAGACTTAAAACAAAACTAGGCAGCTTCCTTCCATAGTGGGCAAAGGGGATTGCCCCTGGAGCCCACAGAGAACCCCCCCCCAAGAGGGAAAGGGTTAAACAGACAACTACTGATGTCCTTCTTGTTTGCTTAAGGACAAACTGAAGACTGACTTTGAATTTCCCAAAATTCTAAAACTTCACTCTGAGCTGAAGATTCCAAATGTGGCTCATGCAGCTGCGACAGTTCTATTATGATGTCATCTCTCAAGTCTCAGCTGTGACTGAGGGCAGAGTGAGACCGTGTGAAACCCATTTAACTGGAGTTTCACAAGCTGCCTACCACTAGGTCTTACTGGGATTCTAGTAACCCCGGGTAACAAAGGGGTTACAACTGGAATATGCTTTAGCCTTTATTTATAATCTTTAGTACTAGACAATTCTCTAAGTGGACCATTATCTCTTTTATCGGACAGTTAAGAGCAGTTTTTATGAACATAATCAGGTCTGCCTTAAGCCTCCCATTTGTATTCTGCTTTGTTGCTAGAGTAATAAAGCTTGAATAACATGGTAATAAAGGAGGGTTATCCTCCATCATCGAAGTCTCTTGTAGACATAATATGTCTATTTTTATAAAAAACTGTTTTAGTTCCTGATCTGCCAACTTTGAGATCAAACCTTCAATGTTCCATGTTAATAAGACAATTGTTTTGTCCCTTGTTTTAATTCCTGTATGTCAATCTGTTTTTAAATGTTCTAATATTGAAAATCTGTTATTTGTTTTTAGGGGTATGTTTTCCCCATACCTGTTTTTTTTTAATTTTTTATTTTGAGTTTCATCTCCAAAAACTGACTCTATATTAGTTAAATAAACAGCATGCTCATCCAGGACATAAGATGCCTGGAGTACCAATGCTGACATTTGAGATGAATTGAAAGTATTATCAATTTGTGGGTATTTCAATGTAAATGAGTGAACATGAATGTATTTCATTGAACTTCTGTTAATATTAACACACAGTACACAGGAGAGGAATTCAGCTAAATCTCTTTTAATAATACTTATTGGTTGATTCTTTTCAATTCCTCATCCAGAAAGCTATAGTCTTAGTTTCCCAGATGTTTGCCCTTTTCTTATTTTGTTCTTCAATTACTTTATTAGGGTTCTTTATCAATTTTTAATCCATATTTACTTCTGCTTGTTTTTCTTTAGATTGGACTAAATCATGGTTAGAATTTAAAACAAAAGTTGGAGCCAGCTGCGGGGGATAAAGATAAATACCCTTCTTGTATAATATTCTTTACTGATTCCAGATTCTCTGAGCTGTACTGTAAGATAGGCAGTACAATAGAACACAATTCTAGTACTCCTAATTTGGAGGTCTCATAATAAATATTTCCTTAGATTGTACATTTAAATGTAATAAATTTAATACCCAGTCTGCCAGCTTGCATCGTGTTTCACATCCCAGACTGTGAATTCCATACATCTCTAATAAATATTCTTCCCCATGGGCTATATCTGTTGTTAATGGGCATTGGCCAATTTCTTGTTCAGGTCTTTGTGACTGCTCAATGTGTGGCCCCACAATAGTATCAATGATCTCCCCTCTATCCACTTCCTTTGTATCCTTATGCCCTCTAGAAGGTCTATAGATACTGGTATTTTTTTTGTTTGTTTCTGAGAGAAATATTGAACCAGAGTCATTATTGGTACTTCATTAGAATCTATTCCCATTCTGTTCTTGTCAGTCCCATTTTTATTATTTTACCATTATTCATCCTTTTATTTTTATCATTATCTTTTTTCTTCACTGTATAAATGTTTTTTTTTTGTTTGATTCTTTCCTTGCTTTCACTTTTTAATATTTTGGGCTTGTTCTCCTAATTCTACAACAGACTCCACTCTCTTTTGGAAAGCTGGAGGAAGATTAACTTGATTTGCTTTATTTGCTTTCTGCTGTATCTTAACATATAGAATGTCATCAATCATTATTTGATCAATATTACCTTTGCCTTGTTTCATATTAAGAATATCTAAAATGGTCTTATTATAAGCAACGTCACCTCTCAAGTTCTCAATTTCCCCATTTAATATCCATATGTTTTCCAATAGTATCACAGTTGCCATATATTGATTATTAACTGCCTTTAATAATTCTGGAGACAAAAATGAATCCGTAATAAAATCCCTAGGCACTATATTAAGCTTCTTCAAAAGTTCTAATTTTGGAGTAGTGCCCTGCCCATCTATTGTCTTATCAGGGAAAAGAGAGAATTGCAGCAAAAGTGATAAGGTATTTAAAGAATCATTGTTTATAACCAAATTATTCACATTTTGTAGGGTTTGTTACAGTTCTTTTAATGTTTTCTTGGCACTCTGTGCATTTCTTTCCTTAGTTGTAGCTCCCCTTTGCAACCCGTTATCAATGCTCTTCAAACCCCTTTTGGCTGTGAGGTGCACACTAGCCTTTAAACCATTTTCCATAGCTTTGAATTCTTTAGCTGAATTTACGGATAACCATCCACTAGAGTCCACTTCTATAGGATCACTAAAATGAGATTAAATGAGGGAATCTAATGGTGCACCCATTTCATCAAAGGAGGAAAAATCTAGATCAAATAAAACCGCAGGCACCAGAGGCAGTACATAAGTCTCCATTGAACGTACAGACTCCTCAGTCCAGCTGTTGGCACTACATTGCTCCAGTGTAATCATTTGTTGGTTGGTTTTATTTAAAGCTGGAAAAAGAAAATTCCCCTCCTCCACATTATCTTGTTTGTTTTTCTCTGGGGTCTCCTCAATAATATGACAGGAATTTAAAGTAACGGCTGTTGAACTATATTGAGAAGACCTCTGAAAAAATAATGTGATTTTGGGTTGAAAATTCTTAACTTTCCCTTTAATTTCTCTCTTTATTTTGACACCATCTATCCCCCCCATGAATTCTTTTTCATTTTGCCATTATCTTTTCTTTTAGGCCTCCTCTTTAGAGGGGCTAATAAGCCACTTCTTGTATTTACCATTATAAGACACCCTAATTACAATTTATTGCAGAAGCAGGTTATGCTATGGCCAGGTTTTAAAATGGGCCTGCTTAAATAAGCCAATTTAAAATCAGAATAAAAGGGTAAAATATGGCCTATAATTTTCCACACTACCCTTACTGCCTTTTTTGAATATTGGTATTACAACAGCCTCGCACCAGTCTGATGGAACAATGCCTTCATCCAAAGATTTATTAAATATGACAGTGAGTGGGATTACCAGAAACAATGACATCTCTATTAGAAAATGTGGATGGATGCCATCTGGACCCATACTAGTATTTTTTTTTAAGTACCTAGTCCTAGTAAAACATCTTCCTCTTGGATGTGAAATTTGTTATGCATGGGTACTGTATTACATTTCTTTGTATTTCCCTTTTTGAAAACACTGAACAAAAACAAAATTATTAAATATGTTTGCCGATTCTTCATCTGTTTCGTGCACTTTCCCTTCATGTATGACTAGGCTAATAGTTACTGAAGTACATATTTTATTATTAATATATGAAAATAATGATTTTTTTGTTATCGTTGGAGTGGGTTAATCTAAATTCAGTATTACATTTGGCCCTTTTCAATAATGGTTTTAGTGTTTTCAGTTCTAATTTGTATATTGTGTAATTTTCCTCACAAGTTGTGTTCCTTGCTTTTTATCAGCTTTTTCTTTAATTCTTATTTGTTTTCTAATACTAAATGTTAGCCAGATTGGAATTTTACCTTTCTTGCTGTATTTTGTTTTATTCATACATGAACAGTTTCCAGTTGTAATATGTTTTCCTTAAATAAGTCCCATGTTTGTTTTACTATGAGGTTTTTAAAAGCACCCCCCAATCTTTATTTGATAAGGTGTTTTTAATCTTCCTGCAATTAGCTTTATCATAATGTTTGATGACTGTGGTATTTTATATATTATAACAAGGAGCAGATATCTTGAATGAGACTGTATTATGGTCATTATTTCCAAGTGGATCCTTGGTTTCCATGTTGGTTATATTTTGTTCAATATTTGTAACCATAAAATTCAGTATATTCTGGACTCTAGTGGGCTTTTCAACCAGCTGTTCTAAGCCTTGGTGAAGTAGTGCTGTCACAGATTACCTCTTGATGTCATTACCACCTTTCATATTATTCCAGTCTATTAAATCACCAAGGATGACCACATCCCCCATATCAGATGCCTGGGATATTTCTTTAATTAAATTGTCATTGTAGATTTTATCTGAAAAGGGTGGCCTGTAACAGTTTCCTAATGTAATTTTTGATTTTCCCTTAAATTGTATTTTGACCTAGAAACATTCTGTAGGTAAATCAGATACAGAGGAAATCTGAAGTTTGTAAGAGAATAAGTCTTACATATATACACACTCTGCCACCTGCTGTACCATTCCTATTTTTATTATATACTTTATAGTCTGGTATTACTCTAATCCAGAGGGCTAAGTTCTCCCACCAAGACACCATAATAACCATGCTCCCAACATCATCTTGTAATGCCCCTTACTTCAAGTTCAGCCATTTTTATGTGATTCAAGCTTCTGGCAATAATCATTAATATAGTGCAATGGTTTGCATTTGATTTGGTATGTTCTTTCTTTAGAGAAGTGGAAGCATTCCCCTTCTCCCTTTTGTCAATCAGTTTAAATGACTCATTATGTTTTTTTCCAATGCTCAACAGGATGCTGCCCCTCCTACTCAGATGTAAACCAGCAGCCGAAAAATGTGCTTTTATTGTCAAAATGTTCCCAGTGTGTGATGCATGTTATGCCTTGTTTTAGGCACCATTTTCTGAGCCACTCATTGATAGTTTTAATATTTTGGGTTTTCGGTCTAGAATTCATCTGGGGACAGGAAGGATTTCTGAGAAGCATATTTTGCAACCGTGTTCAACAAGCCTATTACTGAGAGCTACAAAATCTTGTTTGATTTCTTCAATTGCGGTATCATTTACATTATTAGTCCCGGCATGGATTATCACCAATGGTTGACTCCTGCTTTATGTAAAATGTTCCCTACCATTGAAGTTATATCAGATAATTTAGCCCCTCTGAATCCTGGCAAGTTGTGTTGGATTTATCTGGATTAAACACCGCACCATCCGTGTGCTTAATTATTGAATCCCCATGAGTGTATACTCGTCATTGGCTTGGTTCTTGCATATTCACTGCGTCTATGCCTTGTTGCATATCAGTGCACATATTGGTTGTGCTGGGACCACTAGCTAGGAGATCTACAATAGAGGCTATTGTTGTGGTGATGTCTAGAACATTCTTACTTAAAGAGTTTTTCTGGCTATCTATAGCATCAGATCCCATCAAGTCCTGGCTATCTATAGAATCTACAAGGGAGGCATTTATTGTGAGGGTGCTTAGGATATTCTTCCCTAAAGTAATTTCCTGGATGTCTATGGTATTAGATAAAATTAAGTCGGTGGTACTCAGCTGAGTATTGACTGGATGACATCTATTTATATAGTTACTCTTGTTTTGTATGCCTCAGTTTATATTGGATCAGATTTATTTGTGGGATCTTGTTCAGAGGAAATGGAGTCAGACCTATTAAAAGTAGGTAGGATAAAATGTTGTGTTTTGCAACCTTTCTTAATTACTTGTGTGTTTTGCACCAGTGACCAGTCTTGCCCCAGACATTTGCTATCATCATCATCATCCTTGTCCCTTTTTCCATTGATCACTTCAGGTATTTCCTCATTGCTGAGTGGAGATTTGTGCGCGGACTGTGAAGGATAGGTTTGCTTTATTTGTCCCACCAGTGATGCATTGGTAGATTCTGTCACAGTACCCTTCTGGCCTGGATGTAAGCAGTGTTGTTGCTAATCAGTAGTTGTTGGATTGTTTAAAGTTTTTAACATCAAGGCCATTTCATTCTGGCTCTGTTACAGTGCTTCAGGTTTTGTATAAAAAGAGCTTGATTTCTAGCAACATCTCTGTGTTATTTCTCCATTTGTCACAGATAAATGTTCTTCTTTGATTGTGTATCGGTCATGATGTTTGGGGAGGAATGGCAGGGATTTGAACTGGATGGTTCTTTCTCCTGTGGTTGTTGGTGAGGGGACCTCAGCTGCTGGTGGGTGGCAGGGGTTACAGACTCCCCTCATAGAGCAGCCTGCTACTCCTGTAGGTTTAACACTCCTGTGGGGGGGGATTGTATTCTGCCTTTTGGGCCATGGCTCCTGAGTTGGGGATTGTTGCTGAATTTTGGGTTGTGTTTTAGAGGGAACTTCAGGGGGCTATATGGTGGTGGGGGGTTCTCTGTGGTGGGAGCAATTGCTTCCCTCTCAGGACCGTATTTCTGATCACAGATCTTCAGCTTGATCCTGACTCTGGTGTCTTGGCATGAGTATTGGAGTGTTTTCTGGAAAGGATTGGAGAAGATCTTGTCTCTGGGAGGAATCCTTTGGTGGCTAAACTAAGAGGGGGTGAGAGCCCTTCTTGTTACCTTTAAAAGGTTTTTTCTGTTTGATCTTAAAAGTCCTCATTTGTTTTTAGATGCTGATTTATCGAGACCATAGCGAGACTTACATTCCTTGATTTTGCTCTAGAACTGAGGGAAGGTAAGAACCTCTCTTGCTTCAAATACTTAGTAATTTCTGGACATTTGATCATCTGGACATTATTTATTTGGATATTTTTATTTTTTATTTGATTTAATTTGTGTTGTGTTTTTATATTTTATTTGGTTTAATTTGGGTTGTTCTTATTTTTGTTCTGTTGGGTTTAGTTCTGTGGGTGTGGGGTTTTTAATATGTGTAGAGGGCCTGCCACCATGGTTGTATGCTATTTGTCCTCCACTCTTCACTCCCTCCTCCCTTTCTCCCCCTTGCCATTACAGTTGTCAACTTACTAGCACTGTAGAGCACTGGAGATTGTGCAGAGGGGGAGGAGGGGTTTTGAGGGAGTGAACAGTGGAGGGTGAATGAGCAGGTACATCGTATTGGGGTACTGGAAACCAGAAGATGCTCTGGGGTGAAATGGACTCTGGAATGAGGTCATTCTTGTCTGGTTTCCATACCCAAGGGCACCACTAGTATTAGTGGTACTGGGCAAGTGGTCTGTACTGCTCCAGAGACCCATCCAACCTGGGCAGTGTTGTGTAATGCCAGATCAATAAGAAACAAGGCAGCAGTTATTGCAGATCTTGTGAAATCTGTGGATCTGGCTTGCATTATTGAGACCTGGCTGGATGAAAATGCTGGTCCAGTTTTAGAGGCAGTAGTTCCAGCTGGGTACCCAGTGTTACACCGCGTGAGGCTGGACCACGGTGGGGGTGCAGTCTGTTTCAAGACCAAACTGGGCCTCACAAGTGTACCAGTTGAGGGGGCTGAGTCCTTTGAGTGTACTGTAGTGGCAGGTGTGGGTTGTAGAATTGTTCTCATTTACCAACCACCAGGTGATGAGAAACATTTTCTGCAGGAAGTAGCCGACTTCGTCATTGACATGGCATTTGAGTCACCCAGGCTGATGGTCCAGGGTGACTTCAGTGCCTGGGTTGATGATGAACGTTTACAGTTTGGACAACACTTCCTTCAATTAATGACAATTTTGGGCCTCACACAAGTGATTACTTCTGCCACTCATAAAAGTGGTCACTCCTTGGACTTAGTTTTTCTCCTGGGGATTGAAGCCTTTGATTTAGGGGTGAAACCCATCAGTTGGTCTGATCATTACATGGTGGGGTTCAGTTTTTGCACCCCCCCTTGTAGGCCTACCCCTGTGGAGATGGTTAGGTACCGCTTTTTGTGAGATGTTATCTCTATAGTCCTGGCAGCGGTACTTGAACTATCAGAGTTTTCTGGAGTGAGCGATGATCTAGATGCCTTGGTGCTGGCCTATAATAGGGTCATCTCCTCAGCTCTCAATCAAATTTCTCCTGTCCATGTTCACCCTCTCCCCCTTCGACCTCGGTCTCCATGATTTGATGGGACTTTGAGGGAGTTGTGGCAACAAGGATGAAGGTTAGAGTGTTGTTGGTGGAGAACTGCCCTTGATGCCGACCATCTTAGACTGATGGAACATTGCCAACTCTATCATTCCGCAATCTCTCATAAGAAGGCAGAGTTCCTGTCTGGGGAGATTTCGGCTGCTCAGAACTGACCAGCTCAGCTTTTTAGAACTGTTGATAGACTGTGCAACCTAGCCTGTCTTCAGGTTTGGAAAGCCTTTTCACAAATAGAGTGTGATGAGCTTGCTCACTTCTTTGCAGATAAGGTAGCCGACACCAGGGTAGCACTCCAGCCTGCTCCCTCTATGGGAGAAGCAACAGACTGGCATTTGGTCACTTCCCCCAGTCTCTCCTGGAGTTCCTTTGACCAGCCTGAGTTCACTGATGTCATGAGGATTATCCATAGTATGCACCCCACTTGCTGCAGTTTGGATCTGGGCCTGACTGCCCTGATAATGGGTTATCTTGATATCATTGGCCCTATCCAAGCACAGATAGTCTGGTGCTCCCTGGATATGGGTGAGTTCCATAGCTCCCTGAAGGAGGTGGTGGTGACACCACTCCTGACGAAAGCTTCCTTGGACCTGGGCTGCTTTGCTAACTACAGACCGATCTCTAATCTTCCCTTTGCAGGGAAGATTATTGAGAAAGTAGTGGCTGCACAATTGGAAAACCATTTAACCATCCATGGCATCTATGAACCACTCCAGTCTGGTTTGAAAGAGGCATAGTACTGAGACATTGCTGGTTCAGGTGCTCAATGATCTTTGATCTCCTGATGGCTAGAGATCAGAAGAATCGTTCCATTCTCATTCTTCTTGATCTCTCATCAGCCTTTGACACTGTGGACCATGGGGTACTTCTCGCATGCCTGGAGTTCATCTGTGGCCTGTCAGGTGCAGTTCTCAGTTGGTTCAGATCTTTCTTTACTGACAGAACTCAGAGTGTGGTGTTGGGGATAAATTCTTTCCACCCAGTCTCTCTGTCATGTGGGGTTCCCTAGGGCTCGGTGTTGTCCCCCATGTTGTTCACAGTGTATACGCTGCCGCTTGGAGACATTGTAAGAAGGTATGGGCTGAGGTTTCACTGCTATGCAGATGATACCCAGCTCTACCTATCTTTCGCACCTGATCAGCTCTCTCAGTCTTTAATAGCTGCCTTACTGAAATCCAGTGCTGGATGAATTCAAACTGGGTGAAGTTGAACTCGGAGAAGACGGAGGTAATGGTTGTGGACCCAGGTCATAGGGTAGAGGGGATGGGAGCTGGTGTTTTCTCAGGTTTATTTCTGGGAGGTGTCCAGCTACCTACCTCTGAATAGGTGCGGAACTTGGTGATGATTTTTCACAATGAGCTGACACTTTGCTCACAGGTGTCAGAAGTTGCCAAACTTTCCTTTTACCATCTTAGGAACATTGCCAAGATTAAGCACCTTGTTCTGCCCACTGATCTGCCAACGTTGGTCCATGCCTTTGTGTCTTTATGCCTTGATTATTGCAACTACCTGTATCTAGGGCTTCCTGAGGTTGATATCTGTCACTTGCAGCTGGTGAAGAATGCTGTGGCCTGGTTATTTATGGGTATGTCTCATGCCTGTCATATTTTGCTGGTGCTGCATGATCTGCACTGGCTGCCAATTCAGTAGCATATCACCTTTGAAGTTGTTTTTTTTTTACTTACAAAGCCCAACATAGACAGGGACCAGACTACTTGAAAGAGTTTTGGTTCCCTATTGCCCTAAGCAATCTCTCTGCTCAGTGGATGAGGGGTTGCTAGAGATTCCGAGGGTTTCTTTAAAATCTTCAGGTGCTCGTGCCTTTATGTATGCTGCTCCAACCCTCTTGAATTCTCTACCCCATCTGCTATGTCAGTGTGCGACCAAGGAGGAATTTAAAAAGGCCTTGAAGACCTATTTGTGGTTGAAGATTTATTTTAATTAATACTCTAATTTTAGGAGCTCAGATTATTATGTATTGGTTTTATTTATTATATTGTCA
The DNA here is from genome assembly GCA_016271365.2 of Neoceratodus forsteri. NCBI lineage: Eukaryota > Metazoa > Chordata > Ceratodontiformes > Ceratodontidae > Neoceratodus > Neoceratodus forsteri. The sequence continues at coordinate 107,828,487 of JADMNL010000035.1, read as the reverse complement.
GGTATTGTAAGGTGCCTTGAATTTAAGAAAGGTGCAATATAAATAAAGTTTTATTATTATTAATTATGTTGTACATCATACATCCTGTACATTTGACCCTGATTTCTCCATGCAGTGTTATAATAGTGTCTGCCATGTCTTACAAAACATTAATTTCCCTGATACGAGAGATCTCTAAGTTAACAGTAACCTACATGGCTGCTGTAAGTAAATTTGAAAATATCAAAAGAAAGGCATCATTTTTTTTTTGAATTTGGAGGAAAAATATAGAAAATTACCAAAGTTATAAGCCTGTGTTCACAAAATTCAACATAAGCTCATAACTTAGTTTTTTTTAATATTTTACACCAACCTTTCAACATAGCCTTGTTTTCCATTTAAAGTTTATTAGAATGGTTTTATGGTACAGAGGACATATATACATAATACAGGTATCGTATACATAGGACAATTTATTAGGATGAATGAATCTGCCCACCTCCCTCCCTCCCCATTCTCCCTATACTTATATACCCACCCTACTAATACATATTGTTATTCTAACCCTATTCCCTAAAAACTATGCAGCACAATCAATTCAAATGGGGAATATACATGAGTGATATAAAGAATACAGCAGCAATAATTAGTTATATTGAGTATAATGTATACAGTGGGTCCCCCAATTTTTAAATCTTCCTGGTCTATTATTTAAGTTTGCTACAATTGGCTCAGTTCTGAGATTTGCCAGTAATTCTGTTAGCCACTCTCCATATGAAATTTCCTCATGATCTACCCAATGTCTTAACACCAATTTCTTTACAGGCATAGACATAAGAGCCATATAATATTTTCTGTTAAGAACCTTTTTTTTTTTTTGAGTAGACTCCTAGAAGACATATTTCAGGTGCAAAAAGGTCATGTAGGCCTAGAATTTGGTATGTTCTATTCTGGATAGTTGTCCAAAGAGGAGTGACTTTAGGACAGGTCCAGAAAATTTGATATAATGTCCCTTCATACTGGAGGCATCTGACACATAAGGGTGATGGTGTCAATCCAAATCTGGTCATTTTTTGCAGGGAGAAATACAAATCATGCAGGATATGCATCTGCGTCAGCCTCAATGTATCTTGGTTTACAAATTTGTGACAGTTGTACCAGAGGAGTGACTAGTTTATGGTAATATCAGTGAAAAAAGTAGACCAGTAATGGGTTGGTCCTAAACAGTCCAGGTATAACTAGTCATACAAAATTCCACATATTTTAGAGACTGCTATTGGGCAACCCACTAATTGAGACATGTACTTGGCAAAGGGATGCTCTACTTCTTATTCTGGATGTAGTCCTAATGTTTTGATTAGTACATGCCTGACCTTAAAATAATAATTATTTAAAATGTTAAACTTCTGTTTGATATCATTAACTGATAACCATGTCCCCCCTTCATCTATTAAAACCTCCCTAAAGTAAAGTATCAGATTGTTTTGTCTGAACCTCCCCAGGGTGTCTCTATTGAATTCCTGGAGGTATTTTCCCCGCTGTGTCAATGACTTCTGACTATTCCTGCCTAAAAAGCCTTGGGCATTTTTACACCCATTATTGCTCCATGATCATAGGCTAACCATGATATATTGCACCTTAGTCACTTGGTAGAAACTTGTACTACCAAGTGTTTCTGTTTCTGTCTAACATGTGCATATTTAGAAAAATGTGATGAGCTGTATATACCTGTCCGCGATCCAACTAGCCTAGGGGGTGTATACGACAATGTTATAAGTTATATTATAACCAATCCAGTCCTTGAGCTATGCTCCACTCCTATGTATGATGACCTGTATATATCTGTCAGTTGAACTAGCTAGTCTAGAGTGTATAATCTAAAATGTGCTTACTACTATATGTTTCCCCTAGCGTCAAATGATGTATTTCCCACATGTTTGTTTACTGTGACAAAAAACTGTACTCTCTTTGCCATGTCTCCTTGACTGTTGTTCCTCATGTTGTATTCTCCCGGGTCATTCCTAAAAATAGGCATAATACTTGTCTAGTGTACTTATCCGGTAAACAAAAGCTAAATAAATAAATAAATAAAAATTGCTAATTTATATCTCACTTAAATATGGTAACCAGTTTGGGGAAATAGTTTTATTGCCTATTTTAAAATTTAGATTACCATATAGGGGTTGATTAATGTCCATTTTATTGTTATATTTAAGGAAGCGACAAAGTTGAGAGTGGATCCTTATAGACAAGGCTATTGGAGTGTTTTTTAACTTACTAGGAAGAAGGCCTTCTCTAATGTACAGTAGAGCTTTCGGACCTGGACTGCAGGCCTATATTTGTGCTGATTCTATTTTAAGACAGGATGGAGAGTGATGTATAGTACCTGGTGATAACCATCTTAAACATTTATTAATATGACTGACCCAAAAATAAAGACCTAGGTGAGGCAAGTGTAAGCCACCTCTGAATTGTGGTGCTACTAATGTAATAAATGCAATTCTGGGGGTTTCATTGGACCAAATAAATTTAACAAAAAGGCTATGTATCTTTTTAAACCATGATAAAGGGAGTCAGGTATTAAGTAGTGATAGGGGACAGAAAAGGTGTGGGAAAATATTCATTTTCAGAAAGTTAATCCTACCCCAGATTGAAAGTTGAAGGGATGACCATATGTTAAGGTCTTGAGTTATTAGACTGATCAAAGAGACAAAATTCTATTTTAATGAGCATCCAGAATGTCAAGATAGCTCGATTCCTAGATATCTTAAAGAATCCTGTTGCCAGGAAAGTCCAAATTGCACAACATCTGCTTTACACAATTTGTGGTTAATGGGGAAAACAATTGTTTTACTTACATTCAATTTATAATTAGAGTTGGCTAAATGAGTTTATAATATCTAACAGTAGGGGAGGGAAGTAACCAGCTTTGCTAATTATAGAAGGAGATCATCTGCATAAACTGAGACCTTAATCTCACATGGATATATTGGTATGCTGTGGATTTCAGGACAGGCTTGCAATTTACAGATTGATGGCTCCAGTTATAAATTGAAGAGTAGTGGGGAAAGGGGGCATCCTTGCCTAGTTCCTGAATAAAGTGTAAAGGGTTCTGAGGTGACCCTGTTACCTGATACTTGAGCAGTTGGAGACTGATATAAAGAATTAATCGATTTCTGGAAGGTACAGGGAAAGCCAAAAGCTTTCAGAGTCCCGAAACAGATATTTGCCAATTAACTCTGTCAAATGTCTTCTCAGCATCCAGAGACACCAGAGCTGCAGGAAAGGGGTGTCTCTGGATGCTAAGAAGACATGGGACAGGGTATGAAGGTGATCTGCTGAGGATCTGCCCCTCAAAAATCCAACCTATTCCGGGACGATTATGATTGAGATTATCAGATTAAGACAGTTTGCCAACAGTTTAGATACAATTTTAACATCTTGATTCAGCAGGGAAATTGGGCAATAGTTCATGACCAATTGAGGGGATTTGCCTGGTTTAGGTATTAGTATAATGACCGCCTCAAAAAGAGATGTATCAGTCTGTTCTCCTGAAAGCATATGTTGATACAAGGGAAGCAACAAAGGGATGATTTGTTTTTTAAATTGTTGATAGAAATTAGCTGAATAACCATCAATCCCTGGGGTTTTGTTTAAGGGTAACTCTCTGATTGTATCAGACAGTTCTTTAAAGGTTATTGGAGATAGCAACATTTTTTGTTGATCTTCAGTAAGGCTAGGCAAGTTGGCCTCTTTCAGATAATTTTCCAGACAGCTCTCTGTTGGGGGGTTTGGCATAGGGCCATATACATTTTTGTAATATTCTGTAAATTCATATATTATTTCACTTGGGTGGTTTTTAATGAGCCATCTGTTTGTGAACATATTGAGGCTATGTACCGAGAGGATTCCATTTGCTTGATTCTAAGTGCTAGGAGACAGCCTGCCTTATCTCCCTGATCTGTGTGGGAGGCTTGTGTTTTTAATATGGCATATTCTGACTTTTCTCTCAATATGTCTAAATATGCCACTCTTAATTTAATTAGATCCTGTCTAATAGATTCAGGGGTAGTTGGGGACAAATCTCTTTCAATGTCTCTAATCTGGGATAACAATTGGGACATTCATTGTTCTCTCTGGTTTTTCCTTTTGAAAGCTAGACTAATAAGTATCCCTCTGAGATATGACTTAAAGGCACACCATTCAACGTCTGGTCTCTTTGTAGTGCCCTGATTAAGTTCTATAAATTGTTCTATATGTTCTTGAATTACTTGGACCAAATCAGGATCTCTCAGTATTTGATCACTGAATTTCCATCTTGTTCCTCCCCTAGATAAAGATGTTACTGACAACTGACATAACACCAGAGAATGGTCTGAAGGGGGTCCAGGTTGAATCAAGGAGTCTATAACTCCAGGAATAAAGGAGTGAGACAAAAACAAATAATCAATTCTACATGAAGTTTTATGGATTGGAGAAGTATATGTGAATTCTTTATCCAGTGGGTGTAGTATTCTCCCGATATCACATAATCCAACCTGGTCTATTAATTCCCAGCAAAAACAAGAATCCTGAGGAACTATTCCAATAAAACAGAAATGAGAGACATAATAATCTCTGATCTAGACTATCAGAACTTGTATCTTGTTAGACAGGCCAACTGTTATTTAATGTTACCATGCAGAACCAAAATCAGGCAAGTTGTGATAATGGTCTCTGTAGCCCGGTGCAAGTGATCCCTCTAGTGGTGGTTAATCACAATTAGAACCTCCTGTTTTAGGGTAAGATTCACCACAATTTCTCAAAAAGCGGTCTTCACTTAACAAAAAAGTATGGGTATGTTCACGAAAATATTGTACAAAATTGTGACATGAGGGGTTAATTTTCAAATGCAGAGTAGATCATTTTTTTCTAGCATTTTAACATACCATGACCCTACAGTGACAAATGCACTGTGTTGCAAGATAACTGACTTTTAAATGATCAAGAAAAATAAGCTTCAGTGTTCTGAATGTACCTGCGGACACCAACCTTGTGTTCTGAATGTAAAGCGGACACCAACCTTGTGTTCTGAATGTACTGTATAGTGGACACCAAACATGCATTGTCAATGTGGCAAAGACCAGCAAACAAAGTAGGTTCATAAATATTTACTAGTTGTGATCTATGTTGTCAAGAATTACATATTTGTGTACTGAAGTGCACTGAAATAAGAAAAAAAATCAATAAGATGTAAAAATAAAAACATCAGAGAAAAGATTGTGCATAGCAAATGATCATATTGTCCAACACTTTAAATGCTGTCAATTCCAGCAACTCTTGAGCTTTTCATATTTTGTGGCAATAGTTTACAGTTCATCCTGTGCAATTGTAAAGCTTGCATTTCCTGACAGATGTACAGGTCCATGAAAAAGTCTCTGCTGTATCACCATATCAGTGTCCTACTGTTGTGGCCATGTGAGATGCCGATTTGCATACTGGCCTTGGAATTTGACAGTGAAAGTACGTTGTAGCTCATTAAATGCAAGCACTTGCCTGATTAAAAAAACTGTTTGGAATAGTAGACTGCATAGAATTTTTCCCAGTTGTATCTTGTCTGAGTTTAATTTTTATTTTAGCAGGTGAACAGTCAGCAAGCACACTAGGGACAGAAGCAGTGGAGAAGACCATTGCTAAAGTTTCGTGAGTAGAAAAATTGTCCATTGCTTCAGTGACTGAAGCAGCAATCAGGTCAGTTGATGAAGTGCTAGTTACAGCAGAGGGGGGCTGTCAGTAGAGTGGCAGGAGCAAAGGAGGGGTCAGTCACTGGAGTGCTGGAAATAGCAGGAGTGTCCGTATCTGCAGTGCTGTGCTAATGGGCACTCTTTTTTGTGCACTGAGTTGTAGAGGAGTCTGTCACTGGCATTGCTGGACAATGTCATTCCTGAGTTCAACCATTTGAGCTGTCTGAGAAGTACTGGTGCTGCTGTGTTTCAGTCTGAGCCTCTTTGAAGTCCACTGATCCACATGCTCCATGTTCACATATGGGTCATCATCAATTTGGCACTAGTGGCAGACACAAGACAGTGCTCTTGTGGCAACCATACCACCCTCCACAGATCTTACACTCTGGACATGTCTTGTCCCAGGAAAAGCTATAACATCCTGTCATTTTGGCCTTCTTATGGATTTGTCAGGCACCCAGAAAAAATTTCTCTTGGAATTCCCATACCCATCACTTGGAGGCTCTCTGGTCAGATTATGATGGCATTACGTGAACATCTCTTCTGCTGTTGAAATGATAGCTATTTGTGATTTCACGGCCCTGGTTGCTGACCATTTCACCACACCACGCTCCCCATCAGAGGGGTGCTTACCATGATGTGATCCAAAAATTGGTGCATTCAACAGGGAATCCACACTCTGATGAAGCCTTTGAAATTTCATAGTAGGACCATTTTGATTTGTATTGACTGGCACAGCCATCTGTGAAATGTACCTTCTTCGTAACGTTTATGCGGTGAGTGTTCATGATGTGTTCACTGGCCATCTTAACAAAATGTCGAACAGCATGGTGGTAATATGTGAGGTTATTTGAGATGAATGCCAGGTATTCCATGACAAGGTCATTACAATGTGAGCACCTGTAATATTTAACTATCTGGTGCCCTGTAGCCCGCTCCTGATGCCAGTGGCTGGACTGGATCTCATCCTGGTACTTGCATGCACAGTTTTTGGCAAAGTCCAGCACCATGATGACCCAGCCTTGTGGTAGATTTGTCTTGAGTAATGAGAATTGCATTATCTGCCACAATGCCACATGTAGATGGTGACCGAGAAACTGTAGGCCTTCCAATAAGTTGTTGTAATGTGGTCTTCTTGCTGACCAACACTTTTCGGGATGTTTTCATGTTAATTCCATCATTTGTTTTCTTCACTGTGATGGTTTCCCACTGGTACCATCTCAATATTTCTATCCCATGTTGATTCAATAGAGCCTCTGCATGTTTTTCAATTGCCTCCACTGCTCAAGCCCCACATACCTTCTCCAGACAATATTTTCTGAAAAACATGGAACCTTCATTTGCACACATTGTCAGCTCCACAGTTTTGTAAATATTGGTGACTTTGCACTCTGGCAGTTTGTAAAAATCTGCCATGGGGTTTAATGATAGCAGTTTTAATGTGACATTTTCACAGTACTCGCACTTGTCAAGTTTCTGTTGTCTGGCAAGTTTTATATGCTTGGAGCACAAACTGTTGAACTTGATGGTACTGATATGATACTCTGGGTGTTGCTTCAAAAATTCTGCATGTAGTAAATGAAGGAGTTTTGATAGGAACAATTTGAACATTGGCTTCTTTTTAAGAATGCCTTCTTGTATGGCAGAGGGGTTGCTGACTGTTCAAAAAAGCTTTTTACTTTGTAATTTCCTGAGAGAGTACAGAATTTTGTATGCTTTTTACATGCTTCCATTCACTACAAGATGCATTCATGAGTGTTGTCCAGCTAATTCCAAGGGTTGTGCTTAGGTACATTGCATCTTGTATTTTTTCAGCACCAAAACTGCTCTGACCCTCTCCCGTTCCTGTTGTCTATTCTTCACATTTTCCTTTATGACATCCATAATGTTTGCCTCCAAACTGTGATATCATTTCATGTTTAGTCCTCTTTTTGACACTGCTGCCTGCTTTGCAGGTGAACTTGATATTATCGCTTATCACTTTATTGTTGATGCAAACCATGCAGGTGACTTAGGCAGTCCTGATTGAGCCCTTTGAATTGCCTTTCGGTTGGCAACATCTGATGGGGTGTCCCCGACTGCAGCTGGATCACTGAAATTTACTTGCACTGCTACTGTTGTGGCTGTGTTTATTTGTTTCATAGTGGAGGAAAGGAAGAAACAAAGAGAGTGCCCGTGACTTACTTCACAGCAGATAAAACGGTGGAACAAAAAGTGGACAATTACTTCATAACGGGGGAAAGGAAGAAATAAAGAGATTGACCATCAGTTGCTTCACAGCAGATGAAATGGCAGAATAGAAAGTGGGCAATTACTTCACAGTGGGAACAAGAAGAGACAAAGAGCTCTTCCATCAGTTACTTCACAGCACATGAAACAACGGAATGCAGAAGGTGGACAATTACATCACAGCTGGTGGAAGAAGATCACCCATCAGTTGATACACAACACAGTGTGATGAATGTAAGGAGAATGGTGCACTGCAACAGCAGTTAAATTCCACTATAGCTATCATTTATATCCCACCACCACCATCACACATGGTCTTAAAGTGAATTTCTGATTAGTTGCTATAAGGTATTGGACTTCATAGCACAATACCTTAAAGCAGCATGAGCTCACCCCTGCAAAAAATGTAAATTTAAAGTTCATAGTTTCAGCATGGGAAAGGATCGTAAATGGTGCCAAACACTCGGCTAGTCTATCACTTCCAGCTTCCTGGTGCCCCCGCTCTGCCCCAACTCCACCCCTATGCTCTCTGAAACTGTGACTTGTGGCCAGGGAATATGTGTGGGTAAACCCCATACAAGTCTATAGGGGCTATTTTAAAGCCATTTTTTAGTAATTTTTAACAGTCCTAGAGGAAAATTAAAGCCGTCACTTAATTAGTAGGGTCCCCACTAGTTAAATAACTGCTTTAATTGTCCTCAAGGACTGTTAAAAAAATTACAAAAAGCCAGCTTTAAAAATAGCCCCCACAAACTTTTATGGGGCTGGCCCTCACACTCTCCATGGCCACACATCACAGTTTAAAAGAGCACAAAGGTGGAGTTGGGGTATAGCGTGGGCAGCAGGAAGCTGAAGGGATTGGCTGGCCGAGGGTTCGTGCCAGTTACAATCCCTTCCCATGCTAAAATTACTAACTTTAAAATTAAACTTTTTGCAGGGGCGAGCTCAGAACGATATATGGTATTGGGCTATGAAGCCCAATACCTTATATCGGAAACTGCCTTTAAAATGGCTACATGCTGATTGCCTAACAAAAGAGGACTGTATTCAGCATGCAACCATGTTAAGACCATGCAGGACACATTAGGAAGCACATTTCAGCAAAACATTGAGAAACAGTTTAAAAACAATGCATATCCTCACTCTGAGCCCCAAAGTACCTGGGCGCCCCCCCCCAATTCCCACAACTACATGGTCTGAACATGGCTGAGAGTCGAGAAGCAAACAATGGCTGCTTAGCACCCTGCCATATGGTAGGTGGTTACACAAAAGCAGATGGACATCAGGGTCCAGCACCACAGAAATGGACACAGCAGGCAAACCATTTCAAAGAAAAACATTTAGTAGCAGTCAGACAATACTTTGCACTCCCCCAACCCCAAATGACCACAGACCACAAGGTCTCAAAATGGCTGAAGGTTGAGCAGCAAACAATGACCTGCACAGCATCCAGCTATGTGGAGACCGTGCGGTGGGTGGTTACACAAAAGCAGATGGACATAAGGTCCCAATACCACAGAAATGGACACAACAGGCAAACCATTTTATAGAAAAACATTTAGTAGCAGTCAGACAATACTTTGCAATCTCCCACCCCCAAATGACCACAGACGACAAGATGTCAAAATCACAGAAGGTTGAGCAGCAAACAATGGCCTGCGCAGCATCCAGCCATGTGGAGACCATGCGGTGACTGGTTACACAAAATTCTGTCAGACCTGATTAAGTTGGGGGGATTCTGGGATGCATAGGGAGAGGCATCACCAGTAGAAAACAAGAAATTGTTATCCCTCTGTACAGACAGTTGGTGAGACCTATTTGGAGTACTGTGTGCAGTTCTGGAGACCCCATCTCCACAAGGACATAGACAGAATGGAGCCAGTCCAGAGGAGGGCAACAACAATGATGCAGGGTCTGCTCCACAAGCTATATGAGGAGAGACTAAAGGAGCTTAATATGTATATTCTAGAGGGAGAGGGGGACACAATAGAGACCTTTAAGTACCTCAAGGGAATCAACAATGTTCAAGAGGGTAGTATATTTCAGAAAAACAGATGTGCAAGAACAAGGAGGCACAATTTGAAGATACAGGGGGAAGGCTCAGGGGCAACGTGAGAAAGTATTTTTTCACAGAGAGGGTGGTGGATGCATGGAACAGCCTTCCTGAGGAGGTTGTGCGGTAAATAACGGGGAGAAATTCAAGAAAGCATGGGACAGACATAAAGAAATTCTGGTGAGGGGCAGGAGGAAGTAGGCTGTTGGTTAACTAGGATCCACAGCTTATCCAATAGGTAGAGAAATGTGCAGAGTGGGTGGACCAAGTGATCCTTATCTGTCATCAAAGTCAATATTTGTATGTTTTTTTTTCATTTAACAGTTTTAACTCCTTGCAGCCACAGTCCTTGCTTCCAATCCAGCCACCGCTCCACTCTGCCACTAACCCCGGAGCTCACATGCCCAGCTGGCAGAAGCAGCTACACCTATGAAAGGGGCCCCCAATGGCCCCCATGGCCGGCGAGGAAACCAGTACCAGCACATGCCTTCAGGCATCGTCGGCTGGTGACGCTGCGGCCATCAAGCTGCCGTGGAACCGTGTTGTGATATTTTTCCCCGTTCCTTCTCCCTAGGGAACCCGGACATGCAATGACATCACACATACATGCAGACATCTACCACTGCCCCCCCCCGTTACACTGTTGCTTGCAGTACCTCTGGGCATCCCCAGGGGTTGCCACAGCACAGTGTAAAGTCCACAGCCCACCCCAGGACTGAGAGAGCTGTCTCCTGACGCTCAATCTCAGTCCTCCCCTGCCGACCCCGACAATTCTAGCTCGTCCCTGAGCCCGGGTCGCCAGTGCAGCGTCAAGTGTGGCGTCCAGCACCTCAACCCTCAGTGCCACCGGCCGGCTCTATGTTTCTATGTTAAGCATCAGCACAGTAAAGCATGGATTTAAAAAAAAAAATACAATGGACATTACAAAACATCATGGAGACTATTATTACCCATTGACAATGTGAAATGCAACAGCAACAGCATTTTTGGACCAGCCCAAACAATACTCCCCCCCCCAACAACCACAGATTGCATGGTCTCAACATTGTCTGTTCAGCATCCAGCCATATGGAGACCATACAGTGGGTAGTTTTAAAAATTGTGCACAACAAACCATGGATTTAAACAAACATTTTGGTAGCAGGAAGGCTGAGCATAAGTACTAAATCACTATCCCTCCAACCACAGAAGCAAATATCAGCGAGCAACAAACAGTAAATAAATCACACTGCTGGAGTCAAAATAAGCTGCAAAATGATCCCCTGTCCCTTAAACTGGCAGACCTGGTCAGAACCTTACCTTTTGGTGCTCTGAGTGCACTTTGGATGACTGGGGCTCTTCCTCATTCTGAATACACAACGGCTGCTCCAGGAGGACACCAACACTTTCTGCTGTATAAAAAACAGTAAGAAAGGGGGCAAACACTTACATGCAGCAGATTTTACACCTCCCACTGGCCACCTATGCCACAGGGGAAAATTGGAATCCCAAAACAATCAGGCAACCAATTGGGGGGTAGGGGGCATTCTGAATGTACCTAATAGGAGCATGGGCACCATTGGTTGGAAGGTCAGAAGAGTGGCAACTGGGATTTAATGCAAAGAAGTGCAAAATCATGCACATAGGGAAGAGAAACCCTGAAGCCACTTATAGGCTGGGAGGGGAGTTGCTAGCAGTCACAAAGGAAGAAAGAGACTTGGGCATCATCATCACTGATGACCTAAAATCATCCAAGCAGACCTCTAAAGCAGTAGGTAAGGCTAGGGGGGTGTTAGGGTGTATTAGTAGGGGTATCACAAGTCGTAAGAGGGAGGTAATAATCCCCTGTACAAGACATTGGTTAGGCCCCATCTGGAGTACTGCGTGCAGTATTGAGGCCACACCTTCACAAGGACATTAACCAAATTGAGGCAGTCCAGAGAAGGGCAACCAAAATGGTGCAGGGACTGCATCAGAAGACATATGAGGACAGATTAACGGAGCTCAATATGTATACCCTTGAGCAAAGGAGGGAGAGAGGTGATATGATCGAGACATTTAAACACCTTAAGGGCATAAACAAGGTGAAAGAGTCTAACATGTTTAAATATAAGAAAAATAGCAGGACAAGAGGACACAGCATGAGATTAGAGGGAGGCCGATTAAGGGGGAATGTGAGGAAATTCTTTTTTCACAGAAAGGGTGGTAGATGCATGGAATGGCTTACCACAAGAAGTGGTGGCTATGAATACAGTGCAGGGCTTCAAACAGGCATGGGATAGGCATAAGGGAGCAATACAAATGACTATGAATAGATAGGTCACTGACAGAGCAAAGGCCGATGGCACATTTATAAGGTAGAAAAAGAAATGGGCAGACTGGATGGGCCTTGCGGTCCTTATCTGCCGTCAACTTCTATGTTTCTATGTTTCTATGTTTCTATGTTTGAAAAAGATGACCTGACTCAAACGATAAAGAGCAGGCAGGATGTACTACCTGGAAATATAGCAAGGGCAGCACTGGTAAGACAGAGGAGCATTAAAAAACAAGCATTTGTCAATGCCCGAATGATGATTGCGTTGGTCTGTTGAGCTTGCTCACTGTCCCTGTATCACTCACTCATTCTGTTTCTCCCGGTGCTGCAGGTTGCCCTTTTGTACTGGGCTTCTGCCTGCATTGGCATGATTTTCTGCCCACAAAGAAATCTGCAGGTGTCCTGACAAAGCTCTCGGTTGAGGTGGATCACTCACCCTCTCTCACTTGCTCATTCTGTTTCTGCTGGCACTGCAGGCTGCCCTTTTGTACTGGACTCCCGCCTCTCTTGGTGGCTTTTTCTGCCACAAAGAAATCTGCAGGCAGCCCTGACACAGATCTGTTGAGCTAGCTCACTCTCCCCTCTCACTTGCTTGTTCCGTTTCTGCCGGCGCTGCAGGCTGGCCTTTTGTGCTGGGCTCCTGCCTGTGTTGCCACCTTTTTCTGCCCACAAAGAAATCCACAGCAGTCATGATAGAGCTCCGTTGAACTCGCTCACTCCTCCTCTTTCACTCGCTCATTGTGTTTCTCCCGGTGCTGCAGACTGTCCTTTTGTACTGGGCTTCTGCCTGCATAGGAACTTTTTCTTCCCACAAAGAAATCCGCAGCTGTCCCGACAGAGCTCTGTTGAGATCGCTCACTCCACCTGTCTCACTCACTCATTCTGTTTCTCCTGGCACTGCAGGCTGCCATTTTGTAGTGGTATCCTGCCTCTGTTGGCACCTTTTTCTGCCCACAAACAAATCTGCAGCAGTCACGACAGAGCCCCATTGAGCTCGCTCACGCCCCCTCTCTCACTCGCTCATTACGTTTCTGTCGGAGCTGCAAGCTGCCTTTTTGTACTGGGCTCCTGCCTGCATTGCCACCTTCTTCGGGCCACAAAGATATCCGCAGCAGTCATGCTAGAGCTCCGTTGAGTTTGCTCACTCACTCCCCCTCACTCACTCCCCCTTTAACACTCGTTCGTTCTGTTTCTCCTGCTGCTGCAGGCTGCCCTTTTGTACGGAGCCCCTGCATGCATTGCTGCCTTTTTCTGCCCACAAAGAAATCCACAGCAGTCCCAATAGAGCTCCGTTGAACTCACTCACTCCCCCTCGCTGACATGCTCATTCTGTGTCTCCCGCTGCTGCAGGCTGCCCTTTTGTACTGGGTTCCTGCCTGCATTGCTGGCTTTGTCTGCCCACAAAGAGAAGCTCAGCAGTCCTGACACAGCTCCGTTGAGGTCGCTCACTCCCCCTCTCTCACTTGCTCATTCCATTTCTGCCGGGGCTGCAGGCAGGCCTTTTGCATTGGGCTCCTGCCTGCATTGCAGCCTTTTCTTGCCCACACAGAAATACGCAGCAGTCACGATAGACCTCTGTTGAGCTTGCTCACTCCCCCTCTCTCACTCGCTCATTAGGTTTCTCCCAGCGCTGCAGGCTACCCTTTTGTACTGGGCTCCTGCCTGTGCTGGCACCTTTTCCTGCCCACAAAGAAATCTGCAGCTGTCCTGACAGAGCTTCGTTGAGGTTGCTCATGCTCCCTGTCTCACTCGCTCATTGTTTCTCCTGGTGCCGCAGGATGCCCTTTTGTACTGGGCTTCTGCCTCTGTTGGCATTTTTTTCTGCCCACAAAGAAATCTGCAGCAGTCCTGACAGAGCTCCATTGGCCTCACTCACTCCCTCTGTCTCACTTGCTCGTTCTGTTTCTGGCAGTGCTGCATGCTGCCCTTTTGTACTGGGCTCCTGCCTGCGTTGCCACCCTTTTCGGCACACAAAAGAAATCTGCAATGGTCTCGACAGAGCTCCTTTGAGCTTGCTCACTCACTCACTCCCCCTCACTCACTCGTTTGTTCTGTTTCTCTCGCCGCTGCAGGCTGCCCTTTTGTACTGGGCCCCTGCATGCATTGATGCCTTTTTCTGCCCACAAAGAAATCTGCAGCAGTCCCAATAGAGCTCCGTTGAGCTCACTCACTTACCCTCCCTCACTCACTCATTCTGTGTCTCCCGCTGCAGCAGGCTGCCCTTTTGTACTGGGTTCCTGCCTGCATTGGTGGCTTTTTCTGCCGACAAAGACATCTGCAACAGTCCTGACACAGCTCCGCTGAGCTCACTCACTCCCCCTCTCTCACTTACTCATTCTGTTTCTGCCAGCGCTGTAGGCTCCTCTTTTGTACTGGACTTCAGCCTGAATTGGCATGTTTTGCTGCCCACAAACAAATCTGCAGCTGTCCCAACAGAGCTCCGTTGAAGTGGGTCACTCCCCCTCTCTCACTTGCTCATTTCGTTTCTATCAGCGCTGCAGACTGCCCTTTTGTACTGAGCCCCTGCATGCACTGCTGCCTTTTTCTGCCCACAAAGAAATCCATAGCAGCCCCAACAGAGCTCCGCTCAGCTTTGTCACTCCCCTTCCCTCACTCGCTCATTCTGTGTCTCCCACTGCTGCAGGCTGCCCTTTTGTACTGGGTTCCTGCCTGAGTTGGTGGCTTTTGCTGCCCACAAAGACATCTACAGTAGCCCCAACACAGATCCGTTGAGCTCGCTCACCCCCCCCCACTTGCTCGTTCCATTTCTGCCAGTGCTGCAGGCTGCCCTTTTGTACTGGGCTTCAGCCTGCATTGGCATGTTTTGCTGCCCACAAAGAAATCTGCAGCTGTCCCGACTGAGCTCCGTTGAGGTGGGTCACTTCCCCTCTCTCACTTGTTCATTCTGTTTCTACTGGTGCTGCATGCTTCCTTTTGTACTGGGCTCCTGCCTCTGTTGGCAGCTTTTTCTGCCCACAAAGAAATCTGTAGCAGTCCCAATAGAGCTCCGTTGAAGTAGCTCACTCCCTGTCTCTCACTCGCTTGTTCCGTTTCTGCCGGCGCTGCAGGCTGGCCTTTTGTACTGTGCTCCTGCCTGCATTGCCGCCTTTTCCTGCCCACAAAGAAATCTGCAGCAGTCACAATAGACCTCCATTGAGCTCGCTCACTCCCCCTCTCTCACTCACTCATTCAGTTTCTCCCAGCATTGCAGGCTGCCCTTTGTACTGGGCTCCTGCCTGCGTTGGCACCTTTTCCTGCCAACAAAGAAATATGCAGCTGTCTCGACAGAGCTCCATTGAGCTCACTCATTCCCCCTCTTTCACTCACCTGTTGTGTTTCTCCCGGAGCTGCAAGCTGCCCATCTGTACTGGGCCTCTGCCTGCATTGGCACCTTTTTCTGCTCACAAAGAAATCCGCAGCTGTCCTGACAGAGCTCTGTTGAGGTTGCTCACTCCACCTGTCTCACTCACTCATTCTGTTTCTCCTGGCGCTGCAGGCTGCCATTTTGAAGTGGTCTCCTGCCTCTGTTGATGCCTTTTTCTACCCACAAACAAATCTGCAGCAGTCCCGACAGAGCTCCATTGAGCTCAATCACTCCCCCCCTCTCTCACTGGCTCATTCTGTTTCTGTCGGCATTGCAGGCTGCCCTTTTGTACTGGACTCCTGCCTGCATTGCAGCCTTCATCTGGCCACAAAGAAATCTGTAGCAGTCATGATAGAGCTCCGTTGAGCTTGCTCACTCACTGCCCCTCTCTCACTCATTCATTCTGTTTCTCCCACCGCTGCAGGCTGCCCTTTTGTACTGGGCCCCTTCGTGCATTGTTGCCTTTTTCTGCCCACAAAGAAATCTGCAGCAGTCCCAACAGAGCTATGTTGAGCTTACTCATTCCCCCTCCCTCACTTGCACATTTTGTGTCTCCCGCTGCTGCAGGCTGCCCTTTTGTACTTGTTTCCTGCCTGCGTTGCTGGCTTTTTCTGTCCACAAAGACATGTGCAGCAGTCCTGACAGAGCTCCATTGAGCTTGCCCACTTCCCCTCTCTCACTTGCTCATTCCATTTCTGTCAGCGCGCTGCAGACTGCCCTTTTGTACTGGGCTCCTGCCTGCATTTCCAACTTCTTCTGGCCACAAAGAGATCTGCAGCAGTCATGATAGAGCTCCTTTGAGCTTGCTCACTCACTCCCCCTCTCACGCGTTCATTCTGTTTCTCCCGCCGCTGCAGGTTGCCCTTTTGTACTGGGCCCCTGCATGCATTGCTGTCTTTTTCTGCCCACAAAGAAATCCATAGCAGTCCCAACAGAGCTCCGGTGAGCTCCCTCACTCCCCCTTCCTCACTCGCTCATTCTGTGTCTCCCACTGCTGCAGGCTGCCCTTTTGTACTGGGTTCCTGCTTGTGTTACTGGCTTTGTCTGCCCACAATGACATGTGTAGTAGTCCAGACACAGCTAGGTTGAGGTCACTCACTCCCCCTCTCTCACTCACTCGTTCCATTTCTGCCAGCACTGCAGGCTGGCCTTTTGTACCGGGCTCCTGCCAGCATTGCTGTCTTTTTCTGCCCACAAAGAAATCTGCAGCAGTCACGATAGACCTCCATTGAGCTCGCTCACTCCTCCTCTATTACTCACGCGTTCTGTTTCTCCCAGCGTTGCAGGCTGCCCTTTTGTACTGGGCTCCTGCCTGCATTGGCACCTTTTCCTGCCCACAAAGAAATCTGCAGCTGTCCTGACAGAGCTTCATTGAGGTTGCTCACTCCCCCTGTCTCACTCACTCACTCATTCTGTTTCTCCTGGCACTGCAGCCTGCCCTTTTGTACTGGGCTCCTGCCTCTGTCAGCATCTTTTTCTGCCCACAAAAAATTTGCAGCACTTCTGACAAATCTCCGATGCCCTCACTCACTCCCTCCCTCCCCCTCTCTCACTCACTTATTTTGTTTCTGTCAGTGCTGCAGGCTGCCCTTTTGTACTGGGCTCCTGCCTGTGTTGCTGCTTTCTTCTGGCCACAAAGAAATCTGAAGCAGTCATGATAGAGCTCTGTTGAGTTCACTCACTCACCCCCCCACTCATTCATTCTGTTTCTCCTGCCACTGCAGGCTGCCCTTTTGTACTGGGTCCCTCCATGCATTGCTGTCTTTTTGTGCCCATAAAGAAATCTGCAGCAGTCCCAATAGAGCTCCGTTGAGCTCCCTCACTCCCCCTCCCTCACTTGCTCATTCTGTGTCTCCCACTGCTGCAGGCTGCCCTTTTGTACTGGGTTCCTGCCTGCGTTGGTAGCTTTTTCTGCCCACAACGAAATCTGCAACAGTCCCGACACAGCTACATTGAGCTCGCTCAGCCCCCCTCTCTCACTCGCTCATTCTGTTTCTGCCAGCACTGCAGGCTGCTCTTTTGTACTGGGCTTCAGCCTGTGTTGGCATGTTTTGCTGCCCACAAAGAAATTTGCAGCTGTCCCGACTGAGCTCCGTTGAGGTGGGTCACTCCCCCTCTCTCACTCGCTCATTCTGTTTCTGCTGGTGCTACAGGCTGCCCTTTTGTACTGGGCTCTTGCCTGCATTGCTGCCTTCTTCTGGTCACAAAGAAATCCACAGCTGTCCCAAAAGAGCTCTGTTGTGGTTGCTCACTCCACCTGTCTCACTCACGCATTCTGTTTCTCCGGGGTGCTGCAGGCTGCCATTTTGTAGTGGTCTCCTGCCTCTGTTGATGCCTTTTTCTGACCACAAACAAATCTGCAGCAGTCTCAACAGAGCTCCATTGAGCTCGATCACTCCCCCCCTCTCACTTGCTCATTCCATTTCTGTCAGCGCTGCAGGCTGCCCTTTTGTACTGGGCTCCTGCCAGCGTTGCCACCTTCATCTGGCCACAAAGAAATCTGTAGCAGTCACGATAGAGCTCCATTGAGCTTGCTCACTCACTCCCCCTCTCTCACTTATTCGTTCTGTTTCTCCCGCCACTGCAGGCTGCCCTTTTATACTGGGCCCCTGCATGCATTGCTGCCTTCTTCTACCCACAAAGAAATCTGCAGCAGTCTCAACAGAGCTACATTGAGCTCACTCACTCACCCTCCCTCACTTGCTCATTTTGAGTCTCCCACTGCTGCAGGCTGCCCTTTTGTACTGGGTTCCTGCCTGTGTCGCTGGCTTTGTCTGCCCACAAAGATATGTGCAGCAGTCCTGACACAGCCCTGTTGAGGTCGCTCACTCTCCCTCTCTCACTCTCTCATTCCGTTTCTGCTGGGGCTGCAGGCTGGCCTTTTGTACTGGGCTGCTGCCTGCATTGCCATCTTTTCCTGTCCACAAAGAAATCCGCAGCAGTCACAATAGACCTCAATCGATTTTGTTTACTTCCCCTCTCTCACTAGCTCATTCCGTTTCTGCCGGAACTGCTGGCTGCCCTTTTGTACTGGGCTCCTGCCTGCATTGGCACCTTTTCCTGCCCACAAAGAAATCCACAGCTGTCCCGACAGAGCTCTGTTGAGGTCATTCACTCCCCCGTCTCACTTACTCATTCTTTTTCTCCTGGCACTGCAGGCTGCCCTTTTGTACTGAGTTTCTGCCTCTGTCGGCATCTTTTTCTGCCCACATAAAATCTGCAGCACTCCTGACAAAGCTCCGTTGCCCTCACTCACTCCCCCTGTCTCACTTGCTCGATCCGTCTCTGCTGGCACTGCAGGCTGCCCTCCTGTACTGGGCTCCTGCCTACATTGCCACCCTTTTCTGCCTGCAAAGAAATCCACAGCAGTCATGATAGTGCTTCGTTGAGCTCGCTCACTCACCCTCTCTCACTCTCTCTCTCTGTTTCTCCCACCGCTGCAGGCTGTCCTTTTTTACTCAGCCCCTGCATGCATTGCTGTCTTTTCCTGCCCACAAAGAAATCCACAGCAGTCCCAATAGTTCTCTGTTGAGCTCACTTACTCACTCTCCCTCCCTGCCACACTCGCTTGTTCTGTATCTCCTGGTGCTGCAGGCTGCCCTTTTGTACTGGGCTCCTGCCTGCATTGGTGCCTTTTCCTGCCCACAAAGAAATCCACAGCAGTCCCAATAGAGATCAGTTGAGCTCTGTCACTCCCCCGCCCTCAGTCGCTCAGTCCTAATCTGTCCCAAACACTGATTTCTGTTATCGACTGTGGTATTCTGCCCAGGAAGTGCTGAAACACATTTTGGTCAAGATGTGAAAAATGACAGCTGTACTGTTCATAAGGAGGTGTGAACAAATGTCAGTGTTGAGAATCTGGCATGAAAATATTATTAATTTGCAAACTTACAAAGGTGCGTGGAACCTGCACAACACACGCTCGTAACACAGTCATTTTATGGAGTTTCATCATATAATTTTCAACATAGGCATTTTAGGACCTCTGCTAATGAACTGTGTCAGTGTGATATTCTTAATATGTCCCAAACACTATTGTCCCACAGCGACTGCGCTATTGTGCGCTGGAAGAGCGGAAACACATTTCAGCCAGGATGTGAAAAATGACAGCTACACTGTTCATAAGGTGGTGTGGCAAAATGGCAATGCTGAAAATCTGTTGTGAAAATATCGCAAAGTTGTGACTGTATGAGAGTGCATGGAAACTGCGCAATGCAAATTCGTAACACGCTTATTTTACGGACTTTCATCACCAAATTTTCAACATATGCATTTTAGGACCTCTGCTAATGAACAGTGCCACTGTCATTTTCTTAATCTCTTCTGAATGCTGATTTCCCATAGCAACCATGCTATTCTGCGCTGGAAATGTGAAAACACATTTCTGCCAGGATGTGGAAGATGACAGCTATAGTGTTCACAAGGAGGTCTGAAAAATGCCAATGTTGAAAATCTGGTGTGAAAATATTGGAAATTCACAAAGTTACAAGTGTGCATAGCAACTGCGCAATGCACGCTCATGTAACAGTCATTTGGGGGATATTTCCCACCAAATTTGCAGTATAGGCTTTTTGAGAGCCCACCTCATGTACACTAGCACTATCGTTTCATTAATCAGTCCTGAAAGGGGATTCCATGCAGTGACCATGAAATCACCTTTCAGGGCCAATTAACAACATGACAGTGCCAGAATTCATGAGGAGGGGTCTCAAAAACCCCATGTTGAAAATTTGGTGCCAACATTTCAAAAAATGCCATAGATATGCATTAAAGTTGAACACTCCCTATTTTATTTATTTTTTTTTTAGTTGTTTAACCAGAAGTAGCACACTAAGCTGAAAGCTTTTTTACAGAAGCGACCTGGGAGCACAGGGAAGTTAAGTGACTTGCTCAGGGTCACACAGTATACAAGTGGAAGCTGTGGGATTCAAACTCAGGTCTGGTCTGCTGGATGTTACCACATTTGCAGCTCACAGCCTTAAACCACTGTGCTATACTGCCTCCAAATGTCAAAATATTTATTCCATTATACAGCTTACCAGCATTTCCTTAGTTCGTGGTCAGTTTTGAAGAGCACAGACATGTTCCCGGTCCTCCAAAAATCATCGCGCCAGACTCCGGAGGTAAGTATGGGATGAGGAGGGTGTGGAGAGGCAGAGTGCGCAGTTGGTGGAAGTGAGTGGGAAGGGGCAGGGAGGCCACCGAGGGACCGCTTCCTTTTTTACAAGTTACAAAAAAAAAATCGCAGGACCATTTTTTTATTTTACAGGGGCATGTGGCACGTGGGGGTGGGCTCCCAGCATGCAAATGGAGTCTTTCTTTTGGGGGGGCAGCTGTATCTGATGGGAGATTGGGCACCCCCATTGGTGCTCAACAAAAGGGGGGGTTATTACATTATGCCGACAGGGATTGGGCACCCCCATCGGCACACAACAAAAGGGGGAGGTGACATTATGCCAGGCTCCCCCATGGGCAACATAAACATTGGGGCACTGCAGTCGACAGGGATTGGGGCCCCAATTGGCAAATAAACATGGTTGGGGTGGGGGGCACATACTGCCGAGGGGGATTGGGCACCCCCTTGGTTGGGGGGTTTAATATTGTTTGTGAACACGGTGGCAAGCCATCACCATGTTCACAAACAATATTAGGGTTTCAGGATCCCTCCCTGCAATGACGGGTCACTCCCTCATTGCAGCTAATGGCTGACACTACAATGATGAGGTGGTCCCTGATTGCAGCTGCTAAAACGTTAGAAAGTTGCAGCATGCTGGCTGAACTAGTGTCAGCAGCAGTGTGCCACAGCATTGGGGGAAGTGGGCCAAGCCTTTAAAGGCTGTGGGGGCATTAGCCACAACAGTGCCATGCCTCCACAACCAGCTTCTGGAGAAAGCTGCCACAATATGTTTCTTGCACATGCGTACAATCAACATAAAAAGGGATGTGTATATCAAAAAGTAATTAATTGGCCGTGTTCTGAATGTACTAGCTGAGGACACCAACTAGTACATTCAGAACACATTTTGGAGGTGCTTCAAACTATAAAAATAATGGGTAAAATAACATAGGTAGGGTAAAAGAACTATAGGACAGCATCTGGATTGTTGAAAGCATATTTTATTTAAACAGAAAAATGGCAGAATTGACAGAAAACATACAACTAAAACCTACAGACTTTCCATGTCACAATTGAGTACCAATAAAACAGCAGGAAAATTGGGTTGGACAATAACACAGAAAAGTTCCAGGCAGCTGCGGACTGCAATTTTATTATATGTATCTCTACATATACAAAAACATTAAAACAGCATTTAAAATATTATTTTTTAATTTTTTCCTTCTTTACATGATACTCTTAACATTTCCATTCCATTGGTACAAGATTTTCATGAACAGAGCCACATAAGGACACCAAATGTCTGTAAACAGTCTTATACTAACATGTCTCATGTCTCTGATATGTAACAAAAGTTAAATTAAATATTTAGGCATCAGGTTGTAGTCGCATATTGCCTTAGAACAACTGCCTGTCTGCAACAGTTCATTTATTATGCTATGTTCAGCACATTTATATCTGCTTTTTAATATTTTATTCTCAAATGGTCAACAGGGGACAGTTACTCAGGATTTCTCTTCCTTCAGAGTGAAACCTTCAAAAGAAAATCCAAGCTGTACCTTGTTTGTTTGCATTAAATGACCAGCTTTCACCCCAATGGCTTATCAGCGATTATGAAATAGGTCAGGCAGGGCTTGCTGGAGGGTGATTTGTGCTGATTCGGTGTCCTCAAATGTGGACCAGAATCCTGCTAACAATACTTGCAGTCAAGCAGGGTATCCCATTTTAAATTTTATTACTGCTGCAATTAACTTGGAGACTATGGGATGGAATTGTGTATGACGCCGTCACATAGTAGCTGGTAAGTCCTGTGTTACTCATATTCTGGTTTCCTCCCATTGAATTTCCTGTAGTTCTCTCATTTTGCCCAAAAAAAATTGCTTCTCCTGAAAATTCAGGAAGTTGAAGATGAGAGGCCGAGGTGCAGAAGCTGGGTGGTGGCATGGGTCTGAGGGCTCTGTGGGCCTGCTCTGTAGTATAAGCTGCTCCAAAGAGTGAAGGGCCTGACAGCTTTGCCATCAACTTTTGTGTGAAGAGAATTGTATTAGCCCCTTCTTCTTTCTCCGGTATTCCAATAATAATTACATTGTTTCTGCGACTCCTCCCCTCCAAATCTTCTATTTTGGACTCCAATTTTTTTATTCTGTGCCTGTTATCCACTGTATCATTGTTAATTCGATCTGCTCGCTTCTCCAGGGAAATAAGGTGTGTTTCATTGTCTGCCATCCTTGTGGAGAGATCATCGAGTGCAAATACCATTTGTTTGACTTCAGCAGTTAAGGATTTTAAATCCTCTTGAAAGGGATTGAATTCCAGAAGAAACCGCTCGAGCTTGAGGGGGTCATCTCTGAGGCCTTAGATGGAGCTATATTCATAGTGGTTAGCTTACCGCTTAGACCCTGTTGGGCCTTGGAGCACTTGCTCATCTTCTCTGGGGACACAGGAGGAGTGTGTTTAGGTAGAGTGATACGCATCTCTGCTTCCATTCTGGAAGCCTATTCTGTCCTTCTAAGTCTTAGTAGTAATATGTGCCACGAAAAGAGTTTAGAAAACAAAAATTAAATAAGCTGGAGCTCTGTTTTGATGCTGAGCGATGGGAGCAGTTTCAAGGAGCTGTTACTTCGTGCGCTGCATCACATGGTCTCTCAATACAGCCTTCTTATTACCCCACCTCATGAACAAGGGCTGAGAAAATGTTCAACTCCTGCCTAAAAGGTGATTTTATGCTGGGACAGCAACATCATGTTTTGGGGCAGATCTGCCTAATGATAGTGAAATTGTTCATGGGATGGGTCCAAAAGAAGGCATGTTGAAAATATTGGGCATACATTTGAAAAAATGGCCAAGTTATGGTACCAAGTACAAAACCCCATTGAAATACCTGTTTCCTCAGTTCACAGTCCAGCTTTGAAGGGTGAAGACATGTCTGTGGTCCACAGAAGATTACAGTGCTAGACCCCTTGGTGGGTAAGTAAGAGCTTTGGGGTGGGTGCTGAGTGGGAGGGATGGGTGGGGATTACCACCAGCTACAAAAGACATTGATGAATGATTATCTTTTTTCAGGTTTAAGGGACAAAAATGGACATAGGATTCCTGATCATGACACTGGAGAATTGGGCACCCCTAGTGTCAGTGTTATGTTTCTGGAGGGGGCACCAAGAGGGAGGGTCAGATGGGGGAGAAAAAATAGTTTAAAAAAAAAAAGGTCATGGAGGAATACAGTAGCGACACTGGGGTATTGGGCACACCTTGCCATTGTAATGTTTTTGGGGGGTACTGAGAGGGGAGGGTTGGGGATATCCATAATTAAAAAAATAAAAATAGGTGGTCATGGTGGAACAAGGCACACCCTGCCATGTCCAAGATGGCCGCCACTGTCTACTGCACATGCACTAATAGTCATACATGTGCAGTACTGTTTGACAGTCATCTTGGGCATGATGGAGTGTGTCATGTTCTGTCATGATCACCGACAACAAAAAATAGTGCAGTGTGTCTTCAAATAGAGACGAGTGGAGTGCTTCATGGACATGGAGGTGACTGTGTTGTAACTCCAACATGTTGTTCATTCAGAAGAAATGTGCTGAGTCCTTTTCTGATAGCAAGAGGTATGCAGTGCTACACCCACTGCAGCCCTTAAAAAGACAAGGACTGCCTAGAATCAATTTAAAGGAAAGCAACTAAAATGATTCATAGCCATCAGGAGAAGACCAATGAGAAATGGCTGGATGACACAATATGTACTTGCTTGAGGCAAGGAGAGGGGAACATGGCAAATTTCTTCATGTATCCAATGGATATAAACAGGGTAGACAGCCAGAAAGTGTGTAAGCTTAGCAAAGGGTACATCAAAGGGGTATTAACATGGATTCACAACTATAAGCTGGCAAGGGAAATTTGGGAGAGACATGAAGAAATAATGTAGTTATTTGTGAGAGAGAGAGAGAGGTGGAAAGGTAAAACTGTCTACCAGAGAACCTGGTCAATGGTGAGACAACTGTAAGATTCAAGGACTGGTGAAGGTGATGGGGAGTTAGGGGTAATGGCTGCAGGGGGATTAGTAGAAGTGTAACAGAGGAATGATTGGTTCACTTAAGGTCTTGACATTACTAGACTGTTGTGGGTCTAGGTAGGAGCAATTACTGACTAGATGGCTCACAAGTCTTTTTCTGTCTGTAAATACCATGGTATCTACTGTATTTATACATGGTACAATAATTTTCCAATAAATACATCATTAAGTCCAGTCAGTATTGATGAAGGCAGACTACTACAGAGTTGCTTCATTTAAAATGAGCTGACTCAAGACATAGTAGCACACCAGTTCACATTGGCAGTAGTGGTGGGCAAAGTCAGGAAACCAGACAATCAGATACTACTACTGCTAGAAAAGACATCACTTACCTTTTTCCAATTCAGTCACTGAAGAGGGAAGATGCTCACTTTGGTTTAAGGGATTTAGGGGAAGAGGGGGTATTTCTTCACAAGATGGTAAGAACAGAAGGCGGTTTAAGTGATTAAGCTAAAGGGATGGAGAGGGAAGTGGAGGGAACTTGGATTTGTGGGTGGGGGACATTATTACATTACTGACAACTTTGCATGATATGGGGAGGAGGGAAATGGGGTCTTAGCAAGCAACAGTTGGGGTGAGAACTTATAACATTATGTGGTGTTGTAAGAGGGTGTGGGTCTCAATAACACAGTTGGTGGAGTGTTTGTTTTTTTTTAAATGTGTTTTTGGTTTAAAAAATGTCTGCTGGCAAAGCTGTTGTGAGGTATGGGGATGTTGCAAAGTGCAAAGTTCTCCACTTCATACCAGCTTCTCTAACTGTCAGAATGGGAACATACACTGGCAAAGGACCAGGGGCCCAATATTGGAAATAGGCAAAACTGCAGTGCAAAGGTTTGCACTGTGCTTACCTTTGACTGTGAACTCAAGGATGCTATATTTAATTGGATAGCACATCAGTGCTCTCCGACTGAATATACAGGCATGTCAGTGCAGCACTAAGTTGAGCAGCGTTACCGTGACATGGATCTGGGAAGTGCAGGGGATGGTGCCCCTAGACCCGATAGCACTGGGAGCCCTTGGTGCGATATTCAGCTGGCACCATGCAAATGAGCCCATTGGGCATGCAAGTTGCTAAGGGGCCATATGCATACCCATTATGGACCTATTTGCATGGGAAGTGGCAGCAGGATAGCCTGTAACTGACCCCCAACCCTGATCACCCATTCACATAACAGTTTAAATATTCCCTGGCATCAATTACAATCCAAGATGGCTGCCTGACAGATGGCCACTTAGCATTCTGCTCCGATACAGCATATAATATATACGTCCAGAATCTATATACGTTCACACATATTCAGTTATCAAAGGGTTAATCTCGCAATTTGCAGGCATACAGTGAATAAATGGCAATCTCAATCATGAATTTTCCACTGGATGTGAGATGTCAAAGTCGATTGGCCGTGCAAAAGAGCTTTCTGACCTGACACTGGTTAACAAAAAACAATGCAGCATGTGGTCTAATTGTGCACCTTTATTTTGTACAACCAAGGGTCACCATTTTAAATGAGTTTTACTCAATGGTCTAACCCATTTAATAAAATGAATGAATGAATGGTCTAAACTTACAACGCTAACCGGTGAGTTGATGGCTTTGACTTCAAAGGTGATTACAGGCAGAACTCACTTGCAGCAGAAGAAGCTACATTCCTTTTCTTTGGTGTATAGAAATCTACCTGGACTGCTACTCTCACCTCTACCTGATACTCCCAACCACCAGAGTAAACAGAGAGAAACTACACCTTGTCTTCCTAAGGATCACACCACCGCTTTGCCTTCCCTGGACTTCGCTATGGATACACAGAAACTGGGAGCAGAGACTTCATCTGAACCAGGGGAAATTACTTCCAGTGAGTAAGATCCAGAAACCAGTGGTATCTGTCCCTTGAAGTCTCAGATTCAAAATAAATGTGAGCAGGCTGGTGCGCATACAATATAAATACATTAGCTCAGGTTATCTATCCCTTTAAAAGTTCTACTATTCCGTCCCAGACTGTGAGTGATAATGCTCTAGTACAAATGGCACAAAAATCTCCAGCAGATGGCTTATCTAAAAAAAACAAGCTAACCAGCTTAATCAAATAAGCTCAGGTATGGCTTGTGAATCCATGATCCCTCACCCTCCCTTCAAGGCTTGATGAAACAAAGATAAATGTACGTTATTAACTCAGTTTAAGAATTAAATCAAACTGGTTATTAAACAGGGGTCCAAGTCATTGTCATTGACTCTGGCAACATAAGCAAAATTCATCAGTGATTTGGTGGATACACTCAACACATCATCACTGAGAACCTCTGAAATTGAACAATGATTCTGTAATTTAGAAGTTAATATGAATACCATGCAGCAAACATTAAAAGACCATGTTTACAATTACAGAAAAAGATCACAGACCAGGAAGATCAGTCAAGAAGGAATAACTTAAAATTGAGAAAGATACCAGAAGGGGTGGAAGTAGGGTTGCCACCTGTCCCTATTTTTGCAGGACAGTCCTGATTTTGGCAGCTGTGTCCTGCAAAAGAAACATGAAAAATACTACATGTCCTGACATTCTAGTAGAGAAAAATATTTTCTAACTTTCCTCTAAATGCTGCAAAACAATATAATATCTTAACTAAAATACCTTAAAATGGTAAGAAACGCTAGAATCTGCTAAAATACTAAAACAATTAGTCTTAATTCTGATTATTTAGAGAAAACAAGTCCATTGCATTGGTTGAGATTACAGTGTCCTGTGAAAAATCATGTTTCAATAAGAAATGTCCCACTTTGGGCTTCTTAAAAGGTAATAACCCTAGGTGGAAGGTAGGGAAGACCCTGGTGCCATTAAAAAAAACTCCTAACTAAAGCCATGGGGTTAAAAGTTCTAGAAGACAGTTTTATACTGGATATATAGATTCATAGCAACAACAAAGACTTACTGACCCTAGCAAAAGTGGTCAACCTGTCAATGTCACAGCCCAAGCCTCTCTAGACCATATCTCTGTATGTGTACTGCACAAACATGGGAACCATGCTACTTCAAAACACACTCCAATTTCATGTCAAATGCTGTGGGCAAATAGCCACAACAGCTTGCAGATTTGACCCATTGCAGTAATGCTAAAATGCATGAAATACAAATGAATAGCACTTTGTAGTATTGATATTAAGTAAATACAATATTGTAACTGCTATAAATGATGGAGGGAACAAGGAATAAGATGAAGAAAAAAGGGGAATGGCAAAAATAGTTGGCAGAATGAGAGGAGAATTGGGAGGGGGAAGGAATATTGAGTAAAGAAACCATTTACCTGGACTATCCGGTAACATATTTTTTTGGATTTTAGTAGCATGTTGAGCAGCACAAAATCTGCTGACTTTCCTTTATGTCCACCTTTGTTGGTGAAAGGGGTATTTAGGGTAGAAAGCATCCCCCCAATTTATAAAGAGATATGTTTGGCTCTACTGCTTAGTTGTCTTATTACCTCCATAGGTAGCATGTCTAAGTTTATGTCACTAGATTTATCACTAAAGGGATGGGGCACTTCCAAGGGGGGTGAAATTGAGAGCTGGGGGACACTGAGCTCTAAAATAAGGATTGAATTTAGAAGACTATAGGTGGTGGGGACAAAGAGAGGTCACTATTTAACTATATGTAAGCAATGAAAACAGGAGGGTAGTAATGGGAAAAAAATGTTGAGTAGTAAGTGTCTATAGCGGTACGTGGATGCACCCTAGCTCTATCAGGGATAATACTCATGTACTTCAAAAATTAGAATGGCTAATTCTTTGAAAATCCTTGCATGGAATGTTAAGGAATTAAGAGATCAAACCAAGGCCAGACAAATCTTTAATTATGCTGATAGATTAGCTATCAATTGTTTATTGTTGCAGGAAACACTCCTCATGCAAGATGATTTCTTATACCTCTCTGAGAAGTGAGGAGCAGGGGTTAACATTCTATATCATTCAAATTCCAGAGGTATACCATTTTCTTTGAGAAGAATTCTGGGGTAACAATTTTCCATTTTATTACTATGTACTTCGGCTATACATCATTTGCAAAAATTACTTTGAATGGAAAGCGACTTATGATTTTTATCATTTATAGCCCCAACGGAAACTCCCCAGATTTTTTGAAAGAAGTTTTTCTTACGATTGCATCTTTCAACTCCCTTGTTGTCATGGGTGGAGACTTCGGTCTGTTTTTGAATATTAATTTAGATAAGTCTAATATTTTTGGTGGGTACATTACAAACTGCATCAGACAAATCATCTAATTTTATTTCAGGCTTTAGGTTAATGAACACATGGAAGCATGCCCATCCAGCTATATTACAATATTCAGGTTTCTCTGCAGTACATAAATCATACTCTAGAACAGAGTTCTCCATAATGTCTGAATCATTACTGTAATATATGGAGGAGACAAAATACAAAGAAATACACATATCAGATCATGCCCTGGTTATTTTGACCATTACAATTAAAAGCCATGAAACACCCTATATGTTTAGGCTAGACAGCACTCTACTAAGAGATCTAGACTACCATAACATTTACAAGGACATTATGTTGTTTCATGAACATAATTATTCAATTGAATTCCATTTTATTTTTACCAGGATAACACCATTAAGACAGCTCATTTGCGAGGTGGTCCTGGAAGGACTAGCAAACATATGAGGTACATAGAATTAATAATCACAATGGCAGATTCAACCACGGTGGTAACAAAACCAGCAGTACAAAACAAGTAATATGTAAGTACAACTTACTGTAGAAAATGGTGGAAGGGTAAAGGGACAGGCAAAGTTTGGAAAATGAAGACGCAGAGAATAGGGAGTAAGTAGAAGATTTATTTAATTTTTATTTATTTATTTATTTATAGGAAGTACCTTTGAGCCAAAGGCTCTTTTACAGAGGTTCCACGTCGTAGTAATATGTGGGCAAAACATCATTCACAACAGTTACAAGTACATAAGCAGATACAAGGAGATTCCATGCCTAGAAAGACATGAGTACATCAGGTTACAGAGGTTACATAATTACAATTACAGGGAGTACATAAGTAAAAATATACAGATACATCATTTAAAGCAAGCTAAGCTGACAGGCTGTTAAGTGAACAACTTGAGAATCTACAGGATATAGAGCAAATCAGGTAGAGAACAGAGGATGATATAGTTTGTAAAATAATTAACTAATACTAAATGCAAGGAGGAGAGAACTTGATGGCCAGCAGTTCTTTTGTCTTAAGTGCTAAAGAGTGTAGTCATAAAGGAGGGCTAGACTCATTGGGGGGGAGTGCTGAGGAGGGGACCCGGAGCCTACTGGGGGAGTGTTAGCAAGAAGAGAGGAGAAGACAATGGTGCAGGTTAGAATGAGGGTAGCAGGAAAGAGGAGGGAAGAGTGTGGGGAAGTTCAGGTCTCACAGTCACAGTTTCTGTTTGTGGCAAGGGCCACTCAGAGTGTATCTTTAAAGTGGCCTATTTTGTCCTCTTTTGTGATGCCTAGGTCAAGTGCATTAAACCAAAGTGGTGCCCGGTATTCGTAGAACCATTGGCCTTGTATGGTTCTATGGAAGGGATGCAGAGGGCTGAGTTGTTTGTACCCCTAGTGCATCTGATGGAATTAGGTCAGCTAAGGAGGCTTTGCAGTCCTGGGGTGGTAAGTCCTAGCATAGACTTCTTGGTGAGCATGCATACCTGATACTGGAGGCAACTGTCAAGGTTGAGCCATTTTGTTTGAGTGTACAACTTGCAGGCGTGAGTGAGATGGGGTACAACTAGGACTAAATGACACGCTTTGTTTAGTGTTGTTTTGATATGTATCAAAGCAGTTTGGGAGGCAGTCCCATATACTGCTAGACTATAGTCTATCACTGAGAGGACTGAGCTATTTACAGCAGTTTTGAGTGCCTCAGAAGTCAGGCCTTTTCGGTGCCTGTACAATAATCCTAGTTTTGTATTTGACAACTTTGTGACTGCGTCTATAGGTTGGTTAAATGAGAGGGTGCGGTCCAGTGTCAATCCTAGGTATTTAAATGTTTGAACCATCTCCAGGGAAATGTTCTGATTGTTATGAATGCAAAGTTGGGGAGTGCGGTGTTTGTTATGTGATGATGAGAATAACATAGTTTTAGTTTTTTTATAAATGAGGAGCAGTTTTGATTGAAGGAACCAGTGCTCAGCCATGGTAAAGTTAGCCTGCATTTGCTTTTCCAGTATGTAGGGGTCAGAATTAAATGAATATAGGACTGCATCATTTGCATACAGTAGTAGCTGGTCATTTACAGATTGAGGGAGGTTGTTTAAACAGGCTGAACAGTAGAGGGCCAAGGATCGAGCCTTGAAGAATGCCTGTGTTAACACTAAGGTTGTCGGAGAAGGTGTCCAGGATTTTTACTTTTTTGGACCCGCCAAAGAGGTAGCTTCTGAACCATACTACTGTTGCAGGGGAGAGGCTGATATTGGAGAGCTGATCCAGGAGCAGATTGTGATTGATGGTGTTGAAGGCCTTGGTGAGATCAATATATGTTGCCCCCACCATGAGCCTTCTGTCTAGCGCATTATGGATAAAGCTGGTAAACTCCACTAGAGCGGTTGTGGTACTGTGTTGTTTTTGAAATCCATGTTGTTGCTGACATTGTAAATGATACTTGTCTAGATATTCCATCAGTTGGTCACTTACGATTCGCTCCAAGGGCCTTGGAGAGTGGAGGAAGGATAGATATTGGGCAGTAATTTGTAGAGTTGGCCCTGTCACCACTTTTAGATATTTAGGATTAGTGTAAGAAACAGGTTAGAAAGAGAGGAATATACTATGGGATGCCTCCACAGGAGAAGAAAGAAGAACAGGTAGAGTGTGGAACACACATTATATGGTGATTTGCATATACAGCCCATGATGCTTTGCATTATGGGGGTAAGTGTGATTTTGTACTTCTTTGAAACTTGGCTTCCAGGCCAATTTCCTTTGAGGTAACCATTACCTAAGTGCTTGCACACTGAGGTTCTTTGTCTTTTAGTTTTTTTTTTGTTTTTAGTGGGTTCACCACAACATAACCCAGATAGACCATCTTAGGGTAGCTGGGTAATTACACTGGGGTGTCACACAGATGAGACATGTGTCTGTGTCTTCTGTTGGCACCCTTTGCAAACTGTGTGAGAAGCCTTTCAGCACCATGCATTTCTGCTTAAAGTTGAATCAGCATAATATTCTGGATGATTTGCATATACAGCCCATGATGCTTTGCATTATGGGGGTATGCGTGATTTTCTATTTCTTTGAAACTTTACTTCCTGACCAATGCCCTTTGGGGTAACCATCACCTCAGTGCTAACACACTGAGGCTTTTTTGTCTATGTATGTGTATACTGTGCGTGTGTGTGTGTGTGTGTGTGTGTGTGTATATATATATATATATATATATATAAATTAACTCAAGACACAATGATATTACAGCAACTGTTGGGTTTACAAAACCAATTTAGCAACATATGAAGCAGAAAAACAGATATTACTTATTCAAACTATGTACTATGCATTAGGCGATAAACCAGATAGAATATAATCATGGCAACTGCAAAGAGAACAAGAGTCAAATATGACCATAAATATTAAAAATTAATTTGGCAACATAACCTCCAATCCTAGCACTGGCCTAGTGATTTAGAGGGCTGAGGCACATAGCACCTTATCTCTTACCACGCCAGTGACCCAGGGTCTGGAGCGAGCTCAGGTCATTTGTGGTTGGCTGAGGAGGGAGAGGATAGAGCATCTGATGACAGCTGTCCTCTCCTGGACTGGGGTGGGTAATGACTCCTGGCTAAGCAGCGACTCCCAGTGGAGATTGGGAGCTTGCACATGTCAGGGTCATGCAAGGCTGGGGGGGTAATTGCAGTGGACATCCGTGGGGCAGGAATGTGTCCAGTGCACACTAGATGGAATTGCACATCTGCACCTCCGATGGGGGGGGCACAATAATACTCATGCATCACAAGGAGAAAAAACCCTGGTACCCGAAGGAGACAATGGAGCACTTGCCCTACACCCACTGTCAGACCTCACCTTCCCCTAATTTTAGTATCCCTTGGCCTGTATCCAGTCCACTGGATTGCATTAAAGGAGCCCCCAAGGTAAGTGCAGGGCAGCCCTTCCCTGAGGGGCACAAGTCAGGGGGTTACCAGTGGGACGAAGGATGCCAGGTCAGGGTTCTGGGGGATCTAGGGTGAGGGGGACCTCAGACCAGGTGGGACAAGCAGGTGACTCTCAAGGGATGCCTCAGGAACTGGTGACTGGAGGGAAAGTTAATATTAAAAAAAAAAAACTGATCCGGTGAACTTAACCAAGTATTTGAAAAATGTTATGAACAACTTTACACATCAGACAGAGGCAAAAACATATGTGATATCTAATTATTCTTGCAGCCTATTCCTAGTATATACCTACACTTGAAGACACTCACATTTCAGCTTTAGAGGCAGAGATTTCTATTACTGAAATAGAGTATGCTAGCAAATCCTTTACTAGTAGTAAAGCACTGGGTCCAGATGGAATACCTATTAGCTTTTATAAAACCTTCTCAGATCTTATTATTCTGCAATTATAAACCCTATTTGATTATATTTTGTAACACGTACTCTCCATCCTTCAGGGCTAGAAGCCACTGTACTTCTATTTTAAAAGAAAGGCAAGTGTCTTACTATACCTGGATCATAAAGACCTATCTCACTTATTAATTCTGATGTTAAGGTATTGACAAAAGTTTCAGCAAATAGATTAGATAACATACTCTTGTCTACTAGCCCCTCTTCCCACGAAGGTCTAACAGTTACCCTAAACATCCCATCCTCCCATCCATTCTCCACTGTTTTGCTATACGCCTTCCCCAAAATACCCCCCTACTTCCCTCATAGACATAATCACCTCCCTTGTCATCAATGCATCATCTACAGAACTACTCATTCTAGATCACTTCAATTTAAACTGGATATCAGCCTTTCTTAAGCCCTGCACTGAGCAAATCAAATGCTTAAATCTAACTCAGCTAATTCAGGAGACAACCCATCCAAACCCCATCACACAGAATCACTCCTTCCTTGACTGGATTCTTTCCATCCACCCTCATCAGATTGTGGCTGCTGGAACCCTCCCTGACATCTTTAGCAATCACCTTATGACCTTCTGTAACTGCAAACTTCACACTCCCTCCTCCCCCGTATCTACAGATGGGTTCACTCCCACAAGTCCCTAAATTCTAAAGCTCTGCTACATGATCTTCACTCAATAGACTAGTCCCCAATGTACTCAGCACCTGACATTGACTCTGCTCTGTCCATCTTCACACATGTCTTTCCAGTCATCTGGAACCATCATGCCCCACTAAGGAGGTACAGAGTCAAACATCACCACTAGCCCTTGATCTCTGCTGATGTCTTCCACCTGTGTAGGTCTTGTGACCTAGCCTGGGCCCATTTCAAAGCCTCACATGTCCCCTCAGCCCTTCATCACTACAGGACCATAAGAAATGCCTGTACTAAAGTTGTAAGGTCTGCCAAAGCTATATACCTCTGCTCTCAGCTTTACTAAAATAATAACTCCTGTGCCAATTTGCGGGGCAAGACCATTCCCTCCTTGAACTTCCCTCCCAACCACCCACTCCTACATTTATCATCGATGGCCCACCAGTCTCTGACCCAACCATCATATCCTCTAATCTTAACTTTTCTCTACACGCACACTCCCCTCCACTTCCTTCCTCCCTCCTCCTCCCTCCTCCACCTACACCTCCCATGACTATGTTTTTCCTCTAGTCTCCAACCTTGAAGTTTATAATGCCATGTTAGCCCTCAACCCCAATAAGTCCAGCCCTGACAATCTAGACCCATTTTTCCTACGCATCTGTCTCCCAATTACCCATCTACTGAACTGTTCTTCAACTTTTGTGAGGTCCTCCTGGCCTGGAAGACTGCAAATGCAATACCCTTCCACAAGGGTGGGGATGCATGCACACCAGGTAATTATCACCCTATATCCATTCTTCCTTCTCTGGATAAATTACAGGAATCCCTAGTCTTCTTTCACCTTACTTTCTCAACTCCTCAGATTTTCTCTCTCCCTTACAATCTTGATTTTCAAGGAAAGCACTCAACTGTCACCTCTCTCTGTGGTGTCACTAACTGTTCTCTCTGGTATTGGCAAAGCCCACCTAAAAGCTGCTATTTTCATTGACATTGCCAAGGGCTTCAATTCGGCCTCCCACACCCTCTTGCTAAACAAACTCAGTTCTGCCGGACTCTTCACTTTAGCAGTAAATTGGTTTAAATCCTACCACTCCTGTTGCTCTCAATGTGTCCTAGTAGGTGGAGCCCCCCCCCCACACATCCTAGCCAGTGTTCTGTAAGGCTCAGTCCTGGGGCTGATACTCTTCTATTTTTCTAAATGATCTCCCAACAACTTGTTCTGTTTCAAACATATAAATATACGGGATGATACAATTCTTTATGTCTCTGGTCTTTCTGCACCTGTTGTGGAATCTCAACTCCAAGCTGACTTTCATTCAGTACTTTATTTGTTTCAAGATAACCACCTCAAAGTAAACATAAAAAAAAAAAAAACATGTCAATGATTTTCGGTTCACCTCACAAACTAGTCAATCTCTCTTCCTTGCTTAAATTCACAAATTTGAATGGGTCCCAGCTGGAAGATGACCCCTACTATAAATACTTGGGTGTCTGGCTTGACTGCCTCCTGGATTTTTCCAAACAAATCAAGCAAGAGCACATCCACTCCAAGCTCCACCCCAGGCTAGGTGCTCTGTATCGTAATAAGGACTCCCTCCCCCAGCTCATCTCGTAATCCTTACAAAAATGATTTTACCTGCCTTTGACTATGCTGACATAATCTATGGTACTGCCCCAGCTTCCACCCTGGCTGGGCCCGACTCCATCTATAATACCTGTGTTGCTTTGTTTGAACGCCCCCGCCACCACCCACCACTGCACTCTGTATTCTTTCCTCTCCCTCTCCTCATTTCACTGCCATTGCATGATGTATTCATCACTCTTCATCTCACAATTCTGGTTTAGATCCCTCCCCTCCTACCTTTCCTTTCTGCTGTGACCAAGCTCTCCTATCCTTTCCTGTCTGGGGACACTCATACTTTTTCCCTTCCATACCCCTTGTCTTATGGTGGCTCTGTTGCTTCCATCTATAGGCTCCCCTCTCTCTGGAACTCTCATCCTCGCACCATCCATCTCTCCTTCTCCTCACTTATCCTCAAACGAGCTCTATCAGAATGCTTCCTTTTCTCTGGCATCTGTTTATGCTAGGTCTGGCCCCAATCTTTCTTACTACTCACTACCTCCAGTTATAGCTTTTTCCTCAGCTAATTTTGCTTGATGTATTGCACCTGTTTACTATGGTATGTCAAACAAAATCACTACAATGTACTCTCTGACTTTGTAGCCAAGTAATTTTATCATTTCTATGTGTAGCTCTTGTTGAATCTTATACATAAAGTTACTGCCTTTCTCCCCTTCCCCCAGGACACATCTGGAAATGAGCCTTGGCTCAGTGTGCCTCTCCCGGTTACCAGCTTTAAATAATTAAATAAATACATTTTTCATCCAGATCAAAATAGCTTTAAGGGTAGACAACTTAAATCTAACATGAGATTTACTATAAACCTAACTGATAAATTTAAAATACAAACTATTCCATCCTTTCATTAGATGCAGAAAAAGCATTTGAACAGGTGAAGTGGGGCTATATTAAAGTCTGGTATACCGCCGCTACATCAACAACTTTACAGCGACATGGTCAGTACTAACAACATTGCCATGTCACTGTAAAGTCCACCTGGGACCCTGGCACCCTTCTGCAAGGTCCTGCACCCCATGCCCGACTCAGCTCCATCTTGGGGTTGAGAATCCTAAGCAGTGGTGTGCAGGGGGCACAGCTCCCTGCTTGGGAGGTGCAGGGGACACAGCACCCCACAAAACAATAACTTTAATCTTGGTGGCACCATGCCGACTGCGATTGCGGTTGATATAGTGATGTTGGGGAAATGTTCTGTCGCCAAATTGTTGATGTGGCATCATGGATCTTTAAAGTCTTACTAAAACATACTGTATGAAATTCAGGTCAAAGTTCACAAGGTGAATCAACACATTATACTCAAAACCAATAACCAGAATTAGAATGAATAAAGACCTTTTTAGAACCAATTCACTTGCAAGGGGGAATGAGACAAGGCTTCCCCTTATCTACATTAATCTTTGCTATAGCAATTGAAACATTAGCCATTGCTATTAGAACAATAAGACCAAAGGGCTTACGGTGGGTACAATGGAACATAAAATAAGTCTCAGTGCTGATGATGCCCTGATATATACAACTAGCCCAAATCAAACATATGAGGAGTTAAGAAACAACATCATTACACAATTTGGTTACATCTCTGGTTACAAGATTAATTGGAGTAAATCTGAATTATTAGAATCAAAGTCACAGCCTGCAAACTGTTATTACAAGAAAAGTCACCACTTTAAAATATATGGGTGTAAATTCAAATCAGGACTTATCAGACTTCTATAAAAATAATTTTGAGGACTTACTTTCAAAAACTGAAAATTAGCTTGACCACTGTAAACCCTCCTTTTGACTTTAATAGGCTGCACAAATCTATACAGTTTTGATCTCCAAATCTGGATCCAATCTTCAGAATTTAAAATGAGAACTAAAAGTAGCAGGCAATATAACTGACCAGATGTGGGAACATGCAATCAACCTGGCTAGATTCGGCATTGCGCCATCAAATCTCTTACAGACTTATTTTAATGCGATACATGGAACCTATTACACTTCTCATAGATTAAACTCGATGAACCCTGAATGTTCAAAAGGGTGCCCAAAATGTACAGTAAGGAATGACACTATGGAGCATATGTTTATGGAATGTCAGCTGTTAAGACAATTTCTGGGACAAAGTCCTGAACATATCCTGATCAATATCATTAACACTACAAAGAAAAACAGAATGCCTGCTACTTTCATATGGATATTTAGAGGGGAGAGATTATATTTATAAATAGGGTCTATCGTTGTTAGGTGTAATAAATGTATCTTGTTGAAATGGAAGGATTTGTCTCCAAAGTTTAACACCAGGATGAATCACATAAAATTGAAAAGGTTCATTATCCTCTGGAGAAAAGAACTGATCTGTTTTATAAGATCTGGCAAGACATAATATAATTGGATCAAGAGTGGTTTTGAATAGCTCGTTTTAGAATCCCTGATATATGAGATTATTTTGATGGATTTACTTTGTATGCTGAGAATGAACAGTTATGGAGGTAGGGATACTTGCACAGCATTTATATAAAGCCCTTAATACCAATTGTTATAGTAGTATTGGTAAAACCAGGGTAACTTATTGCTGAATGCTTATGTATAGATTTACAATTATTGGTTCAATGGTACCCCTATTTATTATGTCTGTGATATGTGATGATCGATGTAACCTCTTCAGTGACTCTGTTATTCCTTACTGTAATTAAAATAGAGGAACAAAAAAAATCAATCAATCACTATTCCCTGGCATCTAGTGGTACCTCACACCCTCCAGTCACAGGTCTCATAAAAATAAACAGTCCCTGGTGCCCAGTCAGTGGCACCCACTGTCCTCCGATCCCCAGCCCCATTAACAATAAGTCAGTTTCAGCAAGGAAGGCAGCTCCAATGCAGATGTGCCTGTGCTGCAACATATCAAAGTAGCAAGCAGAAAGCATGGCACTGTTCACCAGAGTGATTCCTCTGAGGAAGTTTGCATGCTTGAAACCAGCGGGAGTGATGCTTTCTTGTTTCACCTGTGTGGCACTTTGGATTTTATTACTATGAACAGAACTGCAATCGTACTGCAAATGTGAGCAATAAATCCATTTTTCTATCACACTGGTGGACAGTGCCATGCTGTCTGCTTGCTCCAAAAATAAATCGGTGCCTGGTGTCCAGTGGCCCACCATCCTCTGATCCTCATCCCAGTGAAACATAAAACAGGCCTTGGTGTCCGGTGTGTCCCCCACCCTCTTTCTGATCACCATCCCTTTATGCTCAGATGTAGTCCCTGGTGTACAGTGGCATCCTATCCTCTGATTCCCATCCCAGTAAAACACAAAACATTCCTTGGTGTCTGGTGGTATCCACCCGCTCCCCACTCTCTGATCACTGTCCCTGTATGCTCAGATGTAGTCCCTGGTGTACAGTGGCACCCTATCCTCTGATTTCCATCCCAGTAAAACATAAAACATTCCTTGGTGTCCAGTGGTATCCCCCCCACTCTCTCATCACCATCCCTGTATGCTCAGATGTAGTCCCTGGTGTCCAGTGGCACCCCCATCATCTGATTCCCAATCCAGAAAAACATAAAACATTCCTTAGTGTCCAGTGGCATTCCCCCCCACTCTCTGATCGCTGTCCTTGTATGCTCAGATGTAGTCCGTGATGTACAGTGGCATCCCTCATCCTCAAATCCCCATCCCCATAAAAATAAAGCATTCCCTGGTGTCCAGCGGTACCCCCATCCGCCACTTGCTGGGCCCAGAGGTTTAAAGATAGTCTCTGATGTCTAGAGGTCCCACCCACCTTCCAATCACTTGAAACTATCTAGCAAAGCCATTTTCTGTTGTCTAGTGGTATCCCCTCCCTCCAGTCACTCACTGCTATCTAACAAAATCATTCTCTGGTGTCTACTGGCACCCCCACCCTCTGATTACTCGTTGCAGTTTATTAAAAGAAGTCATTGGCATCTAGTGCCCCCCACACCACCTGCACTGGATACACCACCTGGTCACCCACTTACTATAGTCACTGGTGACACAGGGAGACCACGCAGTGACCAGCACAGCCCTCCTCTCACCACCTCAGCCAGCCACAATATGCAACGATAGGGAGCATGCATCCTGTGTACTGTAATGGGAATGCCCATACGGTCTACTATAGACTGTACTGCAGGATGCATACTCCCTGTCATTGCATATAATAGCCAGCTGAGATGGTGCGAGCAGGGCTGTGCAGGTCACCATATAGGCTCCCTGTATCTCCAGTGACTGTGGTAAGGGGGAATGGCAGGGTGGTGTACCCAGTGCGGGGGGGGGCAAGAGGTTCCAGGGACTTCATTTAATAAACTGCAGCAAGTGATCAGAGGGTGGGGGAGTGTCACTAGACACCATGGATTACATATTAAACCTATGGGGGCAGCAATCAGAGGATGGGATACTACTGAACACCAGGGAATGTTTTATTTTTTACAGGAATGGGGATTAGATGGCAAGAAGTGCCACTGGACACCAGGAACTATATGTGAGCATATGAGGATGGTAATTGGAGGGTGGGGGTGCCAGTAATGGTTGTGCTTTTATGGGGGATGGGGTTCAGAAGGTGGAGGTGCAACTAGACACCAGGGTGCAAGAGTGTTCCCCCAAATTAGTTGTTGGCTGCAGTGATTCTATAGCCGCTAGAATTGCCTGGAGTAAATCAGGCTTTTTCTCAGCAGTAACTGCGCTGCTCAAAGTGGTCTGCATTATTGCTTTTGTGCAGTGCTACCACACTAAATATTGCAGGGCACTGCACCTGAATTCATGTTGCCCCTCCCTTTGCACACTGATCCTTGCATGTGCCCTATCCCATTTGGTCTGCATGCCTGCCCCCTTTGAATATTGCACAGGAAACTGCATGGAATCACTATGCCGTCCAGGCAAAGCTTTAAATATTGGGCCCACAGGGTCATTCCAGGTTGTGATTTACCACTAACTCACATCCACTGGCTTGTGTGGCCTGATTTTATGTGGAATCACTATGATATTAGTTGTGTGTTACAATTTGTTTCCTTCTGTCTCATTAGACGGGTTGCAATACAATATTTACTGAGGGTATTACTGCACCTTCATTGCACTACATTTTGATAACATAGCACAGTAGGTAAATAGGTTGGACATGAAGTTTAATGAGGAGAGCACACAGTATTGCATCTAGGAAAGATTAATGGTAAGGCCAGCTACTATTTGACTAGCAATGAACTGAGAGACTAATGAAGAGCAGCAGACTTTAAACAAGGGCAGCAGTGTGGGGCGGCACCCAAAAAGGCAGCACAAGTGTTAGGCTGTATCAGGAGAAACCTTGTGAGCAGGTGACTGGAAGTAATGGAACCCATACCTCTCAATTGTGAGAGCAATGTCCCTCAGCAGTGCTCTGTCCCACATCCAACCAACATTGAAATGCTGATGCCCACACAGAGGAGCTGCTGTAAACTTAGGCTATAAAGCAGAAATTCTTAATATTTCATGACGGAGAAAGCCAGATAAATTACATCCCAGAGTGCTGAAGGAACTGGCAGATGTAAGTAAGTAAGTAAGTAAGTAAGTAAGTAAGTAAGTAAATGTTACTTTTAAGCGCTTTTCAAAACCAAAGCGCTGTACAATTAAGCAAACATTAGAATTTACAAACTATGACAAGAATAACAATAATAACAATAAAATCACAATAAAATTCACAGTAAAATCACAATAAGATCACTCTCCATACGCTTTTCAGAATAAATAAGTTTTTAACTCCGACTAAAAACTCTCGACAGTCAGGCAGCTGCGTATCCGACGAGGTAGAGAATTCCACAGGGTGGGGGCAGCGTAAGAAAATGCACGTGCCCCAGATGTTTTTAAATGTACCCTGGGAATCTCTAGCAATCCCTCGTCGGGCGGATCGGAGTGAGCGAGAGGGACAGTAGGGAATAAGGAGATCTTGCAGGTACCGCGGTCCCTGTTCCATGTAGGGGCTTTATAGGCCAGTGGCCGACCTTGAAGGTGATCCGCCACTGAACCGGCAGCCAGTGCAGTCTGTGCAGCACAGGCATAATATGACTGCTTCCGGATGTCCCAGTCAAAAGCCTGGCTGCTGCATTCTGCACCAGCTGCAAGTGGCGGATATCAACCCCTGGTAGCCCTAGGTATAGGGCATTGCAGTAATCAAGGCGAGAGGTCACAAAGGCATGGACCAGTATAGGAAGATCAGCCAGAGGAACCAGGTGTTTCACCCGGGCGATATTCCTAAAATGGTAAAAGGAGGATTTGACAACGGATGACACCTGCGATTTTAGGGTCAAACCGTCGTCAATAATAACGCCCAGATTACGCACCCGGTCTGAGGTTGGGAGCTGGGCACCATCAATCCATATGCCCGAAGGAAGCCCAGCCCTGCAACCCACCTCAAGGTGACCTGGGTCCACTGCCAACACCTCAGTCTTATCCGGGTTTAACCTCAGCCAGCTAGCACTCATCCAGTCCTTGATCTCGGATAGACAGCTGTTAAGTATAGAGACTGCATCTTCCTGTCCGGGACTAAAGGACAGATACAGCTGGGTATCATCTGCATAGCAGTGAAAACCCAGACTGTATCGCCTATAATGTCTCCCAATGGCAGCATATAAACAGCAACAACAAGGGTGCCAAATGGAACCCTCATGGTACCATACAGGACAAGAAGATGGTATCAGAGGAATAAATTCCGGTGATAACCCTCTGTCTCTGACCCATGAGGAAAGATCGAAACCAATGCAGAACTGTACCAGACAGTCCGTAATAAAGCCACAGGCATTCCAGAAGCACACCATGGTCCACAGTATCAAATGCTGCAGAGAGATCAAGAAGGACTAGAATAGTACGAGCCTTTTGATCTCTCACAATTAGGAGATCATTTAGAACCTGGACAAGAGCAGTCTCAGTACTATGTCTTTTCCTAAATCCGGATTGAAGAGTATCATAAATATTGTGATTTGTAAGATGGTCATCCAGTTGTAGCGCAACCACCTTTTCAATAACCTTACCCACAAAGGGCAGGTTAGAGACAGGTCTGTAGTTAGCTGGACAGTCCGGATTCAGTGAAGGCTTTTTCAGGAGTGGTCGAATGACCGCCTCCTTTAGGGGATCAGGAAAGACCCCCTGCTCCAAAATTTCCAGACAATTTCAGCAAGGATCGGGCAGATAGTATCTACGCAGCCTAATAATAGTGACGTAGGGCCCGGATCCAAACTACAGCTGGTTGGACGTACAGTCTGGACAATCCTCACAATATCCATGAATTCTGGCTTACCAAAGTCACACCAGGTGACACAGGTGTTTGTTTCCCCTCACCGATCACCACAAACCCTTAAAGAGTGAGCCTGGCTGATATCCGACCTAATGCCGGCAATCTTATCTGTGAAAAACCAAGCAAGCTCATCACACTTTATTTGTGAAAAATCTCTTCCAGATTGTAGACAGAGTGGATTGTACAGTCTGTCGACAGTCCGAAAGAGTTGAGCTGGTCAGTTTCGTGCAGCAGCAATCTCCCTGGACAGGAATTCTGCCTTCTTATGGGTGATTGCTGATTGATAGGTACCGTAATGATCCATCAACCTAAGTCTGTCAGCATCCAGGCCGGATTTCCGCCAGGCCCTCTCTAGCCTTCGCCCCACTCTCCTCAGTTCCTTCAAAGACTCATCAAACCATACAGTCTTAGAGCGCTGGAGTGAGGCGAACACGGACAGGAGCAACTAGGTCCAGGGCCTCGCTCACTACCTTGTTATAGGCAAGAACAAGGTCTCCTGGACCCATGCTCTCGCCAGAAATACCCGATAGGTCCAGTACCGCTAAGAGACCCTCTGGGGTAACTCCCCCTTAAAGGGCGATACTGAACCATCTCCGTAGAGGCAGGCCTATTAGGGGGTGCCCCAAAGCTGAATCTTATGGTGTGATGGTCTGTCCACACATTCGGTTCCACCCCCAAATGCGTGATATCCAAATCTAGTAGGAACACTAGATCCAATGAGTGACCACCTATATGGGTAGCAGAGGTAACTACCTGTGTCCTGGCGAAACCCCTGGCAGAGCTTTTCAGCATCTCTCTGAGGACAGGGTGGGTGCCCCAGGACCGGAAGGTAGCACATAGAGTGCCTATCCACAAGGGGGGATCAAGGGAGGTGGCAGAGAACTATAAGCCCATCAGCCTTACATCGGTGGTGGGCAAGATGATGGAAGGCATTGTCAAGGAGAGGCTAATGGGGACCTGGAAAAGTCAGGGTGCCTGGATGATAGACAGCATGGATTTGTCCCAGGGAAATCATGTCAGACAAACCTTATGGAGTTCTATGACTGGGTGAAGAGAGCCTTGGACCTGGGTAGACCAGTGGTTGTCCTCTATCTTGACTTCAGCAAGGTGTTTGACTCTGTTCCTCATGGGGACCTATTAAATAAGCTGGGAGAAATGAGGGTGGGGAACAAGATGATCTGATGGATAGGCAATTGGCTCCAGGACTGGACCCAGAGGGTCATGGTTGGTGGGATAGTCTTATACCCAAGGTGGGTCATTAGTGGGGTCCCTCAGAGATCAGTCCTTGGGCCCCTCCTGTTCAATGCCTATGTCTCTGACATAAGGAAGGGCATCAGGAGTGAGATGAGTCTCTTTGCAGATGACTCAAAACTGGGGCAGTGGTGGATGCGGAGGAGGGGAGGGTGGCCCTACAGGGGGACCTGGAGGCTCTGAAAAGGTGGTCTAGAAAGTGGAAGCTGAGGTTTAATGCAGGGAAATGCAAGGTACTGCATCTGGGACCCAGAAATCTGGGCCAAGAGTACACCCTGGGGGGGGGGGGAA
This sequence comes from Neoceratodus forsteri, assembly GCA_016271365.2. NCBI lineage: Eukaryota > Metazoa > Chordata > Ceratodontiformes > Ceratodontidae > Neoceratodus > Neoceratodus forsteri. Next base: position 107,783,989 of record JADMNL010000035.1, on the reverse strand, counting down.
TGCTACAAGTCTCAATGGCTGAGAGGGACCTGGGGGTGGTGGTGGATGTCAAGACGAATAACTCTGAGACTTGTAGGAGGGCAGCAGCTAAGGCCAACAGGATGCTGGGATGCATTGCTGGGGGATCACCTCCAGAAGGAGGGAAGTGATACTTCCCCTGTATAACTGCTTGGTGAGACCACACCACGAGTACTGCATGCAGTTTTGGAGGCCACACTTAAAGAGGGACATTGAACTCCTGGAGATGGTCCAGAGGAGGGCAACCAACATGATCTGGGGCTTGGAGGACAGGACCTAGGGCAAGAGGCTCGAAGAGCTAAATATGTACACATTGGAAGAGAGAAGGGACAGGGGAGACATGATAGAGGTCTTCAAGTACATGAAGGGGTTAAATAGGGGAGAAGCAGTCAAGGTGCTCCGAAGGAAGAAGGAGGGACAAGTAGAGGTCATGGGTGGAAGATGGAGGGGGGAGATTCAGGAGAGAAAGGAGATGGTGCTACTTCACTGAGAGGGTGGTGGAGCCATGGAATTCGCTGTCCAGGGGGCTGGTGGAGGCAGAGACGGTGGAGGGGTTCAAGAGGGGGGTGGGACAGGTACAGGGGAAGGGTTCTGGATGCAAAGTCCTGTGCAGTGGGAATATCCGGGACTGGGAAGGAAGAAGCCAGAGAGGACGAGGGGGCAGCAAGATCAGCTCCCAGGGTGGGGGCTGACCAAACGAGCAGACACGAAAGACCGTTTGGCCTATTTCTGCTAGCATTTTAGTATGCTAGTATGATGCGTAAGCAAAACAAAATTAAACTGAGCAAATAAAATAATTGATTTTTAGTATTTTGTGCTTTCATATTCCTGTTTGATGATATGTCTCTCATTTTCAGAGCCAGTGACCCACACTGTCCCTTATTTTGTGTCTGTGTCCCTCAGTTCAATGAAAAAGGATTGAGAGGTATGACTGCACCACTATACAGGGCTTATGTGAGGCTGCAACTAGAGTAATGCTGCCAGTTCTGGAATCCATACTGAAGGAAAGATAAATAAACAGGAAAGATTTCAAAGAAGAGCGACCAGAAAAATGATAGGAGATGAAAGAATAGAATGGAATATGGCAAGATACTTGCTAGACTTACTGGGCAGGATTTTTAAAAGGATGTGCCTGGCTAACCCAGTAGTACCCAGGGCTGAGGTGCTTAGTGCCTTACCTCTCCCACCACACTGGCAGCCTGAGTTTGGGAACAAGCCTGGACTGCAGGGGGCCGGTTGGTGGGATGAGGATCAAGTTTCCCAACAGATGTTTGGCTCCTCCCAAGATGGAAAGCTGCTAGCTTAGTTGCTATGTTGCCACCTGGGTGACCATGGGAGGCAGTGGAACTAGAGGGGCTTTGGGTGGGGGGATGTTGGCAGGTGTTGCACGCTAGTGTGGGTACATGCTTGGCATGCCCTTGACTCTGATGTCCTAGGGAAATCAGGGGAAAAAAACTGAAAAATCCCCCAAGTGGCAGGATGATGTCATGCAGTGCACAGTCCCTGTGCCCTGCTACCTAGGCAGGTTCCTCCCACTACTGGATCCATTCATGGTGGAGGTAAGGGGGGGGCCACCACCCCTACCAGAGGGAGGAGGTGCTGGAGGAACATGGGGAGGATACCCATGACAATTCTAGGGGGACACCAGGGTGACAGGGCTAGGACTGGGGACAGGCAGAAGGGGGCTGACAGGACTGCAGGGAGATTAACAGATAAGGAAGGAAAGGATGTGCCCAACATGCATCTACAGCTACTTTCAAAGCAAAAATGCATTCAGACCTGACTAATATATATATTAGATGGCTTAACAGTGTCTGAAATATGTCCAAAAACAGGTGAAAGTGCATCCAAACTGAATTCAAGTGTGTCCAAAACCTTGCAGTAGGAGCTGGTGTTTGCGTTTTTGCTGCACATTTTGACTCTGTTGCTAAAGGACACATCCTCTGAAAAACTTAGCAGGGTTGCCTGGACAAAAGCAGATGGTTGCAGACACAGCTGCAGTATGCATTTGTGGACACATTCAACCCTTTTGACCCCCCCCCCAATTATGTTTAACTTGAAGCAAAGGAGATGAAGTGGTGACCTAATTTTGGTTTATGGGTTCTTAAAGGCCAAGACATATGCAAAAAACCTGGGGCTAAATTTTAAACAAAATGGAAGTTCAACAAGTGACCATGACAAGCAAGTACAAGGTAAGAACTTTAGAAGGGACAGGCAGAAGTATTGCTTTTCAGAGAATGGTTGGTATATGGAATTTACTCCAACATAGTACAGTGAACCTAGAAAATAAGTGAATATTTGAAAAATGTAATTACTTATGGAGTCAAAAATAAATAGATCCTACTACTGAGAAGTGGAAAAATCTTGATAGGCAGAAAACCTTCCATTCCACTATTTGTACATTGTTAAGTTCATCATCAGAGAGCGTAGTAGCTCCATATAGCTAGAACTACAGTAAATGCTTATAGGATAAGTACCTAGACACTCTGCAGCAGATATATCTGTCCTTTCCCATAACTATAATGAATCCTCTACCAGCTACTCCCATATCTTCAAGAGCAGACCTCACAATCAACAATGCTGTTGTCTCCAGTAGTAGTACTACTACTAATACTACTACTTCTTAGAAATACTCTTCAGGGTTGGTAATCTTGACCTTCTCCTCTACTTCAGCTCGATCTGTCATTACAATACTATGAAATTCAGTTTATTTTAGTGTTTCATCATTCATACAAAATAGATCTTAAAATGCTGCATCGTAGTGGCAAAGCAAATAAACTATACAAGACATAAAATAGGAGTGTTGGGACATTGCTACACCAACAGCTAAGTTTTTGGGATTGACTACTGCACTGCCTCTACTTCTGCAGTTTTGTGTGAACAAGGAAGATGGTGCTCATAGCTCTCCGGAGGTGTCTGTGTGAATTTTGAAGCTGTGATTGTACTGACAGAGGAATAATAGAAAAGCATTTTTAATAATGTATTAATGGCATGCTAAGTTCTGGTGACTTATAGCCTAAAGTGTTGAGATGTTAGGCCACTTATTCTGACATGGCTTACAGAGGTGAGTAAACTGAATAGATGAGTGGGCAGGTCTCTGCTTGATTTTTATTGTTGCAGCTGCCTGAAGTCATTTAAGAAGATCTTTGGAATTTTGGAAACTGTTTCTAAAGCTATGTCTTCTAGTTTCCAATATTGTTTTGCCCCCAGACTGGTGAAGAAGGTGTGGTGTAAGATGTTTCCTTGCTCAATGAAGGAAAAGGCCTCTCAAGAGAAGTGAGAGTGAGACAGATGGCGAAAGGAGAAAAACAATGCTGAGATCACGGGGGGTGCAAGAGGTGTGACTGCACTCGGGCCCAAAGTGCTCCGGGGCCCTGTCCATTTCTGCATCTAGCAGCCCTTTGAATCTGCTCTTTCTGCCCTTTAAATTATGTGCACTGGGCTAGCAGTGGCACTCTGAAGACTGAGTGCTCAGCCACTCCTGAGTCATGTGAAGTTGCCTTGGTAATTTGCTGTGTGTCTGTCTCTCTCGCCCAGTGTCAGCACCTTCTCCTGGCTGGTTCTGCTGCAGCTGCTTCCCTTCTGATGGAGTCCTGACTCTATCAGCTCAAGTTGTTGGGGGGGTTGGGGCTGCCAGCCAGCGAGCATGAGCATTTGCCCACAGTGAGTCATCATCATCTGACCAGCTGCTGTGCAGTCAGGTGGTGGGATGGTTGGAGGGTAAGCCTCGTGGGATTCGGGAAGGTGGTAGGATCAGTAAAGTGCAGCTGCGTGGCCATGGCTATGTTACTGTATTTGATGACATGCTACTGAGCGCTGGGCTGCCAGCCTGTTGTTAAATTTGCAGTTGCTGCCAGTGTTTAATGTTGCCTCAGGCTGCTTTTAAACAATATATAAATAATAACTGCCTGCTCTCTTAACTTTTGTCTTTGAGTGACTTGTAGCTGGAAATACCAAAGTTAAAAAAAGGGGGAAAAAGCCCAGGAAATGGCAGGAAAGAACGTGCGGGAGATCACCCTGACTGGAAGGAGGGGTACTAACTAGTGAAGGGAAGGCCAACAAAAAGGGAAAGAAAATAAGAACTCATCAGTCTGGACTGTGTCGAGGGGGTCCTTTCATCCAAAATCTCCTGATACAACTTGACAGTTTTTGACACAGTATATATTGTACTGACTCAAAAGTGTTAGCCTTTATAGTAGGGTGGTTGCCCTTTGACTGTTATCTTAAATATTTCTCTGGTGTGTGATACTGAAATATATCTCTTGGTCCTGCCATATTTCTATTGTAAATATAATTGCCTTTTTCTTCTACTTACAATACTCAGTCATGTCATTCAGGCAATTTTATAGATGGACTTTTCTGTGTGAGACTGAGCTGAGACTCTAAATCCTAAGTGGCTAGTGGTGTGGTGGCTATTGATTGGGGTGAGTGGAGGAGGCACTTCACAGTCTTACACCAGGGCCCAGTGAATCCTAATGCTGGCTCTGGAGAAAACCATAGCTTTGAACACTTGTGAGTGTGTGTCAGTATTTGAAATGGATGTTTGAGTTTGCCTAACTCTCTGTAGTATATGGTCAGCAAGTTGAAAGAAGGACCATGAGACAGTGGGTCACTGGACGACTGGCCTTTATGGTCCAGGTGATGTTCATGATTCTTAGACTTGCTTATGGGCTACTATTGAGGCCGGAAGCAGATAAAGCTTTGCAGTGCACACACTGCATTACAGCTCGAGTTATGGTTGACAATGGAGTACTGCTGCAGCATAGGGGAGAGTCAGACTTGATGCAGTGCAAGTGGGGTTTGCATCTGGTAAGTCTCTGATTGAAACTGTTGCCATCCTTTATGACTATTGAAACACATCACTTGACCCAGTTTAGATGTTATGGGTGAGCCAACTGTTGCTAACATACCAATTTGCTTATTCGCATATGTAGCCTGCTAAATTCATTTGGGCATGCCTATTTATCTGTTGGCACAGGGTCATAAAGTCGCTGCCAAAAACAGCACAGCAATCAGTGTCACAAAGAAAACAGTGTCTGCCCAAATAACATGGATCAAAACACCAACCCCAACAGAAACAGTGAACACCACTTGAAATAATGGGACTTTCATTTTTGCAGGGGGCTCCACCACCCACACACCTCCAGACTAAGAATAACATACTTCAAGGGGGTGTGGACTTCTGGGATGGGGAGAAATTCAGGAGGGGGTAAAATTAATTTTTTCTAAACAAAATCACACACAAAAAGTTGCAATACCCAGACACTTGGGGGGGGGGGGGGACTAAACCATGGTCCCGAGTTGCCAACCTTGCCATTTGTTGGTGCCTTAGTCACTTCACCATTTGAGTGGCTTGACCAGGCACCACACACACAGGAACTTGATCCTTTCCATTCAACAGTGCAGAGTGACAGGGGTAGCAGTAATTCCCTACTGCTATTATACCTCTGTTGCTCTAAATGCTTTTGCACTTTCTACAGTGCAGTTCTTCCTGTGCTAATATTGTAGCACTATATTGACCTGGTACCTTATTGGTTTACAGTTTATGGGCCAATATTCAAAGGTTAGCACCAGTGTAAATGTGGTTAGTGCTGGTGCTAACCCAAGTTGCACTAGCATTCTGGGCCTTATTCAGAGATTCCTGAAGCACTGCCCAAACTGAGCAGCACCACCAAAATGCTACCATTTCCACTGAGCCTATGCAAATTAGGGGTTTCCTCATGCATACCAGCACATGGTGTATTCAAAGGTTTATAGTGGCAGTAAACAGCCACCAGAGTGGTGCTGCTTACCACTGCTGAAAAGCACATCTTATCTGGGCACTAATCCGATGCTCCCGACCCAATGTACATGATCTCGCACTGTGACTGTCAGCCAGCTGCCAGCTGAGGAGGTGAGAGGAGGGCTGTACTGGCTGCTGATGTTACAGAGCTTAGCAAATGAGGAAAGGAGAGCATGGGGATGAGGTCCTTGGTGGGTAGGTGGTTGAAGGGTTGACAATGGCCGGGGGTTGGTGGGATCACTAATATCACCAGGGATTACTCTAAATACAGGATGATGGGTGATCAGAGGGTGAGGCAATCGCTATACCACCAGGGATTGCTCTAACTACAGCAGGATGGGTGATCGGGTAGGGGGACTGCTTTACCACCAGGGATTAATCTGACTACAGCAGGATGGGTGATTGGCAGGTGGGGGGAACCACTTTTATACCAGAAATTATTCCACCCACATCAGGATGGATGATCGGGGGGGGACTACTATACTACCGGGGATTACTTTAGCTATGCAGCATAGGTGCTAAGAGGCTGCTGTGCCACATGAAAATGAGCCCATAAATGGCATACAGATGGCCCCTTAGCACCTTGCATTGCCAATGAGCTCATCTGCATGACTGGGCTGAATATGGTCCACAGGAGACCTGTGGCTCTCATTTTGGGCTGCACTATCTCCTGTTGGACATCTACGGTCCTTGTCCATGTCAGCACAGTGCAGATTCACTTAGCACTGCACAAACATAGCTTGATATACAGTACATTAGCAACACTCCAACAAAGAGTGCTAATCATTGGTCAGAGCCAGCCATGCTCAAGCACAGCGCAAACAGCTTTGGTGCAATTGCTCACAGATCTGAATTGGTGGCTGTACATCTTTTAAATTCCAACCCTAAGGTTTTAATCGTTAGTACATTCTGAACTGTGTACTAGATACATTTTTATTATTTTGGCAATAGAGATATCCACCAATTTATTTATTTTTTACTGTTATTTCTTAATATTTGCTAAAAAGGCTCAGAACATGTTAGAAAGCCAAAGTGTAAAATTTACTTTACATAATGTAGTACAAGGATCATGATACAATTCTGGCATGGCTTCATTGTCTGTTGCATTGTTGCACACATTTCATTCAACTCAGGATCTGCTTGGGGGATGTGAGGGTCACTGGAAGGTTATTTGCCCTTGTAACACGGCATTATGGAGAGCCGTGCCAGGGCGCCCCGCGATAGGCACGACAGCGTCACGTGGTGCAGGAGCAACACGGCATTGTGAGCCGATAATGCCGTGTTGCTGTTGTGGGAAGCGCGTTCACGAGCCCAACACAGCATTATTTCTCATAATGCCGTGTTGCTCTTGCACGTTCCCGAGCCCAAGACGGCATTATCATCTCATAATGCCGTGTTGCTCCTGTAGTGGGCACGATAGCCACTGGGTGGCAAGTAGCGCTGTGGGTGGTCGGCGCTCACCGATGCAAACGGGGGATAGAGGCTGCAAGGAGCAAGAGTGCTACGTGCATATGCAGGGGGTAGAGTTAGACAGCACACACATAGGGAGACACACGTAGAGAGCCGCAGGTAGTGTAGGCAAAAATCAGATGGCTGTGGAGTTTCCTTTATGTGCACCGATGACTCTCGAAGCGTGGACCGATATACTGTGTCCGTGTCACAAGTGCATTAATCACCGACAGAGGAGGCTCTACCGTGATTAATGCCCGCTGGGAGTTGAACCGGTCACTGCGGCAACAATGCCCCCCCAGCGGGCATTAATCACTGGTAGAGCCCTCCTCTGTCGGTGATTAATGCTTACTTGGATAACTGTCTGGGAGATTGTTTGAGAGAGTCTTTACTGGATTTGAATTAGCCCTGGCTATCAGCCACAGTTCATTTGCACGCTAAACTGATTTGCTCTTGTTTTCCTAAGTCGCCATGCTATTGTTAGCTTTATAGAATCCCCACTGTAGTAGTCATGGATAGTCTGTTAGTCTGTTAGAAGGTACAGTGGTGTCCACCAGGATGAGACACATGAGCCTGGAGAACCTTGCAGAATTCTGCAAGAAACAGTGCAATTCAATGGAGATGTCATGCAGAAATCTGTGACACATTGTGACACTGCATCAGATCCTGGTCGACACCACTTCATGACTGTTTGATCTGTTAGTCAGTGGTTTGTGGCTTGTTGTTCACAGGTAAATTAGATATTATAGTGAAAATTCTTTCCTTTTCAGCAGATCTTCCTGGCTAAAGATTATTTAAATGTTCCTCCTCCCCTTTACCCGTAGGAGGCCATAACTATTTGGTGGGGCAAGGGTTCAGGGTTATAGCTATATTTATAACATTTACATTTTAGGTAATTCTATTTTAAAAACCTATTAATACTTTCAATTTCTTTTCAGTCATTACATTTTTATTTATTTTTAATGTTTGATCTGGAAGGACAAACTAACCTATGATAACTTTTTCCTAGGTTGATCTGGGGGTAGGTATCATGGATCTGTTTTATTGAAGTGGGGATAAGAACATAAGAGCATAAGAATTTGACAGTAGATTAGGCTGAATGGCCCATCTAGTCTGTCCGCAAAACTACTCCCTCACCTATATTTTGCTGTTTTTGTTTACACATAGTGCTGGTCCCTTGCATGTTTAAATGCATCACCATTTTTCCTGCAACCACCTCTGAGTGCAGGCTGTTCCATGTGTCTATTACCCTCTCTGAAAAAAAAGTATTTCCTGATATTGCCTCTGAGTCTTCCCCCTCTCAAGTGTAGGTTGTGCTGTCTTGTATACACCTCTCCGTTTGCATGGAACAGGTTTTCTATCTGAACAGTGTTTATTCCTTGATGAATTTGAATGTTTCTATCATATCCCCTCTGTCCTGTCTCTGTTCTGGGGAGTACAAGTTTAGGTCTTGAAGTCTAGACTCATATGGCTTGTAGCCCTGCACCACCTTTGTGGCACTTCTCTGAATTTATTCCATACGTTATAAGTCCTTCTTCAGGTGGGGCCTCCAGAGCTGGACGAAGTACTCAGGTGTGGCCTCACCAGGGATCTAGAATGAAATGATTACTTTTTGTTTCCTGCTAGTTATTCCCCTGCCTATGCATCTGAGGATACTGCTTGTTTTTCATACCGCTGTTTTGAATCAATTCCCTACTTTAACATTGTCTGATCTGATTACGCTTAAGTCTCATTCAGTCCACGTCTTTTCAAGTCGATGCCCATATAGGAAGTATTGAGTTCTTGGGTTCTGTTTTCCCAGGTGCATTACTTTGCATTTTTTAGCATTAAAGCTAAGTTGACAGACATTGGACTAGGTTCAAGTTTCTTGAGATCCTCCTTCATACTGGAGGCTCCCTCCTAATTGTCCACCCTGTTACATAGTTTTGTATCATCTGTGAACAGACAGACTTTACCCTCAAGACCATCAGCAATGTCACTGATGAATATGTTGAAGAGGACTGGAACCGGCACCGATCACCAAGGGACTCTGCTGGTCACAAAACCCTCTTTGGACATGGCACTATTTACTGTGATTTTATGGGTTCTAACTTGCAGCCAGTGTGCTACCCAGCTTACTATCATATGATCAACACCTGTGTGTTCAAGTTTTTTGATCAGCCTTCTATGTGGGATGGTGTCAAAGGCCTTGCTAAAGTCCAGGTACACCACATCCACTGCCCCCCCGGTCCACTGCTTTGGTCACCCAATCAAGATGTTGGCCAAGACCCCAGGGCAATTTCCCTACTCCTCCTTTGGGGGTGTACTTTGCTTCTTGTTGGCAAATGGAGGATCCAGGTTTGATGGAGGTGTACAAGGTGGCCCATATGGAGGAGAATGCTTCCCTCCCGACTTGGAGTAATGAGGAAGCAAATCCTGCTTAGAATGTGTTGACAGCTGATGGAGTTGTGACTGTTCCTCTGGTGAGAAATGATGTGACCACTCCAGCTGTGCTGCTCCTGGGATGGGAGGCTCCTGATATGGTGTCTGGCATGTTAGGTTTGGTGAACATTCATGCTGATGAACTACAGATGACCTTGCAGCTGCAAATCAAAAAGCAATATATTTTGGCCATGCTAGCTGAAGAAGAAGAAGCCAAATTTGAAAATGCCAACTTGCATTTCAGAGAGTGATGTCAACAAGGCTGTGCAGCTGAAATAGCAAGACTTGATGAGCATGTCAAACACCCCGTCAGGAACACCCAGCTGTACTCCTAACAGGACTCAGCTGTGAGAGAAGAGTAGCATTGGTCTGAAGGATTTGTCAGAGTGGGAGCAGTGGCCAGGGACTAGCACCAGATGGAGCTCACAAGCAGTAGATTGTGCTACACAAAAGGAATCTTCTCTTCCAGAAAATGATTTAGAATGGTCAGTAGACAATGCTCTGCTGACTGCAGGCTGGGAACAGTCATGCAGAGATGGAAGGTGGATTTCTGTCAAATCTCCTATTAAGATCCTAAAGCCTGGGGATCCTCTGGTTCAAATTCTTGGACACAGCTCACAATTTACAAGTGAGTCTCAGACTGTTAAGGATAGGAGGGATGTTTCTTTGGATTTGGGATTGGGGTTAGAGCTGCCTACTGAGTTAGCCTGGACTCAACACCCTAAACTGCATTTCATTCAGGGTGTGGCTACAAATTCAGCAGTGGTTTCTGTTACTCCCCTTCTTTCTGATATACAGTCCAGTGAGCAGGTTGCAGATGATATGAATGTATTACAAATGTCTGATGTGGTTCCTTCTGGATAATGTGCAACTACTCCTGTGGTCATTTAAAGCCCGTCCCTCAGTTATGGATACATCCCCTGAACTAGACTTGTCCCATCCGCCCTCTACCACCAGGTTACAGGCAGTCAATCCTTAGACCTAAACAAGGATCTTATGCATCCCTAGTTCATCCAGTAATATACTCAGCTAAGCATCATAATGAGGTTGTCTCTGCTATAAGGCAGGGCTGAATGAGGCCCCTGAGAGGGTCTGTTACACTGACTCTTTTAAGAGACTCTGTGCAGTTCTTTGCAAGTGAAATATATGCTGTAATTTACATACTGAGTGAAGCAACATTTGTTATTTGCTCTAAGACCTTGGGGACACATGACAGGTTCCTGCAGAAATGTAACTTCCTTAAAGACCCCCGTGGTTCTTCCATTGACCAAACTGGCACACAAAACTGTCACAGTCTAATTCAGGAATGAAGGTGTTAACATTACAGATACCCTGCAATGGTGGAAGCAAAAAGGTACAATGTTGGATGACCCAGAAGCCATAACTGATTCTGAAAACATCTGGACTGGGGGCTGGAAGTTGAGAGTCCTGTTGAAATATTCTGGGAGTGGGATACAACACCCACCTAACAGTTTCTTTTTAGCCTGACCTATCCTCAGGAACACAGGCAGTTAACACAGATGCTTCAAGTAAAGACAAGAAAAAGCAAGACCAACAAAGTAGGGACACAGATAAATGTTAATGATGAGAGTGCCTGTATTACTTTTTCCGCTTTGCCTCTTTATGCTATTGCCTGATCTTGTTATCAGCACTGCTAATGTAAGCAGCATAAATATTTATAAGAAAAGGGTTTCTGCTTTCTGGCATTTTCACGTACTGGGTTCTGGGGTAATATTTCTACAAGACATCAGACTTCACACATTAGCAGAAGTTGCCATGATGAAAAAAAGCTTGGTGTGCTGAAACATCTTTTTGGTCCCTGGATCTTGATAAGTGTCCTGGAGTATGTACAGTATTCTTCTTCATATTTTGGATGTAGCAGTTCATGAACTTATTGATTTATCTCCAGGTGGAGCCCTACCCTTGTACGTGAACCTGCAGGATCAAATATTTTGCTTTATTAATGTGCATACACCACAGACAAAGGCAGAGAGAATTGCTTTACTTAAGTTGATTCAGCTACATTTGTTTTCTTCAAAACCTGCCATATTGGGCAATGATGTCAGCTCTGATTTATCTGCTTTGGACTGTGGTGCATACACAAAAACTAAGAAAATATTTTGTGGCTATGCAATACCCGGCACCTATTAACAGTGGTGAATTAGTGCATATACACACACTCCTGACTCAGAGACATGCAAAAAAAGAAGCATACCTTGGCTTAATCCCAGAAACGTGCTTAACTTTATTTCTGTGAGGAAGGTGCTGCAACAAGCACACACTGGCATTCACTGACCTATGCAGCCAGTATAGTGTTATGCTTGTGTAACTGTGCTAGTTTTGGTTGTGGCTGTTCACACTCTCTATTCCAGAGGAATTACCACCCTGTAGGGGCACGAAGCAAGGAACTCTCGGAGAGGGTTCTGCCCCTAGAGGTGCCACGGAACGGTTCCCATGGCTAAAGGTACCTTAGGAATCCCCCTAAGGAGTGAGCACTGCCACTGGAGGAGGAGGGGAGGATGGTGGGGCAAAGACAAAATGCTTCACAGTGAGGCTGAGAGGAACTGCTTGTAAAGCTCAGGAAGTGGGAGTGGCTGGCTGCTTGGCCACTGAATTACAGACAAGCCTTTCAATTCACTGACCTACGCAGCCAATATAGTGTTATGCTTGTGTAACTGTGTTAGTTTTGGTTGTGGCCGTTCGCACTCTCTCTATTCCAGAGGAATTACCACCCTGTAGGGGCACGAAGCAAGGAAATCTTGGAGAGGGTTCTGCCCCTAGAGGTGCCACGGGACGGTTCCCATGGCTAAAGGTACCTCAGGAATTCTCAAAAGAAATGTAGTATCATCCCCTAAGGTGGCAACATGATGTGTATGAGCAAGCAGTAACAGTGACATAGAAGCAGTAACTGGAACATAGTAGTAGAGAAGAATAGTGATGGCTTGCATTGAGAGAAGGGGATCCCCTAAGGAGAGAGGGAATGGCAGGACATCCTCCGCCTCCATCCAACAACGGAACCTACCTAAGGAAACTAGGGGAAACAACTATGTTAACTAAGTGTTATGACCTGAGGTAATGGAGGAGAGAAAAAACCCCTATGAGGAGGAAATCTCTGGGGATCCAAGGCCTAGGTCACCTTCCCTCCAGGCTTGGGGAAAATTTATTTAGTGACGCTCTGCAGCTGCAATTTGAAAACCCAATTAAAGGGAGGTGGAAAATATTCCAATTTGGAGGAAGGCTCTCACTCAAACCCTCTAGCAGGAACATCTTGGAAGGTTGTGAAAACTCTGCAACAATACAAGCATCCAAAGGCAGGAGAGAGCAACAACTGCTGAGGCACTTACCTGGCCTACCCGGCCTAAATCAAACCAGGTGAACCAGAGGCAGTTGTGGGGAGAATACGGTGAAGGTGCCTTGCTAGGGAAACCACTAAAGTCAATGGCCAACCGTTATAGTGGAACACTACAGCCAAAGGAGATCATCATAACCACCCTTCACCGCTAGTCTTAAATTCTACACCAGGAACTGCTGTTGCATAGCAGGCAGCTAAAACCAAGCCCAGGGCGAGGACATTCCCAACTATGGGCCAGGTGAGAAGGATCCCGCCTCAAGTTGGACACGCTCGATGATGCGGCCTAATGCAGAGCGAGACTGTCAACTGCAGGAACCTGTGCCAGTTTAGAAAGGCTGGCATGCCCCAGAATTGATTGAGAGCTGTAAAGCTGGTGAGCTGAATGAGCATGGCGTGCAGAGATCATAAGGAGCATTGAGTGCTGAGACCTTGTAAGGTCGGATGCAGATTGAGAGCAGTAGAATTCCAGGCGAAGCCGAAGGGCTGGCACTAGGCCTAAAGCAATGGTTTGCGTGAAGGCGAGGAGCAACGGTTGCGTAAGCAAGTGGGCACCTGATAGGCTGCGTTGGTAGTAGTAGTAATAGGTGGACCTGCGTAACAACTGTATAGCAGGTAAACAGCACTGAGTTAGGGGCAAGCCAGCCAGACATGAATAGCCAAATCAAGGTGACAAACTCTGGGGATTTTCAGCAGCGAAGACAGGATTTAGAACAAAATGAATTAACCACATAGACCATGACCCCCAAAACACCTTCCAGTCCCCACCATAGGACAAACAAGGAAGTGATGAAAGGCCGAGAACCACATGTAGATATAGAAGCTAATTTAATAGCCTCAGCAGGAGCTTCAGCTAACCTCAGAGTAAACAAGGTAGAATAGGAATGGGTGTAAACAATGCAGCAGCAGGAAGCAAGTGGGCCTGTACAGCAGTAGTTAAATGAGTACAGTGTTAAAACACAGGCACTGGGTACAACAGTAATTAAAGCAAACAGTCAGCAGCAGTGGCTGAAGTTGTAGGTAACTGAAAGCAGTAGCATGAGCTCTGAGTAGGTTTGCAGTTGCAGTGCAGTAAATTGAGAGTTGTAACTGAAAGCAAGCAGAATGAGCATGCAGTAGCAGTATGCTAGGAGTTTTAAAAATAAAAGCCCCCCCAAAAGAGGAAACCAAAACACAGCAAAACAGAAAACAGGGAAGGCCCCAGAAAAACAAGAAACAAAACACAGGGAAGCATAAAGTCGAAGGAAAGATACAAATCAGAAGCAGGAAAAAAAACACTGAAGTCCAGCAGACACACACACACAGAAAACAGCAGGCTTTGGGGGGTAGGCCCCAGCCAGCTCAGAAAACAAACCAGCATAGCCTCCAGCTGCAAAGACAAAATGCTTCACAGTGAGGCTGAGAGGAACTGCTTGTATAGCTCGGGAAGTGGGAGTGGCTGTCTGTTTGGCCACTGAATTACAGGCAAGCCTTTCTATTGTTTTAAGTTGATGGGCAAAAGAAGCTCCTTGCAAACTCTGCCCCCCTCCCCACACAGTAACAAGTTCATGTCACCTGACATGTTTCTCTATCGCAGAGCTTTTTTGAAGCTTAAGCATGAATAGAGGCACTGCACTTTTGTGCAACTATTCTTTTAAAGATACACAACCTCATAACATTATACTTACTGTATATCTATTATTAAAATCAAAGTGTGAGCCAAATCATTGATAAGTATCTGTTTTTGGCGAAACGAAATATTGGCTATCTCCCCAGGTTATAGATTATCTAACTGTTAAGAACCAAGTAAGACCTTGCATCTACTGCCTTCCCAAAATGCACAAATGCCTGGTAAACCCACTGGGAAGACCAACAGTCTTAGGTTGGGGTGTGCAAAAAAAATTCCACCTGCGGAATTTTGGCAAAAGTCCGATTTTTGCTTCCATGAAAGTTCAGAAATCATTTCACCAACTTTCACAGAAATTACACTGAAAACTGCAGAATAAATGTAAGAAATGCAGATTAATGTATTAAACTGCAGGAAAAACTCTGCAGAACTGATTACTGTCAGTGTTCAGTTCTGTGGCTTCTGTATTAAACTGTGGGGGAAAAAACACAGAAGTAATGCAATTTGTGGATAATTACAGGGAGTAGCCCGGGATTATGTGGGGGAAGAGCTCCTCCCCCTCAGCCTATTTATATGAAGCAGCTGTCTCCCGCTCTGCTTAGAGCGAGTCGCATTCGCTAGTGGCACCACTGGTGTTCGGCTACTCCTTTTCTCATTCTCTGCCCCCCCTTGTGCCTTCCTTGCCTTTGCATACTGCCGTTTGTCTCCCTCCCCCTTGTCTGCTGTTTTCTTCTTGTTTGGTTCTCCTTCCTTATTTCTCTCCTGCTGCATTGCCTGTTCCTACCTTCTCTTTCCTCATTCACTGCACTGTCTCTTTCATGCTCTCCTGCTCCGCTTCTTTCAAGTAGCCGCCACCGTGCTACCGCCTAGTCCTGCGTTCCGGCCGTTTCAGGATTCACGCCTCCTTCACTTGCACTGCTGCATTTTCTCTCTGTGATCCGTAGTTTACTGGTCCTGGGATTGGTGCGCACTCCGTTGCAGATGCAGGGTTACCTTCACATTGCCACCACTTCTGGACCTCTCCACTCAGTCAGCTACCTCTCTGCCTATGCACCTCTCCTTGCTCGAACTAGGCGTCATTGTGCTGCCCCTGGGGAAAACTGACAGCTTTAGACCGACACAACGTCCTATCCAGAGTGTCCTTCAGGTACATTGGTTGTACGCTATAGCCTTTGTGGGTAGAGTTTCACGTCTGGGGACCTCCTAACCTGTCAGCCATCGTGCTTCAAAGCCTGGGCTCAGTTCTGCATTTCTTTCCAATTACAGGCATATGTTCCTGCGCTGCTACCTGCCTGTCCTAGATCTAACACTGCTCGTCATTTACCTTGCCTAGAATGTACCTTTCTACCCACATTTGTGCAGTTACCTATGCTCTACCAGCACATTTGTTTCTGCTCCTGTGTTATTGGCACATGCTGGTCATGGGATTTCCAGTCATAAGCCTTGGTCCGGTGCCCTCTCTGGCCAGTGACTTCTATACCGGGCTTGTATAAAAGGACATCTGCATCGTTGTTTACTCCTAGTCCCCAGTGCCATCCAGTGCTATTTCCAGCTAGCTTTGAAATGGGCTCCTGCCTACCTGTCTGCTGTGCTTCAGCTCATGGATCCCTTTCTGCACCACTAGCAGCACTGAGCTTCCTCTGCCATTGGGTTTCTGCTACCACCTTTTTCCTAGTTACACTATGCCTCCTACTACAGCTGCATATTTTTTTTTCCTTGTCATGCCCAGCACTCCGGACTTCTCTATTCTCTCTCAGACCATTTACTACCAATTTGCTTCCTGCAGACTTACAATGTTTGGCTGTCTTCAGCTGCTGGCTTGTGACTTTCTTTTGGGGGGGATGCTAATTCAGGTTCTAATCAGGATGGGTTGTGTACGCTTGTTGGTTCCTGTCGCGGCTATCTCAGAGCGCCCACTCTGTTGGAAGCCGATTGCCGACAGGAAGACATGTTTCCTTGTAACACTCATGTTCTCGAACCTCAGTCACTCAGGTTGAATTATGTGGCTAATCAGCAGCTAACAGACTACTGACAGCAATTATTCTCTGCCGTGCCTGCTCCTCTGCTGCTCCTGGATATGTTGTATATGGCCCTTCAGTCAGTATTCCCTGCTACAATTTCTTATTGTCCCTGATTGAACTGTTATCTCCTACATCAATTCACTTCAGTTTAAGGATGCTTCCTGCCTCTGTCAGCCTTGTGCTCTATGAGCCTCTGAGGTCCTTCATTACTATATACAGCTACACCGTACTCACCTGCTTCTACGACCTGCCTGCGCCCATTGGGCTGGGGAATTTGCCTACTAATCACCTGCTTCTTGACCTGCCTTGCCCATCGAGCTGGGAGCGTTGCCTACTACTTGCCTGCTTTTATGACCTGCCTTCGCCCTTCGGGCTGGGAGGTTCACCTACTTATGTTCTACCTTTGCCTTGCCCAGCTCGGGGCCTGGAGCCTCCCATTCTACTTGATGCCTACCTGCTCCTGCTGCCTCAGCCATGGTATTCATGCTGCTTCACCTTTTCGGGACACTTAGTTAGCATCTTGCCTCTTGCTCTCCCTACCTGCCTGGTAACTCCTACTTATATGACTAGTGACTGGTCCTCATGCTCAAATGCTATCGGACTACCTCAGTGCTCATTCAGCAGCTTCCAGAGCTGCTCTCTTGGATGTTTTGCCCTGTTGCCTCAGCAGTGGAATTGCTGCTGCTTCCTTCCAGGACTCGGTTGGCGTCTCCTGCTGACTTCATTATCATGCTTGTGCTCTACCGAATTCAGGCCTGTGACATCGCTAATTCATTGGATTCTGCTTCTTCAGTTCTCTCCATCGGACTTCCGAGTCTCGTCTGCTTTATGCCTCGACCTCTGCATACCTTCAGCTCTCAATGTTATTCCTCTCGTACAATTGCCTATCTCCACCTCAGTCTTCCATGTGATTGCTTACCTCTCCAGCTGATGGATTCCTGCGCATCGTCGAGGGACTACCTCACTCGATTTCTGCCAACAGACATTCCCGGGTCTGGCTGTGCTTCCATACTGGAATCCAGCCGCCTCTCCTATCTCACCTGCTGTTGGTTCAGCTACGCTTCCTCAGGGGCTGGTTGCCACATCCTGTTCCTTCTCATTTACCTACGTTGCTACAATCCTGCTCCTCCTACCTCTAGCTCTGGATTCACAGTCCAACAGACTTATTTCATTTTTGGGCTCATCATATTCTACTACTCGGATGCTTCATAACCTCACATCAGTGTCTCCAATTATCCTATACAGCCTGCCATTACTCCAGCTCAACTCTACAGCCGTTGCTTTCATATCAATTCCTAAAGACTATACTTTTCTTATCAGAACTGGATTCATCACTCAATAGCCTGGCCTCAAGCCTTTTCTCATTCATCGTATCATATCATACAAGCCCTCTATTAGAAACTGGGAAGTCGTACTACTTAAATTCGTCCTGCCTCATTGACGTCAAAGCTTGGATGCAACTATCTTCTGGTCTCCTGTATTGAGTTCGTCAATCATCAACTTCATCCACCATCATTCAATTCCATGGATTATGCCCTCTATCAACTGAAGTTCGGAAGACGGTTCTTCAATATATCCATTCTCCATCATTTTGAATTATCATGGATTCGGACTCGGACTTCATTAGAAGGAAATTACTTCACTGGACATTTACAATTCAGTTTTTTCTTAAGCTCCATTCATTTGGATTGAATTCTACAAATTTAGAATTCAGATTTAGCTGATTAATTTAATTAGGATCTCTCTCCTTTAGTATGCCCAGAAGGACGGGCAGGTCAGTAGCCATGGGTCCTCAGAGGTTTCCCCCCCAAGGGGTGTTTTTCCTCTCCTGAGTGCTACTGGTCACACTCTCTGGAGTTGGAGGAGGTGACCGTCTATTCTTATCATTAAATTGTTATTCACGACTTCTTCAGCATTCAGTTATAGAACAATCATTGATATTTATTCCTTTTTGGGGCTTTATAATTCCAATCCAGGCTTCCTTCCTACAGGTGGGATAAAGAGAAAGGCCAAAACCATCAAATATTATCAAACGACTCATTTCAAGCATCCAAGTACCTAAGCACAATACATTCTATACTGTTACCTAGTAAACAATGTCTTCTCTATACTGGCCTCTGTATCCAACAATCATATTCATCATTCAACTATGTTACATAAGCACTGTGAACCACACATAATTACAGGGAGTAGCCCGGGATTATGTGGGGGAAGAGCTCCTCCCCCTCAGCCTATTTATATGAAGCAGCTGTTTCCCGCTCTGCTTAGAGTGAGTCGCATTCACCCACCATCCTCCCCGACACCTCCTCCTTCTGCGGCACTCTTATCCCACCAGGGGGCTTTATAATTCCAGTCCAGGCTTCCTTCCTACAGGTGGGATACGGAGAAAGGCCAAAACCATCAAATATTATCAAACGATTCATTTCAAGCATCCAAGTACCTAAGCACAATACATTCTATACTATTACCTAGTAAACATTGTCTTCTCTATACTGGCCTCTGTATCCAACAATCATATTCATCATTCAACTATGTTACATAAGCATTGAGCTGTGAACCACACATAACTACATGACATACGGTGAAATACTAAGCAAGAGACCTTATTTCTACATATCATGTAAAAGTCAGCAGTTCGTAATTAAATGCTGCAGTACTAGGTGGAAATCTGCAGTTATTTGGCAAAAGTTCGGAATTCCACCACAGGCGAAAGAGCGAAAAATTCTGCAAAATTTTTGAAATTTTGAAGAACTTCCTTGATGGCAGAAATCAGCACTTTCACCCACCCCTAGGGAATGACTCCCTCACAGAGCAGCTAGCCAAGTTTGTGGACTATTTAATAATTGATGTAACACATAAAGTACCTTCTTACATAAAAGATACTGGGGATATTTTAAGGATCCTAGAAGACCTAGCTATTGAAAATGAGAGCATCTTGGTTACATAGATGTTGAAGCATGGTATTCAAATATACCCCATATAGAGGGCCCAGATGCTATGTCATATTTTTGGATAAGAAAGAAAACTTGGATCCTCCTACTGATGTGGGGACAGTGTTTGCAAGGAGCTCCTTGTGCCCAGCTTGTTAAATCAATGTCAGTGTGTGTTTGTTGCAGTACCTTCTTCACAGAAATAAAGTTAAGCACTTTTCTGGGATCAAGCCAAGGTACGCATCTTTTTTCATGTCCCTGAGTCAGCAGTGTGCGTGTATGCACTACATCACCACTGTTAGCAGGAGCTGGCCGCCCCATAGCAACTGATTGATTCATCACTATAGCAGGGGACTGCACTCCCAGGTGCAACTCTTTAACTTCATCCTGCATACCTCTCAGTTCATAAGATATTTATGCAGGTTGACAGGAAAACAGTTCCAGTGACTTTTTACTCCACTATTAAGAAATTGGAGTTTAAGTCACAGTTTTGTGCTCCTGTACTCGCTAAATGGCAAGGGGCTCTATGAGAGGGGTCGAGAATTCCCATTGAGCTACACTAAACCATGCACCCCCCTCCCTCAGAGACTTTGTCTTAAGTTTCAGTGTTACTGAATCAAATAAATACACTGAACTGCTTAATTAAGAGATTAATATCATCAAGGTCCCTTCAATATTCGACAGCCTTTTAGCCAGTTTGAAAAGGTTGCATTCCATCTCAAAAGACTGCATTGGGGCAATATATCGCTGCAAGCATACTTGGAGATAGATAGGGTTCCCTGTGGCCTCTGAATTTTAAAACACATCCAACATTTGACCAGCAAAGGGAAGGCTTCCTTAATAAATGGAGGCAGCTCAGCAATAATGCAAGTAAACAATATATTTAACTAATCTTGCAGTAAAATCCATCATCTGAAATAAAGAAAAGTGATTTCATTCACAAAGTTGTGAATGACTTTTACAGTATGCACTGCAAGCATATTGGTCCACAGTGTGGACCAATGTGCTTGCAGCAGATACTGTAAGCTATCATTCCGCGGGCAGCTGCAGATGTATGTGGGTGGGTTTGCTGCCCACTGATGATCATGGGGAACTGGGTGGGCTGGGGGTCCTGTGTGGTTGGGGGTGGGGTACCACTGGACCACCAGAGATTTTAATTCTTACTTGAATTCTTACTTTATTACGGCAATCAGGGTTACAGACGGGAGGGGGCATTCATAAAATGCTGAATTTTTCAAAAGATATGGCATTATTAATGAGAAAGCTAATAGAAGGCATAAAAGTGAGGAGTGTTGCTGTTTTAAAAAAAAAACTAGAACTGGAAATGATCTGTATGGAAACAAAGCAGCAAATATCTGCACCAGGGCTAAGTAGTGGTGCAATACAGTGAAAATGCAACAAAAGGAGAAAAGGTTGTGCACCTACCACAAGGCATGGACCACGAAACAAATCTTAGTTTCATTCCTTTACTGTGAAAAAGCATGCAGTATAAGTTGCAACTAAAACCAAGGGCAGACAAACTGCTACACTCACATACCAGGTTCATGCCCTGCGGTGGGTGCACAACTGTTTCTCTTTTTATCTCTATGGAAACAAAGCCTGTTTTAAATACTGTAGCCTTTGAAGTGGGCGATCGGATGGACAAACATGCCTGGTGGGATGACGTTGCACTGCATTTTAGTTTTCACCAAAATGTAACCACAGAGGTGTTAGGATAACAAATTGTACATACCAAATACCATACTTATTTCTCTTGGGTCACTATGAGAAGGGCAGCATGATCAGTGGGTCAGCCTGAGGGAGCTGCTCTGATCTCTGTAAGTGATAGGGAAGAATGGGTGATAGGGCAGAACCACAAATTTAAAAAATACATTTTAGCACTACATTTTAAATGTAGTGATATGCGTTTGCCTTACATTTAACAGCATACGTTGCCAAACTTGGTTAGTGGGGAGCTTTTATATTTAGTAATTTTACACTGAGGTTTCCTCACTAAGACATCAGGAAAAATGGTGGTTTTATAAATGAAAATTCTATTTTAAAATTTTTAGCTTGAAATTATTGATCCCTTGTGCCCTTCAAATGTCATGGGGAACCTGCTGTTATACTTGTTATTAGCCATGCATTAGACACTTCTAATGCATGGCTAATAGCCAGTCAGATTCCTCAAAAACCATGATCCAATTTGTAAGCTTTCTTATTTGTTACCTGCTCGTATATTCAGAACTTTTTAAAGGACTTAAGCAGACAATGGAATTCTCCAGTTTTTTTGCCTTTGTTTCATATCAAGACTTGAACTATTCTTCCTTCTCACCTGTATGGGCTGGATGGGACTAGAGTACAACATGTTATGCTTAATTATGGCTTCTTTGAAGAGGTATGTTTGGTGTGCCAGATACTCATATTTTTCAGCAGAAGACAGCGTCATTACCTCTATGAACAAAATGGTTAATAAAGAACCTCGGGTGGTTTATCAGAGGGAACACAACATTTTTGCCCAGTCCACAATTTAACTCATAGTGGAGAAAAGTTACTTGGCTTTCCAAGTTATCTTGTCCTTATATTACCATTTGTGGGAAGCTGAAAAAGAGATGTAGCAGTTACTGTCCTTTGATTTAGGGTGGAATCTGTTCTTGTTTCCTTTTTTCTCTATTTTTCTTATAATTGCACATAACATTTTTGTTCTGTTTTGATCTATATCTCTGTTGGTTATGCTGTGTAGTTAAGTTGCTTTGCTCTTTTGTTTTGTTGTTGTAGCTAATTATTTTTTTTTTTTTTGTCAATAAAAAACACCCACTACTCTTCATCAATACAAGCCATAGGTGCTTTTATTTCTACCTGGACAGTGGCCAGAAGGGACCTTAGTTCAATGTCTCATCTGAAGGACAGCAACTCAACAGTGCAGCATCCCCTTCATACTGCACTACAGTGTCAGTTATGGGTTTTATCCCAAGTACCTGGTGTGGGGTGAGAACCAACAGCCATCTGGCCTTCTGGCCTCAGAGGGGAACATGCTACCTACAGAGCCACTGGCACTGTTGCATTTAAACAAAAGAATATGAACACATGAAAAAGGTATTTATGTTTTGAAGATACTGTGTAGGAAATGTGGGATGCAGAACAAAGCTAGGGGTAAAGTAGAACACCAAGGTAGTGGACAAAAGGTGACATGAGGTCTGAATCAAGAATTAAGATAAATGTGGAGGAATTCAATATGCGGGAGCTTGTCTTTCCCAAGAGGAGCAATTCAATCTTGTGTATTTTAGTTGGAGGAAATAGCTATTGAACCAGGATTTTATCTGGGAATACAAGAGGAGAGGATGGAGACGGAGGACTTTTTATTGGAACCAAAATAAATGTGCAGCTGCATAGCATCTCAATATAAGTGATTGCTCAGACTGCAATGAGAGAGATGAGTTGTCTAAGGGGAAGAAGATGGACTGGAAAGAGAAGAGAATGAAGCAGAGTCTTGGGTTATTGCTGAGATTTTTCAAAATGTGCTGCAGATAAACTTAGTTGCAATCACATGTAATGAGCAGGGGAATCTCAGAACTATTAATGCAGAAGCATGGGTCATACCACCGTATGCCAAAACCACATGGATGAAAATGCCGCAGTGAAACAGCACAGCACAAAAACAGAGTCAGGCAAAACACTGAACTGTTCCATGCACCGCACCCATTGCAAACAATGGGTTTGTATGATTTTTTTGTGTGTGGCTTCCTACCCGCACCCCCACACACCCAGAACTTAAATAACAAACTCCAAGGGAGTGTACTTTCGGGATGGAGAGAAACTTGGGAGGGGGAAGTTTTTTTTTTCTTTTTAGAAACCCATGCCGGGAAAAATTGCAACGGGGAGATCTGGGGGAACCGAACCATGGTCCCAGGTCGCCCAACTGCACCAAGTGCTGGTGCCCTAACCACTCCAACACAGGAGCAGCTCAACCAGGTACAGCAGCACAGCCTTCTTGAGCCCTTCCTCTACTTTTCAGTCTGTGACAGGGGTAGCAGTAATTCTGTACTCTGCTATACCCCTGTCGCTTTGAATGTTTTTGTGCTTTGTACTGTGTGTTTTTTGTATTGCTGTAATTGTGGCTCTATATTCACCTGGTACCTAATGCAGAAACCCTGTATTTTCCAAGACTTAGGGCATACCTGAACAGTTTCCAAAACTGTAGCATTCTTATGAGCATTATTGCCTGAAAGTTGAGTTTCTTGAACACTTCTTTAGCTGTGAGTGTCGAAGAATTTATGCCTCATATACTCATACATGATGCATGTGGCATGACCTTTATTTTTCTATCCTTATGCTCTTCTTAATGAGTGCCAGGAAAGCTAGGAATTTCTATTGTTTACCTGTTATCTTAGAACAAAAATGATACGACCTCCATGGAATTCTATATTTTTCCACAAAATGGTTAATTCTGCATATGGAATTTGGATTCAACCTGACTTCCACTATTACAAGTGGAATCCCAATTCTGCCATCAATATTTCCTCTACTCTTGTTATCCTTTTTACTCCAGCTCCTGCTGTCTGGAGAGTTATTAATAACCACCCCCAGCTCATAACAAGTAATGTAATACATTTTTAAACATATGTATATGTGTATACACACACACACACACACACACACAAATAATATGTGCATACTACTAAGTAGCAAACCACCTTATTATATGACAATCTCATACCTGTTCTTCCTGGCTATTAACCACAATAAGGTGTGACATATTCGCTGTACAAAATGAACTGGCATTTGACCAATCTTTTCTTGGTGGTGGTGAGAGGTAATAGCATTTGCCTTTGAATTCCTTCCAGTGTGGTTCGCAGTTTAGATCTGTAAAGTACAGCAGAGAAGAAATGTTCAAATCTTTATTCACAGTAGATTTAGATGTACAGTCTGAACAATTCTCCTCTCCCCTGCACAATTACTGCATTGCTACCTACAAAGCAATTTATCTGTAATCAGAAATGTATACAGGACAATTCCACAGGTGTCAAGCAGTATGAGACCTTTCTAACATGCTGGTGGCCCAGGCCCCCCACAGACACTGGGTCAACAAGACTGAAGCTTAGTGGAAGAAAATCCAATACCTCTGCTATGACCTCTCCTCCTCAGGGTGTACTCTCTTCCGCTGTGACTGCCTGTTATCATTAGGTGGGAGGCAGAAGGCAAGTAATGAGGCCAAGTCCAGATTGAGGGCCAGGAATGTGATGTCATACTCTGTAGCTACAGGTCTAAAACAAAGATGTGGAAAACACTGACTGCCAAGGCAGAGGACAACCACTTGCAGTAATCCATATCAGTGACAAATTCATGTCTGAGTCCACTGCACTATTGTCCCAGGTACACCCACAGGTTACAAAGCTCATTGTCCTGTCTTTAACAAAGGTTCCAGTAGGGGGCATTGAGATATAACAAAGAAAATAAAGGTAGCATGGTCAAAAACCATGTATGAAAAACAGCAAAGCCAAATGGTAGCCTCAGAAGTGCAACCATGGCAAAAAAGAAAACAGCTGCAATGAATGTTTGCAGGGTGCTCTGCTCCTCAACCCCTTTGCATGAGGCTCCCCCTCCTCAAACCCTAAACTAATAATAATCAACTCCATGGGGGTGGCAATTCAGTGACTATGAGGAACTTGGAGGGGAACTGAATTTGTGAGACTTGGGGGCTAAAGTGCAGGGTGGGAAGAGAACAGATGAAAAATGAAACTCGGAAGTGAAGGGAGGAGAAGAAAACCACAAAAGATGGGAGTAGAACCCTGGTTTCCAGAATGTTTACCACCGTAGCTGCTCATAACCCTAACCTCTTCAACATGGCAGCAACTCAGCAAAGTGGCACACAGTTACCAAATTATCCTCTTCTTCCCGAGTGATGGCAGCTACAGGGATAGTGGTAACTTACATGCACTACACTACCTCTGAAGCTATTTTGCCAAACACTATTTTTGCCACATGGATTAAACATTGCTATAATCCATTTGACATATTGACCGGGTACCCTAGTAGGGTGGGGGCCCTTCATGATCAGAGTTAGTTATGGGTGCCTGGGTTGGACTGTGGACCTTTAAAGATCAAGAGAGATTAGTACTGGAAATGGTGTGGCATAATGGATGTATGGTGGAGATGAGGGAGGGCGATTTAAGCCAACAGCGGTGAGGAGAGGGTCAGAAGAAGGGAAGCAGAGACAAAGAGGCCCAGGCTAGGAAGAACGATTGCCGGGGAAACCAGGTCAGGAGACAAAAGACAAATGGAAGGAGGAGATAGGGACTTGTGAGGGGAGGCGAAGAAGTGGCAAAAGTCATGGAGTGGAAGGGAGAGACAGGTTACTAAGAGAGGGACAGGCATTTGTGAAGGGGCCTTCAGAAAATAGTTTTGCACTACTAGAGAGGAAGAAGGTGGAGGAGGAAGTGATGAAATTAGAGGAGTAATTGATAAATGCCTGGACAGGCTGGAGCAGGGGAAATTCTGCTCAGAGAATTGCAACAGGGGTAAGGGGGAATAATGTTGCAGGAAGAAGAGGAGCTGGAAATGAGAGAGGAGGAGATGAATGGAAGCAAGCAGGGAGTAAGAAGAGTGGAATCTTAGTGCTGGGGACTCAATACTAAGAGGAGTCAGAGTGGGGTAGCAAGGGAGAGGCATAGTCACATTTGGGTGGAGGCCATGCCAGGAATGACAGCAGAAAGGTGGGACAATCTGTTCTGAAATATGCTAGAAGGGGTAGGGACAAGCCTCATTTAATTATACATCTTGGGACAAAATGACCTGGCTGACAAGACAGTAGATATAGTCAGAGGAGGTTTGAGGAACTAGCACAATTATGTGAGGGGCAGGAAGATCATAACTTTTCAGAGATACGTCTGGATGCCAAAAGGCAAGCACAACAAGAAAGCTGAGAATAGGGGAATTTAACGGATGGCTAAGAACCTGGTGTTGTGCTAAAGGGTATGGGCTGTTGGGGGTGGGAGGGACCTGGGAGGACAGTAGTCTCTATGCCAGGACAGACTACACTTGAGTGAGGAGGGAAAGAAAGTGTTGAAACAGAGGATGGAGGAGTACATAGGAAGTTAGGAATTTAAACTAGGGTGGGGGATGGCAATTGGGGAAGAGATATGCAGAGACCACAGGTTGGGAAACCATATGAGCTTACCCCCATAACAGTGACAAGGACAAATAGCAAGTACTATTGGTGATGCTAGGAAAGGGGCAGGATGGGGGAGGGTGGAAGGTGGTTACCCTTAATGCTAGGAGCCTTGGGAGGAAAACTGCAGAGTTACAGGTTCTCATGGCAGAGGAGAGGTGGACATTGCAGCCATCACAGAAACATGGGCCACCCAATACAATGACTGGGACCTGTCTGTACCAGGGTACAGGTTATTTCGTAGGGACAGGGTGATTGGGAAAGGAAGGGGGGGTGGCACTATATGTGAAGGAAGGACTGAAGTGTGTGAGGGAGGAAGGGGAGGAGGGTAGCAGGTCACTTTGGATGCAAATCCAGATTCAAGAATAGGATTCTTAGAATGGGAGTGGTGTACAGGCCACCACCTCAGACGGAGGAGTTAGACAGGGAACTAGCAGGACAGATCAGCAGGACCTACGAGAAGGGTAGTTGGTGATTGTGGGGGATTTCAACATGCCAGGGTGGATTGGAGTACCCCAACAACCAGGAACAGAAGGGAGCAGGTACTGCTGGATGCCTCCAGGACAGCTTCCTGCTGCAAATGGTCAGTGAACCAACCAAGTTAGGGAATACCCTTGACCTTGTGCTGGCAAATGGGGACTTTGTGAGAGAACTTACAGTGGAGGAACGCTGTCAGGGAGTGACCACCACTCAGTATGGCTCACATTGGATATGGGCAAGGAAGGAGTGGAATCTGGCACAGGAGTGCTGGACTTCAGGAGGGCCAACTTTGGGAGTATGGGGGAAGTGGTAAAAGGGTACCTGGCCAGAATTCAATCTAGTATGGACACTAACCAGAGTTGGGAGCTCATAAAGCTGGGGATAGTGGAGGCAACCAAAACCTGCTGCAAAGCCCAGAGCAAGAATGCTGGGGCTAAGAAACCGAGCTGGTTGAGCAAGGAGGTCATGGAAAAGGTAAGGAAGAAAAGAGCTGCCTTTAGGAAGTACAAAAAAACAGGGAGGGGGGAGGACAGGGAGGAGTACTTGACAGAATCGAAGGAGGTGACAAGGGCAGTAAGGGAACAAAGCATCTCACAGGAACTCAGGCCGGCACTAAGGCATTAAGAGGGGAAGGACTTCTTTAAGTACATCAGGAGAAAAGGAGCTGTAAGGACCACATAGTAAGAGATTAGGAAGGAGGGGGTTGGGTGGAAGCAGGAGTGCGATAAGGCAGAAGCACTAAATGAGTACTTCTGCTCAGTATTTACTGAAGAGAAGAGGGGTGACTCCCAAGGTGGGAGAAATGGCAGAAACAGGGGAGAAGGGGTGACAGATGGGAAATCATGGAGGGCAGAGTTCGAGAGGTTTGAAGGCACTGAGGGTGGACAAGCGCCAGGCCCAGATGGCATCCACCCCAGGGTACTGAAGGAGCTGGCAGAGGTCCTTGCAGGACCTTTGGCAGACCCATTTAATGCCTCACTACATTGGTGTGTACCTCAGGACTGGAGGATGGCTCATGTGGTGCTCCTCCACAAGAGTGGCCCCAAGGATGAACTGGGAAACTACAGACCAGTGAGCCTCACATCCATCATGGAGTAGCTAATGGAGACTATCCTGAAGGAGAGGCTGGTGGCCTCCTAGAGGCCAAGGACTACAGGACAGCAGACAGCATGGCTTCATATGTAGCAGATCCTGCCAAACCAACCTGGTCGAGTTCTATGACTGGGTAACTAGGCAACTGGACAGGGGCCATGCAGTGGATGTTCTGTATCTGGACTTCAGTAAGGCATTCGACTCTGTGCCGCAAGGCTGGGAAGGAAGTTAGTAGGCACAGGGGCAGGTGCAAAGCAGGTGAGATGGGTAGAAAACTGGCTTCAGGGAAGGCAACAGAGGGTGGTGGTGGGTGGGGAGCTCTCACACCCAAGGGCAGTGACGAGCGGTGTTCCACAGGGCTCGGTGTTGGGACCAGTGTTGTTTGGGATATTCATTGCAGACATATCATGGGACATCAAGAGCTAGATCAGTCTGTTTGCTGATGATACCAAGGTAGGCGTGGTGGTGGATGACCTAGGGGGATGGCAGGGGTTGCAGGATGATCTGGCAAAGCTTGAAACCTGGTCAGACACCTGGCAACTGGGGTTTAATGCCAAAAAGTGCAAGGTGCTGCATTTTGGGATGAAGAACCCAGAGAGGAGTTACCAGCTGGGGGGAGTGCAGCTAGCCCAGACAGAGGAGAAGAAGGATCTGGGTGTGCTCATTACAGGGTCAATGAACAACTCGGCACAATGTAGGAAGGCAGCTGCAAAGGCCAACAAAATGCTGGGTTGTATTGCATGGGATATATCCTCAAGGAGGGAGGAGGTGATTCTGCCACTGTATAGGTCATTAGTTAGACCACACCTGGAGTACTGCGTGCAGTACTGGCCCACTATCTGAAGAAGGACATTAAGTTACTGGAGGGGTGCAGCTGGGGCAACAAAAGATGATCAAGGGGCTGGGGGACTTATCATATGAGAGGAGGCTGAAGGAGTTGAACATGTACTCACTGGAGGAGAGGAGGGACAGGGGTGAGATGATTGAAACCTTTAAATACAGGAAAGGAATAAACAAGACGGGTACAGAGGGGCTGTTCAAAGTAAGGGAGGGGAGGGCCACCAGTGGCCATGATATGAGACTGGAGGGAGGGAGGGAGGAAGGTTCAGGAGGGAGATGAGGAGACACTTTTTTACAGAGAGGGTGGTGGCTGGGTGGAATGTGTTACCTGCAGAAGTGGTATCCAGTAGAACAGTGGACTGCTTCAAAAGGGGATGGGATAGGACAAGGGGGAGGGTTAATGAAGGGGAAGGGTGGAAGGGAGGAGCAGCTTCAGAATAAGGGGTGCTAGCTGCACATTCGAGCAGACTTGATAGACCTCTATGCCTTTATCTGCTGGTAAATTTCATATGTTCGTATGTTCTGGGAAGTGGGGACGTGGATGCCAGAAGGAGTAACTGATGGTCAGATGATAATACAGCAGCATAAAGAAATCATAAAACAGTACTTATCAGACATCACACTGAATGTGTATTTTAATATGAGCTGAACAAGCTGACTTTCCAGCAAGATTGTAAAGTGTAAAATCAATTACGTAATTAATAAGTCACCTGTCCCTACATTATGTTTGGTTTCTTTCTTTCTTTCTTTCTTTCTTTCTTTCTTTCTTTCTTTCTTTCTTTCTCTCGCTCTTTCTTTTCTTCCTTCTCTGTCTCTCTCTCTCTCTATATATATATATATGATCTTTCTATCTAATTGTCTATCTACTGTATCTATCATCTCAAATTATTAGAAATTCTTATTTATTCAAAGAAAATCAGGATCGCAGGCAATTACACTTCATCTGCTCCAGTTACATATCTCCACCTGACATCAGTGGCCCATGCCTGTGACATCTTGGTCTATTGCTGAGAAAATGCCCATGTTGTTACAAGAAGAAAATTATGACATCAGATGTAGACACATAGTCATAGCAAAGTAGTCCAGGAAACAGAGATTTATGTTTCATGTATACTTGCCTAGTTATAAGAAAAATCAAACAAAGAAGGTAAATTTAGCAAATATGTTAGGGGTGTAGTAGCATTTCATTAGTTAGGGTTACAGATGCTATTCTATGTTAAACCCTGATGTTTGCACCTTAATATTGCGGCTGTTCCTGAATGAAATAGGTTTCTAAGCTTTTACGGTCAGGGGAAAAAAACAATATGGTTTTACAAATCCATCTGCGGCTTCTCAGCATTGATATCCTTTCATTCCCCTGTCATTTATACAATATATGTATCAAGGTTATACGTAAAGGTATCTAGAGAGTTTCTAGCAACAGTATGCTGTAGCAGCAAGTTCAATATTGCAATAACTCTGTGTGTGAAGAAATGTCTTCTTTTCCCTGAATTAAAGTTGACACCTTCGAGCTGGCAACTATGACTCCTGGTTGCTGAAATATCATTCTGTAGTTTACAAATAAAGATTCCATCAAATTCTCATTTTTAATTGACTATTAACTAATATCCAGTCACCCTAGTTGTATCTTTTATAGGACAAAAGGTTTAATTCTTTACTGCGTTGTTCGTAATTTAACTCCCCAAGACCTCTTATCATTTCTGTCCTTCCTCCTTTGCTTGCACTGTACTCCTATAATATCCATTCAAAGATATGATGACCAATATTGTTCACAACATTCGACATGTGGTCTAACCAATGATTAGTACAATGGCATTAGTACCTCTTACAGTACCTATGCTACAATGTTTCTTTTAATACCTACTTATAATATGGTGAGCTCTGTTTGACACTATCTCACTATGTGCTGAGAGTGTGAAATAACCAGTAATTATAACCGCCAGGTCATTTCCCTGATCAGCGGCTCTAAGTGTTGCCCCTCTTAATGTTTATCTAAGGCTTTTATTCCTTATTCCTAAATACAGCACTATGCACTTGTCAGGATTAAATTTCATAGACCTTACACATGCCTATGTGCAGAGCACAAAGTGGCTCAAACTATTCATGGTGCCCTAGATGAACATTTTTTAAGATGACAGGGATCTGGGGGCTGCATTGTCCCCAGAAGCATTAGGTTTTTAGCTGATCTATGATGCAAAATGTATTTATTTATTTAATTTTGGTAACCGGGTAGGCCCACTGAGTCTGGTAGTGGTCCCTTTTTCAGGGGCGACCCGGAATTAATTACATTTACAACAATAATTTAGCATTAGCAGAAATGACAGTTTACAGTTGTTTACATATCACATATAATGGAGGACAGACAGTTTACAACATACAGCACAGAGCCATTCTTGTTAATACACCAATATACATTAATGAACACCCCGACTCCCTGGCACAAATTTTAGAGTCGGCAGGACCACAGTAGAGATATTAACAGTGACAAGTGCATTGATTTAACTCCAGCAAGTGGACCTTTGATCCCATTTTGAATCCCCCTAGTGAGTTGCACTCCTGGAGCTTTGTTGGTACCGTGTTCCATATAGGAGGAATGAGGGCTGAGAAGGACCAAGACCCTTGGGTGGACATCATCCAGGGAAAATTGAGGAGCTGTCTGCTTGAGGATCTTAGTGTTCTGCTATTCTGTTATGTTTGCAGCAACTCTGCCAGACTGGAGGGGGGGACAGTAGCCAGCCTGAATTTATAGACTAGGCATAGAGATGGGTGTTGTAATCTACCTTCCAAGGTGGGCCAGGAAATGGCATGAAGGACCTGACAGTGATGTTCTCTGGTGGGTGCCCCAGCTGCAAACCTGTAGATCCTATGGTACAGGGTTCTAAGTTTCTGTATCTCGGTGTTTTTAACTGAGGGCAGCACAGGGCAGCCACAGAATAGTGTAGGTAGGAGGGTACCTTGGGCAATCTTAATACATGAGTTCTGGGTAAGATAAGGACTAAGACGGTACACGAGTCCAATCTTCTGGTTTAGTGTTTTTGTTAGCTGATCAATATGGACCTTGAAGGTGCAATCCTGATCAATGATAAGTCTTAGGTACTTTAGGGACTCAGCTACCTTGACCCTTGACCCAGTCGATAGAGAGAGAGTTAGTTTATTCGATCTACTTGTCCCAAGGCTTTTAGGCCCGTATAGCATCGTCTTTGCTTTTTTGCTATTTATGACAAGTTTGTTATTACTCAGCCATCCCTCCAATTCCAGGAGGTCTTTGGATAGCATTCTGTTTAGGTCATGAGAGTCTCTGTGGACCTGTATAGCACTACGTCATCTGCATAAAGGGTGATTTTTGCACCATTACAGAAGGTAGGTAATTCGTTAATAAGGAGAATTGCAGTGGCCCAAGGATTGATCCCTATGGGACACCATCCTTTATTGGGTACTTATCAGATGTTTTACCCTGCCACCTGACTAATTGGGACCTTCCCTGGAGATAGTGAACCACTGCACTGCCAGGCAGCCCAGGCCGATCTGCTTTTGTTTTGCAAGGAGCAGTTGGTGGTCTACCAGATCAAATGCTTTGGTAAGATCAATAAAGATCACACAAGTGAGCATTCACTTATCAAAAGAGGAAAATATGTCCGTGTTGAGATTAATTAAGGCTGTGTCCATTCCATGTTTTTTTCTGAAGCCATGTTGTGCAGCAGTTAATATCTTGTTTCTCTCAACATATTCCATCACCTGATTGTACACCACCCTCTCCATCTCTTTAATTAGTATTGAAAGAAGGGATATTGGGTAATAGTTTTCTACTAGCTCTAGGGATCCACATTTGTGGATTGGTCTAGCCAGGGCCACTTTCCAGAGAGAGGGAAGGAGCTTTCCCTTCTAGGAGGGATCGGTTAATTAGCCATGAAATTGGTGTAGCAATGACTGTTGCTGTAGTATTTAGAAGCTTGGGTTCTAGTTTGTCATACCCTGCTGTTCTGTAGGTTTTAATCCCCTCTAGTTGCTTCAGGACTTTGGTGCTTGAAATTAATTTGAGGTGGAAGTCGGGAATGCCGAGATTACTTTTATTGGGGTTTTGTGGTGATTTAGTTGGCTCAGAGCCGTGGGCCTTGAATTTATCCAGTTCTGTGAAGAACATGTTGAAAGCTTTAGCAGCCTTGACAGTGTTTGTGTGCTGTATTCCTTCTGCTATAATGCCCCCCCCCTTGTTTGTTGTGGCCGTTGATAAGGGTATTTACTTGCACCCAGAATTTTTGGGTGTTCGAGAAGTTCTTTTCCTGAATATGTTGGAAGTGTTGCTGTTTGGCTTTTTTTGATTCTACTTTGCATCAGAGTTCCCTGTATTTTTGCCAGTCAGTGGCTAGCTTCAAGGATTTAAATGTACCCCATGCCCTGTCTCTGTCCCACATGAGTTTCCCCAGATCACAAGCGATCCAACTGGCTTCTTGTCCATTGGCTCTGATCTGTTTCTGTGGAGCGGGCTTGTTGGCAGCAGACAAGAAGTTTTAATGAAAAAATCAAGGTCTATGTCAAGGTTAGGAGTAAGTTTGATTTGCTACCAGTTGACCTCGGCCAGAGTGCTGAGAAAGGAGTGTGGGTCAAATTTAGAGTAGTCCCTAGTCCAGAATATTCTGGGGGGGGTAAGGAAGTCATACTTCCACACACCGTACGTGGGTGAATGATCACTCAAAGAATCTGTGAAGGTGCTTGTCATTTTGAATCTATCTGGGTTTGTGATGAGGACCTAGTCCAGTGTGATGTGGTTGCCAGTTTTTGTATGTAGTCTGGTTGACTCCTTTGTTAATTGGGTGAGGTCAATCTCTTGTAGGGAGCTTTTAAGGTCGTTAGGGATGTGGGGTCCCCAGTGCATATTGAAGTCCCCCAGGATAAATTTCTCCCCCCTCCCCAGGGGAGAGAAGGGAGTATGTTTGCTAGGGATTTTAATGATTCGGTAACCATCTTGGAAGGGCTATACTCCATCCCAGCAATTAGTGGCTTAATCTCACCTAGTAATTTTGTAAATATTGCTTCACAGTTTGATTGGGTTAGGTCTGGTATTGTAATAGGTGAGGCATTAAACATAGATTTCACATAAATCATAACCCCACTCCCTTTCTTTCGCAATCTGTTTTTCCTAAAGGACTGATAGCCATTTAAATTGACCTCATGGTCTGACATATGGGGCTAGAGCCACGTTTCACTAATAGCAATGACATCTGGTGTGTATTGGCTCACCCAGGCTTCTAACTCATGTATTTTAGGCCTTAAGCTGTTAATATTTATATGCGTTAATTTTAGTCCTTTATTGTAGTCCCATATTGATCTGTTTGAGGTGATTTTTTGAATATTGACTGCCAGTGGGACAGGGTTTTCCTCAATATCCCATGCTAACAGAAGTTTTATACAGAAGAGTAGGCTAGCTAGAAGTCGAGGCATTGTGGGGTAGGTACCGCGTTTCTGGACACTGATATACAACGTTAGTTGGTATAGGTTCCCTTGTCACCTGAGCCCTTGAAGATATATTAATAGGTGCCAGAGTGTGTCCATGGGTACTTCTGATGACCTCTGACTGTGCAGTTTATCTGCATCCTGCACATGATCCTGGTGGTTTATCTGATTTAGTATGTAGCCAGATCCAAGACTACCAGTATGTACAAGGCTGCATATATTGTGCCCTTCGCCATACTGAGCTTCAGACAGCACCCGGACCCCGGTAGTCCCATGCTAGGACTCTGCTGTGATATGTTCAATAAGACTTCAGATTATGGAAGAGTACAACACTGTGTTTTCACTGAGGCTGCTGATCATGGGAGTACTTCACCATTTTACCCACCCAAGTGATTTTGGCTTTAGTAATAGTAGTAATGCCCCAATATGTAAACTGTTTAGGATTTAGCCTTATATTTTTGGCCACTGTTTATGATTTAACCTTGTCTTTTTGGCCACTGTTTTGGATTTTACCTTTTCTTTTCAACTAATAGCCCTTATGCTATGCAAGAATGTGAAGGGTGACCTCTAGTGGTAAAAACAGATAACCTGCAGATGTAAAAGTCGGATGCTAGAATTTAGCTCTCCACATACTAATCACGTGGTAGTCTTGTCCCTATATAAGGGAATGCTTACCAAGGGTGGTGGTGGGGGTGGTCGGGTAACTGCCACTCAGTGGCAGTGGAGTAATTCAGAGGCACGCACACGGGAGTGCGCGGTCACTGTACCTGAGCCATGGGGGGTGGTTTCAGCAGCTTGGGGAGGGCATGGATCGAGCCCTCGTGACCTTCCTAAGTTGAGCAGCTGTGGAGAGGAGAGAAGAAAGGACGTGGCCACTGCAATGCTTAAATGAGGTCAGGGGAGATGCTGGGGAGTTGAGAGGGAGTCAGAGAACAACGCTTAATGTCAAAGTGAAACTGGAGCTCAGAGGAATTTGTCTTGCTCCCTCAGACTACTTTAACATTTGTTTACTGTTACCACCTCGAGTGAAGTTCTCCAAGTTTTACAAAATTAATTAGGCTCCCTAGCACTTCTCCCTTCTTAAAGAACCATCTGGATACTGCCCAAGTTGCTGTTAAAAGTGTAAATTAGCACAGGATGATAAAAATTAGGATCTCCAGCACTTCTCACTTTTACCTGGGGACTGTCCAAATTGCTTTAGGTCTAGAAATTTGTAAACAGGGTTAACATTTCATGCTCTGACTGGGTAAAAATAAATAACACAATTATGCAATTAGGGTGTATTTAATACAATTTCATAATATAGAAACATAGAACTTGATGGCAGATAAGGACCACTTGGCCACCAAGTCTGCCCATTTCCTTACCGACTGGATAAGCTGCAGATCCTAGTTAATCAACAGCCTACTTCTTCCTATCTCCCCCACCAGAATTGCCATATGTCTGTCCCATGCATTTTTGAATTCCCCCACTGTTTTTAACCCCACAACCTCCTCAGAAAGACCGTTCCATGTGTCCACCTCCCTCTCTGTGAATAAATACTTCCTCATGTTGCTCCTGAGTTGCTCCCTTCTATCTTCAAATTGTGCCCCCTCGTTCTTGCAAATCTCTTTTTCTGAAAGATGCTGCCCTCTCTTTGTTGATTCCCCTGAGATACTTGAAAGTTTCTATCACGTCCCCACCCCTTTTCCTCTAGGGTATACATATTAAGCTCCTTAAGTCTCTTTTCTTATGGTTTCTGGTACAAACCCTACACCATTTTAGTTGTCCTCCACTAGACTGCCTCCATCCTGTCTATGTCCTTGAGGAGATGGGTTTTTTTCTACTAGTGATAGAAACATAGAAAAATCAAGTGATCTGACATGTGCAATAACTGGTTCAGGGGCAATGTACTTCTTGTGGTTGTGGGATTCAAACCCAAAACTATGTGGGGTCCTTTGGCTCATAGCTTAGTGCTCTAACCTCTGCGCTACTGTATATTGCTATATTAATTTTCTAGTCATAATAAAACCAAGCATCTGAAACAGCATTTACTTAAGACCAGGCACCTCCTCCATCACCGCATCAGATGCTAATAATCCACAAGTGTCTGGTGGCACCCTCCCTCTCCATCCCACCCATTTCAGTTTATAGTTAACATCCTTTGGTACCCCATCCCTCAGCCCATTCATGCAAATATATCTTTGGCATCTTGTTGCCCCTCTCTCCTCACATCCTATGCCAAGACAATCCCTAACATCCAGCAGTATGCCCTCTCTCACCCCATCTCATGCCAGTAAATTCATGGCATACAGTAGTACCCCCTCCCTCTGCCCTGCTCATGCCAACAGATCCTTGTCATCCAGTGCCAAATCTCTCAGTCACTGTTTTATATACAAATAAGTCCTTCATATTCAGTGGTACTTCTTGTACCCATGACAGGCCAACATGTCCCTGGCATTCAGTGCTACTCCATCCTTCATCCCATTCCATGCCAATAAATCTCTGGCATTCCATGATATCCCATACAATGCAAGTAATTCTCTGGCCTCCAGGTGACCCTCACCCTATTCCATGTGAAACATCTGTGGTCATTAGTGGCAGTCCCCAACAACAGAAATTGATACAGCCCTCCACTTGCCCCCTCAGCTGCCCACTGTCTAAACCTTTATCACAAACAATGATTTATGAAATATAAGCTCACTGCATGTATTCACTAAATCTGTGTTTGTGATAAATTGTTCAGACTGCTGCTAGCTGATGAGGTGATAAAAAGGCTGTACCAGTTACTGTTCAAGAGCAAAGTACCACTGGCTACCAAGGTTGTGTGGCACTGAATGGAGTCATTAATAGGAGTAACCAGATGTCCAGGGCCTATTTGCATGTTTCAGGATGGAAGGAGAGAGAAGGGTTGCCATTGGGTGCCATGGACCTACTGGCACAGGATGGAGAGAGGGAGTGGGTCAATTGGACCCAATGAGTTATTGGCACAGTATGGTATAAGAGAGGTGGAGTGTCTAAATAATGGGAAACTTTTGGCATGCCATGGACTGTCTTGGTTAATTTAATTTAAACCAATTCCTTCTTCCCATAAATGCCAAGCTCAAAGGGAAATTTTGTTTTCCATTCCTTAAGCTGACCAGTTAAGGATACATTTCCACAAGACAGAGGAGTTATCAATAATTGTAATGGGGAAGGAAAAATAATCCCTCCATGAGTTTAAGCCCTGGAACCCCATGTTTGCTCCAGTGACTGGGGTGTGAACTCAGGATCTCTAAAATAAATATGATTATTCGGCAGGGCAGTTACAGTACTCAGCAGCCTGGAGTATTCCTATGCCCACTGAGCAGTTTTCCCACTGAGACTGACTGGATGCAGTACTCTTCACCTACTCACAGATATCTTACGGGCAAAAACTGAATATCAAAACAACACTGACAGCAAATCCCTTTGACTGCAAATCTGACTCACTGAATTACAGTAGTAGCGCTAAATTTGTCAAGCAATTTTGTGAGATTCCCTATTTATCCGTCACAAAATTTAGGGAAAAAAATCCTCTAAAATTCTTTTTGTTATACCTACAGAAAGAGGCCAATTCCTGTTACAGTACTTAAGAGCCATCTGGTAGATTTTCAGCTACACTATCAGATAAGGACACCCTTTCCGGGTTGCAATAAACACACTAACAAACAAAACAAAATCCCTAACAAAAGGTTTCATAATTCTCAATAGGGATTTTTAAAAACCCTTAAAAATCCCTTGACTAATATGGTGCTACTACTGTATGTGTTAGGGAGGAGGAGATATACAGTGCTGCATGTCAATTATTTATGTGTTGCAAGTTGCAACTAAATTCCAACTTCTGTTTTCTGCCTACGGTGTCACATTGCCTGTATCATTTAAATCAAAACACTGGGATCAGGGCACACAGAAGCAACTGAAGACATAGGCTGCATTTGGCGGTGCACAAACACAGCAGAGTCAACATCTGTGGTGACCATGCACCATTCAAAAGCGGTGTCCCCCTTCAGCTTGACACCCCAATAGCTACACTCGAAAAAAGACCATTACAGCGACAGTCGTTGCAATGGTCCTTTTTTAAGTGTAACCATTCCCCAGTGTTCCATCCCCTTCCTGGACCAACTCCGACCTGGAGTTGATAATTTTAAAAGTCCGGGGTGTGGGAAGAACCCCACATTGGGGGTGTGCGGGCACAGTCCCCCACAGAAAACACTCGTCCGTCATGTGGCTCAATACCTGAGTCAGTACTGTGCCGTCGCTGTGCGGGAGGTAGACATTTTCACTGTTGGCCTCCCTTGGTGCTTCCTTCAAAACAATGGATGCTACACCCCTGTCCATATGTATAGCATGTCTAAATCTTTCTGAAGTGGCTTCTGATTCCCCATGTTCATCACTCTTCCTGTTTTAGTATCATCAGAAAGTGTAGCAGTCCAGGCTGCTGTATTCTTATTCCTGTTCAATATAAATATGTTAAATAGCAAAGGTCCAAACATTGACCCCTACTGCACCCAGTTACATTTTCACAGGATGATTTCTGCCACTTTGGAACTATCATCTGCCTTAGGCAGCTGCTGTTCCATGATAGTATGTTGGATATGAGTCCCATTCCAACTAGAAGGGCAACAGTTCAGAATGGGGAACAGTGTTAAGTTTTAATTTATTATGTGAAATGCTTCTGATAAAGCCAATTATATTATACCCACACAAATATTGTACAGTAGTCTCAGGACGTCATATTCAGAGCTGGATGGATGCTCGTGCAAGTTGATGCACCACACAAAATAATTGGGCCGGCCAGCTCTGATGTGATATTCAGATAGAATGCCTGATCAGAACAAATCACACATTCTGTTTGAATATCGGGCCCTGGATGTACAGAACATGGAGGATGGCCGCCATGTTTGGCATAATGCATCTAGGGTTCAGGGATGAAGACCACCAATGGGGGAATGTGTGGCACATTCCTGGATGCACTGTCCCCCCCCAAGGGTGATATTCAGCCAAAATAGGCTAATGAGTGCATTGGGCATGCACGGTGCAAAGAGGCCTCGTGCATGCCCATTATGGGCTCATTAGCTTGGTTACATCCAGCTAAGTGCACTGGGCCAGCACTCCCCATCTCCGAGGTCTATAAAACAAATGCTGCCCAATCCCTGTGCTTTCATAGTGTAGAATCTCCTCTCTCCATCCCTGATGCCTGTAAAAAAGGCTCCTGCCTGATCCCTTTGTTTCCATAATGTAGGGTCCCCCTTCCCATCCCCGATGTCTGTAAAAAAAGAATCCAGTCAGATTCCAGAGTTTTCATAGTGTAGGGATCCCCCACACCATCTCCAGTGCCTGTCTAAATGACAATCTGCTCGATCCCATTTTTGCCATAGTGTAGGGACCCCCAGCCCCGATCACTGTACGAAATATAAATGCAACATCCCCCTTCCATAATGTAGTGTCCCCCCACCCCAGTCGGCAGTACCCCACCACCCTGCACCCCCCAGTCCTGACCCACATCAGTGACTGGCACACTCCTCCTCACCCTGCCATGGTCAGTCACCTACTAATCAGTCATGGACCACGTACAGTAAATAGTATGTGCCGTGCTCATTGGTGGTACTCATGTACTGTAATCTACTGCAGGTCTGGTGCAATGTGTGTGATGATGTAGCTACCTTGCGAGTGATCCACTCATGAAGACTGCTACATATCTGGTGCAGAGTGTGTGATGATGCAGCTGCTTGTCCACTACAGGTCTGTAACAATGCAGCTGCTTCACAGGACACTCCCAAAGTCCAGGACTGGTTTGACACAATTTCAGTGGCCATGGAGCTGCTTTGAGAATGACCACAGGCCAGTCACAAAGTACACCATAGGTCTGGTTCAATGTGTGTGATAATACAGCTGCTATGCAAGTGGCTTGTGGGGCCATTTACAAAGTCTGCTGCAGGTCTACTGCATCATATGTGATGAGGCAGTTGATTTGGGCTAGTTGCTAAATCCACTACAGGTCTGGAGCAATGTCTGTGACAATGCAGTTGCTTTATGTGTGGCCCAGAGGACCACTTGTCTAGACCTCATACTGAGGTTTTTACTGAGGTGTGCAGGAACTGAGAGTGCTGCGAGCCCATAAACTAGCTCCATCTAACTACTGAAGAACCTTTGTATATTCCTGGCAAAGATGTATCTATCAAGCCTAGCTTTTTTTTATCATTGAATACTTTTTCCGCCTTCGGGGGAGCTGACCCTCACGATCTCAAGCTGCCGTCACCTGCACCCCTGACCCAGTCATGCGCACGGGCCACATGAACCCACAGAACTAGGGATGGGCCAACATCGGACCCTGCCCCGGACAGATACCTATCTTGTATCAGGGGTACAGGGCATGGCCATGAGCCACCGAGATCACCCCCCGATTTTCCACCATTGACTTTTTCCTCTCAGACAACAGGCGTGCAATGACATCTGGGCACTATGTGCTGATGTCCACCACGCTGCGCCCCATGCTGTCACCACTCTGGTAGTGCTCCTGGTCATCACCAGGGGCCGCTACAGAGCAGTGAAACCCCAAATCCCTCCCCAGGATAGGAGAGCAGTCCTTCAGATGCTCAATCCTATCCCGCCCCTGCTGATCCCTGGTGATCCGGGCTTGTGTCCGAACCTAGGTCGCCAGCATGGTGTGAGGTGTGGCATCCAGCACCTCAACCCTCAGCCCCATCAGGCCGGCCAAGCCTAGCTTTTAATTTTGATTTGTGTTTAATGATTACTATTTCAAGAGGTAAGGAGTTCCAAGGATTTAGTTTGTTGTGTAAAACAATGCTTTATTTTGTGTAGCTGGAAACTACCTACAATCTGAAGTGGGTGTCCTCTTGTAATGGCAGAGTTCAGTTTATAATCTAGATTTCATTCGCCTATTAAGTATGGATCATGAACTGTGTTACATATGAGAAGACGGTCTCATGTAAACACCTTGTATGCAGAGCCATGAGATTTAGGGGCATTATCCTATCTTCATAAGTATTATACTTGATAGATGAGGTATGTATCCCTTCTTTGAACCTTCTCAAGTCAAGTAATGTGATTTTTGCCTAAAAGGGCATCAGGGGCCTGATAGTCAAAAGTTTGTGTGGTACAAATGGGTGTTTGCCCATTCAGTCCCAGTCTTGTGCTGGAACGCGATATTCAAAAGTGGTGGTTGTGTGGGCAAATGGGGTTAGCGCCCACAAAACCATAATATATGCAAGTGGGCAAAGGGAGGTGTAGGGACAGGAATATCCATGCAATCCCATATTTACTGCATTTGTGCTGCACAGAAGGGTGTTGTGTGGTCCTTTTTGTGCAACACAAATACTGCTGAATGAAACATGAACTGAACTTACTCCAGGCAACTCTAGTGGCTGCTGGAGGTACTGAAGTCAACAGCCAAGGTTACTGGTGGGGGAGGACGCCAGCTTCCTGGTGCTGCATGGCCTCCCTTCCGATCACCTTCCCCATACTACCTGTGGTTGAACCTGGTGCCCAGTGTTCCCCCTCCCCATGATCACTGGCCTGACACCAACTACGGACATCCCCCATGGTCCATGGTTCCCCCCCTTCCCAGTATCCGCTCACCATCCTGTATGGAAATACCGTCTCCCTGGTTATACATGAGCCCCACCAGTGTCCAATCCCTGCTGTCAATGTTCTGCATAGGGTGCGCACCTCTGTAATGTACAGGGAATGCACACCCAGTGTACTGTACAAGGTCATGTGCTCTCTGTACAGAATGGAGGCATGCACCCTATACAAAACAATCACAGCACACTTCCTAAGAATCCAAACAGCAGCCAGCCATGGAGGTGAGAGGTAAGCTGTGCTGATTGCTGCACGTGCTTGCACAACATCAGTGCATCCAGTAAGAAGAGGTTGGCAGGGTTGGTTGCCATATCCTGCGGTGGGCAGGGAGACTGCTAGACACCAGGGAAGGGTGCTATGGGGATGGGGATTGGTAGTTGCAGGGTACACAAGATGCCAGGCAATATGTGTGGGTTTCTACCTTGTGTTTATGTCATGCAGACTTCAGAGATACCTGTCTGTTATCCATACTGCTGTTATACCATCCAGCAATGGGAGGGAAGGGGGGGGAAGTGACCATTACTGTCTATCTGCTTTGTTACTGGGCTAGATATCAGGGCCAGGGGAACTACTGGCCACCAGAGGGTATGCAGTTTCTAATGGGGTCAGGGATCAGACACTGGGGAGCCCACAGACAACCAGGGGGTTGGTATATCCATACATTACAGCAATCAGACACCAGGGAAGACCACGGACCACCAAGGATGTCCATGTCAGTGTTGGGCTGGTGACTCGGGGGTAGGGGGAGCAACTAGGCACCAGGGACTCTTCTATCTTGTCCAGAACTAGGCACACAGGGTGGGGACAGTGTCACGCAAACCTACCACTGCTTTCCATACAAATGAGCCCATAATGTGTACACAATGGCCCCTTACTGCCTTGCATATCCAATGGGCTAATTCACGTTGGTCCATCTGAATATTGTGGCTGGGCTACCAGCGCTATCTGGTGATGCTATTCCTTGCACTACAGGGTTCCAAGCAGGGGAGTTCTACATGACTTAGTGCTGCACCAACATGCTCCTATATTCAGTCAGATAGCACTAGTGTGATATTCGATTACATATAGCATGCTCAGCTCCCTGGTTAATGGCATAACACAGTGCAAATCTTTGTACTCCACTTGGCCCATTTTTGAATGTCAGGGCTCCGAGATCTTACATAAGCTAATTTCTCCACACTATTTTGCCATTTCAGGTCGCATGTAACCCACACTTCCAAGTCTCTTTCTGCCCTTGTCATTTTAAATGTATTACTCCATAAGTGGTACTTAGTCTGTGAGTTGTTTTTCCCCCAGTGCATTACCCTGCATTTGTCTAGATTAAAATTCATCTCCCATTTCCCTGTCCATAAAGTGATTTTATCTAAATCTGACTAACACTTGTAATTTAC
Source organism: Neoceratodus forsteri (assembly GCA_016271365.2). NCBI lineage: Eukaryota > Metazoa > Chordata > Ceratodontiformes > Ceratodontidae > Neoceratodus > Neoceratodus forsteri. The sequence continues at coordinate 107,740,410 of JADMNL010000035.1, read as the reverse complement.
TCAGCAGTGAGCCAGGGACCCCCTACATTGGAATCATCTGTGTATCTGGGTATCCAGCTCAAGGTGTTTGTTGTCAGGTCTGTTATAAATATGTGGAAGATAATGGGGCCAAGGAAAGACCTCTAAGTAACCCCATTGGTGACCCTCCCTACTGGGGATTAATAGCCATTTATCTTGACATTCTAAGTTATCCCCACAAGCCAGTTTCTCATCCAGTTTATGATGGATGGGTTTATACTCATTTTTTCCATCTTTTATTTTTTTTTTTAAATTGAATCAACTTTATTGATTTTTAATAAACAACAAAATCGGAGATAATGTGATGTCTTCAACCTGAACAGACGTTCATCAGCCCAGCTCTCCTCCCAGTCCTCCAAAAAGCTAAATTCTAACAACTTTGAGAGAGAATTTGATAAAACTAGTATAATCAGCTTTTCTACTACGCTAGAGAAATTGCTACTAATGCATTATCAGGAACCTTTATCAGCTATTATTCTAGAAAATGGAGACAGAAATGCGTCAGGCTCTCCCGGCCTGGACACCTCCCCAGACTCCAGATAAACCTGCCAAGAAGTCTAAAACTCAGCCTGTGACCTCTAGCAAATCTCAGCTGAGTATACCAACTCTGCTCCTGTGTCAGAAGATAAATTCCTTGCTGAAATGGCTAGCATCAAGGATGTGCTCTGCGAGTTTGCCTTGGACTTAAAAGTGATACAGGCCGATCTGAAAGAAACAAACATGAAAATCTCCGAATGTTTCAGCATGTACCTCCTCATTAGAAAACTGGCAGTCTAGAATTGACCCTGAGATGGCAGCTTTAAGACAGAGAATGGGCAAACATGAAAATAAATTGGAGGACCTGGAGGGGAGAAATAGGAGAAATAACATTGTTATTTTTGGTTTACCAGAAGAGGCAGAAGGGTCAGCCATGATTTTATTTGTCCAGAAGCTTTTGATGAAGATAGCTGGCCCCTCACCATACGCCACAACATATCAGGTTGAACAGACCCATCAATCGTTAAGACCGAGGCCTCCTCCCAGCACCAAGCCTAGACCACTCATAGTCCACTTCCTTAGCTATGTTGACTGGTAGCATGTCCTTGTAAAAACTGAGGAGTTGCAGGAGATATGCTGGGAGTCCACTCAACTAAGATTTTCCCAAGATTTGTTGGTAGCCACCCTACAGAAGTATGCAGAATACCATAATCTTAACTCTAAGTTGATTGCAACTGAGATTCGTTTCCAGATGAACTACCCTGCCAAACTTCAAGTTCAATTTCAAGGCAGCTGGAAGGCTTTCGACAATGCTAAGCAAGCAGCCGAGAAACTCCCCAATATGTTCCCTGACTTGTTCACACATTGCTGACTTTAATTATCCGGGCTTACTCATTTGGCATCTTCTAACTTCTTGGCTTTTAATCCAGTAACCTACAGAAGCCTACTTAATTTCTTCCTCACTATTCATCTGGTATCATCGTTTTTGAGCTGCATCCCCTGAAGAACCCTGTTGCCATGCTGCTCCAGGGCTCTCTTTTGGACATAGTAAAATGGATACTCGTGCTTTTTTGCTGCCAGCTTCCTCTTTCAGGAATATATTCTGGCCCCTAACACCCCTTGGATGAGCCTTAGACCTTTGTGCAGTCTCATCTTTAGTTATGGCGTAATGCTGCACAAGTCATATCCTCTCGATTGTTCAAGTGATCAGCAGCACAGATATGCACACTACTGCACTGGATTACTACACAGTTTTGTGGATATGGACTCGCTCATTTTGGGCATGAAATCCCTCTGGGGACCAGATATTCTTCACCTGGCTATTCTTTCCCTTCTTATTTTTCTGTTAAGTTTCTCCCTTTTCTATTTTCTCTTCTCCACTTTTCTTTTTATTTTACTAGGTAATTTGGGCATTCCCATGCCCGACTTAAGGTTCTAGCTGACTAGCAAGTTTTCGTTTTAATACACACACGTTTGTTTTTATATTGTAGGCAAGCCTGAACCAATGGGTATTGCAGGTTTCACTTGTTTATTACCTGATGCATATTGTTATCTGGTTGTGATGGGGAAAGTTGATGACCTTACTTGAACCCACAGGTTTAAACTGATAGTTGGCAGTACATTGGTGTTGTCGTTGCTTGTTACACTACAATATAGCACTTTTAGTAGATTGCGACTATAGTTGGATTGAGCTCCAGGTCTTTGTTAATTTATGCTATTGGAATTTACTTCTGGGCGTGTTACTTGTTAAAACCTTTTTGAATCTTTTTGAAAGTTTTTTGGGAGGATTTGGAGGGTAGGGCTGGCTGGGATGCTCACCAGGGTTGGGACAGTCTTGTCTTGGCAGAAGGGGTATGAGCCTCCACAATTCATACCGGGGGTTGGTTTTTTTGTTATAAAACTATCTCACTTGTTTATGTGGGGCTCAGGTCTACGTTTAGTTGTGTGGGGGATGGGGGAATAGGGATAGATTGGGAGGATTCTTTGGGTTACAGGGGGAGGGTACTGCAAAAAATGTTGAGTTTACTTCTAATAATTTATTTCTGGGTATTTTCTTTTCTTTTTACCCTGTAGTATTGGATTCCATGTTAAATAAATTAACATGTCTGGTTACCACTTCTGCTCCTGGAACATCAAAAGGGCACAAAACCCTGCCAAAAGAATGAACGTCTTGTAACACCTCTATAATATACAGGCAGATGTTGCCTTTTTACAGGAGATGCACCTTTTACCCACCCAGGTGTTTTACTTTCGTAGACTCTCGGTGGCTAACGTAGTTGGCTCTGGGCTCAATTCTCGCAAAAGGGTCACTGCTGTTCTAATAGCTCATAGACTGCCTTTTCGCCTATTGCATGAAATATCTGATCCAGAAGGTTGCTGCATATTCCTAAAGGCCTTTTTGGGTCAAATAGAGATCATTCTTGGTTCTATTTATGGTCCTAATTCTGATGACCTGGACTTCTTTGCAGGCCTATGACTACTCTAGCCCCCTGGACTACCATTCCAATAATACTGGGAGGGGACAGGAATCAAATTCTCTCAAACAACCTGGCTAGATCAGGATGCTCCAGATCATTTTTATCCCCAGGACAAAAAGCCCTGCAGGAATTTATTCACACGATACACTTAGCAGACCCATGAATAGTTACCTATCCAGATAGGAAAGAATACTCTTTCCATTTTCTAGTTCACCACTCATTCTCCTGCGCTGATTATTTCTTAATGAGTACAGACTGACTTTCTAGGGTTACATCTGTCTGTTTCTGTCCAAAAAACTTTTCAGATCACCAGCTTTCCCAGCTATTTCTAGAGATTGCTCCTAACATTCAAAGAGACAAGTTTTGGCGAATTAATATCCAACGTCTTAAATCTGAAGATTATGTGTATCATTTGCAAACTTTTATCACTAACTTCATGAAGGATAACTCCCCAACCATGCCTAAAATAGACATTTTATGGAACTCTCTAAAGTGTGCCCTATGGGAAGAATTAATACGCCTAGCATCCAAAAGTAAAAAACAAAGGGAGCAGGCTCTCTATTCCCTCAGGGACCAGATTACAAAAGCTGAGATAAGTAAGCAATAAGTCATGATGGGGTGTGCATTAGACAGTTCTAATGTACGGCTAGGGGGACATAGTGAGGCACAAGGCCACAGGCCGAGTGCGTCCAGTCCCCTAGCCATGCATTAGAACTGTCTTATGCACATCCCCGGAGTGGCTTATTGTGCTTAGAAAATGGGCCTGTGTATTCTAAATAGGAGTTCTAGTTTTAGCTGTGCATTAGACACATCTAATGCACGGCTAACAACCAATCAGATTGCTTGAAATCCTTTGCCCATTTTATAAACCTGTCTGCCTCATCCCCTGAAGAGGAATTGCAGAAAGCAGAGTCCCTCCGGGCCCAATATAATCGGTTACTGACAGACAAAGCTGAAGTCCTCTTGTTTAGATCTTGGATATCCTACTTTGACCAAGGGGAAAAGGCAGGAAAACTCTTGGCTCTTTGAATCAGGTCTCAAATTTCTGACAGGATTGTTACTTCTCTTCAGTCTCCCACAGGTACTATTCTCACCTCATCTAAAGACATCAGTGAAGATTTTCAGGATTTTTAAAAATCCTTATATACCGCTATTAATTTCTTCTTTTCCCAACAAAGCTTGACACATTTCTTAGTGACATCACTCTTCCCACATTGTCTGAGTCACAATCCTCCAGTTTGGCTACTCATACTACCACTGAAGAAATACCGGAAGCCATTGACTCACTTTCATTGGATAAATCCCCAGGCCCGGATGGCTTCTCATCCAATTTTTATAAAACCTTTAAAAATACTATTGCAGCTGTTCTTAGGGACACATTTCAATCTTTTATGAAAATGGTATTTCTGATACTACCGTAACTCAGACTATTATTGTCATTTTACCTAAACCAGGTAAAGATCCCTTATCTATGCATAATTATAGACCCATTTCCCTCATTAATGTGGATCTTAAAATCCTGACTAAGATTTTAGCTTTGAGATTGTGCCATGTATGGGACCCATTGATTGGTGCAGAGCAGGTAGGTTTTGTGAAGGGACGCCAATCCTCTGATCATCTTAGGAAACTGGCCTACCTTTTTCTGTGTCCAGGGATACCGCAGTTCCAGCTACCTTGACAGGGTGACTTAACAGGGTGACTTGGGAATATCTATTCACCATACTTCCCAAATATGGTATCCCCCTGGAATTTCTTACTTGGATTAAAGTGCTATATTCTTCCCCTTCAGCCCGGGTGCAATGTAATGGAGTACTCTTCTCACCCTTTCTCTTACAATAGGGCACCCGTCAGGGTTGTCCCATGTCACCTTACTTATTCAGTCTTTATTTAGAACCCCTCATAAGGAAGTTAAACTCCTCCTCCTCTTTAGTATCTGGCATTAAAATAGGTACCACAGATTACAAACTATCCGCATATGCTGACGATATACTGCTACATATTTCTTCACCCTCTCATCCCTTACTGCTGCTCTATCAATAATTTCCCAATTCAGTAACTTTTCTAATTAAAAACTGAATCTTGATAAAACTGAGGTTCTTCCCCTTAATAACTACTTCCAGAAATCAGAAATTACCAGTGTGGGATTACAGTGGCGACCAGACAAACTCAAATACTTGGGTATAGTACTACATTCCTCTGTCCAGACAATGAAAACTCTAAATCTTGTTGCTATTGTTAATACCATTAAAGAAGACATCAAGCAATGGCACCTGTTAACCCTGTCTTTCTGGGGTCATATGAGCATAGTAAAAATGAACATACTACCCCGTTTACTATACCCATTGCAAATGTTTAACTGGGCCCAACCAAGCTCTTGGTTTACACAAGTTCATAAAATCATTACATCCTTTTTGTGGGCCGGAAAAAAATCAAGGAGAAACTATTGTAAACTCACTGCCAGAAAGGGGATGGGGGCCTACAAGTGCCCACATTTTACTTATATGACTTGGCCATACATTTAACCAGATTGAGGTACTGGTTCCTTCCCCCAAATCACCCCTCTGATTCTTCCTACTCTCTTCTCCGGTTTGAAATTGAAAGATCTCTATGCCTCACACACAACCTAGACACAAGAGCTCTTCCCTTTTTAGGTGTTAAGAAGCTTCCCAACAAATTGAAGGATTCTCCACTTGGTTCCCTGTTGTCAACACAGCACCAACCTAATACTCTTCTTAAAACTTCAGGATATATAGACATATTTCAACCCCTTTTCAATAACCCTAACTTCCCAATCTCGGGTAAACCCATTAAAGCTACCCCATTTTGGCCAAACATGGAACTAGAGAAAGTAGATGAATTAGTTAGGAACCATACACTGTTGCATGTCCAGCAGGCTTCCCTCCTGTACAATTGGTCCTCTCACCACATATTTAAATATCTACAAATTTCTCACATGCTACTGCAACACTTTGGAACTGGGCCATGGAATTAGCCCTTATTTTATTTATTAAAGAGATTTACCAGATAAGCATACTGAGCGGGGACTACTCATTTCCAGATGCGACCTGGGGGGTTACATAGAATCCAACAGGTTCAAAATATAATACTATACAATGGTTCAACAACAGGTTAAGAGTGGATACATACAGGGTGAATTACAACAGGTCCAGAATAGGTACAGGCTGGACTAACCATTATTTTGTGACATACAAAGTCCAGTCCTAAGACCACAGAGTACATAGTTTGCTTGACAAAGTTAGGACTAGACCGCAGGGTAAAAACAAGCAGAGCAGTAGATATACAGTAAATACAGTATGAATTTGGGCTTATTCAATTTAAGGCCCCTTTAGATGCCTCTTGGTGGTAGGTCTGGGTTGTAGGTTGCAGTTGCATATATCTGAGAAGTGGGCATGTAGGAATGGTTTGAGGAGCCTTGGAGTAGGGGAGAGCCTAATATCTACTGATAGGTCATTCCAGAGTTTGGGCAGCCGATGCTTGAAGGCCGATGTGTGCATGAAAGGGACTTGGAGTTGCTTTGAGTCTGTGCCTCTGAGGAGTATACCGGGGGGTTGTGTTGACAGGCGGAGCTGAGATGGGGGAGGGAGCTGGTCCAGTATTTAGCTATGAGATTAGCGCAATGTAGTTGATGTCGAGACTCCAGCGAAGGGAGGGCAAGGGCGCTGTACAGGTCGCAATGATGGGTGGCTGGGGGACATTCCAGGATGAACCGACAGAAAGAATGAGAAAGGGAGTCCAAGCTGGCCAGGGTGGATGAGGGGGCTGCACTGTGGACCATGTCGCTGTAGTCAAATATGGGGAAAATCATTTTGTGCACTAATTCCCTCTTGACCGTGGTTGGTAGGAAGCCTTTATTTCAGTATAGTGCGCCTAGTTTGGGGTGTAGTTTTTTTGTAATGAGTCAATGTGGATGGAGAAGTCTAGGTGTCGATCGAGCCATACACCCAGGTACCTAAAGGAGGTGCAAAATTCCAGGGTGGATCAATCCAGAGTATGGAAAACGGGGGGAGCAGCTAGACAGGAGAGTCTAGGCTGCATGCCGAAGGTTAGGGAGACAGTTTTCTTTGCATTTAGGACAAGTTGGTTGGACCTGAGCCATGCTTGAACGGCATCAAAATCCTGTTGAAGGGTTGAGTTTGTGACCCCGATGGAGGGGCCAGAGGCATACAGTACGGTATCATCTGCATACATTTGGATGGCTGAGTTGGAGCAGGCCAGAGGTAGATCATTTAAAAATATGGAGATGAGTAGGGGTCCCAGGACAGAGCCCTTGGGGACCCCCGTGGTCTCTGGGAGCGAGGTGGATACATGAGGGTCAGTTTTTACTGCCTGCTTTCTACCTGTCAGGTAGGCTTGGAACCAGCTGGTGGCTAGATAAGAGAGGTCTGTGTCTTGCAATTTTGTGATGAGCTTTGGGTGGGACACAGTATCAAATGCTTTGGCCAGGTCTATGAATATGGCCGAGGTGATATGCCCCTTGTCCATACCTGAGAAAATATCATTTGTGAGCCTTAGTAGCGCTGTGATGGTGGAGTGTGATTTACGAAATCCCGACTGATATGGGGTAAAGAAGGAGGTAGATTTGAGGAAATGTGTGAGTTGGGAGAGGGCTAGGTGTTCTTGTAGCTTGGCCAGAACTGGTAGAAGGGAGATAGGGTGGTAGTTTCTGGGTGCAGATGGATCACCACCCTTTGGTAGCGGGATGACTACTGCCTTCTTCCAAGCTGCAGGAATTTGTGCTGTGGTGAAAGAGAGGTTCAAGAGTTCGGCTAGGGGAGCAGCAATGGCAGGGGCTGATAAGAATAGGAATTTGGCATCCAGTCCTAAAGGGCACTTGCCTTTGTTGGGGTCGAGGAACGTAGGGCGACTAGAACTTCTGCTGAGGAGACTGAACGAAAAGAGAATGTGATGGCGTGGGGGGCATGCTGGGGTATCCCAAAAGGGCTGGGTGTGGGTGTGGTGAATTGCTGGCTATTTAGGAGAGATGTAGCACAATTGGTAAAGAAGATGTTGAACGCTGAGGAAACTTCACTGGGGACTGATACATTGTTGCCCTGTATGTTTAGGGTAGGAGTGGGTGGCTGGGCGGGGGGGAGAGCAGGGTTTTAATGGATTTCCAGAATTTGGAAGGGTGACTAAGGTTAGAGGACAGAGCCGCCCGGAAGTAGTTCTTTTTAGCCTGTCTTATGGCTTTAATGCAGTTATTACGGAGGGTTCAGTAAAGCTGCAGTGATTCAGAGGAGCCTGTTTGCCTGTGTTTTTTTCAGGCTTGGTCCCTAGCACGACATCTGCAGATGATGTCGGCAGATACCCAGGGGAGATGGGTTGCCCTGACCCTTTTGCTTCTTAGGGTGGCGTGGCAGTCCCATACGGCAAGAACTTGGTTTTTGAACATGTCGAAGGCATGGTCGATAGAGGGCACCAGTTGAATGAATGACCAGTCGACGAGGGCGAGGTCATTTAGTAAGGAGTGGAGGCACAGGGATTTGTATGCTCGCGTAAGGATTGTCCTTGGGGGGGGTGGTTTGTAGGTCTGTGCACCTTTCTGATCATGTAAACCATATGGTTATCACTCAGGGAATCTGGTAGGATTCCAGCTTTAATTATTCTGTGAGAGTGTGTTGTGAGAGTCCAGTCTAGGAGGGAGTGGTTTTGTGTTCTTTGGTTTATGCGTGTGGGTTGCTCTATTAGTTGGGAGAGGTTTTGGGATTGAATCTTGCTATGTAGTTTGGAGCAGTCTTTAGCTAGCCAGTTGTAGTTTAAATCTCCGAGGATGTAGAGCTCACCGGCTGCAGCTATAGCTTTAAGAGTAGCCAGGTGGTCTGTGATGGTATTCGCAGATGTAGCAGGGGTGCAATATATCCCTGCCACGTATACCGGGGAGGTGTGCGGCAGGACTAGTTTAATCATCTTCGTTTCTATTTGGGGAGTATGTCCAGGGAGCTGGACAGGGGTGAAGTGGAAACCATTTAATATGTACATGGCTATTCTGCCGCCTTTCTTTTTGCCGTGTCGGTCCTGCCTAATTACTGTGTAGCCAGGGATGGCTATTTCTGAGTCATCAAGGTGAGGTTTCAGCCATGTTTCAGATATAATACAAATGTCAGGTCGGAGGGTTTGGGCACTGACTTGCAGCTCCGGAACTTTATTCAATAGGCCGCAGATGTTAAGGTGAGTTAGGCTAAGTCCCTTAGGTAGGGTTTGGGGGGTGGGGTTGGACAGTGGGCCAGGGTTGGTTTCAATGTCACCTGCCAGGAGAAGCAGCAGGATGAAGTAGCGTATGGTGTTGTGCCATTTGTTTCTGGACTTAAACCTAGGATGGGAGATTTGTGGGGTGGGGAGAGAGACTGATGCCCCAATGTTGCGTAGGGCAGATAGGCGCAGGGGAAGGGGGACAGAGGAGCTTATAGGCCAGATTTGGGTGGGCATATGGAACTGACACACAGTGGGGGTTGGTAGGGGGCAAGGGAGAGGTGAGACCGAGCAAAAGTGGAGGAGGTCAGGGTCATTTAGGGGCTTGTTTGATGGGGGTAGATATACAAGAGGAATAGCAATGGTTATCATTGCAATTTGGTATAGGATCATGTTTGTGGGTTGAAAATTGCAGTAGCAGGCTGGAAATTCAGTGTAGCAGCCTCTGCTGGAGGGATCTGATAACCTGCAGATCTGAAAGTCGGCTGATAGGTTTTGGTGTGTCACCTGACCTCTCAGCTGCCTATAAAACTGAGTGCCGACCAAGGGTGGTGGGGGCTGCGGGGCCAGAATCACAGCAGCACAGTAGCAGCGTGATGTGATATAGCTCAGCTCAGCCGCAGTTCAAATATTTGTACTGGCGCCAAAATCAAACAAAGAGTCCAGCCCTGTCGCCGAGTGGCTCACCCGCCACCTCATACCTGGTTTAGCTTCGGGTGTTCCAAGTGTGTCCTGGGGAAAGCTCACACTGAAAGCCCTCGCGACCTCATGGGCTACCTTAACCCCATATTTTGTTAGCTACCTTAACCCCATATTTTAATTCCTTTCCTTCCTCTCATCTAATATCCTACGCTTACAAATTTTTGCAAACCACACTTGCAGGATTAGAAGGACAAAGAGGCTATTGGTGGAACAAATCTCTATTGACTGCTATGTCCACCAGAAACTGGCCAAGAATTTGGAAACATGTTTATAGATACCTTAAATGGGATAAGTATAGATACATGTAGTTTCAGATTAACCATAATCTGTATTATACCCTGGTTAAATTATGCAGGATGGGGTTCCTATCCTCTAATCTATGCAACAAATGTTCAAAGGCTCCGGGACATCTTTTTACATATGTTATGGTCTTGTGACAAGGTTTCTGCATTCTGGAACTGCATCAAATCCCATCTAGATCCCTTGTTATCCCTTTCTGATAATTTTATGCCTGAGATTTGTATTTTAGGGGACTATACTAGCTTTCAAGGTTGTGTTCAAAGAGCCCACATGGCTTTAATCTCAGCGTGTGCCAAAATAATACTGCTCAGGCACTGGACCGATGCTCTGACACCGTTCTACATTGAATGGTTCAAGGAAATCTTGTTCGCCCTTCAGGCAGAATGGGTTATTGCAGGGAGGTCTCAGACTGGAGAAGTATAAACATGTCTGGGAGTGCTATATAGCCTGTTGACAATCCAATCTATGTTAACTTCCCTTATATATAAGCTCCTGTTCTCCATAACCTTTTACCTTCCCCTGATATAATTTACTCAATACCCAGAAAATAGGCTGGGTTTCTTATTTGTGGCAGGTGATTGAGGATGGTAGTGGGGAGGGTTGGGGAGGTGTGGGGTTAGTGGGATAGGGAGGGTGGGAGTGCAGGCTTCAACTTATTACCTTGCTTGGTGACTGTGTTATACTTATGCTGTTATATACTATCTCTAATGACTGTATAATCATTTCCATTTTATGATTTAACCAATGGATGCCTGTATATTTTTGTAAGAAATGAATAAAGTATATTCGATAAAAAAAAAATAAGCAACAAAACCTTTACACAAGCAATGTTCATACAAACAGACAAAATGAAATCCAGAGAAACAAGATCAGTTATTAAAAAAAAAAAAAACAGCCCCCCATACCTCTCCAGGCGTGTGTCTAGAAGCTTAACAGTAGATGAGTTTTAACCTGTATATTGACTCATAGAAAAGTTGTTGAACTTGGGCTAAGGGGTTCAGGGAACTTTCAAGAGGTCAGAAGAAATAAAGGGTTTGGAGTTTACAATGGTGATGAAGACTGGTGATCATATGTTCAGTTCAAAGAGAAAAGGAGAGTTCCTGTAACCATTCAATGTATGAGATGAATGATTGGTCCAGCCATTGTCTGAGCATTGACTTCTTGACCACCAGGGAAATGAGGGTCATGTGATATCTTTTCTCCCTAACAGAGATCTGTGAGAAGTTGCCAAGGACACAAATTTCAGGGGAAAAGAGGCCAGCCAAACCCAGTAGTGGGTCACTATGATTTTCAATTTGTTCCCACAAGGAAGACATCTTCTCACAGACCCAGAAGATGTGCAAAAGGGTTCCGTCTGCTTTACCACATCTTGTAAAAGTGGGGGAGGGGAGATTACCCAATTTAGCTAGCTTAACCGGTGTGTAGTACATATTGTTTAGAATATGATACTGAGAGAGTCTAAGCTGATCCTGAGAAAGATTAGTGTGGAGATTCTTCCACACGGTGAGCCAATTAATGTTGGCCTCTGGAAGCAAGGTATCCCACACCTTGGAGCCTTCCGATGAAAGGGAAGGATAAGCAGTGAGCAACCACACATATCATTTGGAAGTACCATGAGATTTGAAGGCCCACTCCAAAATCTGCATATGAAGGTCACTGAAACCAGAGGGCAACGGAATGGCACCAAATTGCTGTAAGAGCAAGTGACGAAGCTGATACATTTTGAAGATATGAGCTGGACCCTGTTGGAATTTTTCCAGTAGTCCTGAGCATGTTAAAAGGGAAGACTGAGAATGGCAATCAGCCACAGTAACATCCTGTGGAAGGGGAAGCCAACCCTGGGGTATGGGGCGTTCGCCAGTCCTAATATTTGGATTAGAAAAGATGGGTTGTGCATGATGTTTGACTAAGGGGATTTTCAGATAAGAGCAAATCTGTGAGAGAACTTTGAGAGATACTCCAATTGGAGAAGAGGCAATTTGAACCAGAAGAGCTTTGCAAGGAGTGTAGAGGACAGTAGAGGGTGAAAGATTGTATAGGGTGAGAAGACAGATTTATATCTGTAACCAGATTGGAGCATATTCAGAATCAGGAGTAGGATGGGGGTAAGATAATCATTTCCCACATTTGTAGAGATGAGTGGCCCAGAAGTACAGTACAAGTCACATTAAACTGTTCCATCAACTCATTGGTGTAGAAGAAAAAATTACTCACCTTAGTAATGTTGTTTCTTCTAATGGAGTCTTGCTATATTATGACATATGCAGTGAGTCCCAACCTTCAAACTGCTCCGGAGGTGAAAGAGTTAACTTTCCATGCCAGGCATGGAACGCTGAGCTTGAGTTCGGTCGAAACTCTGTCTGTTGTTCTTCAAATTCAAACTGTCAGATCTTTATGAGCTAAACTCACTGAGGTCCTGTGTGGAAGCTGTAAACCACACTAGCCAACTGGCTACTAAACATAAGAACACATTTTTGGTCCCAGCAAAGACTCAAGTCAGGAGACCCAAAATGAAAACCTAACACCAAGTCACCCCAAAAAGGAGGGGTGAAAACAACAAGGTGGGCATCTACTAAGTGCCAACACTGCACTGCCCACCCACATCCCAAAACAGAGGTTCTGAGAGGGGCAGGAGGGGGGGAGGTCATAATATAGCAAGACTCCATTAGAAGAAACAACATTACTAAGGTGAGTATTTTTTTCTTCAAACAACATGAAGTCTTGCTATATTATGACACATGCAGACTACACAGCAGTACCCCCATGGAAGAGGGACAGAACCTACTTAGGAAATAGGCTCTGAAGCACAGCTGTGCCAAACTGAGCATCACTCCTAGCCTGGATGTCCAGGGTGTAATGCCTGGTAAAAGTGTGAACTGTTTTCAAGGTAGCTGCTTGACATATCTCTAGAATAGGGATGTCCCTGGCAGCAGCCAGGGAAGCAGCTGTACCTCTGGTAGAGTGAGCCCTCAGGCCTGAGGGAGGAACCTTACCCAGCTTTCCATAACAGAATTGGATACAAGAGACAAGCCACCTGGCAATGGATCTTTTAGTGGCAGGTTTCCTTTTACCAACCTCACCATAAGTGAGGAACAGTTGGAGGGAGTCAAACCTGTGACCCTTGGTACACTCTATGTAGTAACTAAGGGCTCTCTTCACATCTAAGCTGTGCAGCCTCCTCTCACCAGAGGAGGAATGGTCAGTGAAGTAAACTGGAAGAGATATAGATTGATTAAGGTGGAAATCTGAAACCACCTTAGGCAAGAACTTCCTGTTAGTCTTGAGGGCCACCTTATCTCTATGAAAGGAGATAAAATCAGGCTCCACTGACAAAGCTTGTAATTCACTTATGCGTCTGGCAGAAGTGATGGCTACCAGAAACACAGTCTTCCAAGTCAAGTACTTAAGCTCTGCTGAAGACAAAGGCTCAAAGGGGGGGTTGCATAAGCTGAGCAATGCAAACATTAAGATCCCAGGCAGGGGCAGGGTCCCTGAATGGAGGGTTGGTGTGAAGCAATCCCTTAAAAAACTTGGAGAATACAGGATGAGCTGAAAGAGAAGAGGGTTTACCTGCTGAAATAAAAGCAGACACAGCTGCCAAATGTACTTTTAGGGTAGCTGGTCTTAGCCCCAAGGTATTTAAATGGACCATATAATCCAAGACTGTGGGTAAATCAGCAGATTCTGGGGAAATATGCTTCCCAGAGCACCATATGGAAAACCTCTTCCATTTGGAATTATAGGTAGCCCTGGTGGAAGGTTTCCTAGAAGCCTTCAGTATATCCATTACACCTTGGGAGAGGTGTAGATCAGCAAACTCTAACTCTTCAAGAGCCAGGCCTTGAGATTGAGAGATTTGAGGTTCGGGTACCAAACCCTCCCCTGAGCACAGGTTAACAGGTTGTGATTCCTGGGAAGACACAGGGGAAGATGGACTGCTAAGGACAGAAGGAGTGGATACCAGGGTTGTCTGGCCCAATCTGGAGCAAACAGGATCATCTTGCAGGACTGAGATCTGATTTTGACTAACACTTTGAACAGGAGAGGGGAAGGGGGGAAAAGCATAGAGAAACTTCCCTTCCCAATTGAGAACTAAGGCATCCAGAGGGACTGAGCCCAACACTGGGGGCCTGCAGCAAAAAAGGGGAAGTTGGTGATTGTCTGGGGCTGCAAAAAGATCTATCTGTGGGATGCCCCATCTGGCAAATATCACCTCCAGGACCAGGGGGTCCAGTGACCATTCGTGATGGCCCTGGGAAATCCTGCTGAGAGCATCTGCCATGACATTGTCCTTGCCTGGGAGGTGAATTGCCATAAGGGAGGTGTTCAGGGAGTAAGCCAGAGACCACAACTTCATTGCTTCGGTGCACAAGGCCATAGACCGAGTGCCCCCTTGCTTGTTGATGTACCACATTGTGGTGGTGTTGTCTGTTCTGACCTGTACAACTTTGTTCTAAACAGATTTGGAAAAAACTTGAAGTGCTAGAAAAACTGCTCTGAGTTCCAACAGATTGATGTGGAGCAGAGATTCCTGAGGGGACCACAATCCCTGGGTAGTGAGGTTGCCCATGTGAGCTCCCCACCCCAAGAGGGATGCATCTGTAGTAAGGATTAAGGAGTGAGACTGAGTGACAAAGGGAACCCCTTGTCTCAGATTGCTCTGAACCTGCCACCACTGTAGGGCCTGGATCAGGGTTCGAGTTACTGGGATCAATTTGGTTAGAGGGTCTTTCCTTTGAGACCAAAAGGCTCTCAAATGAAACTGGATGTCCCTCATCTGAAATCTTGCTCCCTGCACTACTGCTGTAGAAGCAGCCATGTGCTCCAGGAGCTGTAGAAAATGTCTTGCTGGTCGAGAGACCTGCAGGGTGAATGAGGAGGCCAGAGAAACCAGGGTCCTTGCCCTGTCCAAAGGAAGGAAGGCTCTGGCTTTCTCTGTGTTCAGCTCTGCGCCTATGAAGGTGAGGAGCTGGACAGGCTCTAGAACTGACTTTGAAAGATTCAGAAGGAAACCTAGAGAGGTGAGCAGTTGCTGAGTTATCTGTAGATGTAACCTGACTTGGTCTGGAGACTGGTCTACTATGAGCCAGTCATCCAGGTAAGGAAGATGGCAATTTTTTGCCTTCTTAGGGAAGCAACTGCTACTGCCAGGCATTTTGTGAATACCCTCGGAGCAGAGGTGAGGCCAAAGGGCATTGCTCTGAACTGGTAATGGCCTGAGGGCAGCTCGAATCTGAGGTATTTTCGATGGGGGCTTCTGATGAGAATATGGAAGTAGGCATTCTTGAGGTCCAGGGATGCTAGCCAGTCCCCTGGCCTTAGAGAGGGTAGAATAATTCCCAGAGTCACCATTTTGAATTTTGGTTTTAAAAGGTGCTTGTTTAAATATCTGAGATCCAGGATGGGCTGCTATTCTCCTGTCTTTTTTGGGGTAAGGAAGTACCTGGAGTACAATCCTTTGCCCTGGTGTAGGGGTGGAACCCTTTCCACAGCTCTGAGAGCCAGGAGGGAAGAGACCTCTGCCTCTAGGGCAAGTGCCTCTGGTGGATTTGCAGGTGGAAAGGATCTGGTTCTCATCTTTGGAAACTTTTTGAAGCTGAGAACCAGTCCCTGGCTTACTACTTCCAGGACCCACTTGTCTGATGTCAGAGACTGCCAGTCCTGGACAAAGTAAGCCAGCCTGCCCCCTACAGGAAGCTGAGAATCGGCCCTGGCAACCCCATCAGGGTGCCTCCTTGGTGGGGGCTTTTGGCTGAGGGGTGGAAGCAGGCCTGCTTGTACCCCATCTGCCTCTCCCTCTAAAGAACCCCCTCTGGGCATAAGCAGAAGAGGAGGCCTGGGCTTGGTAAAAAGGCCTATGAAAAGGCCTACCCCTGCCCCTGGAAAGCTGCCTTTGAGGAGTGGCCTGCCTTTCCTTGGCCTGTGCACTCCTATAGGTGGTCCTATACTCATCCATTTTCTTCATGTAATTCTCTGTCTGCTCCCCAAAGAGAGAATTACCCACAACAGGAAAATCTGTGGCCTTAGTCTGGGTATCCTGTGACAGGCTAGTACATCTGAGCCAAGCCATTCTGTGAAGTGCCACAGATGTAGCCATGACTCTTGATGACACATCATTAGAATCCACTGCAGCATGGAGTTGCACCTTGGATGCCTCAATACCATCAGCAGCCACCTGCTCCAGCTCCTTGGCAAGCTGGCCAGGGACCTATTTTGCTAGAGCCATAACAGTATCCCATCTGGATTTCTGATATCTAGGAACATAAGCCATATAATTTGCCTGTCTGAGTCCCAAGGATGCTGCCATGTACTGTTTCTTTGCCATGGCATTAATCCTCCTGGAGTCCTTGTCAGGGGGGTGTGAAGCCAAGGGAATATTTGCCTTGTCACAGGCTGCAGCCTGTACTACTAACATGGCTGCATTGTTGTGTAGGAACTCCATATCAGAGCCTGACAATGTGTACTCTTGTCCATTCTCTTATCCACAGGAGGTATAGTGTGAGGAGTTTTAGAATTTAACTGTCTGTTTCCCAAAGATTTATGCAAAGGAATAGACAGTCTCCTAGACTCTGGGATATCCATCATTTCCACATAGTCAGGCTCCTCTTGATCATCCACAGCTTCCTCCATAGGGAGCTGGAGGGTTTCAACCACTTTTTATAAAAGATAAAATGAGAAGGGACTCAAAAGCCTAGGAGGAGACACTCCTGAAGGTCTGTCTGGGGAGATGTCTGGGTCAATGGGCACATCCAGACTTTCAAATCCATTCACTCTCCTCATACTCCTCTTCCCTCTCCTCTGGTTCATAATATTCCTCTAAATCATACTCTTGAACCAGTGGAACCGGCCGAACCGGACGTTTACCTGATGGTGCCGGTTTGGTCGGAACCGGAGAAAGCGACTGGACAATTTTAATCGCTTTGGCTATTTCTTCAGCGGTTGGAGAGGAAAGTTTTGGCTCCACACCAGCTGATTTCCTAGTCCTTTTTGCTGGAACTGACTCCTCAGAGTCGGATCTCCTTTTGCCTGAGGAAGTCTCACCCTGGTCAGAGGGCACTCCCTCCATTCGGTTGGAACTGAACCAGGCTGGCCATCCGGTTCAGTGGACTTTTTGGCCTCCCTTTCCCTGAGACTACCAACTCTCTTTTCCAGGGTAGCTGCAGGAAAATTTTTACAAATCTAGCAGTCTGCATTGAGGTGGTCAAACCCCAGACAATAAACACAGGTGGTGTGGGGGTCAGCCTTGGCAAAGACTTCCCCACAGACACTGCAGTGTTGAAACCCAGTGGGCCCGGTTTTTCTTTTGGGTTTCTCAGACATATTGCCAGTCCTAACCAAACTTACCCGTTTATGGCAATCCGCCAGGTAAGACCCTCTTATCGGTTCCCAATCGTGTCACGGGTCGTGGAAAAAACCATAATAAAATTTGTTTTCTTTAGAACTGATAAGAACCAGTAACCACACTCTAAATGACAGATTAATGTATTTTAAACAACCTGATCAGTTCAAACCGAACCGATAAACCGTTTACAAGTTCCACACAGAATAGAAATTAATGTAAAACCTATCCAGTACTCACAAATACCACAGACAGAGTCTGAACCGACCGGTTGCGGTTTAAATTCAGTCAAAAACTGAGAAAAACAATACTTTAACCAACAAAATGAACCGAACAGAAGGAGAAATCTCCGGAGCGACTGTTCAGTGAGGCAGAGTAAAGAATCTGACGGTTTGAGTTTGAAGAACAACAGACAGAGTTTCAACCGAGCTCGAGCTCAGCGTTCCATGCATGGCATGGAAAGTTAACTCTTTCACCTCCGGAGCAGTTCGAAGGTTGGGACTCACTGCATATGTCATAATATAGCAAGACTTCATGTTGTTTGAATTTTTTTTTTGTGATGCTACTGGAGTGGCAACTCAAACTATTGCAGCTTTCAACTATTTTCCAACCATCCTTCACTGCCTAGTCAGCTCACATGTAACTGATTAGTGAAATGGCAGTAGCTGCATTTTCATGGCATTGTTTATAAATATCACATCATTCCTTAAGAGCATTGTTTATAAATATCACAGCATTCCTTAAGAGCATTGTTTGTAAATATCACAGCATTCCTTAAGAGTTGTTTAGTCTGCCTTCAGAAATGAAACTCATAAGCACTCAGCTGAAAATAAAGCTTATAGCACATAACAGCTAGATGCAAACCAATACTAAACTTTTACTAATTCATTGAATTAAACCCTGCACAGATTAGGAAACTCATTGAACAGTGCTACACCAGTGAGTTGAGGAAACAGTTTAATGTGACTTGTACTGTAGAGCTGAAAGTTGGGAAGTCGGAGACCACCAAGATGTTTGGGAAGCCTCAATTTAAGATAGGAATGCCTAGGTGCTTTATCCTGTCAGATGAAGGAGGTGATCAGAGAATGAATACATTTGAAGAAAGAAAGGGGGAGCACAAAGTTAATCATGCTTAAGGGGTGGAAAAATCTGGGAAGAATATTCACTTTAACTATGTTAATCCTGCCCCACAGTGAGACAGAGAGGTCCCTCCATCTTGCTAAATCTTGCCGAACCACTACCAAAAGATCTTCAAACATAGAAACATAGAAACATAGACTTTGATGGCAGATAAGGACCGCTAGGCCCATCTAGTCTGCCCATTTCCCTACCTACAGGATAGGCGGCAGATCCTAGTTAACCAACAGCCTATTTCTTCCTACCCCCCACAAGAATTGCCTTATGTCTGTCCCATGCATTCTTGAATTCTCCTACAGTTTTAGACCCCACAACCTCCTCAGGAAGGCTGTTCCATGCATCCACTACCCTCTCTGTGAAATAATACTTCCTCACATTGCCCCTGAACCGCCCTCCTTCTATCTTTAAATTGTGTCCCCTTGTTCTTGCAAGTCTCTTTTTCTGAAAAATACAACCCTCTTGGACTTTGTTGATTCCACTGATGTACTTAAAAGTTTCTATCATGTCCCCCCTCTCCCTTCTTTCCTCAAGGGTATACATATTAAGCTCCTTTAGTCTCTCCTCATACGGCTTCTCTTGCAGACCCTGCACCATTTTAGTTGCCATCCTCTGGACTGCCTCTATCCTGTCTATGTCCTTGCGGAGATGGGGTCTCCAGAACTGGACACAGTACTCCAGATGGGGTCTCACCAACTGTCTGTACAGAGGGATAACAACTTCCTGTTTTCTGCTGCTGATGCCTCTCCCTATACATCCCAGTATACCCTCAGCCCTCCCTACTGCCTTCTCACATTGCTTGCTAACCTTAAGGTCATCTGATATGATTACCCCCAGGTCCCTTTCCCTTTTGTTGTTGTTACTACCTCCCACCCATTGTGTATTCTTCCCTGGGTTCTTATTTCCCAGGTGCATTATTTTGCACTTCTTTGCATTGAATCCTAGCTGCCATACTTCTGACCATTCCTCCAACCTTGCCAAGTCCCTTTTCATCCTTTCCACGCCTCCTTGTGTATCAACCCTGTTGCAGATTTTGTGTCATCTGCAAAAAGGCATACTTTTCCTTCCAGTCCCTCTGCAATGTCACTGATGAAGACATTAAAAAGGACTGGACCCAGTACTGAACCCTGTGGTACCCCACTAGTAACCCCCCTTTCTTCAGAATGGATTCCATTTACAATTACCTTCTGTGTCCTGTTGTCCAGCCAATGTTTTACCCAGGCTACCACCCTGGGTCCCACTCCCAGGCTGGTTAATTTGACTATTAATCTTTTGTGTGGGACTGTGTCAAATGCCTTGCTAAAGTCTAGGTAGGCCATGTCCACAGCCTCCCTGGTCTACTACTGTGGTCACCCAGTCAAAGAAATCTATTAGATTCATCTGACATGACCTTCCCACTGTGAACCCATGCTGCCTTGGGTCCTGTGCTCCACTGGCCTCTAGGTACTCGACTATTCTTTCCTTCAGAGTGACTCCATCACTTTCCCTACCACGAGGTCAGACTGGCAGGTCTGTAGTTTCCTGCCTCTGTCTTGGACCCACTTTTGTGAAGGGAATCACATCCGCCTTCCTCCAGTCCTCAGGTACCACACCATCCTCCCATGATTTATTAAAAGAGTAGCCAGTGGTTTCACTAGTTCCTTCCTTAATTCTTTTAGAATTCTGGGGTGAATTCCATCAGGACCCATTGCTTTGTCCACCTTCAGTTTTAGGAGTTCTTGCAGAACCCTTTCTTCTGTGAAAGGACTGGGATCGACCCCCCTATCAAGAGTGCTTCTGTTAATTGGATTAGGCACTTCCCCCTCCTCTTTTGAGAATACTGAGCAGAAATATTCATTCAGTATTCCTGCTTTTTCACTGTCCCCCTCTGCCCACCCACTGTTCATTCTATTCAGCCTCACTATCCCTCCCTTTGTCTTTCTACGCTCGCTGATGTACCTATAAAAGGTTTTATCCCCCTTCTTAACTGAGTTGGCTATCTTTTCCTCAGTTTGGGCCTTTGCTATTCTGACTTCCCTCCCTGCTTCCTTCTGCCTTAACTGGTACAGCTCTCTGTCCTGCTCCTTCTGTGTTTCCTTATACTTCCGGAATGCTATCTTTTTCTTCCTGACTTTCACAGCCACCTCTTTTGAGAACCATAGTGGCTTTTTCTTTCGTTTTGATTTGTTCATTTGCTTCACACAAAGGCTTGTTGCCTCTGTGATGGCAGTTTTGATAATTCCCCATTGTTGCTCCACATCTCCTTCTAGCCTGTTTGCTAGTGCTTTTCTGAGGCACTCTCCCATCTTGCCAAAGTCAGCCCTCCTAAAGTCCAGTACCCTCACTTTGTATGGCTTGACTCTGTAGCTGAGTTTAACGTGAACCACACTGTTTGATGGTCACTTGTCCCCAGATGGCAACCCACTTCTAGATCTGAGATCCTCTCATTTCCCCCGTTTGAGAGTATGAGGTCTAAGATTGCTCCCTCACGAGTGGGTTCCGAAACTAGCTGTCTAATGCCTGCCACCTGTAGGGCATCAAGAATGGCCCTGCTCTTGGATGTGGCTGCAGCAGATGTGCTCCAGTTAACATCTGGCATATTCAGGTCTCCCATCAACAGTATCTCCCCCTTTCTCTGCCATTCTAAGAATGCCTTCTATCATATCCTTGTCCATTCCTTCCCCCTGACATGGGGGTCTGTACACAACCCCTGTGCAGATTGTGGTGCCCTTTCCAGTCTCCAAGGTGACCCACACTGCCTCCTCTCCTCCCTGTTTACTCTTTTGTTCAGTTGCTTTTATCCCTTCCTTTACATAGAGAGCTACTCCTCCCCCTCTTCTCCCCTGCCTGTCTCTCCTGTAGGTTATGTACCCTGGTATGTTAACATCCCAGTCATGGTTCTCTGTGTACCATGTTTCTGTGACTGCTACGATATCCAGGCATCCCTCTTTCATTAAGACCATCAGCTCAGGGAGCTTGTTGCCCAGACTATGGGCATTGGTACTCATTACCCTCCATTTCCTGATGGCCTTACTCCCCTTTTGCCCCATCCCTGTCCTTCTTGCCTTTGTCACTTTCTCCATTTACCCCTGCCCTTCTCCCTATCGACATCTCTATGTTGGTGTTTGCTGCACTTACTACCGTGATTATTTGGGGGGGCTAGGATTTTCCTGTTCCTTTCCAGTGCCTCCCTTGGCTAGTTTAAAAGCTTGCCAATGAAGCATTTAAACCTATCACCTAGGATCCTGGTTCCCCTCCGGGACAGATGCAGCCCATCATGCCAGTATAGGCTTGCATCACTCCAGGTGGACCCCCTGTCCCCAATGAAGCCAAATCCCTGAGCTCCACACCAGTTTTTCAACCTCTGATTGAATCCCATGGTGTGGAACACCCTAGCCTCTCTATGCCATAGATGGGTAGCACCTCCGAGAAGGTTACCGTGCATGCTACTTGACTAAGGCCACTCCCCAATTCCACAAACTCTTCCTGCACTTCTCTAATCCCTTTCTTAGCCAGGTCATTTGTCCCTAGGTGGACAATGACATCCAGCTCCCTTCCCTGTGCAGCTGCTCCGGCAATCCTGAGGATTCGCTTCCTGTCCCTGCAGTAGTGGGCAAGATTATGGAGGCACTCCTTAAGGAAAGGATAGTGCAACACCTGGAATCCATAGGGGCACAGGATCCAAGACAGCATGGGTTTACAAAAGGAAGGTCCTGTCAAACTAATCTCATAGATTTCTTTGACTGGGTAACCAGAGTGGTGGACCAAGGGGGAGCAGTTGATGTCGCCTACCTTGACTTCTGCAAAGCTTTTGACACTGTTCCACATAGAAGATTGATAAATAAGCTGGGTAGGCTTGGGTGGGTCAGAAGTTGGTCAACTGGGTGGCAAACTGGTTGACGGGCAGAAAACAGAGAGTGGTGGTAAATGGTATACAGTCAGAAGAGATGCAAGTCACGATGGGGTACCTCAGGGATTAGTCCTGGGGCCAGTCCTCTTCAACATCTTCATTAGTGACCTTGCAGATGGACTAGAGGGTAAGGCTTGTCTGTTTGCAGATGACACCAAGATCTGCAACAGAGTAGATGATCCAGATGGGTGGGCAGAATGAGAAGAGATCTGGATAAACTAGCAGAATGGTCAGAAGAGTGGCAACTGGATTTAATGCAAAGAAGTGCAAAATCATGCACATAGGGAAGAGAAACCCTGAAGCCACCTATAGGCTGGGAGGGTTGCTAGCAGTCACAAAGGAAGAAAGAGACTTGGGCATCATCATCACTGATGACCTAAAATCATCCAAGCAGACCTCTAAAGCAGTAGGTAAGGCTAGGTGTTAGGGTAGTAGTAGGGGTATCACAAGTCATAAGAGGAAGGTAATAATCCCTCTGTACAAGACACTGGTTAGGCCCCATCTGGAGTACTGCATGCAGTACTGGAGGCCACACCTTCACAAGGACATTAACCAAATTGAGGCAGTCCAGAGAAGGGCAACCAAAATGGTGCAGGGACTGCATCAGAAGACATATGAGGACAGATTAAGGGAGCTCAATATGTATACCCTTGAGCAAAGGAGGGAGAGAGGTGATATGATCGAGACATTCAAACACCTTAAGGGCATAAACAAGGTGAAAGAGTCTAACATGTTTAAATATAAGAAAATAGCAGGACAAGAGGACACAGCATGAGATTAGAGGGAGGCCGATTAAGGGGAATGTGAGGAAATTCTTTTCACAGAAAGGGTGGTGGATGCATGGAATGGCTTACCACAAGAAGTGGTGGCTATGAATACAGTGCAGGGCTTCAAACAGGCATGGGATAGGCATAAGGGAGCAATACAAATGACTATGAATAGATAGACCACTGACAGAGCAAAGGCCGATGGCACATTTATAAGGTAGAAAAAGAAATGGGCAGACTGGATGGGCCTTGCGGTCCTTATCTGCCATCAACTTCTATGGTTCTATGTTTCTATGCAAGCCATGGCACCAGGCAGGCACCTTACCTCCCTCTCCCCTTCCTCCCCCAGTTCTACCTTCCTAACAATGGAGTCCCCCACCAGGAGTTGTTTCCTTCCCCTTCAGGGTCCCCTGCCACCCTCCTGTGGGTCTCCTTTGTGGAGGTTCCCAGCATCCTCCTTGGTCTCCACTGTGGGTGCCTCCATAGAGGAACCACACTTTGCCAGAATGGCATAGGAATTGTGGAGAGGTACAATGGGAGGGATGCGCCTCTGTTCCACCACTCTCACCCTCCCTGAGCCCACTGTGGTCCAACCACTCCTCTTTCTTGGCAACCTCTGAGGCAACGGCAGTGGCAGTGGTGGTCCCTGGATGGAAGAGGAGGTCCCATAAATCCTGGCCAACTCAGCCTGTAGATGAGCAGCCTCCTCCCTCAGCCCAAAAAGGTGCCTGCAGATGGGACAACACCGCATCCTCCAGAACATCTCCTGGAAGACTGCTGCTCCACAGCCACTGCACTGCACCACTCCAATCATGTCTTATTTCTGGCCCCTTAACTGTTTGCAATCCTTACTCTTTCCTCTGTTTTTTCTCTCCTTACTTTCTGCCTGTGTGCCCTTTAAGCTCCTGATTGTCCTGTTCTGAGACAAGAATATCCTATATTTCGCAGTAGACCACTTACTTGCTCAGAGGCAGACCTCCAGCAGCTAGAGGGGCCGAGAGCTACTCTTGCCCTTCTAGGATGGTGGGTCCTTGGTGGTTCTGTGATCACTCACTTCCTGCCCCTAAACAGGAAGTTCCTGTTGTCAGTCAAATTCTGTGCCTATAAAAATAGAACTAGCTTTGGGTGGGGGGGAAGGAGGGCAATATAGTCCCAGCAGAGAAGTTCAGTCACACAGCAGTCCTTTCTCCTGGTGTCTTCTGCCAAGCTATTAGCTTCATTACCTGAGATGGATCAGAAGTAAGGGAAATGCCCAGATATTTGAGAGAACGGGGGGACTACATGATCCCAAAGGTGGCAAATTTTAGGTTACAGGTAGAAAGAGTAAGAGGATAGATTTCAGTCTTACTAAGGTTAAGTTTGTAGTTAGAATACCGGCTGAATTGCTATGTCACACTTAAATCCTCAGTAAGGGAGTGGACTGGGTCAGACAAATGAAGGAGAATGTCATCGGCATAGACCGAGATCGAGGGGGTCAAACCTTCAGTGGAAATGCCCTTAATGCTGGGAGAGGACTTAAGCCTTCTAATGAGTGGTTCCAGGTACAGGTTGAAAGAAAGGGTGATAAGGGACAGCCCTGATTTGTACCAGAATATAAAGGGAAGGTGGAGGAAAATACCCCATTACAATGAATTTTGGCTAATGGGGAAGAGTAGATCATTTGAAGCCATTGAAGAAAAGAATCTGGGAATCCCATTTTTTGGAGAGTGAGCCAAAGAAAGGACCAGTCTACCCTATCAAAGGCCTTCTCTGCATCAAGAGAGATTAAATCCATTGAAGGGGGGTAATCCTGGGCTACCTGGAGCAGGTGACTTAGCTTACATAAATGATCAGCAGAAGATCCCCCAGGGACAAACCCAACCTGCTCTGGGCTCAGCAGACCCAACCATACTGATCTAATATGAGTAGCTAGAATATTCGCCAAGATTTTGATATCACAATTTAGGAGGGAACTAGGATGGTAGGTTGAGGGTCTAAGGGAGGGTTTTTCAGGTTTGAGAAAAAGGATTATAGTGGCCTCAAGCAGTAAAGGGTCCAATTCGCTGGCTGAGAACATGTATTGGTATAGACAAAGTAATATAGGGGATAGGTCTTTGATAAAGGTTTTATAAAAATTAGAAGGAAATCCATCTGGGCCAGGAGCTTTGTCTAATGTGAGGCTCTTTATAGTGGCTTCCACTTCCACAATAGAAAGAGGGGCAGAAATAATAGTGCAGTGAGATTCCATGAGGTGGGGCAAGGGAACTGAATCCAAGTAGTTTGACATCTCTGAGGTTGACAGAGGGAAAGAATGTTTACTGTTTAGCTTGGAGTAGAAATTTTCAAAAACCTCAGCCACATCCCTGGGAGTGGATTTTATAGAACCATCCACAGCAGTGATTGAAGGAATGATCTAGAGGATTTGAGCTGCTGTAAATGGAGGGTGAGCAAACGGCCTGCCTTTTTGCCTTGCTCGATGTATTTAGATCTCATTTTGAGAATAGAATACTCTGCTTTCTCTTGGAGGAGGGTAGCATATTTATCACAGAGGGACAATAATTTATTCACAGACTCAGGGGAATTAGTGTGAGAGAGAGAGCGTTCTAAAGTGTGGATTTCTGCAAGGATTGATAAGGCCTCCACTTTCCTATGGTGCTTCCGAGTGGAAGCTAACCTGATGAATTCACCCCGTAGATAACATTTCAGGGCACACCACTCATAGTCTTGTCTTTTCATGGTATTTTGATTGATGGCAAGAAAGGATTGGATAAGGTTTGAAACCTTGGAAACCAAATGGTCCTCCTTGAGAAGTTGGGTATTAAGCTTCCAAGAAGTGTCATGTGGCTGATTAGAGCAGGAGGTGAGAAGTAGCCAGGTTGCTGCATGATCAGAGAGTACAATGGGCTCAAGAGCAGCATTACACAGACAAGGAACAGGAAGTAAGGTGAAACTAAGAAGCAAATAGTCAATTCTGGAGGATGTATGGTGGACCATGGAGTAGATGGAATAAGTACGGGACAGAGGGTTGAGAACTCTCCTTGGATCACATACTCTCAGTAATTCCAAAAACTCTCAAGGCTAATTGAGGAGCAGAGAGAGACTTAAGAGGAGAAGAGGGCCAATCGAGATCTTGAGTAGGGGGAATATTCCAATCCCCACCTAGTATAAAGGAGAAATTAAGGAAGGTCGAGAGCTTATCTGCTAACTCCATAAAGAAACTTGGGTCGCCTCCCACAGGACCATAAATACTACCCAAAAATATTTCCTGGTGGTCAAGGATGCCAATTGCAAATATGTAATGACCTTTGGGGTCTAAAATAGTTTGGTTAACTTGAAAGGGAACGAGTATCCAATCAAAATAGATACCCTTCTGCAGAAGGTTGAATCATCAGAAGCAAAGACTTGACCAATCCCTTGTCTACAGAGTCTGATTGCTTCTTGAGTGAGAAGATGAGTTTCCTGTAGGAAATCAATTTGGGTATGCAATACAGAGAGCTGTTTTAGTACCTGATATTTTTTGGACAAGTCCCTGAGGCCCCAAACGTTCCAGGACACAAATGTTAAGCTGTTGTTAGCCATAGTCATCATAAACCAACAGTGCAGTATTATAAATAAAGAAGTAAAGGCACAGTCCTAGACACCCACCCATCCCAAACCCCACCCCCAGTGAATCAATCAAACAGAGAACTGATGCATCAATCCAATGTAGAAAGACTGTAAAATCAATACAACTTTAGGATTACAGATAACAAGAATATCCCTACCCCCTCTCCCAACCTCCATACCCCTCATATAGCCGAAACAATTAACTGACATAGTAACCCGATATGGAAACATGGAATCAACGGGAGACAAATGAACCAGAGCTTAGTAAGTTTTTCGTGCAAACAGTGTAAGAGGGAACCTTGAAACAAGGCTCCACTGATCCTGCAATACCCCACTAAGTAAGAACAACTATAAAAATTTGAGTGGGTAGTGGAGGATACTTTCTGTCCAAACCACTTAACTAGAAGGTAAGTGGGAAGGAGGGTGGTAACAAAGAGAAAAGCCCCTCACTTCGTAGATTGTCCCCCCAACCCCCACACTATTGAATTAAGTAAACACCAAAGTGGAACATCCCTCCCCCTAGGCCCAGCATCCCTACCCCTTTAATAAACCAGAATACTGTAGTAGACAGTGAGATAGAACTAACACCCCAACCTCCCTCTGTCCCCCTTTGCCCTTCCCTTGATGCTAAAACCTCCACCCCCTCTCCCCCTCAACAGAACTATGTACAAGGGATCCCCGAAAGCCCAGAATTGAAATAACTAATATGAAACTGAGAGGGGGGAGACCATAACCCCAAGGCCCTGGAGTATCTAGTTTTTAAGAAAATACCAGCATAAACAGTCCAGGGTATATTTAGCAGGGGTGAGGAGGAAAAAAGGAAAACATTACTAGGACAAACCAAGTATACCTGCAACCCATAGCTAAAGGCTAGTATAAGAAACAGTAAGTAATGCCTGAACAGTAGTAAATAACCAATGATAATCAGGGCCCACCCCCGTGTCCCAGAATGTGAGAATGTGAGGAAATACAGCACCCAACAGTGTCCACGTTTGGAGCCCCCCCCCGTCACCCACCTGCCCATCCAGCTGCCTGAAACCCTCATGGATAGCCATAAAATAAGCACAGCATAAAAACAGAAGTAGAAGAAAGAGAACTAAAGTATCTACCTCAGCTATGCCAGCCAGGTGGAGTCTTAAGAGGTTCCCTGCTCGGTGCTCTTGCGGGGATGCGCAGGCCAGGCCACATCAAAATGAGTAAGGGAACGAGAGGGAGGATGAAAGAAACTGGACCACTCAAAACATCTATAATTTAAAGGGGGAGACCCAAGAGTCCCAGTATACCTGGAGGGGGATTAAAACACCTGGCTGTCATGGCTAGATCGCCCAGTAGAAATGAGGTGGAAAAAGGAACATGGCAGAAAAGACAGAGCTAGCAATAAAAATCAACTTTAAAACAGATATATAATTCTAAATGAAGATGTAGACCTTCACATTGGGTACTTAAATGAGGGGTTCTAACTGTGTCTGGTAGGAACCAAAACACTGTCGGAGTCAGTCCCTAGGGAATTCACCCCCCAGGGAAACCATTACCAATGAGGAGAGTTCCAGTTGGATTTAAATGAGGCAGCATATGAGGAAGGATCCTTTCATAACTCCATTCCACGTTCAAAACAGTCACATTATTTGGAGGGCCACTTAAACCAAAGAAAGAGAGTCCAGGAGAGTTAAGCAGAGATACAGCTCAGCGACCATAAGGATCCATCAAGATGGCAGTACAAAAATCAGCTGGTTGAGGACATAGTGAACGATGCACCAGTTCTAGCTGGTAGGCTGGGTTGTGTGGAGAAGGGCCCGCGATCTTAGCTAAAAACTTCTGTAGGAAAATAATCATGGCAGTGCCCTCTTCTCCCTCTGGGAGCCCAAATATTAAAATATTATTCCGATTGGAGTGTCCCTCCAGGTCCTCCACCTTGAGCTGGAGCGTTTGTAACTGCTGGCAGAGCTTGATGATCTCTGGCTCCACACAATCTTTCCAACTTTCCAGGGAGGAGGTGCAGACTTCGGTATCCCCCACCCTGTGGCCTAGGTCCCCCAGATAGGTCCTGAGTGATTTAAGCTCAGAAGTGATCTCCGAGAGCGATTCCTTAAATGGTGCTAATTCCTGAAGAAATCTGTCTTCAGTTAAGGGAATCAGAGCTGTTGTAGAAGCAGAGGCTTTAGTCTGCGAGGTGCTTGAGCTTTGGTTTTCTTTGTGGCCTTTTCTGGAGTAGCCGGGGGTGTATGTCTCAGTGTGGCCGCTCTTGTATCCATCTCCATTACGGTGTTGATCACCAATTATGATGCAAGTGAGATGAATAGTTCACTGCAGCAAAAGTTTAAGGCAGTCCCAAGCAGCTTTGGAGTGCAGTCCTGTACAGAAAATATAGTTTTATTGCAGGTAGATGATCAAGGATAGAGGAGTTCCAAAAATGAACTGCTACTGTGCTGCAGACATCACATGATCTGATCTTTTTCCATCTTTTAAATAATGGCCCAGTGTGGCACAAGGTCAAAAGTTTTACTGAAGACAAGATAAAGGATGTCACAAAATACTTCAGCATCTAATGCCTTACTGATGTTCTTGCAAAAGCACAGAAAGTTGATAGTGCATGTCAGCCTTTTCATGAATCCGTGTTGGTCTGGGTAAATATTCGCTGCAGTTTCTAGTAATTTGCCTTTAATTATACTCTCCAATATTCTTCTCAGGATGGAGGTCAAGCTGCTGGGTCTGTAATTTCTCATTTGTTGCTTATTCCACATTTTATGTATCGGAATCACAATCAGCTACCCTCCCGCCTGGTAGAATCTGATCAGTGTCTGGGGAGGCTTGGAAGATAATCTGCAAGGGGGTGATAATAGAGTTTGCCCTTTTAATAAGCTGCAGCTGATATTGTTTGCTCCTGGGAACAAATAATTTTTCATGTTGTTTAGCTTGGTAAGTACTGTACATCCTTGTACTGTCAGCATGCAGCAGGTTGAAGGAGTTCCCACCGGAAAGTCCACTACCTAAGAAATCACTCAGTTTGATAGCTGGCGGCTCCCTCGAATGCATCACAGAGCCCAAGGCCAAGGAGGAGAACATAACCATAACGTCACTTTTGTTGATCTTGGAATAAAGAAATATGAATAATACCCTGCAGAAACTGAAAGGAGTTGCCCAAACAGATATAAAAGACTTGCAGACTATAACAGCAGAGGCCAAACAGTGCCTTTGTGAAACCATGGATCAACCTGATGGGCACAGCGTGGCACTTTACTTCCCCTACAAGCAAGAGTCTGCAGCTAAACTAGAAGATCTCAAGTCCTGCTCCTGCAGAAACAATGAAAGACTTCACAGACTCCCAGAGGGCACAGAATCAGTAGACATGACTATGTACATCGCCTCATTGCTCAAAGGGCTGCTTGATCTGCCAGCCGACTTTGTACAAGTCTTGAACAAGTACACCAAGCTCTGGCTTCCTGATCTCAGGCACCTGGAATAAAAAGCCTAGGTCAGTCATTATGACATTTCTGGATTATTGGACAAAGATGCAGATTTTGAGAAAAGTCTGGGAAAAGAAGGAGTTCATTCTTGGAGACACAAAACTCTAAATGGATCACAACTTTACTTCATGAACTGTAAAACAATAGAGATGGACTCTGAATACAGTCGAACAGCTGAAAGAGAAATGCGTGAAAGCCCAAAGTTTAACTTCTCTACAAATACAAATCTTCATGGAACTGAGGCCAGAATTTCATCAGTTCTTGCAAGATGTCGTGGGAAGTGTAAACAAACTGGGGGGTGGGTATGAAACTCAGTTTGCCTGAAAGACCGAAGTGGTGGTCATTTGAAACAGCTTTAAAGCAACTGT
Organism: Neoceratodus forsteri; assembly: GCA_016271365.2. NCBI lineage: Eukaryota > Metazoa > Chordata > Ceratodontiformes > Ceratodontidae > Neoceratodus > Neoceratodus forsteri. Next base: position 107,709,680 of record JADMNL010000035.1, on the reverse strand, counting down.
CCTGGTTTATGAAAGCATTTCATTCCCATGGCAAGAAATGAGTGCCAAAATCCAATTCAGACATGGGAAAAAGGATTGTATCATTTGGGCAGAAAGTGACCTTCACCCCCCCATCCCCACCCCCAGCTCAGGAGGATCCTTGGATCCCCACCCAGGAATGATTGAGACCACTACTTCTTGCTTTGGATGCTCATTGGCAGAGTTTATTCAAGGACGTAATTGTATTCACAACATATTGCACCATGTCTTTACACAGCCAGCTCTTTATAAAATGGGACATAACAGTCCCCTTCTCTTCAAGGACCTAGCAGTCCTGTCTTCCCCCTTGTGGTTCTTCTCCACTCTTCTTCATCTTCCTCTTCCTCTCTTGTCAGGGTCCGGACACCAGTATCTGGCCCCCCTCTCCTTCAAATCACCAAGACGGGTGCCACACCTACCCGGACCAATCTCCCCCACTAGGTGCGGACACAGAGATCCACCCTCTAGCTTTATATCCCTTCCCTCTCTCCCATTACATCCATGCCTGGGTTCCTTTGTCCCCAGCCCATGGTACCTGCCCCCCTTCCCCCCTCTACCTGCCCCCCCTTTTCTCTTTGCTCCCCAGGTGACCCTTTCCCCTTTTCCTGCTCGGGTCTTTCTGCTCCTGCATACCTCCAGTGGGACTCCACCTAGTCCACTGGCCCTGGCCACCCCCATGCGGCCCCACCTGCCCGGACCAGGCCCCCCTCTTGCTGTCCCAAACTGCTACTCCCTCCCCCTTCCTGCTTCTTCCTCTCTTTCATCTTACCTCCCCACTGTTTTCTGCTGGGCGGGCAGGTGGAAATCTTACAGCAGAAAACAGGGGCTCTAGACAGGGTTGCACGGCTAGATATACTCCTGCCCTAGCCCTCCCCTGACCCTACTGGCCCTTCCCTTGTCCAATAGCCAATGAGCACCCCTCCCTTCCTCTATGTTGTCACGACCTACCTATGTAGCCGCCTCCCCCCCGGCCTTCATCCTGGCTGAGTCCCAGGACAACTTGGCCTGCCTTTTAGGGGCAAACCTAATTGCTCTGGACTGATAACACACATATTTACTGTTTTCACTTGCTTTCTGATTTTCTAAACACCTGTGGGACTTTCACTTCTGTGATGGCACAGGTTAATAGACTACCACATGTGGTTTTCACCACTCCTGCAATCTCACAAACTGCCATTTTATAAATGTGAACTCTTTCCAAAAATATTTTTCATATTGTCTACTCCACTTTTGTGATAGTATTGAACTGAGTTTGATGGACTCAGAGAACAACTGCCTTACTATGTTTTGGTGTTCAGGGGTTGGGAGACTATCAAGGGGATAGAGCAAAATATTAATTAGCTAGATAGAGTGTTGGGTTGTCCTGGGCAAGCGTCAGATTTCTGCCTGGCCAGCTTATATGATGTATCGTCCAGGTTATTTCTAGTACACGATTTTAGGTCAGATATCCATTGAATCCCATGGACCTCACTTGTAAAACAGCAGGTATTTTGAGATGCTTTTTCTTAGCTCACTTGAGGGTTGCTGGTGGTGAGGGGTGCTCTCTACTTAAAATGCACCACCCACTGAAGTTGCCTATGCCAACATCATGATGCCATACCAGGGATACCTTTCTGAAGATTTATTAAATCTGGATGGAGATGGGATGAGGGGTGAAGATTTTTGGACCTCCAGGCACTAAAGTCTCATCTCTGTGAAGCAAAAATGCAAGGTACATTGTGGGTATGCAGCATACTTAAATGGGTAGATACCACACAATGTCAGTGTGATATGCAACATTGGCTCATGCAGTTAATTAAGCCATAACAAATGAAGGGCAGCAATGATATTTAGCTTACTGTATGGCAGACGTGGCATGGAGACTGTGGGGGGGGGGTCTTCCCTCTCGTCACTTGTTTCAGGCAAAACTGGAGCATAAAAGATTACTGTAAATGCCCTTTTCCCTTTTAGGATCTGTGATTAGCATAGCATTTATATACCTGGCAGAGCCACAGGGGTAGCTAAAGGGGATAAGACTTTCTTCAGGTACATAAGTGAGAAGAGGAAAGCAATGGAAGGGACAGTGAGGATACAGAGGGCAGCAAAGAGAAACTGCACAGAAGAGGACCAAGAAAAAAGCATACATCCTAACGGGTGCTTCATCACAGTGGGGGGGGGGGCCAGTGATCAGCAAGCACAAAGGGAGAGGGGAGGTGGATCCAAGTCCAGTCCTGAAAGGACTTCACAGCTCTGAAAGTGAACGAGGCTATGAGCCTGGACAGGATATGCCCATGGCTACTAAAAGAACTGAGGAAGGTGCTGGCTGAACTGCTGATGGCCTTATTGAACAACTCACCGGAATCAGGTGCGATTCCAGAGGACGGGAGAAGAGGAGATATCGTCCCTCTACATAAGGGTGGCAGCAGGGAAACAGCTGGCAACTATAGGCCGATGAGCCTTACCACAGTGATAGGGACATTTATTGAAACACTGTTAAAGGAATGGTTGGTGGAGTATCTTGAATCCAATCAGTTGCAAAACCAAAGGTAGCATCAATGGCTGGATGAATTTATTTATTAATTCTGAAACACCCCATTGTTGCTTTCTACTTTTTTGCACATTTTGCACTTACTCCTGTTTTAATTAACTCTGAACTGTGTCTGTACTATGTGTCCTCTGTGCCTCCCCGAGTAGCACCTGGAAATGTGCCTTTAGCACAGTGTGCCTCCCAAGTCACCAATGTTCAGGCAACTAAATATTTGCTTAGTTAGGTAGGTATGTATGTATGCATGTATGAATATATGTATATATTTAATTATTTACATATCTTTCTCAAACTTTTTATCAGGAAAGTCATACTGAGCTGTAACAGTTTGTTTCCAAGTGCATCTTGGGGAGAGGCAAAAGTAGAGAACAGAACAGACACAAAGTACCATGTACAAAAATAATAACAGTGATATGGAAATAAGCATAACAAAATAAACAATTAACTTCAAGAATAAACTTGTCATGCAATAAATTGCATACAAAGTTGCAGAACAAGTAATAGGACATGAAACAGTGAGCAACAAAACAATAATATGAGGAATAGAGATGTGTGAAGTTGGCACAATTTGCTCCGTGAATTATTTCTTGAATGGTGGCTAATTTGAGAACCATGAAGTGTGGAACTTCGCAGGTGAAATTCCACACTTTGCACCAAAATGTCCCTGGATCCTGGTGCCTACTGGTGGGTGCCCCCCCCCCAGATTGCAGGCCACAATGATTTAAATCCCTGGTGTCACTGTCAAGTGGTAACCCCCTCCCCCACTGATCATCGGCCACAAAGTAAATAAAATAGATTTATTTAAATCCCTGGTGTCTAGTAGTACCCCCCAAATCATTGGCCACAGTGTAAAAAATATAGATTTATTTAAATCCCTGGTGTCTAGTGGTAACCTCCCTCCTGCCAATTGCCAGCCACAGTGATTTAAATCCCTGATGTCTAGTGATACCCCCATAATCGACCAACCACAAAAAAATTGTAATTCAATCCATGATGTCTAGTGGACCCACCACCTCATCAGGTAAGTACCTCACCACCCTGCACCCCCACCTGAGCCACAGCAGTCAACCAGCACATCTCACCACTCTCCACAAAAGCTGGCCACCCAACAGGTCTGGAATGAATGAACGTGTACTTGTACAAGTACACGCTTATTCATTCTAGGTCAGTAGGCTGGCCAGCTATGGAGGAGAGTGGTAGGCTGTGCTGGTCACTCGGTCGGGCTCAGAATGGGGGAGCAGGGTGTTGGGGTACTACCTGATGGGGTAGGGGTCCACTAGACTAGGTCTGCTAAACTAGATTTAATTGCAATTTTTTTTTTACACAGTGGCCAGCGATTGGCGGTATGTGGGGGTACCACTAGACACCAGGGATTTAAATAAATCTATATTTTTTTACACTATGACCAATGATCGACGGGGGGGGGGTGCCACGAGACATCATGGGTTTTTAAATCTATATTTTTTACACTGTAGCAGGTGATTGGTGGTGGGGGTACCAGTAGACACTAGGGATTTTAATAAATCTATGTTTTTTACACTGTGACCCATGATTGGCAGGGTGGGGCACCACTAGACCCCAGAGATTTAGGGGATTTGTCATTTACTAACTTATCTTTGCTTTGCATATTTTATCTACAATTTGCACTTAAAAAAAACAAAAGCAAGGTGAAGTTACAAATGGTGAATTTTCAGTATATAGGACAGTTTCATGACGTGATCTGCGGAGGCAAATTTGGCAACGTTGCCGAAAACTCACTGTCAAAATAAAACGTTGCTGCATCTCTAATAAGGACCAGGCTCAAGTGGCTGATGACTTGGGGAGAGGGTCTGTGCTAGTGAAAATGTGAGTTGAAAGGCAGTGGACAGAGGTCCACCCCACTATCAGATATTCACCAGGAGGGGAGGGTCATGCCAGATGAATCTGATTGAGTTCTTTGACCATGTGACGGGGAAAATGGATCAGGGGAAGGAAGTGGGAGTGGCCTATCTGTACTTTAGCAAAAGTTTATGACACTGTGCCACACAGGGAACTGATTAAGAAATTGAGCAGCCTAGGGTGGGATCCAAAGTGGTAAACTGGGTTAGACACTGGTTAATAGATAGGCATCAGAGGGTGGTGGCTACTGGCACTCGTTCTAATGATGGTAGAGTGACAAGTGGTTGCTGCAGGGCTCATTACTGGGATCAGTCCTCTTTAACATCTTCATAAGTGACATTGCAGATGAACTGAGAGGGAAACATAGAAACATAGAAACTGACGGCAGATAAGGACCGCAAGGCCCATCCAGTCTGACCATTTATTTTTCTACCTTATAAATGTGCCATCGGCCTTTGCTCTGTCAGTGGCCTATCTATTCATAGTCATTTGTATTGCTCCCTTATACCTATCCCATGCCTGTTTGAAGCCCTGCACTGTATTCATAGCCACCACTTCTTGTGGTAAGCCATTCCATGCATCCACCACCCTTTCTGTGAAAAAGAATTTCCTACTTTCCCCTTAATCGGCCCCTCTAATCTCATGCTGTGTTCTCTTGTCCTGCTACTTTTCTTATATTTAAACATGTTAGACTCTTTCACCTTGTTAATGCCCTGAAGGTGTTTGAATGCCTCGATCATATCACCTCTCTCCTCCTTTGCTCTAGGGTATACATATTGAGCTCTGTTAATCTGTCCTCATATGTCTTCGATGCAGTCCCTGCACCATTTTGGTTACCCTTCTCTGGACTGCCTCAATTTGGTTAATGTCCTTATGAAGGTATGGCCTCCAATACTGCACGCAGTACTCCAGATGGGGCCTAACCAGTGTCTTGTAAAGAGGGATTATTACCTCCCTCTTACGACTTGTGATACCCCTACTAATACACCCTAACACCCCCCCCCCAGCCTTACCTACTGCTTTAGAGGTCTGCTTGGATGATTTCAGGTCATCAGTGATGATGATGCACAAGTCTCTTTCTTTCTTTGTTACTGCTAGCAACTCCCCTCCCAGCCTATAGGTGGCTTCAGGGTTTCTCTTTCCTATGTGCATGCTTTTGCACTTCTTTGCATTAAATCCCAGTTGCCACTCTTCTGACCATTTTGCTAGTTTATCCAGATCTCTTCTCATTCTGCCCACCCCATCTGGATCATCTACTCTGTTGCAGATCTTGGTGTCGCTCTGCAAAGAGACAAGCCTTACCCTCTAGTCCATCTGCAAGGTCACTAATGAAGATGTTGAAGAGGACTGACCCCAGGACTGATCCCTGAGGTACCCACTTGTGACTTGCATCTCTTCTGACTGTATACCATTTACCACCACTCTCTGTTTTCTGCCCATCAACCAGTTTGCCACCCAGTTGACCACCTTCTGACCCACCCCAAGCCTACCCAGCTTATTTATCAATCTTCTATGTGGAACAGTGTCAAAAGCTTTGCTGAAGTCAAGGTAGGTGACATCAACCCTTGGTCCACCACTCTGGTTACCCAGTCAAAGAAATCTATGAGATTAGTTTGACTGGACCTTCCTTTTGTAAACCCATGCTGTCTTGGATCCTGTGCCCTATGGATTCCAGGTGTTGCACTATCCTTTCCTTAAGGAGTGCCTCCATAATCTTGCCCACTACTGAGGTAAGACTGACTGGTCTGTAGTTCCCCACCTCCTCCCTGCTACCACTCTTGTGGAGCGGGATCACATGAGCCCTTCTCCAGTCTTCTGGGACCTCTCCTGTGCTCAGAGACTCACTAAACAGTTCTACTAATGGTTCTGCTAGTTCCACCTTTAGCTCCTTAAGTACCCTGGGATGTATGCCATCAGGTCCCATTGCCTTATCCACCCTGAGTTTAGCAAACTCTTGTAGGACCCTTTCTTTTGTGAAGGGAGTAGTGCTCACCTCCCTCCCCCCTGTGTCCATGATGCTGAGCTGTGGGCCCTGCCCTACCTTCTCTTCAGTAAATACTGAGCAAAAGTATCTATTTAGGATAGATGCCTTTACAGGGTCCTCCTCCTCACATGCTCCCTTTTCTCCATTAAGCTTAGCAATACCCCTCTGGACTTTCTCCTTTCACTAATGTATCTATAGAAAGTCTTGTCACCTTCTTTTACTGTCCGTGCTAGTGTTTCCTCAGTTTGGGACTTTGCCTGCCTTACTGCCTTCCCTGCTTCCCTTAGGGCAGTTTGGTATGCCTCCCTATCTTCATCCCGCTTGTGTTCCTTTATATTTCCTGAAGGCCAGCCTTTTGGCTCTGACCTTTCTACTACTGCATTTGAGAACCAAAGTGGTTTCTCTTCTTTGCACTTCCTTTTCTGTCTAACACAATGGGATGTTGCTTCAAGTATTGCATCCTTAATGCTTGCCACTTTGCCTGTACCCCCTCACCTGTGTTTCTTTTTGCCAGGGCTAGCTTAACTCTGTTGGCCATCTTATCAAAGTCAGCTCCTCTGAAGTCCCATATTTTTGCCTTGGAATGAGATGATTTAGTTGTAGTAGCCAAATTGAACCATACCATGTGATGGTCACTGGCTCCCAGGTGACCTTCTACCTGGAAATCTGTGATCCCTTCCTTGTTAGTCAGTACTAGATCTAGGATGGCCCGGGAAGGTAGGCATTTTTTCAGGTGATACCAAAATCTATCATAGGGTGGACAAAAAGGAAGGGGTGGAAAGAATGCATAGGGATTTTGTAAAACTTGAGGAATTTTATTTATTGTTTATTAGGGATATCCTCAAAAAAACGCAAACGGAGGGTTGGAGGAATGTTGGGCAAGCATAAGGGAGGCACTAATGGAAGTAACTGAAAAATTATTCAGGCTGTTCAGTAAGATGAGGAAAAAAAGGAATCCACTATGGTTCAGAAAAGAAGTAGCAACTGCAGTAAAAGAAAAGAAACTAACATTCAGAATATACAAGGGCTCAAATAGTGACAGAGATAGGGAGGCGTACAAGAGCAGTTTGAAGGAGGAAGGTAGGGTGATCAGAGCGACAAAGGAGCAAACTGAGGAGGAGATAGCGCAGGGAGTAAAAGGAGGCAAAACAACCTTCTTTAGGTATATAGATGACAAAAGGAAAAATAAGGGAGGTATTGTCAAGCTCGTAAGCAGGGATGGGAGAAGGGTAAAAGAGGACAAAGAAAAGTCAGAAGTCTTGAATAAGTACTTTTGCTCAGTATTTACAAAGGAGGAGCCAGGAAATGGACCCACCCCAAATGGGGGGAGAACTCATGACAGGAGGGGTGAATGCAAGCCCATTCACAGTGGAGACAGTTAGGACAAAATTTAAAAAAAAATGAAGGTAGATAAAGCCATGAGGACAGATGGAGTCCACCCATGAATACTGAGGGAACTTGGTGACAAACTGGCAGCACCTCTAGCAGATCTCTTTAGCAGATCCCTGAAAGAGGGAACAATTTCACATGATTGGAAAAGGGCAATAGTGGTCCCCATACATAAGAATGGTAGCAACGAGGAGGTGAAGAACTACCACCTGGTTAGTCTCACCTCAGTGGTGGGCAAGTTGATGGAGGTGCTTCTTAAGGGAAGAATAACATCATTTCTGGAGGAAACTGGTCAGCAGGACACAAAGCAACATAGCATCACAGTAGGAAGGTCTTGCCAGACAAATCCAGTTTAGTTTTTTGACTCGGTAACTAAGACAGTGGAACAGGGGACCCGTGGATGTTATCTGCTTTGACTTTTGCTAAGTCTTTGACTCAGTTCCACACAGAAGGCTGATAAATAAACTTGAGCATTCAGGCGTGGGGCAAGAAGTGGTAGCATAGGTGAATAGCTGGCTTGGATGGAGAACTTAATCAGTGATGATAAATGGGGCAGGATCAAGAGATAGGCAGGTGACCAGCGGGGTGCCACAGGGATGCAACCTGGGACCATTACTCTTCAAAGTTCTCATAACAGACATCACAGAGGAGCTGAGTGGGAAGGTGTGTCTGTTTGCAGACAACATGCAACAGGGTAGACACTGCACAGGGGGTGGAGCAAATGAAAAGTGACCTGCTCAAGCTGGAAAACTGGTCCAACATGTGCCAATTAAAAGTTAATGTGAAGAAGTGAAAAGTTATGAATCTGGGCAGCTGCAACCCAGGGACAGACTATTATCTGGGAGGGAAGAAACTAGCAGCCACCCAGAAAAAGCGGGATCTAGGGATTACCATTTCAGACAACTTGAAAGTAGACATATAATGTGAAAAAGCAGCACAAAAGGCCAGAAGAATGCTAGGATGCATAGCAAGGGGCCTCACAAGTAGAAGGGAGGTGATCCTGCTGCTGTACAGGTCCCTGGTGAGGCCCTACATTTAGTACTGCATCCAGTTCTGGAGGTCTTATCTCAGAAAGGACATAGATAAACTAGAGACAGTACAGAGGAGGGCAACAAAAATGGTACACAGCCTCCATAAATTGCCATATGAAAGGTTAGAGGAAATCAACATGCACTTCTTGGAGCCGCGCAAAGATAGAAGGGACATGACTGAGACATTCAAGTTTCTGAAGAGTATAAACAGAGTCTACATCCAGGAGCATTTTCTGGTTCATAGCTCCACGTGGACAAGATAACATGATATGAAATTAAGAGGAGGAAGATTCAGGGGCAACATGCATAAATTTTTCTTCATGGAAAAGGTAGTTGATCCATGGAAAGACCTACCTGCTGAAGGCATTGGCTCCAAAACAGTTGGGCAACTCAAATCAGTGTGGGATAGACACAAAGGGATTGTTTCAAAGAAATTTTAAGAAGTGGGGTAGGGGTCAGGGCAGACTAATTGGATTGTTGGTCCCCATCTGCCATAACTTTCTATGTTTCTATTAATTTTAATTGTGTTAACCAGGTAAGCACACTAGGCCACATGGCTCTTTTAGAGGCATGACCTGGAATATATAGCAAGATAGCAACATACAAAACATACAATGCAATACGTAACAATTATTGATAACATTTGCAACAAAAATCAGACTTTAAATATGTTTTATATAAAGTTTTAAAATAATAAAACTATTTGCATTCCAGATTTCTGGAGGCAAAGAATTCCATGTTTTTGCAGCAATAGAGGCAAAAGATCTCTGATCTGCTTGAAGTTTTAAGATATGGAATAGGTAAAGTGAGATCTGAATGCAAGCACGACTGCTTGTTTTGGGCTATAATAATGCCTATCAATGATCCCATCTTCCCCATTCTCAGAGCTTCATAGATCATACAGTTCATATAGAAACAATCTCTACTATCAAGGGGTAACCAGACTAAATGTTGGAGGAATATACTTTTATTGTCACCTCTATATTGCAGGCTTATATAAATGTATTGCCGTGTGTGTTGTATTGTTTTATAGTTCTAATGTGTAATTGCTCTTCAGAGAAACTGAACAGAATCTTTCACAGTCAAAGATACACTTGGAATACAGGGTACTGCCTCATCATTCATGATCTTCAATGATAATTTGCACATAGAGTAAATCTACTAATCACATTACGCATTGATGTTCTTTTTGAAAAATTTCTATCTGGCACCCGACCCCATACCACACTTCCATGATCTAATGAGAGAAGAAGCAGGCTTGAGATAACATTTTTCTTGTAGAGCCCATGAACAATCCCTGGGACATATATGGGGCAGCCAATTTTTAATGTAATATGTTATAGGTTTGATCAACATGTGCATCAAGTGTTAACTGGCAATCCAAAGTTAAACCTAAGGATTTAACATTGCTTACTTTCTCCAAATGACTTCCATCCTCAAATTTTAAATTTAGTTTATCATTTATTCTGCTATCCTTTTTTGCCATACAAAATATCATTATCTTTGTTTTCTGTTTGTTCATCAACAACCTGTTTTGTAGAAAAACACCTAGTCAAAACAGGAAACTCATTTTCCAATTTAACATTCAAAGCTTTCAAATCATTACCTGCCAAATACAAAAATGCATCCTCTGTATATAAAATAGTATTAGAATGTATACATTGCTGAGGCAGGTCATTGATGAACAAAGAGAACACCACCATGGTGGTACACTATGAGTCAGTGTTCGTATATATGATAAAACCCCATTCACTCTAACTACTTGTTCTCTATTAGTTAAATAACTTACAAACCAGTTGAAAACTAGCTTACTCATTCCCAACCTATTATGTTTTAGCTTCAGGAGGGGGTGATCCACCAGGTCAAATGTTTTGATCAGGTCCAAGAACAAGGTCCCCACAAACAATCCTCCATCCATATTCACATACTGGTCATTCATGAACCTGACCAAGGCACTAGCCATGCTAAACCCCCTTCTGAAGCCATGCTGAGCATTTGTGATCACATTATATTGCTCCAGATAATCCATCAATTGTACATAGAACAATATTTCTTGTAATTTCCACATAAGGGACGGAATGTAAATTGTATTGGCCTATAAGTAGAGACTTCAGTTTCTTAGCCACCTTTGTATATACTGTAGGTACAACACTGACTTTTTTCCAAAGATCCAGTGCCCTTTGCATACAGTACACAAATATTTATTAAACAGTTTTTGTACAGGAACAGATAATTCTTGTGCAGCAGCCCTCATAAATTCACCTTCTACCATGTCAAGTCCAGGGTCTTTGGTTACATCCAGTTTTTTTAACTCTTTGAAAGTGTCACTCCTGGTAATTCTTTTAAATATATGGTCTATCAAGTCCCGTGATGCAAGGTTCGAAGAAACAGATCGAATTTGAATCCTTGTCGGGACCCGCAAATACAGTTTTAAAAATCTGTCTCCCTGCTATACATTTGACTATTTTGGGACACTGCAATGTATTATTACCTCTCTAGTCATAGAGCTGGAACAAATGGATCATCAGCCACCAGAAGATATTGCCTCTACCCCTACTGCTGACACTGGCCAAGTTCATACCATAGCACTCGAGCCAAAAAGACCTCGCCAGAGCACTTCTCCACCTTCCTCAGTTATGGGATCCTCAACATCAATTACAACAGAGCAATTCTACTCAGAACTACCATCACGAAAGCCGTATTCTCTCTCATCATCAGTTTTAAAGATCTTAAACTGGCCGTCAAAGAACTAACCCACCGAGTGACCAATGCAGAAGCCAGAATTTCATAGATGGAGAATGAGTAGGCCTGCCTGCACCCAGAAGTGCCTACATTGCACTGAAATCTATCCACACTGGAAGACAAAGTAGATGATTTAGAGGGGTGCAGTCAAAGAAACAACTTGGTCCTGTCTGGACTACCAAAGGGTGAGGAGGGCCTGAATTCCATCAAATGTTTGCAAATGTTCTGTACAAAAATTGTAGGTTCTATACCCAATGGACCCAATTATATGATTGAGAGGGCACATAGAGCACTTCACCCTAAGCCAGCCCCTGTTGAACTACTATGGCCCCTCATTTTCAAAAGTCTAAATTATTTGGACATAGACTTTATTTTGTGGCAGGTCTGCTAGTTAGAATCCCTACAGTAGGAAGGTAAAAAGTTATTGCTTCTACAAGACCTCACTTTTAAAGTTCACCAGTCGAGAACAGCTTATTGCCCTATCCAAAATAAATGGTGGGCAACACATATTCACCATCTCTTGCTTTATCCTGCTTGCTTAGAAGTCCATATGGTCAAAGTTGTCCAGCATTTTGATTCTCTCATACAAGCTACAGCAGAATTGCTTTAGTTCTTCCCTGAATTATTTGCCAAAAAAGGGTGAAGCCCAGTCTACAACCTGAGAACTGACTGCTGACTTTAATATTAAATCTGAAACAATGCATTTTTTACTTCTTAAGACTGTTTCCTTGCTGGTTGGATTTCTAATAATTTTTACAGATATGCAGGTACAATGTGACTATTCGAGATCTTTAATAATCTTCTGCCAGCCATCACATGACTCCAAGTGTTCAGTGCTGATGTCCAGACTGTTTAACTATATTGTTCAGCTGGTTCAAAGACATTCACCCTGTTCTGGTTTCGGTAACAATTTAAATAGTAATTCAGTTTTATATTTCTACAACTATGTTTCCTATATTTGGGAACATTCAGAGTAAAGGAAGAAACAAGAAAAACTATAAATTTTCATTTTCTTTCCTTGAGTAGTAACATATGAATGCTGGACCCATTCATAGCTACTGTAAGGATTACAGTGATATTTGTGGCCTTAGAGCTCTCTCCAGTGGCTACACTGGAAGCCCATAAAGTTTATTTTAGTTCTTGGGCTACACAGTGTTTCTTGACATACTTTCTTCCTGCCTAAATTGTGGATAACTAGGCTTACTGCAGCTGAAATTAATATTATGTTTTTTTTAAACTCTACTTGTATCCCCCACCTCTTTAACTATTAGCTTTTATTACCAATTTCTGGTCTGTATTTAACCAGCTATTTTTCCCTACGGGTGTTTAATTTTTAAATGGTGGGAGCTTTAGTTAGTTTTTCCAGTTGTTTTTTTCCTATATTTAGTGACTTCACATTTGCTGTTTTGCTTAGCTTTATTTTTTAACTTGATAGAGGTACCACCAGCAGTGTGTATAAATATCGATTGATATTGTTAATGTCATAGTTTGTTGGACTTAGTAGAAGGTTATTGTTAATCAGTAGGCTACACATTTGTCTTTTTGGATAAAATCACAGGATGGGTCCAGATGGAGGCATCCATTGGAGGCAGTATAGTGCAGTGGTCTAAGGCTCTGAGCTGCAAATCTGGTAACATCCAACAAACCAGACCTGGGTTTGAATCCCACAGCTTCCACTTGCATACTGTGTGACCCTGAGCAAACCACTTAACCTCCTTGTGCTCCCAGGTCGCTCCTGTAAAAAAGCTTTCAGCTTAGTGTGTTATACCTGGTTAAACAACTAAATAAAAAAAAAAAAAGATGAGGGCTGTCTCCTAGCCAGTCATTTGCAGATCACATGAATAGGAGTGGGCAATAGGCCCAGGAAAATAATTGTTTGCTCTTGTTAGATAATTATACATTTTCTTGTTGTTATTCTGATTTTAATTCTGTTGTATATTGGGAGAAGCGGGGGGCGGACCCTAGCGCATGGTGAAAATTTTGACCAGGGTGCAATATAGACAGAATAATACTAATATATATATATATATATATATATATATATATATATACTGTATATATATATATATATATATATATATTTATATTTATATATATATATATATATATATATATATATATATATATATATATATATATATATATATATATATATATGTATATATATATAGATAGTGAGATATGGATAATAATCTCACTCCTGCAGAGTGAGGTATGGATATCTCAACAGTGTCAAGGTACGAAAGTGAGATGTGCATAGCTCTCACGTATGCAGGAGTGAGATTATTGTCCATATCTCACTGCTGCCCATCATGTGTTCGATTTATGCAATAGGGGACACATTTTTATTAGTTTTATTTGCATTTGTACTCAGTTTAGTATGCTTTTTTCTGTGAGATTTTGCTTTGTGGTGTGAATGGAGGTGACTGTTGGTATGTGATTGGTTGGAAGAATGAATGGGAAGTAGTTGTGTTTTGTTATTGGTTGGTATTTGGGGCTGTTGTTTGTGATTGATTGAGGTTTGTGTCTGTGTGTGCTGTAATTGGTTTAATGCCTTGAGTGGGTGGGAGTTTAATTCCTGTCTTCGTGGACGTTGTTTTTTTTTATATTTATTTTTGTTTTATGGTTTATCGTTCCTTTGGTGTTCTTTTTTGCATCTGTCATGGTTATTTGCCATCCAGTATGCTGTATACTTTGATGGGTGCGTATTTTATTGCGGAGTTACTGTATGTTGTTATCGGCAGTGGCGCGGTGCTGTTGCAGCAGTTTTGCTTTCACGGAGTGCTTTTCTTAAAAGTTACCATGACGATTGAGGAACTGAGGTACTGGTAAGATACAAAATGTGAAGATTGTACAAAAAGCTGCAACTTGCTCCAGTATATAGTGTGGGGATATATGAACTAGTTTGAAGATTTGCTTTTTTAGCACAGGTTTAGCTCCGAGGTGCATTTCTGTTGTATAGAACGAGAGTGTGTTTCAAATATGGTGCAATTTAGTGATCTCAATGTTTTGTGCAGATCTGTTTTAAAGAGGGTGATGTTTACAAATTGTTTTATGTAGAAGGGTACTGTGCTGAGCATAGTGTTTGTAGTGATGTAGCCACAGTGAGAATATTGGCTGATGACATAGCAACTGTGTGTGTAAATATAAATAATCTCACAGTTGCTACGTCACAAGGATTTATCTCACTGCAGTGAGAATATGGGTTTTTATTTACAACATTTATTATCAGCCACCCCATTGTGTAAATATATATATATATAATATATATATATATATATATATATATATATATATATATATATATACACAGAACATACTGTTTAATACATTGAACATAATTACTTGTAATATTAAGGGGGGAGGGACAATTCCAAAAAGTATTGTATTTTACACCACCTAAATTCCTTTCATTCTCAGTTAGTTAGTTTTTTTTTTTTCAAGAGACACACTTGCCTACAGACCAGCTGAAAGATCTGAACAAGGGCTGGGTTGGGCAAGTGTATGGAGATGGCAAAAGTTCTCTCCAGAGGAGTGTACCTATTCTGATTGCTCAGATAGTGCCCTTCACCTTTTCAAATGATATTCAGGATCCAGAAGGGAGATACATATTTGTCCATGGCAGATTAGGCAGTGAGGAAATAGCTATAGGATCAGTCTATGGCCCCAACCAGGATACCCTTCCATTTTGTCTTAAATTAGCTACAGCATGGCTCCCCATGTCCATTTACCCCTCATTCTCAGAGTAAACTGGAGCCTAATATTCTCTAATGACCTTGACAAAACCTACAAAAAGAATGCAGGGTTATCTTCTGCCCAAAGAACACTTAGGGAATTGGTTGATCATTTAAGTTTGATAGATCCTTTGAGGGCACTCCATCCTGAAGATAAAGTTTTTACCTTCTGTTCTGCCCTATATGATGTTTATTCTCAATTAGACTATTCTTTTATTAGTTACCAACTTCTTCCCTTCACTCAGGACTGTCAAGTTGAAGCTCAAGCCATTTCATATCTTTCCCCTGGGTCACTGTGCCTGACAACTCCCCTCATGCAGCTTCAATCCAGTCTGTAGAAGAAAATGAAAGTTCTATTCCTGCACAGAATGTCCTATGGGGGGCTATCAAGGAGCAGTGGCAGGAGGAATTGATACGTTTAACCACAATTCAAAGAAAAAAATGCACAAGTTAATGAGTGGCTACACAAAGCCTGGAAAAAATGTTCTCCCCCCAACTCTCCCAGTGAGTTGCAGATATGGCTGACCCATTTACAAGTCCAGTACTCACCATACCTTTTAAAGAAAGTGGAATAAGCTTCCTCAGAAATGAAAAACACATACAGTATATTGGTCAAGATGATACGGCTGGCAAATTACTGGCTTTGTTACTAAAACAATGGAGTGTTTCTTGATGGGTTTCAGCTTTAATAGATCCACAGACTCAAAGAGCCACTTATGAGGCAAAGTGGATGACAGCCATTTTCCATGAATATTATCAGACATCGTATTTTAAAGTAGACTTGCAGCCTGCCTTAACTCTAGACCATGATGATTTCTCAAAAGATATGGAATTACTCATGCTTTCAGAAGCTCAGCAAGAGCTCCTTATCGGCCCTGTCAAGGATTTTGAAATTGCTAATGTAATTGCATCCCTTTCACTTGAAAAAGCCCCGGGACCTGAATGGTTCTTACCCATGTTTTATAAAACATTTAAAGAGGAACTGATCCTGACACTTACTCAGTTATATAACTACTTATATGACTCTGATATTTACAAAACTTCCCTTTTTGAGGTGGTAATAGGCCAAATTCCTAAACCCAGGAAAGATCCAACCCATCCAGAAAACTATTATCCAATTTCATTATTATCTGTAGATCTCAAACTTTATGTGAAAGTCTTGGCATCTCATTTATGTATGGTGAGGTCTGATCTTATAGAGCTGGAGCAGGCTTGTGATTGGCAGACACTCGAGCAATCATTTTAGAAAGCTTTTTCATCTCTCCTCTGCATCCAGGGAGACAGTCAATAATGTGGTCATTGATTTCCCTGGATGCAGAGAAAGCATTTGATTGTGTTGCCTGGCCATATCTATTTACTATCTTATCCACATATGGCATCACTCATGAATTTCTCCTTTGGGTATGAATACTATATACTAAACCCTCAGCCCAGATCCTCTGTAACAGTAAACCCTCAGATCTATTTTTCCTAGCTTGGGATATCAGACAGGGATGCCCTTTATATCCCCTTTTTTTCAATTAATATATTAAGCCATTAACCAGGAAAATAAAAATCCTACCCACTTGTCAAAAGAATATTAGCAGGGAATCTAGAATTAAAAATATCTACCTTTGTGGGTTATATTTTGTTACATTTATCTGAAGAGCAAATCTCTTTACCAGCAGCTCTGCAGATTTTATCACAGTTTTGGTCAATTTTCAGGGTATAAACTTAATCTCCATAAAATGGTAGTATATTGATTGTTTCCACATTGTAGTAAGAAATAAATGCTAGATTTGGGTCCGCAGTGGGAACCCTGAGCCCTGACATATTTAGGTACAAAAATTATTTCAGATCTGTACCTGCTGAAGTCTCTTAATTTTAGCCCGTTACTTAAGCAAATTGAACAGTACTGACATTGATGGTGGCCTAGAGTATAGCCTAGAGATTAGAGTAACAAGCTCTGAATGAGCTTGGTACATCTAGCTGACTGGGTTTGATTCCCACAACCTTCACTTGCATACTGTGTGACTCTGAGCAAGTCACTTAACCTCCCACTGGTGCCAGGTCGCCCATGAAACAGGCACTTGTGCCTAGTGGGCCTTTCCCAGTTACCAAAGACAAAAATAAAAAAAAAAATAAAATCTACTCCATCACTTTGAGGATGGGTGAACAGTCTTAAAATGAACATATTGCCATGCTTACTCTATCCCTTCAGCATATTAAACATTGTTCTCCCTAAAGTTTGGTTCAATAAGATACAATCTGTTTGTGCAGACTTTCTTTGGTTGGGCAAGACTCTGCATAGAGCTTTCATCAAATTATGCAGACCCCGTAACCTGGGAGGCCTTCTACTTCCCCATTTACTAGCTTATTATTTTACTTTGCACATGGCAAAATATTTTCAGTGGGGTTATCCTCTGACTGCACGTTCTTATTTACCTAGCTGGTTAAGTATTGACAAAAATGTAGTCAAACTATATCATCTTTATTGTATATCCCACTGTCTAGTCTGCCAAAAGCTCTTAGATCTACACCCATAGGTTTTTCAGTGAAAGGTCATTCACAACTTTTTAGGTCCCTTAAGCATTCTTATCAGAAAGATCTAAATCAACCATTCTTTCATTATCAGAATTTCCTAACAATCAATAAACCTTTCACGTTGACCAGTGGGAAAGGAAGGGGTCTCAATTCTATTGAGGACTTTGTTAATGATAATGCCATCCTCTCTTTTCCCAACTTTAAATCCAAGTTTAATCTTCCTTCACATTCTTTCCTGCAATATGCCCAATTCAAACATTGTTTACAAAAATTCTTGGGCATCCCTTCATCGCCCATCTCTGTTGAACCATTATTTGTCAAACTGTCCTCTCTCTTGGTTCAGTCAAAACCTATTGCTCACATATATCAGAATATAAACCAGCAAGCCTGGAATAAGATAGCTCCGACCTCCTTTTATTGGGAAAATGCTCTTCAGTCGAATAGCCTATTCGGTTATTGGACCTGGATCTGGTCTGAGCTATATAAATATGTTAAACAAGATTGACTGCAACTGCTACAATTTAACATGTTACATAATTTGTATTAAACTCCATCTAAACTGTTTAAGATGGACAGATCGCCCAATCCTACTTCCATATGTTGTGTCCAAGAAGAGGGTACCCTATTACATATACTTTGGACCTGTCCACAAATCAAATCTTTTTGGATGTTACTACAACAGCTCCTGCCCCCTTTTTTGGTCATTCACATTACTTTACATTGGAAATTTGTATTTTGGGGGACCACAAGTCTAACTCACTCAATACAGATAAAGCATATATGGCAATGATATCAACTGTCATGAAATTGCTCATTTTACATCACTGGAAAGGCAACTGGGTATCCTCACATGTGGAATGGAGCCATGCATTTATTAATGCATTAACTGCATAAAGAGCTATTGCCTCTGCAAATCATGTATGACATCAATTCCAGACTTGCTGGCTTCCCTTTTCCCTCTACCTCATGAGAGATGTGCAGTGAGAAGGTATTCTTCTTTACTGGACATTCTCATGGCTGTTTTAAATATTGGAGTTAGACATAGTTATGTTTTACACTGGACAAATATGGCAAAATTGTTACATTTCTAAATGATTCTCTTGAATTCATGCATGGGTTGGGGGTAGGCAGTTTGAATGGTTCAAGTTGTTCTTTTGTTATTGTCATGTTATTGTTTCTTGTGATCATTTTTTGTTTTATTAGAATCAAAGAGTGCAAGGATATCAATATTATTGTTACATCTCATATTTTATATGTTGGGAAGCCTTTATGTGTTTTGTATAATGTCCTTGTATATTTGGTACACATATCAATAAAATATATTTAATTGCAAAAACAAAATGTGGTCTGTCTAAAACCGACTCCATCTCTGGAATATTTAAATCACAAAAACTCTTCATGTACCTAGTTAAATCTGTGAAGAATTCATTCGTATAATTAGCCATGTCCTTTTTTTCTTCTAAAATTAAATCCGAATTTTGAAGATAATCACCCACCCACCCTTTTGGGGGGTATAACAGTCTATCTAATCCCCTCCAAAAATGTATCTTATCACTAAAATTCCCTTCCTACTCATTTTTGTAAAACACTACTTTGGCCTTTATTATTAACTCCCTACTATTATTTCTACATTCTCTATAATAGATCCAATTTTTTTATCATTTCTCCTTTCATATTTTACCCAGCATCCTTCCTCTGCTTAATGGCTTTGGTTAGTTTTCCTGTAAACAAGCCATTCTGAACATTGTGTCTGCTTTTCCCTTAAAGAGGTATGTTTATCTAAGGTTTCCCTAAAGATTTTTAAAAACCCTCAGACATTCACATTAAACTGGCCATCCAATATGTTCCAATTAATATTCTCAAGGTTAGTTTAATTATACTTAAAATACCTTCACTTACTGATCTTGTAAAAAAAAAATGTTTCCTGTTCATTTACTCTTTTACTGTTCTACATACAGTATATCTGTTGCTGGTTACTTATGGAGTCAAGCATATTACCAACATACCCATTGAGAGGGAGGGATTGTGGGACTCAAAGGGGAGAAGGGAGAGTGTAAAGTGGAGATCTGGACAAGGCAGAAATACTGAACAAATGCTTCTGCTCAGTATTCACTAAGAAGGAGAAGGGTCAAGAACCACAGTTGGGTTGCAGAGGCAATGGAGGTGGAAGAGGCCAGTCCATTCACAGTGGAGAAGAGTTCTGGAAGAACTCACAAAGCTGAAGGTGGATAAGGTCATAGGGCCAGATGGCATCCACCCAAGGATATTAAAGGAGCTGCAAAGGGAACTAGCAGTGCCTCTATTCACAGAGCCACTCAACATGGGTGTCATTCCAGAGAACTGAAGGAGGGCACATGTAGTCCCACTGCACAGAACAGGCAGTAGGGAGTAGGCAGGAAACTATAGGCCAGTAGGCCTTACCTCAGTGGTGCGGAAGATTATGGAGACACTGGTGAAAGAAAGGATAGTGGTACACATGGAATCCAGTGGTGCTCAGGATCTGAGGCAACACGAATTCACAGCAGGAAGATCATGTCAAATGAATCTAATAGATTTTTTTGATTGAGTGACAAGGAAATTAAATCAGGGAGGAATGATAGATGTCACCTACCTAGATTTCAGCAAAGCCTTCAACATCATCCCACATAGAAGGCTGATTAACAAGATGGGTAGTCTGAGCAGGGGAGACAAGGTGGTGAACTGGGCTAGGAACTGATTAACAAACAGGAGACAGAGGGTGTTGGTTAATGGGATACAGTTTGGGGAGAGAGGGGTGACCAGTGGGGTACCACAGGGATCAGTACTAGGACCAGTCCTCTTTAATGTCTTCATTAGTGACATTGCAGAGGGTCTGGAAGGAAAGGTCTACCTATTTGTAGATGACACTAAGATCTGCAACAGGGTGAATACTCCAGAAGTGGTGCAGAAAATGAAGAGGGGCCCGGAGAAGCTGGAAAGATATTCATAGATGTGGCAACTGAGGTTCAATGCAAAGAAGTACAAAATACTGCACAGAGCTACAGATTGGGGGGTGGGAGCTGACTGCCACCAAACTGGAAAAAGACCTAGGAGTTATCATCTCTGATGACATTAAGTATCAAACCAGTGTAAAAAGGTGGTAGGGAAGGGCAGTGGCATGCTGGGGTGCATTGGCAGGGGTATCACCAACAGGAGGTGGGAGGTGGTGATGCCATTGTATAAAACATTGATAAGGCTCACCTGGAGTACTGCATACAGTTCTAGGGGCCACACCTGTGAAAGGACATAGATAAGGTGGAGACTATCCAGAGAAGGGAATAAAGATGGTGAAGGGCTTGCGCCACAAAACATATGAGGAGAGACTAAGGGACCTAAATATGTACTCACTGGAGGAGAGGAGAGGAGACAGCGGGGGGACATGATTGGAATTTTCAAGTACCTTAAGGGCATAAAGAAGGTGTGGTGGGGGACCTTTTCCAATGCAGAAAAAGTACTAGAACAAGAGGGCACATTATGAAATTGGAAGGAGGTAGATTAAGAGGTAATGTGAGGAAGTTTTTCTACACAGAAAGGGTAGTCAATGCTTGGAATAGTCTGCCACAGGAGGTAGTGGGGCAAGCACAGTGGAGTGGTTTAAGCATGCCTGGGGCAGGCACAAGTGAAGCCTGAGAGAGGAGGGAGTGATGAAAAGCCATTGATCACATAGGGTCAATGGCCACGTACAATGTATGGGGCCTACAGGCAGACTGGATGGGCCTAGCAGTCCTTATCTGCCAACAAGTTCTATGTTTCTATGTTTCTATACTTTTTATTCCTTTTTTGATTTACCAAAACCCAGATGATCAAAGACCCCAACCCAGTATGGTGGTTTAATCTTGCAAAGTCACTAACTAATTTAACCACATTTGCTCTTAGTAAAATATTTTTACATTTGATTACCTATTTCTTGATTTCTGAAATTACTTAGGACTTGTGCTAGCTCCTCAAGACCTGGTACCTTAATTTTTGGAGGGTCATAAACACAGCCAATAATTAATATTTTTGGTACCTAAACTACTTCTAGGAATAGACATTCACAACCAGATGAAAGTGTACTGATGTCTAACATTTTTTGCCAATCTTATCTGTCAACCAGGATAGACTGATAGTTAACATACCAGAGGCATATAATTCCATCCATGCCTCAGGTTCAGATTTATTTGATAAAATACTACAAACATTTAAATGTACTATTCTTAAACCACTTTAACTGTGCCAGTTTTGTAATCACACTCAGTCTTCCTTAACAACATCAGGCCCCGGATTTGGTTCCACATCCCGTGCTAGAAGAACATCATATGACACTAAAAAATGTGTAAGGTTACTGATCTTAATGTTTCTAATATAAAATCTCAAACTAAGCCTATCCTCACCCTTCAATAGATTAAATTAAATGAAACCATTTAAATTTAAGCTTTCCTCTTTACTAATGGGGAACTGCTCCACATAATTATAAGTCCCCTGCTTACCGTTTAAAGA
The DNA here is from genome assembly GCA_016271365.2 of Neoceratodus forsteri. Lineage (NCBI taxonomy): Eukaryota > Metazoa > Chordata > Ceratodontiformes > Ceratodontidae > Neoceratodus > Neoceratodus forsteri. Next base: position 107,687,360 of record JADMNL010000035.1, on the reverse strand, counting down.
CAATCTGTGTACAAGTGCATCCAGATCTTTAAAAACATAAATAATTATTAAGCATGTCATAAATTGTATACTACACATTTTGTTATAAATTTAGATAAGTACAAATTATTTTACAAATAAAAAAATTAATCCCCATACTTTAAATGATGTTAAAACAATAACTACAGAAAACAGCCAACAAAGTTATCCTTGTATTACAGATTACATAATATATTGCCAGACAATTTTGTTTCCTGAGCAAGTGACAAAAATAAATTCCCTAGCTCTGCCAAAAATTCAAAATTACATGAAAGCTACAGACTCACCTTCCCTCTAACATCACTAAAGACAGTGCAGGCTGCAGAAAAGTGCAGAAAAAAGCATTACTTTTTTTCCAGGATGTCTGCCAAAGACTCCCGAGTCCCTGCATCATCACATCACCAACAAAGGGAAAAAGTTGTGATCCTTGGGCATTGAAGGAAGCCAACCAATGAGGGTGTCTGTTCTGTGATTGACATGTTCTAACCAGTCCTCTGTGTCAACCACCACAGACCCTCCCTTGAAAACCGAGTATCGAGCGCATTTGGGGCTTCGCATTCAAAGGAAACAGTTGTGTGTGTGTGTGTGTGTGTGTGTGTGTGTGTGCGTGTCTGTATAGTCTCCTGAAAAAAAGTTTAAACTGATGAAAATCAGTTTGTTGGAGAAGGAGAGGAAGAGAGGAGGAGAGAGAGAGAGAGAGAGGGACAGAGGGAGAGTAGATACTGAAATACTAACAATTTGAACAGCAGATAAAAAAACAGCAGAGTGCACATGTTGCAGCAGACTGCAGAGTACTTAAAAGGATTATTTTCATTAGAAAGAGAGAGAGTAGGCAGACCAATGGATTTAACAGCAGAGTACAGAGTAGGCACCAGAAGAGTGCAGATGTTGCAGATTCCAGAGTACCTATGCTCCACTTTTGTGGCTCACTTTGCATTGAGTTATATTTAATTCAGGTATGAAGGGGTTAAACACTCATATTTGTTAGTCATATATATACATAGAGAGAGATAGAGTAGAGAAAGTGAGAGAGAGAGAGAGAGAGAGGGACAGATCAATGAATTTAACAGCAGACAACAGCGGAGTGCAGACAATAAAAATTAAAAATATATATTAAGAGAAGCAGGGTCAGACAAGACAAGAGGGCTCTGACTGAAGGTCATAGTGCCTCAGTAATTTTGAGGGGGCATATAATGCCATACAGATTTTAAAGGGAGGGGGTGTCACCTATGTCTCAGACTTTGTGTTATTCATCTCTGTGCCACCCTGAAAGGTCATACTGCCATAGACTCGTTGTTGCCTATCTCTGTGCCTCTGTGCCATAGTGCCATATGGTATCCAGTGAACACAATGACAGCAGTTGAGTGCTTACAAAAATGGCTACCTAGCAGGGTGGCAACCGGATACCTGGGTGGGCAAGGTAGGGCGACAGGAAGCGTACGCGTGTGCACATGCACATGCACGGGGGGTGGGACCACACTACGTGAGGGCAGTAGTGGAGAGAAGGTATGTTGGAGGGAGTGTGGCAGGCAGCTGCCAAGCTGGTTGGCTACTGTGTTGGGGAGGGTGGACAATTGGGGTGTGTACAGGGTGCAGGATTCGGGTCTGGAGTGGAGTGTTTTATTTGTTTCCCCAGCAAGTGATCTTGTTTTGCCTTTTTAAGAATTCCCGACATGCACACCCTGGAGTTAGAAATCCTTAAGGGTGCAGTTGGTGAAGCCCCCCATGAGGAGTGCGGGGGCACAGCCCCCTGCATACATGCAAGTCTGGTCACTGCCTTGCAGTTCGCCATGAGTGTATATTGCTGTAATTCATTTTCGGTGATGTACACTGGCCCAGAGGGCGATCTGCCTTCCACGATCACCGTTTTCACATAGAACCATGCCATACAAATTGTAAAGGGGAGATGTCATATCTCAGACTCTGTGTTGCCCATATCTGTGCCTGAACTACTACTAGATCATGTAGTGCCTCTTGTGTTTTGAGAGAGGGTATCATGCCTCGGACTCTGTGTTGTCCATCTCTGTGCCATAGTGTTATACAGATTGTGAAGGAGGGGCATCACATTTCAGATACTGTGTTGCCATTCTCTGTGCCTGAACTACTACTACTAGGTCATCATGCCATACAGATTTGTGAGGAGGGGTTTACATCTTTCTCTAGGAGTTTTGGTGATTTTTCAGCATTAATGAATCTTCTGTTTGATACCACTTAATTTTGGGGTGCAGTCCTGTCTTCTATGTTGTATCATTTAGTCATGAATCACGTCACTTAATTTTTGGGTGCAACCCTGTTTGTTTACTGAATCTTCTGTTTTAAGAGGTTGCAATAAGTTGCTTTCAGTTTTTCAGAGCTGAGCAGGGGATTAATAGGCAAGCATTGCCTGGCTCCTGTTCGCTAAAACATTTTTTTCTGTGGAGGGCCTGAGATATCCCACAGCTAAAGTGGAGGAGGCCTGATGCACAATTCCCCTGGGAGGGTGGAATATGAGGTTCACCCACGGTGGTGCAACATGAATCTGGTCACCATAAATTACAGCACCAGAAACATGATTCCCGCAATAACCACAGATCCACATTCCGACGCAACACATCTAATCTGCCAATGGACAGTAGTGGAGAAGGGTTAGTTTTCACCCCTGTACCTTCCAACACTAATTATAACCATCTCCAGGTCTGGGCATGAGTGGAAGAGAGGATAGCAGTGTGGATGGTGAAAAGGTAATGAGTACAGGGTGCCACAAAATCCAGCCACTGTTGCTCACAACCTTTTCCCATTGCCCTAACTGCAGCATGCTAACTGTGGCACCCACCTAACAGTATATCAAATATGAAGCAATCTGGAGGAGAAGCCCAATGTGCCTTTTAAGTAGCTGCTATGGGATTTGAACCAGCACCTAGCTTGAGTGAGTCCCAAGGGCGGAGAGACGTGGAGGCAAGGCAAGAGACAGAGCCAAGGGAAAGAGATTGGTATGGGCCTCAACTGTAAGAACTGAGCCCAAGTCCAAGGCCAGATGTAGAGCAAAGGGTAGAGAGAGAAAAAGACAATAGACCTGATCTGTGGGGGGGGGGAATGTGCAGCCAGATGCCCCTGTAAATTTGATTGGAGCAGGGCTCAGGGAGACCCCAGGCCTGAATGGAATACTTAAGGCTGGGGGTTCAAGAACTGATCACAGGAAAATAGTATCTGAGGCACTGAACGGGAGGTTTCACCCGTAGTTTAGTGGAGCAGTCTCCCAAGAGTGTGCCAAGGAAGGAAGGAAGATGCCATTGGGAGGATCAGTGACCCCAAGGTGAGAGGTCAGTAGGTCTATAGGAGCAGAAGGATAGAAGCCTGCCTGAAATGTGAAATGTGTGCCGCCTAGTTAATTAGTCATCAATACCATGCCCTGCAGTATGGACGTTGCTTCTAGGACTATGAAGTTTGCTTGAACTTTGATCGAAAGGGCCCCTGGACCCAGTGGACATTTCCCCAATGGGATACCATTTGTCAAGTTGTTGCTCCATGTATAAATTAAGTTTCATTAAAGGACCCAGGTTATTTATAATTGCTGTTTGGACATTATTTGTGTCTTTCTTGTCAAGATGTGTTGCTAATCAAGTTTGCCTCCTACCCCAGCACCATATGGATGGAGTTTGCTCCCCAGGCCGGAGGAATCAAAAACATAAGTCATCTTTTCCAGTCTTTGTTGTGGTTCCCCCTCCCTACGGACAGTTACCATCAGCATACCCCAAGACACTGGGGAGGGAGTGGGCTACATAGTGACTTTCAGTGTTATGGAATCTTCTGCTTGATGTCACTTAATTTTTGGGTGCAACCCTGTACACAAATCTTCTGTTTCACGTCACTTAGTCACAAATCACTCCACTTAATTTTTGGGTACCCTACCCTGACCTCTTTGTTCAGTGACTCACTACTGCAATACTGGTAACTTCTATATTTATTTTTTATTACTGTTGGTTGCTTGTTGACCAAACAACATGAAAATACAGACACAATTGTTTTTTAAAAAGGTTACATTTTATTTTTTTGTTAACAGAGGCATCTAAAAGAATAATACTGATGCATTTCTCATACTCAGATAGACTAAAATAGATCTACAATTCATCAAAGTAAATCAGAGCTTTTCGAAAAAAATCAGACTCTGAATCAGAACCAGGTCACAGATGACTCACCCATCTTTAACTAAAATGGTGCAGGGGTTGCACCAAAAGCCTACAAGGAGAGACAGAGGAATCTCAACATGTACATTCAGGAAGACAGGAGAGCAAGAGAGGACATGATAGAGACCTACAAGTTCCTAATGGGGATGAACAGGGTGCAGGAGGGAAGTCAATTTCGAATGAGGCAGAACCCCAGAACCAGAAGGCATGCTATGAAACTGAAGGGAGGGGAAGTTAAGGAGGGATATGAGGAAGTACTGCTTCACTTAATGAGTGGTGGATGCCTAGTGCAGGCTGCCAAAGGAAGTGGTGAAGGCTAAAACAGTAGGGGGTTCAAGCATATGTGCAATAAACAAAGGGGATTGTAAGGAAATGGGCAGGGAGGAGGGAGTGTTGCCAGAGATCAGCTAGCATCCCTGGAGACAGACTAGGCAGGGACCATCTGGGGAGACTGAGTGGACCAAGCAGTCCTTTTTGGCTGAGAATTCTGTGTTTTTATTTTGCAGAAAAAAATACCCAGAAATTAATTGAAATGCTCTGCCTATGGTTCAGTGGACAAGTAGCCAGCCACTCCCACTTCCTGAGCAATATAAGCAGTTCCCCTCAGCCTACTTCTGAAGCACTTTTTCTTTGCTGGCTGGAGGCTATGTCTGTTTGCTCTGTGGCAGGCCGGGGCCTGCCCCAACCCCAACCCCTTGCTGCTGCTTTCTGCTGGACTCTGTGTTTTGTTTTTCTACTTCTGGTTTGTATTTTGCCTCTGACTGTGTGCTTCCTTTTATTTCTTCCATGTTTCTTCTAAGTTTGTGTCTTATTTTTTTTTGTTTTGTTTTCTTTTGGGGGGGATTTGGTTTCTCAGCTCTTACCATTTGCTTGCTCCTACCATTTGGTTTTTTTGCAGCTCCAGCTATTTGCTTTTAGTTACTCCAGTTGCTGTTGTCACCAGTACCTGTGTTTTTACACAAACCAACACTGTTTTCCATGCTACAGGCCTAATTGCTCCCCATGCTGTCAAGCTTAATTGTTTTCACCTGATTCAAGCTCCCTCTGAACCCAAGCTCCCTCTGAACCCTTACTATGCAGCTCAATAATGTTTTCCCTGCTTAATCTACCTCCCCTGTGGTAATAGCTGTTTTCACAGCATTGTACTTCCCTCCTTCCATGCTTATAGAATACCACCACTCATAGCTGATGCTATTCCTTGTTGTACACTGCTGTTCTGCTCTGAGGTCAGCTAAGCTACTGCTGATGCTGTAAAGTAGTTTTAATATCTACATGTGGTTCTCGACCCTTCCATCACTTTCTTGTTTTTCCTATGGCGGGGACTGGGAAGTGTTTGGGGTGTCATGGCCCCATGTGGCTAATTACTTCTGTTCTAAATCCTGCCTCCACCAACGAAAATCCTCAAACTATTTGTCACCTTCATTTGGCTTTTTGAATGTCTGGCTTGTCCCACTATTATACTGCTGCTCCCACTTATGTTCAATGTCTCATCTTTGCTACTATGTTTTGCAGACCTACATGCAGGTCTGATTGTTCCTACTGCTTACTGACCGATGTGTAGGTCCGACTATTGTTACCCTGCTTCACTGAACTTCCCTGCCTTACAAACCTATGTCTAGATCCACTCTGCTCATGTCATCTTTATTCAATGCTCCCTGCCATCTGCCCTGCAAGTTCTCAGCACTCAATGCTCATTCAGCTCCTCATCAGTCCTTGGGGCATACCAGCCATACCATTCTGGCACAGGTGTCCCCCTGCAGCTGTTGATCTCGCTCTGCACCAGAGTCCGTAGCTTGAACTTGGGGTGTAGTCCTTCTTACCTGGCCAATAGCTGAGAATGTCCCTGCTCTGGGTGGACCTTCAGTCATCAACCATACCGATGGCACCTCAAGTTGTAATGACTAAGCTGTGAAGGGAGGTTACAGCTATTTTCTTTAGCTCTAGTGGTTTCCACTATAATGGTTGTCCAGTGGTTTAGTGGTTCCCTAGCAAGGTACTTTTACTGCATTCTCCCTACAACCACCTCTGATTCACCTAGTTTGTTTTTCTTAGATCAGTAGGCTGGGTGAGTGCCTTGGTAGTCATTACTTTCCTCCTCCGCCTTAGAGCAGCTGCAGAGCTACAATCTCGCAACCCTCCATGGTGTTCCTTTTAGAAGGATAGAGTGAGTTTCCCTCTAAATTGGAATATTTTCCACCTCCCTTTAATTGGGTTTCCAAATCGCAGCAGCAGAGCCATAACTAAATACAATTTCCCAAGCCTGGAGGGAAGGTGACCTAGGCCTTGGATCCCCAAAGATTTCCTCCTCAAAGGTTTTTTTCTCTCTCCTCTGTGTCTCGGGTCATAACTGTTAGTTAGCATAGTGTTCCCTAGTTCCATAGGCAGGATCTGCTGTTGGATGGAGGGGGATGGTGTCCCTATTGCTGTTCCCTCTCTCCTTAGGAGGTCCCTTCATTCTATCATGCAACCCATCGAACTCATGAAATTGCTAACCTGCACATCCCATTATGTTATCAAACCCCCGATGCTTTATCTAGTACTATGTCTCACAACTACTGATTGCTTATATACTTCATGCTGCTATTTTCTTTTTGGGGATCCTTCTTAAGGTACCTTTAGCCAAGGGAATCATCATGCAGCACCTCTAGGAGTGGAACCCTCTGGAGGGTTTCTTGCCTTGGTACCCCTACAGGGTGGTAATTCCTCAGGAATAGAGAGTGCGAATGGCCAAAACCTAAGTAACATAGTTGCACAAGCATAACACAACACTGGCTGCATAGGCCATTGAATTGTAAGGCTCTGCCTATGGTTCGATGGAGAAGCAGTCAGCCACTCCCACTTCCTGAGCTATATAAGCAGTTCCCCTCAGCCTCCTTCTGAAGCACTTTTTCTTTGCCCCACCATCCTCCCCTCCCCCTCCAGTGGCAGCACCTTTCTTCTGGGAATCCTTCCTAAGGTACCTTTAGCCAAGGGAATCATCCTGCGGCACCTCTAGAGGGTTCCTTGCCTTGGTACCCCAGCAGGGTGGTAAATCCTCTGGAATAGACAGTGCAAACATTCAAATCCTAAGTAACACAGTTGCACAACCATAACACAATACTGGCTGTGTAGGCCACTGAATTGCTGCTTACAGCCCAACTGGTTCCTGATCTCTCTTTTGGCAGCAACCAGAAACTGCTGATTACAAGCTGAAATAGAATGTTGCTTACTACAAAGGCTACACTGTGCTGAGTCATAGTAGAAACATGCCTGAAAGCTGCTGGGAACAGTATATGTAGTCTGATCACACGGAAAAGATCCCAAAAGTTAACTGTAGCTCAGAGCCCCTTTGCCTCTCAACCTCTCCCTGGCAACAAACAGGAACAGCTGATTATCAGCTGAAATGGAATGCAGCTTGTTTTAAAAGCCACACTGTGCAAAGTCAAAATTGAAATAAGCCTGCAAGCTGTAGGAAACAGCCTTTTTTGCCTGGTAACACAGAAAAGGTCCTGGAAGTTAACTGCACCTCAGCGTCTCACTGCCTCCTGACTTCTCCCCTGGCAGCAACCAGGAACAGTTGACTTCAAGCTTAAATGGAATGCTGCTTATTTCAGAAGCCATGCTGTGCAGAGTCACAGTTGATAAAAGCCTGCAAACTGCAGGAAATAGCCCTTGTATTCCAGTCACACAGAAAAGGCCCCAGAAATTAAAGGAGAAGTCCACTCAGAATGTGCAAAAACATATGTTATATTGAGTGTTTAGATATGTATGTTAAGTCCTAAGGTGTCCTTCCCTCTGTCTGCTATTAGGAGTTTTTCCTAAATTAGCCTGTTAGCTGTATGGTAGTTTTACGACCTCTGGGGATCTCCATCACAAATAGGTTTATTGGATTTCTTTCTCCTACGATGCACCCTGGCTCATGTGACAGTGATGTAGCTATGCCCTTAGATTTAGCAGGGTCTTTCACAGCTCAGCCACAAAGATAATACTTCTTTCAGAGAAGTCACATGGCTAGATTTTGGGTGAGTGTAATCATTACTATTTTTTTATATTAATACCTTGTCCTTCTATGTTACAACCTATGAGGTGATGTTCAATTTTTGCTACTTAGTACTGGTGCAAAAACTGAAAGTGACTGAGAGGAATAGTGTAAACAGTGACATGATTCAAACACACACACACACACACATACACACACAGCAGAACATAGCAGGACAAGGTACTGATATCAAAAAATAATGATTAAACTCACCCAAAATTTAGCAGTGTGTCTTCTCTGGAAGAAGTATTTTCTCTGTGGTTGAGCTGTGACAGACCCTGTAACAAGATACTGGCTACCTGCAGGGGTAATTAGACATCACACCAAAGGGTACTCTGAGAAGATTATCTGGGACAAGAGGCCATAAAAGAAACCAGAATGACAACCTCCAAGGGCAATAAAACAGTTAGGGAAAGTTAGAAAAACATCTCTCACAGCAAGAGGAAAGGAAAACACTGGGAACTGGTTAGAACACAGAAGAAAAGACAACTACATATCTTTTCCTGATTTTAACATGGCGTTTTCCTTTAGCTACTGATCAGATCCTGACTGGCTCCTGACCTCTCCCTAGCTGCAAACAGGAACAACTGATTATAACTCTAAAAAAGAACCCCAGATCAACTGCCCTGAGACATGGGTTATTCCAGAGGACACTAGCCATACAGCCAAGTTTTAAAGGAAACACAACTGCATATACTCCAATAATTCAAAGCATCATGGGAAACATATGCAAATTTACATGAGATAATTTGGACTGGCTCACTTTTAAGCAGAATTGCATAGTGCTAGAAGGCCTCACAGTGCAATCAGCAAAGGCAAGAACAGCAGACACATACACGTGTGTCTTCTTCATTTGGACTCATCAGTTTGCCATATCTGTGTCTTTGTCCAGGGAGAGGGAGCCAGCCACCCCTTAAGAGGGATGCTATTTGTTTGGGCCATGGGGACCCCAAAATAGAAACAGAAAAGAACTACAAAAGAACACCAGAGCAAATGCCATGAGGCATGGGTTATCTGAGAGGATATTAGTCATACAAACAAGTTTTAAAGGAAATGCAATCCCATATGACCAATAATGCAAAGCATCATGGGAAACATATTTATTTAATTTATTTATGACAATTTCAGATAACACCTTTGAGCAAACAGTTCACTTTTACAAAGGTTCCACATCACAGACAATGGGCAAGTATAGTCAAGAACAGGCAGGTAGATAAAAGTAAATACAATTACAGTACATGAGCTGCCAGTGACTTTGTCCAGTTAAGACAAGACAATAGAATTAATAACAGGTAAATCATTACAGAATGTATGAGCTGCCAAAGGCTTTGTCAGGATCAATGTGGATGGAAGCAATGATGCAATATCACCAGATATTATACAACAAGAGCCTGGGCAGTTACAATTGAAATAGTGATCTGACAACAGAATGAGAGGGTCAGAGGTAGTTGGTGAGAGGATGAAGTAGTAGGGTACAGGCAAGAATCGAGGGGGTGGGGGATAGAAGGAATAAGGTAGGTGGTGAAGGAGAGGAGTAGGTGGTGATGGAGGGGAGGGGATATGTAAGTGGGATTACATAATGGGTGGGAGGAGGAGAGGAGAGAAGAGTTAGAATGGGAAAGGAGGAGAAAGGAGAAAGAAATGAGAACTAGAAGGGAGTTAAGGAGAGCTAGGGGAAAAAGGAGACAGAGAATATGAGAGCTAGCTTATGTAAAATCCCCATGAGAGAATTTGGACTGGCTCTACTTTTAGCAGAATTGCATAGTGCCTGAAGGCCTCACAGTGCAATCAGCAAAGGCTAAGAACAGAAGACACATACATGTGTTTCGTCCTCATTTGGACTCATCAGTGTGACATATCTGTGTCTTAGCCTAGGAGAGGGAACTGCACACCCCTTAAGGGGGATGTTATTTGTTTGGGCCATGGGGACCCCAAAATAGAGAAGGACAAGAACTATAAAAGAACCCCAGAGCAAATGCCCTGAGGCATGGGTAATCCCAGAGGATACTGGCCACATAGCCAAGTTTTAAAGGAAACGTATACCCCAATAACGCAAAGCATCATGGGAAACATATGCAAATCCCCATCAGAGTGTGAGGCCTTCTGGCACCGTGCAGCACTGCTTAAAGTAGAGCCAATCCAAATTCTCTCACAGGGATTTGCATATGTTTCCCATGATGCTTTGCATTATTGGGGTATATGCAATTGTGTTTCCTTTAAAACTTTGCTGTATGGCCAATATCCTCTGGGATAACTCTTGCCTCAGGGCATTTGTTCTGGGGTTCTTTTGTAGTTCTTTTCCTTCTCTGCTTCAGGGTCCCCATGGCCCAAACAAATAACATCTCCTTAAGGCGTGGCTGGCTCCCTCTTCCTGGGCAAATACACAGATATGGCACACTGATGAGTCCAAATGAGGATGAAACACATGTATGTGTCTACTGTTCTTAGCCTTTGCTGAGTGCACTGTGAGGCCTTCTGGCACCATGCAATTCTGCTTAAAGTAGAGCCAGTCCAAATTCTGTCATGGGGATTTGCATATGTTTCCGATGATGATGCGTTGCATTATTGGGGTATGTGCAATTGTGTTTCCTTTGATTATAACTCTGCTTATTTGTTTTGTAGTTCTCATTTAATTAAAGGGATTGCTTGGTTTACTGTTATGAATCACAGTTTTGCACTAATTTGTATGAATGAATTCACTGAAACCAAACTAAAGAAGCATCAGAATGAGGCAAAGTGTCAGGGGTGGTCAGTCCATGGAATCTTGCTAGTCTGAATATATTCAATACTGATGTCTGAAACCAGACTTGAGTGGATTTCTGCTGTTTTATTCCATGGCTGGTGTTAGTGGTTGCTCCAATGTTTTGTATTCTGCACCCCTTACTCTACTTTTGCCTTGCACACCAGTCTGTCTAATAGCACACCCACCTGAGGACAGCACAATCCTCCACTCACGCCTTTGTTGTTCACTATCTGATTAAAATAATTATACATATTGTAATATGTTAGAGGTAATCTGCTTTTTATGGCTGTGGGCAGAGTCTACAGCAATCTTGCTGTCTGTAGCTGGAAAAATGGAGGAAAGTGAAACACTTGTTTTAAACATTTCAATGTATCCTTCCACATCTATAAATCAATATGCCAAATGAAACAAAATATTTCCTTCTTTTTGTTTAGAATGTTGGAGACAGCACCAACGCTGCTTATTAGATGGCCATTAGGAAACTGAAACAGACTGTTAAATGTTGGTTGCCTATTAAACTGGAGATTTGTTTACCCCCTTTGAAATGCAACACCTTGCACATTTAAATACTTAGCATTTAAGCAAGTTCCTGTAACAAGCTTCAGCTGGGCAAGTATTGTCTTTCAAGAAAGATGCATATCAGATAAATGTCATCTTTTCTCATGAACAAATGTAAAAAGATGTACACTATTTATTTTACCTCTTAAGACATTATCTGATAAGCACTGTCTCAGACATATGCCAGGTCTTGTGTGAACTATCCAAGCTACATTAATTATATAGCAATCAGCAGGCATTTTTTTACTATGCTTTCTAGGGGGAAAATATATTGAGCTACAGCAAACATGCACACACACACACACACCATCCTTATGGCCACAACATTCAAACTAAAAACTGCAATCTAATATATTATAAAATACTAAAGAAATGGTGTATGCCAGTAAACACACTGAAATTCTTTTAAAGAGTTACTGTACTGCCTAAAACTAATATTACATTTTAAAAGCAGACAATCATTACCTGTTATAACTGAGGTACTTTTTCTTTTCCCTTTGTGTAATTTAAAAGATTGTTTATTGGATGTTAGTAGGTATGATGTTTAGAACAGCTCTTAGCCTGGCAGCTGACATATCTTTCTCTACTGCCTCACACTATATCATCAGCATTGTGACCTCAATGACTGTGACATCACTGCTACTTAGGAACAGCAAGTTAGTGACTGCCAGGTCGTACACCTGTGATGTCACAATCACTAAGATCACAGTGCTGATAATGTAGTGTGGGGCAGTAGAAAAAGCCATGTCAGCTGCCAGGCTAAGAGCTGTTCCACACATCCAGCACACTATTATCACACAGAATACTTTCTGTTTAGCAAAAGCAAAAAGAAAAATACTTTAGAAATAAAAAATAAATTACAACTGACTACTACTTAATATTTGCATTATTTTCCTGTCTGCCTGTTTTGGCTACACTAGCTCTCTAAATATTTCTTATCCTATATTTTGTATCCTGGATATTGTTGGGGAGATGCTACATCTCATTGTCATTATGATCTTCAATTTATACATTTTTGCACTGTATTTACTCAGGATGTCCCAGATTAGATGCAATATCTTGTTTTCAGAGGGGTCATGATTTTACCATTTTTATAATATATTTATTCAGTGTAGCCTATTCCAGATGTAAAATATTGTTTTCAGTGTGTTCTGATTTTACGCAGTGCAGCATAATATTTCATAGATGCAGAGCCCCACTGAAAATAAAATGCCATGTCTTCTGTGAATTGTCCAGTCTAAACATATTGCAATCTTTAGGCAGTTTTAGGAAAACACATTGTAAAAATGCACAAAAGGAAGACCACATTGAAACTGCCTTTCAGCAGATCTGCATTGTGCAAAATCATTAGAAATAAAGGGTAAAAGCATCCCAAAAGCTTTTCACAGCCATATCAGCTCTGACCAGAGTTTGTTATAATCTGCTGGAGGCCATCCAAAGAGGTAATAGGAGGGCTGTACTGGTCACTGGTAAGTAGTTGGTGTGTTTGGATGTTTGTTGAAACCAGAGATGGACTCCTGATTTGGGACATCAGAGGTCTTCAGCAGTACTGAGAATGGACTCTCAGTAGATGAATTAATGAGTCATGGAGGGTCAGGGTAGTCAGCAGCAATGGAGATGGTCTTCTGGTGCTCACATTCATGAGTCAGGTATGGTTGCAACCCTCAGTGTCTCCAAGGATTGGCTCCTGCAGTTGCAATGAAGTTAATCTCAGGGGTACCAGTGATGATGATGTGTTCCTGGTGTCAGAGATTAGTTTCAAGGGGGGAAGGGGAGGCTGCCAGCATTGTCTGTGGGTTCTAGGTGTAAAAGATTAACTTTGGGGGTTTGCCACTAATGGGAATGGGACCCCACCACCAAAGATTAATATTAAGGGGGTTACTAACTACAGAAATGGACACATGATGCCAAAGTCAGGGGATCAGGGAGTATTTGCAGAGACAGAAGCAATACACAACAATGGTGTTGCAATAAGGTTATGCTCCTGCTATTACATTCTGCTGTTTAGTAGAAAGCAATAATGGGTTAATGAAAACACCTTATGAAAACTACCTTTAAAAAGTTACCATACATGTATGGCCACAGCAGCTTTCAATTGTTAAATCTTCTTTTCATTTAAATATTTCCTCAAACCACAAACACACCAGCTTTGCCACAGGATCTAATGAATTAAAAAGCTACCAGTTTAAAATTCCATTTTCTTTTCAAATAAGAATCCCCAAAATTATATTGTTACAAAATAGTGGCACCATGTAACATAAAAAACAAACTACCAAACCAACTGTACTTTTGACAGAATTTCAAATCATGCCTTAAAGGGTTTGCACATCAGTGTTCAAGCTAAAAAAATGGCCAAGTTATACAGTAAACAGACAAAAACTATGATTTAACATAGAAGTGCCCATTTAGCCCTAACTGCTGTGCTATTGGCTCTTTACTTTTTTACTCTTTATTTGTAAATCATGTTTTAGATGCTAAAAAATAGAAAGGTGTTTCACATCAGGAGAAGTCATTTCCCAAATCATGTTTATGTTGTAGGGTGTACAGGGTTGTTTGGGGGGGGACTAAAGTCAAAATTTATGTTGTACAGTGTTTTCATTTGTAGATGTAGTCCTATTGTGTCATTTCCTTTGTTTGCTGTAATGAGTTTTTTGTTTTGTCATTATCTTGCTAGTTGTATACCCCTGAGGATTTCCATGTTTGCATTTTCATGTCTGTTCCTTTTCCTACAATACCTTATGTCCCATGTGACAGTGATTCATCCAGTAGCATGATTCAGAGAGTAATAACTGCTGCAGCAGCAATCTGCTGTTAGAAGCCTGATATTCTGACTTCAACTAAATAACTCTTTTTAATCCAAACATTCTGTTTTTTTTAGGCATATGTCTAGGTCTAGCCAGCACAGGGAATGATTTTGAAGCTTTTAATGTCATCAAACTGCACACAACCCTAAAAAGCACACGAATAACCCCAGGTCACCAATGTTATAATAAATGAAGAATCTAGCCGTTTCCATAAAGAAAAGCCTACTCAATTATCCCTCAGGCATTTGTCATCTGTAAATTCAGCCTTCATTAGAGTTCTCTGGACAAGCAGAGTTACTTAAATTCACAGTTCTACTGCTGTAAACTTGACCAAAAAGCTCTTATTGCATTAATGGTCCTGGATGCATCAGTGTCACATAGGACAGGATGCATTGCAGGAAAAAAGAATAGCTACAAAAAATGTGAACATGGAGATCCCCATGGGCCATAAAACTAGCAGGCAAAGTAACAAGCAAACCAAAAAAAAACTTACAGCAAACAAAGGGATGGATACACTAGGACTACACATACAAATCAAGATACTCAAAACATTTTATTAGCTCCTCTTTAACTGTAGAGGTCCTGCTCCACATACATGATGACTTCTATAGCATCCAAAGTTCCATCCTCACCTACAGCTGACTTACCCCAACCTTTGTGAACCTATGTTGATGGTTGGGTCAGGAACAGTTAGGCAGTATGCCTATTCTCTGTGGTATCTCCAGAGCCATATACACTAGGACATGGGCTTGGTGAGGGGTGAAAGGGTTTGCTGGGGTACCCCTGCTGTAACACCTGTACAACCACCTGATGTAGCTACATCTTGCTCACCTTTCACCAGCCGGACCCTCACACACAGTTCTTGTTCTCCCACCAAGCTCTAGAGGGCTGGAGAACTACTTCCTGAGCATTTAAATGCAAAATAAAGTTTGCACTCTGAAGGGGCAAGCAGCAGTCCATATTGGACCACCATATCCTATAATCCCCTGCTCATGTGCAGCATTGGTTTTGCTAATCAGTCAACCCAGGGCTTCTGATTATGAGCAGGGACACTGGTTTACCGTGATTGAGAAAGGGCAAATTCCGGTTTGCACATTGTAAAAACCCGTATTGCCACCGGTGTCTGCCAAGCCAAAATCTGTTTTTACCGGTGTTTTGTTTTGTGCACTTTATTTAAACATTTTTAACTGTCTTAACAAGCATTTTAGCAATTTTGACCTCCACTGTTGTACAGCCATCCCTGTACCAATGAAAAGTTATTTTAGGTACAAGATGAGACGGCAGCAGCAGCACTATGGCCCCCATCCCTCAAGTTCAATAGTAACAACAACAATGCGGCTCCTATCTTTCAGGTGTGAGAAGGCAGCAGCAGCACTATGGCCCCCCCCACTGGTGTGACAGAAGCAACAGCACTGCACACACCCCATCCCACAGGTGTGACAGCAGCATTACTACATTCCCCACCCCTCAAGTGTGAGGTCAGGCAGTGCAGCACTGCAGACTCCACCCCTCAGGTGTGACGGCAGCAGGTGCAGCACTGCAGCCCCATGTCGTGGCTACCACATCTGCTGCCAACTTCCATCAAGGGCCGCTAAGGAACAGAGCAAACCATGGATCCCTCCCCAGGAAGGGAGAGCAGTCCTCCAGATGCTCGATCCCTTCCCTCCCCTGCCGGCCCCCGATGACCCGAGCTGTGACATCCAGTTCCTCAAACCACAGCACCACTGGGCCGCCCCTCCATACCATTTTGCTTGAGTACATTTGATTTGTGCTTGATACTGCTGGATGTTTCTCCTTCAGGACATACATTAATAATTCCCAAATATGCAAACTTCAAAAAAAATATATCTTTAACTTGTCCCCTCATCCAGTTTTGTTTAGGCTTCCCTCTCAAATATTGCAACCTTTACTAAAAATATATTAAACTTGTGCCTGGTTGCCATTTACCCCATCAGGAAGTAAATTCTGAGACTCTGTCGTGGTGCAGTATCCGCATGGTGTCCATGGTGACCGAGTGCTCCTCCATATTAGTTTAGAAGTATGAAACTATGCTAGAACCTATGTCATACTTTTTTCTGCATCATTCTTTCAGAGTAGTAGTAGTAGTGTTATCAAGCTAACTGATTGGAAATGGAGAGGGGTAAATGGGGGGGGATATCCCCCCCAAAGTGAGATACCTTAGCCTACTGGAATGGGAGTGCAGAAGGAAAAGCGCCCTCAATGAATGGGGGTAAATCCCCCCAAATGAGATACCTTAGCCTACTGGAATGGGAGCGCAGGAGGAAAAGCCCTCCCCCCAATATGCTAGAACCTAATACCAAGTGGTTAGCCATGTACAGTACAGCAGCAGTTTCAGATGTTACTTACGGGTGGGGTAAACTGCAACCACTCACTCCCCCCAGTCTGTCCCTAATTTGCAAGCTTCACCAACATATTTCTGTCACCAGTTATATGCCTAGCAGTGCAATAGGCAAACTGAGTTTCCAGACTTCATTAGATAAAACTGAAAAGAAAATATTTTTTATTCATAAAAGAATTGATTAAATGAGGTGCCTGATAAATGCATTGTACATACTTGTGTGCTGAGTGCTGGAGTACGGTGAGGTCACTGGTGCTGGCTGAATCTTACTGGAGTGAGTCACTGTGCATTTAAATCCCCATCACTCCAGTTACGAGATCTGGTTCCCGACTGATGGGTGTGGTCATGCAGCAGTGGTGCCACGGTCAACCACTCCCCAGCCCCACCCCACCAGCACAGCCCCTCTTACTCACCTCACCTGCACAGCGCCTCCCCCCACCCAACCAGCACAGCTACTCTCTCCATGCCAACCCACCTACATGGCCACTCTCCTCACACCAACTCACCTGCACGCCACACTCCCCATGTCAACCCACCTGCACGCCACCTCCCCACGCCACCCCACCTGCATGGTCACGCCCCACCCCCAGCATGGTCATGCTCCCCACCCCCAGTGTGATCACGCTCCTACCACACCACACCACACCACACCAGCATGGCCACTTTCCCCATGCCACCCCACCTGCACGGCCACTCTATCCACGCCACCCCGCCTGCACGGCCACTCTATCCACGCCACCCCACTTGCACGGCCACGCTCCCCACGCCAACCCACCTGCATGGCCATGCTCCCCACCTCCCAGCATGATCATGCTCCCCACCCCACCCCACCAGCATCACCACATTCCCAACACCAACCCACCAGCATGGCTCCTCTCCACACCCCCACCCCACCAGCATGGCCATGCTCCCCACCCACCAGCACAGTCACGCTCCCCACCCCACACCAGCATGGCCACACTCCCCATGCCAACCCACCAGCACGGCCACTCTTCCCGTGCCAACCCACCAGCACGAACTCTCTCACAACCCCAAACATAAAGGGCACACATTTGTCCAGCTCAGACTGCAAACAAGGACTTTCTCAGATATGACAACCATACAAAAAACATAACACCCAAGAGCTCTACAGATTCAGTGTTCAGTCCACCTCCAAACTTTGGGACTATAACAGTGTAAATGCAAACACTCCACAATGGACTTTAGTCTTTCTCACTAAGAGCACACATTGTATCACATCAAACTGAATCATATCGGGCAAGCAAAAAAAGGAAAAAAAAAATAGCCGAGAGCATGCAGATAAATTGTTTAGTCAGCCTTGGTCCTTCTCCCGGTCATCACTCCCTCCCCCACGGAGCTTCAGAACTACAGCATTAACCCAGGACACACATTTCAGCACATCAGAGTTTCATATTGGGGAACTAAGACAAAAAAGGGAGCAGATAAAGTGTTTACTGTATTCAGTTTGGTTTTGTGCAGTTCTGACCAGTTCGCGTTTTAGTGCCCACATTTGAGCACATGGACACAATGCACTTTCTTTTTTTTTTAAACTGTATACGTAAGCAGCTTGGGGACTGTATGGGGCAGTTCAGAAAGTATATCCAAACATTTATATTTCTAGTCATAGATCAGATCGAACATTCAGTCCTCACTGTACATGGCAGCGTTTACTTTACAGATTGATCAGGCAACAAAAAAAAACCAAAAACAGATTAGGTGTTTATTCAGTCAGAGGAGAGGATATACAAGCAAATCAGGCTCATACAGAATGCACATTCTTAAAAAAATTACCGTAACTCTTCTGGCAGTTTAAACCCTTCCTTCCTGATACTAACTGCAGCAACATACCATTACCAACACAAAAGCAGACTCACTTTGTTTTTTTTTTTAATGGATGTATGGTGATCACTGTCCAGGTTTCAGTGGGTCCTTCTGAGCAACTGGTTAGCAACATTTCGAATTCTGAGCAGGAACGAGTCAGGAGCAAAAATGGGTCAAGCAACAGCGGGAAGCAACAATGTAAACAGGAACTCCAACCACTACCACGCAATTTATAGCGTAGTGTTCACGGAGCTCCAGAGAACAAAGGCAGTTTCCGTTTTGGCACCGTTTTCCATTGACCAATCAGAATTCCGCTTTTCCGTCCACATCACCGCATATGCGGTAAACCAGTGTCCCTGATTATGAGCCTAGTGTCCAGCCATGCTCTTGCCACAGGCCACGCCCTGCCACTGAACAGAGTTGCACACCCATGGATAGTTGTGTGTAAGGAGTATGGATGCATCCCATGAGCTAGGTTCATGAAGCAGCATTGAGGAGAAAAACTGCACTAATCAGCATCATGCAGATCACCTGTATGATGTCCTATATGTGGATTGACCCCTTAATGATAATGCCTCAGAAGCACAAGTATCCTGGTAGCAATGCAATAAACAGTGTTCCTAATTAAAAATGGACTAAGAAATCATATGTAGACTTTTACAGTTTGCACATGGAATGTCTGACATGTGAACTTAGAAAAAAGGACATAAATACAGAAGTTTCCAGTGTTCATCAAATATTTGTATCAAATGCTTCTTCTGTAGAAGAGAATATATAGTCAAATAATTTGCATGCATGAGCATATTACCATTATTCAAATAAGAAAACAAATCCATACATGAGAAAACAAATACATAACCTATGCAATAACAAGCATTTGTCAATGCCAAATGTTTGTTTGCTGGTATTAGCATTGGAAATGCAGGAGTTAGGCAGATGCAGAATAGGAATGACAGTGAAGTATTGAACTTCACGCCAACCCCCACCTTCACCCTGCAGAGATGGACAGGCATTGGGTTATGCATTTGGGTTGTCTCCCATAAAGTTCATGCAATTTCACTTCACCCTATCCAGCTCCAGCAGACACCGACATGTGTTGAAGTGTGCCACCCCACTCCATAAGGACATATGCTGAAATGGTTGCAGTATAGTAGAATGGGGTGAACTCTGGGGCCGAAGAGTCCAAGGCACACCTTGATGCCTGTCACTGGCTGCAGAGTGGTGGGGGGGTGGAATGGCATGAGCATTACAGTTGGCAATCCAAAGGCACACCCCTGATGCCTGTCAGTCTGTACAGGGTGGGACGTTATGGTTAGAAACCCTAATACACCGGGCGTTTGTTGGGATTTGCACTGCAAATTTTCAACATGGCCATTTTGTGACCCCAACCTCATGAAAGCATTTGGGACCTCTTCTTATGAACAGTGGCACTGTAATTTTGTCAATGTGTCCCGAACTTTGAGTTTCCACAGCAACTGTGTCATTGTGCGCCAGATGTACAAAAACAGTGATCTGGCAGGATGTGAAGAATGACAGCTGTACCATTCATAGGGAGGTGTGAAGAGATGGCAATGCTGAAAAGCTATAATTAAAATATTAAAAATGCTCAAACTTCTGAGCGTACGTGGACACTGCGTAACGCATGTGCATAACACAGTAATTTAGTGGAATTATTTCACCAAATTTTCAACATAGACATTTTGTGACCTCTGCTCATGAAGACTGTCACTATGATTTTCTTAATCTGTCCCAAACATTGATTTTCCACAGCAATCGCGCTATTCTGCGCCAGATGTGTAAACGCATATTTGGGGCATGATATGAAAAATGACATCTGTACTGTTCATAAGGAGGTCTGCAAAAATGCCAAGGTTGAAAATCTGGAGTGAAAATACTACAAATTTGCGAAGTTACAAGGGTGCGTGGAAACTGCACAAAGCAAGCTTGTAACAGTCATTTTATGGACATTTGTCACCGAATTTTCAACATAGGCATTTTAGGACCTCTGCTCATAAACAGAGTCGCTGTGATTTTACATACGAACATATGACCATACCAACATACAAATCTGCCAGCAAAACACACCAATTGGTCTATGCAAGTCTGCCCGAGTGTGCAGCTAGCACCGTAGATTGCAGCTGCCCCAGCCTCCTCCCCCTCAGTTCCTCCCCGGCTTGTCCCAGCCCCTGCCCCCCTGACTCTTCCTCTTGCTTTATCCTACTCCTTCATAAAGCTATTGACTGTCCTACATATTACCACCCCCTCTGGCAGCTCATTCCATTTAGACACCACCATCTCAGAGAAGTAGTGCCTTCTCATTTCCCTCTTGAAAGTCCCCCTTCCAACCTCAGTCTGTGCCCCCTTGTCTCTCTTCCACTCCTTAGTTTAAATACCCCCTCAGTGCTAGGTTTATTTACCCCCTCAGATATTTAAACAGTTCAATCATATCCCCCCATCCCTCATCTCATCCAGTGTGCACATGTTCAGCTCTTTCAACCAACTTCATATTCCTTTCCTTCCATCCCCTTGAACATTTTTGTTGCCCTCCTTTGCACCCCCTCCAGTAACTTTATATCTCTCCTCAGGTATGGCCTCCAATATTGCACACAGTACTCTAAGTGCGGTCTGACCAATGATCTGTAGAGAAGTAGGATCACATCCCTGTGTCTGGATGAGAACACCCTTGTGATGCACTGCAGCATCCTGTTTGCCTTCGCTGCTGCTGTTCTGCACTGGGTCCAGTTGTTCATGCTCCTAGTTAACAACACACATAGGTCCTTCTCCTCCTCTGTGATCCCCAACCAATAGTCCCTCTTCCCGTTCTTAGCCCCGGAGTGCATGACCCTACACTTCTTTGCATTGAATCCTAGCTACCACTCCACTGACCATGTCTCTAGTTTGGTTAGGTCCCCCTGCAATTTTTCCCATCTGTCCTCTTTGTCCACCACTGCCCTCAATTTGATATAATCTGCAAACAGACTAACCCTGCTCCCCACTCCATGTGCTATGTCAGAGATAAAGAGCCAAAATAGCACCAGGCCCAGCACTGACCCCTGCAGCACCCTGCTTGACACTGCTCTGGGTGCCGAGAGACCCCCACCACCACCATCCTCTGCACCCTCTCCTGTAACCAGTTCTCTATCAATTTAGTCAGCTTTTTTCCCACTCCACTGCTGTCAGCTTCCATCCAGTCTCCCATGAAGCACTGTATTGAAAGCTTTACTGAAGTCCTAGTACAGGACATGAACCGCATGGCCCCTGTCCAACTCCCTTGTCACCCAGTATTAGGTTGCTTTGACAAGACCTCCCTGAGATGAACCCACATTGCCGCCCATCTTGGAGGTCATTACTCTCTAGGAATGCCACCAGCCTCTCCTTCAGTATCGCCTCTATAAGCTTACCCACTATGGATGTGAGAGTAACCGACCGATAATTTCCTGGCTTCTCCCTAGGCCTACTCTTGTGAATGGGCACCACATGGGCCACCCTCCAGTTCTGGAGCACACACCCCATTTCCAGGGAGGTGTTGAACACATCTACCAGTGGCTCAGCCAACAGCTCCATCTCCCTCAGTACCCTGGGGTGCATGCCATTGGGACTTGGTGCCTTGTCCACCCCTTACTGCCCTCAACCCCTCTAGCACCCTACTCCCTGTGATCACTTTGTCCATCACCTCCTCCCCCCCTTTCCCCACCTCCCCAGCCCATTCTGGTAGTGGACCATCCCTCTCCTTAGTGAGAATGGAACAGACGTACTCATTTAGAGTTTGCACTTGCTCCTCCCCCTTTTCCACCCAATCCCCTCCCCACTTTACCCTCACAATATGTTCCTTCCACTTCCTCTTTTCTCTGACATACCTAAAAAAGTCCTTTCCCCCTCCCTTTATGCCCTGTGCGGACCTTAATTGCCTGGAGGCCTTAGCTTTTTTCACCCTCCTGGGAACCTCCCTTGACCAATTCCTGAAAGCCTCTTTATCCTCTCCCTTCCCTGTTCTCCTGTACTTCCGGTATGCAGCCATCTTTGCCCTCACCCCTTGCAGCACTTCCTTGTTCAGCCAGCATGGTTTCCTGGCTCTGCTCTTCTTACTTCTGACCCTGATGCAGGCTACTGTGGTCTCTGTTAGCCCAGTCTTTATGACTTCCCACTTTTGTTCTGCATCCATCCCTGGCCTTACATCCTGGAGTCTCCCTTGTAGTATTGCTCCCATCCTTTCAAAGTCCACCCTAATAAAGTCCATCACCATAGTGCCCGTGCAGCCTGTCTCCCTGCCTAGCACAACAACGAGTCACACCATTTGGTGGTCGCTTCCTGCTTGTGGGTCCTCCACCCTTACCTCCCTCACTACCTCCTCCATTGCCAGTGCTAGGTCTAGAGTGCTACCAAGCCTTGTAGGCCCACTTACCAATTGTGTCAGAAGGCCATCCTGGAATCCATCAAGGAGCACCTGCTCCCTGGCACTGCTAGTGGCCGGGGATGCTCCAGTCAACCCGTGGTAGGTTAAAATCCCCCCCTATGACCACAATCCCCCTTGTACACATCATCCTTATCTGCTCTGCCAATGTCCCATCCAGGTCCCAGGATTGGGCTGGTGGTCTGTACACCATTCCCAGCCTCAACTTTCTGTCCTTGGAGTCCAGGAGCTGCACCCAAAGCACCTCTGTCCTCTCCTCTTCTCCCTCATCCCTTATGCATTTAATCCCTTCCTTCACATAGAGTGCAACCACCCCTTCCAACCACCTGGTCCCTCCTGTATATCCTGTATTCCAGGATTACCAAGTCCCAATAATTGTACTCTGTGCCCCACATCCCTGTCTCTGCAGCAATGTCCAACTTCCCCTCTGAAAGGAGCACCTGAAGCTCTGCAGTTTTGTTCCCCAGGCTTCTTGCATTGAGAGAGACCACCTTCCACCTGTACCCTTCCTTCTCCTCACTTTTCTCCTCCTTGGCCTGTGTCCCTCCTCCCAGTAGTCCACACCATTTCTCCTCCTTATTCTTACCGGGTGGTGGTGCCTTCTGTATTACACTCAGACCACTCTGCCCGCTCCCTCCCAGGGTTACTACGCCTTCACCTTTATCTATATCTATGAGGGTGAGCTCATTAGGCTCCCCTGTCCGGACCTTTCTACCAACCTCAGTCTTTTGGCCGCCCCCCACTAGTTTAAATCCACCTTAGTAGAGATATACCCCTCTAATCCTGCTTTTAATACTCCCTTCCCCTTCCTGCTCAAGTGTAGCCTGCTCCCTGCGTACAAGTCACTATTCCAGCAGACCCTACCCCAATTAGTCAATAACCCATAATTTTTGGTGTGGCACCAATCCCTCAGCCACTCATTGAACTTCTCAATCCTACCCTTCCTCCCCATGCTTTCACATTGCCTGCCCAACTACTCAAACCCCCCCCCTCACTACTTCCATAGTCTCCCCCACCAAGTCGTTTGTACCCACATGCAACACTAAATGAGGTTTCTTCCTCCCTTGCTGCACACTTGAGCTGTGTCTACCCTGCCCCTCTTGCAGTCAACCTCGGGATAGCTTCAACCCAAACGTGGCTGTGCCTTTCCCCCTTCCTCCCCATCTCACCCCTTTCAGTATAGAATTCCCCAGGATGAGTACTCCCATCGTCCCTTACCCTGCCCCTTCTATCACCCAAGTGTTCGTTCTTCCCTGCCCCTTACTCCCCACCAGCTGCACCATCTGTGACTTCTGTATCAGTACCCCCTACATCCACCTCACCCCTTTTCTCAGCTTTATTCCTCCCAATCCCCCTTGAACCCCTTCCCAGCCTGACTACTTCCTACTGGGCTTCCCATGTCACTCTCCCCTCCTCCCCTGCTGATTTCCAACCCCTCTCCTATCCCTGCTGTTGTCTATTTATAGCCCACATTCCCTTCTACCCCGATAGTGATGCCCCTCCCATCCTTCCCCCTTCCCATAGGCTTCTTTCCTCCAGTCACCACCCTCTCCTTCCTTACCAACCTTCTTCTACCCTTTTGTCCTTGCTATCTCTTCCCCTACCTGTTGCCATCCCTCTCATGACCCACTTGTCCTCTCCCCATTCAGTATGTTCCTGCTCCCCCTCTCTGTCCCATAGCAGAGGCTTGAACCTATTCCTAGTTGATACCCCTCCTACATCTCTTCCCCCTATCGGTTCCCCATCCTACTTGTTCCCCTTTGTGCCACCCCTGGTCCCAACCCTGGTCCCTCTCTACCAGCTGCCATTTGCTCTCTCCCCTGGTACTCCATGTGGTCTCTTCCTCCCATATCAGGAGGCCCTCCTCACCTCAGGCACCCCCTCCCTTCTCCTCTCTTTTCTGCTAGTGCCTCTGATACTGGGGTCAGTTTAAGTCCCTAGTTGTTCTTCCTCTGTCCCCCCTTGCCATCCCCTATTCCCCCACCCCAGCCAGGATGCCTACCATACTCATCTGCCCTGCCACTTAGACTCCTCCCTAACTTCCACAGTTCTTCCCTCAAACTAGCCAGTCATCTACAGACCATACACCCCCCCATCCTCCAAGCCCAGTCCAGGATCATGGTGGATCCTCACCCTGTACACCCCACCACCCTTCCAAAGATGCCTGCCATATTGACATGTGGCACCTACCCCATTTTGGCCCCCATCTTATGTTACAGGCTCTTACTCCCAGTTTCTGTACCCTACTTCAACTGTTTGGCCCCTATTTACTCAAATTCCTGGTCCCCCCCACACTAGTCCTCCTACTGCCCCTTGCCAACGGGGTTAATTCAGTCTCAGATCTCATCCATTAGATACTGTATTACTGTATCAATCCTAAAGCCTCCTGGTCTGGTTTTCACCCCTCAACTACCATACTTTTTGTTTTCAGCTCTCATATAGTTTCACTTAGCCCAGTTAGAAATCCTATTGCACTCCAAGTATTACTCAGTTCTGTTAGAGAAATAAACAGAACAAATAAATCTGTATTATGTATCTGAATATGTTTTTGTGTTTGTATTTGCTGTGCAGCTCCTTGAGATTTTGAAAGGTGCTCAATTAAATAAATGTTATTATTATTACTATTATTATTACAGCAATCATAATAGTATAGCTCAGTACTTAGTTCAGTTACAGAAAGAAACAGAACAACTAGGGAGGCAGTATAGCGCAGTGGTCTAAGGCTCTGAGGTGCAAATCTGGTGATATCCAGCAGACCAGAGCTGGGTTTGAATCCCACAGCTTCCACTTGCATACTGTGTGACCCTGACTAAGTCACTTAACCTCCTTGTGCTCCTAGGTCGCTCCTGTAAAAAAGCTTTCAGCTTAGTGTGCTATACCTGGTTAAACAACTAAATTAAAAAAAAAACTAAATCTGTATTATTACAGCAATCCAAAAAGTATCCAATCATTGCTTTGTCTCCACCTCAGAGAGCCTGCTACAATATAGGACCCTGGGCGGCAGGGTGGGCAACTGTAAAGTCCCGACAGAGCTCCGTTGAGCTTGCTCGCTCCCCCTCTCTCACTTGCTCATTCTATTTCTCCCAGCACTGCAGGCTGCCCTTTTGTACTGGGCTCCTGCTTACTTTGGCACCTTTTCTGCCCAGAAAGAAATCCGCAGCAGTCCCGATAGAGCTCCATTGAGTTCACTCAGTCCCCCTCTCTCACTAGCTCATTCTGTTTCTCCAGGCACTGCAGGCTGCCCTTTTGTACTGGGCTCCTGCCTGCATTGGTGCCTTTTTTCTGCCCACAAAGAAATTTGCAGCAGTCCCGACAGAGCTCAGTTGAGCTCGCTCACTCCCCCTCTCTCACTCGCTCATTCTGTTTCTCCCGGCACTGCAGGCTGCCCTTTTGTACTGGACTCCTGCCTCATTGGTGCCTTTTTCTGCCCACAAAGAAATGCGTAGAAGTCCCAACAGAGCTCAGCGGAGCTCGCTCACGCCCACTCTCTCACTCGCTCATTCTGTTTCTCCCAGCACTGCAGGCTGCCCTTTGTGTTGGGCCCCTGCCTGGGTTGGTGCCTTTTTCTGCCACAAAGAAATCCGCAGCAGTCCCGACAGAGCTCCGTTGAGCTTGCTCACTCTCCCTCCCTCACTCACGCACTCTGTTTCTCCCAGCATTGCAGGCTGTCCTTTTGTTCTGGGCTTCTGCCTGCATTGGTGGCTTTTTCTGCCCACAAAGAAATCTGCAGCAGTCCCGACAGAGCTCAGTTGTGCTTGGTCACTCCCCCCTCTCTCATTTGCTTGATCTTAATCTGTTCCAAACACTGATTTCCCATTCCGACTGTGCTATTCTGTGCTGGAAGTGTGAAAACACATTTTGGCCAGGATGTGAAAAATGGCAGCTGCACTGTTCAGAAGGAGGTGTGAAAAAATGCCAGTGTTGAAAATCTGGCTTGAAAATATTACAAATTTGCGAAGTTACAAGGGTGTGTGGAAACTACGCAATGCACACTTGTACCACAGTCATTTTATGGACTTTCATCACCAAATTTTCATCACAGGCATTTTAGGACCTCTGTTCATAAACAGTGTCACTGTAATTTTCTTAATCTGTCCCAAAAACTGATTTCCCACAGCAACCAAGCTATTCTGCACTGGAAGTGCGAAAATACATTTTGGCCAGGATGTGTAAAATGACAGCTGTACTGTTCATAAGGAGGTGTGGAAAAATGCCAACATTGAAAATCTGGAGTGAAAATATTACAAAGTTGCAAAGTTACGAGAGTGCGTCTAAACTGCACAATGCACGCTCATAAAATGGTAATTTTTTTGGATTTTTTTTTTTCACCAAATTTGCAACATAGGCTTTTTGAAAGCCCACCTCATGAACAATGGCACTGTCATTTCATTACTTGGTCCTGAAAGGTGATTCCACGCAGTGACTGTGAAATCACCTTTTGGGATGGAATAACACCATGGCAGTGGCTGAACTCATGAGGCAGGGTTCCAATAATCCCATGTTGAAAATGTGGTGCCAAAATACCCCAAAATGCCTGAGATATGCACCAAAGCTGAAAAACCCTATTTATGCCATTATACAGCTAACCAGCATTTCTTCAGTTCACGGTCGGCTTTGAAGAGTGCAGACATGTTCCTGGTTTACCGAAGATCGTCGCACTGGGCTCCAGAGGTACATATGGGGTGGTGGGGGGGGGACAGGGTAAGCAGAGGGTGGGTGCAGATTGGAGGAGGGGCCACAAAATCAATGAGGGACTGTTTTCAGTTTTGCAGGGTTAAAAAAAAATAAAAAACATTATGAGACTGTTTTTTCTCAGGGACATTTGGCATGCTGGGGTGGGCTCCCAGCATGCCACCTGAGTGTTTTTGGTGGAGCTGTAACTGATGGGGGATTGGGCACCCCTGTCAGCACATACTGAGTTGGGGGGTCAAGAGTCGAGGGGTATTGGGCACCCCCTCAACAGACAACAAATTGGGGGGTACATTATGCTGATGGGGAGTAGGCTCCCCCATCAGCAAATTGAACTGGGAAGGGAAGGGACTGAAGCCAATGGGGACTGGGTGCCCCATCAGCAAAGAAAGACTGTTGGGGGGGTGCATGGTGCTGAGGGGGATTGGGCACCCCCTCAGCATACAACAGAAACTTGGGGGTGGAGACATTATGCCAATGGGGACTGAGCTCCCCGTCAGCTAATAAACTGGGTCAAGGGGTTGCGGACGGCAAGGTACTGTCCTGCAATGACCGGTCGCTCCCTCATTGCAGTGGAATGGCTGATGCTGCAATGATGAGGCTGCCCCTGATTACAACGGTGAAAACATCTCAAGGTGGTGGCATGCTGGCTGAACTAGTGTCAGCAGCAGTGTGCCACCGCAGTGGAGAAAGTGGGCTAAGCCTCAAAAGACTCTGGGGCCATTGACCCCCACAGTGCCGCCCTCCAAAACCCTGCTTCTCTCCTCAGCTGTGCCGAAATATTTCTTGCACATGCGCAAGCAATCATAAAAATCAATGGAATGTCCTTTATGATGTCTAATTATATTTCTGTAGCAAGATATGATAAGACAATGAATATGCATCTAGTGTATTGTTTGGAATATGGCTTATATGCGTTTGAATTTTCTTTAACAAGGAAAGTGGATTTATCAAGTAATCATATTTCTGTTTTACCTGTAGTTCCTGAAGTAGTTGTGTTTCCAGATTTGCTGTCTGTCACCTGAATCTGTTGTACCTCCAAGAATGCAACTACAAAATATACATAAAATCAATTTCATATCTCTATTATGTCTTAACATAAAACATATACTAGCATTTATATGGGCATGGTAATGAGGTTGCCAGGAAGAACTACAGTGGTAGAAATTCCACTGCTAGTACATTCCTAAAACATGTATGGTGTTATAAATGTACTGTAGGTGTACTGTTACTCATTAATGGGGTTAAACTGGATAGGAATCCATATTAACTCAGTTCATCACCTCATACAAGACTGTATAAGAGTTCTGCACCACTGTCATCTTCTTCTATTGATTGCTATAGAAGAATTTCCCCAGCTAGAGGTGACAGTTCTGCCAGCAGAAAATCATAGGTGGTAGTTTCCCTGCTTAACATTTCCATTTTAACCACTGGATCCTTGCAAAGGCCGTAGTTGTTCCTTACACAGCCTGGATTAGTCCTATGCAGAGATAAAACATTTCCTTTCCCTTCAAGGAATCTCTCAGGTAGAGATGGGTTAACCGGTTGTGACCCAGTGACCCAGGTTCTGATTCACACTGATGAATTGTAGACCAAATGAGGTGGTCTCTCCCCTCATCTGATCACCCCCTAACACAATGTAACAAGTTTCCCTGTTGTCCAGTGGTTCCCCCATGATGTTATATACCATTCCCTGATGTTTAGCGGATCCCCCATCTCCATTCCCCTGCAATAGAATAAGGTACTAGTCCATTACCTGGTGTCTAGCGGAGTTCCCTCCACCCACCCCAGCAGGTATGGCCCACCACCCTCTCCCCCAAAGTAGATCCTGAACCTGCAACTGGCATAGCCCTCCTCTCTGTGCCATGGCCAGCCACCAACTGAGCTGTCAATCAATGAGTGCCTGCTTGTACAACTAGAGCTCAGTTCAGTGGCCAGCATGGTGGAGAGTGGAGGGCTCTGCAAGACACTGCCTGAGGGTCAGGATGGGGAGAAACAGCATAGTGGGTTCCCACCACACCATCCACCCATCTGGACCCCCAGCCAGCGACTGGCACAGCCCTCTGCTCTTGTCTCCACCAAAGCTGGATGTCAACTGAGCTGTCAATGAATGAGCACATGCTTGCAAGCATGCACTCATTCATTAACAGCTGAGTCAGTGGCCAATAGTGGTGGAAAGCAGAGGGCTGTGCCAGTCACCAGCTCAGAGTCTGGGCTGGGGGAAGCAGGGTGGTGGGGCACTATCTGCCATTGTGGGGAGGTCCACTAGACACCAGAAAATGGACTAGTAATTTATTCTGTTACAAGGAAATGGGGATGAGGGGGGGTCAACTAGATATCAGGGAATGGTATATAACTTCTAGGGGATTGGAATGCAGGGGAACTGGACACCAGGGAAATGTATTACATTATGTTGGGTGGGCAATTAGGTGGGGGGAGGGACCACTGGATATCGAGAATAATCTACAGATAATATGGGCATTTGTGTGGGCTGGGGATGGACCATGAGACACCAACAAAAGATAATATAATTTGACTAATGCCTCTTTTTCTTTACCTGTCAAAATACTGTACCTTAGATTTGGCATACAGCATGCATGCAGTTAAGCATGGAGCGGTGGTATAATGCTGGACTGAACTGGACCACACTTCTGAACCAGACCAACTTGGTAACCTGGGCTGAGCAAAGAAAGGCTTGGTTCTCCTGGTCAGAGCCAAGTTGTCCTGATCTGGGTAGATTCAGGTGTGTAGCAGAGCCAGTTTGCCCATCCCTACTTTATGGGCTATTTTACTTCAAAAGAAGCAATCTCCTTTTCTTTGCAGGAATAGTTCCTTGTACAGTCAGGGATACAAAGACAGAAAATCCTCTTGCCCTTTCAGAGCTTGCTTCATGCAAAAGCAGAGTAGGAATACATGCATGCATATGACAGTACAAACAGAGACAGATCCATGCACAGGAAGGAATGATTTCATCTTTTTTGAAACTTAAGTTTTATTCAGCTTTCTTAAAAGACAGTACATGCAGCAAATAATGAAATAACTACAGCCTGTCTCAATAACATAATTTAAGGTTGATAGATGCTCTAGGTCCATCATGTTTGTTTGTCACGGCATGGGTGTTAATGAAGTACATGAACAGTTAAATCTTGAGGAAATGCAGAATGAATGTATTTATTTAAAGAAACAAGCAAAATAAAATAACAAATAAGACTGGAGTATCACAGCAACCTTAAAGAGCAGCTGACACCTTTAGGTAAACTTTAGCAAAACATAATCTTTAGACACGGTCAAGCTTGTATTTCACATTAGTTCTGCATTTCTTCTCCCCATTATTTATAACTGAGATTATCCGCATGAAAAAAGGATCCTTGCTCCTGAAGAGTTCATCTATTCCTGCTGCTTTCTCCCTACCTGGAAAAATAGTGCATCCCTTGTGACATCACAGTTGCTCCCATGACAACAGACTGTGATGTCACAACAGAGCATTAAAAACCTGAAGCAGGGAGTAAGCAATAGAGGCAAATGTACTCTAAATGAACTCTTGAGGGCTAAAGATCATGTATTCATGCAAATTTCTCCAGTAAGAAATGATGGGGAGGAGAAATATATAGACTATATATGAAATGCAGGCAGAATTGTACCTAATTATTTTATTTTTTAAAGTTTTCTTTGAGGTGTCAGTATCTCTCTAATTAAATATTTGCATGGTGGAACCTTTCTGGAACACTGAATGGCAAGTCTGAAGTCTTTGTGAAGCCATCTGTGCAGGTTCTATCCTTCAGTGACTCCAACAAGTAATCTTTCCTTTGAGGTGACTAGACACCAGCCAACTCAAGTCCTAATCAGCAGAAATTCCTTTAGAGGAAATCCCCACCTCCCAATCCCCATTGGCTTCACAGAACATCAATCTTCACAGAAAGTATTAGAATGTACACAACAATAATACAACATTGAGCATAAAAACAGATAATGCATTTAGTACAATCACCGTTATTCGATATGAAAAATGTGTCTTATTACTATGACTATATGAGAGCTAGGCAAACACTTAAGAAACATTTGCCAATTTAACTAGAAGTGTGGTACATGCTGTCTGAATCACTTCTCATAAAAATTCTAGAATATACCATTAAGTCTGCTGTAATTTGAATGCTGTTTTCTTTTGCAACAAGATGGCACTATACATCTACAGTAGTTACTTGATGCAAGTCTCTGCAAACATAATGGACCTGATTTCCATAGGTTGATGCAGGGCTTCCACAAGTGCTATGTCAAACCCTATGCTGCGCTGACTGCATTGACGCACCTTGCACCTGATTCTAAAAGGTTGCATGCATTTGTGACACTTTAGCCTTTTTATGGTGGTTAACCCCAAATATTTGCCACAAACCCTGTATAAAGATCTGCAAAGATAGACATAGACCAGAAAGAGCTGGTCTAACTCAAGGCATGTGGTTTGGGGGGGCTAAGGGACTCAGAATCCTGATCGTCGTCCACAGACTGCCACAAGCCCCATGTGCCCTCTGTTCTGCATACCTGGGGTTGTGCCAGTCTTAATCATTAGAGAATCAAGCCCATTATCTCTTCCTCTTTCTTTATATCAGCTTTCCATACCAGATGGCGTTCTGCATTTGTGTATAATATCGTTTTTAATTTTTGGTTCTGTATGGTGCTGCAGTGTTGTTTGAGCACTGGTATCAGGAAAATTGCCCAACTAACAAGGGAAGGGAGTATGTTCTGGACAACAGAGGGAAAACAGGGGTAGGACAGAAAAGATGTGCAAAGGACTCTGTCTAGCCAGATCAGGGGTGAACCAAAGGACACAGGATAGAAAAAGGACTCCACTGCCTGAAACAAGGGAAAAGGGAGGGAGGCACTGCTTCTCTCTCCTCTCTGTATTTCTAATTGCTTAAACAGTGGTAGGAGACATAAGGCCTAGCAACTGTTGACACCATCTATCTCCCCCCCACACACACTTTACAAGCTATTTTTATTATTTGGAGGCAATGTGGTCTAGTGGTTAGAGCACTGGCTTGGGAATCAGGAGGTTGCAGGTTCAACCTTGCTGCTGCCAAAATGATCACTGTGTGGCCTTAACAAAGTAATGAATCTTCCATGCTGCAGTAACTCAGTTGTGGAAATGTATAGTAGCAGTACCATACTATAGTGTATGGGTAAGGGCTATTCTGCATGTAAATCGATGGAAATACACTGCTGCTGTAACATTGATGTGACGTCAACAGGGTTTTATTTAACTCTAAAACTGATTAGCATTTTTCTCATAAAAGTTCTAAAACATTGTGAAAATGCATAGCACTTGCCTCACAGTGTTTAACAAACATAACACTTCTAGAAAACCTATATAAATGCTTTCTGTACAGTTAGTATTGTCCCAAGAAAAAAATTGCTAATCAATTATTTAAAACCCTGCATCAACATGCTGTTGTACCATCTTGAGTATGTCACACCAATGGTACAACAGTATCGATCATCATTGCACATGTGCACTGGAGTGCTGGAAACTGCCACGCCGTGAGTGCTGGCTCCAAATCGGAACCATGTGGGTCAAACCCCTTCAAGTAAGGACAGCAGCAACATTTAAAATGTTTATGGTAGAGTGGGAGGCCAAGTTTAATGAAAAAAAAAGATTTTACTATGAAGGTGGGTGATCGTTAATGTGTGGGGGGGTCGAGACAGAGCTTGCTCTTGAGTTGAGGCAGTGGGTGTCCAAGTCATAAAATCAATGCAGACTGTTGATTTTACCATTTAAAAGTTCCTGCTGTTGATTTTACTGCTGCCTCATACACTATACAAGCTAATGGATGAGCAACAGTAAACAACAACAGTTGTTCACTTCTCAAGGTTGTATGACAACCGAAAACCTCTCGAGCTTCACTCTCGAGGTCTACATGGTTGTTATAACAACCTCTTGAAGTGAACAACATTGTTGTTGTCCACTGTTGCCCATCCATTATCCTCTATATGTTAAATGTGAGAACAGCAGAAGAGTCAAACCACAAGAAAGCAAGGGTCCTCGATTTCAGGTAGGCTGACATTGCAAAGATGGGGGAATGTCTTAGGAAATCATTGGTGGGGAAGAAGAAAACAGGAGGGGTGAAGTAACAATGGGAGACTCTTACAGAAGTCATAGCAGAGGCATAAAGCCATTGCATTAGGCAAATAAGCGAAACAAAGAGAAAGAAAAAAACACAATTGTTCTCAAAGGAAGTGGCCAAGAATATAAGGGTGAAGACGGTGACATTCAGGAGGCACAAGGAAACACAGAGCGATGAAGACTGTATCTGAAAAAGCAGAAGGAGGAGAGAAAGCAGTCAGGAGTGCAAAGGTGCAAACACAAGAAACAATAGCCCAGGCAATAACAAAAGGGGACAAAAACCTTTTCAGGTACTGTATGTTACTGAAATAAAAAAGACAAAGGGTGGGATTGTAAGACTAAAAAGGGAAGGCAAGAAGTGTGCAGAGGGGGACCAAGAAAAAGCAGAAATCCTGAAAAAATATTTTTGTTCAGTGTTTACAAAAGAAGGGGAAGGGGAGGAACCAAAGTTAAGTGATTGAAGTACCACTGGAAGGGAGGTAGACACCAGCCCATTTAAGAAGGAGAGAGTCCTAAAGAAACTTGCTAATCTGAAAGTGGAACAGGCAATGGGGTCAGATGAGATACATCCTAGAGTTTTAAGAGAACTCAGGGAGGTATTGGCAGCATCACTGACAACCCTGTTTAACAGTTCACTGGAAACAGGTGTGGTACGAAATGACTGGAGGAGGGCGAATGTAGTCCCTCTCTACAAAAGTGGGAGTAGGGAAGAGGCTGGCAACTATAGACCTATCAGCATGACCTCAGTGGTGGGGAAACTCATGGAACCACTACTAAAAGAAAGGTTTGAGATATATTTCAAATTTAATGGAGCACAGGATCAAAGGCAGCATGAATTCACAGTGAGAAGCTCTTGACAAACAAAACTGATAAGATTTCTTTGACTGAGTGACTAGGGAGGTGGATCAGGGAGGGGTGGTGGATGTAGCCTACCTTTCAACAAGACCTTTGACACCATCCCACATAGAAGGCTAGTAAACAAGCTATGCAATCTGGAAGTGGGTCCCAGGTAGTAAACTGGGTCAAAAATTGTCTAAGTGATAAGACACAAAGGGTGGTGGTGAATGGAGTTCAATCCAAAGAGAGGGATTGACCAGTGTGGTCCTTGGACCAGTCCTCTTTAATGTCTTCATAAGTGACATTGCAGATTGCCTGGAAGGAAAGGTGTCTCTCCTTGCAGATAACATGAAGATCTGCAACAGGGTTGACACTCTAGGAGGGTTAGAGAAAATTAGAAGGGACCTAAGCAAACATGAGCAGTGGTCAAGGGTGTGACAGCCAAGATTCAATGCAAAGAAATGCAACATCATGCTCTTGGGGCACAGAAATGTGGAGTAGGAGTACATGATGGGGGAGGTACTGACAGCCACCAAACAGGAAAGAGACCTGGGAGTAATCATATCTGATGATCTAAAGGTTACCAAACAATGTGAGAAGGCTGTGAGGAGAGCCAGTGGAATGCTGCAGTGCATTGGGCGTGGCATCTCCAGCAGTGGGAAGGCAGTGGTGATGCCACTGTATCGAACATTGGTGAGACCTCATTTAAAATACTGTGTCCAGTTCTGGAGGCCACATCTCCAGAAGGACACAGACAGAGTAGAAGTGGTTCAGAGAAGAGTGACAAAAAATGACGCAGGAGCTGTACCAAAAGTCATATGAGGTGAGACCGGAAGATCTCAATACGCAATACCTGGAGGTAAGGAGAGAGACAGAAGGATGTGATATAGATTTTCAAATACCCCAGGGGTGTAAATAAGGTACTAGAGGGTAGTATCTTTCAAAAGTTAGATGTTCAAGAACAAGGGGCCATGATATGAAAATAGAGGGGGTAGAGTTAGGGGGAACGTGAGAAAGTATTTCCTCCCAGCAGAGGTTGCATGGTCAAAAACAGTAGGGGAATTCAACAATGCATGGTACAGACATAAAGGAACTCTAGTGATAGGAAAGAGAGGGTAAGCCACAGATCATTTAGGATTTGCGGTAAATGAAACAAGTAGGGAAAATGGGCAGACTAGATGGGTCAAGCGGTCCTTATCTGCTGTCAAATTCTATGTTGCATACTAAAACAAAATCTAGCAAGAGCGAATATGACTACAAAATAATGCCATTGTGGGGAGTGAGAAATGTGTAAACTAGCAATTTTTGCATTAACCACTGATCCATCTAACTGCACCTTCTAATTGTTGTGATACACACACTGACTAACACATATGCACATATATGCATATATATACCAAGGTAACATGGCAGTGCACTGTCTACACACATTTTCACTGACAAGAAAAGACATTGAGGGAACGTTTTCCATGGGACAGTGGATCTTCACACTGGGATCTGTTCAGTCGAGTGAGGATTTGTGGTGAGCTCTGGGATGTGTGGGGTGGTGGGTGCTCAATGGGAGGTCGGTCTGGCGGTGCAGGGTTGCATAAGCACTGAACTGTTTTTACAGTTTAAAAAAAAGACATTGAGGGACTGCTTCCTTTTCAGGCTCTGAGGGACATCAGAGGGTGGGGGGGTTCCACTAGATACTTTATTTCAATCAGCTTATGACATGCATAAGGCTGAAACTTATCTAGATAGTGGGGGAATGTAAACTAGCAATTTTTGCACTAACTACTAATACTAATACGGCTACAAAGTGATGGTATTGTAGGAAGTGAGAAATGTGTAAACTAGCAATTGTTGCACTAACCACTGAGCCTCCTAACTATACTTTCTAATTGTTGTGATATACACACATATATGGACTAAAACCTATACACATATATATTCCAGTATAACAAAGCAGAGCACTGTCTACACACAGCATTGCCGCATACACTAACACATATGCACTGCCTTATATGGCATTTATTTACTTATATATCTAGCCCTAATTTTTACTGTATTTAGGATAAGCACTGTGTTTTGCACTAACTCGTACTATTTATTTTTTATTTTGGTCTTTGGTAACCAGGTAAGGCCCATTAGGCACAAGTGCCTGTTTTCAGGGGTGACCTGGGAACACTGGACGGTTAAGTGACTTGCTCAGAGTCACACAGTATGCAAGTGAAGGTTGTGAGAATCAAACTCAGGTCTGATCTGCTGGATGTACCAAGCTCATACTAATGTACTAATCTACAGCATTGCTGGGTAATTAAGTAGCAGACCAGGGAGGTGCAATGGATGTGGCCTATGTAGACATCAGAAAGTCCTTCAACACCATCCCCCATAGAAGGCTGATTAACAAACTGAGCAGCCTAGGGGTTGGTTCTATAATAATTTTGTAGATGGAGAACTGACTGAATGTCAGGAGTCAGAGGGTTGTAGTAAACGGGGAGTACTCATGACAGGAAGAGATGATGAGCAGGGTGTCGCAGGGGTCAGTGTTGGGGTTGGCCCTCTTCAATGTGTTTACGGGGGACATTTCAGAGGGACTGAATGGGCAGGTATGCCTCTTCACAGACAATACAAAGGTATGCAATAGTGTAGACATGTCAGGTGATGTTGAAAGAATGAGGGGAAGACCTTAATAAACTGTAGTAATGGTCTGAAGAATGGCAGCTGGGATTCATTGCAAAGAAGTGCAGGATCATGCACATAGGGCAGAAGAAACCAGGGGCAAAGTACAAACTAGGTGGAGAGGTCCTGACAATCATGAAGCAGGAACGGGACCTGGGAGTTATCATTTCAGAGGACCGATGAGAAACTAGGCAGTGCAATAAGTCAGCTGGAAAGGGTAACCAGATTCTTGGATGCATAGGGAGGGGCATCAGGAGTATAAAGAGGGAGGTCATCTTGCCCCTGTTTTAGACACTCATGAGACTGCACCTGGAATATTGCATCCAGTTCTGGAGGCCTGTGAAGGTAATGCAGTGGAGGGCAACTAAAATGTAGCAGGGTCTGCAAAGACTAAAGGAGTTAAATATGTATTCCCTGGAGGAAAGGAGGGAAGGGGAAGGCAGGTAAACTGCTTGAATCAGAGCATTGTGCTCAAGGGACCACTCCCACACCCTCATAGCTTCCCTGCAGGGCTAGTAGGAGAGTGCTCCTCCCTGCTTCTTGATGTACTACATCACTGCCTTGTTGTCCATCTGTAGAAGGATTGCCTTGTGATGAACAAAGTCCACCAAGAGCCAAAGCATGTAAAGGATTGCCCTCATCTCCAGAACACTGATATGGAGGTGAGATTCCACTTGAGTCCAGACTCCCAGGGTTTGATGGCCCTGACAGTGAGCTTTCCACTCAAGGAGAGATGCATCTGTGGTGAGAGTTTTCTGTGATTTTGTTTGTAGCCCTAACAGACAGTGTTGCCAGTGGAGAAGTGGAGGGGAAGCAAGGCCATTGCCTCCCAGCTGTTAGGGTAAATCACCAGCACTCTCCTTTTTTTCTCCTCTCCCTTGTCACAATCAGGAGAATCACTGAGGACCTAGGCCCTACATTTCCGAATTGAATCTGAAATATTTTGTATAGGGGCTTTGGGTAAAGGAACGTTCATAACTCCAAGAGACAGGAAGATTATTTAGCAAATAGGGTTTAAAGAGTCCCTGACATGACTGTGTAGGCAATTCATACACATAACTGCCTGCCCGTGGAGCTTTTTCAGCCCAAAACTAATATTTTTGGAGCCATGGATTTTAAAATATTTAACTCGTAAAGCCTGACTTGTACCTTCCTGGTACGAGCTGAACAGCCGTGGAGTACTGCAGTCCCACCCCAAAAAGTAGCATAATTATGATGCAAGGTCTGGGACAGGGCTGCAGGTGATCTATGGAGAATTTAATGTAATCAAGGGATGGGGCTGCCTAAATATACTAGGAGTATCATTGCTGGCATGTTTACATGTATTGCACTAATATGTATTAGCCCAATACATGTAAACATGCCAGCAATGATACTCTTAGTACTTTTAGGTAGCCCCATCCCCTGATTACATTAAAATTTCCATAGATAATCTGCAGCCCTGTCCCAGACCTTGCATCATAATTATGCTACTTTTTGGGGTGGGACTGCAGCACTCCACGGCTGCTCAGCTCGTACCAGGAAGGTACAAGTCAGACTTTATGAGTTGAATATTTTAAAATCTATGGCTCCAAAAATATTAGTTTTTGGCTGAAAAAGCTCCACGGGCAGGCAGTTATGTGTGTGAGTTGCCTTCCAAATCATTTCAGGGGCTCTTTAAACAAATTGCAGGTGTGATAATAAAATAAGTTTTGTGTAGACTGTCTTGATAGTAACATGACAGAAATACACAGCAGAGTTACAGTTACATGGTATTAATGGGAAACAGAAAAAAATACAGATCAGATATTAAGTTTTCAGTGCAACATAAAGTTATAGACAGAATATGTTTAAACAGTGCAAGCTTGAATATTCACAAATAATATTAACAAATGAACATATAGTTACAGACATAAAGATGCTTACACAGTGCCAGCATTGAAAATGCAATTGCAGCATGTCTCTAATTCCATCACACACACACACACACACACACACACACACACACACACACAGTCTTCAGTTTCTCTAGTCTTTAGTAAGACTTCAACATTGGATGTTTTATGACCATGTATATCTCCAGGGCATTCCTTCTGTAGCATTTGACCTTCACACTACTACATCTTATTCTAGTACTATTCTCCCGAGCTAATCATTTCTCTAAATCTATAGCATTTATGTGTAAAATGAAACTGTTTTTTGGGGGGAGGGGGGGTTGGAAAGCCTGCTATGAAATCACCTATTTTGTGCATCTCAATGCAACACAGGTAAGAGTGAAACTGTAGACAAGAACATCTAAGTAATGTCACTAGATAGGATGAGAGGGAGATATCAATCTGAATTACAGTTGAAAGGCTGACTAAGTTAACATGTTTATGAGCTATGAACTCTCAAGAAAGAGAATTATACCCACATTAAAGCTAGTAACCACATTCTCACACAAAATAGTGCATGCAACACTGCTTAGCTCAATGAGCACAGCAGACTGCGTCAATCAGTGCAGTGATTCCACAAAACCACCAATTTTATCTAGTCTATTCGGAATCCGGAGTGCTCCCTTCTCTTACTAATATCAAAACATCTGCAGGGTTCTGCTCGCTGCAGCCATAATGAGATGCTGCATCTCATCTGAGCTATACTGAAAACCAACTTTAAAAAAGATAGGGATTTCTCTTTTTCAAGTCCCTGGATCATAGAATATGAAAAGAATTCAATTAGAAGATGTACTGCTAAACAACAGACAACTGTTGCATATAAATTATCTTGTTTTTTTGTAAGGTTCTACTTTTACCCATTTTTACAAATGCTTTTGTGCATGACAGCCAAGTTCAGATGCAACATCTCATTTTCAGTGGGAGGTTCTGCTTTCATCCATTTTTACAATTTACAGTATTTACTCAGGGTCTGGCTGATATGCAATACGCATGGGTCTTTTATTGGTGGTGCGTGGGGGGGGGGAGATTTCCAGGCTTCTTTTTGTTATGTAGTGCCCTAATGTTTATGTATAGATTTAAGAATTCAGTTCTTTAATGGAATATATTGTTCATTTATTTATTTGTTTATTTGTTAGCTGGCTTTGTGAATGGGTTCCATGGACAGTTTTCAGGCACAGCCCAGGCCATCAAGATGACACATAATAGTGAACAGTAACTTGCACTTTCAAGATTTTAGATGTGGTTATAATTATAATACATAGTTATGTAACTGCCATTCTCCAAACATGTCATTGAATACAGAAATGTAAGTTATTTTGTTGAAAGAACAACACAAACTAGAAGGAGGGTAATGATTGCCCAGTGGGAGTGAGAGCAGTACTGGACATCAGGGATTGGCTTAGAATAGTGAGGGCTACGAGTCAGAGTGATGATGTCACAGGGCTGGAACATGATATCACCATCAGCAATTAGTTTGTTTCTTCAGGGACATCCAATTAGCTTTATTCAAACACCAGCCATTTTTTGAATAGTTCTGTAATTGCTCCTCTACGGAGTAAACAAGATAAGCTACTCATTCAAATGTGAACAAGAAATGAGCCCTCTTGCATAATCTTTTGTCTCAGAGGAGAAGTTAAATTATCCCCATTAGACATTACTGATTTTATTCTCAATTAGTGAAGTGTGCTCTCCACCCCAAGTACGTGATCCCTTTTACAGTTCAACTATTTGCAAGTAGAGACAATGTTTGGCACAAAACTGGGAAAAAGATTGTGTGCAACTTGCCAATGGGGAGTTCTAGGCACAGGCCAGGAAGTGGAAAGGTGCCATTGACACAAGAGAGTGCAGGGCAATAGTGGAAAGAGGGGCAATTGTCCCATTGGATTCCAGTGAATATTTGGCATGGGATCAGAAAAGAAAGGAAGTACCACTGGAGCCTAGAAAATACTTGCCATGGGAATGGAGCAGGAGGTGCCATGGGAAACCTGGGAGTTCTTAATTGGCACAGGATGAGGAGAGCCAAGTCACTAGGTGTAAGGGAGTGTTTGTCATGGCATGGGGAGAGTATTGGGGTACTGCTGGGTACCAGGGGATTCTTGGCACAAGATGAGGAGTGGGAGGAGGTGTAAGCAGATTTGTCCATGCAGTATTGCTAAACAACCACTGCAAAAACACTAGCCTGAATTTGCAGTGTGCCTTGCAAAGTAAAAATCACCACCAGTGTGTAGTATCAAAAGCATGTCATTGTAAAATATACAGTTAGGTTCTCCAGAATATGACCTTAATACATTTTATTTTGACACACTCTTCGAACTATGCCATGAAAACTGATCAGACTGAATTATCCTGATTCCAGACAGCAGTAGAGGCACTGTCCTTCAGTAGCATTGCAAATAACACAACCATTGCATTAAGAATATTTTTTATTAAAATAAATTCATCAAACTTAAACATTGTCAAGGTTTCATGACTCCAGATTGGAATACATGAAGAAATGTGAATAATGTCACCAGCATTGGTCAAAAAAGTTAATAAAACTTAGCCCTACATAGGGACAGTCTTCTTGATTGCCGATAAACTCTGTATTATGAGGCCTAGAATCTGCACATATTTGAGATCAGTGGGAGACCGCAACCTGAAAGAATTTTGTGACCCCCATCATGGCCTGCCCCACACTGTCTCTGAGCTCTTCTGTTTTTCTTGCTATTGCTCACTCCTAATGATCCAGTCATCACAGCTGGGAAGGCAATTTGCTGGCCAAAGGGTGGAGGAATGTCACCCATGCAGCCACCTCAGAATAAATTACGTTGTGCTACATAGGATGTCAGTCCCCAGTGGAAGACCACCCCCCCATGCTGTAACTCAATAGGTATACAGTAACTAGGCACCAAAACAGCTCTGGTTCCTCAGGGACAACCCTTCCCCCCACCAAGACCCAGCGGTGTATCAACACATTTTTTTAA
Organism: Neoceratodus forsteri; assembly: GCA_016271365.2. NCBI lineage: Eukaryota > Metazoa > Chordata > Ceratodontiformes > Ceratodontidae > Neoceratodus > Neoceratodus forsteri. The sequence continues at coordinate 107,645,284 of JADMNL010000035.1, read as the reverse complement.
ATCTCTCTAATTAGTAAACAAAACTGATCCCATTCAGTCAAAATTGCATAACCTGGAACAAGGAAAAACTGATTGCACTAGCAACTGCAATGTACATCTGTAAAAACACCAAAAGATGTTAGTGCTGCCCCGATGAGAAAGCCAATGGAGCCATGTCTCTCAGCATCAGAGCAGAGCCCTGTCTGTGTTTTACCACTGTTCAAGTGGAGTCCTTACCACAGGTGTCTTAGAAAGGCTGCAAATGCAGTATTCTCACAGACTCCACTGCACTTCCTTGGACCAGCACTGGAAGAATAGTAGTAGTCCAGCATTTTTGTGATCGCTCCCCTTCACAACCTCAAATGCAATTTTAAAGGTGGCAACGAAAGAAAGCAGGTTGTAGCTGTGAGATAAAACAGTACTCACAATAGGCAGGAGCTGGGCTTGGTCAGACAGTCTGGATTTGGCAGGTCCTTCCATCTGTGACCATGGCGTGCTCGGGAGTCAGTGGTGGTGGTGGTGGTGGTGCTCTACTATTTCTTTCTTTCTCTCTCTTCTCACTAGGTGGCCCTTGCTCCCAGTACTCATCTGTGCCTCATTCCTCAGCAACTGATCAGCTCCTGCACAGGTCAGGATCTGTACACCCACACTCCCTCGGACCTCAGCATGGAGATTGTCTCATTCTCCTTCCCTGCTCACATGGCATACCACAGGGAAAATGATGACAATTTAAACCTTAGGCTGACTGGCATGTGGTGCAAAATGCAACCAATCAACAGAGGCATGACCATCCCTTTCCTATTTTTGACCTATAGAACTGCAGGGCTCCCCTCCTCCCAGCTGACTCAAAACTTAAAAAGTAACAAGCCTGCCCAGCAGCAGCTCAGTTTGTTTTGTTGCTCCTTGATTTTTGTGTTTTTCTACTGTAGGCTGTGCTGACAGCCATACAGAATGGGTGAAACCACCAGGAGCTGCAGGTTAGGGCAGGGAGGGCCACATATGGCTCAGGAGCCACAGGTTGTTGACCTTTGCTCTAGAAGAATATGTGTGGAGGACCTGAGGCTTTTAGGACCAGGCTTGGGTTTGAAGATGAATGAGAGAAGGGAAGACTCTCTTAAAAGGATTTGTCAATTGAGGGTGCCTAGCAGGTATTCATGACAGGCTTTCAGGAAGAGCCAGACAAGGGCCTAGTAGAGACAGCAATAATGAGTGGAATAAGGAGACAGCAAAGCAAATCTGCAAATGTTTTTGTAAGTTGTGTTGAGTCTGGCCATATTGGAAGAAACATTTGGGCATAAATAGGAGCAGTAGTCCAGAATGAGGTATAGCATAACCTGAGCAATGTCCAACCTCCCTTCTGGAGTCATAAGGTCCTTTAGCCAGAAGCAGACACCCAGTTTCTGATTCACTCATCTGACCATGAGCCCAATATTACCTGAAAAGGTAAGGGGAGGGTAAAGTGTGACCTCTAGGTATTTGATGGTAATTACTTGTACCTGGGGGTCCCATCCAGTGACATGATGTTCAAGTAGTTAGTGCCCCTTGGCCATTTGGTGAGTCTGAGTTTTGACCTGAACTGCAAAGCATTCCTCTTCTTGGTGTTGACTAGGAGCCTGTTTGCAATGTGAAGTTTGGAGGCAGGGTACCAGGAGTACATGAGTAGTATATCTGAAATGTATTCAGGTACCACTTTTATTTCTCAAGTGCTTTTATAATTTAAATTCCCTTACTTGTTTAACCCTTGCAGGGTCATGGTTACAGCAGTCCGGAATTCCTATATGTTCTAATTCTGTTGGTAGCCTAAGGATTAATATATGTGCCATGGGATCTTTAACATCCACCTGAGCAACTACCAGAAATGGGAAGAAGAGACTTTGGTTTCATGTCTCATCCAAGGAATGATTCCTCCTGGTTGCACAGCATTCCCTAGTAGTGCACTTCAGTGTCTAAACTGCGACAGTCTGCAATCTACTAAGCCACTAGCATTGTTGAGTAAAACTATAAAAAGTGTCTGCTGTGATTATTAGTTTCTGAAGTTTTATTTCAAAGCCAACTTTACGACAAAATACCAGCTAAACTAGTTAACAATACAGAAAGTCCTATTTAACTACTTTCCTCTCAATGCCCACCATACAAGTGAGCTCTTTCACTACAGCTGAGTGTTGCACTGAGATCAATACCAGGCTTTGTACCGTATGACTGCTTCTCTTTCAATAGTGCCGGATTTAGGGTTTGTCTGTTTGTCAGTTTTACTAGTTCAACTGGCTTGCCCCATTCAAATTAGTCAAACTAAATGTAACATTATGGTCCCCATGTTCATGAACATCCAAACAAAACAGAAATCCTAAGTTTTATTTAATTTCATTTTGGTAACTGGTAAGCCCATTACCTAATTAGCCAGTCTTCACTGGCGACCAGCGTACATAGCAACAAAAACAATACACATAAAAAAAGATAATTGGTGGCAAAGACTTAAAACAGTCCAGAGAAGAGCAACCAAAATGGTGCAAGAACTGCATCAGAAAACATATGAGGACAGATTAACGGAACTCAACATGTATACCCTAGAGCAAAGGAGGGAGAGAGGTGATATGATCGAAACATTCAAACACCTTCAGGGCATTAACAAGGTGAAAGAGTCTAACATGTTTACATATAAGAAAAATAGAAGGACAAGAGAACACAGCATGAGATTACAGGGAGGCTGATTAAGCAGGGGTTGACAAATCCCATAGCCCGACGTTCTGGGCTATGAAAATTTATAGTTGGACAAGCGCAAGTTTAGTTGCCAGTTGTCCACGGACAACCAACTCAAAAGGGATAAGGGATTGTTATTCTGCTACTCACCTGCTGTCCGACCACTAGATGCTGCCAGTCCATTATCCTTTCCTAGTCAGCTGCAGCTGGTCACACGAGCGCCAATACTGTAGCCCCGTGGGATGCGGGACTGTGGGTATGAGTGAGAGAGCTGTGCCCGCCAAGATGCGTGCCCATGGTAGCAAGCAAGGATCCTCCCCATCCCCAATCTCAGTCTCCACCCACAGCAGCAGAACCAGGACTGACAGGTGAGTCATCAAATTAGATATGGGAGAGAGTATGTGTCAGTCCTGGCAATTGGCTGTGGCAGTGGTAGGGGCGAGGAGTGGGACAGAAGTGGGAGTCGGAGACTGTCCCCGAGAGCACCATTTCTTCTGCTCCTGATGTAGCAGGTGGATTGGAGTCATTTTCCTGTGTGCACTGTGCAGCATACTGGGCTTAGGCTAGGCAGGCAGCATCTTTTTTCTTGCAGAGAGTGTGAATAAAAAACTAAATTGGACAGGGACATTAAAATAAAGGGAGAAGTTTTGTTCTGCACAAAGTGTGCAAGACTGCAAGTGCCTTGAGATCACAGCAGTTTGGATCAAGAGCTGGGGTGGGCCTGGGGAGTCATCTTGCGACTCGGACGGTTGGAGGAAGGCTGTGCTGCAGTTAGGGAGAGAAAGGGACACAAAAAAAGGGTTTTATTTATGTTTGCCATTTCAGTTGGAATTGGAAAGTTAAGGGGGAGTGTACAGTGTAATTATCCTGATCATGGTCGTTGTGACTGTACAAGTCAGTCAGGGGGGCTAAAACTGAAGGGAAAAAAAAGATAAAGCCAGGGAGGACTGGGAGGTGTATTTTCTTGTCCTTGGCGATCTAGTGTACTGAAGTTGTGGTTACTACTTGGAGGGAGAGGATTTGGGGGAAAAAAAAGGGGGGACCAACCACTGAACAGGACAAAGCAGTCTGAAGTTTAAGGGCAGTTGGGTTGGAGGGGAGCACTGGGAGTTGCTGAAGATCATGGGATTGTGGTTGCATGTGTGTCGTGCTGTCTAATTGTGATTAAGCACTGCAGCCAATATATTTAAGAAATACAAAATACAAATAGTTACAATTACATAATTATCCTGGAAAGTCACAGTGGACTTGGTGACAATAGTGCCTATTGCCTACAGAACTAATAATACAAAATAACATCAGATCAGGAGACTGGAGTAGCACTAGCAGCAGCTGAAGGGGGAGAAGCTGGGTTTTGTAAAGTGCTGCCAAACTACTAAATAAAGGGCAGAACTTAGTGGAATTAATTAATGCCAAAATTAATGAAAAAAAGGAAATAAGTAATAACAAGACTAACTGTAGGAAAAGAAAGGGGTGAATTCCAGCCTGGCTTGTGAAACACAAAAAGAAAAGAAACTATTAAAAAAAAGATTTGACAGAAGTGGAACATAAAATTAGAGAAGCCTAATTAACTGTGTGTGGTCTGTGTTAGGAGAGAGAGTTGTCATGTAGAAAGGGCCGGGGTGCCTGCTTGCCCAGTGTCCCATGGCCGGCTGGCTTGTGAAAGATAAAGAAATAAGAAAGAAGCTATTAAACAAAAAAATAAGATTTGACAGAACATAAAACTAGAGAAGCCTAACTGTGTTTGGTTTGGGCTCAGGCTGTGAGTGTGTTGGGATAGAGGTGTCGTGTGGAAAGGGGTGACCTGCCCAGTGTCCTGTGGCCGGCTGGCTTATTATAGATAAGACACATACTGTAAAGAAATAAGAAAGAAGCTATTAAACAGGAAAAAAAAGATTTGACAGAACATACAATTAGAGAAGTCTAAGTGTGTGTGGGCTGCCTGCTGCGAGTCTATTGAGATAGAGCTGTCATGTGGAAAGGGGTGACCTGACCATTGCTCAAGTGCCCAGTGTCCTGCGGCCGGCTGGCTTGTGACAGGACAAAACAACAAAGTAAGCACTAAGCAAGTAAGCATCAAAGCAAGCAACAGTGTACAACATACAACACCGTCATTTTGGTCCGAACAGTGTAGTTGCTATTTCCTCCCATTCTTCCACCTGACTGATTGCCTCCCTCCTGTAGTTTAAGTTTTTTTTATTTTATTTTATTTAGTTTTTGTTGACCGGGTAAGTGCACTAGACAAATCCCAGTTGACACTGCTTAGTTTATACTGCAGCCTGTAGATAAAAGTTAAGCAATAGAGAGACTTTAGTGTCTGTCTGCTTTCCCACTCCCTCCCACTGTCTACTACTAACAGTAAAAAAAGGCGCGCGCGTACGCACAGTGACTTTAAAAGAATACAATGTTATTATCTTCACTGAGCCATTCAAATTCAATATGCAGAAGAGTAAGCAACAAACTCTATTATCCCTCTGGTCAGCAGCAGCACACTCAAGTTTTTCTAATACACAAACTACTTCTTCTGCAGAATCAGATGAAAGTAATAAAGAGTCTGCAGCAAGTGCATCTGCATCTGTGGTACTTGATAGAGCAGCTGATTTAAGCAATGAGGCCTTAGCTGAGCCTCTAGCCCCTGTGTCACTTCCAAAGAAATGCAGCTTAGTGCATGTCCCTGATGAGGTAGTGGTGGTACAAGAGAAAAGTAAAGACAAGAAATATGACCAAGAAAAGAGGGCCAGGCAGTTTCAGCTTCATTGGTTGACCACTTATAAATGGTTACAATGCAATGAAAAAAAAGGAATTGATGTATTGCACAGTGTGTGAAAAGTATCCCACTATTGCAACACCAGCCTTTTCTAAAAAAACAAATGTGTTTGCCACAGGCTCTAACAATTTTAGAATTGAGTCACTACAGGCACACAGGAAGTCCAATCCGCATGTGCTAAGCCAGAACCAGCATATTCTGGAAAGTGGCCAGCATGCAGTTCAGTGTAATATCTCCAAGTCACCACTTTATCAAGCCTTTGCACAGTTGGAAGAGGCCACAAAGGTGAAAATGAGATGCCTGTTTAACACAGCGTACTCCATTGCAAAAAATCTGCGCCCTTTTTCTGACATGGATTGGCTATGTGAATTGCAAGAGAAAAATGGGATTCAGCTTGATGTGAATTATACCAATGACAAGCAAGCGACTTTTTTTTTTTTTTTTAGTTAGTTGTTTAACCAGGTATAGCACACTAAGCTGAAAGCTTTTTTTACAGGAGCAACCTGGGAGCACAAGGAGATTAAGTGACTTGCTCAGAGTCACACAGTATGCAAGTGGAAACTGTGGGATTCAAACCCACGTCTGGTTTGCTGGATGTCAACAGATTTGCAGCTCAGAGCCTTAGACCACTACGCTATACTGCCTCCTCAGAGCTGTATCAGCTGTTTTATCAAAGACCCAGATGCAGACCCTTAAAAATGCAAAATATGTTCCAGTTCTTGCTGACAGCAGCACTGATGCAGCTATAATAGAATGGGAGAATGTCTTCCTGCGTTTTGTAAATCCTAACACAAAAGATGTATGTACGTACTTGATCCAGGCTGTGCCTTTGGAATCCTCACATGCTGAAGGTGTCTCTAATGCAATAAGAACTGCATTAGATTCATTACATCTTCCTATCACTGACCTATCAAATGTGAGCAATCTGGGGCCACTTCTGATTACTCCCAATTTTGATGGGGCAAGTGTAATGCTGGGTGAAAGGGGTGGAACCATTGCAAAGTTACGGGAGCATTGTCCTCAGATCATTGCCATGCACTGTGTTGCACAGAAGTTGAAGCTGGCAGTTCTTGATATGAAAGAAACAAACCCCTTTATATCAAAGCTTGAAAATACTCTAAAGGGTATTTTTAAATTCTACCACTATAGTCCACAAAAAATTAGAAAGCTTCAAGAAATTGCACATGTGACAGATATTGATCTTGCACTCTTTAGTGCAATTAAACAGGTGAGATGGCTGGCCAGCAGATCACGTTCAATACAAGCAGTTCAGGTGAACCTACCTGCAGTTGCTAAGCATTTGGAACAAAGTGCAGCTGGTGCTGATGGGTCAAAAGCAAAGGTGCTGCTAAGAGAGATACAGTCTGTACACTTTGTCATATCTCTTCATATCCTGCAGGATTTTTTGCCCATACTTAAAAATATGCCACTGCAGTTTCAAAGAGATGACCTAATAATTCTTGAAGTACCACATCTCATAGAAACCTGCCTCCTCCAGCTGATGGAACTGAAATCAAAGCCAGGGAAATACATGACTGCTTTCCTAGATCATTATAAACCTCAGGACAGATGTATGGACTTCGTAATTTCTAAGAAGAGTGTTGAGAACAAGACTGTTCCCTTTATATTTAGAGGCAACTGCCCTGAAATAAATTTTAGGACAGATACACAACTGCATACTTTAGTAGATGCAGCAATATCTTACATTGATGTAAGATTTCAAAATTTCTTAGAGATTTCTCTGAAATGGTTCATCTGTCTTGATTTTAAGCAATTTGATCTACCAAGAGAACAACTTGCAGAGTTTGGGACCAGTGAAGTGACTAATTTAGCAGCATACTTTAATTTGTTCACAGAACAGCAGCAGGAAAATATTAGATCAGAATATGCTGCATTTAAGGCACTGCTGAAATCTGTGGTTGACAAATCCTATCTGCAGGTGTATACAAGATTGCTAAAAGAAAATCCGCCCCAGATTGCTCACATTCTAGAGTTAGTAGAAATGCTACTGGCAATGAGTGTGTCAACTGCAAAGTGTGAACGGGATCCATACGATTGCCCGGCATGAGGTTTCCCGACATTCGGTTGCCAGACACTACTTTCCTGTCATTACTTTTCCCGACAAAATTATTTACAGTTGACAGTTTCCCGACTATAAGCACAAATGAACACGAATAGCATAGCATAGCATAATCCTTAGTAACGAAATGGGAATCAAAACACTTCACCTAATTTAATGGGGTAATTTCAGCACTTGGAAGCACAATTAGCAATTTGCATGAGGGAAAAGGAACGCATTTAAATTAAATCAGTACAATTAGTACATGAACTCAGTGATAAAAATAAAGCTTACCGAGTTTTGTCTGCATCCCATCTGCATCGTTTATTTGATATAAACTCCCATCATTTAGAAAATTAATAGTATCAAACGTTATTAACTTAAAATTCCACAATATAAAATCTGCATTAAAAATTAGTCTATAGATCTGCATCACAGCACCATGTTATGTGCTATGCCTCTCATAAAGTCCTTTCCAACACGTTGCTGTCTGTCGGCAATAATATTTACAATCTTTTCCTCCCCCCTTCAAGTATTTTTTTTTCCAAAGGGGAATAAGCTGTGCAGGGGTGTCATGTGTGGAAACAGCTTGCGATTTCAATGATGACACTGCATTTGCTACAAAAAATTTATTTGCATCGGGCGAGTGAGAGTGTGGTACTGTGCTATGAAGGTGGTGCTGTCCCCCAACAAGAACTGTAGACGCCGTCGCCCGGCCGTGACAACATAATGACTTCCTTTGTTGACAGCACCAATACCAAAGGTCTCCACGACTTTGCTCTTTTACATATAGGAATCCCTCAATGCAGAGCTTGTCATGTCCTCTTTTTGATGCAACTACTTGGCAAACAATGGGTTCTGCTGCAGCCATGATGCAAAACGAAAACTGTAGCTGGGAGCAAGGAGAACACAATGTCTTCCACTTATTTAATTATTATTAATTACTACTTGCCAATTCCTGTGCTGTAATTGATTGTACAAGCTGCAAGTAAAACATGGAACAATTGGGGAAATGTGTGCCATAGCTTACATCTGACAGTAAGATCATGTAGCTGAGACTGAGTTTAATTCGTGCACAGCAAAGTAAAACATTGCACTTTTTTATCAAATAATATTCAGGTAAAGATCGCGTCGGGAAATCAGATGACGGGAAATAGGTCACGGGAAATACAGAGTCAGGAAAATGAATGACGGACAACCATACTAGACCCGTGTGAACGAGTGTTCTCCACTCAAAACCTGATAAACACAAAAATAAGAACACGTCTGGCAGATGACACACTGCAGTCACATATTCAAATAGCAGTAGAGTGTCCCGCCCTATGTGACTTCGATCCAGATCCAGCAATAAACCACTGGCCGCTGTATGGTCCAGGTACTCGACATGTTTATGGGCATGGTGCTGCTGGTACAACTGATGATGTATCTCATGCTAGTACTGCTGCTGCTGCTCCATCCTCCTGTCCCAGCACTAGTACTACCACCAGTTCGCTTGATGTTGGTGACGGTTCTGATTGAATCTGAGTTCTCATTATCTTTGCCCTAATTATTCTCTGCTTCATGCTGGCATGTCTGGGACTGGAGTGGATGGCACCCTGGCCTTGACTCAGGCTTCAAACCACTAAACCTGCATTTAACAGAAAAATTTAAATAATACATCTTAATTTGTACTGTTTTATATAGTCTCTATACAATCTACATCTATTTGTTAATAATACATTGCCACAACCATTTACTTTGTTGCTACACACTTTTTTTAATGTTTTTCTTAAAATATGGTCTTCTGACCATTGGACTACCACTCACAGCAGTGGGACTACCATTTTTGGGTGGGTCAGTTGTCCTGGACTACCATGTAAATTTGAAATTTGTCGATCCCTGCGATTAAGGGGTAATGTGAGGAAGTTCTTTTTCACAGAAAGGGTGGTGGATGCATGGAACGGCCTACCTCAGGAAGTGGTGGATATGAACACTGTGCAGGGCTTCAAACAGGCAGAGGATAGGCATATGGAAGCAATACAGATGAGTATGAATAGATAGGCCATTGACAAAGCAAAGGCCGATGGCACTTTCATTAGGGAGAAAAAGAAATGGGCAGACTGGATGGGCCTTGTGGTCCTTATCTGCCATCAAATTCTATGTTTCTCTGTTTAACATTTCAGGGCCCTGTGCATTAGAGCCCTTAGACCAACTAAAGTACTTGTCTTGTGGACAGAAAAATGCTTTGAGGCAACTGATGTAATTCAAAAAACATGTCTACTAAAAAACGTTTAAGAAACAGATGATGGTGCCGTAACCAATGCTGTTTTTTTTTTGTGTGTGCAAGCAGACCCAAATTATAATAGCATCTTTGCTCTAAGGTCAACCAATCCAAATGATTGAACTATAAACAATAAGAAGTGCATGTGGTGTTTGAGTTTCTAGTAGATCTGATCTTGCAGCTCTGTTTACAATCATTTTTATGTTGGCACGCTTGCACAGCCAATATCTTGTGGCAGTGGAGATTTGGAGGCGCAGTCGCTGTTGGGCAAATGCAGGGCATGCACCAGTAAGTGTGTCCCCCATTCCCCAATCAGCCAGCAGCAGGGGCCAACACCCTGCCTGGCTAATGAGGTGATGACTTCTGAGAAAAGGTCCTCTGCAATGAGAGCAAAGCTCTCATGCAGCGTGACCACAGCATGCCTCTCCCTACGTGCAGGCAACATGGCGGCAGTGACTGCCGCTGTTGCCTGTCAACCCCCCTTCCTTTATTGTGTGCTGACCGGGGGTGCCCAATCCCAGTCAGCATCATGTAACCCTCCCTGTCTTTATTCCAGAGGGGATGCCCAATCCCCCTCGGCATCATGCTCCCCCCCTCAACAGTTTCTCATTGCAGATGGGGGAGCCCAGTCCCCATCGGCATGTATCCCTTCGTCCCTCCCCTTGAATTTTGATTGCCGAGGGGGAGCCCAATCCCCCTCGGCTCCTGCAGCCTCCCCTTTACTTGTTTGCTGACAGGGGTGCCCAATCCCCCATTGGCTAAAGCACCCACATACATACACACACACAGGTGGCACACTGGGAGCCCACCCCAGCAAGCCAAAGCACCTATTAAAAATGAAAACGGTCCCCCAATATCTTTTATTTTTTTTCCCTGTAAAGAAGGAAATGGCCCCTCTGCACTCTCCCTGGCCCCCCTCCTACAACCTGCACCCACCCGCTGTGCTCCCTGTCTCCCCATACCCCCCCTCACCCCATACTTACCTCTGGAGTCTAGCGCGATGATCTTCGATGGACCGGGTACACATCTGCACTCTTCAAAGCTGACCGCGAACTGAGGAAATGCTGGTAAGCTGTATAATGGAATGAATAGAGTTTTTTCAACTTTGCTGCATATCTCGTGCATTTTTTTGAATTTTGGCACCAAGTTTTCAACATGGGGTTTTTGGGACCCCTTCTCATGAATTATATCACTGTCATGGCGTTAATCGGCCTCGAAAGGTGATTTCACACTCACTGTGTGGAATCACCTTTCTGGACTGAGTAATGAAACGACAGTGCCAGTGTTCATGAGGTAGCCTCTCAAAAAGCCTATGTTGCAAATTTGGTGGAAAAAATAAAAAAAACTGACTGTTTTATGAGCGTGCGTTGCGCAGTTGCTACACTGGCTCATAACTTCACGAGTTAGCAATATTTTCATGCCAGATTTTCAACATTGTCATTTTTGCACACCTCCTTGTGAACAGTATAGCTGTCATTTTCCACATCCTGCCCGAAATGTACTTCTGCACTTCTGGCACACAATAGCAAGATGTCATTGTGGGAAATCAGTGTTTGGGCCAGATTATGAAAATGACAGTGACACAGTTCATGAGCAGAGGTCCGAAAATGCCTATGTTGAAAATTTGGTGACGATACTCCATAAAATGACTGTGTTATGAGCATGTGTTGGCAGATTGCACATACACTTGTAACGTCGTGAATCTGTAATATTTTCACTCTGTATTTTCACCATTGGCATTTTTCCACACCTCTTGATGAACAGTACAGCTGTCATTTCACATTTCTTGCCCAAAATGTGTTTTTGCACTTCCGGCGCAGAATAGCACAGTCGCAGTGCGAAATCACTTTTTGGGACAGTTTGAGGAAATAACAGGGACACTCTACATAAGCAGAGGTGCTAAAATGCGTATGTTAAAAATTTGGTGCTGAATGCCCATAAAATGACTGTGTTCCAAGTGTGCATTGCACATTTCCCACGCACCCTTGTAACTGCGCAAATTTGCTATATCTACATGCCACATTTTCAACACTGGCATTTTTTACACCTCCTTATGAACTGTACAGCTGTCATTTTTCACATCCTGCCCAAAATGTTTTCCCACACACTGCACTACCAAAGCCAATGCCAGCGCGACAACATTCGGCATTGACAACTGCTTGTTATTTTTACAGTTAATGACCTGTCAGTTAATATGGCGGCTGCAATTAACTGTTATCAAAGTACCCATGGTATAGAGAGGTGTCATGCTGCCCTAAGCAGCAGCAGAATACCACTAGAAATGAGATGCGGCATCTCGGTTAGGCTCTCCTCTGTAAACAAATTGCTTTTAAACTGGGGAACTGATTTATTTGAAGTATTTTTAATGTTACAGTGAGTGGGAAGAGGTGTGGGAATTTAAATGCTGATCAGAAAGAAGAACAATATGTAGGATGCAGCAATGATACAAAAATGCAGATACTTCCCAATTTGTGTGGTTTCTGGGAACACATTTGCAATCAGAAGCTTCAAAAGCATCAGGGCTTACATTTCTGTGTGTGTGTGTGGGGGGGGGCTGACTACGAAATCTCTGAACAGTTTTCCCCTACTAAAGTCCACACGAACAAGATGCAGAGTACCAGAGTGAGGAGACTACAAGACTACAGTATCTGCAACACTCAGCATGAGCTGCAGATGTCTGATCTGGCCAAGTGCACTACACAACTTGAGACGACAAAGGGTTGCATTGCTGTTTTCACATCTTCAGCCTCAAGAAAGGATGAGCACCTACTGTTTCTTCAGCTTTCTGGCAACTGATACATTTGAAACAGGGTTCAAAATCCAAAGATTTATTGATTGTGCTAGAGTAGTACTCCCATCCAACATATCTTGTCAGTCTTCCTCTAAATATTCCCACACATTATATCTTCCCTTAATCATCAGCATCTTCTATTTCTACCATAAACAGTTGTTTCCCAGCCTTTTCCATATTTTCAACACTAACATTGATAGCTCCATAATTTTGGATGGACTAATCATTGTTGTCTGATGTCTATTGGGATTAGTTTTGCATAACTTCTGTTTGCTTAGACACAAAGGCTTATAAAAATAAAATCCCTTCTGATTTTAGTATTTAGCACAAAACATCCCAACCCTATGTTTGACTGTGTTTTGCATCTGTAAACTAATGTCACTTTACATCAATCCAGATCTAGTTTTAAACAGTTATTGAATCAAACTGCATTTTCAGATCATTGCATTGAATTTTCTTGGAGTTTCTGATTGTAATTCATGAATACCAGAGACATAATAAGTAGGTCATTCATAAGATGACTTATCGCTCTTATTTATTCTTAGCAAGCTATTTTTTTATCTTACGGGGGCTAAACCACACTAGGAGTGCAGTGGTAATTAGTAAGTGGATATTTGTGGATATTCAGGTTTGACCCAGATGATTCAGTGAATCATATTATGGACTGTCAAACTTATGTATGTATGTACAGGGGATAGTGGATGGGCAACAGTGAACAACAACACAGTTGTTCACTTTGAGAGGTCGTCATGACAACCTAGAGAGCAAAGCTTGAGAGGTTTTCAGTTGGCATGAAACCTCGAGAAGTAAACGACTGTGTTGTTGTTTACTGTTGCCCATCCACTGTCTTTCATAGTGTATGGACAAAAATAAAGCAGTAACGGCACTTACTGAGAGTTGAAAATGTACTCCTGTGCCTCCGATGAACTGCGGGGCCCATTTTTTCATCACCACGAACCGCGAGTTGTGCATGCACAAACGTGGTCAAATCTGTTGCATCAGCAATGTGACGTACTCATGATGGTACAGCAACATCTTTACATCACATCAATGGTACACGACTAGGGAACATTAGATTTTTAATGAATACAGCGTTCTAGCATACACTATATGTATGTATGCATGCATGTATGTATTTATTCATTTCACCAGGAAATACATAATGAGCAGCAAAAAGCTCATTTCCTGATGCATCCTGGGGGTAAGGGGATGTGGAAGTCATATACAGCAAATGCAATATATCAGGGAGTATAATCAAAAAATTGAAGGCTAATCAGTATAGCAGATACATGTAGTAGATAAAACTGAGATAATTTAGGCAAGGTAACTAATCTTAAAAGTACAAACCAATAAACAAGTAATGAGGGAAAGCAGACTGATAGGGTAAAACTAGTGGGGGAGGGGGAGAAAGAGGGTGATGGACAGTTGCAGGAGGCAGAAGAAAGTCATGAAGAAGAGACTTTAAGGAAAAAGCAGAAGAGGCAGAGTGACCTGACAGGGGAAGGGAGGACTAGAGTTTAGGAAAGTGGTACGAGAAAGCAGATTGACTAACAGTAGACTTCCTGGAAGGAATAGAGAGGAAATGGGAAGTATTATTATGGATGGGATAGCAGGAAGCTAAGGGAGAGGATAAGAAGGATGTTAAGGTAGGAGGGAAGGGAACCAAACCAGAATATGGATATAAAGGAGACTAAAACATCAACTTATAAACTTAGCAAAATGGATAGTTTTAGTACAAATTTGAACATAATTTTTAATCAATTATCTCCTGCTGTTGTGCGACCTGCCTCCTTCCAGACTGGTCCCACCAGCTCCATCCCATAGCTTTTCTGGGAGACCTTGAGCTTCGATTGTCCTCAGCTATAGGACCTACAGGTCACCAGTTGCTGCAGTGGGGCCTGTGGGGGACCGAGACTTCATCCGACTGCAGTCAGGATAATTTCCATCACTTTCTTCACTAGGGCCCATAGCTCATACAATGATGCATTGTGCATACTCTGCCTCCACTGAGAGGCCCTCTGGCATCCTATTGGTGGGATTCCTTTCTCCGTGTCCCACTGCATGGCCACCCAGATTCAAAGGAGGAGAGATGTCTGTGGATGCTCCATCACCCCTTCCCTGGCCAATCCCCAAACAAAGTATGTTCATTATGGAACCCAGATTATTGGTGTGGTAAGTGGTGTTGCAACCACTACCACAGCCCACCATACCACTGTGTTGGCCACTTTTGCATAGAATTAAAATCTGACTGGAAATTTGGATTCAGAGAACAAGTTCATGAGAAACTGCTTCCTGAATTAGAGGAATTGGGTTTTGGATGTACTGAAACATGGAGGGACCTAGAAAATATGTAGATCTTAGCACCTTATGAAGATAACTACCTAGAAGGGAACGTGCAGGGAAAAGTAGGGGGTAGCAATATATACGAGGGTGGGGTCATGGTAATTTCCAAGTAATGTACTTTGAACTGCAGAATCTGAGTTCAGGTACAGTAAAACGGCCCTGCTCTAGGCAGCAAACAGTGTTGAAGAATAAATGGTGCCTGATGTATGTTACAGAGCAACAGAGTGATGGGAATGTAACTTATGTTAAAATATGGTAAGAGAAGTACTGAATTTCAAAATGTCCAGATATTAAAATGAAAATTGATATATATCCAACCCCAGAAATACTGTCTGTAGATATAACCTCAGCTACAAACTAACCCAGTAAAATATTTTTATTATTTTAAAAGCAAATAAGAACATTGGTAAATGGTGTATGCCCACAATCTCTGCTCTGCCATTTCTAAAACTATCCAACCTCAAAACTGCCTATGGCTAAAGTTATCAATGAGTTCCACAATAACAGATTCAATTATAACAGCATTAGTTCAAAACATATGTACACTAAAACACATCTGGTGCAAGTAATGCACTTCTGAGAGCCAAATATGGATTGCACACTAATCAATGATTGCTTCCAGATGCACATTTCCAGTCGCACATGCATTTTACAGAGTACATACACTCTGAACCGCTACTCTCAAAAATAAATCTCCTGCTCATTAACTCTGTGATAACATCAGCCATGGTGAATGATGAGGGTAGATCTTCTCAGTTACTGTTGTTCATAACTGATATAAAATACATGCACCATTTGTAAAGTGTACCTCAGGAGCCATCTAGTGATTACAAAAGCACAAAACCGGAACACGCTGCAGAACAGCAGTCCGGTACACTCACCCAAGCCACTGATTTCAGTCCTCATGAGATTAACAAATGGGAGTGCACTGTTACAGGAAAGCTACCAACTGAATTTCTTCAGCCCACCAGGCACATATTGCAAAATTGCAGAGAAAATAACAAAAACAAGACATAGTATTGAGCACGAGAGCTGATAAAATAATCTCTATGTAATGCCCTTGTGCTTCAATGTGCTTTATGTCTTTGTTAGGGAGCTGAGTAAAAATATAATCAATACTTGAGAAGTGAATTTCAAACACTCTGAGAAATGAAGGGATAGGAGAACTCAGAAAAAAAGAAATCCACCAAAGCAGAACTCCTGGGTTGTGTTAGCACCAAAACATTGTATAGTTGTTAATACTTAAGTTCAAACTTCAGTCAGTCATATTATTGCATGGTAAACCTCTTGAAACTATATATATATATATATGTGTGTGTGTGTGTGTATATATATATATATATATATATATAATCAAAATAACGGTCTGCTTTGCTCGTGTCTTAAGTTTATGAAAACACCATACTTCAAAGTGCAGCTGGAGAGCAAGATGTTAGCACCCTGGTGTGGGTTAACCGGCATGTAAAATGTTCAGTCCAGAAGTAGAGATGTTGCAAAATTAAATTTTTCTGGTGAAATTCCTGCAAAATCAGCAATTTTGCCATGCAAAAAATTTCACGAAATTATGCCATTCAGTGAAATTTTTCACTGAAATTTTGCCACATTTCACCTGCATTTTACCAAATTTCACCCTAATTTCATCATTTTGTGGGAGAAATTTCACATTTCATGAGTGAAATTTCACATTTTGCCAGTGGTATTTTTGCACCCGTTAAATAGTTTGCAAAATGCACAAATTTTGTGAAATATTTAGTGGAATGAAATTTTCTAATTTTGCACATCTCTACCCAGGAGATTTGTTACTGTATATCTTATTTCCTGAGTTCTGTAGTCCTGTTTGGGAGACAGTGCACAGAACATTGTACGTCTGAGAGCTGGAACTTGTGCTTTGTTGCTAAATCTAGGGATGGGTTCAGAAAGTCAGTGTGGTGGAAATTACAGAGACGTGCTTTAACTTGTTATTTATTCCTCTTGAAAAAGGTCATGTCTGCGCACACAGTTATAATGACCATGTTGTCTGTATATTTCCAGACATTTCATGATATTATGAAGGAACTCTCTCAACCAGACATGTCAATGGCTACAACTGTAATTCCACAGACTGGGGAAATTCCACAGACTTTTGTGTGTGAAATTGCATAGACTTTCACCAATGTGTAGAAGTATGGAACTCTCCATATTCAGTGGGAAATACAGCATAATGAATGCAAGGAGGTGGAGAAAGGGCTTTGCACATCATAAGTGAAATGGCAGGGTGGAAGTGGTAGGAGTGTCCGTTCTGGAGGCTGCTATTTAAGCAGAAGAACAATGATTCAACAGGCTAGTTAACAGAATATAGGCCACATGACAGGTGAGTGAATATTTCGTATTACAAAACAGGTTTAAAAAAGAAGTAACTTTATTGATAGAGGGCTCTCTTTACCCATGTTGATATAGAACCATAGAAAATGACAGCAAAAAAACACATACAAAAAAATTGTCCATCTAGTCTGCTCGAGTTCCCTATTTAACTCTGGGACCTACTAACCCTCCGGGGTCTTAGGCCTGTTAGCACCCCCCCATCCTTCACCCCATTCCCCTCCTTGCTTCTGCCACCCCTAGCAACCACTATACCCTTCAATCTATCCCATCCTTGTTTGAACCCACTAACCTTTTTAGCACCCATGACTTCAGCAGGTAGACCGTTTCATGACTCCACCACTCTTTCTGTAAAATAATAGTACCTCATGTTCCTTCTGAGCCTCCCTCCCGTCAGTTGCCACATATGTCCATGTGATCATAAACTAGCATGCAAGTTAAACATTTCCCCACAGTTTATCTTATTAATTCTTTTTAGGAACCTGAAAGTCTCTGTCACATCTCCCCTCTCCCCTTCTGGTCTCCTGTGAGTACTTGTTCCGTGTCTTGAGGCTTTCCTCACAGGACCTACCCTGTTGGCCCTGAATCTTTTTTTTTTTTTTGCTCTGCACTGCACCATCTCCAGACTATCTCTATCCTTTCTAAGGTAAGCATTCCAGAACTGGGTGCAGTACTCCAGGTGTGGCCTCATTTAGGATCTCTATAGTGGAAGTATTGTCTCATCCCTTCTGCTATCAATACCCCTCCCGATACATTCCAGCTTCTCACTTGCTTTGCTATATGTCATGTTGCACTGACTCAGCTGCTTGAGGGAGTGACTGATGATAACTCCAAGGTTCCCCTCCTCAGCTGTGGTGCTAAGTCTCACCCCATCCATCCAGTTCTCTGTCCTGGGGTACTTGTTCCCTAGGTGCATTACCTTGCACTTTGTGGCATTGAATTTCAACTGATAAACCTTAGACCACCCCTCTAGCTTTCATACATCACTCTGCATTCCCCTGATTCTCTCATCACAATCCACGCTCCCACAGAGCTTAGTGTTATCTGCGAAGAGATACAGCCTGCCCTGCCCTACCCTTACCAATGTCACTAATGAACATATTAAAGACAGGCCCATATGCTGAGGGAGTTTGGGGGGTTCAGACACCCCCTACCTCATAAGATAGGTTGAGTTCCATTTGGCCAGAGGTTTATTTTTTTCCCTTTCTTAAGTTAATGCAATTTAAAACTGGAGGTTGCCAAAGCATTCCAGGGCAGTTACAGGGACAGATTGGCAGGAGTATCAGCAGTGCACTGGTGTCAAGACCTCTTAGATTGCTCACTATAGAATCAATTTTGTGATCGATCGAATGATCCTACCTAGCTGCTGCAGTTAATATTTTTGAGACGGAGACTCAAGATAGGTAAAAAATAAAGACTGGCATAATATGAGGACAGCGATGCTAGTTGCTACTACTGACCACCAATGACGCAGACTCAATCATTTTACTCTGTGCCAGCGCAGTATAGTTTTCTCCTTCATTGGTTTCCTAGTGACACCTAATAATCTCTAAAATATTTGTCTTGCCCTGTTGTGTCCTAATACATAAAGGTGTAAATAATAACAGCATAAGTCCTGTCATGATCAGTGTACAAATCTGACTACTGCACTGTGTTGGACTAGTGCTATGGGCCATAGGAATACAGGCATGCTGGTATGCAACACCCCAATTGGACATGCACTGTGTATGATCTCAGAATGTGTAAATATGTATTGCTTTAATATATGGAAGATGAGTAAAGTTCCTCTAGTCTTTACAAAAGTCATACAGGAATTTTTTTTTTTTGCTTCATAACCTTTATCTGTTGCAGCTTCTCCTCCCCTGAAGTACTAATACACTGCTGTGACAAGCTGTATTGTGGCTGAACTTGCCAGCTGTGCAATGACCAGGAAAACTGGCTCCTACACATTGGGTTTCTCTGACCTTTTCTCGGGGAGTGCTGTGCCAGTGATATGTTTCTGCACACAAGGTGCAGGTTCACCTTCTATTTATGGAGAGTGAAACAAAGCAACATTTCTGGAAAACCTAGATTCCTTAAGAAATATGTTCAATTTCTTTCCAGCACAAGCTGATCACTGGCAACAGTAACACAGGACGAGGACTCACTACACTGGGCAGAAGGCTAAGCTCTCACATCCACATTTCTGGAGGTGGATTGTCCTTTATAGATGAAATGAAAAAGAATACCAGCAGGCATTATGGACAAAAACGATCTTATGACTTATCTCGTTGAACTCTTATTTTTAAATCAAGTATGCATAAAAAACCCTCCTGCTCTCATTCATACCCTCATATGTCAGCACATTGTGCTACCCGTAGTTCCACCTTGGCCAAAAAAGAACCTTCCCCCCCATTTTCTGACCAGCATATGGGCCTTAAGGAGGACCAGTCCCAGAACAGATCACTGTGTTGCCCTGCTTGTGACCTCCCTCTCTACTGACTTAACCCCATTGACTACAGCCCCCTGTTGCCTCCCATTTAGTCAGTTACCTACCAGTTTATTATGACCAAGGCCCCTAGAATTCTGCGGCCACAGAATTTTGTGCAGAACTTGCAATGTACTGCAGAACTTCTGCGGTGTTGCAGAATTCACTCTTCTTGTTGATTTTTTATTAATATTTCTGTTTTTCCATAGAATCTGGTTCCCTTCCCCACTTTTTATATCCTAAACCCCCTATATGCTCAGAATGTGATGTTATCATTGCTATCACATCATACCTTAGCTAATGAAATTGCTGCAATCTGCAACATAAATGAACAGTCACTTATCTACCACAGCTCCCACTGCCAGAGATGGTGGCACTGCACATCAGGCATGGTGATATTTGCTCAACCTGCACTACAGCCTAATACAATTTTCAGTTTTACATTGTTGCACTAGGGCCAACTTAAACAAAACATTGTCAATAGCACAGACCTGTTAAGTCCATACCTCACTTTGTACAAACCTATTTGTGCCTTTAAGGTATAGAGATGCCATCTGAAATGAATAACTGGTAAAGTGAATTTAACTGTCCTTTTTAAGAAAAATAAAGTAGTTATGCCCAGAAAAGTAGAATATAATAATGTGTAGACCTGTTGAAAGAATATACCTGTTAAATAAATAATTGCACTGTACGCATGTTTGCCAGGGTTATTCATTATATATTGTCATTGGTTGATAGAATCACCTAAAAGTTATGGAGAAATGTTGTGTGCAGGAACAGCTTTTGGGCCAGAGGGCAGCATGCTGTGTTTCCGTGCTGGCAACTCAGGTTCAGAGATTAGCTCTGGGAGCTGGCTCAGCAGCAAAAGGGATTGGTGGAAGACATCATTGCTCAGAGCCTGGGAAGGTGTTGTGCAGTGTTCTGTCACATGGTGGACACATTGTGCTGCTCTGGAGAGCTCAATCTCACAGTCGGTTCACATGCATGTCATGGCCTGATGGTGTTACGCAGTGTGTTAGAGAAAGCAGGTTGACATCAAAAATGAGTTTTGCAATAACTCCTCTATTCTATTACTAATGGGACTTGTATGAATGAGGATGCAAGTTCATGGAAATTAAAAAATATATATATACATACACACACACACACACACACACACACACACACACATATACAGTATCACTCTCACCACACACACACACATTTGTGTGTATGTTGCAGATTGCATATAAATATATAAGTGATACACAGTGGGAACCTCATGAGTGGTGTAGAAAGCACATACAAATATATAAGTGATAGACAGTGGAAACCTCATTAATGGGATAGATAGCATGCATATAGAAATACCTTATTTATATCATAAGATCCCCTCTGCATATGTCATTTATGCAACAGGCTAGGACCTTAAGGGAGAGACATTTGTTTTGTCTTTTTAGGCATAAAATTATTTTTATAATTCTATTATGTTTTGAACTAGTGTTACTGTGCTTTCCACCATCCTGATTGCTATAAAAACTGCCATGAAAGTGAAGTCAGGATGACAAGCTGTCACTGTGATGTGGTAGTTTGTTAGTGCCACAGAACTTCCACAGAAATTACAAACCAAAGCCACAGAAGTTCTGCGGCAAATGGTAGTCTTGCCGCAGAACTTGGTCCCACTGTGCCATAGAAAAGTAGGGGCCCTGATTATGACTTTAGCTACACCCAGATCCCCCATCTTCTTCAGTAAGTTTCTGTGAGGTAACAAGTCAAAAGCCTTGCTGAAGATCCGCTTTGACTAATGAATCCATTAGCTTCCCTGCAATAGAGGTATGGTTGATGGATCTGTAGTTCCCTACATGTTCCTTGTTACCCCCTCATGCAGCAGAACTACATCTGCCACTCTCCAATCCTTTGGAACTACCCCTGTCCTTAGAGAACTGTTGAATAGGGCAACCAGGGCTTCAGCAGGTTCTGCTGCCAGCTCCCTGAGTAACCTCAGATGCAACCCTTCTGGTCCCAGGGCCTCATCCAATTTTAGTGCTGCCAACCCTTTCTGGAGCCTTTCACTTGCAAATATTGGCTGCATCATCTCCAGGACACACTTAGCCACTTTCAAGGCACGTGTCCAGCATTTCCCTTACTGAAAACTGAGCTCAAGTAATCATTAAGTACAGAGGCCATTTGCCTGTCCTCCTTTACCACCCTACCCCCTCTGCTAACCTTACAATTCCTCCCCCTTTCTTCCTTTTTTCCTACTATATCAGAAGAATTGTTTTTCTCTGCTCTTGACCTCCTCCACGGTATGCAGCTCTGTCTGCCCTTTCCTCCCTAACCGCCCTCCTTTCCCACCCATTTTTCATTAGGAATTCTCCCCGTTCTTCCTTCCCTCTTTTCTTTATGCTTGTAGAAGGCCTTTTTCTTTGCATTCTCCACTTCCCCAACTCTTGTCAAGAACCATAATGGCCTCTTGAATCTGTCCTTTTTGGTTACCATTCTCATGCATAACTTAGATGCCTTGAGACTGACTCCCTTCATTGCCCCTCATCTCTCTTCCACACCCCCATGTTGTCCACCCTGACTAGCTTTTCCCTGACCAGCTACTGCTGCCTGTTAAAGTCCACCCTTCTGAATTCCAGGGCTTCAGCTTATGATTGTTTTTTGGGACCCAAAGGTGAGTTCAAACCAAATGGAATTATGATTGCTGTTCCCAGTGGCTCCCCTTTTCTTACAGCTCCAATCACCTCTGAGTTGATGAACACAACATTGAGAAGTGCAGTCTACCTGGTAGGTTCTTTACTAGCTGTACCAGCAGGTAGTCCTGGAAGGCATCCAGCAAGGCCTGACTTCTAGTGCTCCTGGCCACTGGAATATCCCAATTGATGTCTGGCAGGTTCAGACTACTCACCACCACCACTTCTCTCTTTACTATTCTTCTTTCATGTTCTTCCCTGAACTCTCTCTCTCTCTCTTCCTCTGTTCCACTTGTCCCAGAGGTCTATAGATCACCCCCAAATGCAGTTTCTTGCCTGAGGCTGTCATTAGTTGCACAGACAGCAACTCAGTGTCTTGTCAGCAGAGGCTTCAGTCTTTAGGGCTATACTCCCTGGAGTATCACGGACTTAGGAGAGACATGTGCCTAGTGTACACTGTACTGTTTGATGGTGAATTATAGGAACAACTGGATTAGAATTGAGGACTCAGGTTTATAATACTAGAGCACACCTAGTCCAATTAAAGGGCGCAACCTATCAGTCAAAAAAAAGGAAATTTTTGTTTGGCGTTAGGGTAATTAAAATTTGGAATGAGCTCCCACTTGAAGTAGTGGCCAGCAAGACCATGGCAGAATTTAAAAGCAGCATAGACAATCACTTGGTAACATCAGGAATTTTGGGTTATAATTAAAATTGGGTGAGCTCTTATGGACTCACAAGTCTTATTAGCTCTGAAACCACCTATGATACCTATAAGTGTCTCCATTCCTACCCCTGATGCACCCATTTTCTGCAACCCTGATACCCTCCTTGCCCAAAAAGGCTACTTCTCTCCTCTACCTGTTCCTCTGTCACCCCGAACATCACATACCCAGGGACCATCAGTTCTCAGTGATTATTTTTTGAAACCCTTGTTTCTGTTATGGCCATGATTTTCACCTCAGTGTCTACCATCAGTGCCTGGAGCTCACTGATTTAGATTACCTAGGCTTCTGACATTAAGCCATACCCCCTTTCATGTGACCCTTGATCCTACTTTGCTACTACCTTTGTGCTTCCCATGTTGTCTCACCCCTATGTTTTTCCTTGGTGCTTGCATTCTTTGCATTCCCCCTCTCCAAATTCCCTTCACCTAGTCTAGTATGGGCCACAGCTTTCTTTGTATCTTCTGTGCTTCTACAAGCCTACAGATGTGGGGGAGTACTAGCTAGGAGCCCCTTCCTCTACCCTGCTACCAAGGTTCCCTAGACCCAGTCTCTCAGGCAGTCAGTTTAAATGTCTCATATATTGTAGATGTCAAACATCTGCAGGTCCCCCTCTCATTAGATGAAGTCTGTCACCCTTGAAGAGCCTCCTGTCCCTTAAATCCCCTTCTCCCACAAAGTGGTACCCATTACTCTTACACCATCCCTTGAGCCATATGTTAAACCCCCCCTGTTTCCTCTCTCCTTATCCTATCCTATCCTGCTTCCCCTCAATGCCATGGAGGACTTCAGAAAAGGCCAGGGAGACTGAGTGTGCCACCAGTGTGTCCCCCAATCTACAAAAGTTCTGCTTCACCATCTCCACCAACTGGTTTGCCAGATCATTGGTAGCCAGGAGCACCAGCCTCTCCAGTTCCCCCTGCTCTCTCTCTCCATTACCCTCCCAATCCTGTCTAAATCCAACATGGCAGATGCCCCCAGGAAGGCACCACACACCCCCTTCTTTCCATCCAGCTACCCTCCACCACCCTCTCTACCCCACTAATCATTGAGTCCCAACCACTAAGACTCTCCTGATAGACTTGCTCCCCTTAGGTGCCATCACATTGTCCTGCTCTTTCACACTGACTGTCTCGGAACCCCCCAGCAGAGTCAGGTGCCTCCTCCAGGGGTGCAAAAGTATTCACCATCTGAATGGTGAAGAGTTAAACAACCTCCCTGTGGCTAACCATGCTTCCCTTCCCAGTCACTCTCCCCACCACTCTCCATCCCCCAGACCAGTGGGTCTCTGGGGGAGTGGAGGTGTCAGGGGTGAGCTCTGGCTGAGCTGATGACATAGCTGACATACGTTTACCCTTGATGCCACCAGATGAGCCCAGAGCTCTGCTAAGGTCCTGTAGATGGGGCAATGCCCTCTCCTCCAGAATACATCCCCAGAGAAGTGCGCCCCACATCTGGCACAACTGATTATGTCCCCCTGAACCCTATGCCCATAAACACCTGTGCTAAACAGACATTTAATTTAACTTATAGTGCTCTCCCAGATGGGGTGTAGCTGAAAGGCTCAGCTATAGCCAAGGCCCCCTGAAATTCTGTGATTCTGCAGTTGAGGAATTTCTGCAGAATTTGCATCATACCACAGAATGTATGTAGTGCCACAGAATTCACTGTTTTTGGTGAATTTTTATTCAAATATACTGTTTTTCCATAGTGTCAGACTTTCTTTCCCATCCTGTTTATCCTGAAGCCCCTCCTCTATCCTCGGCATATGATGTCATTGATGACATCACATCATATTTAACTAATGGCAGGACTGCGTCATGCCAGAAAAATGAATAAATCATGCCACAGAAATTGGAAAATGCTGTCGCAGAAACCAAGGAGCCCTGCTGCAGAAATCAGAAAGTGCTGCTGCAGAGCACTAGGGGCCATGGCTATAGCACAGAAAAAAGGGATAAAAAACTACCTTGCAGTGCTCACCAGGCTAGAGTGTAGCTGTAAGCTTAAAATAGCACTGAAACTGGAGTGTTAAACTACCTTGTAGTGCTTACCCATATAGAGTGAAGCTGCATGATTTAACTACAGCACAAAACAACCTTGCAAATCAAAGATTCACTGGCTATAGCGCAAAACACTGTTCTGCAAATAAACTTTACATCAGCAATGAATATTAATTTTAGCTGATGTATGCTACTACATTAACCTGCAGTACACTCTTAAACATATTACAGCTCAGACTTCACACAATATTCCCACTAGCAATGCAGTTATATGTGCATATACAATGGACCCGGGAAGTCGCAGGACCGACGAAAGGGAGAAAGACTGAGCATCCTAGGGACTGCTCTCCTTCTCCGGGGAGATTGTCAGCATAATATGGACCTCTGGCAGAGGCTTGGGGTACCACCATGCCAGTGCCATAACATCAGTGGAGTGGGGCGGGACAGATGTAGGTCATCATTGCATGTCCCCACTTCTAGATTGCCACAAAAACAAAAACAAATTACCGGACCCCCGGGCATGATGCCCTGTTCTGCCAGTGTCCAGGCTGCCACCAGTGTCTGCTAGGAGAGGCCCGCTCCCATTGCCTCACCCTGGGGGGGGTTAAGCCAGGGCAAGCTACCAGTGACTGTGGGGAGGGGGTGCTTGTCTGGTGACCACCCAGGGGGGTAAGCCTGGGCATGGGGATGGTGTGTGGGCATGGGCTGAGGTCCCTTTGGGGAATGGAGGGGGATCCAAACTAAAAAATATAATGTGCATATACAGTTTTACCTGGGATGAGACAGACAGAGTTCCTGACTGCTTCTCTGGTTGACTTCTGGTAGATTCCTACAACTACCTTTGCACTCAGTCCTTACAACATAGGGCCACTTAGGACATAGGCACTGAAGAGGAGATTTACCAGTGCAAAGAGCTAAGGAAGGCACCTTCTGGCTATAAAAGCCTGTGGAGGCATGGTTTCAGCTCTGATTGTCTGCTTTCAGTGCTCCTTCTCAAGGTGGAACTGATGAACCCCAGACCTCTATGGTAGGAACTGGCAGCAGGAATGCAGCTGGGTATCCGCAGATACTGCAGTGCATGGAGTGGGCGTCTTTAGCAGCTGAACCCTCACAGACCCCAAACAATCCTTGGTGGCAGGTGAGTGTAGATTTGTAAAGAACGGCTCAATATTTAAATCCTAAGTTATCTTTCACATGTAAAAGAGCGAGGGAGACCACCTTCTGATTGGCTGAAAAAAGCCTGTGGAGGCACAGCTTCCGCCCCGATTGACTACATTTAGTGCTCCTTCTCAAGCTGGAGTTTATGATCCCCAGAACTCTATGGCAGAAACTGGCAATGAGGATGTAGCTGATGACTTGCAGATGATGTGGTGTGGGAAAGGGTGTCTACAGCAGCTGAACCCTCATGGACCCCGGGCAATCCTTGGCGGCACGCGAGTGTAGATAGCTTTCATCAGATGCCCTATTAAGGCAGTGCCACAAGCTTCCTACTGTATGTGGAAGACCCCAGTTGTGGTATTCATTAACCCTACCACTGATAATTTTATGTGCCCCAAGCGGACCTAAATACGTAAAATAGTTTTTGTTCCAAGAACAGGTCTCAAACATCTGCCACTAGGTAGCAAATCAAGTTGTTTGCACCTTGAGCGTGCCTTATCTGGCACAGAACAGCAGCTTCTTTCAGCCTCAGATTGCCTTGTAAACTTGCTGGGCAAACTTTTTGTGCTCCAAATGGGACTTTGATGTATGTGTCAGACCACAAGCTTCCAAAGCAGAAGCCAGCGTAGCCTAGTGATTAGAGCACTGGATTGCAAACCAGGTGATCTGGGTTAGAACATGATTCTCCTAATTTTCTTTTAACCTCAAAATTCACCTGAATGGGGATCTATGGGAGCTTTATTTTAAAACAGTAAATCTACACTAAATGGATTTAAGTACAAGGAATATTAAGCACAAGTATGAATTTGACTCTGCTGCACAAAGGCTTCAAAAAAAGATGGATGATTGGGGCAGGGGGAAATGCTGGCTAGGTGGGCAACTAATTGGAGAGGAAACAACAAAGGACAGTGATAAACTGAAAGGATCAGAGGTGAGGGAGGTCACAAGTGTGGTATCACAAGGGTCAGCTCTGGGACCTGTCCTGTTCAATGTGCTTATAAGTGGCATGGGAGAGAGCATTAATGGAAAGATGTTTGTATTTGCAGATGATGCAGAACTACAGTATGTAGCAGTGTGAATAATGAAGAGAGGGCCAAAGCTAATGCCAAGAGCTGGAAAAGCTGTAGATATTATTGGAGAAGCTGTAGAACAGATATCTTCATGTGGCAGTTGTGTTTAAATGCTACAAAATGCAAGGTGATGCACATTAACAAGAAAAATCCTTGCAGGGAATTCTAGATGGGGGACCAAAAGAGGGACTTGTGGATTATTAATAGTGACAACCTCAAAGTCATTGCACAATACAATAGGGTCTACAGCAAGGTGAACAGGATATTTGGGTGTATTGGCAGGGGATTTGACAGTAGAAGTGGGGTGGCAATCTTACCCCTGTACAGGTCCCCTCTAAGGTCATATCATGACTACTGTACCCAGTTCTGTAACCCTAATGTGGTGACTGGACTTAGTAGAGTGGGCCATCTCTTTCTTGTCAAGGAAAGGCAGGCGCAATGGTTCCAGGTTCAACAGATAGTGTTTTATTGCAGCAGCCACTTGTTCCATGGGAAAAATAATGGGTTATTTGGTTGCAATGTACAAGGCAAAGGTCCTTACAATGATTGTCATGCACTACACAGAACTAGTGAGGGAAGGCAACTATACAGGTACTAAACATAGTGTAAGTATGGACAGGCAGTTATAGACATAATATCAGTATGTGATATATGCTCTAAAAAGGTCACCTAGTGCCCTATGTCTGCAGATGTTATTAGTATTACCAATACCTAACCAACTTGGCCAAGCATAATTAGAAATGCACCAGTTTATGGTATGACAGTACCATAGTAGGAGTAGTCTCTTTGGTGTGGAGCAGGTGGTGGCTAGCTAGCTTGAATGGTTGATACAGTACCTTGGTTGCCGATCGGTCTCATTCGGCTGGCAATAAAACTGAGAGCAACAAAGTGAAGGAGGTGGAGAGGATGAAGCAGATGAAAGATGAAGGTTGGTCCAGAAACTGAAGATGCCAGAGATGAAGGGATGGAGGATGGTCAGGTGATGTCCTTCTGCTGTGATGGAGGGTCTCTGGAAGGCCACCAATGAGTTGCCACCCAGCCAAAGAAGGAAGCTATGGCCACCTAGGACAAGCAAAATAAAAACGGGGCAACTTTCTAGTCACGTACTGTGTGGGGCCCTCACTACCATGAGCAGGGTGGCTGACAATACTGGGGGAACTAACTATTTCTACATGGACTACTGTAGTCTTCATTGTCTTCAGAGGTGATTGGTAGGCTGAGAAGAAGGCAATAGAAGCTTGGCCAGATGAAAGGAAGGTGACCCCTGGACCCAGGAGTGCAGGCAACTGTAGTTTCTTGTAGGGCAATTAGTTCAGGCGGTGGGACCACCATAGCTGGACAGTCTGTCCATTCCCCCATAGCAACAGCTCAGGCTGGAGGAGGAAAGGAACTGAGGTAGATGAGCACAGTTGGTGGTGGGACAGGCAGTTCAGGTTCCCATGCGGAACAGTTCAGGAACCAACTGGCCAAGGTGCAGGGCAAGCAAGTTCAGCACTGTTGCAAATAGCTGTCATCAGTGGGTGCAGGGCAGGCAGTTCAAGTCCTGCAGTGCTTTCGTTTAGGACCCAAAGCAACAGTCCAGCCATTTGGGATCAACAGCGTCCCAGGGTGCAACCCGGGGAAAACACCGAAAATGTCAATTACACAATAATAACTTTCCCTCTGCAAGGTACTGGGGTTACCTATAGCCAGAGTCTGGGTGGCAAGCAATGCAGTGCAGAGTAGGCCTGGCCTTGCTCTTGGTCCGCAGGTTACACCATCTGTCAGCAAGCAGTCTAGGGAAAAAATAGGGCAGCCAATAGGAGGGTGGTAGGGGCTCCCAGTGAAGGGCTAGAGCCTTAGGGGAATTCCTGCAAAATGGATCACCAGCCCTTTAAATCCCCAAAAGAAAACTTTTGACTTGGTGGGCCTGCAGGGGATTGCCTAGGCCAGGCTCACACTACTTGCATATCTATGAGGGGTGGCAGCTGGGCTATGCAGTGAGCCCAGACTGAGCTCCACCCCTACTAAATATTAATTTTTGGTCTGCAGCCTCACAGTGCAGGGTCTAGGGCATAGCTCTTACCCCCTCTGCCCTAAGGCTGCAGTCCCAGATCTGTAACCCCACCCCTGCACTCTCAGAGTAAATTTGGCACCCAACCTCCCACTTTTGTCACTCTGACCCATTTCCTTTTGCCCTTATGTGGAGCACCAATCTGGCACCAAAACTATGTTCCCAGGGACTAAAATCCATGGTGCCCCTTTATTCATTCCCTTGTGGGTGCTCTTCCCACTGTTATTCCCATAGGCCCCTGTTTCCCCTCTTAGGCACCTCCGTTAATAATAACAATATATTCTGGGCTTATAGCCCAATCACCATCTGGCCCAGTCCTCTGGATTCTGTTTGCTTTGTTGGTGGTATTAGTTGTGACAGCTGGGGCCGCTTTCTCTCTCCAGGGACCTGTCTGGCTGTCCCAAGGCTGCTGGGCAGAACACTAGGTGTTCAGGCTCTTGTTTCTGCCTGGACACAAAACACTGACACACACTGCGGTCCACCTTGGAAACAGTTTCCCCCAGACACAGTGCAAGTTGGCAGCTCTGTGTAAAGGCTGCAGCAGTGCCAGACAACTAGTGGGAGGGGACGCTGGCAAGGGGGAGGGTGGAAGTTTCCTCACCACCATTGCTCCCACAGACAAAGGGTCTTGTCACTGTTGGGGAAGGAAGGGGTTGCACGAGCTCTGGGAGTCAGCCTAAGAGGCTAAATGAGGAGAGAATAAGCCAATGGGACCAACAGGAGTGCACAATGAAATGGACAAAAATGGAAGACCAAACGGGACTGGAGAATGGCCTGCTAGTGGACAGCTGGTCCTAAAGCTGGCAGACTGAGGGGAACAAAGAGACCATGTCCACCCCACTGGGGCTTAAAACTTTTGGCTGGAGGAGAGATGTGAGAGACTGCAAGGGTAGCCCGAAAGAGGGTGTACCACAAGGTACTTACCAACCAGACCCCACTGCCGAACAATCCAACAAGGGGGATAATAATGGAAGGAGAAAACACCAACCCAGACAGCAGATAACTGGAGGGAACTCACCCTATGGGATGGGCTGCTGTTGTCCATCAGGGGGACTCCTGAACCTGCCAAGGAGCTGGCAGATGACTGCTGCTGCTGAAGACCCACAAGCACCTCTGGCTACAGAGGAGCAGCCACCAAGGAGCTATGAATCTGAGCTTCAGGTAAGCCTCCAGGCATCCGCACTCCAGTGCTTCTCACTCTGTCAGCCACCCAGACCAGAATTTCCCTCTGGCTAGCAGGGGAGACCCTTTTCTAACCTAGAGGCAGACCTGATGTCTGGCCAGCAATTGGGTCCCTGGGGCTGGGAGGAGCCACTCAGGTGGATTTATGGCCCCCTTTGGGCATTGGCCAGAGATCTTGCCTGGACAAGGCAACAGATCCAGCAGGGAAGGCTCCAGGAGGGGAAGAGGGTGAGGGAAATAAGGACAGGAAGTGGTCAGCCAGCTAGCTTGATCAGCAAGCCAGCTGGCTGTGTATGGGGTGGGTGGGGAATTAACCCTTTCCCTCCCAGAGGTTTTCCCTCATGTGCTTGCTGGCAACCTTTGGAGATAGTACACTAAACTAAAGAAAGACAGATACAGGTTATAGACATTGCACAGAAGGACAGAGAAGGAGCACTAGGATGATCCAGGAAAAGCTGGGCCCGAAATATGAAGAACATCTTGTGGACCTCAATATGTACGGGTAGTCACTGGAGGTCAGGGGAGAGCAGGGATATGACAGAAGCTTATACGTTTCTACGAAGTATAAACAGGCAACACAGAGTCACTCAGTGGAGGTCATGCCAAACAAATCCAATAGATTTCTTTGACTGGGTGACATGGAATGAACGGGTATTTCCTGAGAAATAACCAGATAAATCTGGATATTCTGGGACATTTATACCTGGAAATGAGCTTCAGTTCAGCATACCACACCTGGTCAGCATAGATAAATAAATATTCTGCATCTCTGGCTACCACCGTACTGTGGAAGGTGTGAAAACACATTAAAATGATCACTTTTAATGTTTTTTTGTAAAAAAAAGAGCAACAATTAGAAACCCAGTACTTTCAGGTTCATTAGATCCTGCCTATAGTTATGCCTTTTGTGCTTTAGGAAAATAAAAATGTTAAAATAGGAACATTCATTAAAACAAATAAAAATATAATTTGTCATAAGGTGACTTCTTGAACTCATAGACTCAATCCAGGTAACATGGTCCTGAACAAATCCAGCAGTAAACAAACTCCCTCTTCTGCTCCTCACTATGGCACTGGTACCCTATTCCTAGTGATAATCAAGTCTCCTAACCCCGATATTGTCAAAAGAAACACCGGGAGTCCATCCCCAGTGCTGATTAACAGGTTCTCAAACCCCTTTCTCTCCATCATGACACCAGAAACCCCCAATATTGCTCAAGTGCTGCCAACCCAGATTACTGCTTTTCCTGTAACACTGGAAACTTATCCCTGGTATTGCCAAATGCCCTCTCCCCGCCTATTTTTCTGAAACATACTGTAGATATTATTTGAAGAACAATTGTCCAAAGCTTGGAGCACTGCATCAAAACAAGCTTGTATTTGCCTCCATGTCCACTGGGAGACTGCTGTAAAGATGATCAGCTTTGCATTTGACTATAGGGATGAGAGAACAAGTTCAGGTAAGTTCAGAACCTCACATAACCTATTATCTGTAAAAGAAGCTTATCAGCACCTTTCTTCAGGTTCCGATAAGTCATCATAATTTTTAAAACAGTTTCTGAGCTTAATATACTCTTTAGCAAGTCTTCATCTAGAGAGAAGGCTGGCGGTGGTGGTGAGTTTAAAAAAACTCAAAAGGAGGCTGTAGGTAGTGCCGTACTAACAGTTGTTTGCTGATGTATTGCCCTTCCCTTCACTGACAACAGTCTAAACAGCTAGTAGTGCCCAAATAGCAGGCAGAAAATGTTAGTAATTTTCAACAGTGCTACCTTATTGCTTTTTATTTCTGAAGTGTTTTCCTATGTGCTCATCTGATGGATCGTCACAGAATAGTACTGGGTGTGATGTAAAAGCAGTGCATTGCTTGGAAGAAGACATATCTAGTTATGTCCCTTCCATTACATCATCAGTATGTGACCTCACCTGTTAAATCACAAGCTTGCTGCCTGATTGTAACATGTGCCACAAGTTACCAATCAAGCAGGAGGAGATTGGATATTCTTGGTTACTAGTGATGTCACACTCAGTGAGGACACATTACTGATGATGCAAAGGGAAGAACTGAACTGGTGATGTCAGCCTCCAGGTAGAGTGCTGTTCCATACAGAACACCTACCACTGTCAGGTAGAAGATCTTCTGAATGGCAAAACAGAAAAGGAAAAAAATACACTTTGGGTATAAGAAATTATATTTGATTACTTCTGAAAGTTACTATTAATTCCAGGCAGTATGCAAGCTCTTTAAGGGTGGGCAATGATGGTTAGAACAGTTGTCATATTTTAAACAAAAAGTTGTGCTAAGGCTTCTATAACTATTAGACTTTTTATGGGTTATCAGAAGCTTTTTTAGAATCTTAGAACCTTTTGTTCTCCAATCCTAATGCTGACACCAATTTCACAGTTGCCAAACTCAAACTTCTCTTTCACTCGTTCTGCTATTTTGCTTGTTAGTCCTTCCCAAGCTGACTACGGTTCTTTGTATCGTCCATCTCCATTCCCTCTTAAATGAGTAGGTGCCTCTCTCAAGCTCCATCCTGTATCTGGGAATTCTGGATTGGAGTCCTTCCCTACTAACTTTGAACTCTCCTTATCTGCCACATCCATTCCTCTTACTCTCTTAAACATGTTGACTCTGCCTCCTTCTCTGCCCCTTATCACAAGACTCTAGCAGGACAAGACATCTTGTCTAAGAGGCACCTTTGTAGCTGATCTAGCTTCCCCATCTCACCAGTACCTCTTCCACTCCACTTTGAAATTTCACCTTATCACACTACTTTTGTCTACAACTGTAACTAGTCCTCCCTTCTATGCTCAATTGACTACTTCTCCTCTCCCCTCTGTTTTCCACTTTCCTCCACTGATTACAACGCATTTCCTCCATTCCTTCTCCCTTCTCCCTGCCTATCCTCGCTCCTCCTTACTCTGCAGCACACTCCTCAACTCCTTTTTGTGAGTTTGGACTAGGAACAGTTGTTTTCTGTTTATGTTTAAAATTTGACAGCTGTGTTCAGTCACTAGCTCATTATATGGCAGTATTTATGTAGCTTATATTTTTTGCTGTATTGCTTATCCAATTCCTTTAACCAAGCCATGCTCAGAAACAAGCTGTTTCAGTTCAGTGTGTCTGCCTGGCTAAACATATTAAATAAATAAATAAATTCTACTAACCCTAACAGAGAGTGACACATTCCCAACGCTTACCACCTCAGCTGGTAGCCATCTTAAATCCAGTATTGCACATTGTGTTGTTTATTTATTTTTTTTATTTAGTTTTTGTTGACTGGGTAAGTGCACTAGACAAATTCTGCCTATTTTCAGGCATGACCCGGGGGAGGGGAATACAGATGAACACCAGCTGACTTTGAACCAGATTAAGCTGTTGGTGGTATTTTAGTGAATGGGGGGAAATTTGGCCAGAGCACCAGGCAAATTCCCCTACTCACAGGTAGGGGAACTAACATCCTGGTCCTCTGACACAAGATGGCATCCCATATGCAGGTGGAAGAGTTGGAAGCTATGGAGACAGGGGAGATAGACTCCTCTCCTGTGTTGCCAATCCAGAGTCTTTTACTGAAAAACCTTGTATGATTATGGCACCAGGGGAAGATTCTGACCTTATTGAAGATCTTGGGATTGTGCAGGAACAAATGGAGGATACAGATACAATACAAGGAGACAACATCCAGGGCCAAAAGGCTTTGGAAATTACGTACAGAATTTATTGCAAAAGGAAAATGAGAGGCATCTGGCTGCCCGGCAAGCATTACTTGCGGAAATGGCAGCACCGGACTCCCCAAGACAGGATGCGCCTGAGATTCAGGAGCATGAGGATACAGAGGTTACTAGTGTCACTTCACAAAAGGATGCAGTGGTGGCTATGCAGGTACCTGCTTCACTAGTCTTGGAATCGGAGCTAAAGGTTAGTGCTGGATCTTCTAATTTGTTGGACAACACTGCAATACCGGTAGTTGGTATAGCATCGGGAATGGCACAAACAGTTACACGCTGGCCTAAGATGCCCACAGCTACAAACACTGGAATGACTTGTGACACTAAACAGTGGAGGAGGATACTGCATGCATGACTGAACTATCAGGCCTTAGTTGGGACAAAGTGGTTGTATTGGATGGTGCACCAAGACATCGTGGTCACCAGAACAGGCCTTGCTTGCAGCAGGTTGGGAAAGAGATGAAACTAATAGTCATTGGGTTTCAGGGGCTTCACCCGCCCATATCCATGATGTCAGGGAGGAAATGCAGGGAGATGCTATCAACATTCAGACACCTGGTAGTACCCCCAAGCATTGCAACTCCCGAAGGAGATGGTTTTAACACAGAACCCTATCTTATGTCGGCCTGGAACTTCCACAGAAGTATTACAGAAAATTTCTGGACTTAAATCTCCTCAGGGTGCACCACCTCAGAATAGGGTTGACAGGCCCTCTTATTTGGCAGCAGCTTCCAGGACTATCAGTAAGCCAAAATGGATGCCCATGCGGGGTCCGATGCAACCGGCAAAATGACATAATACCATCCGGTTACGATACCTGGGAGGGCTAGTGGAGGCCCCAGATAGAGTGTATGTTGCAAAGGTTTTGCTTAAAGACTTGCTAAAATTCTTTGCAAATGAGGTACATGCGTTAATCCATGTATCAGGAGAAACGACTTTCGACGTCAGTTTTAAAACACAACAAAGTTTGGAATGTTTCTGGATAAAATACCACAGATTGAAAAACAGTCCATTATTGACTCCCTTTTCTGTTTTACCCTTATCTCAACCCACTCAAAAAACTACAACTGTTCTTTTCCGAAGTGAAGGGGTCAGTATAAGTGATCTAACTCATTGGCTCAAAGCACAGTGCACAGTTCTCTCAGAGCCTGAAGCTATATTTTACTCAGAACAGTTGTGAACTGGGGGCTGGAGGGTAAGAGTAATGCTGAAATGACTGATACGGGCCTTTCACATCTCCCCAACAGTTTTTTCCTGGGTAGAGATTGAGAGGTCCTTTTCTACCCAGGACAACCTAAGGCATGCTATCGATGTGGCTTGGTGGCACATCTGATTAGTGCATGCACTCAGATTAAATGCATAATTTGTGGGGCACTAGGTCATTCAGGTCTACATTGTGTGGAACAAGAAAGAAGCAATCTTTGTGATGTACTAGGTCATAATTTTCAAGCCTGCCAGTGGGCTGCTCATAATCTGTCCAAACTAGCTGATGGTGCAGAACAACACCTTTATTTCACCTTAGCGCAAAAATAGAGAATTTTTGCCCGAAAGGAACCAGAAGGTGGTGTAACGTGGGCCCCGTGCTGATACTCTGAGGGAAGAAGCTGGTTCATCTGTTCTGCCTAAGGATGGGAGTCATATGGCCCTGAACCAGCTGCAAGATTCAGAGTTCTTGGACTCCCCCCCCCTGCTAGAGACAGTAGTGCTAAACGAAGCTGGAACTATGGAAGAGGAAGAAATTGCACCACCACCAGTTTCTACAGATAAACAGGGACTTCCTACTAGGGATCCTATGAGACAGAACCCTCTACCTATACTGGATAAATCTGATACGGAGGTAGTGAAGCCTCCCCTCCCACCTCCAACTACAGGAATGCAGTTTACTACACCCAGGGTCACCCGCAGTAGGAGACTGCTTGATTCTTCCAGAAACCTTCAGATAACTCCTGGGGCAGTGCCGCTTCAGAATAAGTATGAACTGCTACATACTACAGGGGAATCTTCTGATAGTGATTCAGATTCTTCATCTCTTTGCTCTCTATCCCTGACCAAACAACAGATACAGAGGCACCTATGGAACAGTTAGGTGCTCAAAAAAGGAAGGCTAAGACTAAACATAACGAGACGGTAATCTGTAAAGGCAGACCGAAGTAACTGTGTAATTGCCTCATTTTTCTTTTTCTTCCCTGTTTCTCTGATGCTGAATACGGAACATTTCTTTCACACTATTAATGTTAACAGTATTAAGAACCCGAATAAATGGGATTTGGTTTTCTCCTAGCTAATGATGTATGCCTCAGGGTTCTATTTCTCCAGGATGTTAGATTTCATACATTACCCAAATTGTCACATGCCACTAGGGCATGGTACCCTGGACCTTCCTTCTGGTCAATGGGCCAGGAGGCATGCTCAGGGGTGGGCATTTTGTTTAATTCCCCCGGAGATAACATTGGTGAAATTGTATGACCTAGCTCCCAGGAGGGTGCTGATCTTGGATGTCATGATTCAGCAAGTGCCATATAGACTGGTTAATCTTTACGCCCCACAAACAAAGGCGCTTAGGCTGGATATTTTAAAACTTATCCAACTCTTTCTGCATACCTCGCAGATCATCATTTTTGGGGGAGATTTAAATTGTGGCTTATCCCTAAAAGATAGATCTTTCACCTCCAAACCCTCAAAAATACATTCTGATTCACTTTTTTAATGTCCATGCTAAAAATGGCCAGATTGATAGACTTGTATTCATCCCATATGGGGTTACATATGCCTACCTTTCATAAGTGGAATCTGGCCACCAAGATAGATTTCCTTTTCATATCCCATCAGTTGCCCATCAGGAATGCAACAGTGATAATAGCTGAATTTTCTGATCACAATATGGTATCAATCTCCATTGGGGAGGTAGCCAACATTCAGAAGGGTCCTGGTATCTGGAGGATGAATACGTCGCTATTGCTAGACAGGGATTTTAATTTTCTTTTGACTGATTTTGTGTTGGCTAGGAAATCTGTTTTTATTTTGTATGAGGATGTGGCGCAATGGTGGATAGACACTAAACGTGACCTGGGATTTTTCTTGAAGCGCTATGGTAAAACTTTAAGCATGTCCAAATACAAGGATTATTTAGCTACTAGAACCTGTCTATAATGGTTAATGATGATGTCCACTACTACCAAACATAATTATACCCCTCAAATTCAGGTTTTGAAACAACAGTTGCAACTGTTTCATTCGGAGAAGGCTCAGTCACTTCAATTTCAACAACAGTTTGGGATCATTGGATCCAGGAACTCTGTTTGCCCATTTGAATCCTGTCAAGCATGAATAGGGCAGAAAGAACTGAGGGTCCTATATGACCACCTAGGACAGACAGTTACTACTAACGACAATGTTATGGAAGTTGTTACTGATTATTCAAGGGAGAAATATGGCCCAATTACTTTTGACTCTGTACAAGCAGCTGATTTACTATCCCATATTGATCTCCCTGGAATTTCTCTATCAGATGGTATATAGCTTGTCAGGAAGATACACATAACAGAAGTTATGGAAGCCATTTGGTCTTTGAAAACAAATACAGCCCCAGGACCAGATGGCTTACCCCCAGAACTACATACATTTTTGGACCCCAACTTCATGGAAGAATTGACTCAGGTCTATAACTGTCTTTTGAGAAGCTCCAACCTGCCTCTTAATATGAATATGGGTTCTTTGATATATTTATTTAAAAAAGGAGATAAAAAAGCATTGGCAAATTGGAGACCGATCTGCCTATTAGATACAGATTTTAAATTACTTTCAAAAATATTGACAAAATGCCTGATACATGTGGTTAAAGATGTTATTTCAGATACACAAACTTCATCTATTCCTGGTTGAAGTATTCAAGATAACTTGGTGTTGTTGAGAGAGATTTTTGATAGAGGAAATTTAAATCTCTTGCAGAGGTATGTCTTATCCCTCGCCTTTGATGCTGTTAATCATGATTTTCTATGGTTGGTTTTAGAACATTTTCAAATCCCACCAGTTTTTATCCAATGGCTCCAGTTACTTTATAGAACTGCGAAAGTGGTCCCAGCAGTAAATGGCTGGCGTGGTCTATTGGTTGGAGTCAAGCGAGGGGTACAGCAATGGTGTCCATTGAGCCCCATTTTATACATTTTTTCTGGATCCTTTGCTTCGCATGCTACAGACCTCTCATTTATTGTCCCCTATTATTTCTTCTTCATCATTACAAGTATGTATGACTATGACATATGTGGATGATATGTGTTTGTTGGTGGGTGAAGCCTCTATTTTGGAAGCCTTACAGTTATGTTCAGCATTTGGAAGAGTAGCAGGAGTCAGTCTTAACCTCCAAAAATGTGTAGGGTGGTTTTAATGAATTGGTGGCCATACTTTAAAGAATGTAAGTGGGATTGTGCTCCAGAAGGGTCCAGTTAAAATATTGGGAATTCATTTTGGGATGGAATATCCAGATAAGTTTAATAGGGAAGAGAAGCTATGGATTGCACAGTGGAAAGTCTCTGGGTGGAAAAGATGGAAAATGAGTAAGAAGAAGACAGTGTATTTAATTAAGACCTACTTGGTTCCTTTTTTTTGTTCTTGAGTTATGCCTTTCCACCTCTGAAATGTTTAGAAACTCGATTATTAAGTATTTTTTTTAGGCAGTGTGGGGGAGTCGTCTCAACCCTATTCAACGAAATAAGCTATATCTGCCAATTAACTAAGGTGGCCTGAACATGGTACATCCATTTTCATTTTTTAATAGTATTTTTTTTTATGACTAATCTATGCCCAATTCTAATTCATACTGGTAAAGGGTGGGAACCTTGGGTTTTTGATACAATCAGTGTTTGGTTTCAGTTGTGGGAAAGGAGTAATTTGAGGGTGGTAAAACAGCTTCAGACAGCCCCAACATACTGGAGAGAGACCTTTACTAGATTAAGACAATGGCAGGTGACATCACTAGGGATGATCACGGTAAAAGGAAATGGATGTATACTGATTTATTGGACTCAGTGTGCTGGGTGCCTATAGTCTTTGATCGTTGCCCGGCAGAGTATAGAACAGATCTCCTTAGTTTCTTGAGAAATCCCAGGATCTCCCCTCATATGTGGGACCTGCATTGGTTGGGATGCCATGGTAAAATCAATGTGAAAGGTAACCACAAACATAAACAGATGTGTGACAAGTATTGTAGTAGACTGGATTGCATTTCTCAGATTGAAACAGAGAAATATCTGTTTTTTCAATGCTCTTTCATTTCTGGATTTTGGGATTTTTTTAGCCACACTATGGAAGGCCCCAGTTTTTGCTTTAATCACAATGGAAAACCTTTTATATGGATGCGCTTCTGGGCCATGGCAGGTATGGGATGATGAGACAGTGGCAGTAATCTTTGCTGTATGTAAATGATAGATATGGAATGCATGCTGTATGTTTACTTTGCAACAAAAGCAGACATCATACCCTGAACTCATGGGAAAATAACTAAAGATGTATTGACAATTTGTAGAAAAGAAAGACTAGTCATTACAGGAATGTATTTGGTTAAATAAGTGTCATTACATACCTTGGATTACAGATTCTGGTGCCCTTATTACATAATGGGTTGGCTATCAGTAGGGATACTCATGCTAGGTAGCCTGAATTTTGTATTTCTCTTTTAGGTAATTCTGTCTTAATGTTTTAGAACAGGGTTTCTCTAATTTATATTGTTTCAATACATACTATATCTGTTTAAACCAAAGCTGTCTTCAGATGTTGACATAATAGTACCCAAGTTCTCCCTTTTTCTTTGTTTTCTTTGTTTTCTCCTATAGTTTGTCTTTTTTTTTCTTATTTTCTTTTAGGAGGATGTCATGTTATGATTATACTTGGTTGTGGGTTAGGGATTTTCTGGTGAGGAGATTTGTGGATATTATGTGATTGTAAATATACATGGTTTTCTTTTGTGGTGTTATATTTAGTTTTGTTTCTAAAAAAAATTTCCCAACTCTTTTTGAGAAGTGCCATGGGATCTTTAACATCCACCTGAACTACCACGACAGGCAGATATGATTAAAATGTATCTGTACATTAAGTCATGGTTTGCAGTAATGAAATTCAAATGAATGACATCCAATGTGGTATGTGGCAGGGTTTTGCTAATGGCCATCCTGGAGTTAAATGGGATCAGAGGGGGTTGACACTACTGGGCATGAGAAATTGCTTTGAACAAGGTGAAGGACAGACGTAGCATTGGACTGCTTGGAATAAGGCAGGGTATGAGAGGGGATGTGACTTGATGCCAGGGATATGGTATGAAGAGAGGGAAGGTTGACACTGAATGCCAAGGACAGATTGGCATGGGCCATAGTGAGGGAAGGAATATCACTAAATGGGACTGCTTGGCATGGGATTGAAGAGGGAGGAGTACCAATGGATGCCAGGGACTGTTAGTCATGGGGTAGATCAGGGGGTGGGTTGCCACTGGATGGAACTGCATGGAATGGGTCAGAACAAAGGGCTGGGAGCCTCTGGATGCCTTGTTTTGCTTGGCATTCTATGGGTGAGGGAGGGAGGCACATGCCCCTGGACCCCAGGGGGTACCTTGACTTTTTTTATTTCTATATTTCTGTCCTGGAGGGGAACCCTGTTCTTTAAGCAACTAATTTCTACCGTACAGTTTTAGCCATGACATGGTCAGATATTTCCAGATATTTTGCCCATACTAGTACTGCAGGAAGGCAAGCAGAAAATTTCCAGAAATATCAGACATTTCAGGAAATATCTGACCATGTCTATGCCTACCACTGTATGTGTGTCTTGGGATGTTTTGAGAATGGATGTGCCATGGGATCCCAAGAACATCTTGTTATGTGACAGGTTGTGGGAGGTGGTAACACTGGATGCTTGTACCTACCTGACATGGGATAGACGGTGGGAGGGGTTGCCACTATATGACAGGGAATATTGTTTATGGCACCAGAAGGTGCAGGATGACACTTAATGACAGTGACTGCTTGGAACAAAGATTTGGCAAAGGAGGGAATCACTGGTCACCAAGGAATGCTGGGCATGTGAAGAGGAGGACAATAAGGGTGCCAGCATGTGTCTGACACTGCTTGGAACAACTTGGCTCGGCCAGCATTGCCAGTATGAATTAGTGTGCATCACTTATTAAACATGTTTGTAAAAAAAAATGGAACTTGCTGGTCCAGCAGTGCAGCAGTAAGATTCAGGAATGAGCCTGGGTTGTTGGAGGGCCAGTGGGGGGAGGATGGTTGAGTATCTCAGTGGATGCTCTCTGTATTGGGAGTAGGAGGGTGTCTGGACTCCACTGCGACACTGCCACCTGCATGACCACCGATGTTACTGCAAGCTGGAGAAGGCAGTCGAGGGAGGGGGACATCAGTGCTCTGATGCAAGTTGAAAGATCTGCGTGCATTAGTGCATCAGCCGGAAGGCCTCCCAAAAGTCTCTGAACTGGGGAACAGAAAAAGCAGAAATACCCCCAACTATGCAGGATACATCCCCCCCTGTCAAAGGCCCTGCACTGTTGACTGATCTACTGCTCCAAGACTGACTCTAAACTCTGTCAGGAGAAGTTGGGGCTGACCTATGGCAGTCATACCCATGGTGGGGCATCCATGGGGGAGCACAGAGTGAATGTAAGTCTTGGAGAAGGCAGGTGGTGGTGGTGTGGCTGGACTGAGTGGTAGGCCGATGTAGGCAGTTGGTTGCAGGGGGCATAAAGAACACTACATTAAAAAAAACAGGAAATTAAGTGCAAAAAAGTATGTAGCGGCAGTAGTTATGGCTCATGAAAAAGTCACATGAAAGAAGAAAGGCAACCTAAGGGTGCACATACCACAAAATCATTGTGGTTGTGTGGTGTTGTTTCACCAGGCATTTCAAAAATTATTTGAAGCATTGCTGACTTTACTCTATTGCTCTAACTTTGACTTACTTCTTCTAAGCCTACCACAAGAATGTTTTTTGTGTGTCAATATACAGGAAGTATTTCCAAGCCATGAAAGACTGCAACAAATGTATGGTGACAACAGGGCTGTTATGAGCAATCATTCAGACCCTTAGGTACACCACACAGTCATGAGGATGAAGG
The DNA here is from genome assembly GCA_016271365.2 of Neoceratodus forsteri. Lineage (NCBI taxonomy): Eukaryota > Metazoa > Chordata > Ceratodontiformes > Ceratodontidae > Neoceratodus > Neoceratodus forsteri. The sequence goes on along the minus strand of JADMNL010000035.1, from coordinate 107,602,858 downwards.
GAAATGTCTGTTGTAACACAGTCCCATTTCTGTACTTTTCTGATGATGTGCTTGAGCCCCATGCCAAAATGTAGTTTTTGCAATTAGTTGTATTCGTAAAGGACAAAGAGTTTTGGGGTGCAAAAAAAACGGTTGAAATATAGAAACACAGAAACATAGAATTTGTTGACAGAAAAGGATCGGTAGGCTCATCTAGTCTGCTCTGTTTAGGAGGCAGTATAGCGCAGTGGTTAAGGGCACTGAGTTGCAAACCTGGAGATCAGGGTTTGAATCCTGCAGCCACCACTTACATGTTGTGTGATACTGAGCAAGTCACTTAACTTCCTTGTGCTCCAAGGCTGCACCTGGAAACAAGCTTCATCTTAGTGTGCCTTTCCTGGTTTAACTCATTCAGGTGTAGATACGCCTGTAGGTGGTATCTGAAAGCATAGCCACTCAGGCTAATAACACCTGTAGATGTACTCAGCTGACTTTCACTCAGGCCTGGAAATATCTGAGGAAGTTGGCATGTTTTACCTAAATATTAAACAAACTGAATTGCTTAGAATTGATTGCATAGCACCATTAGAAAGGTAATTTTGTGCTGAACAATTTTGCTTCTGATACTTTGTGTCTATCATGTATACATTAGGAGTTATTCGCATTTGTTTAAGGTATGGTGTGAATGGCTGACATTTGTCTCTTAAGCCTCACCTAAGCACCTTGAAAAAATCTGAAAAAAAACGTTGTTTGGTTTTTCAGCTAGTATGAAATAAAAACTAAATTAATTACAATTGATTGCATAGCACCATTGGAAAGATAATGTTGTGCTGAACAATCTTGCCACTCGTACTTTGTGTGTAGTGCTTACAGTTCAAGAGGTATTCACATTTGTTTCTGGCATGCTGATTATGGCTTGATTTTGCTTAGAAAGGCCCAGGATGCAGTGCTAAGAGTATACAGGGCACAAGCAGTGGAAGACTCAAACAGCTCTTATGGCGTGAATGAGTTAACAATTCCTTATTTTCCCTGCCATTTTCTACACCCTGGACCCTATTTGGTCATAGGTGTCACTCCCTTTTCTCTACCGGTTATGCCCATGTGCCTATCCCACACATACTTGAAGCTCCCCACTGTTTTCACCTGTGCCACCTCTTCTGACAGTCTGTACCAGGCATCAACCACCCTTTGTGTGAAGTAGTATTTCCTCACATCCCACATACACTTCCCCCTCAAGCTTCATTGCATGCCCCCATGTTGTGGTACATTTCCACTGAAGGAGACCCCACTTGCACCTTGGTCACCCCAGGGAAGTATTTATAGGTTGCAATCATGCCCTCTTCTCACTCTCCTCTCTTCCAGGGAGTACATGCTGAGCTTTCTCAGCCTCTCCTCATAAGGTTTCACTTGCAACCCTTGCACCATTTTGGTAGCCCTCCTCTGGACCTCTTCCATTCTGTCAAAGTCTTTGCAGAGGTGTGTCTTTTGGAACTGAACACAATACTATAGTTGGGATCTCACTAACAAGCGATATAGTGACAATGCTACCTCCCTCCTCCTGTTAGAAATCCCCCTCCCTCTGCACCCAAGCATCCAGCTATCCTTGGTTACTGCCTTGTCTCCCCATCAGGATCACCATCTCATGGCTCTCTACCAACCGGGACCACTTCTGCCACCAGCAGTTAATGCTGCCCACCACTGTCCTTGGGACAAATCACAGGACCAGCCTGAAAAGGAGCATTCTTTGAATTCTCAAGCTCCAGTTTTGGAGGAGCTTCAAACAGGGAAGCTGTGGGGGTGATGAATTTCAGTTGGCTGCTGTAGGGGGTCAGACAGAGTCTTAAACTACAAGACTCTCTCCTCTTGGAATGCCATCTAGTGGCTCTCTGCTGAATGGGACCCACTGCTACCAGCGGCAATTAGCCCCACCCACCACTGTCCTGTGTTGATAAGGAGTCTACCCTAGTGGTACTCAACTGCAGTCCTTGCACTAAAGCTGAACGTAAAGGACATCAACTGGAGTCTGCCAGGGGTCAGCCAAAGAGACAGCCATCAGCCAGGACCCCTGCTCATTGGATCCCACGTACACTTGTATTGTTTCTGGGAATTACTATGATTGGGGGATTGGGAGCTTGTTGCTAAACAGTTCCTTGGTGGTACTATTATTGTGGGTTCAGGGGATTGCTGCTAAACTGGTTCTGGGTTATATTGTAATTGTGTGTTAGTGGGCTTGCTGCTAAACTGGTTCTGGGTTATATTGTAATTGTGTGTTAGTGGGCATGCTGCTAAACTGGTTCTGGGCTATATTGTAATTATGTGTTAGTGGGCTTGCTGCTAAACTGGTTCTGGGTAATATTGTAATTGTGTGTTAGTGGCCATGCTGCTAAACTGGTTCTGGGTGATATTGTGATTATGGGTTTGGGGGCTTGCTGCTAAACTGGTTCTGGGTGGTATTGTGATTGTGGGTTTGGGGGCTTGCTGCTAAACTGGTTCTGGGCTATATTGTAATTGTGTGTTAGTGGGCATGCTGCTAAACTGGTTCTGGGTAATATTGTAATTGTGTGTTAGTGGGCATGCTGCTAAACTGGTTCTGGGTAATATTGTAATTGTGTGTTAGTGGGCATGTTGCTAAACTGGTGCTGGGTAATATTGTAATTGTGTGTTAGTGGCCATGCTGCTAAACTGGTTCTGGGTAATATTGTAATTGTGTGTTAGTGGGCATGCTGCTAAACCAGTTCTGGGTAATATTGTAATTGTGTGTTAGTGGGCATGCTGCTAAACTGGTTCTGGGTAATATTGTAATTGTGTGTTAGTGGCCATACTGCTAAACTGGTTCTGGGTGATATTGTGATTGTGGGTTTGGGGGCTTGCTGCTAAACTGGTTCAGGGTAACACTGTGATTGCGTGTTAGTGGGCACACTGCTAATCTGGTTCTGGGTGTTATTGTGATTGCATGTTAGTGGGCATCTGCTAAAGTGGTTCTGGATGGTATTGTGAGTGCAGGTTCGGGGACTTCTTGCTAAACTGGTTCTGGGTGGTATTATGATTGTGGATTTGGGGGCTTGCTGCTAAACTGGTTCTGGATGGTATTGTGTTTGTCAGTTTGTGGGTTTGAGGGCTTGCTGCTAAACTGGTTCTGGATGGTATTGTGTTTGTGGGTTTGAGGGCTTGCTGCTAAACTGGTTCTGGGTGGTAATAGGATTGTGAGTTTGAGGGCTTGCTGCTAAACTGGTTCTGGGTGGTATTGTGATTGTGTGTTAGTGAACATGCTGCTAAATTGGTTCTGGGTGGTATTGTGCTTGTGGGTTTAGAGGCTTGCTGCTAAACTGGTTCTGGGTAATATTGTAATTGTGTGTTAGTGGCCATACTGCTAAACTGGTTCTGGGTGATATTGTGATTATGGGTTTGGGGCCTTGCTGCTAAACTGGTTCTAGGTGGTATTGTGATTGTGGGTTTGGGGGCTTGCTGCTAAACTGGTTCAGGGTAACACTGTGATTGTGTGTTAGTGGGCACACTGCTAATCTGTTCTAGGTGTTATTGTGATTGCATGTTCGTGGGCATCTGCTAAAGTGGTTCTGGATGGTATTGTGAGTGCAGGTTCGGGGACTTCTTGCTAAACTGGTTCTGGGTGGTATTATGATTGTGGATTTGGGGGCTTGCTGCTAAACTGGTTCTGGATGGTATTGGGTTTGTCAGTTTGTGGGTTTGAGGGCTTGCTGCTAAACTGGTTCTGGGTGGTATTGTGATTGTGTGTTAGTGAACATGCTGTTAAATTGGTTCTGGGTGGTATTGTGCTTGTGGGTTTAGAGGCTTGCTGCTAAACTGGTTCTGGGTGATATTGCGATTATGGGTTTGGGGGATTACTCCCAAACTGGTTCAAGGTAATACTGTGATTGTGTGTTAGTGGCACGCTACTAATCTGCTTCTGGGTGATATCATGATTGTGTGTAAATGGCATGTTGCTAATCTCAGTTCTGGGTGGTATTGTGATTGTAGGTTTGGAGGCTAGCTGCTAAATTGATTCTGTGTGGTATGGTGATTGCGTGTTAGTGGTCATACTGCTAAACTGGTTCTAGATGGTATTGTGATTGTGGATTTGGGGGCTTGCTGCTAAACTGGTTCAGTGTAATACTGTGATTGTGTGTTAGTTGGCACACTGCTAATCTGGTTCTGAGTGGTATTGTGATTGTGTGTTAGAGGGCATCTGCTAAAGTGGTTCTGGATGGTATTGTGAGTGTGGGTTTGGGGACTTGTTGCTAAACTGGTTCTGGGTGGTATTATGATTGTGGATTTGGGGGCTTGCTGCCAAACTGGTTCTGGATGGTATTGTGTTTGTGGGTTTGAGGGCTTGCTGCTAAATTGGGTCTGGATGGTATTGTGTTTGTGGGTTTGAGGGCTTGCTGCTAAACTGGTTCTGGGTGGTATTGGGATTGTGGGTTTGGGGGCTTGCTGCTAAACTGGTTCTGGGTGATGCTGTGATTATGGATTTGGGGGCTTGCTGTTAAACTGGTTCAAGGTAATACTGTGATTGTGTGTTAGTGGGCACACTGTTAATCTGGTTCTGGGTGGTATTGTGATTGTGGGTTTGAGGGCTTGCTGCTAGACTGGTTTGATTTAATATTGTAATTGTGTGTCTGGGTGCATGTTGCTTAACTGATTTAGGGTGGTATTGTGAGTGTGGGGTTTTTGGGCTTGCTGCTAGTCTCGTTCTGGGTGGTTTGTGATTTGGGGTTTGGGAGCATCCTGCTAGACTGGTTCTGGGTAATTTTGTCATTGGGGTTTAGGTGTTTGCTGCTACACTGATAACTACAGTAGGTAGGAGGATACTGGAAAAAGATAAAAAAAAAAACATGGTTTGTAAGTTTTGCTGTTTATAGCATGCCTGTATCTGTGATATACCTAGGGCAAGTTAATAAAATGGTTGTGTATTGTACTTTAGTAACTTGTACTGCGTACAGCTTTGGCTTACTGTATTCTGGGACAGGAGGACAGGAAGCACGGGGAAAGCAAGAATAGGGAATGTGGGGAGCGGTGCAGTGCATTTTGTGGGGCAGCAGTCTTTAGGGAGACCTGCTGGAGACTACGGTGCTATCTCATCTGTGTGAGCCTCCCTGGGTTGGTGGAGAAGGTCTCTGGGCTTGAGGAGTCATTGGCTATGAGTCATGAGGAGGTCACTAGACTTAAGCTGCATTATCACGGAGTAGGGTGACATTTTCTACCACCCAGAGGAAACCAAATCTGGCATTGTTGCTTCATACATTGCCAAATAGAAGGAGCAGCTGGACTATAGTGGGATCAAGGAGGGAGGGTGTGGTGGCATCCAGAGTGGTTGGGGGAAGTTACAGGCAGATTCCTCAACCACAACTGGTACTACTACAAAATTCCAATGCCGCACTGGCAGAGCAGAACTACAAGAAGAGGTACTTTCAGTAGTGGCCAGGAGGATGTGGGGGCCATCCCGAGTGGAGGTCCCAAGGAGGGTGAAAGAAGACCCCAGAGAAGGATGAAGCAACATCTGCTGGAGAACTCAATTGTTTTTTGTTTGTTATTTTGTTGAATTTTTGTTGACCCAGTAAGCCCACTGAGCCTAGAACTCCCTTTTTCAGGGGCGACGGGGGGGGGGGGGTTACAGATGGTAAGCAACTGAAATTGAACCATATTAAGCTGTTGGTGGTATTTTTAGTGAATGAGGGAAATTTGGCCAGGACACCCAGGAAATTCCCCTACTCTTGTCAGTAGGGGGCCCTGTGGCTGCATGGTGTCATTCCATGGCTGACACTGGAAGAGAGAGATTGGTGGATGGCTCGCTAGCGGCTGTGGAAGTCAGTGAGATACAATCTGGGGAATTTGGAACTGCTGAAGCAGTGGATGGGATGCACCCTTGGGGTGGCCAGCATATCGCCCATGATGGCGGTTCCGCTCCTGAGTCAGAAGCTGTTCTCAGCTTATCACAAAAAAAGTTCTGCCTTGAAGAAGAATTAAGAAAAATAAACACTCAGCTGGATGTTGTGGCCTCGCATAGAGAGGAAGACCGCAAAAGAAAATGGTCTACTGCTCCCCCAGCTTTGGAAGTTTCTTTGGGTCCTACGAAAGTGTTGGCGACTACAGACAGCACATCTCTACTTCCTGGGAAGGAAGATAGGACCCCATGTCGCAACTGGAGTGAAGGAGATGACATGGAATGGTCACCAGAACATGCTCTATCCTCAGTGGGTTGGATAGCTCCGTCGCAAGGAGTTTGGCAGCCAGACTCTCATTTTTTGATTCCCGTCATGCCGGGACCTATAGCATCTCATACGACGAACAAGGTAATGGACTCCGGGGGGACCTGCCCTTCCAGGTACAGCTCTTTTTTCAGAGGACACTGGATTATCAATTGGGGATGGGGAAGTGACTGGGCTGCAGCTCACGGTACCTGTGGCAGCACCGCCTGATGATGCAGCATCTTCTGCTGGCCCTGATCCCCTGACCTATGCAAGTTACTTCCATAAGACTGTAGAACTAGCAAAGAGACAGAATGCCATTTGGTTATGGTTTGTTGGACACAGAGATGCAGCCTATGATCGTTTTCATGTGGGCAAAGTTTTGCTAAAGCAATCCCTTGGTTTTCCCATCAGAAATTTACGTCCTGATTCATGCCCTGGGGAATGTACTTTCGATGTGAGCTTCAGGACCTCAACTTTGTTGGAAAAGTTTTGGTGTAGATATTCTACCTTGAAAATGAACCCTCTTTGGGTGGACTTTGTCGTGATACCATTGACTAAACAACCCTTTAGAGTTATCATTATACTTTATCATAATGAGGGGGTGAATATCACTGACGTTGTTTATAGGTTAGAGAAGCAGTGTACCATTCAGGGGAATCCAGCTCCGATATTGGATGATGAGAGATTCTGGACTGGGGGATGGAAATTTAAGATTAAATTGCAACAGTCTGACCAAGATATTGCACACTTACCTAATTGTTTTTTCATAGGTCAGGACAAGGGTTTTTTGTTCTACCCTGGTTAGCCTAGGATGTGTTTTAAATGTGGCTCTCACAGACACATCAGTACGGCTTGTGAAGTGCTTAAATGTACTCACTGTGGGGACCTGGGCCATGTCAGTGCGCTTTGTTTTCAGGAACCCAAGTGCAATCTCCGTGATGATCTGGGACATGTTTTCACTGATTGCCCTTGAGTGGCTAAAAATACTGCAAATGACGATTTTGGAGTTTAAGATTATTATATCAGGGAAGTCACTGCCCCCTCAGTATTTACTGGTCCTAGACCTTCCTCTGCCAAGGGGGCACCAAAGGCACCTGATAGAGAACCCCCCCTCCCATTCTGATGAATGGGGCCTCTGTTCCTGAGATGGCCCCAGCAGCCTCCCAGGAGGTTGTGGAGGCCCCCCTCCCCTGCCTGCCCAACCACCCCTTGCCCAAGAATTTTCTGTGGTCTGTAATAGGAAAGGATGAGGCCCTAAACCCAGGATCCTGAAGTCACAGGTGGATCCTCTGGAGGACAAAAATCCATATGATGTCCTCAAAGATGTCCCCACTGATATAGAAGCAGAGCTTTCCATCCCTAGAGATGGCCAGCACCAGGCAGGTCTCCCTTCTGACTCAGGGGGGGTTGGCAGATTGTAGTCCAGCTCCTATGGTCAGTGGTAGGGTTACCTGTGCCTCGAGCAAAGGGAAGTGATGCATCTCTGCTTATCTCTTATGGCTTCCCCTCACTATCACTTTCGACTGGCATCCCTGAATGTAAACAGCATTCAGTCTGAATTTAAAAGATTGGCAACCTATGGCCTTTTTTTAAATCTAATTTAGACTCTCTATTTATGCAGGGTGTTCATCTTCACTCTTCACTACTTCTAGAGGCAGCCTCTGCAGGCTGGATATGGGGTACTAGTTTCTGGTCTCAGGGTGTGGCTTCTTGTTCTGGTGTGGGGATTTGTTTTTTTTGCAAGATGAAGTACTCAGGCAACTAGAACTTGTGGAAGGATGGACCTTGTTATTGGATATCTTATGGAAGGGTCTTCCTTTCAGACTTGTGAATGCATATGCTCCTCAACTAAAGCATGACAGGGTATGGCTTTTTCGTACCATACAGCCTTTTTTATTTACTAGCTTGCCTGTGATTGTAGGGGGTAACTTTAACTGTTCCCTCTCCCTGTCGGGTTTCGGTCTTCAGACCAAGAAACAATATTGGATGTCTCCTGTTTAAAGGATAGTATTTCTGATGTTGGTTTACCTGTATCTGATGTTTTGGTTCTTCTTTTACAGTGGCCCCACATACTTATTCTTGTGGTCCTCATACTTCTAGAATTGATTATTTTTTAATTTCTGCCTTTCTTCATGTTCAGGAAGTGGAAGTAGTTGATGTGGTCACTTCTGCCTGCTGATTCTGTTGGTTGGGAACCTCCCTGAACAAAGACAAGGCCCAAGAATTTGGAAACTGAATATCTCATTGCTAGATGTGCCACTTATTCAGGAAGGTTTTAAATATGTTTTGGCAGCAGGGAAGTTGGTTTTCTTTCTATATGAGGATACCAATGAATGGTTGGAAGACTCGAAAAAGGAGTTCTGCTCCTACTTTCAGTCTGTGGGGAGGCTTAATGGGACCTTCAAACGTGACACACTGCAGTGTTTACAATCTCAATTGCATTTGTTATCCACCCAGCATTATGATGGGGGTATGGTATGCCTAACTGCTCTTAAGGCTCTCAAGGACAGGATAGCTAGCCTACAGCAGGAGATTATGCGGGGGGTAGTGAGATGTCAGCGTTTTCAGTTATTTGGTAAGAAACATGATACCATCCCCTTTGATACCTGAGCCCAGGTTCGGGAGCAGAGAACTATAGTATCCTTAAAGGCTGTTGATAGTAGCACAGTGACTGAGAATTCTGCCATGTTGGCAAAAATCCAGCAGTTTTTCATTGCTGTATTTACGAGTGAATCTTTGCCGCAGGACGCGATGAGATGATGGTTGCATGACTGCTCTCTTCCTAGTCTTGCTGAGGATCTGGGAAGAATTTTGATTGACCCTATTTCATCAACGGAAATGAGATAGGTCATCCGGTCTTTTCCCACTGGTACCTCCCCCAGCTCTGATGGGCTCCCTCATGCCCTCTATAAGGTGAGTTGGGAAGCACTTGGGGACGAATTGGTAGTCGTCTTGAATAGAGCATTGAGCTCTGGTAATCTGCCAGTTAGCATGTATGAGGGGATACCAATACTTTTATTTAAGGATGGAGATAGAGGAGACTTGAGGAACTGGCGACCCATAACTCTCCTCAATACCGATAGCAAAATGCCTATGAAGGTCCTGGGGAATAGACTGGTGGGTGCATTGGACTCTATTATTCATCCCACACAATTTAGTTGGGTAACCCCTAGGAAGATACAAGATGCCCTGATTCTCCTCTGGGAGATCCTGCATAAAGGTGGCACCCAGGAATTTCTGGGGCATCTTGTGAGCTTGGACCAGTCCAAAGACTTTGATCGGGTAGAATATGATTATATGTGGGTAAGTTCTTAAGGGTTATGGATTTCCTGACAGGTTTATTTCTTGGTTAAAAACTTGTTATAAAAGCATTTGTTTACTGCCTACCATGAATGGGTGGGTGGGAGCAAAGATCCCGGTTGGTAGAGGAGTATGGCAAGGCTGTCCTCTTAGTCCCCTTTTATATTTGTTATCCTGACTCCCTACTCCATAGATTTTATAAGACTGATGACATTATGGGCCTTTCTGTGGGTAGTTCCGACACACAGATAAAAACGATTGCTTATGCTGATGATCTTTGTCTGGTTTTGGCCGATAAAGTCTCGGCTCTGTTGGCTCAGGAGGAATTGTGGAAATTTTCATCAGTTACCGGTTCTTTGTCAATCACAGCAAATGCTGTATATTACCACCAGGTCATGATGGTTCAGTGTGGTCCTCTATTTGGAAGTTTCAGTGGTGATTGGTTATGCTAAACTCCTGGGCATATATTTTGGTGGTCCTGACCCACAGTTTTATAACTGGGATTTAAAACTTCGTTCTGCACATCTGATGGTTACCAAGTGGAATAAATGGCATATGTCAAACTGCAAGACAATTTATATGATTAAATCCCATTTGTTACTGTTTTTTTATTTCTATCTGCAGTCCCGAAAGCCCTGCAATCCACTGTTTATTGTGTTTTTTTCAAGTGCTTATGGGGAAGTAGATTAAACCCGATTAAAAGGGGTATTACCTATTTACCCATAGCTCAGGGAGGGTTGGGGATGATTAACCCAGTGGTTTTCTTTTATGTTACCTTTTTCTTTCATAATATTGTTCCTCTCCTTCACAAAAAAATTGAAGTTGTGGTATCCATGGGTGTTGGATGAGTTTGGCCCTCTGCTGTTGGCATGGGGCTCCTCGGATTTTCTCCTTAAACAAGTCAGGATTTCTATGTTGGCTAATTATTGAAAGGATGTGGCGGGAAAGCTTAAAGTCTGGAAACTGTCATATAGACATCTTTCTTCAGGATCTCAAAAGGCAGTTTATGACTGGCTGATGGCTACACATTTTTACAAGGATCCTTGTTTTGCAGAGCTTCCATCTGTGATAAGGGATTCTCTGGCCTGGTTTCTCTGCAACCCTTGAGTCCCCACTTATATGTGGGACATTCTCTGGCTTTGCACACATCAGAAGTTGGGAGTAAAAGGGAATATGAAGCACAAGGGTTTGGTATATTGTCCTTGTCCAAGAGTCTCTACTTGCCCCGAGGTTAATGAAACCATGCAACATTTGTTTGTGGATTGCCCCATGCAGTAGACTTTTGGGATATTTTTCGCATTTCCTGGCCTTCCAGCCCATTTCGGGTGATAGATCCGGAAGTTTGGGTTAGGGGCATTCTCCCGGTTTCCTGGGTAAAGTCTAACTCCTGTACGATAATGCTATTTATTGGGTATGTAAAATTCCAGTTGTGGCAAGCCCGTTGTGCACTGACCCTGAGGCAGAGTTCATTGTCTGGTGCCCATGTTTTTAATACAGTTCAGAGTGAGGTCCTTAGATGGCGCTCTTTTGAGCATAATTTGGCCTCTCCAGACCTTTTCAGTTTATGGTGGATATGTATGTCCTGGTTGGACATGGGTTGAAGGCTACTTACCTGTTTTTTTTGTTGATTTCTATTTTTTTTTCTTTTTACCTGGACGTGCTGTTATCTGTAGCTACGGCAGACTTAAAACTTTCTGGGAGGCCCGGTTAAGTTTCCCCAAGGAAAAGTTTTAGGAAATGGCTCATTTACATATTTTCCCACTTTCCTGATGGGGGGGGTCTTTCCATTTTTTTGTGTGTTATATGTTTTAGTACGTTCACTGTTTGCTGTTTTCCCCATCTCGTTTAATGGTGTGGGGGGGGTGGAGATATTTTCTTTAGTATTTGTTACAGTTCCAGGTTCCAGTATGGTGTATTTCTTTTTTGTGTTTTGCTTTTCCTTCTCTTTCCACATTCATATATACAGTGCTACAATTTTTTTTTGTATTGCTTTCCGTATACACAGTTTTCATGCTCTTCTTGTGTGGGGGAACAGGACATGTTTTTGTAGTTTTTTTGTTTCTGAGCTTGACTATTTGCATTAACATGTAAGCGGAAATATTCTTTTTTTTGTATTAAATGTAAGCTGTAATACTGATTCATATTTATATTTCTTTTTGCATTTCTGATTTTGTGTGACAAAACACTGCTTTGTATATATTTTATTTTTCAGTCTTAATAATAATGTCCCCTACTGTTTTAGTGGGGATGAGATGGGGGTTATGTACAAATCAGGATTGCTTATGTTTATAGTTCATGCATGCTGTAATACTTGTTTCTGTTTTTGATTTCTTTCTTTATGATATTGTATGATGAAATACAATTTTGTATATTTTGTTTTAAGTTTTCAATAAAAATTCCCCTACTCTTTTCGATAAGTGCCATGGGATCTTTAAAATCCACCTGAACCACCATCAATCCAGGCAGACGGGACCTTAGTTTAACATCTCATCTGAAAGACGGCACCGTAGAAGTGCAGCACCACTCTTATGCTGCACTACAGTGTCAGTATTGGAATATTAACCCAAGTGCCAGATATGGGAACTGAACCCACAGCCCTCTGATCTCCCAGCCTCAGAGGGGAGTGTGCTACCTACTGAGCCACTGACACTGTCAATTGTGAGGGGGATAGAGTTGGGAATAGGAAAGGAAGTGGAGTGAGTGGTTCTCAGTGGATGGTTTAAACATTACTTCAATGAACATTTAAGCTAGCCAAAGTGGTGGTGGAAGAATAAGATGAGGCAGAAACTGCTCACCTCCACAGGCTGAGATAGTGTGTAGGGAGATCCCGAGGGGTGAGAGTCCCACCATGGAGCATGCTAATCAAGGAAGAAGGGGGTTAGCAAAGTAGGAAGGGGGGATGAAGCAGTCAGAAAAGAAGATGGAGCAAGAGGAGTGAAGGTAAAAAGGGGCAGCAACAAGCAAAGAGCTAACAAAATCTGGAAGTCCATGCGTGCTAATGCTAGAAGTCTGAGAAATAAGATCCCAGATGTATAGGACATCATGGTGAAGGCCAACCTGGATATTGTAGCCATTACTGAGTCAGGGTGCACTGACAACCATGACTGGAACATGGTCATACCAGGCTACACATTGTTCAGAATGGGCAGGGTAGGTAGGAAAGTGGGGTGCTTTATGTGAAGGAATTCATGAAAGTATTAGAAATACAAGGAATTCAGAGGGGCAGAGGTGCTTTGGGTCACCATCAAGTCTATAAACGGAGACACTGTGTCTGGACAGGTGTGACCTATAGACCTCCAGCACAGGGGGAGGACTTAGATAAGGTAAGGTTACAAGCAACTGGCAAAATGAAAGAAAAAGGGAAATTTTACTGGTGGGGGACACTTCAGTCTGCCAGATGTAGACTGGAGCCTGCCTGCTGCAGCTTCAATTAGAAGCAGGGACATCCTGGACTCCCTGCAGGGGCAATCCTCAGGCAACTAGTCAGCAAACCCTCTTGTGATGGAGCAATACCGGAGCTGGTGCTCACAAACATGGACAGTGTTGCAGACGTCCAGGTGGGAAGCCATCCTTGGACCAGTGATCATAGTACAGTATTGTTCAACAGAAGAAAAGCTGTGTAATCCAACCACACAGTGGCAAGGGTCCTGGACTTCAGAAGGATTGATTTTACTAAAATGGGAGGATGCCTCAGGAATGACCTCGCAGGGGGAGAAGACCCAGGGGTGGAGGAAAAGTGGGCCAAACTAAAAGAGAGCATAGTGCAGGCAACAAACCTCTGTGTCAAACAAGTAAGCAAAAGTAAAAGAAAGAGGAGACCACTATGGATCTTGAAAGCAGTAGCAGAAAAGGTAAAGGTTAAAGAGTGGAATTTGGAAGATGTAAGGAGACCCACTGAGAAAAGCATAAGGAAGTGTATCAGGGAAAACAGGAAGGCAGGCAAAGCAGTAAGGAGTGCAAAGGTGCAAACTGAGAAAAGAATAGTTCAGGGAGTATCAAAAGGGGACAAGACTGTAGTGTGTTAGTGAAAAAGGGAGACAATGGAAGGGATTGTATGGTTAAAGAGTGAGGGGGTGACTATATGGAGGGGGATCAAGAAAAACCAAACATCTTGAACAAATACTTCTGCTTAGTGTTCACAGTAGAGTGGGAAGGGGAGGGACCACAAAAAAGGCACCCGGAGCTTTGATGGGAGAGAAATGGACACTAGTCCATTTTCGGTGGAGAGAATTTAATTTCAATTTATTTTTATTGGTTATACTGGAAAGGCATGTGAGCATTGCTTCCCATTTACACAAGCATCCAGTTACATACAACAATCATGAGACATGACATAGCCTTAAAATTTAACTAACAGCGAGAGTTAATAAAATGGTACATACATTTAGGATAATATAGACTAATGGGCAAACCATGAACTAGCCTTGGTGAATTAACAAATACAAGGTGACATTAAGCATTTAGTGAGGGTTTAACAATAATATGACAGTGGGAAACAAAAAAATGTAAGTGTAATCTAAAAACTAGCCTAGGTGCATTAACAATACTACAAGTGCTAGAAAGAGAGGGTAACTGCCTGAGGTAGATAACCAGAGAATGAGGGGGAAAAAGTGTAGAATGGCAGCCAGATTAGGGTTGTGAGCTGGTGCAGGTGGGAGAGAAATGTCTCCTGATATTGTGTTTGAAGGCATTTGTGGAGGGACAGAGTTCTAGTTCGGGAGGGAGAGAGTTGAAGAGTTTGGGTCCCAGAGAGCGTTTTCTGGCTTGAGTGGTCTGGAAGAAAGGAACAATGAAAGAGAGAGTGGAGGACAGTCTAGTGGTCCTGGAGGTGGTGGCTGTCAGGAAGAGAGAAGTGAGGCAATCAGGAAGCAGTCCATGGGAGAGTTTGAAGAAGGTGGCCACCTTGCAGTTGAGGCAGGCCTCAAGGGAGGGCCGACTAGTGATCTTATAATGGTCACAGTGGTGTGTGAATTTAGGGAGACCAGAGGCAAAGCGGATAGTGTTGTGGTAGGAGCTTTGAAGTCTGGAGACATTTTTGATGGAGAGGCGAGGGAGGGAGACAAATGAACCATAGACAAAGACAGAAAGGAGGAAGCTGGAGATTAAGAGGGATTTGGATTCCCTGTTAAGGAAATTCTTGGTTCTGTGGAGGATACCAAGTCAGTGGTGGGCTTTCTTGATTGTGAGGCTAGTGTGAGCATTGAAACTGAGGTAGCTCTCCAGGGGTAAGCTAAGGTATTTGAATTCACTGGCTCTTTCAATGGCATTACCAAAGTTGTCATAGAGGGAGAGGTCAAAGCCAAGGGGTTTTCTGGGGCTGGAGAAAACAATTACTTAGTTTTCTTGGAGTTGAGTACCAGACCTTTGGACGTGAACCAGGTGCGAAGTCTGCTGAAATCAAATTGGAGTTTGTTAATGAGAACGTTGGGGGTTTTGTCCTGACAGAAAAGGGCTGCATCATTAGCACAGAGAATGAGTTCTGAGGTGGTGCAAATGTCAAGCAGGGAGTTAACAACCAGAGAGAAAAAAGAGGGCCCAGGAAGGACCCTTGGGGGATACCATATTTGATGGGGCAGGATCCACAGAGGACACTGCCAGTAATGGTGCAATGGGATCTGCCTGTTAGGTAATCCTTGAACCAGAGGCAGACCTCAGGTGACAAATGGAGGCCAGCCAGGGTACAGAGGAGGACATCATGCTCAACAAGGTTGAAGGCATTGGTGAGGTCTACAAATGCAGCACCAGTGTAGAGGCCTTCGTGGTTAGCTTTGTCTATGGAGTAGGTGAACTTGAGGGCAGTTTCGGAATTGTGTCGAACATAGAAACCATGCTGGGCTTCTGTGAGCAGGTTGTATTTATAGAGGATTTCTGAGGTTTGCCTATGAACCACTTTCTCTAAAATTTTGGAGAGAGGGGCAAGGAAGGAGATGGGGGATGGTAGTTAGATACTAGATCCTTGGAACCAGATTTGTGGAGAGATTTAATAATGGGGCACTGCCAAGCTTTTGGGAAGGATTCCATGCAGAAGGAGTGGTTGAGGATGTTAGTAAGAGGGATGGCCAGGGAGTCACAGACATGACAGAGAACTCTGAAGTCAATGTTGTTGGTGCCCTTGAATGGTCTTGGGTTGTTTGTTTTGATTAACTTGACCACTTCACCAGGGGTTAGGTACCTACAATGGAACTTAGTGTGGGAGACTGGGAGGGGTGCAGGGGTAAATGAGGTAGTAGTGGAGCTGGGCTTGTACTGGTTGAGGTCAGCATAGTATTTATTGAAAAGGGAGGCTATTTCACTTGGCTCAGTGGTGGTTGTCCCTTTGGAGGTAAGGCAAATATGATCTTCAGAAATTCCCCTACCAATAAGGTTGTTAAAAATGTTCCAGGTCCTCCTAGGGTTCCCCTGGGCAGCACATTGTTGTTCCAGGATGAAGTAGGATTTAGCAGATCTCATGGAAGATTTTCACCTGTTCCTGAGGGTTTGAAGTCTTGGAGGAGTTCGAGGGGGTTGTGTTTTTGTATAACTTCCAGTCTCAGTCCCTATTCCTCGTTAGTTTGTGAAGCTTGGGGGTCACCCATTCTTGGCAAAAACCCTTAACCCATATTTTTTTAAGTGGGATGAAATGGTTGCAGAGGGAAAAGAACTTATTGCTAAAGGCTTCAAGCACTTTGCAATTGTCAGAAAAGTTTGGAAGGCACTTGCAAACCTGAAGGTAGACAAAACCATGGGGCCAGACAGAATACATCCAAGGTCAAGGAGGGAGCTCAGGGAGGTACTAGTTGCACCTCTGACAGACCTATTTAACAGATCACTAGTATGGCGTGGTCCTGGAGGACTGGAAAAGGGGCAAATACAGTCTCACTTCACAAAAGTAGTAGCAAGGAAAAAGCAGGCTATTATAGGCCTGTCAGCCTGACATCAGTGGTAGGTAAGTTAATGAAAACACTATTAAAGGAAAGGATTGTGGAATATCTTTGATCCAGTGGATTAAAGGACCCAATGCAGTATGGTTTCACAAGAGGAAGTCATGCCAAACAAATATGATAGATTTATTTGGGTGACAAAGGAACTGGATCAGGAAGGAGTGGTGGATGTGGTCTACCTGTATTTCAGCAAAGCTTTTGACACCATTCCACATCCAAGAGTAAGCAAGCTGGATAACTTGGGGATGGGTAATAAGTTGATAACCTGGGTAGAAAACAGGTTAGCAGATATGATGCAAAGAATAGTGGTAAACTGAGTTTGCTCCAAGGAAGGATGTGTGACCAATGGGGTGCCTTAGGGATAAGTGGTGGGCCAATCCTTTTCAATGTCTTTATAAGTGACATAGCAAAGGAACGGGAAGGAAAGGTCTGCCTCTTTGTGGATGACACAAAAATATGCAACGGAGTGAACATTCAAGGGGGGTGTGGAAAGGATGGGGAGGGACCTAAAACATTCAAAGAATGGTCACTGATATGACAGCTGGGTTTTAATGCAAAAAATGCAAAATAATGCACTTGGGCCATAGAAATCTAGAGGCAGAGTACAAACTATCAAAGCCCTCACAGGGAACCATAGTAAATCACCACCCATTCTCATTAACATAGATGGTGACCTATCCAAGGACCCAAAGGTCACTGCAGACATGTTTAACAAGGCCTTCTCTGATCTTAGCGGAGTCCTCCCCCCAACTATATAAGCCCAACCAGCTTGTTTCTGCATGCTTCTCCAGACCCTCCACTCTCTGACATTGCCCCGCCTTTCTACCTTCATATAGTCTCTCAAGCTGAAGCAAAAAGATACCTGCTAAGAGCGATTGGTAAAACCAAGCTCAGTGGGGACAGCCTTGACCTGAGGCTCTTATCCTTCACCATCAATGAAATATTGGCTCCCCTCACTAAATAATTAATCTCTCCTTAACACTGATCATTTTCCCAAACTCTGGAAATCTGCAGTGGTCACCCCTGTTTTCAAAAATGTTGACAAGACTCTCCACTCAAATTACCATCCAATTTCCATACTACCCCTGATCTCCAAGGCATTAGTCAGGATAGTATATGATCAGTTAACTGATCACCTAGACAATTACAAACTCCAATGTAGAGAGCAGCATGGATTTAAGAAACTGCACAGCACCATGACCACTATGGTGGAGTTCATGGGGTTCATCCATGACTCTCTTGATCGAGGGCATTTTGTGGGGGCTACCGTTACCGACCTCTCTAAGGCCTTCGATATGGTCAACCATGAACTCCTACTAGCCAAATTAAGCATTGCCACTGTATCTTAGATCTCACTGTGTTGGTTCCGGAGTTACTTTTTTGATCGTGTCCAACAAATGAAAATTGGCAATACTATCTCCACTTCACAAAATGCGACTACTGGGGTTCCACAGGGGTCCATCCTTGGACTGGTCTTGTTCAGTCTCTTCCTAAATCACCTCCCTCAAGTTTGTCATGACCACATTCTTCTATATGAGGACGATGCTATAATTTTCTCCAGCTATCCGGACATTAGAACTCTAGAACAAAGTATCCAAAAAAACTTCACCCAAGTTGAGGACTGGTTCTTAAGTTCATGTTTACTGCCCAACTACAAGAAAACAAAAACTATGTTATTCGCTTCTTTGCACAGCAGATTCAAAACAGCCAAACTTGTAATCTGCAACAAACATGACAAAATCCTAGACATGGTTAATAACTTCAAGTACCTAGGGGTCACGTTGGACAGTGCCCTTTTGTAATCCCTCCACATCGACCATGTAGCCAACTCAGCCAACAGAAAGCTAGGGCAACTGTACAGACATGGGCACTGCCTAACAGAAAATGCTCTAAGACTTGCCTTAACAAGCTCAGTCTTCTCTGTGATCGACTACGGGCTTGTTATAAACAGTGCGGCATCTCTTATGGCCCTAAAGAGAATTGCCCTCAGTCTCAATAAAGCCTGTAGGTTCCTCCTGGGTGTTCCCCACTTAACCCATCCATGCGACCTATACTTCCACACAGGCTGGCTCAATCTGCATAGAAGAATTAGTTACCAGCTCAGTCTCCTAGCAAAAAAGATTACCCTAGACATGACCCCCCCAAGATCCAGAACATGATTACACCTTCTGCATCATCTCATCTGAAATGAGGTACACTTACTAACCCTTTCAAGGTGCCATTCTCCCACACCTCCCTAGACCAGATGTCATTTGAATACCGAGCTCCGCACCTGCTAAACTCCCTTCTGAGCAGGCTACTTTCTGAAATTAGAATTGGTTCATTCATGTCAATGCTCCACACTCACCTTGCAAGCTGTATGAGGTGTACCTGCCCCATATAACGTCAGTTTTAATGTCAAGGACCTGCTCTGACCTCTCCTTGTACTTCATATTTACCTATGTGTCCTCTCTGCACTTATCTCTGTCCAGTCAGATGACTATACCCTCTTTCTGATACCTATATCTTCTCTATCCTCCCCCAGTTTCTCTTACCCATCCTCTCCTTGTCTCCTCAACCCCCTCTCCTCAATTCTCCTTTCCCTATCTCCACCCCTGCTCCAGCTCCACCCCCCACCTACTCTGGTCTTAAACTTTCTACTCTCCCTTGTACCTGTCAGCACGGCACAGGTCAGGAAGCATAGGAAAAAACAGAAGCAGCTGTAAAATTTGCAACAAGAGTTTTATTATGAATAACAATAAAAAAAAATTCCAGAATAACTATTTACACAGGCAGAATAAACAGGGAAGATCCATCTGAGTTTTCTTTCAGTCTCTGTGTCTCAAAATATTGCAGCTCTCTCTCTCTCTCTCTCTTATAAGTCTTTGCAACCTCCCTCCTTAACAAACATCCTGTTTTTTTTTTCTAAAATGTTCTTGTAAGTTCAGGCAGGTGCAGCAAGAACACAATGCTTCAGAACTGGGCCCCTTCTCCACGGCTTCTGCAAAAGGGCTTAAAAACTGCTCTCAGGTTAACCCCTTGAGTTCCCAATAACTTTTTGCAATCATCTCAAACTATAATTACTTACATTTCAACAGTAGCACTATATACTTTCTAAACAAAGGGATCCCAATATCAATTACATTCCCAGATAATGATTTTCATATGTTTTTATACCAGTAGATATGCAAGGGGGAAAAGACAGAAACAGCAAGGGAAGACTGAGAGACAGTTAGAAGTGAAGAATTGTGAGACTGTCAGGGTGATCAAATCCTAGGTCTCACAGGAAAATTTGGTTGTGCAACCAGACACAAGAGGTGGGAAAGGAAAGAACAGAAGAGATCCCTGCATTCAAACTTACCATAACAACTGGGACAGGGTCCTATTCAACCCTATCACATATAGCCCCCTCCTTAAGAGGGAACCTGTTTTAAAAACAGGTTTCCAAAACTTTCTATTAATTCTCTACCAACAACAGCTTCTAACTTTCATAAATTAAATACATGTGCAGTATCCTTTTTTCTATAACAGTACAGCAAACAGTAAAGATTAAACTCATATATTTATTTTTCATCCTTCAGAACCCTTAATTCCGTTCCATATCTTGGCAGAAAAAAAATCAGCGTTGCTATTCTCTTTACCAGATTTGTGTATCACCTTGAATTTAAATGACTGTAGTGCCAGGTACCACCTTGTGATTCTGGAATTTTTATCTTTCACTTGGTTAAGCCAACAGAGAGAATTGTGATCCGTTATAAGTACAAAGTCAGTTACTAGCAAATAAAACTTAAGGGACTCCATCGCCCACTTTGCTGCTAAACATTCCTTTTCAATGGTGGAGTACCTTTTCTCTCTGCCATGCAACTTCCTACTTATGTACAGAATAAGATGTTCTGTCCCATCTATATTTTGACTCAGGACTGCACCTAGGCCTACCTCTGATGCATCTGTTTGTAACAAAAATGGTTTTTCAGAGTCTGGGTTTCTTAAAACAGGGGCTAAAAATAATGCAACCTTAATGGCTTGAAAAGCTTCATCACATTCTGGGGTCGATTTCTCATTATTTGGCTACCGTTTGTTCATGAGTTCAGTGAGGGGAGTAGCTAATTCAGCAAAGTTGGGAACAAATCTCCAATAATAACCAGCCAGCCCTAAAAATGACCTGACATGCTTATTTGTTTTAGAGACAGGGCTGTTAGCTACAGCTTCTATTTTAGAAATTTCTGACTTAACTTTTCAATTTCCCAACACATAGCCCAAATATCTGGTTTCCTGCATGGCCAATGCACATTTGGTAGGATTAACAGTTAGACCTGTATTTTTGATAGCTTGGATAACTGCTCTTAGGTGTTCCAGGTGGCTTTTCCAGTCTGGACTGTACACCACAACATCATCCAGGTATGCAGCACAATAACCAGTGTGAGGGAATAAAATTACATCCAGGTAATGCTGGAATGTAACAGGAGCACCATGTAAACCAAATGGCATGGTGGTGAACTGATAGAATCCATCAGGGGTGGCAAATGCAGATTTGTCTCTGGATTCTTTAGCTAAAGGGATTTGCCAGTATCCCTTGGTGAGATTTAGGATATTGATATACTTTGCACTCCCCAGTCTGTCCACCAAATCATCAATTCTGGGCATAAGATAACTGTCAAATTCTGACACTTGATTAAGTTTCCTAAAATCAAGGAAGATTCTAACACCCCCTTCTATTTTGTTTACAGTCACCATTGGAGATGACTAAGCACTCCTCGACTGTTTCATGAAACCTAATTCTTTCATTTTTTGTATTGCCTTAACCATGTCAGCTCTTAACCACTCTGGTAACCTGTATGCCTTCTGCCTAATAGGGCAAGCATTCTTTGGCACTATTACATGCTCAACCTCTTTTGCTCAGCCTGGTACTGTGGTGAAAGTACTGTTAAATGCCTTTAGCACATTATTAATTTTCTGCAGTTTGTTCTGAAGTTAAGGAAACATTCACCTTTACAGCATCAGTCACTGCAGTTTGTTCCAGTCTATCATAAGCTACATTAATATCTTCTTTATCAGTTTCTGGTAAAGCTAGCAATGCAGCTTTTGGTATTTTTCAACCCATTTTTGAGGAGGTTAGTATGGTATATCTTAGTAGAATTTTTCCTGTCAGGGGTCTCAATCTCATAGATAACGGTACCAGTACGTCTAA
This sequence comes from Neoceratodus forsteri, assembly GCA_016271365.2. Taxonomy (NCBI): domain Eukaryota; kingdom Metazoa; phylum Chordata; order Ceratodontiformes; family Ceratodontidae; genus Neoceratodus; species Neoceratodus forsteri. The sequence continues at coordinate 107,581,286 of JADMNL010000035.1, read as the reverse complement.
GCACTCTATAAGGCCCATGTCACTTCATTAACAGTTTATTTTCTGTTGTGGGTAACAGTAGCAAAACCTTTTCCTTCTGGCTCAAAAACATTTACTTTTACCCCATGGTCATAATGTACCTTCTGCTGGTTTTGAGCCTCTTCCTGATTACTATAGGGCAATTTCAACATATTTTGCCAGCTTCTTTCTTAGGGCATACATATAAGATGTTATAGATTGTTTCTGAGTGGGGTTATCTTACCACATTTCTTTTATCACATTCAGTCGACCTCCTGGCTGCCTACCAAACAGCATTTCAAATGGTGAAAACCCTGTTAATACCTGTGGCACTTCTCCATAAGGAAAAAGTAGGTAAGACAAGTGTTGGTCCCAATTTTTCCCTTCCCCTTTTATAAACCTTTTTAACATGCATTTTAGGGTTTGGTTAAAATGCTCAACAAGGCCGTCTGTCTGAGGGTGTTGGGGGAGGTTTGTATGGCAGTGATACCTAGTAGTCTGTATAGCTTCTTAAGTAATGCAGCACCAAAATTACTACCCTGATCAGTAATAATTTCTTTAGGTATGCCCACTCTGCTGAAAACATTTGCAAGCTTTGCTGCCACTTTTGAAGCTGTGACAATACGCATTGGAACTGCTTCTGGGTATCAAGTAGAATACTTACATACTACCAGGATAAAGCTATTACCCTTTTTACTTTTGTCTAAAGGACCAACCACATCCATTGCAATTCTCTCAAAAGGCACATCTATCAAGGGTAGGGGCACCAGGGGCACCTTGTCTTTCCTAGTGGCTGGGATTACATTCTGACACTCAGCACAGGAATTACAATAGGTAGCAACATCTTCATGAATTCCAGGCCACTAAAATCTATACAGCAATCTGGCAAGAGTGCAATCCCTCCCTAGTGACTAGCCATATGACTATCATGTGCTATCTGTAACAACTCTGTTCTATACTTCTGTGGTATAACCAGTTGTTCTATCTAGTTCTGTGTCTGAGGTTTAACCCATATTCTGTACAGTAACCCATTACATTTTTTAAACATAGGTTCACCCTGTTTTGGTTTCACCCCCAGCTGCTTAAAATAACCCTGGAGAGAAACATCATTAGCTTGCTCTGAAAAAAAATCACAATCAATTATCAGCTTAGTTTCAGCATGTTCATATGTTAACCCCTTATGTCCATCAGTCATCTGTTGCCACAGTTTGTTCACACATAGTCTTTCTTTCCTGGATTTCTGGATCTCGGAGCTGTGCTCAAACAAGTCTGAATCAAAATTGGCAAAAGTAAAAGAGTCTCCACCATTTGAGATTTTCTTTACCTGAGCTCTTGTTACTACTGCTGCTGAAACTGCAGGGTTCAGTTCCTCTGAAATTAACTCAGTAAATCCTGGATAGTCATTTCCAATATTCACAGGTACAGGTAGTTTACTGTAGGTACTACCTATACTTTCATTTGGTGCGACATAGCCTTAATGGCCAGAGTCACTTGGGTGGTGGGATAGTATTGAGTGTCCCCATGGATGCAGATGACACCAGTACCTGATCCTTTTGCACAGTTTTTTCCCAGCGCTTCAACATGCACTAGGGTATGCCTGCTTCCTGAATCAGTGAATCACTGTACAGTCCTATCTCCCACCTTCACATCTGTTAAGTACTTGCCCCAATTTGCCAAGTACAAATCTGTTCCAGTGTCACTCTTCTTACAGCAATTTCTTACAATATGACCTAGCTTAATACAGTTATAGCAAATAATATCTTTGGGCACAGATTTGTTACCCCCAACAGAGTTCTTATCAGACTTGGAGTTTAAATGGGAAAAAGAGTGTCTTACTGGTGCTTGGCTGTTACCTTGCTATTGTGGCATCTGTCTAGCCATTTGGTAGTCTTTGGCCACTTTCTGGTTGGTGTTCTTTCACCCAAAGCTGCACATCTATAGACAGGATGTTGATGAATTGTTCCATTGCAATGTGTCGATGATCTGTGGGACTGTTTTGCCCTCTGATTGGAGCCATTTTATCAGGAGTTCTTTGAGTTGGGTGAAGTCTTCTCAAGGATTGTTGACTGAGTTGTACTTCAGAGGTTGAAATCTCTGCCTGTAGGTCTCTCCTGAGATGTCATACCTTTTCAGGATTTTGCTTTTCACCAGATCATAATTTTCTGACTGTGCAGTGTCCATACTGCTGTAGGCAAGTTGGACTTTCCCTGTCAGGTAAGGAACCAGTCTGATTGTCCACTGCTGCTTTGGTCATTGACAGGTTGTGGCAACTCTTTCAAATGTTGTCAGGTATGCCTCTATATCATCTGAGGGACACAACTTCATGAGTTTAATGGTTTTTAAGTTGCTTGGGTTTTGTTACTCATCTGGATCTGTGTCAGATCCTCTGCCTTTGATAGCTTGCAAGGCATCCATCATCGCTGTGTCTCTTCTCCCCCCTGCTGCATCTCTTCTCTCCTCTGTTGCTCCTGTCACTGCATCTCTTCTCTCCTCTGTGGTCCTAAATGTTGACTCGATTTTCTCTCTCTCTGCTTCTCCATCTCTTTTTGTTGTATCACCCACCATTTGAAAAAGTTCATCGGGCTTTCAGGTTCTGTCACTGCCTGTTCTTTTTCCATAACTTGTGCTGGCTGTAAAATCTGAGCTTGAACTTCTGTCTCTGCTAGTTTGGATGCCATTCTCCTGGTGACCACTCCTGAACTTGCTGCTGCAGAATCCATATCTTTCTTTATGCTTCCCTAGTACTAGGTCCAGTGCCCATGCACAAAACTCCTGGCTTAGCGTATGCACAGTGTAGATCCCACTTAGGCTGACACCAACTGTCATTGAGACACAGGTCAAGAAGCATAGAAAAAAACAGGAGCAGTTGTAAAATTCACAACAAGAGTTTTATTATGAATAACAATAAAATTTAATTGTTCAGAATAACTATTTACAAAGGCAGAATAAACAGAGAAGATCCATCTGAGTTTTTCTTTAGTCTCTGTCTCTCAAAACATTGCAGCTCTCTATCTTATAAGTCTTTACAACTCCCCTCCATAACAAGCATTCTGTTTTTTTTTTTCTAAAATGTTCTTGTAAGTTTCCAGGCAGGTGCAGCAAGAACACAATGTCCCATAACTGAGCCCCCTTCTCCACAGCTTCTGAAAAAGGGCTTTAAAATTGCTCTCAGGTTAACCCCTTGAGTTCCCAATAGCTTTTTGCAATCATCTCAAACTATAATTATATTCATTTCAACAGTAGCATTATATAATTTCTAAACAAAGGGATCCCAATATCAGTTGCATTTTAACATAATGATTTGCATATATTTTTATACCAGCAGATATGCAAGGGGGAAAAGACAGAAACAGCAAGAGAAGACTGAGAGACAGTGAGAGGCAAAGCATTGTGAGACTGTTGGGGTGATCAAATCCTAGGTCTCACAGGAAAATGTGGTTGGACAACCAGACAGACAAGAGAAAGGAAAGAACAGAACAGATCCCTGCATTCAAACTCTCCATAACAACTGGGACAGGGTCCTATTCAACCCTGTCACACTACCCCCCAAACATCTCACCTCAACAATTGGACTTGGCTCTGCCCATTCCCTGCTCCATCCACCCTATTGCCTACTACCTGCCTTGGAAGATCTTCTGCCTCCTGTGTCACAAATCAATCATCCTGAGCTTTCTGTATTACCATCTAAAACCCAAGTCCATGCCTGAATCCTGCATTCACATTTGTACTACCTTTGTACTTGTTGTTATACCTGGTTGTAACGTGTATGTACCTAACAAATGTCTGAATCTTGTATTTCATGCTTATATCACCTATAGAACTTGTTGTGCAACCTTTGAACATAACCTGATTGTACCTTGTAAATGCTTATTCTTTGCTTGATGTGGGACCTTTGCAAATGAGCTTCCAGCTCAAAGGTTGTAATCTGAGACTTGAATAAATCAATCAATCAATAACTAAATGAATAAATAAATAAATAATGGGCAGAGTGATACTGACAAAGACCAAGTATGAAAGAGACATAGGGATAATCATATTGGATGATCTAAAGGTGGTCAGGCAGTGTGACAAGGCAGTCGGAAGGGTTAGTGGGATGCTGGCATGCATATGAAGCAGTATCACCAGAAGGAAGAGGGAGGTGGTGCTGCCTCTATATAGATTATTGGTAAGACCCTCACCTTGAATGTTGTATCAATTTCTGGGGACCACATCTCAGGAAGGACATAGACAGAGTGGAGGCGGTCCAAAGGAAGGCTACCAAAATGGTGCAGGGTCTGCATCTGAATCCCTATGATGAGACGTTAAAGGAGATAAATATGCACACCCTGGAGGAGAGAAGGGAGTGGCAGAATAGGATAAAGAACTTTAAATACTTCATGGGGGATTATAAGGTAGAGAAAGGAGGTATTTTTCAGAGAAAAAGCTGCTCTAGAACAAGGAGGAATGCTATGAAGCTGAAGGAGGTGAATTTAGGAGGGATATGAGGAAATATTTCTTCACAGAAAGGGTGGTTGAAACCTAGAACAGCCTTCCAGCAGAGATAATGAGGGCACAAAGAGTGGTAGTGCTCAAAAATGCCTGGGACAGGAGCAAGGGTAGGAGAAAGAATGCAGTAGGATCCACATAAAAACAAGCATTTGTCAATGCCGAATGTTGATTGCATTGGTCCGTTGAGCTCACTCACTGCCCATGTGTCACTTGCTCATTCGGTTTCTCCCGGTGCTGCAGGCTGCTCTTTTGTACTGGGTTCCTGCCTGCATTGCTGGCTTTGTCTGCCCACAAAGACATGTGCAGCAGTATTGACACAGCTCCGTTGAGCTTGCTCACTCCTCCTCTCTCACTCACTCGTTCCATTTCTGCCAGGCCTGCAGGCTGGCTTTTTGCACTGGGCTCCTGCCTATATTGTCACCTTTTCCTGCCCACTGAGAAATCTGCAGCAGTCACGCTAGACCTCCGGTGAGCTCACTCACTCCCCCTCTCTCATCACTTGTTCTGTTTCTCCCAGCGCTGCAGACTGTCCTTTTGTACTGGACTCATGCCTGTGTTGGCACCTTTTCCTGCCCACAAAGAAATCTGCAGCTGTCCCAACAGAGTTCCATTGAGATCGCTCACTCCCCTTGTCTCACTCGCTCATTCTGTTTCTCCTGGCGCTGCAGGCTGCCATTTTGTACAGGGCTTCTGCCTCTGTTGGCATTTTTTTCTGCCCACAAAGAAATCTGCAGCAGTCCCGACAGAGCTCCGTTGGCCTCACTCACTCACCCTGTCTCACTCACTCATTCTGTTTCTGCCAGTGGTGCAGGCTGCCCTTTTGTACTGGGCTCCTGCCTGCATTGCCATCCTTTTCTGCCCACAAAGAAATCTGCAGCAGTCACGATACAGCTCTGTTGAGCTTGCTTACTCCCCCTTTGTCACTTGCTCATTCTGTTTCTCCCACCGCTGCAGGCTGCCCTTTTGTACTCAGCCCCTGCATGCATTGCTGCCTTTTCCTACCCACAGAGAAATCTGCAGCAGTCCCAACAGAGTTCCATTGAGCTCACTCACTCCCCCTCCCTCATTCTGTGTCTCCTGGCACTACAGGCTGCCCTTTTGTACTGGGCTCCTGCCTGCGTTGTCACCTTTTCCTACCCACAAAGAAATCTGCAGCAGTCCTGACAGAGCTCAGTTGAGCTCGGTCACTCCCCCCCCCCAGTCACTCAATGCTAATCTGTCCCAAACACTGATTTCCGACAGCGACTGCAGTATTCTGCGCTGGAAATGTGGAAACACATTTCAGCCAGGATGTGAGAAATGACAGCTGTACTGTTCATAAGGAGGCGTGAACAAATGCCAGTGTTGAAAATCTGGCATGAAAATATTACTAATCTACTAACTTATAAGGGTGCGTGGAGCCTGCACAACACACGCTCGTAACACAGTCATTTTATGGAGTTTCATCACAAAATTTTTAACATAGGTATTTTTGCACCTCTGCTCATTAACAGTGTCAGTGTGATTTTCTTAATATGCCCCGAACACTGATTTCTCACAATGACCGCACTATTGTGCGCTGGAAGAGCGAAAAAACATTTTGGCCAGGATGTGAAAAATAACAGCTGCACTGTTCATAAAGAGGTGTGGCAAAATGGCAATGCTGAAAATCTGGAGTGAAAATATTGCAAAGTTACGAGCTTGCGTGGAAACTGCGCAATGCACATTCATAACACACTTATTTTATGGACTTTCGTCACCAAATTTTCCACATAGGCATTTTAGGACCTTTGCTAATCAACAGTGTCACTGTCATTTTCATAATGTGTCCCGAACATTTATTTCCCACAGCGACCATGCTATTCTGTGCCGGAGCTGCGAAAACACATTTTGGCCAGGATGTGAAAAATGACAGCTGTACTGTTCATAAGGAGGTGCAGAACAATGGCAATGCTGAAAATCTGGAGTGAAAATATTATAAATTCGTCAACTTACGAGGGTGCATGCAAACTGTGCAATGCACGCTCGTAACACAGTCATTTTATGGAGTATCATCACCAAATTTTCAACATAGGCATTTTAAGACCTCTGCTCATGAACAGTGTCACTGCCATTTTTGTAATCTGTCCGGAACATTGATTTCCCAAAGCGACCGCAGTATTCTTTGCCAGAAGTGCGAAAACACATTTCGGACAGGGTGTGAAAAATGACAGCTGTACTGTTCACAAGGAGGTGTGAAAAAATGGCCATAACAGTGCCACGCATCCACAACCTGCTTCTGGAGAAAGCTGCCGGAATATGTTTCTTGTGCATGCACGCAATCAACATAAAAAGAAGGTTAAAAAAAGGCAGACCAGGTGGGCCAAGCTTGCTGCCACTTTCTGTTTCTGTGTTTGTCTCACTGCCCTGCCACCTTGACATTGTCAGATATGATTACTGCAAAGTCCCTCTCTTGCTTGGTGACTGTAAGTACCTCTCTCCTATTTTATACACAGTCCATGGTTTTCCCCACCCCAGGTGAATGACTTCACACTTTTTGGCATTGAAACCCAGCTGCTATACCCTAGACCACACTTCAAGTTTTCCCTCATCCATTTGCATTGTCTCCACCCATTTCTGGTTGTCCACCCAGTTGCAAATTTGTGTGTCATCTGCAGCGAGACTCACCTTCCTTTCCAGTTTCTCAGCAATGTTGCTTACGAAGACATTGAAGAGGACAGGACGCAATACCGATCTCTGTGGCACTTCACAGGTCACTCTATCATCCCCCAACAGGCTGCCATTCACTACCACTCTCTGTCTCCTATCCTTCAGTCTGTTTGATACCCAGTTTACCACCTTCTCTCCAACTCCCAGGTTGCTAAATTTCTTAATTAGCCTTCTGTGTGGCGCCATGTTAAATGCCTTACTAAAGTCCAGATAGGCCAAGTCCACATGCTTACCCTGATCCACCTCCTTAGTCACCCAGTCAAATAAATTTATGAGATTTCTTTAACATGACCTCCCCCTGTGAAACCGTGCTGCCCAGTGGCCCTTGCAGCCATTTGCCTCAGGGATTCCATCAAGTCGCATTGACAACAAAGTTGTCAAATGACTTGATGGAGACAAAACTTTGCAGATGGTGAGCACATCACCGTGGCAAAGTGTTGATGGACGCAAAATGCCTGGAGGGAATTTACTGTTTTCCATGGGGGGTTCGCCCTCCACCCCCCGACACAGGGGTTCTGCCCTCCCGCTTCCCCCTGGAAGGGGGAACAGATGTCAGGGGAGAGTGGCGGAACCCAAGAGTTGATGAATCCTTTCATTGTTCTGACAACCTGTTCGACACTGTGGGTGTAGAATGGGTTGTTTCACTGTGGGGGATTCATTGTTACAGCATCACTGTAACAACAGTATATGACCTCCAGGTACTCTATCAGTCTCTCTCTCTTTCAACAGGGCTTCTATCAATTTTCCCACCACTGATGCTAGACCAAGCGGTAAGTGCTAGCCTCCTTCTTGCTGCCACTCTTGTGCAGAAGGACCACATTGGCCCTTCTCCAGCCCTCTGGAATTACTCCTGCCTCCAATGAGGTGCTGAAAAGTGCTGCCAGAAGGGCAGCTAGAACCGTGCTCAGTTCTTTCAGTATCCTTGGGTGGATCCCATCTGGCACCATCACTTTGTTTTCCTTTAGGGCTTCCAATTCCCTTCAGACTCTCTCCTCCGAAAATTGACTCAGGTCCACTCCCTCCTCCCCTTGGTGGCTGCTGATACATGTTGGTCTGTCCCCTCCCCCCCATTGTGAGAATGAGCAGAAGCACTCATTTAAAATGTTAGCTTTTTCTTGGTCTTCCTGTACACAGTACCCCCATTCTCCTGATCCTCACTATCCCATCCCTTGCTTTCCTTTTTTCATGCATGTACCTAAAGAAAATCATATTACCTTTTTTTACCTCCTTGGCAATAATCTCCTCCATTTGTTCCTTAGCTGCTCTCACCCTCCTTCCCGTATCCCTTTGTGTATCTAGATATACCTCCATGTCTCCCTCTGTATGGCTGGAGGAGTGATGTAGATGAAAAGGGTATGAGTGGGTGGGGAGATGGGGCAGACCTGGGACAATAATGAACTATATGCAGGGGATAGGGTGCACTAAGTGGGGAGGGAAAGAGGGTATTAAAGCAGTAGCTACAGGAGTATATAGCAACAAAAGTGAATTTAAAAGAGCTGGGGGGGGTTGCAAGGGATCAGACTATAGGCAAGGTACCCAGGGACAAGGTGAGCCTACCCCCAAGCTAGTAAGACAGTACTTGGGGATTTAGTCCAGACGAGGCAGGGTGGGGAGGAGGATCTGGAAAAGGAGGGAAGGGTGATGGGGTGGAGTGTGGTCTCTGTGAAAGCAGAAAACCTTGGCAACAAGGCAGCGCAGCTACAGGCACTCTTGGCTGTGGGGAGGGTGGACATTGTGACAATCACAGAAACATGGGCCACAGAGTACCAGGACTTGGACCTTGCAATCCCAGGGTTCAGGCTGTATGGAAAGAACCATGGGGAAGGGAAGGGGAGGGTGGCTGCCTACGTGCAGGAAGGAATCAAATGTACAATGGAAGAAAAGGAAGAGAGGGATATGGAGGCAATGTGGTTACAGCTCCTGGATTCCTGGAGAAGGAAGTTGAGGTTTAGGGTGGTGAATTGGTTGCCATCCCAGACAGGGAAAAGGGACAGGGAACTGGCGAAACAAATCAGTAGGGTATGTAGGAGGGGGAAGGTGGTCATAGTGGGGGATTTCAACCTGCTGGGGGTGGACTGGACCGTGCCAGTCACCTCTAGTGCCAGGGAGAGGGTCCTCTTGGATGCATTCCAGGAGGGGTTCCTGGCACAGCTGATTGCTGAACCCACAAGACTGGGGAACACGCTGGACCTGGTGCTATCTAATAGTGAGGCAGTGAGGGACATAAGGGTGGAGAATCCATTAGCTGACACCAATCATCAAATGGTGTGGTTTAACATCACAATCAGCAGGGAGCCAGAGGAATCCAAAACAAAGGTGGTGGATTTCAGGAAGGTGGACTTCAGGTAAATGAGGGAATTGTTGAAGGGAGACTCAAAAGAATAAAGTGGGGGATGGGGACAGAGCAGAAGTGGGACATAATAAAATAAGGAATCATAGAGGCGACAGAAACATGCACCAGGCTACAGATTATGAATAATAGGGGAGATCACGTGATGCAGGACCACGAGTAGCAGCACTCCAAATGTCTCCTGCTCGCTCCATATATTAATATACATTTTAAACTGCTCTACCTACTTCAAATATCAGAAAATAAGCTTTTTAGAGGATTAGAACCACTCTACAATACTTATCTACAGTTTTCCTACATAGTATGGAAGCAGAGATGAGACAAGCGCCTCTCAAATGCAAGATCTGAATGTTTTAACAGTGGACTGGTTCTTACTATAGTTTAAACCATTCCATGAGGAACTCCAATCGCTAACAGTGGAGTTTAAATCTATGACCATGGTGCTGGAAAATGTCTCAACAAGGGTTGGAGACAACAAGGTATGAATCATCTCTGTAGAGAAGCACTTGGAGAGAATAGAACCGTAATTGGTAGCGAGCAGGCAGAAGCTAACACGTCTGGAATCCAAGGTAGAGGATTTAGAGGGGTGCAGTAGGCGCAATAACGTGGTACTAAAAGGGCTGCCAGAGAAAGAAGAATGGACTGACACCGTCCTATTCATCCAAAAGTTAGTTGTGAACTTAGTAGGCCTCTCAGTATGGAGCTTCTTATTCCATTGAGAGGGCTCACTGATCTCTGCACCCTATTCCAGCAGTAGATGCCCCCCAGACCCTTAATAATTCATTTTCTGAATTATTTAGAGAAGCAGCACTTCCTGACAAAGATCCAGAGCCTCGATCAAATTAAATGGGGTGAAGTTGAAATATGGGTTACTGAAGATCTCCCCATGTCAGTTCGTCAATGCAGAGCTTTATTTCATCCCCTGGTTAACAAGTTAATTCCAGTGGGGATAAAATTCAAGATGCTGTACCCATCTAAATTTCAAGTCTTGATTGAGGGTAAGTAGACCAGCTTTGAGGAACCTAAGACCGCGGAAGCTACCCTGAGAGCTGCATTTCCGAATTTGTTCAAGGATCGCTGATGCTGAAGGGGCTTGAGTTATGTATCCTCTTGTGGTGCTGTTCCCAGCTGTTAAGCTGTTAGAAAGTACTGAGTTTGTTTGAATAAAGGACCCTGTTGGGTCTGTCATTATGTTAAAGGGTTTGGATATCAAGTGCTCTGTTTATTTTCCAAAGAACTTCTACGTTTGGATCTTTTCCAACCCACAGAAGGACTAGCGATCTGAATATTTCACGTTAAGGGGCTGTATGAAACCTGAGTCACAATAAAGCTTGTTTATTGTGAAAGTTTGTAGAAGTTTTTCTGTGGCCTTGTGGGCCTTGAAGTTAGATAGTTTAATTTTCAATCCCACTGTGTGTAGCTTAAGTGCAGGTCCTGTTCACTTAGGTGAAATATTTACTAAGGACACATGAGGTAGCCCTAACACAATAATAATTTTTCTTGTTTTTTTTTTTTTGTCTGCTGTTAAAACAGATTAGGCTTGTATATGGCCAAATGGATCATTTATCTGGTAATTTTATTACCTTTCTGACAGCTTCATATTGCTAAACCTAATAAGGCTTTAGTTTTCTAGTTAATGAGTGTCCTTAGTGTACATGTTATATTATATCTGGTTCTTAAAACAGTTTAAAGTTTAGAATTTGGTATTAATACTGGGTACTTATTAGTAATGGCACGGGTGAGTGGGAGGGTGGAGGTGGCGATCGTTGTTTCTGGTTATCACGCACCTTGAAATTTTTATTTTGGCCGGGTGGGGGGTGTTTATGTTTTTCATAACATTCAAGATTGTGCAAGGTTGTGGGTTTCAATGGCTTAAACAAAAGATTTTTGGGTTTTATGTTGTACTTGGTAAAGGGCTAAAGGGTTTGGGTTCAGGGAATGAGAGTGGGATGGGTGACCTCGGCTGGATGTTATTAAGGATAGAAGTAATGCATTTTGATTTATAATTTAATCATTAATGCAACACTAAATGGAAGGTAGTATAAAACTGCTTACTTGGAATATCAGGGGAGCCAGAAAGAAAGTCAAACACTACCAGATTTTAAAACATGTAAACTGTTTGAAAGGAGCTGTCACATTCCTACAAGAAACCCATTTATTAACTTCTGAAGGCTCACTTTTCAGGAGGCAATTTATAGGTCAGATTTTTAATGCAGGGGACAGTACTCAAAGTAGAGGGGTAGCCATATTATTCTCACGTAATATACCCTTTACCTCTGAGCTCTGTATACAGGATCCAGGAGGTACATGCTTAATTTTGAAGGGTTTACTAGACCGTGCAGAAGTGGTGCTATGTTGTATATATGGCCCAAATCTTGATTCTCCAGTTTTTTTTCCAAGTTACTTATGGAACTACTACCCTATGTGTCCTTCCCACTGATTTTAGGGGGGGATTGGAACCTGTACTTGACTCCTGACCTGGATAGGTCAGGAGCTACAAGATCTGGTCTCTCACCAGCACAGAGAGCCCTCCAGGACTTGTTAGACCAACTAGGATTGATCGATCCCTGAAGGGTATTATAGCCCTCTCTGAAAGAGTATACATTTCGATCTCCTGTACACAGCACATCCACCAGAATTGACTACTTCCTAATTAGTCATAGTTTCTTACCAGGAGTCATTGATAGTGCCATAGAACCAGGGAAAATATCAGATCATGTAGCAGTATGGTGCTTACTAAATGTGACTCCTAGTGTCCCCAAGGAGACCAACTGGAAGCTGAACAATCAATTACTGAGAGAGGAAAAAGTTGTCAAGGACATTTTGAAGGTAATTGACCACTATACTGAGTTTAATCTTCACTCGACAGGTAGAATTGAACTAGAATGGTGTACCTTGAAGTGCGCTTAAGAGGAAAGCTGATTAGAATAGCCTCTTACAGGAAAAAGGTTAAACAACAAGAAGCCCTCACTTTACTAAGAAATATTCGCCAACTGGAAACGGAGCTATCACTTTCTACTCCAGAATGTGACAGAACTAAACTACTTGGCTTAAGGGCCCAATACAGCTCCCTTTTGCTTGGTAAAGCTGAATACATAATAATGCGTACCAAAATAAATTATGTGGATCAGGGGGAAAAAGCTAGTAAGTTGCTGGCCCTCCGGTTGAAATCTCAAGAAGCCTCCAGAATTATTAAGGGTATTAGATCCAGGCAAGATAACAGCATACAAGTGAACCCCAGAAGTATAGTGCAAGAATTCGTAATTACTATAAAGACCTGTATGGTCCTATCTCTAACTCTCCAATAAACAAAAACTAGATAAATATCTTGATGCCCTTCCTTTGCCACAACTATCAGAGGCACAGAAATTAATATTAGTGGCTCTCATAACTGATGCAGAAGTGGAGAATACAGTAAAATCCTTTCCTTCTGATAAAGCTCCCGGACCTGATGGGTTTTCTCCTAATTTTTATAAATCCTTTCAGAAACAATTAACTCCCTGGTTGGGTTGCTTGTTTAAGTGGTTCTTAGAAGGGAAAGAAATGGATGACGGTTTTCTGGAGGCCCTAGTTATTGTCTTACACAAATCAGAGCGGGACCCAGAAATGGTAACTAATTATAGACATATCTCTTTATTGAATTACGATATGAAAATTATTGCTAAATTATTAGCAAATAGATTGGCTGTGGCTCTACCCTCCATTATTCACCCAGATCAGGTAGGCTTTATGAAGGGAAGGAACTCTTCGACCCAGTTGAGGAAAATGTCACACATTTTCTCTGCGTGCAGGGATTCCGATGCTTCAGCCAGGCTGTTATCCCTGGACGTGGAGAAAGCTTTTGACAAGGTGAATTGGGATTTTCTTTTCTCCACAATGGAAAAATTCGAGCTCCTTAGGATATTTATTGATTGGATTGCCTCTTTCTATAAAAACCCCAAAGTCCGTATTTATCGTAATGGAGTTTTCTCAGAAAGATTTGTTCTCCACTTGGGAACTCGTCAAGGGTGTCCATTATCTCCACTTCTTTTTAATATTTATCTGGAGCCTTTGCTCTTTAAACTCAGAAGTTCCCCTTTGATTCCAGGTATTCCTTTGCATGGCCTCGACCTCGAACTATTGGCATGCGGATGATATTCTGCTCCACTCTATCAATCCCACTGTGGCATTTGAGGCTTCCTTGCAAAGTATTTCAGAATTCGCCACTTAATCCAATTACAAAATTAATCTGGAGAAGAGCATGGTCTTCCCCCTAAATTATAGACTGCTAAGGAATGATATCTCACATTTAGGGCTTCAATGGACATCTAAATGCTTGAAATACCTGGGCATTTATCTTACTAAATCTGACTCCCCTACAAAAAAATTAAATCTGGACGACACCCTGCATATTATTCAGCAAGATTGTTCCAGATGGTCATCCCTTCCTATCTCTTTTTGGGGACGCATCAATGTAGTTAAAATGAATATCCTGCCTAGGATCTTCTATCTGGTGCATATGCTTAATGTCTGGCTGCCCATTAAATGGTTCAGGAACACCCATTCCATTATTTCTTCCTTTATATGGGCTGCCAAACCCCAGAGAAAAGCCTACCAAAAACTGATGGTAACCAAGGCTAGGGGTGGCTTGAGACTACCACACATTGGGGACTATTACTGGGCCAGTTAGATCTCTAAGTATTTGAAATGGATGTCTAGTGAAGAAATGCTATCCCGGCTCCCATATGTGCCATCGTGGTTAACACTAGAGAGAAGACTATTAGCTACAGCACAGTTATCCATACCCATGATATTATATAGTACATTTAAAAACCTACCAGCTAATATTTCCCATTCTCCCAAAGCGGTCTCGGTAAGATCACATGCTCAGTCCTGTGTTTTTTTTAAATATAAACACACTCTAGATTGGAATCAGCCATTGGTGGATAATTTTAATTTTAAAATAGGAGGCAAAAAGATTCCTAAACTATGGATTCCCCAGCTTCAAAATGCAAAAATCAGGGATTTCTTTGATCTGGAAGGGAAGAGTATCCCTGTGCTTACTATTATTAATAAATATTCCCTAGGTATGGGACAGATATTTAAGATATTCCAAATATCTCATTTATTAAACCAACTAGACAGACAGTTCATAACAGAGGATAAGTTCTCTGAATTCTTTACCTCTATGGGGGAAATAGTACATCTTCCTCACGTAATAGCCCAGGTGTATAGCTCCTTTTTGGAACTGACCTCTACCACTCAGGAGGAGTCCCCAAATACTGTGCTGGGCAATTCCCAGACTCTAATATCAATTGGAGTAATATCTGGGAAGGAACCCACACTTACTTATCCCAAGACAGGTTAAGACTTACACAGTTTCAAGTTTTGCAAAACTTGTATTGGACGCCTCTTAAGCTCTTCAAAATTGGTAAGATCCCTAATCTGAATTGTAGCTGATGCAACATGGCAGAGGGTTCTCTTTGTCATATTTTATGGGACTGTCCCCCAGTTCAGGATCTCTGGAAAGAAATTCAGGATAAAACCGACTCGTTGTTAAGGCTTGAGAATCTCTTCACTCCGGAGATATGTCTCAGTGGAGATTACTCCAAGGTTAAGGTTAGGGCACATAGATACCACATGGCGATGATTGCAGTGACACTTAAGAAGCCGGTTTTAAGGCACTGGATTGATGCCCAAAAAATCTCCTATACAGAATAGTTTCGGACCTCTTGTTTAATTTGCGTGCGGAACAGTTCAAGATATTTCCAGGTTGCCCTTCCTCCAGATATAAAAAGGTATGGGCTGGGTTGCATACTATATACATGCTCCAAGTGGGTGTCCAGTTGGCTCAATGATATTTAGTAGGGGTTGGACAGCTTCTCTTACTTTTGTCAATCCAATGCTTTTCTCTGAGTAGCTCCTTGTTTTTGCTAAGACCTGGGTTAATATACATTTAAGCTGAGGTGGGGAGATATGGGAGGGGGATTGGGGGACAGTTTGGGGGTTGTAGGGGGATGGGAGTAAGTAGGAAGGGACTGGATGAGGTGTCGGGGACATGTCACTGTCTTCCTGGTTTTAGTTACCTTGTTTATATGTGTAGCCTTGTCATTTTGGTCTCAGTGTCATGTCATTTTGTAAGTGTTATAAAATAATAAAATATACATTTCAAACAAAAGAATAATAGGGCAGAGACCATGCTGGCTGAACAGGGAGGGGATAGAGGGGGTGAGGGCAAAAAGAGCAGCATACAGGAGGTTCAGATGGATGGGGAAGGAGGAGGATAGGAAGGAGTACACCAAATGGTCCAAGGAGGTGACTAAGAAGGTAAGGGGCATGAAAACCACAAGAGAACTCAGATTAGTACAGAGAATTAAAGGAGGGGAGAAAGACTTTTTTAGATACATCAGTGAGAAAAGGAAGCGCAGGGACAGTATAGTGAGGATAAAAGGGGAAAGGAGTGGGTAGAATAGGGGAAGGAACAAGCAGAAGCACTGAATGAGTACTTCTGTTCAGTGTTCACAAGGAAGGAGGGGGGTCCATCATCACCCTGGTTGGGGGGAGGGGGTATGGAGGGTGTGAGGTAACAAACAGTAGGATAGAGGGTAGCAGAGTCTTGGAAGGGCTAAAGGCTCTGAAGGTGAATAAAGCACTGGGGCCAGATGGTATCCACCCCAGAGTGCTGCAGGAGATGGCAGAGGTTCTAGCAGAATCACTGGCGGACGTGTAAAGCACCTCTCTGGAAATGGGAGAGGTGCCTCAGGGCTAGAGGATAGCCCATACGGTACCGTAACATAAAAGCGGTGCAAGGGATGAGCTTGGGAACTATAGGCCAGTCAGTCAGATGTCCATAGTGGGAAAGCTGATGGAAACAATATTAAAGGACAGGCTGGTGGCATTTCTGGAGGGAAACAACCTGCAGGATGGGAGGCAGCACGGGTTCATTTCAGGGAGATCCTGTCAGACCAATTTTATACAGTACTATGATTGATTGATGAGGGAGTTGGATGGGAGCCATGCTGTAGATGTGCTATACCTGGATTTCAGCAAGGCCTTCAATTCAGTGCCCCATAGGATACTAGGGGTGAAGTTATCCAGGGTGGGAGTGGGGACAAAGATGGCATGTTGGATCTCAAACTGGCTAAGGGTAGGCTGCAGAGGGTGATGGTGGGTGAGAGAATTCTTGGAGCCTAAATCTGTGATGAGTGGGTGCTGCAGAACTCAGTTCTGGGCCCAGCACTGTGCGGATTATTCATCTGAGACATTGCGGAGGGAGTGGTGAGCAGGATTTGCCTGTTCACCGATGACACCAAAATGGGTGCAGTAGTAGACAATGAAGAGGGATGGATGCAACTACAAAGGGACTTGACCAAGTTGGAGGAATGGTCAGGGAAGTGGCAGCTGGGATTCAATGCAAAAAATGCAAGGTGTTGCATTTTGGAGCAAGGAACCCAAGGAGAGAATACTGGCTAGAGGGGATCAAGCTGGGGAGCACTGAGGAGGAAAAGGACCTAGGGATACTGAAAACAGCAAGCATGAACACTACTGCCCAATGCAGGAGGGCAGTGGTGAAAGCAAACAACATGCTAGGGTGCAGAGCACAGGGATTCATGTCCAGGCACAGGGAGGTGATTTTGCCCCTCTGCAGGGTGCTGGTTAGGCCTCACTTTGGTTACTGTGTGCAGTTCTGAAGGCTGTACCTGAGCCGGAATGTCAAGTTACTGGAGGGAGTTCAGCGAAGGGTGACAAGGACGATTCAGGGGATGGAGGGAATGGATTATGAGATGAGGCTGAAGGAACCGAGTATGTACACACTGGAAGAGAGGTGGGGGGGGACATGATCGAGACAGCCAAGTACCTGAATGGTGTCAACAAAGGGGGGTGGAGGGTGTTTTGAAATTAAGGAGTGGGAGGGAGACTAGGGAGCATGGGCTAAGAAAAGAGGGGGGAGAATCAGGAGGGAGATGAGGAGGAATTACTTCAGAGAGAGAGTAGTTGTGAGGTGGAACGCACTACCATATGTATGGGTTGTCTTGCACTTCCTAAAAGCTGTTTTCTTCTTCCTTACCGCCTTAGCCAGCTACTTCGAGAACTATAGTGGCCTCTTCCTCCTCCTACCCTTGCTTATTTCCTTCAAACAGCTTGCCATAGCCTCAGTCATTCCCTCCTTTATCCTTTTCCATTGTGCCTCTACTCTCCTCCACAGCCACCCCCCCTTAAGGTATTTACTAAGGTAGTCTGTAATTTCCTTAAAATCTGCCCTGCTGAAGTTCAGGACCTTCATTCTAGGGTGTTTTTTCTCCTGCCCAGTTTGTATGCCAAATTAAGCTGTACAATAATCGTTTCTACACGGGATTGTTCACAGTGATGTCTGTAATAGTTTCTGTTCATAAGAACCCGGTCCAGCAGTGCCCCATCCCTAGTAAGTTCTGTAACCCGCTGCCTGAGAAATGTCCCCTGTAGGGAGTTGAGGATGGCCCTGCTTTTTGTAGATGTGGCCCAAATGCTCCATTCTACATTTCACAGATTAAAAGTCCCCATAATCAGTACATTCCCTTTGCTTACCATTCTGCAAATAGTCTCCCCCAAAACCCTGCCTAACTCCTCCCCCTGTGCTGGTAGTCTGTACACCACCCCATGCAGATATAGGCCCTGGACCCTGTCTATAAGCCAAGATCCTCTCAGACGCACCTAGCTTTTAAAAATGAACTTCCCAAGTTACGCCTATCGAATGATAAATGTGTAAATGATCCCTTTTGTTGTATTTATCTCACACTTATTCTATTTAACTGCCTGACAATTTTGCACTCATGAAGTCCAATCTCTTCTGTTATTACATAGTGCTGAATATGATTCCTGTTGCTCCTGTACTTTCCTGTACTATGGTGATGTTATGTGTTTTTCCCAAAGTTTTTATTGTTGTTTTTGTAACTTGCTGCCTATTTACTGTCTGTACCTCTCCAGGGTCATGCCTAAAAATAGGCAATGTTTTTGTCTAGTGCACCTACCAGTTAACAAAAACTAAATCAATAAACCCATAGAACTGCCAGTCTTTTCATGTTCCTGTTTTGTCTGTGTATCTCTGTGGCCTTTATGTCTTCATTTACATATGGAATAACACCCCTGCTTCCTCTCTGCACTATCCTTCCGGAATATGGTGTAACTTGGAATGGCCACATCCCAGCTGTGGTTGTCAGTGCACCATGATTCTGTTATGGCCACCAGGTCCACCTCCACAGTGGTTTCCTCCAAGTAAGGAATTTTCTTTCCTAGGTTCCTAGCACTGGTGCATGTGGCACTCCACTCCTTTTGTCCCTCCCTGCCCCTACCTTTCCCTCCCTTCCCTATTACATCCTTGACCCTGGTACTGTCCTCCTCTTTTTGGGTCTCCCTCTGTCCACACTCCTTAACTCTTCTCTCATTCTTAAAACCACTTCCTGACCCACTCGTCCCTTCCTCCCCCTTGTCCCTACACCACTCTACCACCGGGGAATTTATTTCACCTATGCTTTTCCTCTCTGCTGCTCCATTTTCTGGGAGGCGGGCATTAACTGCTCCCTCATATTTTCTGCCTCCCACTTTGACTTATTTAAATACCCATTAAAGCAGCTTTTAATCCTTCCACCAAGGATGGAGACCATCTACTTTGTATAGTCCTCTATTCCCCAGGTGGGACTCCAGTACACAATGTAGCCAAACCTCTCCACCCTGCACCATGCCTTCAATCAGTTGTTGAAGACACCAGTGTGGAATTCCATAGCCTTCTCCTGGCCATATACAGGTAGAACCTCAGTGAAGGTCACCATGTGAGCTACTTGCATCTTTCTCCTCCTCCTCCTCTCCTTAAAACCAATCTAGCAGCACCCCTGCTGCACCCCTTGCCAGGTCATTAGTCCCCAGCTGGACAATGACATCCAGTTCCCCCTCCTGCTCCACCTCCTAGCAATCCTAAGGATCCACTCACCATCCTTTCATTCCAAGGCACCAGGTAGGCACCTCACATTTCTCTTTCCCTCCCATCCTGTTCTCAAAACTACTCCTGTAATGACTGAGTCCTTGCCTGAGCAGCACATGTGTGGGGCTGGATATTGATTTAAGTTTAAGCATGACCACAAACCAACAGTCTCTCTAAAAACAAATTCTGGCCAGGGCCAATAAGGCTGCAGCTGAGGAATCTGGGATAAAAATGTTGTAAATGTGTTTTTTTTAATATTTCTACACCAAATTTTCCACATAGTCTTGTTATCACCCTGCCTCATGCAGATGGGCAGAGAAAATGTTCCACTCCTGGCTTAAAGGTGATTTTGTGCAGAGACTGAAAAATCAACATTTGGGATGCAAAAACACATTCTGGGAAGGAGGTGAAAAATAACAGCTGTCACATTCATGAGGTGCTGTAAAGAAATGGCTATGTTGAAAATCTGGGATAAAAAAATTGAATATTACCAAACATATGAGCCTGCGTTCACAAAATTCAACATAGGCTCATAACTTTGTGGAGTTTTATTACTTTTACACCAAATTTCCAACATAGCCCTTTATGACCCCACCTCATGAACAAGGGCAGAGAAAGTCTCAACTCCTGCCTGAAAAAGTGATTTTGTGCATGGACCATGAAATCACCTCTCAGGATGTAAAAAAAAAATTGGCCAGGATTTGAAAAATGACAGCTGCCACATTCATGAGGTGCTGGAAAGATATGGCTATGTTGTAAATTTGGTTTAAAAAATATTGAGAATTACAAAAGTTATGAGCTGCACTTGCAAAATTCAATATAGGTTTATAACGCTGTTGTTTTTTAATATTTGTATACCAAATTTTTAACATAGCCTTCTTATGATCCCACCTCATGAACAAAGGCAGACAAAATTGTTAACTCCTGCTCAAAAGGTGATTGCATGCAGGGACCATGAAATCACCTTTCTGGATGTAAAAAAAACATTTTTGGCCAGGATTTGAAAAACGACAGCTGTCACATTCATGAGGTATTGTAAAGATATGACCATGTTGTAAATTTGGGGTAAAAGTATTAACAATTAACAAAGCTGCAAGGCTTCATTTGCAAAATTCAATGTGGACTCATAACTTTATTTTTTTTAATATTTTTACACCAGATTTTCAACATTGTCTTCTTATGAACCCACCTCATGAACAAGGGCAGAGAATATTGTAAACTCCTGACTGAAAGGTGCTTTAGCACAGGGACTGCAAAATCACCTTTCAGGATGGAAAAAAAAGCATTTTGGCCAGGATTTGAAAAGTGACAGTTGTCATATTCATAAGGTGCTTTAAAGATACGGCTATGTTGTAAATTTGGGGTAAAAATATTGACATTTTTTAAATTTTTTACACCAAATTTTCAACATAGCCTTCTTATGACCCCACCTCATGAATAAGGGCAGAAAAATGTTAACTCCTGCTCAAAAGGTGATTTTGCACGGGGACCATGAAATCCCCTTTCAGAACAGATTTGCCTAATGACAGTGCCATTGTTCATGAGGCGGGGTCCCAGAGAAGGCATGTTGAAAATTTGGGTCAAAAATATGCAACAATGGCCAAGATATGGCACAAAGTTCAAAACTCCATTGAAATACATTAAACCACATACCTCTTTCCTCATTGCATAGTCCGGCTTTGAAGAGTGAAGACATGTCTGCAGTCTCGAGAGGATTACTGTGTTGAACCCCAATGAGTAAGTAGGGGCTTGGGGATATGTGGGGTGGTGGGTGCTGAGTGGGAGGGTTGGGTGGGGATCAAAAATGGCATAAAAGACATTGATGGATGGTATGCTTGTTACAGGTTAAAAACAAAAAAACTGGACTGATTTGTCGGTCACAACACTGGTGGGATTGGGCACTCCCGGTGTCACTGTTATGTTTCTGGGGGGTGTGGGGTGGTGAGTGCTGTGAAGGAGGGCCAGGTGGGGAAGAGAGGCAAAAAATGTAAAAAATAACCGTGCATGCGGTACTGGAGTGGGGATGAGGATTCCTGCACTGGGGATTGGGAACCCCAGTGCCAGTGTTATGTTTCTGGTGGGGTGGTGGGCGCTGATAGGGAGGGATGGGGAGAAACTATTAAAATATCTGTTGAAAAACAAGAAACACAACCATAGATGTGCTGAAGTGGAGGAGGGATTTCATGATCAGGACACTGGGGAATTGGGCACCCCCAGTGTCACTATTATGTTTCTGGGTGTGTGTGGTGTGGTGGGTGCTAAGATGAAGGGTCAGGTAAAGGAGTTATGTATTTCAGCACTCTTGGACTGTTGACACAAAAGAAATAGTTTGAACGCGGATTGTTCCACAGACGCGGAGGTGACGTTTTTTGTCATTCCAAAATGTTGTTCATTTGTAAGGAATGCGGGAGTCCTTTTTCTCATAGCAAGAGGTCTGCAGGGCTCTGCCCACTGCAGCCCCAAAAATTACTGTACTAGCACACTTATCTAGAACTTATGAGCAAGCGTGATTGACCTATTTACCTTTAATTTGTTTACTATATGGCTACAGCACAATTCAAGTTAAACTGTCACAACCATGCTACTTTATCAATGTGTTTCATAAGAGGATCTTGTGCAAAGCCTTGCTGTAACTGTTGACTTAGAGAAGCAGCTCATTTTTGCATTGTACTGTGACAAAACTGAAGATGTATTCAAGTTGAGTTGTAAAAGCATTTTATTTTAGTTGCTCTTGAGCTGGCTAAGTATAAAAAAAAACACAATATGAGTTACCTATGCATTGCCAACTTTAAAAACCAATGCAAAACCAACTCATCAGTATGACTGGATTTTCTAAAATTCTGACTTTTATACCAGTTAATATCTGTAAAAAAAACTCAAATCAGTGCCTTTGAAAATAATAAAAATAATGTTTTATTTAAATGGTGATGAATTTACTATTAGTATCCGTAAAAGAAACATACTAATAATTTTTGCATGCAAAATGGTAGCCACAATGTAGAGTTGCAGCAAATAGTTACAAGCATTTGTCAATGGTGAATACGTTCGCTTGCATGCTGTTACAAGTTAGACCAACAGTATCTTGAGCTATGGGCAGACCTGTGTTATCCCCAATAGTAATTGTCTCAGGGACTTTTGAGTTGCACCAGGCTAAGAGGTATAGGCTCCATATTGAGAGCTGGCTGTGTGTGCTGTGATGAAAGGAGCACTGTGTAACAATAAGTGCACATCCAGCTTGGGGGCAGTATTCAGACAATTAGCACCCAGTGCCCAGAGCAGCTAACTGTCTGAATATCGAGTCAAGTCGGCGAAGTGCATAGTGACAGACTATGCACTGCACTGACAGAGCTCTAGACTGAACATGGCCCACAGGGTAGCCTCAGGGAAAGGAAAGAAAATAAAGGGTAGAACCCCGGCTGTCCCTTAGAATATCACAGCAGTTACTGTAACACAATGTACATCACTGGTTTAATATGGTATGCATTAGCTGGATAAGTTAGACAGGCTTGGGGGGGGCTTGGCATTGAGGACATGATGTTGGAGATTTGTAGTGGGACTTGATCAGAGCCTTGCTTGATATTGGAGAGGGGCAGCGACATTGACTGGGAGATTGTTCCAGGTGTTAGGGAGCCTGTAGCTGATGGAGGCTTCCCCTAAGTTGTGCTTGTACTGTGGGATGTTGAGGTGGCAACCTGCCTTGGACATGAGTAGATAGGAAGGGATTGTTTCAGGGAGAAGAGGTTGGACAGATATCTGGACAGTTTACTGGACCAATACTTGGCACACAGGAGGGCAGTATGCATAATTTGTCTCATGGGGCTCCCTGCATGGGGGCCATGCTAGATTTTTGTACATACTGCATCAGTGGGATTGAGGGGCAGCCCAGGACAAATCTATGCAGTGTGCAGAACAGGATGTTGATTTCATCAAAGGATGTGAAGGTAGCACCTGCGTACACTACATTCCTGTAGTCTATAAGGGGAAGGATTGATTGTTCCACGATCTGTTTTCTCGTAATTTGATGGAAGTAGCCCTTTACTCTATATAGGGTGCCTTGCTTGGAATATGACTTAGTTACTTACTACCTAGGAGATCTGACCCAAGAAGTCAAGGTGCTGGTCCAGGTGGAGACCAATGTACTTTTAGGTGGAAACAGAGCCT
Source organism: Neoceratodus forsteri (assembly GCA_016271365.2). Lineage (NCBI taxonomy): Eukaryota > Metazoa > Chordata > Ceratodontiformes > Ceratodontidae > Neoceratodus > Neoceratodus forsteri. Next base: position 107,557,668 of record JADMNL010000035.1, on the reverse strand, counting down.
ATGCAGGACTTGCCTGGATTGTGGGTGGAACAGCTGAGCCAGTTCCTGGTGCTGAACAGAATGGATGCTGTTTTATTTTGGTTCATGATGAGACAGTTATCCGGAACCATTTTTGTACTGTAGTGAAGTCGTGTTGGAGGTGACCCTTAATGGAGGGAGTAAAGGTGCCAGATATATAATTAATAGTATCATCTGCATGCATGTGTATACTGCTGGCACTGAAAGAGTTAGGTAGGTCATTAATGTAGTTAGTGAAGAGCAGGAGCCCCAGGACTGAACCTTGTGAGACCCCAAGGGTGGTTGGTAGGGCAGAGGACAGAACATGGGCCAAGCTTAACAGATTGGGTCCAGTTGGTCAGGTATGATTGGAGCCATGCTAGGGCCAAGGAAGAGACACAAGAGTCAGATAGTTGGAGTAGGAGTGGTTATCCATGGTGTTAAAGGACTTTGCTAAGTCTATAAATATGGCTGTTGTGTCCAGGCCCTTGTCCATGTTGGTATGTATGTGGTTGGTGACTCTAAGAAGGGATAAGGAGGAGATTGAGTGGTTGGAGTGAAAGCCATATTGATAGAGAGTTAGGAAGCCAGTTTGGGCATAATAGTTTAATAGCTGCCTCCTGCTATATCTGTCAAGGGTTTTGAAGAGATGGGTAGCTACAGGAATGGGGTAGGGTGACCACTAGACCACCAGATATTTTTAAGACTCATGAGGGGGAGGTCATATCAGACAAATCTGATAGATTTCCTTGACTGGGTGACCAGGGAACTAGATCAGGGAAGGGCAGTGGATGTGGCCTATTTGGACTTTAGCAAAGACTTCGACACTGTACCCCATAACAGATTAGTAAAGAAGTCGGATAGTCCATGGGCCAGAGCCAAAGTTGTAAACTGGGCAAAAACTGGGTAATGGATAGGCAGCAGAGGGTAGTGGTAAATGGCACTCACTCTAATGGGGAGAGAGTGACAAGAGGGTGCCACCAGGTTCGGTACTGAGGCCAGTTCTGTTCAACATCTTTATAAGTGACATCACAGAAGAGCTTGAAGGAAAGGTATGCCTTTTTACAGAGAGCACTAAGATCTGCAACAGGCTGGATACTCAGGAGGGGATGGAGAAAATGAGAAGGGACCTTAATAAATCTGAGGAGAGGTCAAGGTATTGAAGTTGGGATTCAGTGTCAAAAAGCATAAAATCACGCACCTGGGGTATAGAAACTTGGAAGCTGAGTATAACATCATGGGAGGAGTACTGTTGGTCATTACGATGGAAAAGGTCCTAGGAGTCATAAGATTTAATGACCTCAAAGTTGCAGGGCAATGTGACAAGGCAGTTGGCAGGGACAGTGGAATGTTGGGGTGCATAGAGAGAGGTATCACAAACAGAAGGAAGAAGGTAATAGTACCACTGTATAGATCATTGGTGAAACGGCACTTGGAATATTGTGTAGAGTTCTGAAGACTGCATCTCAGAAAGGCAGGGACAGGGTAGAGCCAGTCCAGAGGATGGGAACTAAAATAGAACATGGGTTGCATGAGAAATCATACAATGAGAGACTGAGGGATCTCAATATGTACTCCCTGAAGGAGAGGAGGGAGGGAGGGAGGGCGAGAACATAATAAAGACATACAAGTACCTCATGGGAGTGAACAGGGTACATGTGGGATCCCAGTTTCATGTGAGAAAGTGTAACAGAGCAAGAGGCCATGCAACAGAGCTAGAGGGAGGGAATTTAAAAGGGATGTGAGGAAATACCACCTCACTGAAAGAGTGGTGAATGCCTGGAACAGCATGCTACAAGAGATAGCAGGGGCAAAAACTATGGAGGGGGTGGTGAAACATGTATTGGATAGACATGGGTAAATACTAGTAAGGGAACATTGTTTAACCAGGAGTAGCACACTAAGCCGAAGCTTCTTTCCAGATGCAACCAGGGAACACGAGGAAGTTAAGTGACTTGTTCAAAATCACACAGTATGCACCTAGGCAGCTGTGGGATTTAAACCTAGGTTTACAGATCTGCAGCTCAGAGCCTTAACCCACTGCGCTATAGGAGGGTTTCAGGAGATCAGCTAGGGTGTGTTGGGCAGAACTGGCAGGATAAAATGAGCAGACTGGATGGACCAAGTGTCCTTTTCTCTCAACAAATACTATGTTTCTATGTTTCTATGTTTCTATGTTTCTATGTTTCTAAGACAGCTATAGGAAAGGTGATTGGAGGGGTGCAACTGTGCACAGAAATAAGGGTAGGGTCTTAGCAGCATAAAACGATGCAGTGACAGAGGCTGTTTAGCATAGCCAGAATCGCTGAATATATATGCAGTGCCCATCATGCATGGGAGAATCCCTCATTTGCATGGGTGTAGTGGCATATTCTGCATGGTTGTACTGTTGGGTCAGCACAGAATACCATGGGCTTCTTAAAATGGCCCTCACCATGTTGGCCCACTCTATTCATGGTTAGTTAGTGCTGCATCAACCATTTAGAGATGGAGGCCCTAGAGCTGACAAAATGGTAAACAGAATAAAGAACATGCTTATAAGTTCACCTTTTCTTCATAACTTCATTGTTGTTTGACATTATGTCCCCAAATGTTCAACATGGTCTTTTTCTGACCCCATGGTATAATCAAGGCAGTTGACTTTTTTTTTTGAGTTTGCAGAGTGACTACAGAAACATGTTTCAGAGGGGATTTGAAAGATGACATCTGTCGTATTCGCAAATTGGTATAACACAAGGGCTTCACTGAAAATTTGGGACCAAAATTTGCAAAAATAAAACAGTTATGAATAAACATTGGAAAACTTCGCATTTATTCATTTTTTTACATTTGATTCAAAAATGTTAACTCCATCTTTTTATGATTTCAACTTATGATCATGACAGGTGGATTTTTTAAACTCCTGTCCAAACTGTGATTTCACAGTGCAACTGCGAAAACATGTTTCTGAGAGGGATTTGAAAAATGACACCTGTCATGTTCATGAGGTGAAGTGCGAAAAAGGCTAGGTTGAAATTTGAGGGCCACAATGTGCAACAATCACAAAGTTATGAGTAAATGTTGAATAAATTCAATGTTCTGCATAACTTTGTTCTTTATAGACACGCTGACCCCAAATTTTCAACATACACTTTTTATGACACCACTGTATGATCAAGACAGTTGAAATTTTTTAGAAATCCCATTCAAAAGGTGATTTCACAGAGTGACTGCAAAACTATGTGGAGGGGATTTGAAAAAAAAACCTCCCTTGTTCATGAGGTGGGGTAGAAAAAGACTTGCACATTTGGGGCAAAAATATTATTAAAAAATGAAAATGTTATGAGTAAAAGTTCAGAACCAATTTAAAACCAACAAATTTATCCAGAACCAATGGTGGGAATATCAGTGTTGGACTTTTCCTATCACCACCCTATCAGGAGACTCTCTTGAACTGGTGAATCACTTTAAATACTTAGGCTTCATACTCGACTCACACTTATCCTTTTCATCACACATCAAAGCTCTCACAAACAAACTGAAATTTAGGCTTGGCTTCTTTTTCAGGAATAAATCATTGTCCTCCCGAGAGTCCAGAACTAGACTGGTACAGGCGTCCTTCATGCCTCATCTTGATAAAGCTGATTTTCTCTATAACAATTGTGCACCCATCTATCTGCATAAGTTAGACACATTCTGTCACCAGGCCATCCATTTTATTACCAATGTCCCAGCCAGAACCTATCATTGTACCTTGTATGAGGCAATGAAGTGGACCTCCTTATCCACCAGAAGAATGGTGCACATTTGTACTTGGACATATAAAATGCTCCTCAATAAGCTACCCCTATATATATATCAGTCTTCTTCTCATGCTCAGCTAGCACCTACACCCTCAGAAAATGTGCACATATTACCCCAAATGTGCCAGATTTTCAGACACGGTTTGGTAGGGCATGTATAAGCTTTTCTTTCCCCTGCCTTGGAATAAGCTTCAAGCTACCTTAAAATGCCATATCTTTATCCCAGTTAGGGCGTTCATTGGTAGGGTACATGAGATCACTGCTGAAACCTGCAACTGCACTTAGCTTCCCTCGCGGGTCTACCTTCTCCCCATCCCTCTCCCATTGTCTTTGTAGATTCCTGTGTATACTCCTTCCTTCCTTCCTTCCTTCCTTCCTTCCTTCCTTCCTTCCTTCCTTCCTTTCTTCCTTCCCTTTTGTCCATTCTACCCAAGTTGTTCTCTCTCCCATATTTATTAGGTGTGGTAAACTCACTGTTAAGTGATGCTTCTAATTTATCACTATGTATTGCTATAATCAACCTATTCTACGTGCCATGATATCCCTGCTGTTTTTCTATGTTGTACTACTTGTATTGATTGTCTGTGATGATTTTTATTAGGTGGTGGTAACCTTACTGTCATGTGATGCTTTTGCCTTTATGTAGTTATTACAACCAATCTACTCTATGTACCATGATATACCTGCCGTATTACTATTATGTATCCTTGTACAGACTCTCTATGATGTTTAGTACTTTGTGTCAGGGACCTTCTTGTGAATGAGTGTGCTCAATGGATGCTATCCCCTACACAATAAACTGAAGTGAACTGAAAACACATTAAAAGCCATTAAACTGTCTTACCTTGTTTTCAGTCAGTTTGTGGTCAGTGTTGGTAGCAACAGGACATTCTAGGCTTGAGAGTTCAGTGACTGTATAGGTAAGTGAGGGGTGTTGGGACTATGGGTTGATGGGTTCAGAGAGGGGAGTGGGGAGGGTGTTGTAGGGTCTGGGTACAGAACATCATGATGGACTGTTTTCTGTTTTTCAAGTTTAAGAAAAAAACAAAGATAATGATGAAGGGCAGTTTTCTTTATTGCAAGGACCAACACCAGGGATTGCACACCCCAGTTTCAGTGTGTTGGTTGGCTGCATTTTGGGTGGGCACCCCAGGGCACATCCAGTTTGGTGGATTAGCCTGAACCAATGGTGGGAACCTCAGTGTTGGACTGTGTTGGTGGTTAATAGATGGGCAGGTGGGGGGAGGATACTGATGGCAGGGTTGAGCACCTGCCTCTGGTTATATTATAAAACCTTGATCTGGTGAGAGGGGGATTATGGGCAGTGGGATTGGACACTCCCCACAGGTCATATTATGAAAACAGGGTCAGATTGGAGGAGAGACACTTCTGGTGGGGTTTAGCACCTGTTGCCAGTCCTCTCAGAAATCTGGGTTGGGTGGGGGACACTGCTTGACTGCCTGATGGCTGTAAAATGAAAGTATGCTGCTACACTGTAATAGGTGTGGCTGCATCTTTCCATATGTGAGAATGTTCTGCCCATCCAGTAGTGAAGAAACATCAGCAGCAGCCTTGTCAGCATTGGTTACTGACTCCCACACCTCCTGCAGGCTCAGCTGCATTGGCTGCAACAGCACACACCTCCCCTGCCCTTACAGTGCCAGAACTGCCCCAATATGTTTTGCTTGTGTATTCACACAAGCAAACATAACAATACAATCCTTCCCTGTATTTGAAGAAATCTTATAAGTGTATGAAAAGCCATCATAATATAATTGGATAGATCCTGGGTTAAGCCATATCTAGAATATATAGTAGCATTCAAATATGTTACATGGAGTTGATTGCAGAGGAGCGAAACAACAACAGTAGGTGGATTCCCTGCAGGGGAAGGGTCTCAAACAACTGTTACAACAACCAACAAGAGACAGGGCTATCCTAGATCTAGTACTGACTAGTAGGAAAAGGATCACAGATCTTCAGGTAGAAGGTCACCTGTGGGCCATTGACCATCACATGGTATGGTTCAATTTGGCCACTAGAACTAAATCATCCCATTCCAAGGCAAAAAATATGGGACTTCAGAAGAGCTGACTTTGATAAGATGGCCAACAGAGTTAAGCTAGCCCTGGCAAACAGAAATACAGGTGAGAGGATACAGGCAAAGTGGGCAAGCATTAAAGATGCACTACTTGAAGCAACATTCCATTGTGTTAGAGAGAAAAGGAAGTGCAAAAGAAGAAGAAAACCACTTTGGTTCTCAAAAACAGTAGCAGATAATGTCAGAGCCAAAAGGCTGGCCTTCAGGAAATATAAGAGAACGCATCAGGATGAAGATAAGAAGGCATACCAAACTTCCCTAAGGGAAGCAGGGAAGGCAATAAGGCAGGCAAAGGCCCAAACTGAGGAAACACTAGCACAAACAGTAAAGGAAGGTGACAAGACTTTCTATAGATACATTAATGAAAGGAGAAAGTCCAGAGAAGGTGTTGCTAAGATCAAAGGGGATAAGGGGCATGTGAGGAGGAACACCATGTAAAAGCATCTGTCCTAAATAGATACTTCTGCTCAGTATTTACTGAAGAGAAGGTAGAGCAGGGCCCACAGCTCAGCAGCATGGACACAGGGGGGAGAGAGGTGTTCACTAGTCCCTTCACAAAAGAAAGGGTCCTACAGCAGCTCGATAAGCTCAGGGTGGACAAGGCAATGGGACCTGATGGCATACATCCCAGGGTATTAAAGAAGCTAAAGGTGGAACTAGCAGAGCCATTATCAGAACTGTTTAGTGAGTCTCTGAGCACAAGAGAGGTCCCAGAAGACTGGAGAAGGGCTCATGTGATCCTGGTCTACAAGAGTAGTAGCAGGGAGGAAGCAGGGAACTACAGACCAGTCAGTCTTACCTCAGTAGTGGGCAAGATTATGGAAGGACTCCTTAAGGAAAGGATAGAGCAATACCTGGAATCCATAGGATCACAGGATCCAAGACAGCATGGGTTTACAAAAGGAAGGTCCTGTCAAACTAATCTCATAGATTCTTTGACTGGGTAACCAGAGTGGTGGACCCAGGGGGAGCAGTTGATGTTGCTTACCTTGACTTCAGCAAATCTTTCAATGCTATTCCACATAGAAGATTAATTAATAAGCTAGGTAGGCTCAGCGTGGGTCAGAAGTTGGCCAACTGGGTGGCAAACTGGTTGACGGGCAGAAAACAGAGAGTGGTGGTAAACATTATACAGTCAGAAGAGATGCAAGTCACAAGTGGGGTACCTCAGGGATCAGTCCTGGGGTCAGTCCTCTTCAATATTTTCATCAGTGACATTGCAGATGGACTGGAGGGTAAGGTTTGTCTGTTTGCAGATGACACCAAGATCTGCAGCAGAGTAGATGATCCAGATGGGGTAGGCAGAATGAGAAGAGATCTGGATAAACTAGCAAAATGGTCAGAAGAGTGGCAACTGGAGTTTAACACAAACAAGTGCAAGATCATACACATGGGGAAGAGAAACCCTGAAGCCACTTATAGGCTGAGAGGGGAGTTGCTGGCAGTCACAAAGGAAGAAAGAGACTTGGGCATCATCATCATCACCGATGACCTGAAATCATCCATGCAGTCCACTACAGCAGTAGGTAAGGCTAGAGGGATATTGGGGTGTATTAGTAGGGGTATCACAAGTCGGAAGAGGGAGGTAAGAGTCCCTGTTTACAAGACACTGGTTAGGCCCCATCTGGAGTACTGCATGCAGTACTGGAGGCCACACCTTCACAAGGACATTAGCCAAACTGAGGCAGTCCAGAAAAGGACAACCAAAATGGTGCAGGGACGGCATCACAAAACATATGAGGACAGATTAACGGAGTTCAGTATGTTTACCCTAGAGCAAAGGAGGGAGAGAGGTGATATGATCGAAACATTCAAACACCTTAAGGGTATTAACAAGCTGAAAGAGTCTAACATGTTTCAATATAAGAAAAATAGCAGGATAAGTGGACACAGCATGAGATTAGAGGAGGCCAACTAAGGGGTAATGTGAGGGAAGTTCTTTTTCACAGAAAGGGTAGTGGATGCATGGAACGGCCTACCTCAGGAAGTGGTGGATATGAATACAGTGTAGGGCTTCAAACAGGCATGGGATAGGCATAAGGGAGCAATACAGATGAGTATGAATAGATAGTCCACTGACAGAGCAAAGGCCGATGGCACATTCATAAGGCAGAAAAATAAATGAGCAGACTGGATGGGCCTTGCAGTCCTTATCTGCCATCAGTTTCTATGTTTCTGTGTTTCTATGTATGGCAGATTTAAACCTTCATGGCAGATTATATGACCTGGAGTTGATATCATTGGAGAACATTAAATAAAAGGAGATATGCAACTATTTTTAAATTGCCAAAAGCAATAGCGCCACATGATCTGGTAGAATTACTAAGTAAATTAAATGATAGGAGAAATATATTTCATTATGGAGAACTTGAAGCTAGAAGACATAAAAAGAATTTTACAAAATAATATTAACACAGAATGAGTGATGCATTGGTTTGCATACGATGTATGTAGCAATGTGTCTGAGCAAATAAAATGGTTATGTTTTCAAGAATCTGACCAACTGAAAAACTGTTTTTATTTTATTTAATTTAGTTTAGTCTTTGGTAACCGGGTAAGGCCCACTTTCAGGGGTGACCTGGGAGCACTGGGCAGTTAAGTGACTTGCTCAGAGTCATACAATATGCAAGGGAAGGTTGTGAGAATCAAACCCAGGTCTAAATAAATATGTTATTTTCACACTGGGTCAATAACAGTGTTTATTTTTCACTTTCCTACATTAGGTTTCATGTAAACTGTCAATCAACTTAATTAACATAGTATTCTAGGCAATCTGATGCAGAGGTAACTGCCCTATTGCAGCCAATAGTAATCTTGTTTGCCATTTGTCAACTCTGCTCCTGTCACCATCATGAAACCCTCTTCAACGTTGTCCTCAACAACTTAAAAAAAAAGTACTGTTAGAAATAACCGTGCACAGATTTACAGTACCTCACTGTGCCAGCAGTACTTTAACATGTTCTTCTCCAATACACTCTGGGTGGGATATTCAAAAGGGTTGCGCCATGCACAATAGGGTTGCAGCTGCGCAAGTCCTAAATTGTGCCATTCTGCGATATTCAGCAGGAGGCAGTTGTGCCCCCCAAGGCAAGCTGAGCAACAGCACAATGCAAATAAATGCATGCTGAACTGGAGGGGGAGGAACCATACATAAACTGCACAGCCCGATGTTCAGTGAGCTGTGCAGAGTAATGGTGCAACCCCAACCTGCGCCTGCACAACTTTGAGCCAAAAAAAAGGTAAGTGAGGCCACCTGGTGAGCTGCGCATTGCAGGGTGCAACACGGCAGCTGCCACCTGTGAAAGCAGCCCCACCTCAGCTTCTCCCTGTGCCCCCCTGCAGCCCAATCACGGGCAAAGTGTAAATCCCCCCGACTGACCCGATCGCGGGCAAAAGCATAAAATCTCCCCTCCCCGACTGGCCGATCGTGGGCAAAAACCCCCCCCACCAGCGATCACGGGCGGCAAGTGTCCCCAGAACATATCCCTGGTGGTCAGTGGACGCTCTAAGCCTGATGCGGGTTGAAAAAGTTTAACCCCCAGAACATATCCTGGTGGTCCAGTGGACAGCTAAGCCCGATCACGGGCTGCATAATGTGCGACACCCCAAGACCATATCCTGGTGATCTGTGCCCCCCACCCACCCACGACCCCACCACCCACTCCCCGCAGCCAGCGGGCGGCAGCATCCCACCGCCTGCCACCCGCGGCCGCTGACTGACTGCCGGTAGGCTCCGCGCCGTGGTGCAGAGCAAGAGCCAGAAGTGCAGCCCTACCGTACAAGGCAGTCAGATATGTGAATGAATGAATTCATTCACATATCTGAACTTTACGGCTGTAGGCTGCCAGATATGTGAATAGAATAATTCATTCACATATCTGAATTACTGCTGCATCAGTATGGGCTGCATGCCCATTGGATCTTACTCTGCACCAATGGGTGCAGCCTACAAGCAGATCAATCGGCGGGTGGCGGGTGGCAGGCAGGTGGGATGCTGCCACCCCGCCCGGCTGCCAGGGGAGAGGTTGAGTGAGGCTTCATGGGTGGGTGGGTGGGGTGGGACACTAGATCACCAGGGATATGGTCTTGAGGGGTGTCGCCACATTATGCAGCCCGTGATCGGGCTTAGCGTTCCACTGGACCACCAGGGATATGTTCTGGAGGCAGGGACACTTCACTGCCAGCGATCGGGCTGGTGGGGGGGTTATTTAAGCTTTTGCCCGTGATCGGGCCAGTCGAGAGACTGCTTTACTCGCGTCAGGGGTATTTTACACTTTTGCCCGATCGGGCTAGTGGGGAGTTATTTAAGCTTTGCCCGCGATCGGGCCAGTCGGGGAGGGGATTTTATACTTTTGCCTTGATCGAGCCAGTCGGGGGTTGAGGATTTTACACTTTGCCTGATCGGGCTGCAGGGGTGTCGGTCCCCAGCTGCTGCCTGGCAGAGAATACCAGGCCAAGTCACCGAGGATCAGTGCACCTGCATGCCAATAGCATGCAAATGGTGCCATAAAGAGATGCAAATGGCCCCCTGCACCTTGCATAGATTATGGCCCCATTGCATGTCACCTTTGAATATCGAAATTTGCACATGGCGCAATGGTACTTGCGCCATGCAGCAGATGCTCCTCTGACCACTTGCGGTGGCGCAAGTTCCACTGCGCCATGCACAGTGGCTGTGTGAGGGTGATATTCAAAGGGTTGCTCAATAAGCGCAACTCCTTTGAATGTCATGTTTCCCTTCTTGTAACTATTTTGTGCAGCGCCAAAGGGCTTGCGCCACAAAAATAGTGCAGTTTGAATATCCAGCCCTCTGTGTTTTCTCTACTATGCAGCTTGCCACACTTCGAGCTCACTTAAGACCATAAACTGGCCAACTGTACTTCGTGCTTGTTTGCATCATAAAACAGTTGGGGGGGTGCATCTTTGAGTTACCCACTATATTTCTGCATACCTCTTTTCAGGTATGCACTTATGCAGCTATACTAGGAAGGGAAAGAATGAATCACATTATCTTCTTTACGCAGTAGGCTGCACGTCAAGCTTGTTAAGTATTAGTTACAAACCAGATGACTGCACTTTACTGTATGCTTGCTCATGACTCCAAATGGTCATGAGGGGAAACACATATTCTTTCTCCAAAACTTTTAAACCTTTTTGTGTGTGCAGCTGTATTGGGAGAGGGAGAGAGAATCACTCCACTTTGTTTTTTGAAAGAACACAGCACACTTGAATACACAGAGCACTGAATACACAGAACACACAATGTCCTGTGTTCAAATATACAATTTCTTTCCATTCATGAGGTGGCAGGACTTTCATAACTAACTTACGGTTTTGCCTCACCCATGGAGATAAATGGCACATTTGAACGCAGGACATTATATATCCCCTATTCATTCATTCATTTTCCTCCTTATCTGGGGCCCTCCCATTAGCCCTCAGCTATTTATCAGCCCTATTGCCAACCCCACCTTCCCTGGAGCTTACCCAAAGGAACATATGTTGTGGCTGCAGCAACACCCCCAAACAAATTGAATTTGGCACTCCTCAAGGAACAAATGCAAAGTGAGGCTCAAGAGTATGGTTAATGTTAGTTGCAGATGCAGACATTTCCCATTTTTATGGCTGTGGGTGGAGCTTACAGCCATCCTGCTATCTATAGCTGGAAAAATGGAATATCGCGGAACATTTTTGGAGTTTTCAATGTATCCTTCCACATCTGCAAGTCACTATGCCAAATGAAATAAAATACTGCCTTTTTTCTGTTTAGAATGTTGGAGACATAACTTCAAGCTGCTTATCAAATGGTCATTAGGAAATTGAAACAGCTTGTTAAATATCGGTTACCTATTTAAATTAGAGATTTGTTTACCCCCTTTGAAATTCAACAACTTGCAGCTTTAAATATTTAGCATTTAAACATTTTCTTGTTGCTAGCTTCAGTTGGGCAGGTACTGTCTTTCAATAAAGATTCATACCTCATAAATTTCAACCTTTCTCAGCAACAAATCTAAAAAGATTTACACTATTTTTTAACCTCGTAAGACACTATCTGATCAGCACTGTCTCAGACGTATGCCAGGTCTTCTGTGAACTATCCAGGATAAATATATAGCAATCAGCATTCATTTTTTACTATGCTTTTGGGGGAATAAAATATATTGAGCTACAGCAAAAACACACACACACACACACACCATCCTCATGGCCACAACATTCAAAATAAATACTGTAATCTAATGTGTAATAAAACAATAAAGAAACTGTTTGCTTGTGTCAGTGAACACAGTGAAGTTCAGTTTACAGTAGATCTCCTTTAAATAGTTCTTATCTTATATTGTGTACAGTATCCTGGATAGTGCAGGGGAGATGCTACATGTCGTTGTCATATGGATCTTAATTGTACAAGTTTTTGCACTGTATTTGCTCAGGATGTCCCAGATTAGATGAGATATCTTGTTTTCAGTGGGGTCATGATTTTATCATTTTTACAATGTATTTATTCAGTGTAGTCTAGTCCAGATGTAAAATATTGTTTTCAGTGTGCTCTAATTTTATGCAATGCAGCATAATGTTGTGCAGATGTAGAACCCAACTGAAAATAAGATGCCATGTCTTCTGTGACCTATCCAGGCTAAATATATAGCAATCAGCAGGCATATTCCAGGAAAACACATTGTAAAAATTTGTAAAAGGAAGACCATAATGAAACTGTCTCTCAGTAGATCTGCATTGTGCAAATTCATTAGAAATAATGGCTAAAGGCATCCCAAAGGTCTCCCTAGCCAGTTCACTTCTGACCTGATCTTGTCTGCTTTGCCATGGGAAAGAGGGTAAAAATGTTTCAGTTCAACATTGTTGACCTAGTGCTAGACTTCATGCTATTAATAGCTAGCATGAAGTTGGCAGTTCAACAGCAGTTTACAGTGTAAAGATCAAATGTTTTTGAATATGTTCCCTTCTTCCCACTCTCTTGAATAACTCCTACTACCTCCTCCCCCAAAGAGCTCTACCTGGTCTCAATAAAGATAAAGGCACCTGGCTTTCCCTCTAATCCAGGTCAAATCAGTGATCATAATAACGTTCCCCAATCCACTTGCACCCAGTCCCAACATCTTCCCCATCCTCATGTAATGAACACAGGCACACCTTCCCACCCTCACACTCACCCCCTGATGAGCACCCAATCCACTCTCCACCCTGTATGCCATGACAGAGGGCCTGAGGGTCTCTGCCAGCCATCCACCACTGGATTGTCTGCATTATCCTTTACTTGAATAGTGTGGGGGGGTGCAGGATGCACTCGGTGCTGAACTGGTGGGTAGGAGGGGGTGCTTGTGTAGTTTAGATGGGGCTGGGGAGAGGAGGTTGGTTTTTGGTGTGGGCTGGTGGGGAGAAAAGTTCTTATGATCACTGATATGGCCAGAGCTGGGATGGAGGAGGGTGGAGGGGGCATTGCTGCTCAGTAGGTGGGAATGGGGGTTCTTTATCTTTATTGAAACTAAGTTGGGCTGAGCGGAGGAAGGAAGGTGGCAGCGTAATTCAAGAAAGTCTGGAGAAGGGAACATTTTTTAAAAATAAAAAGTTGAAAGCACTCTGCTAAGTGGTCCTTAGTGAGTGAACTGTCACTCTAGAGTCTTTGCCAGCTGAATCATTACATGAAATAGCATTTCACGGGCAAAGTGCCACTTTGAGTAATGTTCATCTATGCATAGCACTACGCAAAGAGTCAGACAAAGAGCCATGCAAAGTAACGCATAATAGAGAGTTTTTACTTCACACACACCTACCCATGGGACATCCACAGCAAGAGTAATAGTCTAATACCTGGAATCAGATGTTCTCCCCCTCTACTGCTGCTCTATCTGCAGTACCATCTGTGTTACATAGAAACATAGACGATGATGGCAGAAAAAGGCCTCTGATCCATCCAGTATGCCCATAAACACTAAGAAAACAGGGGTCTATTATCCATACAGGATTCTAACCCACACTATCCACCAACATGCTCCAATTTCCATTGCTATGGCACTGAGCTGCCACTAAGTCATTCTTTCTGTCCAAGCTGTGTTTGAAGCCGTTGATAGTTTTGGTGCCCATCACATCAGCTAGCAGATTGTTCCAAGGCTCCGCTGCTATTTCAGTAAAAAAAAAAAGTTCTTACTTCCCTCTTGAATCCTCCCCCCACCCCCCACCATGTTCACATATGTGTCAATTCTCTGGGATACTCATGACTTGATCCTGCTCCCCTGTCCTCTCTCCCCTGTGCCGGTTGACCCTCTGAAGAGCGCATTTCCATACTTGGGTAACCAAAGAAGTGGGTTAATGAAATACTGTAAACTTCTGTCATATATACAACAGTATTTCAAATTATGCACATACTTTAAGTACTGTATATACTATAGAGATAAAAACAATAGATAGTGGTGCCCATTGTGTATGTGTGTATGTCTGTGTGGGGGGATTCATGTGATAAAGGCGAGTACTAAATCTTGCTGACCAACAACAGCACTGCGATAACCACCGAGGTCAAAACCGCGACAGACATCAAAGTGACCGTTGCAAACAGCGATGATCGCTACATTTTCTACAGCAACAAAATAAAACATTTTTGTGAGGTGCTATGCCTCCTACCTCCTTTCTTGAGAAGCCCTATACACCTCAACTACGAACATACGAAGAAGCCAGCATAAGAAGGCCATTTGGTCTATCAAGTCTGCTTGTATTGCAGGGTCCACAGCATGAGCTAATGTCTCTGCCTTCCCTCCCCACTCCTCCCATCCTCCCTACCCATGATCCTTTACCTTCCCCAATGTCTATCCCAGCCTCTCTTAAGGCTACCCACTGTCTTCAATGAGATGACCTCCTCCAGCAGCGCATTCCAAGTGTCCATCACCCTCTCTGTGAAGATGTGCTTCTTGACCTCCCTCCTAAACATCCCACCCTCGAGCTTAAGACTGTGCCCCCTCATGTTATGGTTGCCACTCAGCTTAAAGAGAATCTCCTTATCAACCTTATTTATCCCTTTCAAGTACTTGAAGGTCCCAATCATGTACCCTTTCTCTCTCCTGTCTTCCTGGGAGTACATGTTCAGTGCCCTCAGCCTCTCCTCATATGCCTTACCCTGCTGACAGGCTATCATCTTTGTAGCCCTCCTCTGGACCTTCTCCAGCAGGTTAATGTCCTTTTTGAGGTTTGGGCACCAATACTGAACTCCATACTCTGGATGTGGCCTTACCGGTGACCTGTACAAGGACAGTATAACCTCATCTCTCCTACTACTGATCCCCCTAGATATGCATCCCAGTATCTTGTCTGCCTTTGCTGCTGCTTTCTTGCACTGCGTGGAGTTCTTCAAGTCACTAGTGATCATAACTCCCAGGTCCTTCTCCTCCTCTGATGCAGGTACTTGGACTCCACTCAGGTAGTACTCTGTCCTGGGATTCTTGACTCCAATATGCATAACTTTGCATTTCTTGGCATTGAAACCAAGCTGCCAGATCCTGGACAACCTCCCCAGCTTTTCTAGATCTTCCTGTATGTCCTGTATCATTTCAGCTGTGTCCACTCTCCCACAGAGCTTAATATTACTAACTCCAGGGTGGACAGACTTACAAAAAAAAAAGAGAAAACCCAGGACAAAAAAATATCCTGTTCCACATCAGGACACAAACTCAGTCTTGACTTGCATTGGCAGTGGCTCCAGCCACTACGCCAAATTGCCAGCTCAGCAGAGTTCAGCAAAACTATTCCACTAATCTTCTTCCTGTGAGGTGTAGCAAGTGCATCGCTGCTACATTCTCTATAACCCTACTCCCTCGCTCTTTGCCTTTTCGCTATTCATACTGTCACGAGCTTTTATTATCGAGGTTGCTCATATTGAGCAGCTCAATATCGTGCGCATATCATATGATTCCATGTGTGAGGGAGGAGCTCAACAAACCAAAGAGCTACTTTCTTTCTTATTTTCATAGTTTCATTTATTACAAAATGTTGTATGACTTTTGGTAACTTTAATGTGACAGCATTGTTTACTATCAGATGGCTCATAATAGTTCACCCCGTGCCCTTTGAGTATTGAGGCCTTAATCCCTCACCAATGCTGAACACTACATTTTGATCTTCAACCTGTCTTCCAGTAGTATTAGAAGTTTATTTTTAGTCTTTCTTACTATTCAAACATATTCTTCAATGTGAAAACTATGTATTGAATACTACTGGATTAGAAGAATACCGACCGATGCCTAAATGAATACTTATAAACAGTGACATTTGTACTCCTATAGGCTTTGTTATTCTTCTGTGTGAAGATTATGGGCCCAATTTTCAAATGGGGACACTGGGTTTATATCAAGCTCTGCATCACCCCCATTCTTTGATGCAACTGCACTCTATTTTAGTATATCAGGTGCAGTTGCCACAGTTTTCACGCTTTATGTCAGCTTGAGCCAAATATTTGGTGCAAGCCCTGTAAAACTGGTCCCCCAAATGATGCAAGTGAGACCTGGGAAAATCTGGTTTAACTTGGGGCATATGGCCCTCAGGATTGAAAGTTCCAATCGGTGGCTGGGAGAATGGCACAAGCCCTGTGTGTCAAACAATCAGCAATACCAGGGGCTTGTGGCATTCTCTGGGCTCTGAAAATCGAGCCCTCAATGTTGAATACTGCAGGTCTGAGAAGAACAGTAATTGATGACTAAATGAAATACTTATAAACAGTGACGTTTGTAATCCTATAGTCTTCAGCTGTGTCATCTCAGAGCACTGTAGCATTAACCTTTTGCTGTGCTACAGACTTTTATGCATTTCCTGAATCCCACATTTTTAGTCAGTGGTAGTGTAAGGGATTTTGCGAACTGTAGCTCAGATATTTAAATAGAAAGAGCTGATTAGCACCATGCTAAGTGTAAAATGGGGTGCCAACAGACTGTTAGCTCAGTTGGTGCTATACCAAAACACACTATATAGTGCAGTGAGAATTTATTAGTTAGACACCTATGCAAATGCAAAACAGTGCATTCATACCAAGCACACTTGTATATTAAATCTGTTGGAAGCAGTAAACAGCTGCTTCTGCAGTAGTATTTTCTGCTTCACAAAGTCTTTCAGTAACAATGCACAGTGGTTTGCTACGTCCATCCCCTTCAGGCATGAATGGCTCCTTAGTGGAGGAATGGTGGTAGTGGCAAAGGCAGAGTAGGTGAACACATGCTACCGGACCTTACCCACCCCCTGCATGACTGCATATGAGAGGGCAGGGAGAACCCCAACAAAGCTGTCAGGATGCTAAAAGAGGACTCCTGAGTACCCTTACACACACACACACACACACACACACACACACACACACAGCACTGTACTGGCCTAGCTCAGCTCCCCATGAACAGTGGCCTGAACACTGAAAGCTGCTTCCTCTCTCACGACAGTAGGTAGGCCACCCAGAAGGAACAAGGAAAGGAGAAAGGAAGAAAAGAAAGGAAAATCTCTACTGTCAGACCACCCTCTGAGACCACTGAGGACCACTATAGGCAACAAAAGGCAAGTTTTTATTTTATCCAATGCCTATGAGAATAGGCCCTGCTTGACTCTAGTGCTATCCCCAAGCCACAGAAGTGAAATTAGGAGGGACAGTACAGAGAACTACAGACTTGGAGGAGATGCTAGAAGTCTAAATAAAGAAGAAGCTGGTGGGTTTCCTAGAGGTGAACAGACTTAAGGATGTCAGACAGCATGGGTTTACAGAGAGATGTTACGACTGACAAACCATATAGATTGTTTTTAGTTGGGTGATGAAGGTGGTGGATGAGGGACTGGTGGTGTGCATACTGTTCCTTGATTTCTATAAAGTCTTCAATACTGTCCCACATGTACAGCTTGGTAAAAAGCTAGGGGGATCTGAAAGTAGGGACTAAAATGATTAGGTGAGTGAAACACTGACTAAATGCCAGAAACTAGAGAGAGTAGTCCAAAATGGATAATCCTGGGAGGTCACCAATGTGGTGCCGCAGGGATAGGACTTGGGACTGATGCTTTTTAACATTTTTTATTTGTCATATTGGATACAAGAGACGATCTATCTCCTTGAGGATGATGCAATGGTCTGTGGAAGGAGAGCCAGTAAAGAGGGGGTACGAAAAGTGAAAGAATATCTAGAAAGCCTGGTAGTAAAGGGTTTGGAAGTTAAAATTGTATTACAAGAATTGCATGGCAATGCACACAGGGGCAGGAAATCTAAGGACTGACTACAGGTGGGGATGCAGTTGGTGAAAGTCAGAGGAAAGGGACCTGGGGACAATAAAATCAGACACTTTGAAGACAACAGCACAGTGCAACAGGGCAGTGTGGAAGGTGAACAGAATACTGGGATGTATAGGAACAGAGGGAATTAGCAGCTAGAGAAGCTAAATGATTCTGCCACTACCAGTCACTGGTTTATCCTCATGTGAAACACTGTGTGCAGCTCTGGGAAGCACAGCTGAATAAAGATAGGGACAGGTGGAAACATCGCAGGGGAGAGTTACCAGAATAATCCAGAGCCAGCATGATAAGGCTAGCATAACATAGAGAGGCTACTACATCTCAGCATGTACACACTGAAGGCATGAAGAGAAAGGGAGAAATGATAAAGACATACAAATACCTCCAGGGGATTTACAATAACCATTTGACAGCTATTCACTCTGAGTGGAAGCAGTTACCCCTACAGTGACATTTCACCAGCGAGGTCCCCCACTGTGACTATAGTGCCTAGCCATGTTGGGAGACCCGCTGGAACCCGGCGCTGTCTGTTGGGGGTCCTGCACTCCCCAATCAGCTCCGACTGGAGTTGAAAATCCTTAAGTGCGGGGGGGGGCACAGCCCCCGAAGAAAACAAAGAAACAGATCGCGAACCGGCAGCTGACTGCAGAATGCGGTCGACCTGCCGGTGTCACTGACGGGGCATTCAACAAAAATTTTGTAGGACCCTTGTCGTGGATCCAAGTGGAAGCACCAACATCAGAGGGAACTGAATGAAACTGCTGGGGGGGTAGTGGATTTAAGAGGTACACCAGATAAGAATTGTGGATGGTGGAATAGGCTGCCAGATCTATGGGGGAATTCAAGCTATTTATCAAAAAACTATCTCTATAAATATATATATATATATATATATGGATATAGATAGATAGAGATACATATAATAGGGGTGTGGTAGTGCCCCTATAGTTAGGGTTGAGTAGAGTATTCAGTGTTAAACTGCTAATTTGCACCTTAATAGCTTTGGCAGCATTTAACAGAATTAGCTGAAACTTCACACGTGTTGTCTAGGAGGCAAAGTCTAAATCTGTTGAAAGTGTCATAATGGCAGCTTATGTGGTTTCTGAAATCAGCATACATCATTTTTTCATAGATGTCTAATTTTTCCCTTATGCTTAACATGTCGATTTGGATTTGCTTTCACCTGCAGCCTACAAAGAAAATATTTTTTCCCCAAATATTTCAGGGTGCAAGTGTGCTCTGGCAGTGCAGTGTCTTTGGAAGGTTTCTTGAAAAAATCTTAAACTGTTCCATAGTTATAAGGATTTAAAGTTTCATTATTGTCTGTTCTGAGCTTGCTCAATAGAGTGTTTGGGATAAAGTTCTGATACAACACCAAAAAATCAGTGTTGAAAGATTGTTTTTAGTTTTATGAGATGTAGTGTTCATGACACCAAAAATTGTTTTCATTTTATGATAGCCTCCATCTTGTTTCTCACCTCAGTAGAAAACTACTAATTCAAACTTTTATTACAGCAGCCATAATAAAAAAAATTAATCTGCCTCACTTGAACATGCTGGTTTAGATTCTAAGACTTGTTTCAGTCAATCATGATTATAAATATGGTTTACATATTTTTCCTTCTCATGTTAATGTCTTTACCGTTTTTTTGAACCAGGACACGCTTTTCTGTGTTGCACTGTTAAGGTGGTGTAAATGTAAATGTGACTTCTGAAACTATTTTTAATTCCAATTCAAAATAAGTCTGTTGGAAACACATTTTGATTGACCAGCATAATTTTTCATTTGCAGCAGAACATTGGTTTCTCAACAGGAAATTTGATTGTGCACCATGATTTTTTTGTTTCACTACAAACATTGGTTTCTTGACTTAAAATTTGATTGTGCATCAGAATTTTTCATTTTGCAGCAGAAAATTGGTTTCTTAGCAGGATATTTGATTGTGTACCACAATTTTTTGTTTCACTGCAAAAACTGGATTCTTGACTTGAAATTTGATTGTGCATCAGAATTTTTCATTTCGCAGCAGAAAATTGGTTTCTCAGCAGAAAATTTCATTTTGCACCATTATTATTTTGCAAAAATTAGTTTCTTGACTTGAAATTTGATTATGCATCAGAATTCTTCATTTTGCAGTGGAAAAATCGTTTCTCAGCATGACATTTGATTGCACGCCATGATTTTTTTTGTTTTGTGACAAAAACTGGTTTCTCAACATATAATTTGATTATCAATCTTAATTTTCCATTTTGCACCAAAATAATTGGTCACGCCATATGAAATTTCACTGTGGATCTTGATTTATCATTGTACGTAACAAATTGGTGTTGGACATGAAATTTGATTGTGGTCTATAATTTTTAGTTCCACTTGGTGAGAAATACAAAACTAAATTTGACTTCAAAACTATTTTTCTTTTCAATGACATTCAAACAATGGAAATTGGTTGCTCAATATGAAATTTGATTATGGTTCGTACTTTCCCATTGCATACCTATAATTGGTTTCATGACATTAAATTGTCAGTGCGGGTCATAATTGTTTTGTTCTGCATCTTGAATTGGTACTTTGACATGAAATTGCATTGCAGATAAAATTTTACATAGTGTGTGCAACATGAATTTTGATTGCTTGCCATCATTTTTTATTTCACAACAGAAAACTAGTTTCTCAGCATGAAATTTGACTGCACACCATCATTTTTCATTGTCTGGCAAAATCTGGCTGCTCAACTTGAAATTTGATTGCATGTCATAATATTTGGTTTCATGATGTAAATTGATTTCTCACCATGAAATTGGATTGTGCATATAGGGGGCTTTTTACAAAGTGCACAAAATGTACCAAAAACTGTTGGAAAACTGTGTGCACCCCACGCGGCCCCAGACAGATGCAGGGTGTGCATGCAAACATCCACAGGACACCTGTTAATAGGTTTGCTGTGGGCAGATGAGTGTAGAGCAGTGGACCCAGACAGGCATCCAATCGGATGCCCGACCTGGGTCCCAGAGTAGATTCCTTGCATCATGGGAGCAGGGACATGTGGGAAGGCTCACGTCTGGTTGTCTACAACATATAGGCACTCGCCCGAATGGCTGCCCCCAGCCCTTCCTATTCACCTAGTGGGATGAAGCAGCAGTGTAGCAGTGGTCTGGCTTCCTCCACCACCAGCAGGTGTCAATTGGGGGGCTGCATAACACTTACAGCAGTGTCCCCCCTTGCAGACAGATTCCTGCCCCAGCCCAGTGCACAGCACCTTTCTGCATGCCGCACAGCATGGGCATGCACCATTATCATGCCTCCAGTGCAGGGCTGCATTACTGCCCAAGCGATCCAGCATGCAACTGGCTGGCACACCACTAGTGCATGCCACTGGACCCCCAGCTGCATGGGATCCACACATAGGGTTGCCTTAGCACCTCAGTTACATGGTGCGTAGGCACTGAACAGTTTTGTGCATAGCCCCCATAGTGAAGACAGCTCTCTCCTAGCATAGGGTCTGGCATGTCTGCAGTTGTGGGTGGCAGAGGGCCCTGTGCATTGGCTGGCAGATGGATTATTTCCCTTGTGCATCTGTATCTGCAGTTACATGGAAATACACAGAACATAAAGCCCTGCACTTCCACAGTCCCTGACAGTCTCATGAATTCTTGCCATCCATCACTACACAGAACTGCATGGCACACAAGGACCCTGCACCTCCATAGGTGGATGGACTCTTCCCTTTCTTCCCTTGGGCCCTGTGCATCTGCATATTTTCATGTGGGCTTCAAAGGGACTTGTGTGAATGAGGCTATGATTCCATTTTCTCAAAAATAAAGCAAATTATTTGAAAAACTTTGTTAATGCACTGGTTAGGGTTCAAGTTAATACTAAAAAAGTAGAGAAATGTGGCATTAGAGTTTCGAACCCTAACTTCTCATCCCCACACCCGAAATAGCAAACGGAAAAAAAAATAGGGTTTGGGGATGCTGGTGTCTTGGTAAATCAGTGGTGGGGTCTTCCTTGGGGCTGTTAACCCTAATGCTCACCTTGTTCCCTGAGCAAACAAGGCCATATGTGATCTCCTTTGTTCATGTGGGGCCCACAGAGCCCCGTGTGAAGAAAACTGCAACACACTGTATTGGAAACATGTGGTGAGACATACTTCTCTACCTTTGAAGAGTGTATCAGTATGAGGCACTGGCTTGAAGCTGTACCCTGTGCTTCAGACAGAAGGCTATGGGGGGAAGGGTGAGCATTAGGGTTGATGACCCCAAGGAAGACCACACCATTGATTCAACAAGACTCCAGAGACCCAAAATGCTAATATTTCTTCCTTTTGCTGCTTGGTGTGAGGGTGGGGAGTTAGGGTTGGAAACCCTAATGCCACATTTCCCTACATTTGTGACTTGAACCCTAACTGGTGCATTAATGAAGTTTTGTGTAAAGAATATATATATATATATATATGTATATTCATGACAAAAAAAATCCATCTAATGCATCAGTTAGGGTTGTTCCACAGTGACAAAAGTGAGGAAATTCAGTGTTAGGGTTGAAAGCCCCCCTTACCCCAGCCGCCCCCAACTGGCATTGGGTAGTGCATTGGGGTCATCAGTCCTAATTCTCACCCCATTCTCCTATACCTCAGCTTGCTTACATGTGATGGGGTGAGAGTTGGGTTGGCGACCCAACCCACACCCAATGCTGGTTGGGGGCAGGCTGGGGGTGCAAGGGGGCTTTCAACCTAACATGATTTCCTCATGTTTGTCGCTGTGGAACAACCTAACTGATGCATTAAGCAGAGTTTTGCCATATATATATATATATATATATATATTCTATACGAAAACTTCATTAATGCATCAGTTAGGTTCTTCTACAGTGAAAAAGCGAAATTCGATTTTGGAGTTCCCTTGCACCCCACCCCAGCCCACCCCACCAACAGGCATCGGTGTGTGCGTTGGGGTTGTCAGTTCTAACTCTCACCCATTCTCCTTCACTGCACCACCTCAGCTTGTTTACATGGGATGGGGTGAGGAGTTGAGCCGACAACCCATACACACCCTAATGCCTGTTGGTGGGGGTGGGCAGGGGGTAGGGTGCAAGGGGTGGGAACCCTAAAATCAAATTTCCTCACTTTTTTCACTGTTCAAGAACCCTAACTGATGCATTAATGAAGTTTTTTGCATAGAATGTCCTTACTTTTTAAGAAAGAATAGTAAAGTAGAAAGTTGCGCAAGTTGGTGGGAGCATGGGGCCTGCCAACTTATAAGTGCCAGACCACATTACACACCCAATGACTAAAAAGTACATTCACAACAGCAAAGACAGCCACCATATAAATGTTAATCTAGTAGAACAATAGAAAACGCTGTGCACAAAATGTAAACTGCACCACACAATATCTCCACAAAAAATATATTGTCTGACATGTAAACACCTCTATTAACATCTACAGGACATGCTGTCAACACCCTCCAGATTTCAAGTAAAAAGACCAAACTGTGTCCAAGATACGACATGTCAAAATTTGAAATTTTCATTTGTCAGAGTGGCGCAGTTCCACACCTGTTGACATTTAACACACACAATGGCTGAAAACTACATCCATGACACTAAGGCTATGTATTCTATCAATTTCAAGCCACACTACAAGCAAAATGCTGTCTGCAGAATGTAAACTGAGCAACACCATATCTCCACAAAAAAAATATTTTCCGACAAGGAAACACTGTAATTTACATCCACAGGACAAGCCGTCAACACCCTCCAAATTTCAAGTGAAAAGACCAAACTGTGTCCGAGATATAACATTTTAACGTATGAGATTTTCATTGGTCAGACTGGCATAGTTCCGCACCCGCTGACATTTAACACACACAATGACTGAAAACTACATCCATGACACTAAGGCTTGGTATCCTATCAATTTCAAGCCACCACCACCACAAGCAAAACACTGTCTGCAACATGTAAAGTGCATCAAGCAATATCTCTGCAAACAAAATGTTCTCCAAATGTAAACACCATATTTCACATCTACAGGACATGACATGAAGACCCTCCAAATTTCAAATAAAAAGACCAAACCATTTCCGAGATATTCAATGTTAAAGATTGGTAAAATTTCCCTATCTATTCCATTATAAAAAATCTGGCCATCTTGTCCCTATCTCACGATCAAAGATGGCAATCAAAGAATCTCATGATCAAAGAATTTGCAGGCTCGTGATCAAAGAATTTGCAGGCTCATGAACAAAGAATAAAAACTTTTGTAATTTAAAAAATTGAAAGAATTGTGGTAAACCACTGCCATGGTTCAACAGAACAAAGCCCCCCTGAGCAAAACCCACCCTCATTTGACTTCCGAGGACACCCCTGGGCTGAGAAAATTGATTTTTTAATCTGGCCATCTCGTCCTACCCTCACTATGCATGATCGCAATCAAAGAATCTCACGATCAAAGAATTTGCAGGCTCGCGATCAAAGAATTTGCAGGGTCATGACCAAAGAATAAAAACTTGTGTAATTTACAAAATTCAAAGAATTGGGGTAAACCACTGCCTTGGTTCATCAGAACAAAGCCCCCTGAGTAATACCCAGCCACATTTGTCTTCCTAGGACACCCCTGAGTTGAGAAAATTGATTTTTTTATCTGCCCATCTCGTCCCTCGCTCGTGATGCACGATTGTGATCAAAGAATCTCGCAATCAAAGAATTTGCAGTCTCGCGATCAAAGAAATTGCTCGCTCGTGAACAAAGAGCGAGGGACGAGATGACCAGACTTCAAAATAGATTTTTGTAGCGCAGGGGTTCCCTAGAAAGTTATATAAGGGTGGGTTTTGCTCAGGGGACTTCGTTCTGACCCATCTGAATAAAAAAACATAACTTTTCAATATCCCTGGTAGCCTAGTGCCCCCCCATCATGATAATCTACATAATGATCCCTGTATCCCTGGTAGTCTAGTATTCCCCCACCCAGCCATGCCAGCCCACCCAGCACCCCCACACTTCCCAGCCAGCGACTGGCACAGCCCACCTCTCACCTCCACAGCCAGCACTAACTGCGTGTATCACCAGTGTTAATTCAAACAGGCTCTCAGAAATAATTTCAGAGCACCTGTTTGAATTAAGCGTAATAATACACAATCGACAGCTGGCCGTGGATGAATGAAATGTCCAATGCTCTTCTGAAAATGAGTGCTGAGTAAGCTACATAACTGGAGAATGAGAAACCACTAGACTACCAGGACCATACTAATGCTTATTTATTTCATTATGATGGGGGACTGCTAGATTACCAGGATATGAATGATAATAATAATTAAATACAGATGGGGAGGAACTAGACTACCAGGGATATGAAAAGAAATATAAATAAATACACATGGGGGTCACTAGACTACCAGGGATAAAAAAAGACATATTAATAAAACACTCATGGGGGCCACTAGACTACCAGGGATACAGGGATCGTTATGTACAGTACACTATCATGATGGGGAGGGCCTCTAGACTACCAGGGATATTGAAAAGTTACTTTTTATTCAGATAGGACAGAACAGAAGCCCCTGAGCAAACTCCACACTTATATAACTTTGTAGGCACCCTGAGCCTCAAAATGTATTTAAAATCTGGCCATCTAGTGCTTTGCTCACGGCCTTACGATCGCGATCAAAGAATCTCGCGATCAAAGAATTTGCAGCTCGTAATCAAAGATCATTAGCGAGCCATGAATAAAGATTTTTAAAGCTCAGAACTCTGTTTTTTGACCAATTTGGATGCAACCAAAGGCATGGCTACATAGAACGGGGTCCTCTGAGTAAAACCCATCCAAGTTTTACTTCAGAAGTTACCCCTGAGCCGAGATATTTGTGTTTTTCCCATCAGAAATATCAAAACAAGTGGCAAACCTCATGATCAAAGAATTTTAAAAATCCTCGGGGACAAAGATTCTTGCTCCATGAGGCTGCAAATTCTTTGATCGCCAGGTGGGACCAGATGGCCAAAACCCCATTCTTTGTTTGCAAAGTAGACATATAAATGTTCCCATTGACTTATAATGGGAACTTAAAAGTGGCAAAACTTTTGAATGCCTTAATACTTTTTCACCAAACAAAGAGTGGCAT
The DNA here is from genome assembly GCA_016271365.2 of Neoceratodus forsteri. Classification (NCBI taxonomy): domain Eukaryota; kingdom Metazoa; phylum Chordata; order Ceratodontiformes; family Ceratodontidae; genus Neoceratodus; species Neoceratodus forsteri. Next base: position 107,531,415 of record JADMNL010000035.1, on the reverse strand, counting down.
GTTCAGCCACCAAAGTTCTTTCAAGTGAGCCATCTGGTAGAGCAGCACACCAATGAATGGCCTTGCAGTGCCATGTCCAATATCCCAAAGCTGCCTCAAAACTGATAATTTGGCATTTTCAGCGCTTTTTATGCCAAAAGACTATGAAGTCTGACTGAAGCATAATTTGGCGCGTCAAGAGATCTATCATGCCCCACCATTCATACAAAATTTCAGGCAAATCCGTTGGACGGGTCCAATGTTATTAACGTCCAAACTTTTGACTTTAGTATGTAAGTGACTGCTGAACCCTAATTATAGTGGCGAGACCTCGCCACTATAATATTTAACCATTTTATGAATGTTATAAGTGTAATAATCTACTCCAGGTGAGCATCAATGCTGTAATTACCTCACTTATGGGGTGGTCATTCAGTTATTACAACACTGCTGCACACCTGACTGTGGATTATTCCCTACATACAGCATTGGAAAGCTGACACCTTGAGCTTTGTGCTAACATTCTACTAGTAATAATTTATCTCAGTGTACCCTAGGTTGTTGGTTTGTGAAGTTCTGCAAGTGTTCCAGTCTGTCTTAAACACACTTTTTCACTTTAAAGCAGCAGTTAAACAGAACTGGGGAAAAAAATGTTACCTTACCTTTTTTCACTGTAAAAGATTCCCGGCATCTTCGTTTTATTTTGGTGGTATAATTCCTACAAAACTTGAGCATTTTATAAATGTTTTAACGGAGTTTTTCCTCAAGAAAAACAAATGGGTGCCACATTTGGCTTAAAATTAGCATTGTAGACCTGGCAAGGGTTGGGAATGAGAAAATAAAAACACGTCATAGTGCATTCAACCTTGGCGCTTGCCGACTGCCAAACTAAGTTCTTTGCTTGCTCCAATCAGCCTCCTGACAATCATGTTCCTCTAAGCCAAGGCCTGACATAGAACCATGATGACATTTTGACTATAACTCTCCAGCCGTGCTTTGCTAGGGGATTCCTTTGATAGTAGTTTGGTAGCACTAAATCATCAGTTGTCTGTCCTACTAACCAGGGTGTCATGCTGCTGCAACTCTGTGATTAGAAAGGACACTGGAAATGTAACATATGTTTTAGAGGCTGCCTGTGTATCGACTGCCAGTCTCTAACACTTGCACTGCCATGTGCTGCATTACTAACATGGTGCCATTTGGTCTGAGGGATTGTGTCCTCTTTTTTTTTTTTTATACTGCTGGTGCCCATTTAATTGTAAAGCAAACCCTTATATGAAAGATTTACTGAAAAGTGGCAGCAGCATGTACAGTATATAGCATGTATATAGCATGCCACTCTGAGTAGGACAGAGGACTTTTGATCTAGTGCTACTATAAAAGGAATCCCCATAACAGAACATGGCTGGATGGATACTGCCAAACTGCTGACCCAGTTGAAAGTCAGGCCATGATGTGCAGGAACATGACTGACAGGAGGGCGATCAGAGCAAGCAAACAAGCTAGTTTGTCAGGCAGCAAGTGCTAGAGTTGAATGCAGAGAATGGGCAATATTATACTTTTGTTAAAAATAATCTGCCAGAGAAATACTTTTTATACGCTACCTGTGCATCTGCTGCCAGCCCCTAACTGCGCCACCATGTATTCTGTTATTGGAAGATTACAGCCTGGAGTTCAAGGGGGTGGTACAACTGGTCACACCCCTGTATGGCCCATTTAAGGGCTGTTCTCCTCACTCCACACACAATCATTTTTTCCTTGCTCTATCCATCCTCATTCCAGGCCCAGGCTTTCCCTGAGTCCTGCCCCCCGCTATGTTTGTCTCCTCCCTTCCTTCCTGTTGGAATCTGCTGGCTGTGCTAGACTCCCTGCCTGGTTTGTGCTCCTCCTGCTTCTGGGTCAGTAAATGTTGTCTTTGCCTCCTGCTTCTCAGTCTGTGTTTTGCCTATGTCTGCAGTCTGTGCTTCTGTTTCAGTTGTTTGTTCTCCCTACTGCTCCTTGGTCCTGTTTGCTTCATTTGCCTTTTGGGCTTCTCTGGTATGCTAGCTCCCCTCTGTTTGCATTGTTATATTTAACTGCATTGCTAATCAAGCTCTCAGTTCATTTATCATATTTCAGCAATCTCTCTTTCTCTGTACTAGGAGCTGGCGTGCTGTCAATTCCCAGTTACTGTTTCCATGCTGTAGTCCCTGTGCTCATCACCTTAATTGTTTGCGCCTGCCTTTAGCACTGGCTCCCCTTAGCAGCTATCACTCCATCTCATTCCCCTGCCTGCTCCAGCAGCGTCCTGCCATACTGCATTACTCCTCACTTCTATGTTTGTGTTATTTAGGCTCGTTAATTGCTACTCCCACTTTTGCCGAACCTTCTTACTTTTACCAAACCCACAGCAGTCTGTTTCTGATTATAATCAAATCCTGCTTTCATGGTTGGCACATATTTAACTTGTTTCATTAGCTGCTTGGTGTCATGGCGTCATGTTCATGGCCTCTTTGTTTTTCCCATGGCAGGGGACTGAGGAGTCACAGTGGGATTTGAGGTCCCAGGCATTGGGAGCTTCTTCGTATTCATCGTGCATTGTATAAGCCCCCAGCTCACCTGGCCTCCTCCTGCTGCTCCCCATAGCCTGTATGGCACTATGCAATCAGCTATTCCAGGCAACTCTCTGCTTAAGGGCTTCTGGCTTTACCCAGCCTTCTAACATCCCTTACCTAATATTGTGTGCATGATTTACACAGTCATCCCAGCCTTCCTGTCTATAATATTTCACTTTAGTTGTTTCTTACAGGATTGCTGGTTTTAAGAATGACTGGACACCATAAGTAACTTCTAACAGCTCTGAGGTTTATTCAACAAACATACATTAGATAGATCAGCAGGCCTCAGCAGAACCACTACTACAATCTGCTTGTGCAGTTTCTAAAACCCAGGTTCCACCCCAGACATACCATTAGCCCAAAACTGCAGGGAGATGTGGACTAAACCATTCTACACTGTTACTAGGGTTAGTTACCATATACTACACTGTCTCTTGCACTGCCAGCAACACTCATCCCCTTACAAGTCTGGCAGCATATCATGCTTACTTGCTTCAAACCGCTCCTCCTTCATCCTACCTAACTGGCTTCACAGCCTCTTCCTCTCCAACTATCGGCCCCAGGCTTCACCCAGTATCGCTGTTCTCTTACTCCTAACTTACAATTCAATTCACTCCCAATTTGGCTTCCTAATGGACTTGGTCGGCATGCATTCCTGTGGTTGATAAATGCTATTTGCCTTACCTAGACTCACAAGAGGATCCATATTACTCAGCCTGACCTGCATGCAGGTCTCTTCCTATCAGCTCTCATTCAATCAAGACCCACAAGATGGTCCACAGTGCTCAGTCTGACCGACGTACAGGCCTTCCTATGTCTGCTATCATCCAGCATGACCCACATGCAGGTCACACACTCATTACAACTCACTCCTCCACATTTTGGAGACATGCCAATGGTATCCATTACTTCCAAGCCTCAGGGCTAGCCCTGTGGCTGATGGTCTCTTTCTATACCTCAACGTCCACATCTTAAACATGCAAAGCGTGGGATGGGGTCCCTCTCACCTGGCCCTAGGTTGGGAATGTCCTCGCTCTGTGTGGAGCTTCAGTCATCAACCGTACCGACGGCACCTCTCAGTGTAGCACTAAAAACTTCAGCGGTGAAGGGGTTGGGATCTCATGGGAAGGGCCCCTTTAGCTGCCTGTGCAGGTTCGGAAGCACCCTTTAAAGCTATTCACCCTACAACCATCTCTGGTTCACCTGGTTTGTACTTAGATTGGTAAGCCAGCTGAGTGCCTTGGCAGTCATTACTCTACTCTCACCTTGGAGGTTGGCACCAAGATGCCCCGGTGTTGCAGAGTCTGCTCACAATTTTCCATGGCATTCCCATTAGAGGGATAGAGTGAGAGTGCTCCCCAAAATTGCAATTCCTCTGGATTGGTTTACTAAATTGCAGTAGCAGAGCAGTCACTAAACAAACATTTCCCAAAGCCTGGATGGAAGGTGACCTAGGCCTTGGATCCCCAGAGGTTTCCTCTTCAAAGGGTTTTTTCCTCTCCTCTGTACCAATGGTCATAATACTAGATAGGCATAGTTGTAGTCCCTAGATCACTTAGTTAGGTTTCTGCTGTTGAAGAGGTTGGGTAACTGCCCGTAATTGTCCCTTCTCCCCTTTGGCTGTTCTTTCTCTCCTTAAGTCAGGCCTCCATGCCTTCAGTCAGACCTCCAAGCAGGTCACTATTCACATATTGTTTCTTGCCTGCTCTACTCAAACAATACAACAAACTGACCCATACTATCAACTGAACCCATACTACCAACAGACCTACGTACAGGTCTTTGACCCCGATGAGTGTTCACCACCTTGTATGCTTTGCTCAACACTCTTTTTGGGCTTCTTCCTAAGGTACCTTTAACCAAGGAAATCACTCCCACAGCACCTCAAGGGGTGGAACCCTCCTCTAGGGTACCTTTCCTTCGTACCCCTACAGGGTGGTATATCCCATGGATAGAGAGGTGAACAGCCAAAGATTATCTATGTTACACAAGCACGAAACCAGCTGCACAGGCATGTTGAACTAACATTGCACCATTTGCTCTTTGGGATTGTGTCCCTTTCTTTGTCTGCCAGTTTATTTTCTCTGCCATTTTTTTTTGTGAGGTGAGCCAGGACTCAAGAGCCTGGTGGTGAGGCAGGCTTGAGCGCTGAAGGGTGATTGATTGACTCTAGTGAAGCCCACCCAGGTAGGTGGGTTCTAATGGTCGATTGGGCAGTTGTCCATTGTAAGCAGCCAGCCAGGTGCACAGACAGCAGGACAGCAGTACTAGTCTGTGACTGTCTAGTAGGGACTAGTACCACGTGGCATGAAGGAGGGTAGTTGCCAGCCATGGGATTACACAAAGGACTCAGAACAGGCCTCTGATTTGAGGAATAAAGCCAGGAGGAGTCACACAGTCAGGCCAGGCCTGCAGACAACAGCAGAAGTACTGAAGCCAGGAAAGAGACTATGGTGGAATGGAGACATGGAGATGGATAATACATAAAAGTCAGTCAAAAGAGCTAAGATAAGAAGACAAATAACTACCCTCCTAGAATGAACAGAGATTATGATAGAGTTAATCTGGAAGACTGTTAGCAAAATGTAAAAAAAAAAATTTTTTTTTTTGTGTGGTCTTTACCATTAGTTCAAAAACTGGTTATCAGTGTACTACTAAGCAATATATCTGTACCTAATTTCCTGGTCAGTATTGTCCAAGGGATATATCCAGTACAGGGATGTACTCTGGTCTGGCCAGGTATACAATCTAGCCCACCACTGATCTTATCTGCTAGCCATCACCCACAGCTTGCCTTCCATGGCAGAGCCATCCCTCCCCCCGTGCAACAGAGTCTGGTGGTAGGCTGATAGTACTCGGCTCGGGGCCGCCATCTTGGAAGCATCTGAGGTTTTTAGTCCTCCCATAGCACCAGGTAGCTTCTATAGGGCTCACACACTGCTCCCAGAGGAGCAAGCTGCCTGATGCATTACGAGGGGCCGATGCAGCGCTGGAGCAGGCTGCCTTCCTCCCCTGGCTGGCTCACGCTATGCTTAGAAGCTCTCTAAAGCTCTGGGTCTCACATGATCTCAGCTCACAGACTTGCTCCAGAGCCTGGGCTGCTGGTGCTTAGTGTCTGCAATCACAAGCAAATTTTAATAAAATTACAAAAGGATCATGCCTCAACCCACAATAGAATAATAAAATCACAAAATCTGAATTTATTCAGATCAACAATTTTTCTTCCTGTACCTAAATAAAAGGGAGGCAGTATAGCGCAGTGGTTTAAGGCTCTGAGCTGCAATTCTGGTGACATCTAGCAGACCAGACCTGGATTTGAATCCCACAGCTTTCACTTGCATAGTGTGTGACCCTGAGCATGTCATTTAACTTCCCTATGCTCCCAGGTTGCACCTGAAAAGCTTTCGGCTTAGTGTGCTACTCCTGGTTAAACAACTAAAAAAAAAGTTTTCTTTTTTTCCCAATTTAAATTTTTGTGGGTTTTCTGGGTTTTCTACATCCCCGGCCCTGGCACATGGCCATACATGCAAGGAGGTGTGCACGCACACTGAAGCCAGCTCAGCCCCTTCCTCCCACCCATGCTGCCACACCCCACCCACCTACATTACCCCATCCAGACCTGCACCAGGGGATGAAACTACGGAAGGGCAACAACCCACCACCCCCAGAAGAGACAGCAGCTAGCGGCTCACTCAATCCAGCTCCTCCCCCCCATGCCAGCAACTCTGATGACTCAAGGTCATTCCTAAACCTGGGTCACTGGCACAGAATGTAAGTGTCCAGCACCTCAACCCTCAGCACCACTGGACTGGCTTAACAAAGGTTTCTCTGGGCAGACTAAGTGGACCTTCGTCCTTTTCTGTCATCATTTTTCTGTACTTATATGTTTTCTAATAATTTAAACCCAACTACCTCTTAAATTTACAGATACATTCAGACCCCTAAAATGACCTCCCTGCATTTTGTAGCTCACTTAAGCCACACAGTTATAGCCCAGACATAAAAAAGTATCTGCCAGACTCCCACGCTCCTTTTAAATGTCAACAAAAAAATGCAGAGACTCCTATAAAATACAAATATTAAATACTATACCTTTACATTTCTGTTGTTGAACTGATCACTGCTATAACTAAGTTTTGAAGTGCTGTGCAGTCCTCATTCACGTAGCTGATGCCTGTGCTTTCTTTGTTCCTCCTGTGACACTCCCAGGTGAAATTAAGTTCATCAGTTGAACCATGATGGATATTCATGAACACTTCATGAACTCCCATCAAAGTACATCAAATGCTCTTCAACCACGTTCATGAATTGAGAATGTTTTTATACACTTAGGTGCATAGTGTCAGGTAGAGGGCACAGGTTATGGCAGCCGGGACTCTGTGTAACCCACTGCACACCCCCATGGACTACACCTGCCGGTCATGAAGGGACCAGGAAATGACCCTTCATGCTGTCCCAGCCCAGTAGGCTGATGAAAAGGGCTGGGGCAGCAGATCAGGTGAGTGCTAGTACAGAATCGGTACAGTATCCTGTTGTCTCTTCTCCGCTGTCCCAACAATCCCTGTAGGACCTAGGCATCTCCCTCCAACACATGGCATTCTGTCCCATATTGCCAGTGCATAACCCCCCTCCCCACACATTGCAGCCCGGCCCTGTATGCACAAAACAACATCCCCCCCTCAACACTCATTGTCCCCATTGGGGGCGGGGTTTGTCAATACCACAAGTGGGTGGTGGGAGTACCACTGGCCACCGATGATTCGGCAGAGGTACTGGGTTCAGGGTCAGAGTCGGGTTTGTGTGGACTGGGTCTCCACTGTGTGTCAGGGGGCATGTTCAACACCAGGGGATGAAGATGATGAGTGTTAGGGGGACTGCAATGTTTGGGGAGGGGGCTGTTTTTTGTGCACACAGGGACGGGGCTGCAATGTGTGAGGATGGAGGCTGTAGTTTTGTGTGTAGTGGTGCAATTTGTGGGGAGTGGAACTGTTGTTTAGTATATATGGGGTTGGGGCTGTAATGTGTGGGGAGGGGGCTGTTGTTTGTACATACAAGAATGGGGATGACATTGGCAATGTGGGGACGGGGCTGCCTTGTGTTGAGGGGAGGCTCAGCAATCCGCCGTGTGTCTGCAGCACACCAAGTGCTTAGCCAGGGGTCCTCTAGCTAATGGGGCAGGCTGCATGGGTCCTGGAGCCTGCATTGGCTATTCAAGCACCCAAACCCATGTCTACCCACGTAAGAGATCTGCTCAGGGACACTGGACAGGCATCCAATTGGATGCCCACCTGGGTCTGCTACTCACCCTGACCACCCTGCACAGTCCTGCATGCCAGAGGGTGGGGCTGCAGACAGGTGTCCTGCAGGAGCATGCAATAGTTCATACCATGCACCCTGCACCTGTCCAGGGCCGTGGAGCTACCCGGGCGGGGTACTAGCCTCTGGTGCGTACTTACCGCCAGTTCATACATAGCCTCCTATGTTTGTGATTGTTATGTGTAAATCACCATGTGTAACCTATTTGTATTTGTATTCTTTTGTACTGTTTTTATTGACTGTTGTAAACTTTTTCTTAATGTTTGTGCTAATGCACCCAGGTCATACCTGTAAAGGGTATTTTTTGCTAGTGTACTTACCCAGTTATCAAACTTAAAATAAACTAAATAAATAAAATAAACTGAGTTCATGAACCTGCTCCACTGAAGTTCATCATATTGATGGATCTCTGTAGTGCCTGCTATCTACTTCCAACAAGCGCTAATCCTTCCTGTACAACCCACTGCCTGCTCCCTCTATTGTTGCACTTACTACTTTCTGCCAACTACAAAATTCCAGCTGCTCTTCTGTTACTATCCCTAGGTAGGTTTAGATTGTCTAGTGCGAATGATTGCTGTCTTTTTGTTGTATGCTCTATTTACTGTGAAACTGTTGTATTGTCCTACACCTTAGTTGTGACACTGTTGTCATTATTAGTTTTGTTACATTCAGGTCCATCTTGTAAATGAGTTCTTCTCAATTACATTTCCCCTGGATAAATAAAGACATGATTGATTGATTGATTGATTAATGAACTTTGATTAACTCTTGAAAATTATGAATTTTAATGAACCATGTTGAACTCCTGCTGTCTATTTTCTATGTATTTAATGAATATAATGTAACAGTGAAATATAAAAATAAAGCAATGTTACATTGACCATTAAGCCTTATTTCTAATTAGTCACAAAAATCGGAAATTATTTATTTTTTTGTTTTCCACTGGGAACAGAACTTTTCTAGGATGCAAAGAGTGGGGTGTGTGAAAGGTAAGGTTAAAAGGCCAGATGTAAAGGTATAATTTACAGCACAAACTCCTGCAGCAGCCATGGACCCAGACAAGGATCCCTGCCCCCCAGTCTGAACCCTCCAGGATTGAAGTCCCCTCCATCTTCGGTTTTTTTGTAAGTGCATCCTCTTTCTTGAAGCACCCTTCATTGTAGCACCCTCTGTTTCTTTGCAGACACTTTTTCATAGCCCCTCCTCTATCTCAGTATCAGTTGCCATACCATGTCACCCGTGTTGTCTTTGAAGTCCCTCTTCATAGAAGCCACTTTCTGTTTCTATATAGCCTCCCATTTCATTGCACACCCTCTTCTCATTCCCACCCCCCACCCCCACACTTTTTGCAGGACTCTCCTCCCTAAGACTCCATAGTCCTGTTTCACAGGTTTCCCTATGAGCATGCATGTACTAAAGTATTTCAGTCCCTCCCAGTCAGTTTGTATCCTTTGACCCTCCTGAACACAGTCATCTTGGCTACAGAAAAGCTGATTATATCTCAATAAGACTATCACTTCTAGCACCCATTCTCAACACACACATTTAAAACATTGTCTCTGTATAGATGGCCAGACAGACACATAGATGTATTTGTGTGTTCTGTTCCTGTTTCTCATACCCTTTCTTCAGCTGAGGGGAGGCACTCAACTACTTTTTATGCCCCTTCAAGAGCTGAAAATGCAGATGTCTACCTCAATTATGTGTTGATTATCTAAAAGGGGGGCTGTTTGCATTGCATGGGTTGAAATCTATACACCTGACCTTGTAGGCAAATCCAGCCCTCACCTGCCTGGGCTGCGGAAATTTTAATCTGGTGTTGGACCCTGGCACTGCTGTCATGCCACCAGACAGATGTGTGTTTTACACATTCAGAGTCTATCACTGATGTCACTGGTGGCACCAGCTACAGTTGTGCTGCAATCCATTTAACTGAAATCAAAAACTGTGAAACCAAGGCAGAGCATTAGTGCAAATCACACCACTCGTTCAAAATCCAGAATCACATATGTATCCTGTGCCAAAAATATAACTGCACAACGCATACATACTGATAAGCAGCTCCCCTCACAAACTTCTGGTATGAAGTGTATGGACTGTGCACTTTGTGTATTTTTTGGCGCAAGTTATTTAATATATGTGATTCTGGATTCTAAACAAGTGATTTGAATTACACGTAATTTGCAATGATTTTCTTTCTCCGTGACACTATGTTCGATTCCCAGCAGAGTGCAGCACAACTGTGTTCCTGTGCTGTTTTTTTTCCCCTGGGCTGGTGACCACTGTGATGTCACCTGTCCCTGCAGTGAGCACATACTCGTATCTTCTATTCTTGGCTCCAGCTCCAGCAGTTCATGAAATAGCACCCACAACCCTTTTTGACAAGCTGTCTCCCAATGCAGGCTGCATCAGGTCATTAATTCATTCTCAGCAGTACATGTGACTGGAAATACAGTCACCTTGATGGTACTTTCAGTCATATGCAACAGAGCCACTGGAAGCAAGGGTGAAGTATCCTGCATCTGGAACTAGCTGCTGCTGCTGGTGACTGTGTGTGGCATATTCTCTGCACTTCTGCTTCATTGTGCTTGGGAGGAGATGAATGGTAGTCACTAACAGAGGTGTATGGAGGACGAGGATCTCAAATACTTTCAGGAGAGCTTATGAAGGAGGGTGAAGGCTTAAGGGAGTTGGGAGGGGTGCTATGAAGAAATAATGTGGCAGGGATAAGGGTTATCAGGCTTTTCGACCCAACAAATCCCACCTGGGTTTAACCAAACATGACCACAAATGTGGTTTCTCTCTGGTGGTCTTTACTGCCTCTGTTTCCTCAGCTGGAACTAAACTAAGCCCTTCTGGGCTTTCTTTTAACAAAAACAGCCATGCTGGGCTTACTAGAATAGCCACAGGTGTATTGTCTGCTTGGCAGTCCTGACCACCCAACTTTCTTCCCTCAGCAGGAGCTATTCTACCTCGGTGAGGATCTGACTATGGTACCATGTTCAACTATGGTTGAGAGTGGTTGACCATGCTTTGACTGTGGTTGATGACTATGGTAAAAAAAAGAACATTGTCAATCCTGCATGATCAGACCATGGTCAACTATGGTCATTTTTACTCACACTTAACTATAGTCATTCTGCATCTACTGGTTTAATTAACTGAACACAATAATTTTCATCTTTAAGTTAAAAATAAAGAACATTGCCTATATATTTCTAATTTGTTTAGTCTACCTATAAGGTTAAATAATGTCAAAGGCATCATCTGTAGGTGAAAATAATTATCTTTAAGCAAAAAAACATAATTTTGAAAACAGCTGAACGCAATGTATTTTTATGTTGATTGAGCGCATGCGCAAGAAACATGTTGCATCAGCTTTCTCCACAAGCAGGTTGTGGAAGCATGGCACTGTTGTGCCCAATGCCCCCACAGCCTGCAAAGGCTTGTCCCCTGTCCCCCAATGCCATGGCATGCTGCTGCTTACACTAGTTCAGCCAGCATGCCACAACCTTCTAAAAAGTTAGCCGCTGCAATCAGGGGCCGCCTCATCATTGCAGCGTCAGCCATCCGCTGCAATGAGGGAGCAACCCGTCATTGCAGGGTGGGATGTAGGATCCCTGATATTGTTTGTGAACATGGCAGTGGCTTGCTGCCGTATTCACAAACAATACTTAACCCCATGTTTATTGCCGATGGGGAGCCCTCCCTGTCGGCATAATGTAACCTCCCCCCGGTTTTATTGTCTGCCAATGGGGTGCCCAATCCCGTCTGACTACAGCTGCCCCAAAAAACAAGACTCGGTGGCATGCTGGAAGCCACTCCAGCATACCACATAACCCTGTAAAGTTAAAACAGTCCCGCGCAACCAGCACCCACTCACTGTGCACCCTGCCTCCCCACACACCCCCTTGCCCCATACTTACCTCCGGAGCTCGGCGCGATGATCTGCAGTGGATTGAGAACATGTCTGCATTCTTCAAAGCCGACCACGAACTGAGGAAATGCTGGTAAGCTGTATAATGTAATAAATAGGGTTTTTTCAACTTTAGTGCATATCTCAGGCATTTATGGGAATTTTTTCACCAAATTTTCAACAAGGGGTTTTTGGACCCCTCCTCATGAATTCTTGAACTGTCATGGCATTAATTGTGCCCAAAAGGTGGTTTCACGGTCACTGTGCGGAATCACCCTTCAGGGCCGGTTAACGAAACGACAGTGCCGGTGTTCATGAGGTGGGCTCTCAAAAAGCCTATGTTGCAAATTTGGTGGAAAAATCCAAAAAATGACTGTGTTATGAGCGTACATTGCGCAGTTGGCATGCACGCTCATGACTTCATGAATTTAAAATATTTTTACTCCAGATTTTCAACATTGCCATTTTCCCACACCTACTTATGAACAGTGCAGCTGTCATTTTTCCCATCCTGGCCAAAATGTGTGTTTGCACTTCCAAGGCAGAACAGAGCGGTCGCTGTGAGAAATCACTGTTCGGGACAGATTAAGAAAATGACAATGATACTGTTCATGAGCAGAGGTCCTAAAATGCCTATGTTGAAAATTTGGTGATGATAGCCCATCAATTGATTGTGTTACAAGTGTGCATTGAGCATTTTCCATGCACTCTTGTAACTTCGCAGATTTGTAATATTGTCACACCAGATTTTCAACAGTGCCATTTTTTCACACCTCCTTATAAGCAGTACAGCTGTCATTTTTCACATCCTGACCAAAATGTCTTTTTACAGTTCTGGTGCAGAATAACATGGTCACTGTGGGAAATCAGTGTTCGGGACAGATTAGGAAAATGTCAGTGGCACTGTTTATGAGCAAAGGTCCTAAAATCCCTATGTTGAAAATTTGGTGACGAAACTCCATAACATGACTGTGTTACAAGTGTGCATTGAACTGTTTCCATGCACCCTTGTAACTTTGCAAATTTGTAATACTTTCACGCCACATTTTCAACAGCGGCATTTTTTCACAACTCCTTGCGAACACTACAGCTGTCATTTTTTACATCCTGGCTAAAATATGTTTTTGCACTCTTGCCAGACAATAGTACGGTCACTCTGGGAAATCAGTGTTTGGGACAGATTAAGATTGACTGAGTGAGAGGTGGGAGTGACTGAGCTGAACTGAGCTCTGTCGAGACTGCTATGTATTTGTTTGTGGGCAGACAAAGGCCCCAATACAAGAGCCCAGTACAAAAGGACAGCCTGCAGCACTGGGAGAAACAGAACGAGAGAGTGAGTGAGTGAGGGAGGAGGAGTGAGAGAACTCACCGAAGTGCTGTCAGGACTGCTGCAGGTTTCTTTGTAGGCAGAAAAAGGCGTCAATACAGGCAGGAGCCCAGTACAAAAGGCCAGCCTGCAGCGGTGGGAGAAACAGTATGAGAGAGTGAGACAAAGGGACTTAGTGAGCTCAATGGAGCTCTATCAGGGCTGCTGGGATTTCTTTGTGGGCAGAAAAGGTGCCAATCCTGGCAGGAGCCCATAAAAGGGCAGTTTGCAGCGACAGGACAAACAGAATAAGCGATGAGTCAGAAACTGAGCAACCTCAATGGAGCTCTGTTGGGAGAGCTGTGGATTTCTTTGTGGACAGACAAAGGTGCCAATGCAGCTAGGAGCCCCATACAAAAGTGCAGTCTGCGGCGCCAAGAGAAACAGAACGAGTGAGTGACCAAGCGGTAGTGAGCGAGCTCAGTGGAGCTCTAGTGTGACTGCTGCAGATTCCTTTGTGGGCAGAAAATGTGGTAATGCAGGCAGGAGCCCAGTACAAAAGGCCAGCTTGCAGCGCCAGCAGAAATGGAATGCAAGAGTGGCAGAGGGGGAGTGAGCGAGCTCAGTGGAGCTGTGTCAGGACTGTTCCAGGTTTCTTTCTGGCCAGAAAAAGCTGCCAATGCAGACAGAAGCCCAGTACAAAAGGGCAGCCTGCAGTGCCAGGAGACACAGAATGAGCGAGTGAGGGAGGGGGAGTCAGTGAGCTCAACGGGGCTTTGCTGGGACTGCTGCAGATTTGTTTGTGGGCAGAAAAAGGCAGCAATGCATACAAGGGCCCAGTACAAAAGGGCAGCCTGCAGTGGCAGAAAAACCAAAATGAACGAGTGAGTGAGCTCAACAGAGCTGTATTGTAACTGCTGCAAATTTCTTTGTGGGCATAAGAAGGCAGCAATGCAGTCAGGAGCCCAGCAGAAAAGGGCAGACTGCAGCGCCAGCAGAACAGAATGAGTGAGTGAGAGAAGGGGAGTAAGCGAACTCAACAGAGCTTTGTCAGGAATGCTGCAGATTTCTTTGTGGGCAAAAAAAGGTGCCAACAGAGGCAGGAACCCAGTACAAAAGGGCAGCCTGCAGCGCCAGGAGAACCAGAATGAGTGAGTGAGACCGGACGAGTGAGCGACCTCAACAGAGCTCTGTTGGGACAGCTGTGGATTTCTTTGTGGGCAGAAAAAGCTGCTAACACAGGCAGGAGCCCAGTACAAAAGGGCAGCCTGCAGCGCCAGGAGACACAGAATGAGTGAGTGAGGGAGGGGGAGTCAGTGAGCTCAGCGGGGCTTTGCTGGGACTGCTGCAGATTTGTTTGTGGGCAGAAAAAGCAGCAATGCATACAGGGCCCAGTACAAAGGCAGCCTGCAGTGGCAGAAAACCAAAATGAACGAGTGGAGTGAGCTCAACAGAGCTGTATTGTAACTGCTGCAAATTTCTTTGTGGGCATAAGAAGGCAGCAATGCAGTCAAGCCCAGTGAAAAGGGCAGACTGCAGCGCCAGCAGAACAGAATGAGTGAGTGAGAGAAGAGGAGTAGCGAACTCAACAGAGCTTTGTCAGGAATGCTGCAGATTTCTTTGTGGGCAAAAAAAGGTGCCAACAGAGGCAGGAACCCAGTACAAAAGGGCAGCCTGCAGCGCAGGAGACACAGAATGAGTGAGTGGGGAGGGAGTCAATGAGCTCAACAGGGGCTTTGTTGGGACTGCTGCAGATTTCTTTGTGGGCATAAGAAGGCAGCAACACAGGCTGGAGCCCAGTACAAAGGGCAGCCTGCAGCGCCAGGAGAAATGGAATGAGCGAGTGAGAGGAGGGGTGAGCCACCTCAATGGAGCTCTGCCGGGACAGCTGCAGATTTCTTCCTCAGCAGAACAAGGTGCCAATGCAGGCAGCAGCCAGTACAAAAGAGCAGCCTACAGCACTGGGACAAACAGACTGAGCCAGTGACAGAGGGCCACTGAGTGAGCTCAACAGACTAACCCAATCAACATTCGGCATTGACAAATGCTTGTTTATACTGTGGCAAGCTTATGTTTTCATACACTTAGTTGGCAGACTAAATGATTCCCACAATTACTGGGAGGTCAGTAAGGTCAAATTCCAAAAGTCACTCATGTAGGCCGATTGTTTTTCAGCTGGTTTACAAGGGAGGAAATAATGCGATTTATATGTCCCTGAGGGCCAGGGTGCACTAAGGAGATAGTGCCTCAGCTAAGCATTTTAAAACTCATATGTATGTGATTACCCTAATCCCTCCAAAAAAATGTCCCACTGCTTGAGTGAACAGTATTGATTGTAAACATACTGCACAATTTAGAGTGCTGTATGTTTCATTGTTAAATATCTCCATAGCAACGAAGCAACAGTCTTCTAGGACCAGTGGCCCCCTCTTAGGAATGGCCAGTTGCTATGTTTGTAGTTAAATTTTACAAACACTATTTTAAACAAGTCTAGTCAGTGCAAGCACACTAGGTAGAGCACTGCCAGGTCCACCTTCATAAAAGCCGGCCCCTTGTAAGCAGTGCCAAGCTGCAAGAGGAGGCAATGTGTGCACAGGCAAGCGTGTCAGTTGGGACAGAAGAGACACAGGGATATGAAACTTTGATGTTCAATATAAGAACAACATATTATACTTACATATTTGAAAAAACTGAAAGAATCATTCCCTAGGGATCACATATTACGAATCTTTTCACAAATGAAAAAAAAAAACATTTTTATCTAAGGGTGTGTTATCCTAACCTCTTCCCTTTGAACTGCACTGTCATACAGTCCTGCGTTATCCCTCTCTAATACAGTCTCACGCCACATTCATCCAGAGGTCTTTCTGTAGCACTCCACATTGTTAATGGGATTCATCACAAATGGGTAATGTGCACCCCTACGAGGCGAAATGGCACAGACCAAGGCAGTAAGCAGCCTAGAATCCTGGGCACATGAACATTCTGGATAGCAGCAACTCATCAGTCTTTGCTGGGCCACGGAAGGGGAAGCAGCATAGGAATTTCTCTGAAGATCCTTTTTTTCCCCGGTGTTTTCTTTCTGGGACTGTGATTCTGCAGAATGGGTTGGGGATACCTAGTGATAGGGAGCACCCCTACATTTAAAATCATGCCTGTTAAGCTGCAGCTTTCTAATTGGCTAACCTACCCTTTTTCCTCATTTCCATTGTCTGTTTGTGCTTGGATTGGGGGCCACGTCTGCCACACTGGCTAAAGGCTGTATATATTTTAAGGAGGTCTCCGATTTCTTCTGTCATGATGTCTCAAGTTAGTACCTGTCCTTGGGGTTACTCTTAGAATCTAGATTTTAGAGTGTTCCCTGTGTCTCTTTTCTGGCTAGTTTGATGTCGGCCCCCTCCCCCCCAGGACCTTAGGGTGCTATGTGTGTGTATGTTTTATTTTTTCCTTCAGTGCAGGTGCTTTTGAGTGCTTACAGGTAGGGGTTACTTTTCCTTCTCTCTTAGTTGCATTTAGAAAAAGGAAGTCAAAAAAAAAGGAAAGAAATTCAGCTCAGAGCCTTTTTCAGGCTGTTTTCAAGGGGCTCATTTTCTACAATTGGTGGTGTTTTCTTAACGTCTCTCTTGAGCTGCTTGGCTTCCCACCTTTTTTTTCCGAGCCCTAGCCATTGGGCTTGCACTGCATTTTTTCTCTAGGCCTCTCTGAGCCTAAACATGTCCTTTTTCATTCACCTGTACTAGAGCCTGTACCCCCCCCAATTTGCTGACTTTATGCACAGCATCATGACATCACACATGCACTCATCTTCACAGGTGCAGTGCATCACCACTTTTCCAAGTGCTAGACACGGCAGCTGTGTTTTCCTTCCAGCTCTTCACTGCTGGCTGGATGTGATCATTACTACTACAGCCTTTGCAGTTTGTGAGCTGGCAGGAACACCAATGTATGTGTTTTTTCCCTGCACAGGGACATGGTGATCGCAGCAGTGTTATGTTATTTTTATTTATAACAGTGGCAACTCCATACCTTTTCTTCATTATATTCTTTGTTCTGAACTAGTGCTTTGGCACCATGGTTTATTGGAGACCTCTAGTGTTCAAATGATGTAAGACCTGCAAAAGGTAATGCAACCCTCTCCACTGGGTTCCTACTGCCCCTTTGTGCTACTCAAACTAATATGTATCTTACAGTACCTCCACTTGAAACTCTGAGCTGGGGGGAGGGGTGCACCTAACAGTAGCAAAGCAGAATTGCATATATCTTTGTGGTTGCTGTTAGGAGGCTATAGAAACCCCTGATGTTATACAGGACATCCCTTTAGACACCACGCAACCACAAGTCGGGCCCCTTATGTTGGGGGGGGCACACAGGAATGTCCAGGTGCACTGGAGCAGGACAAGTGTGCTAATGTGGATCTGCAGGCAGACCCTGACTATGACCATACAGAGGGTCACTACAAGGATGTCGGGAATCTTGGAGAAAATCCTGACCTAAACAGGTTACTTGAGGATGATGAGGATGACCCCTCTGAGGAGGAAGAGGAAGGGAAGTGGACGAAGAGAAAAAGGAAGATTCCTATCCTTCCCTTGTTTGATACCACATCCTTGTCCTATCTGATAGCTGAGGCTTTTAGGACATTACTGCTGAAGGAGGTGCAATCAATTGAGGCCTTAGATGTGAATCCTATCCTGTCCACATCTTCTTGTGCTCCAAAGAGTTTCCAAATGTTATTCACTGTGACCAGATTATTGAACAAGAATGGAAGGTGCGGACCAAAGAAAATATGTGCCAAAATGCATGGTACTGTGTTTCATTTTATGGAGCAAAATTCCTGTGCGTGAGAAACACCTCTCCTGGCTGATAGAGCTGTACATAATTCCATATGGCACACAACTATCCCAACTGAAGGATCTTTGGCCTTAGCCAATACATACAACAAGTGAGTGGATGCTTTGTGCAGAAGAGCCTTCTTCTCCAGCGGCACCTCCGCACCTCCTATGCTTCCTTTATTGTTGCCAGAGCTTTAAATGTGTGGGTTTCAATGCTGAATAGCTTCACTACCCCAGATTCTGAGGGGGGAGCATTTTGCAGTTGGTATCCATGGTGTCCACATTTCTAGTGGATGCTACAGTGGAGAACATACACATGTCAGCTGACTCTGCCTATCACATTGTGTCCCTTATGTGAAGGGTGTGGATTTGGCATTGAGTCACTGACTGGATGTCGAAGACCAAGTTGTTTAATTTAGCCTTTGAGGGAGGATTTATTGTTTGGCTCAGGCCAAGATAACATTTTGAAGGATATCCAGGATAAAAAGGGTGACCTTCCAGTGTCAAAACAACAGCAAAAGACCAGTCAGCTTTGAAAGATCAAGGAGGCAGTTGACAGAGGCAGTATTGAGGGTGTTTTGTCCCTTTCAAAACTTCAGGAACCAGAGGAGTAAAAGATCCTATTCTGGTTTCAGGAGCAATAGTAGCAGAGGAGCCCTTGTCTGAAGATACAACTGAGGCCCAGGGCGAAGGGGTGGCACTTCACAATGAGGGTACATGGGCTCATCTCTGCCTCCCTTTCCTTGGTGGAAGACTGCACAATTTTTACACATGATGGGCCCAGATAACTTCAGATGCTTGGGTTCCGGAGATTCTGGCTTTAGGTTATGCAATAGAGTTTTCAACAATTCCCTCAAAGGTACATTTTCTGCCATCCCCTGTACCAAAGGACCCCTTGAAAAAGCAAGCAGTGTTGCAGACATTGGGTCACTTCACATAGATTGGGGCTATTGTACAGGTGCCTACTGGTGAACAAGGCTAACGATCCTACTTGATTTATTTTGTGGTTCCCAAGACATTGGGAGTTTCAGAAATATTCTGGATCTGAAACACCTTAACAAGTTTGTTCACCACACAAGCTTCAAGATGGAGTCCTTATGATCAATTATCTGGGCTGTCTAGTCAGGGGATTATCTAGCATCCATAGATCTGAATGATGCGTATCTCCACTTTCCCATCTGGCAGTCTTATCAGAGGTTCCTCAGGTTCAAGGTCCTGGCACAACACTTCCAGTACAGAGTTCTCTTATTTGGGCTGGCAACAGCTCTGAGAATGTGCTCAAAGGTGCTCATAGTACTGGTGGCTCAGCTGTGAAAGGATGGACATTATATTTATCTCTACTTGGATGATTTACTCATCTGAATGATGTCTGCTCTACTGGTGAGGAAATCAGTGACCAGGACTCTGGAGGCTTTGGAGTGCCACAGTTGTATAGTAAATTGGGAGAAAAATTTTTTGATCCATCACACACCATGGAACACCTAGAAGGTGTACAAGATGGATGAGGGATGGTCTTCTTCTCATCAGCCAGGAAGTAGACCCAGTTGAAAGAGGTTCAGTGTCTGAGGGCCAATTGCTGGCTTTGGCTCACAACCTACTATGAATCTTGTCCTCATGATGGTGATAATAGAGCTGGTTCTGTGGGCTCACCTTCACATGAGACCCCTCCAGATTGGGTTGGTGTTGGCCTGGGATACAACCTCAGAGAACTATCAGGCCAGGATTCTGATTTCCCCTATTTTGCAGCAGTCCTTGAGTTGGTGAGTTAGTTTAAAAAATCTAAGCAAGGGATCTCCCTTGGAAGTCCTCCCAGAGTTGATTCTGACAACTGATGCTAGCCTGTCAGGTTGGGGAGCAGTGCTGGGCCACATTCCCATTCAGAGGACTTGGTCGGGGAAGGAACAGCACCTACACATCAACATCCTGGAGATGAGGGCTGGGCGCCTAGCTCTCCTTCATTTCCAAAATCAGGTGCAGTCTCCCTTCAGTACAGTGAGGTTACTTTCTCCCTCACCCCCACTGTACTGTTTTCTTGGTACAGTTTTTCTTACATATCCTCTCCGTTTCTTGCTTAAGCAAGTTTCATTAGAGAGAGCACACTTCAGAAAGTTGTCAAAGCAAGTGTCAGACATAAATTCAAGCTCCTTCCTTCGTCTCCCCCACCACATTATTTTCTTTGTTACAAGCATTTGATTGTTGTTAACAGTTGTCAGAGCAATCAGTCAGATGTCAAGAAAAGTTCTGTCACCACAAACCATTATATCTGACCATGCTGCAGGAAGCTGAAAAAGGCAAGGCAAGACAATTTTATTTATAAGGAGCCCAATCCCAGAGGCTCTGGGTGCCAAACATAAATGAGAACATTCAGCAGTAAATAAAAACATAATAAAACCTTGCTTAAAACCATAACAGGATTTAAAATCTAACTAAATGGAGGTGTACAAAGTCAGACTTCAAGGAACTGGCAAAACTAAGGTTGGTATCAGCAGTCAAAGGCCAGGCTGAAGAGCTGACTAGCCTCATAAATACCTCAATTGAAGCCTCCAAGACTACAGGTGGAAGCAAGTTCCACAGGGTTGGCCCCAGACACACTAAAGCACAATCTCCCAAGGTCTAGGCCAAACCCTGGGAACATTCAGGAGAGCTCCTCAAGGAGAGTGGAGGAGATCAAGCTGAGGACACCAGTTTCAGGAGCTCTGACAGGTAACCAGGACCCAGCCCATATAGAGCCATAAAGGTTAGAAGACCCACCTTGAAAAGAACCCTCCATTTGACTGGCAGCCAGTGCAGAGCATGCAGAACTGGAGTCACGTGACTAGACCTCATAAGGCTCATCAGTAACCGGGCCGCTGCATTCTGCACTAGTTGCAGCCTGTGGAGGGTCCCTCCCATGATCCAGAAGAACAGAGCATTGCAGTAGTTGAGCCTAGAAGTCACAAAGGCATGTACTAGTGTTGGCAGGTCCTTGGGCAGAATAAGGGGCTTAATCCAAGCAATGCTCCACAAGTGGTAGAAATCACTGCTGACTACAGCTGACACCTGATCTTCACAGGTCAATCTGCAATCAAGAATCATGCCCAGATTTTGCACCCTTGGAGAAACCACCAATGCAGTAGACCTCAGAACAAGTCCAGAGTCAACCCCCAGTGGCAGCTCATCACGCCACGACCAGGTTCAATCACCAACACCTCAGTCTTAGCCAGGCTGAGTCCCAGCCAGCTGGAAACCATCCAGTCATTGATTTTAACCAGACAGATTTTAAGCACAACAACCACTCCCAATGCTCCAGGTGCAAAAGACAAATACAGTTGGGTGTCATCTGCATAGTACTGAAACTCCAAACTGTATTGTCGCATGATCTTGCCCAGGGGCAGCATGTACACTGTGAACAACATCAGCTACAAGATCGAACCCTGAGGTACTCCACAGGACAGAGGCATTGGGGAAGAGGAGAAATTCCCCATCACCACCCACTGCACTCTGTCTGAGAGATAGGACTCAAACCATTTGATGAAGATGCCGGCGAGTCCACAGAACTCACATAGTCAATCAAGAAGCATGACGTGATCCACAGTATCAAAGGCTGAGGAGAGATTGAGGAGCACAAGAACTGTCCTGTCTCCTCTATCTGTAGCCCTAAGCAGATCATTATGCACTCTCACTAGAGCAGTTTTGGTGCTGTTTCTGGCCCCAAAACCCGACTGAAACTGTTCATAGATATCCAAGGACACCAGGGGATCCTCAAGCTGATGTGCCACCAATTTCTCAACAACCTTTCTCAAAAATGGCAGGTTGGAGATCGGACAGTAATTCACCAGGATGTCTGGGTCAAGGGATGATCTCTTTTGTCGTTGCTTATAGCTTGGAACAATTTAGATGGCTAACACCACATTCCCCTGTATAAGTGACCCTCCCCTCTCTATGTTGCCTCCCCCTTCACCCCCCACTGTAAACTTCCAGATCTCTTTTTTCCACCCACACTTCCCATTGCTCTCACCTCCCTCTTATCCTGATCACTGCTCTCCATGCCTTACCACTGCCTCTCTTCCGCATACTGTTGATTACCCACACTCCACTGTCCTGATCCCCTCTCTCCTGAACTTTGCCTGTCCTGGTAGATTCCTGGTCTACTTGTAACCTTACTACATACTATCAGTACTTCCCAGATCACCTCACCTACCCTGATATAGTTCCTTATCAGCAGCAGTGTCCTACATTCTGTGCATATGTGCACTATGCTAATACTTTTCTCTCTTGAAATTCTCCTATGTACGCACGTGCATGTATGCATGTTCAGATGTATATGTTCTACATGTATATATATAAAATATGTTGTCATTTTGCTGTTATTGATTATTTTGCTCATCACCATGTTATGCTGTGCTACAACTGTATTTGCTGTTTTTGTGTATTGTTTTGTAAATGTATTGCACATCTTTGCCTCAGGACCTCCTTATAAATGAGCCTTCTCAATGGAGTTAATCCCTGCCAATAAACTTTGACTTTAGGAGGGGCTTCACCAGTGCATCTTTCAAAGCAACTGGGAAGCCCCCTCCACCATCAAGCACCTGGCAATCTTTGAAAACACAGGGCCAATGGCATCCGCACAACCCATTAAGAGACACGTCGGTGCTGGGTCCAGTTCACAAAAGGTGTGCTTTGGCTCCAAGATCACCGTAGTCACTTCAGATAGCAGTGAAGTGAAGCAGACAGTAATAAGGAAAACAAATCTTGGGTCACTTTTTCTGTGTCTCTCTCTCTCTCTCTCTCTCTTTTCCTTTACTACCCTTTTCAATGTTTCACCTCATCTGTGTCAATCTGACCACACCACAGAAAGTTGCCAGAATGGGTGATCAGACATAAATCCAAGCTCCAATTTCACTGAGACAGAGTTCTCTCTCTCTTTCTCTCTCTCTCTCTCTCTCTCTCTCTCGCTGCCAAGCCCTTTCCATTGACCTGTTACAGAACTACTACACATTCATTCCCTACAAGCTACCAATATCTGTAGTCAGGATGGCTGTTTCAAAAGGAATGTCTGAAAGCGACTGTAAATTGTCAGGTAGTGGAGACAAGGGCCATCACCAAAAATGAAAGCCAGACACCCTTTTCCTTTGGGTGTCTGCTGCTAGATGCCCTTCAGCTGCAGTAGTAGTCAAGCATTCCTCTGCTCCACACCTTGGAGCATACTTTCAGTATAAAGCTGCAGCACAAGAAGAAAAAAGGAATCTGATTAAAATGAAAGAAATCTCCTAACTGTTAAATGTTGAAACATCTTCCCTACAAATACATGGTTTACAAATATGATGCAAATCAGTAACCGAATTAGACCTCTTCATTTGCAAGAGCTCAGCCTGACCCATTGGTCATTCATTTACTTTTTGGGGAACTGTCTTTTTTTAGGGCTGTGGGTGGAGCCTACAGCTCTATTGAGAATAGATCGTGGCTCTAAAAATGGCTGATCATGGAACTCCCTTTTTGGACATTTGGAAGTATTCCTCCACAGTTGCAAAATAGTGCACTCCCCTCTGATTTTTGCTATTTGCTGCTCCATGTTAAAGGCATCTGAATGGGGGGATGCTACGGTATGTTCTTCTGAACTTCTCAGGATATTAACAAAAAATAAACTTTTTAAACTATTGTTTCTAGCCCCCAATTGAACCTTTGCAAGGCTGCAGATTGAGCATCTGTCCAGCTCAGTCTAGTACATTTATTCTATTTATTTCAGCAACCTAGGAGTTAACTCATTATCTGTTGTACTGGAATTTATTGAAGCTCTGAAACAGTCAGGCAAACTACAATGTCAGATTACAGATAGCTGCAGCTATGTTCTACAACTCTCTTGCCCCTTACTGAAAAACTTAAGTTTTTACCCTAGTTCCTATGGGCATTTATTGGGATCTGAGACCATTTTCTTCTGTTTTTTTTTTACATTTTTCTATTCAACCTTTGTATATTTTCTATCCAGTGCTAGTGAAAGGTAGGGACTTACAACACCTCTATTTATCCACAGAATCAGGTCCACTGCTGATGTATGCGCATACAAGGTACAGTTGAGATAGCACTAGATGACAAACTAAGGCTCTTTGTTTATCCACAGGGACAGGCACTGTGCAGCCCCCCCCCCCACTCAGATGAATTTAATGCTAGTAAAAAGTAGATAAAGCCCTTGGTTTATCCATAGGCCCAGTACCATATGGGGCAGGATCAGTGCAAACTTACCCACTCTGTGATGGATTAAGTGCTGGTTAGAGGTAAGGGACTGATACCACTTGGGCTTTAAACCCTTGGATAATCCACAGAGACAGCTACAATGTATGGACAGGGTAAGTGCTTGGTTTCCACACTGTTTGCATTTAGTCCTGGTAAATGGTGAGAGACTGCCAGAACTGGGTACAATAGCATTTATTTTGTTTATCTGTAGTCATAGGTTGCATGCACACATACACACACATGCACACACAGTAGCATGTACTCTGACTAAATAAATTCAAAGGGACTGAATTAGCAGAATGCCAGTTTTTGATGATTGTGACTGAACAGCACTATACCATGCCAACAAGAAAATAATAAATTGCTATCTGAAATGTTTATCTAAAATAATTATTTGTGTGAAAGTATGGGAAAAAATGTAATAAAATATGTTTTCCATATCTGACCATTGCTTCTTAATAGTCATATAATATTACTGCAATATGTAGTGTGCATTTTAAATATTTAACATGCAAATATTTATACTTGTTGTTATGACCATGTTATGTACAACAGAAAAAATAATCTGTTTCAAAATAAAAACTCAAAAAGGGAATGTATGTATATTGTAGATAGAGATATTGTAAATTTATAGTTTGCCAACGATGTTGGTAAAAATCTGGGAATGTCACACTTCCCAAGGCTTTGCAATGTTCCCCAACCTCATATCAAGTCTGTTACCGATTTCTGCATATTAAAAATTAGCATGTTTGCTCTTCGAAATCACCTTTCAAGACAATTGAACAAAATGACTTTGGCACTCTTCATGAGGAGGGGTCCCAAAATGGCCATGTTGAAAATGTGGTGCAATGACTCAAAAAAATGGCCACATTACACCCGGGTGTTGCATAATGTCTACGCACATGTGTAACTTTGGTCATTTTGGTAGCTCTTCACAGCCCTATCAGCTCTGGCTAGAGTTTGTTCTTTTTGTCTTGTCAGCTATAGAGTCTTATTTGCTGCATATTAATCACAAGAAGCCCAAAAATACCATTTTATTTCCTTTGCTAAACCATAGACATACTGGTACAATACTTTTAAAACTAACTTGATGGCACTCACCAAACATTGTCCCCCTTTCCTCTCCATCAAGCACAAAATGTCCTTGTTTATCCAGGGGAGGAAGCCTAGGTGAGGTTTGGTGGGAAGAGCTGGAGAATGGGCTTCAGGTTCAGTAATGAATTGTGCTTGACCTAGCAGCTATACACTTTTTGTTTTAAAGTTCCCCCCTTTTATGGCTCATATTGATTCTCTTTTCATGGGGTCCTTTAGACACCAGACTTTTTTTTTGAGGAGATAGTCCTGAAGGGACTCACTATTCTGAAGGTGGACAAAGCAATGGGGCCAGATGGAGAGCATCCAGAGTACTGAGGAAGCTCAGAGAAATACAGGCTACACCTCTTAAAGTTCTATTTAACAGTTCACTGGAAACAGGACAGTTCCAGAGAGCTAGAGGAGGGCAGATGTAGTTCCACTGCACAAAAGTGGTAACAGGGAGGAGGCTGGCAATTATACGCCAATTGGACTGACATCGGTGGTGGTAAAGTTAATTATATCACTGCTGAAGGAAAGGATTGAAGAATACCTTGAATCCAGTGGGTTACAAGGTCCGAGGCAGCACGGGTTCAAAGGGGGAGGTCATGTCAAATGCATCTGATAGATTTCTTTGACTGGGTGGCAAAGGGTTTTAGATCAGGGTAGAGCAGTGGACATGGCCTACCTAGATTTCAGTAAGGCTTTCAATTTCATTCCACATAGGAGACTAGTAAGTAAGCTGTGTAGGTAGCTTATGAGTGGGTCTAAAGGTGGTTACTATGGTAAGAAATTGGTTTGGGTATAGGTGACAGCAGGTGCAGTGGTGGTAAATGGAGTTCACCCCAAGGAAGGAAGGGTAACCAGTGGAGTACCTCATGGATCACTGCTGGGACTACTCCTCTTTCGAGTCCTTGTAAGTGACTGCAGAGGAGTGGTAAGTGAAGGTCTGCCTGTTTGCAGATGACACTAAAATATGCAATAGGGTGGACACACCAGGAGTGTGTAGAAGGGAAGAGCAGAGACCTGAGAAAAGCTGAGGAGTGGTCAAGGGTATTCCTGCTGGGTTTCAATGTGAAAAGTGCAAAATAATGCACATAGGGCACAGAAACCCAGGGATGGAGTATAAAATTGGTGGAATGGTATTGACAACCACCAAGCAGGAAAGAGACCTGAGAGTAATCATATTGGATGACCTAAAGGTGACCAGGCAGTGTGACTAGGCAGTAGAGAGGGCTAGTGGGATGCTGGGCTCTACAGGGAGGAGTATTACAAGCAGAAAGAGGGAGGTGGTGTTGCCCCTGTATAGATAGCTGGTAAAACCCCACCTAGAGTACTGTGTCCAGTTCTTGAAACCACATCTCTGGAAGGATGTAGACAGAGTGGAGGTGGTCTGGAGGAGGGCAACTAAAATGGTACAGGCTCTGCATAAAAAGCCCTATGAGGAGAGACTACAGGACCTCAATATATACACCCTAGAACAGAGGAGGGAGAGTGGGAGATATAACATAGACCTTTAAATACCCCATACGGTTATATAAGGTACAGGAGGAAAGTATTTTTCAGAAGAAAAGGTGCTCAAGAACACATGAGCTGTGCTCCCTCCACACTCCTCGAACACAGGAGCTGCAGTCCCTCCCCTTTCTTCAAACACAGTAGCTGTGCTCCCTCCTCCTTCTTAAGCTGAGGAGCTGCACTCCCTCCTCCTTCCTCAAGCACAGGTGTTGTGCTCCCTCCCCCTCTTCAAACACCGGAGCTGTGCTCCATTCTCCCTTCCTCAAGCACAGGAGCTGTGCTCCCTCTCCCCTTCTCAACCACAGGAGCTGCGCTGCCCTCTCCCTCCTCACATACAGTAGCTGCACTCAATTTCCCCCTCCTCAAACACTGGAGTTGCTTTCCCTTCCCCTTCCTTAACCACAGGAGCTGCATTCCCTCCCTCTTCCTTAACCACAGGAGTTGGGTTCTCTTCTCCCTCCTCAGCCACAGGAGCTGTGTTCTCTTTCTCCATTAAATGCAGGAGCTATGCACCCCCCTTAACCAAAGGAGCTGCACTCCCTCCCCTTCCTCAATCTCAGGAATTGCACTTCGTCTCCCCTTCTCAACCACAAGAGTGGCACTCCCTCCCCTTCCTCAGTCACAAGTACTATGTTCTCTTTCTGCTTCAAACACAGAAGCTGCACTCCCCCGACACAGGAGTAGCATTCTCTTCCCCAGAGTTGTCCCCAAAATAGCAAAATTGATTTAGTAGTATTCAGAATGGTCAAACTCTACTAATTTCACACCTCCTTTTAGAAAATAATACTTAAGCCAATAAAATTATTTTTGTAAGTACAGACAATTATGTTGTCTTCCAAAATAATCTCTGAACACCTCTATTAATTTTAGATATCATGGGAAGCATAATTTGGTTCAAGGTTGAGCCAGTCCAAATTCCTTCATAGGGATTTGCATATGCTTCCCATAATGCTTTGCATTTTTGGGATATGTGCAATTGTGTTTTTCCCAAGGAAAGAAGGTTGACTTTTGGTTACTGTGCATTGTCTGAGCTGCTCTATCTGAGGTGTCTGCAATGCTTTCTGTTTGACATAGCCAACGTGTGCAGGAAAAATGTAGACATCTTTATATGTGTGATCTGGTAATGTTACCATGCCAAATTAGGTGGCCAGTCGAATGTTTTGAAATTATTCTTTGAGTTATGTCAGTCATCTATGTGCCACTTCCCCAATAAGGATTGCATTCTAGTTTTAGCTGCTGCTGAGATAATGAACTAGAATCACCACCACAGCCAGCACCACCACCTTGTCCAGCATTATTGTCCTGATCACCACTACTCAAGTCATTATCATCACCTCCATCACTACCTATGCCACAGCCACCACCACTGTCACCACCATGCCTGGCCTTGCTGTGTTGGGTTGTTATAGTGGAAGATGTCATATAATGTTGAGGGCAGTGACCACGCTATGATGCCAGAGGGAAAAGATCGTGTTTCTATTTTAGGCATGTTTCTACGGTAATAGCACATCCACTTGAACATGCTTTGTGTTGGTACACCTTCACTGAGACTAAGACTGCATGCCATGGCCATTGAAGCTGGAGAGTGGGGCGTTGG
This sequence comes from Neoceratodus forsteri, assembly GCA_016271365.2. NCBI lineage: Eukaryota > Metazoa > Chordata > Ceratodontiformes > Ceratodontidae > Neoceratodus > Neoceratodus forsteri. The sequence continues at coordinate 107,503,079 of JADMNL010000035.1, read as the reverse complement.
TGTATTCAGGGGGGAAAAAAAAATTTTCAGGAAAAAAAGGATAGAAGAATGTGATTGGTGGACCAGGACTGCTGGGGTTTGTTCCACTAATCACCTCAATTCGTGGGCCGTCGCTAAGCTTCCTCATGCAGCAAGTGTGCGAGTGGCATGTGTGCACAAGCGCCAATTTCCATCTTTTCAGTCAAGCTTTGAGTAGTTCAGAGGTCTCCAAGGTTTGATCAGGGAAAACAGTGGATGGAAGAATGGTAGAAGGTGGACTCCAAGAGGACTACCATCTGTTCTATCCTTTCCTAAGCCATTCTCATTCTGCTGCCTTGTAGAAATGCTTGAGACCCATCACACAAACAGGCAGTCGCTGCATTAGTATTAATAACTGAGGTAAGTTTGTTTTGGACTGGTGGTCCCATCTCACATGGTGTTTGTCCATCATGTACTGTTATCTCTCTCTCTCTCTCTCTCTCTCTCTCTCTCTCTCTCTCTCTCAGCAAAGTGTAAATTAATATTATCAGGCAGGGCAGGCCAAGCAGGTTTTAAAAGTATGTGCATCTCCGACTCCAAATAAGTCCACTGCCAGTCAAGTAAACCTGAAGAATTGCACAGAAGAACTGCGCGCTTTGTGATTATTCAGATTTACTGTGCAATTCTTCTGGCTTTCCTGTCTGGCAGTGGATCCATTCGGTAGTAGAGTGACTTCACTGAGCAACATTTCTTGGGTCCTGTTTCGACAGTTTGACTTAAAGTTTACTATACTGTGTATTGTGTAATATGTGCCTTTGCAGGATGGGGAGAGCGGGACCTCACCCGACTCCGAGTTTGGAGGGTTGGGATGGTGGCGGTCACTCCTGTCTGAGTCTCCAACTCTCGAGAGTCCATCTCGATGGAACGACTGATAGGCAGCAGGCACAGCAGTGGCCCCACCCCCATACCTAATAAGATTAGTAGTAGAGAGAAAATGGACCATTCTGTATGTCTGTGACCACTGACTGACTGCAAGGGCACGGGATGGGACGTGGCTTAAATGTGGCGGAGCACTGGCAGTAGGGCCATCCTAGGGGTGATTAAATTTTCAGAGAATGGTGGCACTGCATGCTCCTCCTGAGGTGAGGTATTCCTATCAACCTCACTAGCTCCATCTGTCCCAACTCCTTGGGCAGGGGGCTTCTCCAAGGAGGAGCTTCATGAGGCAGGAATGGATTATATTCCCTTCCCACCAAGCACAAGCAGCACGGTTTGTTTGCAGCAGCAGTCAGTGTCAGTATCATCTCTCTGCAGCACAGAACTGTGATTAATTGATGTGACTCTTGCGATCTTCAAATTGAGCAGAGATTCAGACATGGTGGAAAAGTTGCCAGCTAGGATAGTATTTGAGAATGAGTAGTGAGAAATTGCTGAAGGAACCTGAATGCCCTGAGCAGTGAGGAAGTTATTTTTATTTGTTGATATGAAAGCGATGAGAAATTGAGAATGATCTATGGTGAGATTTGTTTTGGTTTTGGCACTAGTGTTGTGTACCTGACTTAGTGTAAGTGCTGGGTTTAAAAATTATTGAACTCTTGTGACATTTCTACTTTCTTAATGTGAGACACACCCCCTCCCAGCATATTACCCTATGGTTGTGCTGCAACACGGTGCTGATAGGTGGTGGTGCCATTTTAAAACAGTTGCGTGCTACATGCCAATATATCACTCAAGCACCATCACCACGATGTAGCCCCACTGGCTGCTGCCGAGACATTCTGAGGTGTGTTAATCACTAGATGATCTGTGTGCCATGCTGACTCAGTCAGTTCATGTATATTTCTTGACCCTCCCCAGGCTGTGTGAGTGAGAAAAGATTCATTGATAGCTGGGCAGGCTGCCTAGCTGGGTGAGTCATATCCTAAGCAGGCTGGCTATAGTGGTCCTGTTTTTATTTATTGAAATGCTGAACAATAAGTTGCTCATCTTCCAGTGTGACCTGGGGGGTGTACAAGTAGATAAAACAGTCTTTATACATACAGTCTCATTTAACAAACATGGGTGAATAGGTACAGAGAATAAAACAGCAATATCACCAACACATTGGTGGATTAGCATTACAATTAAGCACAGGTAAAACAGTTAATTTAGACAATATATAAACAGGTGAAGTGCTAAAGAGGGGTAGAGAAAGAGGGAATGGAGGGACAGCTAGATAAAGGTGAGGCAAAAAATACAGTGGGTACTAGATCATCAACCAGTAACCGGAACTAAGCACAGAGGAAGGAGGTAGTTAGAACTAATTGATGGGGGGCTGAGTTAGCAGTACAGAGTGGCAATGGTATGGCTTGGCCATGTGGGGGAAGGAAAATAAGTGCAATGGGGTACAAAGGCAAAATTAAAAGGGGCAAGGGGAGTGGTGAGGACAGGAGAAGGAGGGAGTTTAAGCCTAGGTCTGGCACCTCCAGGATGCTGAAGAACCCTGCCAGGAGCAGAACAAGGTGCAGGCATTTAAAGAGCAAAGAAAATAAGGAGGGCGGGACAAGGTGTGCCTAAGTTTACCCCCTACAGGATGTTGAGAACCCTGCCATGGGCTGAACTGGGTGAAGATGAATAAGGGTGAGAAAGAAGGGGGTGGGGAAAGGGGAATTACAGTGGGATAGAAGGAAGGGAAAGTAGGTAGGTAAGGGGAATAAAGGCATGCTAGGACTTGCCCCTCCAGGGTGCTGAGATCCCTGCAAGGGGGAAGCACTTTAGCAAGGGTATATTAGTCAATAGAGAAAGGGGGGAGGGGTGCAAGAGAAGCCAGAGAAATGCAAGGGAGGCATTAAGGGTAGGGGATTAGATATGGACCTGGGGAGACAATCGCAAGTGAGAGAACTTTAAGGAGGAGTGAAGCAGGATCAGCCACAGGTGAGGTAGTTCTGTAAAGCAGAGGCAAGGGAGGGGGGAAGAGAAGGGGTGCCATATGTGGGGGTAGAGAATTCCAGATATGCGGGAAGTGATAGGAGAAACCATTCTGTCCAGTCCAAGTGGAGTGGTAGGGTTACCAATAAGGTCCGAGTTTCAGTGGATCGGAGGGAGTGAGAGGGAGGTGGAGGGGTGAAAAGAGAAGATGATTGGTAAGTGGGGAGTTCCCCTAACCAAAATTTTGAAGTGAGCTTAGCACAGTGTTCAGTGCACCTGTTTGCAAGCAGTGGGAAGGACAGGGTATGGTAGAGGTTGCAGTGATGAGAACGAGATTGGGCATCTAGGGTGAAAAGGCAGAAGGAGGTAAAGAAAGAGTTCAATCTGGTCAGGGAGGATTTGGGAGTGGCACCATAGACTACATCACAGAAGTCGAAAATGGGGAGAATAACTTTCTAGACCAGTTCATGCCATGCTGTAGGAGGGATGCAACTACGGTTCCTGTAAAGGTCTCCAAGCTTGGGGCACAGTTTTTCAGGATGGCGTCAATGTGGCCAGCGAAGTTGAGGTGCTGGTTCAACCAAACCCAAGGTATCTGAATGAGGAGGTGTCCTCAAGGGTAGTCCCATTCAAGATGTGGAAAGAGGGTATGGGAAGAAGCCTAGAAAGTCTCTGCCTGGTACCAAAGATCATTGAGACGGTCTTCTTGGCACTGAGAATAATTGATATGAGGCAATCCAGAGCTGAACCTTATGAAAGTCACTCTGTAGGGTGGTTGCTACATCAGCAATGGAATATGCCAGAGGCAAACAAGACAGTGTCATCGGCATACATGTGGATAGAGAAGGAGGGGGAGCAGACTGAGACCAGATCATTGAGAAAGATGGAGAAAAGAATAGGACCTACCGCAGAGCCCTGGGGGACTCCTGTGTTGATAGGGAAGGGAAGGAAGATTGCATCCTGAATCCTGAATGATTGCAATTGTCCTGTGATATATGCTCTGAACCAGTCATGAGCAGGAGAAGACAAGCCAACAGCCATGAGGGAGTCAAGGAGCAGGACATGAGAGACTGTGTTGAAAGCTTTGGCAAGGTGACTGGATGTGCAGTGGTAGCCAATTCAAAAATGGAGGTGGTTTGGGTCTGTGAATTGTCCTAATTAGATAAATTGGGTAGTTATTACAGAGGGCATCTAGAAGGATGCCAGATTTGATGACACAGTGGGGTGGGAGGTGAAAGCACAGTCTATCATGGAGTGGTTTAGGGTATTATCATTTAGGCTAGTGGGTTCTAGTATGAGTTGGGAGAGATTTAGGGCAGTAATGTCATTGCATATTTTGGAAGCTGAGGTGGCCAACCAGTTTAAATTTACATCGCCCAGGATGTATAATTCACCAGTAGGAGAGAGGGAGGTGATATTGGTAATGAGATCGAGTGTATCAAAGGGCTTGATTGCGGGTCGACAGTAGATACCGGCTATGAAAACTGGTGGGAAACTGGGATGGAGAAAGGCAGGGTAATGTTAAGAACAAGGGCCTCATAGGCAGAGAGGAGTGAGGAGGTGAGAATGGTTGTGTATTGAAGAGAAGACTGGATATACATGGCCACGCTGCCTCCTAGGCCAGCCCTATCCTGCCTGATTAAAGAGTGTTAGTAGTGTAGTGCTAGGGTAGCAGGTTTTGGGAGGAATAATCATTTATTTAAAAGATACCTAAACAAGCAGTTTTTTAAAACTGCAAACTCCAAAATCTGGCTTCATTGCGAGGTAAAGTAAAAGCTACTGTTTACATTTATGCTAAAACTGTATTTAAGAAAATAACATAAATGCAGTTTCGTAGCTTTGGAAAAATGTAAACATCAGTCTTTCACTTACAAAAAACAGCCTTGCCATCTCCCTAAGATGTCTTCCAACTGTGTTAAGTGATAAGTCATGATGACATCATTTGAGCATAAGCCAGAGACCAATATATATTCCTATAGGCTAACTAGGTCTTCCTTCCCTCTTTGTTTAGAACTGTTTTACCATAATGATCAACACCATGTGTTAACATGTGGATTATTTTGATCAGTACACAAGTTAGGCTATGATTTTGTTCATTTTATTTACTTTGCCTCGCTGAAAATGTCTTGCAATCTAGCTGACTTTCTCTTGGCGAACTGCAGAACAGTACAACACTTCAAATACCTGATGATCTAGTGGTTATGTGATGCCCTGATTTTTATTTTGTTAACCAGGAGAGACACACTATGCTGAAACCTTGTTTACAGATGTGGCCTGGCAGCACAAGGAAGTTAAGTGACTTGTTCAGGATCACATGGCGAAGTACTGGTCTGGTCCAATTCCAAAGCTCATGTATTCTTGTTAATCCACAAAAAAAGTTTCTCTTGTAATCTTTTTCCAAGTGAAACCCCTGCACCTAGCCTGGCTTCTGCTGAACACCCCACCATCCATACCGTGGCCTTAGTACTGTCTGGGGCTGCAAATGAGCTTGCAGTCTCATGAAGAGAATTATCACACCTCAGACTGTAATCGTATACCTCAGAGAGTTGTGCATACCTACACCAATACAGATCATCAGCTGGCACTGTTAAAAAATACCTCCCAAATCACACTTAAGTCCACTTATTCAATGTCTAACTTCTGCTCCCACAGTAAACATTGAGAGGATCACCACCCTTCTGGACAGTGAAGGCAGTATGCACAGTTCCCCTGTTATGTTTTTGCCCTACCTCATTAACCAACAATTGGGTCTTCATGGAGGGCCAAGCAATAAGCCTCAGGACTCACCAGAAAAACTGCTGTTCATGCCCTCATAAGGGCTGTACTTACTATGGATAACAATATTATTAGCAGGAGAGGCATTCTAATACCTTGAGTGAATCCACCAGACTTCCAGTGTCAGTCTACTCCTTTACCGGTGATCTGCAGAACCCCACAGGACAGTTCCCTACAAATCTTCTCCAGTACTTTTTAGTGACCTACTCCACAATGCGAGCTAGTTGGCTACCACCCTTCTAAATCTTGAATGATCTATACACAGTTCCCTAAATACTGTCCTAACATACATCAACACCCCCCCCCAACCTGAGGGTAATCTCCCTACACTGAATTCAAATAATACTCTAAGTGCAGCCCTACCACTGAGTATTTGTCATCACTGGCTGCTGTCATTCACAGTCAGGTACTGATCATGGTGCTGGCAGCCCTACATTTCAGATCTCACAATGGTCACCTAAACATCCCCCTTGCTGTCTTCCCCTAACCTGAATATAGCTGTACCCTGCTGGAATGGCCTCTTCAGTCCCTCTCTGGCATTCATTCTTCTCTTCTGCTCCCCACACCAAACACTGGTGAGCTCACTATCTTTCTGCATCATGGATGTGGTTAGTACAGTCGCCCATGTCATTTTTACGTATTAATAATAAACATGATCTTCTGGTAAGCCAGGCTGATAGCAGCAGGCCACAAGGGGAAACATAGGCATTCCTACCCATATAAGATCTAATCCACCCATGATTAGGCACTATTAAATGACATGCATAATGATGTGCACACCCATCATTTAATAGTGCCTAATCAAAGGTAGGCTAGATCTTTTAAGGATAGGAAAGCCTATAATTCCCCTTGTCCCTGCTGCTATCAGCCTGACTTACTGGAAAGATTTGTTTATTTCGATATCAAAAACTGGGGACTGTACTACCTACATTCATGATGCAGTAAGGTGATGAGCTCACCAGGTTTTGGTGTGGGGAGAAGTAGTGAGAATGAATACCAGAGGGGGACTGAGAAGGCCACTCCTGCAAGGTACTGCTACATTCTTGGAAGGGGAAGTCAGAAGGGGAGACATATGAGCAGATCACTGTGAGATATAAGATATGGGGCTGCCAGCACCATGATCACTACCTGACCCTATTATCATGGCCAACATTCCCCTTCCCATAAAACCAGTTCAAGCAATTGTCCAAGGCTGTGTGTGTGGTATTATGTGTGAAATGGCTGCCACTGCACGTTCAGTCACTTCGCTACCAGTCAACCATTGTTTGTAAAGCACTTTGGGATATAATGTATTAAAGCACTATATAAATACTAATTCTTATTATTATTATTATTTCCTGAGTGATTTAAGATGAGCACATGATATTTTTATTTCGAAAGTATGAACTCTGGCTTGGACTACAGAAGAACTTTGTTACAAACAAGTGGTGGATCTATGGGGTGGTGAATGGTGCAGCTGTAACCCCACCCCCATTGTAAAGTACTCGCTTGATACTGCTGCATTTCATTTTGTTGAAGAAGTCTGATTTATTGATTGTACAAATGTTTACATTCAAAAATATGGATTACATTTGTAGTTTCAGTCCAAAACATACTAGAAAAGCATAATATCAGAAAATAGAAAGATTTCATAAAACTGTTAAAAAGTGTATACCAAGTATGTACACACTCCCAGCAGCCCACCCCCCTCCCACATTGTAGCATGCTGGATCCGCATATAACCACTAGACCACCAAGTTATTCAAGATGTGTACTGCACTGTGGTTTGCCAAAGAGTTAGTTGGTTGCATTAAAACACAATTTCAGCATGTTAAAGTAAACAAACTGAACAGAACCATAGCCTAACATGTGTGTTGATCTAAATATTGCACATGGTTAATGACTATTTTGGAGAAACAATTCTATACAAAGGGAACAAATAACTAGTTAGCACTATAGAGAGCCATATAGCTCTCTGACTTTGGCTTTTATGATGTCATCACTTAACACATTTGGTGGGCATTTTAAGAAGCTGGTAAGGCAGTTGTTTTGAAATTAGAAGGCTGATTTTACATGTTTCAAATGCTTTGGAACCACATTTAGGTAACATATAAATGTAGTTTTCTCATTAACAAATTCAGCAACCTTTCCTTTAGTCCTGTTTGAGGTCAGATGTTTGAAATGTTTGTTGTCAAAATGTTGTTCAGGTATCCTTTAAGTCTTAAAAAAATCTTGATAGGGGAGCAGCAGCACAACAGCTGGTAATAGAAATCCTGACAGGACTACTCGGAGTGATGGAATAGTGATGATGGCACATGGTGTCTGCCACTATGCCACTGCCAGGCCGCAATAATTGAAAAGAATCTCTCCCCCGGCCCCCACCCCACATTAGCCCCGACCACCGCGTTGTTGTGTAGTAGCTTGCCACTAGTCAGCCACTTCTTGAGGGTGGGAGGGGACTGGATTAGTATTTATTATTTATCAAGAAAGAGCAGATTTTTTATGGAGATCAGCCGTTATGTATTGCTCAATGCTAGTGGACTCAGTCTTGCTTATTGCAATTACAACTCTTTTTGTCTTTATTTTTGGTTGTGCTCCTCAGCTGATATATATATTTTTTTCTGGAAGCAGCAACACTCACAACAGTCAGCAAGCCAAAGTCACCAGGTGGATGACTCGCTGGTGACTGTGTGCTGCCAGGCGCAGTGAAAGACAGCAAGTAAGCACTCTAGTCTCTACCTCTCTACTGTCTGCATGAAATCAAACTGCAAATATGCACACTGTTGTTCCCCCAAAGACAGTCTCTCTAGTTAGTATACTGTACTTAGTGTACTACTTGTCTTAAAGGTCAGTGAGTGTTGTCCATGATATTTATCCTTTTGGGAGAGCCGGAGGCTCGGTGGTTGGTTTGTTGTATTTGTATTGTAATTTGTAAATGTTGTTTGACAATTTGGCAGGCACTGCAACCGGCAAGTTCGGCAACTATTATCTGCGTGACAGTGACACTGTGAGCATGAGCAGACTGGGTCACCTCACCACTTGACTGAGACTGAGTGAGGGACAGTATTTTATGAGTCTCGGCTCCGAGTCCTCCAGCTCAGACAGAGTGTGATATAGCCAACTTAAGTACTGGCAACAGTCACACTGCAATACAGGAAGGAAGGGACAAGAACATTAACAGCTTTTTAATTATATAGTATTTTTAAATTAGTTATTTTTGTATTTAAACCCTTAGGCTCCTAACAGAATTACAGCATATAGGAATTCTGGACTGATATATCAGTCCATGGCACAGCAAGGGTTAAATTCTCCTGTCCTGATCCAGACCCTACTGCTTCCCCGGTGGCTCCCTTCCAACTTAACATCCCAAGGGGAGCCCCACCCTGCTCCTGTCACTCAGTTCTCGGTGACTTGTTTATATCTCACAGCCTCCCAGACTTTTTGGCGTTCATCCAGTCACCGTTTTGGAGCCTGCAAAGGGTCAATGAGGACGGGTGGTCCTCATTATGCCACTGGGGGAGGGTCCCTACTATTTCTCCCCTTAAGGCCTGGCTATACACAGATGATGATCGATGTATTGTAGGTGTGCAGTGTTGCCACTGTCACATCCATAATGGCAGTGGCACCGGAGATGATCCACCCACCAGCACCCACACAGAGACTAGCTAGCCATCCCATCTTCTCCTGATGCTACCATCAAGCCTCCACTCAGTGGCAGCCAAGTTACATGTTTTGGGTATTTTTAATTGATGCTGCCTTGTTGCCATATTTAACTAGTGCTAGTACTACTTGTATTAGTATAAATGAATGAGATTTGATTGTATGACTAAGGTATGTCATTTTGTTTCAGGTGTTGTATCATACGTTTGCAGTGGAAGCAGCATCAGACACCATCAGTCTGCTGACAGTCTTCAGAACAGAAGATCCTGGCCTGTAATGGAAGACAAAACAGTGTGAACTCCTCATTTTATTTTCAAGTTTTTTTTTTGTTTGTTTTTAGGATTGACCTTGAAGCTTGAGGACGGATTCGGATATGAGGATTGTTAATTAATTTCAGCCACACTGTTAGCCAGCCAGCACATTATGCAACTCTGGTAAGTGGGTAGGTGAGATTTGGTACAGTACTGTAGCTATATACTACTGGTATGTTGGTTACCCAGGTTCAGGGGTGAGGAAAAGGGTTTATTTAGTTAAGCTGCGGCTGGTGCGCACTTGAGTAACTTGTCATCATTCACTGGAGAGAATAGAGATGCACAGAGTGAGTGAGGGAGGACTCAGTCAGAGAATGAGATTGTGTCCAGTTCCTAGCGAGTAAGAGTTAAAGAACAGTTCTTCTTCATGGAGGATAGGGGTCGCCGTCATGCCACGCCCACAAATAACTGATTACTTGTTCTTACAAGATAAATGAAGTTGGTTGTCTGGAAAGCAGACACGTCTCTGTCACAGACAGTGGAGAATTTAGTTATGTGTCATGAGTCATACTACCGCACAACTTAATTATCCACTTACTGTATGCGGGAGGGACGTGTCTCCATCTACTGTACTGCCAGACCACCAGCTTTAACCTTCAGTCTTGTTTTTATATCGGTAAACAATGAGGTATTTCTTTTGGCCCCTAGCAGTCTAGCCTCCTAGTTCCTAGACATAATTGCTCCTCCCTCACTCACCCTTTGCATAGCTCTCCCATGAATGATGGCAATAATCTGCTCTGCTGGGGGGCAAGGGTACTGTCTTACAATCCACAGTAGACAGCTACTACGCTTAGTCATAATAACGTATGACTTCACTGAGTTAGGTTTCTGTCTGCTGTGGAGAATACTAACACAGTTCCCTCAGCAGAGCAGAATGTTGTCATGTCAACTTTGTTTTTCACTGCCAGGGGAATGTGTGGATTGAAAGTGGCAAGTATCTTGACTGAGCTGCGTCTGTAAGTAGTTTCCTCCCTTAATAACAAGTGAGACAGCTAATGTTACAGTGGGGAGAGGGTGGCAATCTGCCACTTACCTGCCACTTTAGCTTGGCTGAATGCGGGTGGCTGTCTCTACAGAGAGTGACACGTCAGCAGATAGACTTCAATTGCCTGTGCATCATGGCTTTGTCTTGGGACTGCGACAAACTAGCCTGAGTGGTGTTTGTAAATGTACCTGATACTACCGCAATGGACCAGATGCTTTATTGGGGGTGGGGCCTGGGGCCCGGGTTAGCTCCAAAAAGAAGCAAGCAGCCACGGGGAACTGCCACTGACAAGAGACCAGCAGCATTCTACTTGGTTGGATGGAGTGCTGTGTCTGCCTTTATGTAAAGGTAGCACTCCAGCATCCAGCCAAGCAGAATGTTGCTGTCTATCATGTCGGCTGCAGATGCTCATTGCTGCTAATTTCTTTTTGGAGCCCATACCTTGACGGGTCCCAGTCCTGACCCTAATTAAGTATGTTGTCTGTCCGCAAGGTCAGGTATCAGGTAAATGAATCCTCTTTCTTGCTTTGAGTCGGAGTTTCAGATATAAATACATTAATAGTACTGTGTTTCTGTTTCTTTCTTTTTTTTTTAGTAATATCATTTTTCTTTACAGACACACAGATAGAGTGTCCAAGTGCCAACGACAATTTGTGGTGGTGTGATCATCCCAGTACACAACGTTCTTGTTGCCAACAGCCACACTTCATTCCGAAGATTCTCACTGTGGCACCAGCAACACTTGGCTGTCCTCCTCTCTATCGGTTGAACAATTGTGCAGCAGTGCATCAGATGAGCAGCTGATTGAGTCAAGTGTGGCTACTGAAGGCATTTGCTTCATGTTGTGCCCGCCGGATAATTTAACTGCTTTTGGGGAACCGTGAGTAGGTGAAGGATCTACTGGCAGCCACCAGCAAGTCCCTCTCACCAAACAAATAAAAGACTGAGTGAATCTGAAATTGAAGGTGTGCTAGCCATGTCCTTTCTCATTTTACTGAGACTTTACAACCATTTGTTGACAAGCAGACAGTGATCGATGCATGTAGATCATGCAGAAGAAATGATCAATCTCATTAACACATTTCCAAAATGTCACTTCTGATTGTTGTTAATATATACAGTATGTCACTGATTTCAGTCACTTAAGTGACTGTCAGTCAGTCAGTCACTTAGTATTTAGATCTATTTCTGCATTTCAATGACCAGTGACCTATCTATGTGCAGTATACAGTTGTGCAGTCATATGTTGTTGTAGTTAGCAGCACTTGACTTGTTCATTTCATAGCTGGGCTTTCAGACAAATGACACATTGTTGTTTTTACTCAGGTTGTTTCTTTTTTGTTTGTTTGCTTTTTAATTGTTTAACCAGGAATGGCACATTAAGCTGAAGCTTGTTTACAGGTACAATCTGGGAGCACAGGGAAGTTAAGTAACTTGCTCAGGGTCGCAAGTGGGGGCTGTGGGATTCAAACCCAGGTCTCCAGATTTGAAGCTCAGAGCCTTAAACCACTGTGCTATACTGCCTCTCTGCCAAAGTTTTCTTCTCCCTCCTTGGTGACATTTCTGGCTGTGCCTTTTTCTTCTTTTGCTCAGTTACCTGGATGGCTGGATATCCTACATGCTGTCTAAAAGCAAGGATATCCATATTCACAGGTACTACTGAAGCACCACCCCGACCACTCCTTCCAAAACTGACAGTTCAGTTACCAGGCTAAGGGTGGATATTACATGCTGCCTATAAGCAATGATATCCACAGTATCCATAATCCACAAGTGCTGATGTACCACACCATCCATTAACCTACCACTCCAGAGTTCAGTTGCCAGGTGGGCTGGATATCCTACATGCTGCCTATAAGCAAGGATATCCATATTCACAGGTACTACTGATGCACCACCCCCACTACTCCTTCCAAAACTTACAGATCAGCTACTAGGGTCAGGGTGGATATCACATGCTGCCTGTAAGCAACGATATCCACCACAGTCATAATCCACAAGTACTGATGCACCACACCATCCATTGACCCACCACTCCAGAGTTCAGTTGCCGGGTGGGCTGGATATCATATCTGCTGCCTATAAGCAAGGATATCCACTGACCACCATATCCATAGGTAATTACTGATGCAACACCACCACCCATTGACCCACCATTCCATGGTTCAGTTACCAAGCTGGATATCACACATGCTGCCTATAAGCAATGATATCCTTTCACCATATCCATAGGTAATTACTGATGCAATGCCACCACCCATTGCCCCACCACTCCATGGTTCAGTTACCAAGCTGGATATCACACATGCTGCCTATAAGCAATGATATCCTTCCACCATATCCACAGATAATTACGGATGCAATGCCACCACCCATTGATCCACCACTCCATGGTTCAGTTACCAAGCTGGATATCACACATGCTGCCTATAAGCAATGATATCCTTCCACCATATCCACAGGTAATTACTGATGTACCACTGACCAACCCACTCCTCCCCAAACAGTTCAGTTACCAGGACGGAACTGTAAATCCTACACATGCTGCCAATAAGCAAGGATATCCATGTCAACAGGTGCTGATGCACCACCACGTAACTCACCACTCCTCCCAAAACTGAGAGCATAAAGCAGTTCTCCTATGTCTTTCATGCTACTGCACATGGTCTGCAAACAGTAGAATAGTTGTCTAACTTACAATTTATGTTAGCATCACTGTACTTTAGTGATAAGAAGAGAGACCACCTTATCTGGGTCATATCCATTCCAATTTCCAATATATTAAAATCTTATTATATACATTTCTAGGGTATATGGTTAAAATCGCGCATCCACAATAACACGAGTAATTATAGCGCATACCAATAAGCGCATGATAAAACAGCATGATTAAAATAAATTGTTGGTAATTAATAGTGCAATACTGCCATCTAGCGTGCGTTTAGCTCAGCTCACTGTAGAACAATATCAAGTCATACAGTACACGTCTTAATTACATGCATAATTCGGTATAACATTTACACGTTATTTTGGTAAAACCAATACAGCTGTGAAAAAGTAAAACCATAAGTACATACTTTTTCTTGAAAAGAAAGAAACATTAAGAAAGCTGAGCAACATAACATAATAAACATTGTTAATGTGCTGTGTTGGAGCAAAATTGGAGACTTGATTCAGCACTCCTTGAAAACTTCTGCACATTATTGAAATGAATCCAAGAAAGAAATGGAGCTTGTTAGAGCCGAGTTCAAAGTTTAGCTTTTCAAAAAAGGTTTGTGGTTTTGGAAATTGTATTTTGATTTTGTTGTGAATATTGTTCTTGTAGAAGGATGGTGTTGTTAAAAGGAAGTCTGAAACTTGCACAGTTTTTTCCATCCAAGATATTTGCAGGCTTACTGGTACAAAGGGTCCATTTGTGATTAATATTTCCTTGGATGGTAGCTTTAAAATGAAGAAAAAAATTGGACACCATGTTTCCTGCTCTTAGTTCTGCACTTTAATTAGAAAACATTTTGTGCTACTCAATGTGTTTTCCCATTGTATTGTGACGAAATGATTTAGTAGGGCAAAAACAAACATCTAAAGACAGCTCTTTGGGAGCTACTTCAAATTCACTTGCTGCCATACTCACAAGGTCACTCTTCATCCGATGCAAATACCCTCTTTATGCAGGTACATGGCAAAATGAAAGCTCTATGATCACAAGTATTTTGTGTGGAAAGGCAGGCAAGTTTCCTCGTATCACTGAGTTGTCATTCTTCGTTGGACAAGGAAGAGTTTAGCTGAAAAAATGATGCACATCACTGTACATCGCTATTGTTGCTAGTGCTGAATTGGTGTAGTGCTAATGTAGATAAGCGCAAACATGTAGACGACATAATGACATGCGCTATTAGGGTTGCGCAATATTGACAGTAATCCCATTTCTAGGTCAGCGATCAAACAAACCCTTGCAGTTATTTGTAAAAAATGGAAACATTTGTATTGTTTCATAGAAAAACTGTAAGAGTAACAACACTCTTACAATAAGAGGTGGAAAGTAATAATGCAGGTACAAGTTGCAGTGAACAAATGTTACGTGCTGATGATCATCAAGGCATGTTGTTGTGTACTGTAACAAACAGAAAAGGTACTGCCTCATCGTGTGTAGTACTGATGCAGATGGATCGGGAGTTTGAGCCTGTTAGTAGTAGTAATGTGGCAGCAGCTGATGATGTTTCATCACACGTGGTACCTCCTCAATAAATACACATGTGGTGTTCAGGAAGAGTGGCGCACACTGTATAAATGACTAGATTGTAAGGTTGTTGACAGCACAGATTTAATGTACTGTAACATTAGTAAGGCAGCCAGTAAAGGAAATGCATTCATGTCAGGATTTACCAACTACAGTGCTATGTAATAATAGCGATCGCGGAATAGCAATCACTGTTTGTGCAAGTGTACTGTACATTGCCGAACATTAATTTTGGTGATGTACACTCTCAGAACTGCAAGAGGACACCTGAGATCTACGAGTTTCTTTTCATTGCACCACCCCATGTGTGGCTTTGGCTCTGTGCACCTCCTGCCAGTGATTCTCAACCTGGGATCAGTCAGGGGTGCAAAACTTAAAAAAAAAAAAAAAGACAGCGTAAAAACACGATCGCATCCAGAACTGAACACGGCACCCTCCCAACCTCAGCCTGCCACCAACCCACATAGCCAGTTCAGTAGTCCACTACTGCACTACACCCCACAAACCCTTCCTCCCCTTCTGTCCATCACACAGCATGGTCCCCCCACCGTGCTCATGTATACAGTGGTCACTAAAGAAAAGTTGCTCAGTACCTGGTTATACCATGGCACCTGCAATATGCTGAAGCAGTGTACAGAGCAATGCCTATCAAAGCATCAGTGATGCAGTAAGTATGAGTCAAAGCATGCCATTTCAGAATTAATTAATCCCTTTAAGTAGCTGCTTAGATGCGCCAGGTGGCACTCTTAGCGGTAACATTTAAATTGTTAAACTTAAATTTTCCTGTGGGTGTCCCTACAGACCACATCTACTATGGCACATGATCCGATGCCCTTTTTCTTGGATAGGACAGGAATCTGGAGTGAAACTAGTACAGGGAGGAACCGAGTTTAATCAGGAATAAATCAGGAATAAAACTGATGTGTTGTCATTGTTTAATATTCATGCAGACATGCCTTTATACTGCTATCAATCTGCTCTGCTGCTTTAGAAATATGCACAGGCACTGTTTCAGTCAGGACTCCTGTCTTCTTACTTTCTAATTCTTCCTTCACCCCCACGTAGTTCTCCGATGTTGCAGGAAAAAAATGGAGGAATTGCGATTGCTTTATATTCATGTAGAGATGCCTCTACTGCACTCTCTCAGCTCTGCTGTGTTACAAACATGCACAGACACTGTTTCAGTTAGTCACACAGGCACCGTCTCATTCAGTTGCCCCGCACTTAGTTCCCCGATGTTGCAGGAATAAAACGAAGGCATTGCAATTGCTTAATATTCATGCAGAGATGCCTCTGTACTGCTCTTGATCAGCTCTGCTGCATTAGAAAACACACAGGCACTGTTTCAGTCAGGATTCCTGTCTTCTTACTTCTAATTCTTCCTTCGACCCCACTTACTGTAGTTCCCCGATGTTGCTACCGTAAAATACAAGTAACGTCCATGTTGCCCACACAGTTCTTTGGGGTTCCCACCATAACATAAAATTAATTCCAGGATCAGTATTCTTTTAAAGTACAGTAACTGTCTTTCACTGTCTTGCAGTTTGCTACAAGGTAAGTTCCAGCACAGTATGTAGTGGCAGTAGCTGATCAAAGGGAAAGCATTAGCTGTCAGCAGATGCAGTTCGATTTCTAGATGTTTGCACTACCTTCCTGAAGTAAATATATATCACAAACACAAGGTTAGCATTCAAAACAGAACTGCACAGATGATGAAATGTAGAGACTGGTTGTTCTCATAGGTAGATGTATAGAACAACTGACTATAATAAAAGCACATTCCAAAAACAGTGAGAGTGCACAACAAATCACCAGCAATTTCAATGTCTGTTACACACACCAGGTTAGCATTCAGAATGGGAAAGCACAGATGAACTGTGAAAAAGAAAGTGCTAGCTTGGCAGCTACAGTACAGCTGCATGTAGGGACCCATGATCACACGTCCTGTACAGAATGCATTGCAATTCTGTTCTGGTCATTTACAGAACTGCATTTTTCATCTGCTCTCTGTTATAACGTTTCAGGTCATATGCTACCAAGTGCCATCTGAATCACTTATTAGGTCTTTAATACATTAAAAAATAGAACCCCCAACCCGGAGAACAAAATGTGCAGGTCCCTGGCATATAGTGGCAAGGTTGTGCAGCAAGGCATTACCAGACTGGGAACGGGTCACTGCAGCGTACATTGTTTTTACTCCCCACTTAGGCATCACTGTCTACCTGCCTTCTATTTGGCATCATGTTGGGCTTTACGGCGTGAAAGTAAAACTCCTAAATGTGTTATTCATTATATGTTGTATATTATGAATATTTTAAGTGATACTGGGAAATTGCAGCTTCCCTTGTCTGGATCAAAACAGTTATTCAGATCTACATTATCTAGACTCATGTTACAGTACATGTTAATAAATGTTCATTATACAATGGCAAGAAAAAATCCTGGACTCTGATTGGTCAGTCTTGGGCTGGACTCGTGACATTATCCCAGTACAACATCACGGGTCTAGCCTCAGCCTCACTGTGAACCTCTAGTTGATTTTTTGCTCTTGCTAGATGTGCTTTGCTTGATTGTTTCTATTATCTCTTAAAAATCAAAAATATTTTTCCACACAAAAACATCTTTAAAATGATTTTTTTTTCTTCTGTATGACAACAAGCCATTGTATAATAGCAATAATGCCCTCCAGGGTGTGTGTCGTTTGGGATAACGTCGTGCCTCAGTTGTTGGATGCACTTAGCCTGCGGCCTCATGCCCAACCACCTGAGACTTGACGTTATCCCAGCACGACACACACCCTGGAGGGCATTATTGCTTAATTATGTGTCTTATTGAACTCTGTTTTCACCAAGAAAATGTATCTGTAGCATGTACCAATGTCCCCTGGTTTCAGCATAATTTTTGTTAATGTTTTACACTTTGCATACATGATTGCTTTTTTTTAAGGGTGGGGGCATAATGTGGAGCGATTTGTATGCACTTCAAGCCTAGTTTTAAGGCATGTGTTCCTGTACAGTATATCATTTCATAATTTATTTACTAGTGCAAATGTATCCTTTAGAAAATATAAATTTAGCTGAAATATCAAGGAGTAGGTAGTGTTTTTTTAGCCTTAAATTCTCATATGTGCTCATTTAAATCAAGTTAATTTTTAAAATCTTTGCATCAAAGTAAAATGTTTGCAGAATGATTTTGCACATTTATTACTTAGAGTAATATCCTGTTCCTATCATTATCAAATTACATAAATGATACTTTCCTACAGTATACCTACACATTGCAATATGTTTTCTTGCTAAATGATCCTGCTCACTGTTTGGATAAGGTTTTACTTTTATTGATGTACAGCTCTTTGAACAAAATTTGCTGTGCCACAGTAAAGCAAAAAAAGAGAGAGGGACTGACAACTGATAATTTGCCTACATTATGGACACAAGAAGTCCCCCTCCTCACTGTCCTGTTTCTTTGAATAGTGGTTTTGAAAGGCTAACTTCACTGTCACAAGACATGCCACTCCCAAGAAACAACAGTAGGAGTATCTGTTGCCATGGTGACTGATTCTTTTTAACAGACAATCAGTCAAGCCAATTGAGTGGTGAGCAGTGATGGTGAGCATGGCAGTTTGAGGTCTAATTGTTTTCACTTGTTTAGTATCATGTCTATTTTATTTTTATTTATTTATTCATAAATATCGGAAGACCTTTGAGTGTAAGCTCTTTTACAAAGGTTCCACATCAGGGTGGACAAATAATACAAGACACAAATACAGTATTTACAGATTCAAAACAAATATAGTTGTTACAGGGTTCAGCACATTAGGCAGTTAAAGAGTAGCACCTGAGAATTTTAGGCAAACAGTGGAAACAATGCTATTGTAAGAGGATTTAGGCTATGTCTTAGATGATTCTAGAGGTGGCTCAGCCCTGGATACCAAGAGAAGTCCATTGATAGATTATGGTTGGGAAGGTGGGAGAAGGGGGGGGTTGGGGGATTGTACGCAGAGCCTGAAGGAGGATTAGTAGTTTACTAGTGCTCCTGGCTAGGTTAGGATGAGGGCAGGTTTTCTTGGTATCTGTGCTGGGTTTAACCAGTGGGTGTGGGTTAGTCTTTCAAAATTTGCTGTGCCTCAGTAAAACAAAAAAAAAAGAGACAGGGACTGATAACTGACAATTTGCCTACACTATGGACACAAGAAGTCCTCCTCCTCACTGACTTGTTTCTTTGAATAGTGGTTTTGAAAGGCTAACTTCACTGTCACAAGACATGCCACTCCCAAGACACAATAGTAGGACTATCTGTTGTCATGGTGACTGATCTCTTTTAACACACAATCAGTCAAGCCAACTGAGTGGTGAGTGGTGATGGTGAGCGTGGCAGTTTGAGGTCTAATTATTTTCATTTGTTTAGTATCATGTCTAACACAGGGGACTCCTCCTGCAGTCAGAATATCATCATCTAATCAGAAAAGAACAAAACACATATTTTTGAAACTAAAATTAGCTAATGTGAATCTTGATCAATGTTATGATTAAAAGCAATCAGACTGCAGACTGTTATTTGTGAGACTGGATGAAACCGGAAACAATCTGTGATTAAATAAACTAAAATTGATCATAAATTAACTTGCCAATGCTCTTCAGCTGTGAAAGAGAGGATTTTGTAAACTGAGATGTATGTATTTGTAATGCCCTCACCCCTGCCTTTTTGCAAAATGACAGGTGGCATGCTGTTGAAGCTGACAGCAGTACCCTCTGGGGACTGGGTTCGGGGAGGACTAGGTTACTCGGCACAGGGGGCCTAGGTTTGGCTACTCTTCACAGGGACACCCAACTAAATCCAAACACAGGAAGCAATAACTGTAATGTTCAAAACCAGGAATGGGATTCTAAAGTGTGGCTTTTATTCACATCCAAACTGAACAAACAAAAGATAGATGACTTCCCCACGGGCCATATTCCTGTAATCGATTAGAGCAACAGAACACTCTTCACTATTCCAGCCCTCAGGCTCTGAACCCACCAGGCACAGTCCGGACTTGCACGCAGCTTTGGGTACACAGCCTCACTTGTACACCTACTTGGGTTTTTCCTCATGGTCTGCTCACCTACAGCACACTGATCTCAGTTCATATGGGAATGAACCAGTTTTCCTGTTGGTGGTTCCCCAAACCACCTCAGAGCCTTTGACTACTTAAGGGAAATTTTCCTTCCAATCCCTGGTCTGGGTACTTCCCTCATTACTGGCCAAGTGCATGAGGCAAAGTAGAAATCCACAGAGCAAATACATAGAAGTGGACCTGGTTACTAAAGATGGGGGGTCTCCCACCTCCAACTCCCACAATCCATACACTGCCATTTCTCTGGACACTAAATCACTCTTTTGAAAGCTTGGCAAAGTAGATTACAGGACAGATGTATATCACATCTCCTCTACATGTCTTGACTTTCCCCTTGTGCTGGACTTGAACATACTTTTACTTTTGGCTAAGCCCATTACTCTAGGCCTCCCACTACTTCAGCAGTCCAATCCCCACTTTAACACAGTTCAGGATGAAACATGGGCCCTTTAGAAAGAGCAGAACTCACCCTTTGGTTGCAGGTGCTCCACAGGTGAATCTTGAAATCTTCCTGTACCCCACACACATGGAAAAATAAGGTGCTTCTCATGCAGTTAGCCAGAGGGTTGCCCTGGAATAGCAGGCAACCTTCCAGCCCCATCCCCTGAGGAATGGGGCACAGAGACCCGTATCAGTGGTCTCCACCACTTTAAAGAACAGCTTACTGTGTCCCTCTTTAGGCAGAAGCACACACCTTTCCCTAAATGTAGCTCTACTTCAGAGCTGAGGCTCCAAGAGCCTGTGCACAGAACTGCTGTGCTCCTCTCACAACAGTCTCCAACTACAGACTGAACACTGACTGTTCAAAACTCCCAACATTCTAATCTAGCTCCCTTCTGCAAATTCCAATGTGGCTCATGCAGCTGCGATAGTTCTATGGTGATGTCATCCCTCAGTCTCAGCTGAGACTGAGAACAGAGTGAGACAGTGTGAAATCCATTTAACTGGAGTTTTACAAGCTGCCTTCCCTGCCTACCACTAGATCTTACTGGGGTTCTAGTAACCCTGGTAACAGGGGGGTTACATATTGTCCTCCTCAGTCAGGATAATTTCTATTAATGGTGTCAGTGAGCTGCAAGACCTGAAGTGTGAAATGGATATTCATATAGTGCTACAAGGGGAACTGTACTGTTGAAACTGCACTACACTAAAAGTGCAAGCACTGACTATTGGTAGTACATCAGGCCAGTATGTTTTCTTCTCTGACTGGTAACTTGAATTAGTACTGTCACTTTATGAGGCTATAGCCTGCCTTCAACATTTTTATTAAATGCAATTGCTTGCAGTGCCACAGTAAAAACAAAAGAGACGTGGGGAGAGAGAGAGACAGAGAGACAGGGAGAGAGAGAGAGAGAGGAGAGAGAGAGAGAGAGAGACAGGGAGAGAGAGAGAGAGACAGAGAGAGACAGAGAGAGAGAGAGAGGAGAGGAGAGAGAGAGAGAGAGAGACAGGGGAGAGACAGGGGAGAGAGACAGAGAGAGAGACAACAAATAATTTACCTGCACTTTCTTATGAGGTAACAACCTGCTCTTTCAACATGATTTTATTTAATGCTATGTTCTAAAGTGCCACAGTAAAAACAAAGGCAAAAAAAAGCATGAGAGACTGACAACAACAAATAGTTTGCCTATAGTTTTTTTGCATTTCACCGTGCAAATGTCACAGAAATGTTCTTTTTTATTGTGTTGTCTATATTATGCACTAGTGGTTTCCAGTGGTATTTTTGCAGATCTCTCTAAATTACTGTCTCCTTTCTCTTCACACTGAAAAGAATCTGAAGTGCATGCAGATTATGGACACTAGAAATTCCCCTCCCCCGAATTTGATTGTTTCTTAGAACAGTGGTTTTGAAAGGCTACTGCATTGAATAGAAGGATACCCATCACCCAGCTATCACATACCAGGCATTCCTCCCCTAGTTAACAGTAGCAGGAGTATCAGTTACCATGACTGATCTTTTTTCTAACACATACTTGAGTAAAGTCCAGCCAGTGGAATGTTGTGAGGTGATGACTTCTGTTTGTTTCTCTTTTATTTTTTTTTTCATTTTTCTTATTAAAAGTAATTAATGACATATAATAAATCTTAAGCTAATGAAGTGTCAACTACTTGCCCTCCCCAATCCCTCATAATACTTTATCTCTGGGTGACTGTATGAATCCTCACTGAGTTGTAAACCTAGGTAGAGTAAATAAAATGTAATATTCACCTCTGTGAATAAGATTATTCACATTGAAGTATAATTTATTGTGTACACCTGGACTACCCACTGAGATAATACCATTGACAATGACATAAAATGCATCTGTGCCAATTTTTCTCTGTTGGAACAGGGAAAATTATTTCTTTGACCTGCACACAATTCCCATGTCCTGGTGACAGTAACAGATTGCAACAAGTAAATCAAGTGGGAACCCTGTTTAAAATAAGTTTGCGCTCAGTTTTCAAGTCTACACTCCAGTGCCTCCATGCACTTATTATTCATGGATAAATGGGGGTTACCTTATGCAGAACTATAGTATTCACTTAGGAGATGTCATAGTGTTAGTCATACCTCTCAGCACTATGAATTCCGCGTAAGCATATGATTTTCCACACTCAAATTTACCCTTGCTCCTCACAGGTTTACTCATGCACCTCATAATGTTAAAGCTATTTCTGGATACACAAACTATTAAATCATTGAACTAAGTTGATAGAAACATTCCTTATCACTAATTACTGTATATGGGGCCCACTATCTTTAGACATGATATTGTTTAAAATAAGAAAGTGCTACACATTCAGGCCCTTTCCTATAATTTTTGAAGGCCAGTGCCATGATTTTTAATGCTGAGAGGTTGAGAAGTATGGTGTTAGTGAGTCACCCACTGTAGTTTTGTAAGCCACACTTGTCCATTTATGGGTCACACTTGATTCTTAGAACAAACCATAAATACTCAGCAGTTGTTATATGCTTTACAGATTTTTTCCATCCGATCCTATTTGAAATAAATAGAGAAATACTGACAGTATGTCAAGATTGCTGTAAATATGTTATCCTTATTTTTTCCACTTTACAGTGATTAATGGAATGTGGTGTGATGGGGTGTGGCAACTGTATTTACAACAAAGGGGCAGTTGTAATATACTCTGTTGATAAGGAGGCAGTCAGGGGTGGATGTGGGAGGGGGAGTGGTGGGTAGGTTTTCAGTTTTTAGTATGGCACCTGGTATTACTGTGAATCATAATGTATCCGGTGAGTGATACTCTGTAACACCATTCTAAATACCAGGCATGACAGGAGTGGCTGACATACATGACACTGAATGAGAGAATAAAAGGAATATGGTGCTAGGAGTCACCATGGGATATGGGGGCTCCAGATGAGGCAGTCTGATGGGGAACATCTGTACAGCATCCTCAGTGTTTTTGCCTGGGTCCTGTAAATGATAGTTTCAGTCAATCTGTTAAGTTCCAAAAACAGTCAATAATTTTATGACAGAGCTAGAAACACAATGAGCTGGCATTCATTAAGCATAAACACAGCAATCCCTAGAAATTAATTGTTTGCCCAGGCTTTGAATTAAAAAACCAAAATACTAGTTCCATGATTTAAAATTAAGTGGTATGTGTAACCTTGTACATCTTGTATATCTTGGCTGTTTTATGAAGTTTTTTTTATTTAAATTCTGCCTGACTAATTAATGATTGTGGTTTCAGCTGAGAAAGATGCTACTGAAGTTCATACCTGCATTTAATAAAGATGTTCTCTCTTTATTTTTCACATATCTTTTCTCGCGCCACACACACACACACACTCCTGATTAACTATTTGAACAATGTGATACCCAGTATTGTAGCAGAAAATAAACACATTCACACCATGTAATCATCCATTCTACCTCTTGTAATGCAGCAATCCCTCTACCTTCATCTCTTCCTTTGGTATTGCCAATAACACCATGATTTGACAACAACAAAGGCAAGCACAGTTTTTCCCAGTCACATACAAACTCCTCCTGTTATCCCTGATCCCAACTAAAATTCTGTGCCCTACACTATGAAAAGATACTCAATCCTGCCCTTTCTGCATCCCTTGCTGAACTGCAGTCATTATGTGGTTGTCCATTTCTTGCCTGCCAGCTACTGCTAGCAAGTCGTCCACTATACTTCTTTTGTCACTATGCTGGCATAACAAGTGGTTCAGGCTTGTGTCACCTCACCTAACTTTTTTGATTGTTTTAGTCAACAACTACTCAATTACTGCCAGGTGTCCATGCCAGCACAATGTTCAAGTCTCTCAAGGGAGCTCAAATTTCTCGGCCGCATTTTGCGGTGCAAACCAACTGATGGTTTGAATTTGAAGCAGTCAGGATCCACAACTTGCACAGTAGCCTTTCTGTGCATGTTTTAGTGTGGGGTGTCAGCCTTTCAGTAACTACTCCTTGTCACCCATTGGACCTTGCCTGCACCATATGCATATGACATATTATGGCTCACTATTGGGCAGACTGT
Source organism: Neoceratodus forsteri (assembly GCA_016271365.2). Lineage (NCBI taxonomy): Eukaryota > Metazoa > Chordata > Ceratodontiformes > Ceratodontidae > Neoceratodus > Neoceratodus forsteri. The sequence continues at coordinate 107,478,654 of JADMNL010000035.1, read as the reverse complement.
ATCTAATCCATCCTCAACTGTCTTCCCTGTCTGTCTTATGTTTATTTATGCACATTTATGTATTTCTTGTTTTGGTTTATAAATGTGTTTCTCCAATGGGCAGCAAGCATTGCAAATCATTTTTGCTCTGTACTTGTTTTTCTGTACCTTGCCATTGCTGAACCTGGAGATGGTGGGTGCTGGTGCCACTCCTCAGTACAGTTTCTCTAAGGAATGGTCCCCATGACAGTAACTTACTTTGTGGTTATGCCGCCATTCAATACTCCAACCCCGACCCATTTTCACAAGTAACAAACTTTTTTGGTTTAGGCCTGCAACCACCAAAGAGCTGACAGTTCTAGTGAACCAAGAGCACTAGCGTAAAAAATAAATGGACCCAGTCAGCACTATGGTTTTTGGCTATGCATTGTTTTTGTTTCTACTGTAAGCTGCCAAGCCCTGGTCCTTAACGGGTATATTCTTCACAGCATCAGAAACTAGAAAGGTAATCAATGTGATGAGATACAGTACTGTATGTTGCCTATTCTAAACAGATCATGTCATAAATGTAGGCACTATCAAACACATCACCCCCTTTTACTACCAACATTAATTCTCCATCTATCCTTGCAAAGTACAGTGAGGAAATGTTCAAAAATTAAGTTTATTTGAACATGATAGTAAATCAAATTGGGTGGATACTTATTGTTCCAAAGCTCCATCAAAATATCTAAATATCCTTTGTACTTCATGTTTAATCAGTAAACCTGCCCGGGGTACATTTAAAATGATCATTAAAAGGTTAGTCAAATCATATTCCTTAATCAAACTTTTACTCTGGTCTCTTTCCATTGTTTGATAGTGAATCTAATATCGAACTTTTACTAAGCTGACCATTACTTTTCTGAGGGTTAACAATGGATCAGGCAGAGGGGGATAATTTTAAGAAATTGGGAGACAGTTAAAAACCATCATGTCCCCAAAAACTACCCCTTCTTGCTACAAAAGTTTGAAGATTAATTCTCCATCTATCTTTTCAAGAGTATGGTCAGGAAATGTTCAAGAATATAGTTGGATCAAACCCAACCCTGGCAAGTAACAGTTATTTTGAAATTTTAAGTTTAAATTAAGTTGGCTGGACACTTACTGTTCGAGAATGCCATCAAAATCAGTAAGTATCCCCTGTACTTTATATTTGTTCAGTAAACCTGACTGGGGAAATTTAAAATAATCATTTGGGGGGTTAATCAATCCTTATTCCTAATATGAACTTTAATCCTGGTTTAATTTCGTTGTATTTATTCCAAAGTACTCCCAAGTGCAATTTAGCGGAAATCTTTCCTAACGTCTGAAACCAGTCTGCCAGTCATTAAACAAAAACATTTCCCTCCACAAATACTGTAACTTCAAGGCAGCTGTGGGTTAGGAAAGCATGAGGGAACAATACATAAAAAAACATTCTGATGGGGTCAGGAGCTGAGCTTCATTTTAAACTTCAGGAGAGTGGATGTACTTTTTATTTGCTCACTTGTATTGATGCTCTTCAAAGTCAGCATGTGTGTGTTTGGGGAGGGGCACAGTTTAACTAATAGTGGGGAGGTAATTTTTTTATTTGTCTATATATATAGGTTTATAACAGTTGTGTGTGTGTGTGTGTGTGTGTGTGTGTGTGTGTGTGTGTGTGTGTGTGTGATGTGGATGGGGAGGTCAAGAAACAAATAAATAATGCAATCCTCTGTGTAGTTTACTGTCACTTTTCCTAATAAAGCAGCTGTGATTTTTTTAAATCCATTTCAGGAAAGTGTGTGTTTTTTGTGTTTTTACATGTATCAAATAGCAATAAATGACAATATGGCTGTTACTGGAGCAGCCCATTTTATCTTTCTGGTTTTGTTTCAGGAGTGTGAGCGTGCCATGTAAATGATGAAGTGTTCATTCATTCATTCCATAACATCACTCTCACTCAAGCATGGTTGTGACATATCCATCTGAAGTTGGTCTGAGACAGTTTGCTGCTACCAGTGCCCAGGGTTTGAATCCCAGCATTGTCATTTACCACAGTACTGTGCTGTTTTAGAGACTCTCATTTCTGGTGTGGTATCACAGTTGCCCACTAGGGCTGAGAACAAATATATTTGGCATAGCTAATGAAAGGGCATGAGGCAATAAAATGTGCTGGGGCACAGAGATTAAAATAATTTGAAAAATTTAGGAGGAAGCTGTATAATTATCATTTCCCTATCTAGCAGCAAAGCAGAAAGTTAATAAACTGGATGTCAGTGACAAAGCGCCCAGCATCCAGCATTTTGTGGTGACCTATTTACTGAGTGGATTCTTGAATGTGCCACAGCAGGTATGGTATTAATATCAGTGTCAGCAGAGGACTAACACAAAGGACTGAATTGGCAGTGCATCTATTAGCTGATAAACTTACACCGGGGCTTCATCTGACTGGAGGACCCCGTTGCAGTTGAGGAAGCAGGACTGCTTTGCGGTGCTGAATGGACAAAAACTTAGTCAATGCTGGTTGTCTGTGGGGGGGATAACACTTTTCATGCACAAAGTGTAGCAAAACTCAGTGTAAGCAATGCTAAACTGAAAATGAAGTGACTGAACGTAGCTCATGACAACATCTCACATCAACATAAACACAAGTCTCTAGAGCTGCATTTGCATTTTATATGGGAAAGGGGAATAATATCCAGGACACCAGGAAGGAATGGTAGTATCATCCTTCCAAAGAATTTAGGAAGAGGCATATTCAGTTGGGTGTCAAAATCACCTGTGACAGGCATGAAGTGTTTTCATGAGATGATGCAACATGGGATGTGTACATTTCATATGCTATAGATGTTTGTTATCTGTGGGCAAATGTTGTAAAAGAAACAGTCTATAGTCTCATTGATGTATGACACATCTTTGTAATATGGTTTACATTAACATAGGTACTACTGTTGTATGCAGAGCTGCATGATGTATGTTGCTTACTGTAATGATAATGAGTACACAACAGATGAATGATTTCTGTTTATAACATTGCACACTGCAGTCCACTTAATTTCATAAGAGCTGGTGTTGCTGGAGTGATGTGCACACAGTTTAACTGTCCCAGTAAAAGTACGTGTCTGCACTGACGTACTTTGTTATGTTGTATCATTTATATTACTGCAGTTATATACCACTGATACTCAATGTAGCTATATGTCATGTCATGTCACTGACGCAAAGTCATCAAATGACAATTGGCACCCTTTGCAAACTGTGTGAGAGGCCTTTCGGCACCATGCATTTCTGCTTAAAGTTGAACCAGCATAATATTCTGTGGTGATTTGCATATGCAGCCCATGATGCTTTGCATTGTGGGGGCATCTGTGATTTTGTATTTAAATGACAGTATGACACTTATGACCTGTCTAAGGGATTTGTACCCTTGTAATCTGTTATAAAGTGGTTGAGTCTCATGTATTGTTAGGAAACAAAAAGGTGTGAGTCATTTACTTGTAAAAAAAGCTTCCTCTTAAACATAAAAAAGGCTCCACAGTGACATCTACTATGTTCCCATAATGAAGTTCCTGTTCACGCTGTTGGTATGGCAGGTTTTCATATCACAGTACACACTGACATACAGTATGTAGTACTGTTGTATACAATGCAGCATGATGTATGTAGCATACTGCTGTACTAATGTGCATAGAACACTACAACAATTAACAGTTTCTAACATTACAGTCTCCACTATATCTAATATTGTATGCACCGCTGTCGCTTAACTGATTTGTGCATAGTTTTGTTGGTACACTTAAAACTATATATGCACTTTATATACTTTTTGATATTGTGTACCTTATTTTTCTCGAATTATAAGCGATTTACAGTGGATGAAGCCAATGCCATGTTGTCATTGTCGTAAACTCATTAAACAACATGGTTTGTAGGGTTATAATTTTTATAAGTGTTTCTGTAACATGTATTGCTGGGAAACATGAAGGATCAGCACATTCACTTTCCCCAATAAAACTTTAATCAAAAATAAATGTCTCCACTCTAATGTATGCCATGTCCTCATAATGAAGTTCCTGTTCACATTAACGTATGGCATATCTTCATATACACCACTCTCTGATGTATGTATGAAGTCTTGTCACCCACAGATTGACAACTATGTTGTTAACTGACAGATGATTTGCTGCATTAAATGATTACAGTTTCAACTGACCAGTTAGAACTCCTTTTATATGCTATGTCACACCTGATAACACACAATTGCAGGTATGAATTTGTCAGCTCACTGCACATTCCTTGCAGTGTAGTAAATTGTAGAGAGTACAGAAATAGAAATTTCTGACAAGGTATTTATTTTTCTTACAAAAACTGAATGTTTTCATGGCTACATAGCTACTTAGGCAGAGATCTACAGCGATAGATAGATAGATAGATAGATAGATAGATAGATAGATAGATAGATAATTCTCAAATATATATCGTATTGTATGCATGTGACAAAAGACCATGCATCATCATATCATATTAGTTCAGTGTCTCCGAGGAAACATAAAGGACACAACAACACAGTAGTGTGACAATGTAAGAACGTACTTTGAATGTGAAACAAGTACTTTCTAATTGCTTCTGTGAAGTATACATTAGGCAGCACACTTATGGGAAAACAGCTGAACAGCATGATCTAAGTACTGTAGATACTTATTTTTTGGTCGAATAGCATCAAAACAAAAGTTATGGATATTTCATTACATTCATCTTCATCACTGATTAAATATCCAGACTGTGAAAATAGAGTTGCTACAAGTAAAGCACAAATGGTGATATACAGTATTGCAATAGTTCTCCTTGACCTTTGAAACAGTACAGCATTTATAGACAAATACAGTGTTGCAAAGTTAAATGTTTTTTATACAATGTATGAAGCTTCAGTGGCAGCTACAGGATGATACAAAATAAAAAACTGGTAGCAACTCTGTTAAACGTTTGTCTTCTGCAAACAATAATGTAAAGTTTACAAAGATCATGTGGTCTTTAGCCTTTTCCACCCATGTTTATAGTTCTCAGCTGTCCCTGATTTTGCCTCAGAAATGTCCTCTGTCAAACATAACTTAGCTCTCTGCTTCATTCTCACTCAGGGAGGACTCTCTGCAGCTAAGCGTGGCATGGATGGTTTCTGAGCAATGAATCTGGTACTCTGGATCCCTGGGGTTTGTTTAAGGACCCATCAAGACTGGGCGCCATAGTTTACAATTCCTCATTCTTTCTGAGTTAATTTTTTCGCAGATGTATGTCATTTAGAGACAAGTGTCTGAGCAAGCTCCAAAAGAGAACTGATTTTCTGTCATCTATTCAGGACATACCTATACTTCTTTGGTTTCTGTATCACCTGTGAAGACACAGCTTTTTCGGGGGAAATTTTACTTTTAATATAATATTTTAACAATTTAAAAGTGCGACTTGGCCGGCTATTAAAGACCTAGGCAGACAAGTGGTGCCTTTTACTGTTAATCGGAATAATTAACTGGGAAAGGTTACTAGATATCCAATGATTAGGAATCTTGATAATCTCCCGTAGTGGTTGTATCCGTAGTTATATGTAATTTGGTAGGATGTAGTTCCAGCAATCCTCCACAAGGTGGTAGTGTAACATATAGTATAGTAGCAAGCTTACCTCTTTAAGGATAATATTATTATTACATTGAACACTGCCACAAATTATTGGAGGGGAGGGTGTTTTATTTAAGTCTAGTATATGACCAAGTTAATATGGATCTACACTGTAATGAAGGGTGGTTGGAGGAGGAGCAAGAGGATGGGCTCTGCAAAACGAAGCATGCAGCAGTTTGGGGAAGGGAAGGGCTGGGGAGAGTTATGTTAAGAGTGTTATGGGGGATAAGGGTTGGGAATTGGGGAGTGAGGGAGGGGAGGTTCAGTACGGAGTCCATGGGTTTCATGGTATGTCGAGAAGGTTGGTGTACTTCCTTTTTATAACAGTTCACATTTTTATATTACAACATGGCTAATAATTTATTCTTTTCCTCATGGAATGTGAAAGGGGTAAGGAGGAAATTAAAACAATATAAGGTCTTAAAACACTTACATTTTCTGCAATCACATGTTACTTTTATTCAGGAATCCCATGTGCTGGGCTCTGATGCTTCACAAATGAGATGACAACAAGTGGGGCAGGTTTTTGCAGCCCAGGGTACAACTAACAGCTGTGGTATCATGATTCTAATACATAAAGCATCCCATTTATGGCTATGCAAACTATCAAAGACCCACAAGGTAGGTTTATTGTAGTTCGGGGTACTATACTGTATATACCACAGAACTCCTACTGGGCAGTGTATATGGCCCAAATGTAGATGATCCTATTTTATGCAGCTTATTAAAATTATCTTGAACTTTTTACCACTCCCTATAATTTTAGTGGGAGACCTGAATCTGGCTTTTGATTCACCCATAGATTGGTCTGGCTTTATTAATAGGGGGCTGTCCAGGCTCAATGAGCATTTCGAGACCTCATAGACCAATTGGGCCTTTGTGCCATTTGTAGGGTCCTAAACCCCAAAGAACGGGAATACATGTTTACCTCACCAGTCCATGGTTCATCATCCCACACTGATTATATTTTATTATCCCAATCATTTCTCCCAGGGGTATTGTCCTCCTCCATCCAGCTGGGACCACCCTCTGACCACTCTCTTGTACTATGCTGTATACCTTTCACATCCCTGCCCAAACGGAATTCACGTTGGAAGATCAATGACCAATTGCTTAAACACCCAGAGACTGTTGACAACATTAAAGATCAGGCAGAGATGTCCTCTACTACTAACCATAATACCACTACCAAGCCTGATATCCTCTGGTGCACCTTCAAAGTGTATATTAGGAGTGTACTAATAGGACTAGCCTCTTACAGGAAAAAATCCCAAGATTCCAAATTAAAAACTCTCTTATCCCAAATCCAGACTATAGAAAAGAACCCGACTCAGCACTCCCCAGAGGATACCAAGCAGAAATTAGCCCAATTAAAAAAATATTATCTGGATTTACTCAGGGAGAAAGCCGAATTAGCCATTCTTCACACCAAAGCCTCCTACACAGACCAGGGTGAAAAGGCAGGAAAGTTGTTAGCCCTGCATATTAAACAACAGGAAACATCCCGATTTATTCCTCCTATTAGGGCACAGAGTGATGGTTCCCTGAAAACTACATCGGTAGACATAGTACAGGAATTCTCCACTTATTACAAACAATTGTATGGACCAGTGACTGATAATCCCACATCCTCAACATTATCCTCTTATTTGAATGACTCCCAGTTGCCTAGCCTTTCAGAGGCTCACAAATTAGCTTTAATTAAGCCCATATCAGCCACAGAAATAACCAAAATTGTACAGAATCTCCCTACAGATAAAACTCCAGGATCAGATCATTTTTCTGCCACCTTCTACAAGATATTTAATGAGCAGATTATACCATTCCTGTTACCATTATACCAGCAAATTCTATCACGAGTGCAAGTGGACCCTATTTTATTTGAAGCTCTTATAGTTCAACTACCCAGACCAGACAGGGATTTAGAACTAGTACAAAATTATAGACCCATTTATCTCCTCAACCAGGATGTCAAAATCTTAACAAAACTATTAGCTGATAGGCTCAGCCTCGTGCTTCCACATCTGATAGGGTCTCAGCAGGTGGGATTCATGAAAGGGCGTTCCTCCATGGATCACCTCTGAACACTCTCACACATCTTCTTGGTGTCCAGGGATTTCCTGGTGCCAGCTGCCCTTGTGTCCCTGGATGCTGAGAAAGCATTTGATAGGATGAACTGGAAGGTTTTATTTCACGCTTTGGAAGCTTTCGGTTTTCAGTCAGAATTCCAGAGCTGAATACATTCCATATATAGATCCCCCTCAGCCAGAATTTCTGGGAATGGGGTGATCTCAGACCCATTTCCATTATATTCTGGTACAAGGCAGGGATGCCCCCTTTCCCCATTATTTAACATTTACTTTGAACCTCTTATTCACAGATTATCGACATGTTGGGAAGTACAAGGCATCCCCATACAGGATGTTGAAGTAAAGATCTCCGCATATGTGGATGACCTCTTGCTACATTTGTCTCACCCAGAAACCTCTATTCCCTCCATGTTAACCATCATTACAGAATTCAGTCAGTTATCAAACTATAAATTAAATGTAGATAATTCAATTGTTTTTCCCCTTAACTGCAAGGTATTTAAAAGTACTGTTGACTCCCTGGGCTTATCTTGGTCCCAAGATACCCTCAGATATCTTGACATTGTACTCTGTAGAAACTCAGCTCTAAACATTAAAAACAATTTAGGTGCTTTGGTTCAAATGATTAGTTATGATTTAGACCAATGGATAAAGCTTCCCATATCGATCTGGAGAAGGATAAATTTAATTAAAATGCATAATTTTCCCCAGTTATTTTATCCCCTTAGTATGCTTAACACATTCCTACCAGGAACCTGGTTCACCAAGATACATAAATTTGTACTAAATTTATCTGGCCAGGTAAGCAACCAGGTTTGGTGTATCACAAGTTGTCAGCCCTAAAACCTCAGGGAGGCCTGCATTTGCCCCATTTTAAGTTTTATTACTGGGCCAGTCACACTTCCAAATATTTACAATGGTTTTCAATAGCCCCCCTCTCCTCTCTTCCATTGTGGTTATGAATTGAATTGGCCATGATGCAGTCTTGCAACATAGCTCCTGCCACATTACTAAGCTTAAAATTTGCCCTTTTACCATCGAGGTTAAAATCAACACCAATTGCTCTCTCGATGAAGGTACATTCCCAACTATGTGCATTCCTATATTACAAACCTCATATGGACCTCCTAATCCTTTTGTAATAATCCATCTTTTCAAATTAATGGCAATAATTTATCCCCTAGATAGTTACGCCACCTGGGCGAAGGGAAACTATCCCAATTAGTTAAGGATGATGGCACCTGGCTCTCAGCTGAGGAAATTGTCAGTAAGTTTAATGTTCCAATGCCCTGTTATTTCAAGATTTTGCAGCTGAAGAATCTTATTGTCAAAGTGATAGAAAAGACTCCTCCATTAGGGATTACACCTTCACTACTGGAGGACCTGATCCCTTTGGCAAGCTTGACTAAGACAGTGTAAAAAATATACACAGCCTCATACGCCTGGCAATTTAAGGACTGCTTTGACCCCACTGAATACTGGTCTCATCTTTTTCCCCACTATACCATAGTCTGGATAGATTACACCTCATGCAATTTCATATATTGCATACTTTATATTACTCTCCCCCCAAAATTAGCCAAATGGGGCTTACTTTCCTCCAATCTGTGTTCCCGTTGCTCCCCGGAGGAAGGTAACCTTCTCCATAGTCTTTTGGGAATGTCTCAAGGTAGCCCCTCTATGGGCCAGTATTCGGACCAAAGTAAATCCACTACTGGGGATTTCTGACTATTTTATACCTGTAATCTGCTTGCTGGGGGATTACTCCCAAATAGATGTACAAAATTGTAGATATTATATGTCAATAATTTCATTGTCTGTAAAGAAACTTGTCCTAAGGCATTGGAAGGATGACCAAATTATTTCCTATACTGAATGGTTCAATAAGTTATTATCAAACCTCAGAACAGAAAAAAACAATAACAAGCCTGTATAATAGGATGCCCAAGTACCTGAATTTATTGTCCCCTTTCTATACCCTGTTTTAAATATAATGCTAACTGCTTGATCTCGACATCAGCAACATGTCAAGTATTATTTGGACTGTGGGGAGGGTGAGAGAGGGAGGGATGGGGGAGGGGGACAGTTCCATTGTAACATGATTTAACAACTGTTGTAAAGTCTCATCTTGAATGGCTCTGTCCCATTATGTGTAAAATCTGCAATAAACTTTAATTAAAAAAAAGAAATGTCCTCTGTCCCTCCTACAGTACATTTTTCATTTCTCTCACAGAAAGGTATGGATTTGCATACTAAAAATAATGCCAGCTATTTTTCAGTGGTTATCAAATAACTGCAATAATTAATGTTACCAACATGCTCACTGATGGAACAGAGTAACATGATTTCACAAATGTTTGGGGAAAAATGTTTTCACATGCAGGGATATGACAGTATGTAATTTGTAGCCTATATAAGAACAAACAGATATTCAAGACTATATATTACTGTAGAGCACTTTGCAGCCAGGCTAGTGGGTGTGAACTAATGGCTAATGCCACATCTGAACTTGGATGGGGTAGCGATGGGCTCTGCAGCCACACAACTACACTCAGTTAATGTACATTATGTCATACACTTGTTTTGCTTAAAAATAAAAGATATAGAAACCATGCTTCACTAAATTATCATTCTATCTTCAACATAGTATAAATTAACACTCAAGTAGGCTAGGAACTGTAGCAATGTCTAGCTAGTACCCTCTCAAATAAGTGACTATTTGATTTCAACATACTGTAGGTCCCATCTCAAACTCAGGTTGTCATTTAGGCAATGCAATGTACTTCATCTGAACTATTGAATGCTACACAATGTGCAAAGGGTGTAATAGTATTTGAAACAACTTGCAGTATATCTGCTTTATGAGCAGATATACTTTTTTTCTAAATTGTCTGTATAGATTCAAATGTGCAAGGATTGCATGTTTCAGTGTACAGTGTAAGACAGTTGTCCATTGATTTAACATTTTATCTCCCACCCCAAAACCACACCCCTAAAAGAGAGATATTGCAGGATTTTATTGTGGAAAATTTGCCAGCTGCTGGGTCTAAAAACATCCTGCTCCCAAGTTCTCATTTCAAACTGAGAAATCTTCCCTTATTTTTGCACAATGATGTGTCACTCTTTTACTCTGCGTGCAACTTGTAGCATGATGTCTAACTTAACAGTAGTCACCCCCATATAAGATAAGCGTAGCTGAGTATCATCACCAACGGCCCAGCTCCACACCTTCTGAACACAGACTCCTTTTGCAAAACGCACTTGAGTAGAATCACTTTGTGATGTCAGGAGATGAGGGTGGGGTTGGGTGGAGATACTCAAGCACAGGCTTTACATTGAGTGGGGATGACTATCAACTAATAAGACATCGCAATGAGGCAGGTGCATAATATAAGTCATCTCATACTTCAATTCAATTTTATTTTTTACCAGTGGATTACACCATTGAGATTTTCATTTACAAGGTGGTTCTGGAGGGACATCATAAGATTATACAAAAACACATCAGACTGCTATGGGATTCTGACAAAATTAAGACAATGCGTGTCCACTAAAATCCTTGCAGCCAAAGTTAAGCTACCATATTTCTTGAACTGTAGAAACAAATCATATTCTTTAAGAGAAGATGTCTATCTCAATCTCTCATCTCACAGTATAGTGCCACTGTGCTCCATTGTTGCATGGAGTATGTTAATGTCTGTTGAGCATTCCTAACTGGTTTAAAATAAAGTGGGTATTTAGAATTACTCGGAGCAATCTGAGAACTGAACTGTGCAGCAGACATTAACATAGGTACAGAATTTGGGCACATTTTCCTATATTTCATATGCAGAATAATTACTCCTGTCAATGCTAATCTGTAAATCTATAAAGTGTAGGAGACTGAATTGGGAGGTTGGAGTCTTTTACCTCCTGACAACTGTAATGTTTAATTTTTTTCTTTTCACTGGTACTCAATTTAGTGAGCTGTGCATGAAGTGCTTTTCCCTCTCAAAGCTGCTTGTGCTTTTTGCTTAAGTAATACCTGCTCACAGCAAAGCAACTTTAGTGATTATACATCCTATAATGGGACATGTCAGTAATACCTGAAAAACCAGACTGAAAACAGAAGGAGGGAGTGCTAGGAGACAAGAGAGACAGAGAAGAATCTTTTAAAAGTCTGAATTCATGAAGGGTGGAGTATGCAGCTGCATGAAGCAGGAAACCCAAGACCAGTGGCAACAGAGATAAAAAGATCAGCCAGAAAGCTAACTGAATAACAAGCACGTGTTCACACAAAACAAATAACGCTGTTATTTATGACTGCTACTATAATTCTGCAGACGATGGTACCAAGTCTGTGTGAGAGATAACTGGAAGGTTTAATTAATAGCTCTGTGACAAACAAACTGTCTGGGGCTCAGAAATAATAGTAAAAAAAAAAAAACATAAATTTCACATAGGATTTTGTGTTCTTTCATGGATGCCAAATACTGTACAGGAGACCTTGACATGAACTAGAAGGCCAAGGTGCGGAATAGACTATGGCAAGCCTAGAAAGGCTGGGACCAATGCAGGCAGGAGGGAATTATAGAATGCATGATTTTTGGTGTGTGTGTGTGTGTGTGTGTGTGTGTGCGTGAGTGCGCACGCAAGCGCACACATGCGTGTCCTTGACTCAGCATCTTATCTCCTTTTGTGTCAAGAAGTTCCAAATCAGTTTTATGTACTGTATGCGGGCTATTTCAAAACATTATTACATTACAAACTTATGGAAATAAAAACTAAATGATAAGCACATAGCAGGATGTAAATGCCTGCTTCTCAGTCCTTATTAGGGAGCTGTAGGTTATGATACCATAGATGTATTTAACTTCCTCATTATCTTCCACATCTGTTTACTGATTGCATGCAGACCAGCTGCACAGAGAGTGATCACTCTGCCTTATCTATTTATGGTCCAGATAAGAATGCAGTGTCTTAGCACTTCAGATGAAGAAGGTGACAAATTAAAAACTACATGAAATAGAAAGAAAACTTGTACAACAATAGTGAAAATAAGTTTATTAGTAACATACTATCACTTCTGAATAAAAGCTCCACGTATTACTACTGTATTTCCTGTCCTCTTTAAATACTTGCTCTTCACCTGTCACCGTTATGCAAATATCACTGGTGCAACTGGTCTCACAATAACAAATATCATTCTGCCACTTTAAACATTTTCAGATTACAGGTTGCATTTCCTCCCCCAATATCTACCTGCCCCTAACATCAACTGCTCACCTTATTCAATCAGCTTGAATAAATGAATGATTATTTGTGACAGAACCCTATTATTGCAGTAAGCAGTTAATTACGTTTCTTGATGTAACTGAAATAAAATAGGGACGAAGCATTCAGCAGACACAGATAAAACATCCTGGCTACTAGGGGGAAGTGAATTCACTAGCCCACACCAAGTGGATTCTCGCACACTGATCAGTAAGATATCACTCCAGCAATGAGGTCAGAAACTGTTACTGGCAGCCAGGATTTGGCAAAAGATCATGTAGTAGGCGAAAAGCACTGGGGCTTGATAAAGTGGTGTAAACAGTTGGAAACAATAAAAATGACAACTGGAGACATATATATTCTTTATAAACAATTCAGTTTATTGCTCTGCTGCAGGAAACACCTGTAAAAAATGGAAACAATAACATGTTCACCACTGATTTTTAAAGATCAATGGCAAACATTGTGTTTGTTTTTTTCAGGTGTTTGTGATGGCAGAGCCATAAATTAGAAGTGTTGGCACTAAATAAAATGTGTCCTGTGTTGTTCCTTTTTTTTTTTTGTTCATGCTGACTGTTGTAGCATTTGTAAAAAAAACACACAAAAAACACAGGACACATTTTATTTAGTGCCAACACTAATTAATTTATGGCTCTGCCATCACAAACACCTGAAAAAAAGTCTCAGTAATTGGCATTCCTTCTGCCTATGCTTTCCAAGATTTTTTTGTGAGTCATAGCAGTCAGAGTCAGTTTTTGATGTCACTGCATAAGTAACATTGATCAACACTGCATGTGAAAAGTCTGCTCTGCCTGTGTGGCATCTCTCTCCCCCAGCAGCTGATGTTTTTTTCTCTGTTGGTGCCCTCCAACTGCGTTCACAGTTTGTTTTTTTCATTAAATTTAACATCCAAGTTAATAGTAATATTCTGTTTTTGTGTTCATTTTTGTAATAATCATTAGTTTGATGTGATGTTGTGTTATTGTGGCTATGTTTAATTAAAAAATGGGATGAAATCTACTAAAAGCGGTACCATCAGAAATTGTGTGACCAGCAGCTCTGTAGCTCTACTTGCTTTGGCTGGGTTCATACAGTAAATGATAGGTTTCACATTAACCTTTAATTATAAATTCATATTGGAATTTCTATAGCCATGGTTACCCCCACATTTTACACCAACACTCACTCACACAGCTTTGTATTATATATGGTTACCATTACAGCCTGAGTATACAGGAGCGCACTCACACAACGCAAGTATAGGAAAAAAGTCAATTATTGTATTCTCCCTTCCAAGCATCCAGATATGATACCAAGCTGCACAAGTGTGTGTTGGTGTAAAATGGTGTGTGGAGGGGAAGCATCACACTAAATTAGCATTCAAACAGGTGGCATCTTGGCCACATCAGTAACATCTTTAAAATGGCTGTCAAAGGCATACTTTACAGTAGCATTGTTGGCTGCACCTTGAACTGATTACAGTGATCAGCTACTGTAACTCACAAATCAGAAGATCTGCATCATGGCATCATTACAAAAGCTAAAAATAGCTGAGAGATGAATGTTTGCATTCAGTGAAGGTGGCTTATTTGTGAGTGGGGGCGCGAGGATCGTAGTTCAAAATAACAAAATCTATGCACATAGAAACTGCAATATGAATTTTTTGAAAAAAGACAGTTGAGAAACTCATCATTTATAAACACAGCTAAAGTAAATAGATCTACAGCAATGCTTGCCACATACTTTATGACTCGCTCTCCAGTACATTTTTTAGTTCATACAGTAGCCACAATAACACACCATCAGATCAAATCACTGACTAATAAAACAAAATTAGCACTGCAAATGGTGACTAACAAAATTAGCATGTGCTTACTTGTGTTTGCTATGGGAACACTGATTTCTGTTTTACTTTTTTCCCCAGTCAGTGAGTGAGATCGTTTTTCACGATGGCAGAAGATGCTCATCTGTGAAGATGACAATCAGCTGTTTGCAAGTAAATATGGCACTTACTCAGAAAAACAGTGAACAAATTTAAGTTAAAACAGGAGCACTGCAAAGCACCAGCTTGGTGATTTTCTATTGTATCCAAAGCTGTGTGTTTGTTCCTCACCATACTGCACAGGCAGTGTTTGATTTTGTCACTGATCATTAAAGAGGTGCTCAGTTTTATATGTTTTTTAATTTTCTGTTACTGCAGTATGAGCCCACACCAGTCAGCAGATGCTGACAGTTGGCTCATGCAACCATTGGTTGCTCCTGATACTCTATCAGAATAGTGCTGTCAATGGTAGCTGGAAAAGAGATTGCATAGTCCTAGTTGCTCTTGTTTGGTGTGTATTTGTGAAGTATAGAGTTTTAAACTGATTATTTTGTTTGTCAATATATGTGTACTGGTGGTTAGTTATGCAACAGTTTTTGTGAGGTTTTATTGCATTAATATGGGAATACAGTACATTGTTTAGTTCCCGAAGTGAATGACATTATTGAAACAGCAGTATTTACTAGTTGTGTATTTAGTTATCTTTCCTCTGTCTCTCCATGGTGCAAAGTATCCTGTTTTGTGCATGTTTTTTCTTCCAGGTTCTGGCTATTTATTGAATTTCTGTTACTATACTGTTGCACTAAAATGTACTGTGTGTCATTTGGAAGCAGATACAAAAAAATTAAAATAATTTTATTAACAGCACAATTCTGTCTGTGATGGAGGTAGCAGTTGGGAATTTGCATAGCTGACAGGCACACAAGGTGTGGTGGAGGAAAGATGATAATTTTTGAAACTGGACTGAGTACTTGTAAAAAAGAAAATGAAAGGGGCTTCATAAATCTTCCAGCAATAGCAATAACAGTTTCCAACAATTACTATGCACCACCTGCGCAGGTACCTACAACATAGAAATAACAAATCTGGTACTTCAGGGACTCAGATAATATGTTGACACCACCATTGATTTACAATGTATTATTATGCCATCTGCTGGTGCATCCAACTTCAGGACAGCAGTCACTCAGGAATGAGGTGATTACCACCTAACAACCAGTTGAGATATCGCATTTAGCACTGAGAGTTTAATACCATGTTACCACTGACCCACTCATTACTGCTTGCATTACTGCTGGCCACGCCACGGTGCTGCTTCAACACCACTCATCACACCGAGGTACCGGGCAACTTTTCTTTAACAACCACTGTACATAGCGACATCCTGTCAATATATTTGCCTACCTTCCCCTGTATCCAGTCATTTCCCTGCCAGGTAGCACTGTGAATGGGCACCGTGATTGAGTCACCCTTTTTGAAATCATTCAAGTAATGGTCGCCCTGTACACAGGATACCACCAACTACAGATCATAATACAAGTACTGACCATATTTTGGCAGTAATGGAAGCTGAGCTTAAAAAATACAGCTGCAGTAAATGTTATTAAAAAAATCAGAAATGTGCTGCTGCAGCTGTGTATTCAGCTTACTGGTTAGCAAAGGAAGACTTCCCCTTCCAAATTGGCATCTCTTTGAATCTTCATGCCATTCTAGGAGCTGATGTTAATCCTAATATGTGCACACACCATGACTTTGCGTGGAATTGCACAAAGCTTGCAGCAATGTCATAGAAGAAGAAATATTTGCAGAAATTGCTTCCGATCATGTTTGGGTATCATGTGATGAATCAACAGATCTCACAATCAGCAAAAACTGGTACTTTATTGTCAAACCGTAATTAATAGAACTGTAAAGATACATTTTCTTGAAAACCTTCAAATATTGGATGTTAAAGCTGAAATTATAACAAATGTAATTTTAGTCTTCTTTCGTAAGCATAACATCCTGTTTGAGAAGTGTGTAGGATTCTGTTCAGATGGGGCATCAGTGATGATAAGTTCTCATATGGGGGTATCAAAGTGGCTAACAGATGTGAACCCTTACATGATTTCAGAGCACTGTCTTGCACATAGGCTGTCTCTTGCTGCATCACAAACAGCAGAAAATGAGAAATATTTGAAGGACAATCAAAGCACACTACAGTCTGTGTTTTTGTATTTTTCAAGCAGTGCTGTTAGGACTCATCGTTTGACAGAACTGGAGGTTCTGCTTGATGACCCTGTGCTTCATCTCAAAGAACCCAAACAGGTTAACTGGTTAGCACTGCATAAAGCAGTTGAGACTGTTAGTAGAATATGGCCTTGTCTTGTAGTTTTTTTTGAAAATGACACTGCTTCCACACAAAATGTCAAAGCAACAGGGATTTTAAAAATGCTGAAAAGTGTCATGTTTTTTGTAGTGACACAACTCTTGCTTGATGTTCTTTCACATATAACGAAACTCAGCAAGCTTTTTCAATCTTGTAACTTAGACCTGACCATCATTATGCCAATTATTTCTAGTGGAGTGGATGGCTTAATGGAAATTAAAACAAATCCTGGTCCAGTGATCAAGGAGGTTCTTCAACAACTAACTGAAGAAGATGGTTACCTTATTTTAGAAGTGAAAGGACAGACTTATAAAAGTAGAGAACTAGTAGTTTAAGGCTCAGTTTAAAAACTGAAAAGTAGCTACATAGAGAAATTGGTTAGCAACATTCAGGAAAGATTTCCCAATGAAATAATGGATGTTTTGCGAGCATTTCAAATTTTTATCCTAGAACAAAATGTGATACTTCACCTCTTCCCCGACTATGGCAGAGAAAGAACTGGATGTTCTCCTGTCTCAGAATGCTCAGCTTTGTGTCACTGTACGTGGTGATGAAGTTGATCTTCATATAGATAAATGTGTTGCAGAGATAGAGTGGTCTCAGGTAAAAGGGTTACTTCAGAAACCTTGTTACTCTCTGATGCAGTTCTCAGAGTTTGCAAAGATAATCATTTAAAAGTATTCCGCTATTTACTAACATTTGCGGCTTGCTGTCCTGTGGTCTGGCATACCAGTAAACAGTGCCTGCTGTGAAAGAGGATTTTCCTTGCAAAACAGGATCAAAACTAGGTATTGAAGTAATCTCTTGGATTCATACCTTGAGATGCTCATGGGAATTGTAGCAGTGGGTGTGCCTCTCAGTGACCTTAATGTGGAGAATGCACTTCTAAAATGGAAACAAGCACGAGACCACAGGGTGAAATTCACAGTTCTGGGAGGCAGAGTACCTAGTGTAGGTGGTGGTGGGCCTTCATCTTCAGGTTCTTCTACATTGTCAGCTGATACCACACTAGTTGTGAAATGACTCACACAAATGAGAATCAACAGTCAATATCATTGCCTTATTCTGATTCAGAATAATTTTTTGAGTATTTGAGTAATAATTGTAATGTGCTTCACTGCCTTTATCTGGATGTGGCTAGTTGCACCTGCCACCACCTTGACTGCAAATCACCAACCCTTGTAGGTACACTGTATTGTCTGTATCTCCTGAATGTGAAGCTAGTGGCAGTGCCATCCCTCCACATGATAATCACTAACCCAGGTATGTCACACTATACCAGCATCAGTGAAGTACACCGAACGGCAGGAACTCCCAAGTTTCTGCCTCAAGATCCTTGAATTTAGTGACATATGACTTCAAGTTTCACCAAATGTACTGGTACACATTGGTACTCCAGTACCAACCACCACCCTCTCCACCAGCACACCACTCCCATCCCAGGCAATCTTAAAAGGTGAGGCCCTGGCCTTCAAGGTGTCCAATATGACAACATCATGAATCCATGGATTCCAGTAGCAGTGGCACCCCCAATCCAATCATCCAGCCCAAGTGGTATGTACGTAAGTGATCCATGGCAGATCCAGTTATAGTCCCCCCCAGACTGTCAACCATCAAATGGACCAACAAACAGTGGCTGTTCAGCAACCATCCACACACAACCCAGCCTGGGCCATACATGTGATGGTTGGGCCATGCTCGTTGTCTGCTACATTGACTGGCACTGTGGCACACAGCCCTAGGCTCCTCTCACCTCCTTTGCTAGTTGTTGTATGGGATGACAGACAGAAGTGTGTATGTTGTATGATGCACATTACTTGTCATCCCATATGGCGACTGTCCGAGAACCTGAGAGGAGGGCTAGCTGTGCTCAGTTATTCATCATATTAGGCTCCCAGTTCAGCCCTGTGCCATCACAGGTAGGTAGGGGGTGAAGGGGCTAGGTTGTGTAGGGAAGGATGCTGAACTGCCACTGTTCACTGGCCCATTTAATGAGTGTCAGTCAGGGGCACTGAACACCAGTGACCAGGATTACTTGATTACGTGGCTCGGATGTTTTGGTGGTGCTAGTGGGTGGTGCGGTGCCACTGCAAGTCATAGATTCATTTCAGTGAAGTGCACTCTACTGTGGGCTGAGTGATGATAGGCCAGGAGAGGTCACTAGCAACCAGAAATTTTTCAGAAGCATTATGATTATTGAAGTCTGGAGGGGGGCAGTAGGTAATACTACAGGAAATTCACCATTGGTAAATGAGAATCAACACACAAAACTTAGATTTTACAGCAGTACATATGAGCTTTCCCACCATGATATCGATGTCACCCAATGTTGCCATTCCTGTAAAGGTGTACGTATGGTGTATGACCCTGTCTCCTTTTCAACCTTTACAAAGCACTACAGTTTGCTGTGTGAACAGTCTCATCATGCCTCAAAAGGCCTGTGCAGGTTTTGGCAGGACTGCTCTGCAAAGATTCCTGTGTTAAGTTTATAGAGTCCTCTGCTGCTTTACTCTCAGGGCTTTCTGTCTTTAGTTTAAGAAGTTCCTAACTGGGAAAGGCTGAAACTTGGTATAGCCACCTGCCTCTTCCTGTCTTAAGTTTATGGAGAACCAGTCTCCCAGAACACCTGTTCCTATGGATTGATGTAAGTGCCCAATTCTGCTCCTACAGTGGTACATGATGGCTGAGATAGCCCTGAAGAAGACAGAGCAGTTACATAAGAACTTACCAAAATGGTAAGAGTACATCTTTGAGGGGATCTCATCATCTCATCCAACAGATGTATTTCACTTCTCCACAGCTCCCCTCCCAGACCCACCATCCCTGTTTTTCTCTCTGGGGTATTTTCTTTCAGGACCTGGTACATGGCTAATTGCTGTTAGTATATATTGTACATCAATCACATTACAGCAGGGTGAGGGTCACTGGTGGGGAGGTGATGTCCCTCGCTTTCCTCAGTTGTCCCATGGGTCAGTCAGGCAGTAGCTAGCCTTGTCTTTGTCTCCATGGGAAAGAACTGAGGATGCAGTGGGTACTCCTGACCAACCACTTGTGCCTTTATAGGGTTGGTGCCTGACTTGTGCTGATGCCAATGATGTGGGCATGGGCAGGCCCAGTTGAACTGCTGAATTAACTTTCATTCTGTGCGGATTCCCATTCATCCATGGTGCAGATTCTATGGTGGTAGGTACAGACAGTACTGCTACTACCTGATGGTTGAGATTGATCCCATCAAAGATCTGTTACCTTAACTTCTTAAAAGGAACTGTTCTTTACCATGTGCGCCCACCTCACACTGACACAGGTGTTCTAATCTGCAGTTGGAGGCTGCTCATGGGATAATTTAAGGTAGGCAACCATCATATTTTTCCCCCTTATCCCCTCTCCCCTCCCCTGTTGCTGTAGCATGATGTTCTGGAAGCTTCAAGTCCAAACAGTATAATGTGTGATAATGACTATGAGTCAGACATCAACATATATTTGAGTTTTTATCAATGGTTGACACAATGAACGATAATCACCACATACAACATGGCTTTGAGACAG
The DNA here is from genome assembly GCA_016271365.2 of Neoceratodus forsteri. Classification (NCBI taxonomy): domain Eukaryota; kingdom Metazoa; phylum Chordata; order Ceratodontiformes; family Ceratodontidae; genus Neoceratodus; species Neoceratodus forsteri. The sequence continues at coordinate 107,457,926 of JADMNL010000035.1, read as the reverse complement.
TCTATGTGCTAGACAACAGCGAGAAACTTTGAAAATGATTGCACTGCTGTGCTGCCCGTGCAGAATGAAACCAGTGTTGTACTGTTATCTGTCTTGCTAACAACAGGAGTTATCAAGCCTCTGCCACTATGATTACTACACTACTTCTAGGCTCTAATTCTGTCATACTAGCTAACCAGAGAGAAGGATTCCTTTCTTTCCTTCCATCCATTTCTCCATTCCCATGTAGATTGTGCACTCCCTCGTACTGGAGTGCTTCACATTTGTGAAGACTTGTAATGCAACTAGCAAGCCAAGGAGCAGCTGTGCTGTCATTCTCTCTATTTGAAGTTGTGGTTAGGTCAATAACCGTGCTAACATGCCCACAGAGGGGAAAATGTAACTTCTGTTTAACAGCTAGCTATCTAGCCTTCTGTTTGGACAAACAAGATAGGTTTGTGCAGAATATCCAGCTAGGCTCCAGTACAGATTTACAAGTTGATATGATGAAGACTTACTGCCATATCTTTGTTGTATATATAATAGTAATTATGGAAATCAAATTGGGTACTATATACACAAGTGATAGGGTACTATCCTGTACTGTATTGTGCAGCCAGGCCCACCATGCACAGTTATTGTATAATGGGTAATATTAATGCATATGTAATACCATTTGTATGTGCAGAGAACCCAATTGATGAAAATAACTATTTACACACATACAATACAGCTGCTAAGTAAAAATGTTTTCTTGTGAAAAAGCTGTTGTGACGTGACAGACACTGACAGTATCATCATGTCACTGACATTATATATACAATACTGTTTTCAAGGAGGTCAGGAAACACATTTCAGCTCTGCAGTTGTATTGTCTGAGTGTGTATATATATATATATACGTATATATAGTTACTGTCATCATTATTTGGGTTTCTATACATACAAAATGTATAACATAAAGCATTCATGTTATAGTAGTTATGAAAACAACTGTGTACTTCTGTACAGTTACAGTACAACATACTGAACATCAAACCAAAACGTTTCAAACACACCTTTGGATACATACATACATACAGGTAAAAATCATTTTAAGCAAGCAATTGTTATAACTTTTATTGTTCTACTTCTGTTTTCTATAACTACAGTGCCATTCCAGCATTTTTAACTTCTGGAGTCTGGTACTTGTTTTTTTTTTCACAACAAGTGTCTTAAATTTATACTTCCTTGGATTGAAATAGTGTAAAACTGAGGGAAAACATAAGTCTCTGTCTAGTCTAGACTACAGTGACTCTAATTTTTACAAAGTGTTACTTATTCTGGGATGTCAGCATTGTAACTTGTGCTAGATGGCAACTTTTTGTACTTTTGCCACAGCCGGTTTTTACAACAATGTATATTAGGGTGTCAGTCTTGACAATCTATGAATACTTGAAGAAATCTGTTTAAAACAAAAGCACTCCTTTCTTGGCTCAGTACCATTCTATATAACTAATAGCAGTTATTCAAATTTCCATTGTTGTTTAAGTATTAACAGAAACAATTTCAGCTACTGAGTCTCTCAATTTAACCATAAGGGTTGCCTGTGTACCCAAACAATTCCTTTTCCTCAGGAGACAGGATAACAGTAGTATCAGACCCAGATTCACCCCTGGTTTGAGGCCTGTGGGTACCCTCAGAAAAGGAGCATCATGTAATGCTGAGGCTGGTGGTGGCAGACAGGAAATTGACCGTGCTGCGCACCACACTGCAGGTGTACAGGTTGCTGAGTTTGCACCCCACCTGGCACTTCCAGGTGCTGTCATATGGTTTGTACAAGACACACAGGTGGAGGGCTTGCCTGTACATCTTCAGAATGGGATGGAAGATCCCTGGGCACTACATCACCACCATGGGTAACAGGAGAAAGCAATGTACTTGGAGGAGGAGGAACAGGAGAAGGACCACGAGCAGTAGAAGACCTGTGTGTTTCTGCTTCACTCCAGCTGGTTTTAGCACCACCAGATACCACCGGACACTGACTGTGACTTACTGGGAAAGCTCCTGCTTAAAGTAGATATACAACCAGCTGACTTTTGCAGACTAACAAATCCCCATGGTTTCTTTGGATGCACTATTATATGCCCAGCTCTAGTACACATCTCGATTTTGGACCCCCCACCAGCAGCACCAACACCATTACCACTCCTTGTCTCTGTTCTTCTCCCTCTAACATCCTCACAATTTACATCACCCCTACCACAGGCTACATGACTATGACAGATCCTTGTAGAACTGCTACTTGCTGTGGGGGATGGGTACCATAGTGAAACCTTTCCCCGCTGCTCCTCTTCCTCTTCCAGTACTCCCTGATTCTCTTTTAGGACATCCTTGCCTCATCTTTATGGCAGTTATAGGAAGCTTGCTGCAATCAGATAAAGCCTTTCACAAAAAGGGATTCACAGGTGCTGCCTGCCTGTCACAAAAACTACACTGCAACTGGATAAAGTGTTTCACAATATTTGAGGTGGACTCAGACTACTTCAGGCAGACCAAATACCCACTGCCTGTCACAAAAACTACACTGTAATTAAATAAACCATTTCACAAGTGTTGGGAGGCAGGGGCTCCGGCTCCCTCAGTCAGGCCAGGCATCCACTGCATGTCACTAAAACTATGCTGCAACAGGATAAAGTGTTTGACAAGATTTGGGAGTAGGGCTCAGGCATGCCAAGCAAGCACACGCTGCCTGTCATGAAAACTACACTGCAAATAGATGAAGTGTTTCACAAGATTTTAGGGGGGCTCAGACAGCAACCCACCATAACCTACCAAAACTACACTGCAACTGGATCAAGTACCTCAAGTGTGTACATAAGATACACAAGTGTAGCATGTTTCAGAACAAATATATTCACAAACAAGGGCCATGATATGAAGATGGAAGGAAGGTAGACTTAGGTGTAACGTGAGAAAGTATTTTTTCACAGAAAGGGTGGTGGATCCATGGAACAGCCTTCTGGCAGAGGTTGTAGGAGCAAAAATGGAAGGGTAATTCAAATCCGCATGAGACAGACATAAAGGAACTCTAGCGATTGGAAAGAAGGGGTAAGGTCGCAAATCATTTAGGATCTGGGGTATATGAAACAGGTAGGGAAAATGGGCAGACTTGGTGGGTCAAGCGGCCCTTATCTGCCATCAAATTCTAGGTTTCTATGTTTAGAAGTATTTTACAAGATTTGTGTGTGGGGGGGTGGGAGGCATCAGATAAGCTGGTGGCACCCAGACCCAGTAATCCAGAATCACCACCAAAACCAGTTCAATACTGTTATTGACAAGATTTGGAGCTTAGGCAACCAGTGAAGAAAATGACACTATAAAAACTTTGGAGAAGATTTGGGTAGAACAGCACAACGTAGCAGTGTTAGCACAGCACTTCTGGTCCTTCCCCCTACTTGCCTTCAAAAATATATTTCTATGACTGATCTTTTCCTTCCCTTTCCTTGCCTAACAAAATCTGTGGAACTGTAAACTTGAAACTGAAAAAAGCTGCTCTTGTTCAAGATTTTAAATGACAAACTGGCATTTGGCAACTTTCCATTTTTGTGACAAAAAGACGGCAGGGTCAAAGAACTGAAATCAAGCCGCCAATCTTTGGATGGGCATTGGCTAGGTGAAAACTACCAAATTTTGACATTTCACTGAATGCCTCTCTTGCTTTGTGGTCACTGTTAGTAGTGACCCCCTTATGGTGAATACTTAACAAAAGTAGTAAATTAGTATATCAGCCTTTTTTCCATCCTCCTCTGCCCATATCCAGCCTTTTTTAATCTGACAATAGCTTTAGGATTTCATTTTTCGCTAATGTACTTAAAGATGGTCTTATCTACTCCCTTTCCTTGACCCTCCAAACTATTCTCAGCTCCATCCCTACTTTACTTTTCCTCACCATTTTTCTGGACTCTCACTTTTCCAGATAATCCTTCCAGTAGGCCCTGATCTCTTTCTCTTAGTCTTTCCAGAATGCTGCCCTTTTGCCTGACTGCCCCGCCCCCAACCCTCTGGAAAACCAGACCAGCTTTTTGTTCTGCACAACCTGTCTCATGTGTGATGCGTTCACCTCCATTACACTACTCTTTATGACATCTTATCTGGCTTTTACCCCTTCTAGTCCCTCTAGTCCTACAAGGTTATCTTTCAGCATTTCCACCATCTTGCTGCAGTACACCTTTCGAAATTCCAGGGCCCCAGTTCTTGAACTGTAGTAATGTGCTTCTGTTGGTTGAACCACACTGTACTAAAGTCATTGGACCCAAGTGGTTCTTTCACCCGTACGCTCTGACTTTTTCTGTATTTATTGAACCAGAACAAAGGTGACCCATTCTTTAGTTGATTCCTTGACCCACTACACATGAAAGCAGTCTTGCATCATATCCACCAGTACTTGACTTCTTGCATTACTGGCAAGCAGATGTTGTATTCTGGAGAGGCTACACACCAGATAAGCAGTTTGTTGGAAGAGCAATGTATAGAATGCATAAATAATACAAAGAGACATATAGCCTTTGATTGGATTACTTTCTGTAAATCTCTCCAAGCCACATATATATGTTGTAAAAACACCAGCCTGGCACAGTGCATCATGGGTATGCAAATCCTGGTGTTGGGGTAGACTGAATAGGAAATGGCCCAACCACAAGGTCACTGACTTATGGTTGTCACAAAAAAATGGAAAAATCCTGCAAACCAGACTATCTACGCACCAGTGAAAACAAGGAAAGTTATTAAATTTGGCATTTCATACAAGAGTAATAACTCTACATTCTATAATATGCATGTTATTATCGTTCCTGTACGATTATCATTGTGCTTTATTTGATTTGCTGTAAATCTAGCTTTCTTTCATTCTGAATATTTTTACACATAATAAAAGCTGGACCCATGCATCCTGGTAGGCTCTGGAAATTGGACAAGCAGTTACTGGTGCTACCCTGGAATTTGAAATCTTAAAAAAAGAAATTTGATTTCAGATTTACCCCTGGTTCTGGCTCTTGGCAAAGCAACCCTATATGCAGATGACCTAGTTCTCCTAACAAATTCACAGGACATTAGTCTCATTAACTCTCACCTTTAGACCAACTTTGGAAAAATCCAAAACTCGCTTCTGGCCAGTAAGTTAGTCCTAAACCTCAAGAAAACTCAGGCCATGCTGTTTGGATCTTGGGCAAAATTCAAAGCTTGCACTATGCCACTGAAAATTGGTAGTGAGGGCCCCCCCCGAGGGTTGTTGACTGGCATGGGGTCATAATGTTGCAAGACATTATGCCGCATGGCAAAATTGCGCTGCCAATACAGCGTGATTTCTGCCATGAGGCAGAAGTCTTTTTTCTGTGGGGGGCTCTGCCCCCCACACACCCCATTATGGGGGGCTGTGCCCCTGGATCCCCCCACTAAAGACTCTCAACTCTGAGGGGTCCAACTCGGGGAGCTCACAAGTCATAAAAAAATTAAAGTTTCTGGGACTGGGAATCAAACACAGTCCCAGATGCAGCGCCTCAGTTCCTACTGCTGTGGCTCAGTCCTGTGAGCCATGACAACTGCTTGTCAGAACCTGCTCACAGCAGAGGTCTTATCCTCTGCCTCGCAGCCCTACTGGTGCAATACCCGCGTGCAGCAGTATGCAGCGGTGTTGCACCAGTAGCTGATAGTGCTCCTGCGCTGTAACTGTTAGCCATAATGTTGTACGCTATTATCATGCAACATTATAAACTGGTAGGCTTCCTTAGTGATTTGGGAAGGTCATAGGCTGTAGAAGCTGATAGCTCTACAGGACAGAGATCTTTGCCCACCTCATGTTCCTAAAGTAAAACTTGAATGTGAATTTAAACTGTGAAAATGTCCCCATCTTATTAGAGGAGCACTGAAAAATCTCAATCATATAAGAAGGGACTCTGCCTAGAACCACCTTGTCAAGGAATACCACCAACCTGTGGACAAAATTATCTTCCCAGGTTCATCAAGCAGCAGTTTTATGCAGTTGGCAATGAATAACCTTCTTACAATTACCAATGCATTTAATAAGCAATTCTCTGACCTGTCCTTCCTCGCCTCTCCAGTCACTAGTGGCGCTCCACAATGCCCACCTGCATCTCCCTCTCCTCCTCCTCCTCCCTCCCCAATAATCACCCTTTCATTTTGCAAACTGTCTTAATTGTGAAAACAGCCAGACTTCTAGGTGGAATCTTCCCATTTTTCAGTGCTGGATTTGACAACTTGGAGCCAATCTTATAGATATTTATTTCCTTGCCCCCTCCATAGCCCATATTTTCAAATTCTTCCTACTCACTGGGGTTGTCCCAGACATGTGGAAGATGGCTAGAGTACTCTCAGTTTTCAAAAGGAGGAGACCCAAACATTATGGGCAATTATTGCCCTAGTGCGATATTATCAGTGGTTAGCAAGGATCCATGAGAAGATTGCTATCATCCAGGTCAACAAATACCTTCACTCTGATAACATATTTGCCCCAGAGCAGCATGGCTTCCATAAGGGGCATAGTACTTCCATTGCTCTCACTGCTGTTATTTCTGCCACCACGGCTGCCGTAGATGGCAGTGAACTTATGGGGACAATTTCTGCAGATCATATCTCCATTTGTCTCAAGCTTTGCTCCTGTGGTTTGTCCATCAGTATTGTTGCCTGATTCTGTAATTACATTCATAGTGGGGTACAGTTTGTTAAATTTACTAGGGTGTTCTCTGAGCTTACACCCATTGAGCTGGGGGTTCCACAGGGTTCCATCCTAGGGCCTCTTCTTTTCTCCCTGTACATAAAGTAACTCCCGAGAGTGCCTGCTCTTTGTAGCTCCACTTTGTATGCAGATGACTTCTTGTTACTTACTATTGCAAATTATACTAGAACTGTTAACAGCTGAATGATAACTTTTGTCATATCGAATCTGGAATCACAGCAAACAGATTGGTTCTAAAAGTAAAGAATATGCAGGCTATGCTTTGTGGCTCTCCTAGTAAGGTCACCTCTTGATAGTCATTAGTTCTGAGGTGTCCTCCAGTTCCACTGTGCTCTCCTTCAAGTACCCTACAGTGACCCTGGATCCTCAACTAGAGCATTCCCTGCATATTTCAAATGTATGTACAGCAATTAACTGAAAACTGAGTCTGGCCTATACAGCCAAAAACATCCTTACCCCTCTGGCTTGTGCTGCCCTTTCTAGGTATGTGCTCCTCCCTAACCTTAATTATGGGCTCATCACCTGTGCAGATGTGGCTAAGGCCTCACTCAGTAAATGAGATGTAGCTTATAACAACATTTATAGATTTGCTCTATCGGTTGCCCATCTCACACATCGCTGTGAACTGTACAGCAAATGGAACATAGAAACATAGAAACATAGAGATGGACAGCAGATAAGGACCCGAAGGCCCATCCAGTCTGCCCATTTCTTTCTACCTTATAAATGTGCCATCGACCTTTGCTCTGTCAGTGACCTATCTATTCGTAGTCATTTGTATTGCTCCCTTATGCCTATCCATGCCTGTTTGAAGCCCTGCACTGTATTCATAGCCACCACTTCTTGTGGTAAGCCATTCCATGCATCTACCACCCTTTCTGTGAAAATAATTTCCTCACATTCCCCTTAATCGGCCTCCCTCTAATCTCATGCTGTGTCCTCTTGTCCTGCTATTTTCTTATATTTAAACATGTTAGACTCTTTCACCTTGTTTATGCCCTTAAGGTGTTTAAATGTCTCGATCATATCACTCTCTCCCTCCTTTGCTCAAGGGTATACATATTGAGCTCCGTTAATCTGTCCTCATATGTCTTCTGATGCAGTCCCTGCACCATTTTGGTTGCCCTTCTCTGGACTGCTCAATTTGGTTAATGTCCTTGTGAAGGTGTGGCCTCCAATACTGCACAGTACTCCAGATGGGGCTAATCCAATGTCTTGTACAGAGGGATTATTACCTCCCTCTTACGACTTGTGATACCCCTACTAATACACCCTAACACCCCTAGCCTTACCTACTGCTTTAGGGTCTGCTTGGATGATTTTAGGTCATCAGTGATGATGATGCCCAAGTCTCTTTCTTCCTTTGTGACTGCTAGCAACTCCCTCCCAGCCTATAAGTGGCTTCAGGGTTTCTCTTCCCTATGTGCATGATTTTGCACTTCTTTGCATTAAATCCCAGTTGCCACTCTTCTGACCATTCTGCTAGTTTATCCAGATCTCTTCTCATTCTGCCCACCCCATCTGGATCATCTACTCTGTTGCAGATCTTGGTGTCATCTGCAAACAGACAAGCCTTACCCTCTAGTCCATCTGCGGGTCACTAATGAAGATGTTGAATAGGACTGGCCCCAGGACTGATCCCTGAGGTACCCCACTTGTGACTTGCATCTCTACTGACTGTATACCATTTACCACCACTCTCTGTTTTCTGCCAGTCAACCAGTTTGCCACCCAGTTGACCAACTTCTGACCCACCCCGAGCCTACCTAGCTTATTTATCAATCTTCTATGTGGAACAGTGTCAAAGCTTTGCTGAAGTCAAGGTAGGCGACATCAACTGCTCCCCTTGGTCCACCACTCTGGTTACCCAGTCAAAGAAATCTATGAGATTAGTTTGACAGGACCTTCCTTTGTAAACCCATGCTGTCTTGGATCCTGTGCCCCTATGGATTCCAGGTGTTGCACTATCCTTTCTTAAGGTGCCTCCATAATCTTGCCCACTACTGAGGTAAGACTGACCGGTCTGTAGTTCCCGCCTCTCTCCCTGCTACCACTCTTGTGGAGTGGGATCACATGAGCCCTTCTCCAGTCTTCTGGGACCTCTCCTGTGCTCAGAGACTCACTAAACAATTCTGCTAATGGCTCTGCTAGTTCCTCCTTTAGCTCCTTAAGTACCCTGGGATGTTGCCATCAGGTCCCATTGCCTTATCCACCTGAGCTTAGCAAGCTCTTGTAGGACCCTTTCTTTTGTGAAGGGTAGTGCTCACCTCCCTCCCCTGTGTCCATGATGCTGAGCTGTGGGCCTTGCCTACCTTCTCTTCAGTAAATACTGAGCAAAAGTATCTGTTAGGATAGATGCCTTTACAGGGTCCTCCTCCCACATGCTCCCTTTTCTCCATTAAGCTTAGCAATACCCCCTCTGGACTTTCTCCTTTCACTAATGTATCTATAGAAAGTCTTGTCACCTTCTTTTACTGTTCGTGCTAGTGTTTCCTCAGTTTGGGACTTTGCCTGCCTTACTGCCTTACCTGCTTCCCTTAGGACAGTTTGGTATGCCTCCCTATCTTCATCCCGCTGTGTTCCCTTATATTTTCTGAAGGCCAGCCTTTTGGCTCTGACCTTTTCTTTTCTGCTAAATGGGACTTGTTATCCCTTGCAAACAGTCGCTCCTTTTCCCTGGGCTGTTTTGTAGACAGAACTCTCAGCACTGCTACTCAGCCTATCCTGGCAAGCCAGCTAAAGCTCCTATCTGGAACTACCAACTCAGGTCTATTGGCCAGTCGCTGCTGGGGTTCCTAAAACCTGCATGCCTTAGGTGACCTAGGCCTTTGTGGCTTGGGCACCAAGGGTTTGGAACTCCTTCCCATCTATTGTTCATGGGTCTGTCTCCCACTTGTTTTTCAAACAGCTACTCTGGGACCTCTTGAAGGTCAAGTCAGTCTGCTTGTGCCCTTAACCATCTGGGATGTATCCTGTGCTGTGGCATTTCCTTTGTCACTTCCCACCAGTTGAGCTTATCTTACTTGGGCAGACTTGCCAGGGATTTGTTATTTTCTATAACATGCTCTGAACTGTTTTGTAACTGCATCTGATCAAATATGTACGGTATCTGGTTTACGTCCAATTTTATTTGTAATTTTCAACTTTCTTCCTATCTAATTGTTAATCTGCCATTTTTCTGTTTGTAAATATCAGTGTACTGCTGTTTAATTGTTTTGAATTCCTTGTAACACTCCCAGGTCACACCTGAAAATAGGCACTGTGTTTGTCCAGAGTGCTTACTTAGTCTATAAATGCTAAAACAGTAAATAAATGTGTATGCTAGGACAGGTCAGTGAGGAAATGACAGGTATTGTTATACATAGTGTGCTCCTTGGAAAGGGCCATGGAAGGACAGCAGCATACACAAGAGAACTGTAATTAAAAAAAGAACAGTAAGCTGTTTATGTGTTGGCTGTGCTGTTCATTAAATGGACATTGTAAACCTTTTTTGCATCATATTATTTCTAGTTAAACCCCCACATTTTAAGATTGCTTACCATCTCTAAAATTCATTGACATTGCTGATTGTTTAATCTGCCTCTTTGCTTAGCAGAACTGAAATGCATGCTAATGTATAGTTATACCCAACCTTGTTTTGTTTCAAAATGTTGATCTACTCTTATTGCACACTTCCTGAACATTAGAAACACCCAAAATGGTGCATCCACTCATTATACAATGTGTCTCCTGTAATGCCACCGCATTACGAAGGGCTAGACTATGTTAGCGGTGTCCCTAAGTCCAGGAAAGATGCAGAGGGAGTAGATCAAGGAATGTAAACAAGCATATTTTTGTGTGGTAACCCCAGTATGGTGGGCAGTCAGGTTTTCACTTTTTAAAAGAAATAAAGAATCAGAATCAAACTGCCAGCTATGTAGGCAGTCTCTTCAGAATGTGAACAATCATAGATTGTGTTTTTACGTTCGCTTGCGCGCATGCACAAGGAACGTTTTGGGAGAGTAGCACACTTGGAGGTGTGCCTCTCCCATCCAATGCACTGCTCCCTTGAGCAGGCGTGGCTGGTCCTGCACCAATGGGTGCAGGAGCTCAGTATGACAGCGGTGTTCCTCTGCTTCAAAGGAAAACACCGCTGCCATACTGAGCGCCGCCCGCCATCCCTCCGTACGAGCTCCCAGCGCGCATCACGCCGCCCCAAAGCTTTCCTGCCACGCTGGGCGCCCACCCAGCATGGCAAACGTTGTTGTTTTGCCAGCGGGTGCCCAATCCCCGTCGGCTCCACAACCCCGAACCATCCTGCTGCCGCTGAGGCCACCCAGCGTGGCAAACCGTTCATTGTTTTGCCGGCGGGGTGCCAATCCCCGTCGGCTCCTTGGCCCCCCAGCTTTGCCGATGGGTGCCCAATCCCATCGGCTCTCGGCTCCCCACATCTTCTGCCATGCTGAGCCCACCCCAACATGGCAACAGTCCCACATAGTCCTTTTTTTTCTCCTGTAAAACAAAAAGCGGTCCCATGCATGTCTCCCAACCCCAACAACCTGCACCCACCACTGCCCCAGCCTCCCCCACCCCCCACCCCATACTTACCTCCGGACTCCGGCGTGATGATCTTCGGTGACCGGGAACACCTCTGCACTCTTCAAAGCCGACCGTGAACTGTGGAAATGCCGGTAAGCTGTATAATGGGCTTCATGGGGGGTTTCAACTTCGTGCATATCTCAGCCATTTTTGGAATTTTTGCACAAATTTTCAACATGGGTTTTGGGACCCTTCTCATGAATGATGTCACTGTCATGGTGTTATTATTCATGCCGAGGGTGATTTCACAGGCACCGCGTGAAATCACCCTTTGGCCTCAAATAACGCCATGACAGTGACATCATTCATGAGAAGGGGTCCAAAACCCCATGTTGAAAATTTGCAAAACCCAAAAATGACTGTTTTATGAGCGTGTGTTGCGCAGTTCCTACGCAGGCTCGTAAGTTCGTGAATTTTCAATATTTTTACTCCAGATTTTCAACATTGCCATTTTATCACACCTTCTTATGAGTTGCACAGCTGTCATTTTACACATCTCACCGAAAACATGTTTCTGCCCATGAAGCGCACAATGGCACAGTCGGTGTGCGAAATCAATGTATGGAACATATTAACAAACTCACAGTGACACTGTTCATGAGCAGAGGACTTAAATGGCTATGTTGAAAATTTGGTGAAAAAATTCCTAAAAATGACTGTTTTACGAGCGTTCGTTGCGCAGTTCCTACGCATGCTCATACGTTTGCAAATTTTCAATATTTGCACTCCAGATTTTCAACATTGCCATTTTACAACACCTCCTTATGAGCACTACAGCTGGCATTTTTCACATCTTCCCCAAAACGTCTTTCCGCCCATGTAGCGTACAATGGCACAGTCGGTGTGCGAACTCAGTGTATGGGACACATTAAGAAAATCACAGTGTCACTGTTCATGAGCAGAGATCTTAAAATGGCTATGTTGAAGATTTGGCAAAAATTCCTACAAATAACTGTTTTAAGAGCGTGCGTTGTGCAGTTCCTACGCACGCTTGTAAGTTTGCGAATTTTCAATATTTTCACTACAGATTTTCAACATTGCCATTTTATCACACCTCCTTATGAGCAGTACAGCTGTCATTTTTCACATCCTGCCCAAAACGTCTTTTCCCCCATGTACTGCACAATGGCGCAGTCGGTGTGCGAAATCAATGTATGGGACACAGTAAGAAAATCACAGTAACACTGTTCATTAAGAGGTTTAAAATGGCAATGTTGAAAATTGGTGAAAAAATTCCTAAAATGACTGTTTCACAGGCATGCGTTGCACAGTTCCCACGCATGCCTTTCGTAGGTTCTGAATTTTCAATATTTCCACTCCAGATTTTCAACATTGGCATTTTTACCACACTTCCTTATGAGCAGTACCGCTGTCATTTTCACATCCTGCCAATACGTGTTTCCACCCATGTAGCGTACAATGGGGGTAACAAAAAGATCATGCTGACTATTTATTGTGCAAATACCAGCAATCGCACAGGGCATTAGGGTAAAGCACCATTCATGCCAAACACCACTGCAAATACCTGCACGCGAACGTTCGGCATTGACAAATGCTTGTTTAAACTAGGGACACTTTAAGGCCTGAGGTGGTTGACAGTGTCCCTTTATGCTGTATGTTTTCTCTTTATATTTTGTGCAGTTGATGTACTTCCTTGTCTGAACACTATGGGTTGAGTAATAGAATCAATAAATAAATATTTTCTGATTCATCATTTTACTGGAAAGGAACATTTTCTATCTTGACACTAGGGTGAACTAGCCGCCTGTGCATTACAAAACATCTCATACTGTTTTGATGGTTGCGTGCTTGTCTGCAAAGCACAGTTCTCAGGTCTGACATGGTCATCCACTACTAACGCATGATTGTATTTCCCAGTACAATTACAGCAAGAAACAAATTACTCAGTTCTTTAACTATGAGCCCAGTTCTCAGTTGCAAGGGACTGGCTAGTGCCAGTCGCTTTCCTGCAAGCTGACCAAGCTATGCTCAAAGAGGTTCACACACTCCTCCTGCTCTCATCTATACATATCAAAAGTGCACTGGTGCATTGAAGAGGGCAGGGTCACCATGTAAATTGCACGCAGTGTCACACGTACAAGAATGCTAACCCAGACATGATTGTCACAGAGCTCTGTGATGCTCACTCCCCTTAAAACACTTTTGTGCAGATGGTGGGGGCACCAGAACTCTGCAGTTGCTGTGTAGACATCTTGGCAACCCAAGATTGTTGAAGGACCAGTTTGGATAAAGGATGCATGTGGAGGTAGGGGCAAGAAAGAGAGGGTACTCTGGACTAACAGGGACTGTTTGTGAGTGGAAGTTAGAGAGAGGGGGCGCTGGACTAGCAGAGTGATAGTGAAGGATGGATTGATGGACCTCCTTGCTGGTCAGGCAAGCTGGGCAAAGGTACAGGTCAGGTGTGTAGGGGGGGATGAATGCTAGCAGTGAGCACATTTATGAATGTTTGTACATGTCAATGTACCATGTACAAACATGCATGAGCTCATAATAAGTGTTGGAAGTGTGTGCAGACCCAGTTTGTACACCATTGCAGCTGGAATGACTCATTTGCATTTTAACATTTGCACGCGAGTCTCACCCTTAGTGGAAACATAATGTTCTCAGTATAGCATTTTTGTGGTTTGTTGTAAAGGCACACTTTATGTGCAGTTTTGCAGTCCATAAAGCTGCAAATGAGAATTGGGCCCTATGTAATTTCTAAGGGATGGAATATATTGTCACACTTATTGCATTTCGTCCATGGCTGCATGATGCCCCAGAGAATCGTAACATTTCCCAGTGATGCACTTGCACTGTGCTTGTCATACAAATTGTGATCTTTCAGTGGCAGATCTTTAACAGAAGACATCAAAGGAACTTGACCAAAAGCAGCATACAAAAAAAATGATCATATCACCATTTTTAAACATAAAAACAGAAAAAATTAGTTTGTAAGAAATGAAAAACAAAATATGTATTAGAAAGCTCTAAAAAACTGTTCAAGTACCCAAAGCACTTATCAACTGGCTAATATCCTAAAACACCTGTGAACATCTACATGTGAACAGCCACATCCTCTGGACCACAGCCCTTCTTCTGACCAGGCTGAAAGAGCACTGCCTCTCTCCCACAGCACTTCCAGCATTTTAGCACCCCCCCGGGCCTTCAGCCGCATCCTCTGGACCCCAGCCCTCCCTCTGACTAGACTAAAAGGGCATTGCTTCTCTCCCTTAGTGCTTTCAGCATTTCATACATCCTCTGGACCATCAGCCACATCCTGTGGACCCCAGCCCTCCCTCAGACCAGGCTGAAAGGGTGCTGCCTCTCTCTTGCAGCACTTCCAGCATTTCAACCACCCCTGGACCTTCAGCCGCATCCTCTGGACCCCAGCCCTCCCTCTGACCAGGCTGAAAGGGCACTGCCTCTCTCCTGCAGCACTTCCAGCTTTTCAGCCACCCCCTCAGACCTTCAGCTGCATCTTTTGGACCCCACCTCCCTCAGATGAGGCTGAAGTGTGCTCCCTCTCTCCCACAGTGCTTCCAATATTTCATCCACCCACCTGGACCTTCAGCCGCATCCTCGGGACCTCAGCTATCCCTCTGACCAGACTGAAAGGATGCTACCTATCTCCCACAGTGCTTCCAATATTTCATCCACCCACCTGGACCTTCAGCCGCATCCTCTGGACCCCAGTCCTCCCTTTGACCAGGCTGAAAGGGCACTGCCTCTCTTCTGCAGCACTTCCAGCATTTCAGCTACCCTCCCGGACCCTCAGCCACATCCTCTGGACCCCAGCCCTCCCTCTGACCAGGCTGAAAGGGTGCTGCCTCTTTCCCACAGCACTTCCAGCATTTTTGCCAGCCCCAGACCTTCAGCCGCATCCTCTGAACCCCAGCCCTCCCTCTGACCAGGCTGAAATGGCACTGCCTCTCTCCCACAGTGCTTCCAGCATTTCAGCCCCCCCAGGACCTTCGGCTGCATCCTCTGGATCCCAGGTATGCTTCAGCTCCTCCACCACTGCAGAAGCCTCCTTAGAACACCAGTAGAGCGTTTCTTACTTCAATTAAGGATGCTTCTGTGGCCTAAACCTGATAGGCCATTTCTCTGCTTCATGGTGTGCTGACTGTACCTTTCCCGCTATGCACTGTAGTCTGTGGCTTGCCACAAATTTACCTTTTTCTGTGAGCTTATTTTAATGTGAAAGGCTGCTCAGTTCTATTTTTGCTAAGACTGCTGAAATGTTATTGCTTAAACTACGGGCTATTTAAACATGTGGCTAAATGTATAAATTTTAGGTCGCAAATGTATTGGACTGGGTTACTGATGTAATTTAAATGTCCAGTTTCCCATTAGCAGTTTATAAAGATCTGCCACTACAGGGACCATAGTTCTTTCATTTGCAGCACCATTATGTCATAACAGTAACTTATAGGCATTTCACTCAATGATGTTTCACCCGGTATTATAAAGACTGACTGATTGTTTTTTATACTCTCCTGCTCAATCTATTGCATGTCTTTTCCTCACCATGCCTCTAGACTCACCAAGACTACTACTTCCTAGACTCTCTGTCCTCTGTCTCCCACTTCTCACCCACACCCCTTCCCACTCCCCATTATTACCGTCCCCTCTCTGCCACACTACACTACACTCTCCTGTTTTCAATTATGCTGTTACCCCATCTCCCTCTTTTCAGACCTGGGAACACTACCCCTTTTGCCCTAGTGCCTCACTCTCAGCAATTCCTATTTACTGCACACTACTACATTATCTATGCTTCCAGCCTCCGCCTTCTTTCCACATACCTCTTCTCTCTAGTCGAGCCTGCTCTGTACCTTGGTATAAGAGTGTAAAGCTTTGCTACATTATCATTGCACTCCTGCTCCTATCTTCTAGAGACATAAATCACAACCCTGGATCTTGCCCTTCTAGCTCCTCAGCACCCCCATCCACTGCTCCAAGAACTTCCCTATCAAACCTAACTGTTCTTCCCCGTGGACTAAAAACTCTCCACCTAAATATACGCAGCCTTCTCCCTAAAGTGGATCTACTCCAGCCTCTGGTTGCTTCGTCCTGATATCATTATCCTATTGGAAGCCTAGCTTAACAATAAAATAGGTGACCCTTCTCTCTCCATCCCGGGCTATACTATATCTCAACAAGACCAGTCAGTGAGGGGTGGAGGAGTGGCTATTTATGTCTCCTCATCTATCCAATTCACCACCATTCTTTCCACCTCTGTCCAGAAGACATATGAGGTGCTTATCTTACAGCTATCCCTCCCTTTCTCCATCCCTATATTTGTAGCAGGTGCCTATTGTCACCCAGTCCTCCACTCCTCTGTTGTTACAGACCTCATCAGTTCCATAGTATCCCACACCTCCTCGGGTGAAGTTTATATTATGAGTGACTTCAACTTAAACTGGTTATCCTCCACTGTAAACAATGTATGAAATGAAATTGATGCCCATAACTTATCCCCAGTTCATCCTTGATCCAACTCGGTTGAACCATAAAATGAGTAACCACTCCTTAATCAACTGGGATCTCACCTCACACCCACATAGGGTCATTAAATCTGGAGTATTATCAGATGCCCTAAGTGATCACCTCATGACCGTTCTGATACGTAAAATTCACTGAATCAAGGCCCCTCATTAAATCTTATTGACTTGCTGATATAAATCTATGAACCTCATTCCCCTCCTCCATGACCTAGCTCATACAAACTGGATCCCTATAGCCTCAGCAAACTCAACAGACGAGGCCGCAAAATACTTTAAAGGTAAATTTCTCGACATTTGGAATCAGCACACCCCACTTCGATGCGTTAGAGTCTGTGGGAGCCACCTTCCATGGATCTCACCTGAACTTATAGCTTGTCAAAGAGCACGGGATCAAGCTTGGAAGCTACATAAATCCTCAAAGCTCCCTAAAGACTGTGACTCATATCGTTCTCTTCAAAACAAGTGCATGAAAGCCACTCATTTGGCTAAGGCAGACTACTTTAGGTCAACCTTTCAATGCAACATGAACAATCCCTCTAAATTCTGGAAAGTCATCCATTCACTCCTCCCCCCTTCCACCCTCCTCCCCCCTCAATGTAAACAACAATCTTATTACTGGATCACCCCAGTGTTGATACTGAATTTAATTCACATCACCTCTGTGCCGCTGCTCTCCTATCCTCCTTACCATCTATTAGGCCAAGTGTCCCCTTCACCTCACCACATACACTGCCCCAGTCTACTTGTTTCTCTTTCACTAAAATTGACACTTCTGACACCTTGGATGCTTTGCACACCTTAAAACCATCCAAAGACAGTTTGCCTGATGGTTTGGACCCCAAGCTGCTTTATCTATCAGCTATGGCTATCTCTGTCCCACTGTCTGACCTCTTCAACCTCTCATTCGAAATGGCAGCCACCCTACCTGTTTGGAAGCATGACATTGTTCTTCCCCTTCCTAAAGACGGTGATCATTCCTCACCAGGGAACTAGTGTCCCATATCCCTCCATCCCACCTTTGCCAAACTGCAAGAACAATTGGGTCTTGCCTAACTCTCTTCTTATCTCTCCAACTCCAACTTTTTCATTCCATTCCAATCTGGTTTTTGGAAAAATCACTCCATCACCGTCTCCATGATTCGGCTTACTGACTCCATCCTTTCAGGTATGGACATTGGTCAAATCATGTCTGCCATTTTTGTCAACCTAGCCAAAGCTTTTGACACAGTTTCTGACAGTCTGACTGACTCAGCCACTGACTGGTTCACAGCCTGCCTTGTAGACTGGACCCAGTCAGTCAGAATAGCTGACTCCACATCTCCCCCCTCCCTATCAACACTGGTGTCCCTCAAGGGTCCGTGTTGGGCCCTATTCTTTTCTCCATATTTCTTAATGACCTACCATCTGCCTGTACATCAACCTCAATACACATGTAGGCAGATGACATGGTCCTCTACACCTCCAGACAGTCCCCCACTGATGTTGCAAACAGACTTCAGCAGGACTTCAATAATGTTCAGCACCGAGTTTGCTCTCATCAACTTTTTCTAAACACCAAGAAGACAGTCTCCATGACCTTCAGCACTAGGCAGAGACTCTTTAGGCTCCCCTTCCTGCCCTCCTTCCATACCCTTGATGAGACAGTCCTTGAGGACACCTCCTCATTCAGATATCTGGGTATTTGGCTTGACCAACATCTCACCTTCTGTGGTCGGGTGGACACCATCCTAAAAAGCTGCGTCCCAAGCTTAGTGCTCTAAACAGGAACTGGAACTGCCTCCCTCTCCCGGCTAGGCATGAACTTGTCCGGAAGATGATCTTTCCTGTTTTTGACTACTGTGATGTAGTCTATAGTGCCGCTCCCAAGATCTCATTAGCCAGATTGGATACCCTCTTCAACTCCTTCTGTTGCTTCGCTCTGGACTCTCCTTCTGTCACCCACCACTGTCAACTCTACCACTCCCTGGCATTTCCCTCTCTAGAAAATAGACACCTCCATCATTGTGCTAAATTTGTCTCTAAATTCTGGTTTGGATGGCTCCCATGCTATCTCACTTCCTATCAGTCCTCCCTCCCTCTGCTCACTCACTTAGATCTTACAACTCCCATCCCTTGGTGTCCCTCACTGGTCTACCACTGTAGGCCAGGCTGCTTTCTCATATTGCCTCCTAAAACTGTGGAATTCATTTCCTCACCAGATTCACCACTCCTCCTCCCCCTCCTCTGTAACTTCAGGTCTACCTAATTTCTTCTCAGTGAATTGTACCTGCAATTAGCCTATCTGGTATTTCCGACCTATTCCCCAACCTCTATTAATATAGTAAGTAACTATTCTGAATTACAGCTCCCTTCCAGCCCCACTACTTTTCTTTCCCTGCAATGATCCCTACCCGCCATTCCTTCAGGTTATCTATAGCTACCAATATAACTATGACTTTAGATTCCTATCAATCTAAAACTATCAAAGTATCTATAACCTTGATTCCTATTCATCTGCTCCCTCCCAGCCTCACTACTTTTCCACCTCTGCTGTTACTCCTGTCCACCCCTTCTTTTCAGACTAAATAGTACCATCATCATGCATTAAAGGTTTTATCCTAATGGAATGCACTTGACCTCTCCATCATGACCTCTGTAAACAAAAGTACTCATATGCTGCACTTAATATGTTATTTTTGTTATTTGCTATTCTCCGCTGCAAATATTGTTGTAATAATATTTGCTGTTATTTGCATGTATGTAGTTCCACTACCCTTCCCCCAGGATGCACCATGAGCGAGCAATCTTGTTGCTCAGTGTGCCTTTCCTGTGGAAACATTTCAATAAATAAATAATATCTAGAAACAAATGTAGGGGTGAATTAGTCTGACTATGCATCACATTGGTTACAAGAAAACAAAAGTTACAGAGGTTAGTAATTTATTTTTCCTAACAAAAGGAATGTGCTGTATATAAAATCAGCTAATTGTAAACTCCTACAGTAGCAGTACCTGAGAGGCAAGATCTAGGATTCTATTTTGGAAATAGGTTCTGAAGTACAGTAGTTCCAACTGTTCCAACTTTAATATCTCTTCTTGTTTATACTATATTTCTATAATATATATATATATATATATAATAGTATCATGGTAGTGCCACTATAGTTAGAGTTGAGTAGGCACTTTAATGTTAACCTCAACTTTTGCACTTTAATGTCATCACAACTGTTAAGTGGAGTTACATGAAATTTGGCATGTGTGCTCTTGTAGGGAAGACCTCCTGACATGCAAAGTTTTGTTCCAGTTGGATGTGCGGATTATGAGATGAGCATAGCAAAATAAACATAAAAAATTGCTGTTTTTTGCTGGGGTTTTTGCCATCACCTAGCACCCAGACAGTCTGGAATTTAGGTCTGAAATTTTCAGAGTAGAAAGGGCTTGGCCCGTAATAGTTTCCTTTGCTGGTTTAGAGAATAAATATTAATCCATTCCAAACTTATTACATTTTTAAAATTTCATGTTCTGAGCATGCTCACTAAGCACTGAAAAATAACTGTATCAATGGGGCGTGGCTTGGATGCCTAGCATCACCTCATAGCTCATGAACAATCATGAACTTTTTTACATCCCTGTTTTTTTTTAATTGAGGGTATGAGAAAAACTGGGTGAAAATTGAAACCTATCGCTCTTTTGGAAGTTTGGTCTGTTCAAAATCATTGTTTACAACAATGTGTTTTTGGTTTCACCTGTTCACATTACAAGACGAACAGTTCCTTTTGTGCCCCACATTTTAAAAATGTCAATGTAACCATAGCTCATGAATAATCATGAGCTGATTTGCATACCTGTTGTTTAAACTTGAGGGAGTTAGAAAAATTGGGTGGAAACTACAAGTTATCCCTCTTTGGGAAGCTTGGTCTGTTCACCATTACTATTGACAACAATTTCTTTTTGGTTTTACCTGTTCACATTTCAATAAGAACAGTTCCTTATGTGTCCCATGTTTTCAAATATGTCAGTGTAAGCGTAGCTCATGAATATTCATAAGTGTATTTGCATAACCATTTTTTTTAATTGAGAGAATTAGAAAAACTAGCTAGAAATACATAGGTTATCCATTTTGGTACGCTTAGTCATGACATAGTGAGCTCTATAGACCCTCCTACCCTATGGTTGTATTTCGATATTGGTTTGTTAGCCATTGATGACATATTGATGGGGCTATTTTATCATAGGTGAAGGAACAAAACCTTGCTTTTCTTGAAATTAATAAAAATATTGATTCATTCTAAACGAAAAACACATTTGGTTTCTAAATTCATTTTATAATCGCAATAATGCATTCCAGGGGAATGTTGTTGTGAGAGTTACACACACCTTGGGTGGTTTATGGCACTTGGTCTGTGGCCTTGTACCACACCACACCCAAGGTGTGTGTAGATCTCTCAACAACATACTCCCAGTCATGCATTATTGCTTAATTACAGCCACCCCTTTGAAGTGAGCTCAGTAGCAGAGTGTGTGTTCTTAATTTTTTTGTTTACTAAACCTGCCTAATTTTTTTACAATATTATAAGGTGGCAGTGCATCATAGTGATGAAAAATGTAACTTTTATCAGATGGACAACGCTCATAAAAAATGCTGTTCTTACACATTAGTGTGTGTCTTCCTTTTTTAATCTGTTTTCTGGATTTCTTAATATTTTGAAAAGTTATTATTAGAAGACGCATGTCTTTTTTTCCTTGCCAAACCATAGTCAGAGCGCAGGTCTGTCAAGACATTGTTGCACAAACTACAGGAAGCACATACAAAGATGGGCACGTGTTTTGCTCGTTCCAGTGAACTGAAAACCAGGGGTAAGTCAAGTGGATGAGCACAAATCAAGATTGAAACTGGCTCTAGCATAACAGCTGTCAGTTCAGGCACAATGAAAGGCTGACTAAAATTTTCCCATGCAGGGGTGGATTGGCCCGGGTGCCTGGAATGCTAACTGAATCCTGACCTATCAGTAATATGACCTGTGCTGCTGGCCCTGTGTGTTGCTTTTTTAAAACTTTTTGCCTGCATGTCAATCTCCCTCAGTGACTTATTCTGGGGGGGGGATAGATCTGTTGCTGGCTGCTCTGGGTCACACCATCACTGGCATTCCAGAACCTCCTCCCTCACGAGGCAAGTAAACAAATGAACCACTGACCAACAGCATGAGCTTGGTCTTAAGAGATGAGCTGCCATGCCTTGTAGCACTCAGGAACAACAGTACTTACTGGCTATAGCAAGGAGGAACCTATATTTTGCAGACCTGAAGTTTTCACATTTAGAGCAAAGTAATGGTAATATTTCTTGATGTGGACATAAGGTGGTAATCTACAGATGGGGACTTGGGGGAGTACTGCTGATTTAATTCCCTTTGAACTTTGTTTTGATTAGTCCAGAGAACAATTTATTGTATGTTTAATAATTTTATCACCTACACATATGCATGGCACTCTGGAGTCATGTTTGTGGAAACAAATCTTGTCAGTGCATTGATTTGTGATTATCCACCTCCGTTTACTTAGTTTATTCAGAAAATAGTTTACATAGTTATACAGATGGCATTTTTTAAACAGAAACTGAACTGAAAAACCCTTGAGAGTCAAACCCATTTTTATGTTGATTGCATGCAGCGCAAGAAACATATTGTGACAGCTTTCTCAGAAGCAGATTGTGGAGGCATGGCACTGTTGTGGCCAATGCCCCCACAGCCTGCAAAGGCTTGTCCCGCTTCCCCCAATGCCATGGCATGCTGCTGCTGATGCTAGTTTGGAACCTTGACACCAACTTGCGAGAAATCAGCTGCTACAATCAGGGGCTGCCATGTCACTGCAGCGTAAGCCATCCGCTGCAATGAGGGAGTGACCCATCATTGCAGGGTGGGATCTCACACCACTGGTATTGTTTGTGAACATGGTGGAGGCTTGCTGCCATGTTCAAAAACAATATTACCCTCCCCCACCATGTTTATCTGCCGACGGGGGAGCCCACTCCCCTTTGGCATAATGTAGCCCCCCTTTTATTGTCTGCCGATGGAGTTCCAAATCCCCGTTGGGAGAATGGCATTTCCCCCCATTTGTTCTTTGCCGATGGGGTGCCCAATCCCCATTGGCAGAATAGCATTCCTCCTTTTGTTCTTTGCCAATGGGGTGCCCAGTCCCTGTCAGCAGAATGGTATCCTCCCTTTCCCCCTTTTGTTGTTTGCCAACGGGGGTGCCCAATCCTCCGTCAGCTACTGCTGGCCCCCCCAAAAAGAATGCCTCTGGTGACATGCTGCGAGCCCACCACAGTGTGCCATATGCCCCAGTAAAGTAAAAAACTGTCCCGTGATGTCTTTTGTTTTTTTTTCCTGAAAAAAGGAAACTGTCCCTTAACACTTTTCTTGCCCCCCACCCACAACCCGTGACCACCCACTGTGCACCCTGCCTTCCCACACCACCCTCACCCCATACTTACCTCCAGAGTCTGGCGCAACAACCTTCAGTGGACTGGGAACACATCTGCACTCTTCAAAGCCGACCGCGAACCGAGGGAATGCCGGTAAGCTGTATAATTGTAGAAATAGTTTTTTTCAATTTTAATGCATATCTCAGTCATTTTTTTGCAATTTTGGCACCAAATTTTCAACATGGGGTTTTTGGGACCTCCTCCTCACAAATTCTCAAACTGTCATGGTGTTAATCGCCCCAAAAGGTGATTTTGCGGTCACTGCATGGAATCACCTTTGGTGCCGACACGAAATGACAGTGCCAGTGTTCATGAGGTGGGCTCTCAAAAGCCTATGTTGCAAATTGGTGGGAAAAACCAAAAATGATTGTTTTACAAGCATGCAGCATTGCTATGCACACTTGTAACGAATTTGCACTATTTTCGTACCAGATTGAACTGTTTCCATGCACCCTGGTAACTTTGCATATTTGTAATATTTTCATGCCACATTTTCAACACTGGCATTTCATCACACCTCCTTGTGAACAGAACAGCTGTCATTGTTCACATCCTGACCAAAATGTGCTTTTGCACTTCCAGCGCAGAATAGCATGGTCGCTGTGGGAAATCAGTGTTCGGGACAGATGAAGAAAATGACACTGACACAGTTAATGAGTAGATGTCCTAAAATACCTATATTAAAAATTTGGTAACGATACTCCATAAAATGACTGTGTTACGAGCATGTGTTGCGCAGTTTGCACGGACGCTCGTAACTTTGCGAATTTATAATATTTTCACTCCAGATTTTCAACATTGCCATTTTCACACACCTACGTATGAACAGTGCAACTGTCATTTTTTCCAACCTCGCCAAAATGTGTTTTGCACTTCCAGCGCAGAATAGAGAGGTCGCTGTGGGAAATCACTGTCCGGGACAGATTAAGAAAATGACAGTGATACTGTTCATGAGCAGAGGTCCTAAAATGCCTATGTTGAAAATTTGGTGATGATAGCCCATCAAATGGCTGTGTTACAAGTGTGCATTATGCAGTTTTCACACACCCATGTAACTTCCAGATATGTAATATTGTCACGCCAGATTATCAACAGTGGCATTTTTTCACACCTCCTTATGAGCAGTACAGCTGTCATTTTTCACATCCTGACTGAAATGTGGTTTCACAGTTGTGGCACAGAATAACGCGGTCGCTGTGGGAAATTAGTGTTTGGGACAGATTAAGAAAATGACAGTGGCACCGTTCATGAGCAGAGGTCCTAAAATCCCTATGTTGCAAATTTGCGACTTAAACTCCGTAATGATGACTGTGTTACAAGTGTGCATTGAACTGTTTCCATGCACCCTTGTAACTTCACAAATTTGTAATATTTTCACACCACATTTTCAACAGTGGCATTTTTTCACACCTCCTTATGAACAGTACAGCTGTCATTTTTCACATCCTGCCTAAAATACGTTATTGTACTTCTGCCGGAGAATAGCACAGTCGCTGTGGGAAATCAGTGTTTGGGACAGATTAAGATCGAATGAGTGAGGGGCGGAGTGACCAAGCTCACCTGAGCTCTGTCGAGACTGCTGCAGATTTGTTTGTGGGCAGAAAAACACCCCAACGCAAGAGCCCAGTACAAAAGGGCAACCTGCAGCACTGGGAGAAACAGAATGAGAGACCGAGTGAGGGAGGGAGAGTGAGCAAACTCACCGGAGTGCTGTCAGGACTGCTGCAGTTTTCTTTGTGGGCTGAAAAAGGCATCAATGCAGGCAGGGGCCCAGTAGAAAAGGCCAGCCTGCAGCGGTGGGAGAAACAGTACAAGTGAGTGAGATAGGGGGACTGAGTGAGCTCAATGGAACTCTATCAGGACTGCTGCAGATTTCTTTGTGGGCGGAAAAAGGCGCCAATGCAGGCAGGAGCCCCGTACAAAAGGGCTGCTTGCAGCGCCAGGACAAACGGAATTAGCACATGACAGAGGGAGACTGAGTGACCTCAACGAACCTCTGTCAGGACAGCTGTGGATTTCCTTGTGGACAGACAAAGTTGCCAATGCAGCCAGGAGCCCTGTACCCAAGCACAGCCTGCAGCACCAAGAGACAGAGAATGAGTGAGTGACAGAGCAGTAGTGAGCGAGCTCAACGGAGCTCTATTGTGACTGCTGTGGATTTCTTTGTGGGCAGAAAATGTGGCAACACGGGCAGGAGCCCAGTACAAAAGGCCAGCTTGCAGCACTGGCAGAAACGGAATGAGTGAATGAGAGAAGGGGTGAGCGAGCTCAATGGAGCTGTGTCAGGACTGCTTCAGAAATTTTTATGGCCAAAATAAGCTGCCAATGCAGGCAGAAGCCCAGTACAAAAGAGCAGCCTGCAGCAGCAGGAGACATAGAATGAGCGAGAGAGGGAGGGGGAGTGAGTGAGCTCAACGGAGCTCTGTTGGGACTGGTGCAGATTTGTTTGTGGACAGAAAAAGGCAGCAATGCACGCAGGGGCCAAGTACAAAAGGGCAGCAAGCTGTGGCAGGAAAACCAGAACGAGCGAGCAAGGAAGGGGGAGGGAGTGAGGAGTGCAACAGAGCTCTGTTGGGACTGGTGCAGATTTGTTTGTGAAAGACATAGCAATGCACGCAAGGGCCCAGTACAAAAGGACAGCCTGCAGTGTTGGGAAAATCAGAATGAGCGAGTGAGATAAGGGGAGTGAGCGAGCACAACGGAGTTATATTGCAACTGCTGCAAATTTCTTTTGGGAGGAGAAGAAGGTGGCAATGCAGGCAGGAGCCCAATAGAAAAGGGCAGCCTGCAGCATTGGCAGAAACGGAATGAGTGAGTGAGAGAAGGGGAGTGAGCAAGCTCAACGGAGCTTTGTCGGGACTGCTGCAGATTTCTTTGTGGGCAGAAAAAGGTTCCAACAGAGGCAGGAGCTCAGTACAAAAGGGCAGCCTGCAGCGCCAGGAGAAACAGAATGAGTAAGCGACACAGGGGAGTGAGCGTCCTCAAAGGAGCTCTGTTGGGACAGCTGTGGATTGCTTTGTGGGCAGAAAAAGGTGCCAATGCAGGCAGGAGCCCAGTACAAAAGGAAAGCCTGCAGCACCGGGAGAAACACAACGAGCAAGTGAGAGAGGGGGAGTGAGCGAGCTCAATAGAGCTCTGTTGTGACTGCTGCAGATCTCTTTGTTGGCAGAAAAAGGTGGCAATGCAGGCAGGAGCCCAGTACAAAATGCCAGCCTGCAGCCCGGCAGAAACGGAATGAGTGAGTGAGGGGGAGTCAGCAGTCTCAACAGACCTGTGTCAGGACTGCTGCAGATTTCTTTGTGGACAGAAAAAGCCACCAACAGAGGCAGGAGCCCAGTACAAAAGGGCAGTCTGCAGTGCCAGGAGAAACAGAACAAGCGAGTGGGGGGGAGTGAGCCACCTCGACCGAGCTCTGTCGGGACAGCTGCAGATTTCTTAGTGGGCAGAACAAGGTGCCAATGCAGGCAGGAGCCCAGTACAAATGAGCTGCCTGCAGCACCGGGAGAAGCAGACTGAGCAAGTGACAGAGGGGCAGTGAGCAAGCTCAACACACCAACGCAATCAACATTCGGCATTGACAAATGCTTGTTTGAGAATGAATCTGTGTTTCCAGTTATTTGTAATATCAAAATTAATGTCTCAATCTGCCTGTAATTTTTTATTTATATATAGGTATTTATCTCCTTCACTGCCCCCAGCTGCCCCCACCTAACTGACCCCTCCAGCCCGTCACCCTGGTCTTACTGGAACTTACCCAGAGCCCACCTGGTCACCAGTTGCGGAGCCTGTGTTGGGTCAGTCACCATCCACAGCTGGGGGTGTATTTCCTCCATTTGTTTCCCTTCCCCATTTATGGGTTGCACATGCAGGATGTGCACATGTGGAGGCGTCTGCGTGTCTGTGGAAGTCCTGCAGCACCCTCCCTTCCCTGGCACCCACAGTTCCGCACTGCCATTAGGCCTCCACTTGCTGGTAGTCATTCAGTGGGAGTGCCAGTCCTCCCTCCCAGGGAGAGGAGAGGAGAGGAGAGCAGTCTTCCAGATGTTCGATCCTCTCCTTCCCATGCCAACCCCTGGTAGCCCATGCTCATTCCAAGACATGGGTTGCTGGCATGGTCTGAGGTGTGGCATCTAGTGCCTCACCCCTCAGTGCCACCGAGCGGGCTCACTCTGCCTGTAATTTAATGAGCATTCTCTACTTCACCACATGTTGCTAACTTTAGTTTGAGCAGATGGGAGTTTTGACAGTATAAACTCATCTTGGTGTTGGCTACTCCCTGGGTAGCCATTCAGTTGTTGGCACTTGTCTTGCTCAGCTAGTGCAGTCTGTGTCCATAGCACTACGCCTGCAGGCAAGGAATGTTACGATCTGGCTATATGCAAGTTTATGTGCCCTCTGCTGATCTGATGTGATCTGGGGCTACTTGCTTTGCAAGTTGGCTGCACAAAGATGTAACTGCTGAGTTCATTAAGTGTGTGACTGTCATTTTTACAACCCCTCCCCTAAACAGGACACTTTTTTTGTTAAGTAAAAAGGCAGCAATGCTGAAAAGATAGGATATTCAATATTGGGCACTTCAATCCAGGAAGGAGTTTCTGCAGTGGGCTAGAGGCATCTGATTTCATCCTACCTGGCACACATCAGTATTCAGTATGTTTATTTAGGGAAAAGACTCACTCAAGGGTGCTTTTTTATGACTGTGGGCAGAGCCTACAGGAGTATTGCATGTACAAAAGGAGTGATGTCATGTTCTCTGTCCGTGAAACTGACTGAAGGTGTAAATAGTCTCCTCTGCCTTACCCTCCTCCAAGAAATGTTTTCTGCCCTCAAATAAATACGCTTTCATGTTAGTCAATGGTTGCAGGGTACTACTTTCTTTTTTAAATGGGTGGTACAAGAACTGGAACCTGAGTAGTGGGAGGCAGCATTGTTTTTTTGTGGGAAGTAAGGTCCACCCCACCTCCACGCAAGAAGCTCCAAAAGGTCCATCTCACCTTTTTTTTATTCATGTGGGAGGGGCAGAAGGTGGATCTATCATACTGAAAGAAGACTCACTAGAGTTTGGGGTGTGGACCAAGGAACAACACATCTGTGGAGTCCCTGCATTTTGTTAAGGACTAAGAGTACAGAAGATGCTTAAATTGCCTTCAAACTGACTTAAAAATCCTTTGAACAAATGATTATCAGAGTCACCTGGTGTCTCAAAAGGAAACACTAAGAAATGTCTGAAACTACAGCTTAAGGATGGGGAAATGTCGGCCATGACATGGAGGAACTCCGCTAATCTTCCTGCAGGGGTGCACTACGCTTCCTGTTGGAGGATGGAGGACCCTGGAGTTGAAGAGATGGACATAGCTGCCTAGTTGGTGGAGACTTCTTCCTTCCCCATCCAGAGTACTGAGGAAGCCCCTGAAGTTGCTGATTTACTGTACCTGTGACTGATGGAGATGAACATATGAACTTGCCAGCAGATAAAGTCCTTTTGGTCTATTGAGTCTGCTCGATTGTGCAGTTATCAGCCCTTATACTGCAGCTGCTCCTCCCTCCCTCCCTCCCTCCTCTTTCTTCCAGTGACCCACCCCCTTACCTGTCCCATCCTCTTTTGAAGCAGCCCACTGTATTACAGGCTCTCACTTCCACTGGTAATGCATTCCACCCTGACACCACTCTCTTCTTAAAATAATGTCTCATTCCCCCTTGAACCTTCCCCCCTCCAATCTCAGCTTGTGCCCTTGGGTGTCCCTCCCTCTCCTTAACTGGAAAAGCCCCTCTGTGTCCATCTTATTTATTCCCTTCATTTACAAGAAGGTTTCAATCATCTCCCCCCCTTTCCCCCCTCCTCTCCTCCAGGGAGTACATATTCGACTCCCTCAGCCTACTCTCATATGGCTAGTCCCCTGGCTCCTGGATAATTTTTGTTTCCCTGTGCTGTACCACTTCCAGTAATATAGTGTCCTTCTTCAGGTATGGCTACCAGAACTGCACGCAGTACTCCAGGTGTGGTCTTACCAGTGACCTACAGTATACAGTGGTAGGATCACCTTCCCCCTCTTGGAGGATATGCCTCTGGCAATACAACCCAGCATCCTGTTAGCCTTTGCAGCAGCCTTTATACACTGTGCAGAGTTGTTCAGTGCTCCCGTTATGATCACCTCCAGATCCTACTCCTCCTCCATCTTGGCTAACTGAACCCCTCCAAGCTGGTAGCTCCTCCTTGGGATTTTTACTCTGAAATGTAACACTTTGCATTTCTTGGCATTGAACCCCAGCTGCCAAGTGTCCAACCAGGCCTCCAATTTTTCCAGATCATCCTGCAAACCCTGCCACCCCTCTAAGTCATCCGCTACCACTCACATTTTGGTGTCATCAGCAAAAAGATGGTGATGGAAAGTTCACTGATGATGAAAGAGCCACAAAAGCAAGTGCAAGCATATTTCTTGATGTCCCAGGCCAGCTGTGCCTGGGTCTGACTTGGGCCACACAGCTTGCTCAACAGAGGAAAAAATGGCCAAGCAACTGGATGAGAAACAGCAACAGCTGCTTGAAATGATAGCAGAATAGGAGGTAAGAGTCAAAACAGCCAGATACCAGCTTCACACACTTGAAAGCCCACCTCAGTCACAAGTACAGATGTAGCAAGAACCTTTTGAACTCTATTGTCTTGAACTGTAAAAATCATCCACTTGTACCCTTGACAGAACACAACTGCCTGCAGTTCTAGAGAGAACATTATCCAGAGCCACATCCAAGCTTGCAAGCAACCCTGCAGCTTCAATGGGAAACATGAGTCACCAAACACCCACAGGAGCCTCTTACTCAGCTGCAGTGCCCAGGAGGATCTCTGAGACAGTTCCATAGGCCCCAGATAAGGACTGGTCCATGAAATGGGAGTTATTGGCAGAAGGATTGGGAATAGACCAGACCTGGAGGTACCTGGGTTTCTGGCAGTTCTCTGATTAGGATACCAATGGCAGGAGATCCCCCTATGAAGACACTTGACCAGGAAAATTAACTTTTTCCTGCTCGGTCTGTGATTAAGCCTCAGACAATTGGGGAGAGGGTGAACCAGTAGCAATCAAGTATTTTGACAGTGCTTGTCTTCAGGCTTTGATTTCACTCAAAACCCTGTACTTCATGCCTTGTAAACAGTGAATGCTGCTGGTGTTTCTCTGTTTCTTCTGAGTTATCCCCTACGCACTGTAATGTGATAAACCTGCTAATATTATTATTGTATAATATTTGTATTATAAATAAATGATATGTGTATGTGATTATATCACACAAGTCAGCAGTGTGTGAGAGACTTGACCTTTGACCTCCATGGTTTCAGTGGTGCTGAAAACAGCAGATATGTTAAATTGACCAGTGAAGAGAAACCCTAATTAAAAGTTTCCTGTTCTGTATTAAAGCCTTATTGCCATCTGCCAGGAGATAGGACTTCATAAAATGTTATGATTCCTGCAGGAAGAGACCATTTGGTCACAGAACCTTCTCATCAGTTGTAAAACCTGAGATCACTCTAGCAAAAGAGGAAATCAGCAGGAAGACAACAAAGAGGATGTTTTGATGAAAGACTCATTTTTTTTATATTTTAAAAATTGCTGCCGGCCCAGTGGCACTGAATGTTGAGGCGCTGGATGCCACACCTCGCTCCACACTGATGACCCGGGTTCAGAATGGATTCAGGCCACCAGGAGTCAGCAGGGGAGGAGAGGGATTGAGTGTTCAACTGCTCGCCCTCTCCAGGGTGGGGGATTTGCAGCTGCTGGTGTGCTTGTGACCCGTAGTGGAGGCCGGGAGTGGTGTGCTGGCACTGTACAACATGGGGAGAGCTGGGGCATGGTGCGGGAGGGAACTCGTGTGCTCCTCCTATTGGTGTCATTGTATGCCCTACTCACAGGGCTCAGAGCAGGGAAAATGGTGACCGGTTATGGTGGCTTGATGGCCATTTCTTGGGACACCCAGCTTTGGGGGCATTGCTCTATATACTGCATCCAGTCCCAGTAAGAGAGAGTGGGGGCTCTCCACCACCCCGCCATGGGGGTTAAGCCTCAGGAGTAAGCTAGGGAGAGGTCTGCCTTCATTGCTCTGATAGGGTTATTTCAATTTAAAGCAATGAAAAATGCCCCAGCCATTTTCCAAAGGTTTGTGAACCAGATGTTAAATGGTGTTGAGGAATACGCCGTGGCATATCTGGATGACATTGTCATCTTAAGTGCCAGCTGGGAGGAACACCTTTCCCACCTTTGGGAAGTGCTGGGCAGGATACAGAGGGCCAGGCTCCCTGTCAAAGCAGAGAAGTGCCAGGTGGCCATGGCTGCAGTGGCATACCTTGGGCACATTGTAGGCCGGGGACAGCTCCGTCCTAACCAAGTGAAAATAGAGGCAATCAAGGCATGGCCCAGACCAGAAATGCAGAAGCAGATCAGGAGTTTTCTAGGGACAGCAGGTACTAGGAAATTTGTACCCAATTACAGTGCCCTGGCCACTCCCTTAACTGGCTTGTTAAAGAAAAGAATGCCTAAGAAAGTTACCTGGGAACCAGCCTGTGAACAAGCCTTTACCAGACTGAAGGAGGCACTGTGTAATGTTCCTGTATTGACAAGTCCAGATTATAGCAGACCCTTTGTAGTCCAGACTGATGCCTCAGATGTGGGTATTGGAGCAGTGCTAAGTCCAGCATCTGACCAAGGAAACAAAGATCACCCCATAGTGTACTGTACCTTAGTAAAAAGTTACTTCCCAGGGTGCAGGCTTAATAAACTGTGGAAAAAGAGTGTCTTGCCATGTTGTGGGTGCTATAGAAGATACAGCCATACCTGTATGGGCAGCATTTTGAGGTACAAACTGACCACAACCCCCTGGTTTGGCTGGCACAAATGGGTAAAATGAATGGTAGACTACTAAGATGGAGTCTTGTCTTGCAAGGGTATGATATGAATGTCTCACACAGGATTGGGGCAGTGAACAAAAATGTTGATGGTTTATCCCATTGCTTTGAGATGTAATCTGAATCTGGGGGATTCATCCCATCAGGAATAGATCCCCCATATTTATTTATTGTATTTATTTATTGCAATTGTTTCACCAGGAAAGGTACACTGAGCAAAACAAATGCTTGTCTCCCGATGCGACCTGGGGGGAAGGGGTACACAGGGAGGATAATACACAGGTTATCACAATAGAGATACATTAAATAGATGTAAAGAGTTACATATGCAATAGAGATACATTAAGCAGGTGTGCTGTAGCTTGGAATTACTTGGTTACAGCATTGGGTAAACATTCAGTAAAAGCATAAACCAGTGTGTAGAGCAAGTTCAGACATACAACCTATCTATGTCGAGCATAGATTGGTGCAGAAAATTACAGTCTAGGCAGGACAGAGAGGGGCAGAAGTGTGAAAGGTGAGAAGTGCCTTTGGGTATATAAGCCAGCTTCCAGAGAAGGGCATGCCACTGGTAGGCATGGGAATTGATGAGGGGAGGGAGCCAATTATTAAGGAGTGCAGGCACAGTTTACAGCGAGGTAGTTTGCCAGAATAGGTAGGGGAGGAGTGACAGATTTGAGGGGGAACAGCATTCCAGAGTTTCAAGAAATGGTATGAGAAGGCTGTTGTTTCAGCTGAGGTCTTATGACTGGGAATATTTAGTAGATGGGTATCAAGGGATTGGAGGATGTGAGCTGGAGTGGGAGCCAACAACAGTGAGGAGGAGAGGTAGGAGGGGAAGGGAGGGTGCCAAGCCAGAATTTTGAGACAAACTTGGAGCAGAGCAGTAGTCGTCAATTTTCAGGGGAGGGGAAGGTGAGGGAATGGTAGAGATCACAGTGGTAGGAATGGAGGGAGCATTAAGGGTGAAGTGGCAGAAGGCATTGAAGAGGTGGTTTAATTTGGGCAGAATGGCTTTAGGAGCTGCACTGTAGGCTATGCCAAAAGATGGGCTCTAATAAAATTTTATGATTCCTGTAGGGAAAGACCATTTGGTTGCAGAACATTGTCATCAGTCATAAAACCTGAGATCACTCTAGCAAAACAGGAAATCAGCAAGGAGACATCAAAGGTGATGTTTTGATGAATGACTCATATTTTAAAAATTGCTGACTGTTGATTCCTACAGTAGAAATTAAATCTATGGGAGGTTCTAACTGTGACCTCATGGGTGGCATCACCAGGAGGTGGAGAAAAGTAACTTTTTGAATTGGGCTGTACTATGACAAGTTTGTGCAGAAGGACTCCCTGGAAAACAAAGACACAGTCTGTGGGCTGGTAACTAGGCCCTTTTAGATAAATAATTCAACCAGAACTTAAGTATTTGTGGTAGGAGTTTGTGTTCTGTAACTTCCTATTTGTTATGTGACTGTAAGTTAGTGATATAGTTGTTCTGTGTTTGATTTTACCTGTTTTACAATTTTTAGTAAACAATATTTTCTTTAAAATACTGCCTGTGCTTTTTTCAGTTCTTCTGCATGTGAATGTTGAACCAGTGTTTAAGTCTGACAGTTGTTAAGGGCTTGAATGTGTTACTAAGCTTGCTAAAAGGTAAGAATATATCTAGGTCTCATATTGAGTCATAAGGGTACATTTTGGAAACCTGGCTGGGTGCCACTGGTGAAGGATTGTACTGCATTCCTGAAGAGGGTACAGATCTGAGCCTGTAAACTGGGTATGCTAGCATAAGGTTCACATTTTGACCCCCAGAATTCGAGGCTAGTAGGTGATTTGGACCCAAAACAGACAGGAGGATTACTCTGTCTGTCCCCTGTTTACACTATTGAGCTTCTAGGTTGGCACTGTGGGAGCAGAGACCCTGACCTGTGGAGCATGTTTATGATACCCAGGATCATCCCTCATTTGCCCAAGAAGTAGCTTCCTCTATCAATACTGAACCTACTGATAATATTGCAATGAATGACCAAGTCGCATCAGAAATGCAGGGCCAGTAGCCCATCACAGATACTCTGACAGAGGAGAATCCATGGCCCTCAACTAGTGGTGGTGATACTTCTCATCCTGCACAGGAGACCCTACCTTTTCTAACTGAAAAAGATGAAAGGCTTCAACCATATACGAAGAAGCCAGCAGAAGAAGGCCATTTGGTCCATCAAGTCTGCTTGTATTGCAGGGTCCATAGCTTGAGCTAAAGTCCCTGCCTTCCCTTCCCATTCCTCCCATCCTCCCTACCCATAACCCTTACCATTCCCCTATGCCGGTCCCAGCCTCTCATAAAGCTGCCCACTGTCTTCAATGAGATTGCCTCTTCTGGAAGTGCATTCCAAATGTTCACCACCCTGTCTATGAAGAAGTGCTTCCTGATCTCCCTCCTAAACCTCCTACTCTCTAGTTTAAGATCGTGCCCCCTCATGTTATGGTTGCCACTCATTTTAGAGAGACTCACCTTATCAACCTTATTTATCCCTTTCATGTACTTGAAGGTCCCAATCATGTCCCCCCCCTCTCTCTTTCCTATCTTCCAGGGAGTACATGTTCAGTGCCCTCAACCTCTCCTCATATGCCTTACCCTGCAGACTAGCTATCATCTTTGTAGTCCTCCTCGGGACATTCTCCAGTAGGTTAATGTCCTTTTGAGGTGGGGGCATCAGTACTGAACTCCCTACTCTAGAAATGACCTTACCAGTGACCTGTACAATGGTAGTATAACCTCCTCTGTAGTACTACTACTGATCCTCCTAGATGTGCATCCCAACATCTTGTTTGCCTTTGCTGCTGCTTTCTTGCACTGCATGGACTGCTTCAGGTCACTAGTGATCATCACTCACAGGTCCTTCTCTTCCTCTAATGCAGATACTTGG
Organism: Neoceratodus forsteri; assembly: GCA_016271365.2. NCBI lineage: Eukaryota > Metazoa > Chordata > Ceratodontiformes > Ceratodontidae > Neoceratodus > Neoceratodus forsteri. The sequence goes on along the minus strand of JADMNL010000035.1, from coordinate 107,422,857 downwards.
ACTCCATCCAGGTAGTACTTTGTCCTGGGATTCTTGGCTCCAATATGCATCACTTTGCATTTCTTGGCATTGAATTAAAGCTGCCATATTCTGGACACACCCTTAGCTTTTCCAGATCTTCCTGTAGGTCCTGTATCCCTTCAGTTGTGTCCACTCTCCCATAGAGTTTGGTGTCATCTGTGAATAGGCACATTTTACCCTTAATGCCATCTCCAATGTCATTGATGAACATTGAACAACATCGGCCCCAACACTGAGCCCTGTGGGACCCCGTTGGTTACCTGTCTAGTGCCAGATAACTCTCACCCCACAACCACCCTCTGAGTTCCATCTTTCAGGCAGTTTTTCACCCACCTGGCCATCTTTTCCCCAACCCAGAGATCCACCAACTTTCTGATCAACTTTTTATGGAGCACGGAGTCAAAGGCCTTGCTGAAATCAAGACAGTGGAACTCTACTTCTTGGCCCCTATCTACTATCTTAGTGACACAGTCAAAGAAGTCAATCAGATTTGTTTGACACAATCTCCCTCCCATGAAACCCATGCTGCCTTGCATCCTGGAGACCATGCTCCTCTAGATATTCCACCAACCTCTAGTTTAGTATGGTCTCCATTAGCTTACCCACAATGGAGGTCAGACTGACTTGTCTGTAATTCTGGCATCCTGCGACTTGAGCTAACTGCAAGTGGATGCCTGCCAAAATGGTGAACCACTTGCGGTGACTGCCCCAACAGCAAGGATGTAGGGAGGGCAACCAGATGGGAAGGGTTCGGGAAAAGGCAATGGGATATCACGTATGTATACACGTGTGGGGGGAGGAGCGCACCGAACAAGGGGCAGGAGGGTTTGTGAAGGGCGATGCTGGGGCTTGTTGCTGAGCTGGCATCATGGCATGGTGGGGTGGGTGCTGGCCTGCGGTGGTGGGGATGCAGGGTTTGGGACCGGGAACTGGTATCTTTTGTTGCACCCAACCTGAGACAGTTTTTTTTGTTACGTGGATGCATCCCCCCCAACATGCACCCCCCTGGATTTGAGAATCAAAAATTAGGGTGGGGGTGCTGAGGGCACAGCCCCCCTCATAAAAGAAAAAAAAAACAAGTTTTTGCACCACTTTAACTAGCGCTGGAGTTGTACATCGCTGAAACTGAATTTCGGTGATGTACACTCACCGTAAGGACGATCACTGTTCACTCTTATGTCATAGAACCGTAATTCCCTGGGTCATCCTTGAGACCACGTTTGTGGAGCAGCACTACATGTGCTGTTCTCCAGTCCTGTGGTGCTATGCCTGTCTCTAGTGAACTATTAAATAGGTCTGCCAGTGGCCCTGCCAGCTCCTCAGCCAGTTCCTTTATTGCCCTTTGATGTGCTCCATCTGCCTCACTCTTCCATGTCCCGATCTTTCCAGCAAAAAGGCACAGTGTGGTTCACCTAAGGTATAGGGATGGCTTGTATGTAGCCCATGACCAGGATTATATGGCCAGAAACCTATTTAAAAACTCTATGAAATTTGCAGTAAGTGACATATATGCCCTAATCCATGTCAGTGTGGTATTGTTGTTTCATGTCAGTTTTAAAAGTGCTGGGGCACTATAAACATTTTGCCACAGGTACCACACCTTGAAGAATACTCCTCTTTGGTCACCATTTCTGGCAACTCCTATCACTTAGCCTGCGCACAAGACTGTAAACACCCTCTTAATATTAATATCATTATGTGTGATACTTTTGTAATACGCATTTGTCAAATAAAAGTTTTCGGATTCATATTCATATCCTCTTTCACAGTGAGGGGGGTCTCTATAACTGATCTCATGTTTTGGCTGAAACAAAAATGCATAGTTTTGGGTACCCCAAGGTCATTATAGTCTCTGTGGGCATCTGTGTTAGGGGTTGTAAGGTCAGGGAGCATCTCATACAAACTGAATCAGGGATAATACACCTCCCAAGGAGCTTCTTCTCAGGCCAGGAGAGAGGGGTACTATTCTATGCTGGATAGCCAAAAGCCTGTTATAGTTCCCCTGACTACTTATTTATTTAAGTCTTTGGTAACTGGGTAACTGCACTGATCCTGGGGACTGTTTTCAGGCATGATCCAGGCCACACAGATGGCAGTTACAGAGCTAGCGACAAGTTATATAATGAGTACAAGCCATGTGGATATACAGACATCATTGGTAAACAAAGAAAGTGACATAGGAAAGTAAACTTAATCAGTACATCATGATAAACAACAATTATTACACAATTGTTTACTAAGGATAAGTGGCTAGTGCAAATTAATGCATAATGTAAGACAAACAAACAAACAAACAAATAAAACATACAAGACAACAGCCAAGTGGGAGATCCAAGAATCAGGCAGTGAGGGATGTAAGACAGGAGTCCAAAGAAATGAAAGAGGACAGGGGAGGCCAAAGCAGCCCAAGAGGGAAAAGTCAGAAAGGAAGGGGGGAGGTCATCTTAGTGCAGCATGCGATCCAGCGAAGTATAGCCTCTGTGTTGAGGTAGGCCATGCTAGTTTGCACTGTTTCAATGAATTAAAATGCAACCTGTGTGAGGAAATGGGCTTTTCTTATCACAACTGCCCCTAGACAGCCCATAACTGGCCAGGCCAGGAAGATCTTCTTGGGCAAAATGTATACGTGCCCCTCACCTAAAAGGATTGTGACACTAAGGCTGGGGGGGTTGTTCTGCTAGGAATAGCTTACTTTGACTTCAGAGTGCCCAGTCATATCATCACAAAGAACCCCTTACCACATCTGTGGGCCCCAGAGTACATGAAGATTGCCCCCCAGCCAAGGCCCCTGAAACTACATCTAACCCTTGTATAGTGCAGAGGTTTAAGGCTCTGAGCTTCAAACCTGGAGACCTGGGTTTGAATCCCACAGCCCCCACTTACATTCTGTGAGACTCTGAGCAAGTCACTTAACTTTCTTGTGCTCCTAGGTCGCACTTTGAAATAAGCTTCAGCTTAGTGTGCCTTTCCTGGTTAAACAATTTCCCCTTCCCTTTCCTTCCTACCAATACGCCTAAACAAGTCATGACAGAGGAAGCTACAGTACTCACACCCCAGAGGCAGATCAGGCAGGAGATCATATGAACATGATGTCTCCCACCTCTATCCCTGACACCAGCCATCTGCAGATGGTCACAAGAATCAGGAGGGCATGGAATAAAATCTAAACAAAAAGTTATCTAGTTTCTCTTTCTAATTGGTATGAGGTCTTACAATATTAGTGACAGGGGGGAGAAACAGAAGAGGACTTTGATGCCTTATCTGTACCATCCTCCGAAACATGCCTCTTCTCTGAAGACATTGCCACTGATGTAACCAGCAAAAAGACAAGCATTTGTCAATGACGAATGTTTGCTTGTTGATATTAGCATTGGACGTGCAGGAGACAGACAGAAGTAGAATAGGAATTGCAGTGAAATATTGAACTCTTGCCAACCCCACCTCCATCCTACAGAAATGGGCAGGCATTGGGGGTGTGCCTTTGGGTCATCGCCCATAACGCTCATGGCATTTCATCTCACCCTATCCTGCAGACACCGACAAGTGTTGAGGTATGGCTTGGGGTGTTCATCTTTGCAGTCGCCCCATTTGATAAGGACATACGCTGAAATGGGTGCAGTATAGGAGAATGGGGTGAACTCTGGGGCCAAAAAAGTCCTAGGCACACCTCGATGCCTGTCACTGTCTTCAGGGTGGGAGTGGAGTGGTGTGAGCATTACAGCCAGCAATTCAAAGGTACACCCCTGATGCCTGTCAGTCTGTACAGGGTGGGACGTTATAGTTAGAAACCCTAATGCCCTGGGTGTTTGTTGGTATTTGCACTACAAATTTTCAGCATGTGCTTTTTGTGGTCTCCCCACCTCATGAAAGCATTTGGGACCTCTGCTCATGAACAGTGGCACTGTGACTTTCTTAATCTTTCCTGAACTTTGATTTCCCACAGTGACCACGCCATTCTGTGCCAGATGTGTGAAAACACATTTTGGGCAGGATGTGAAAAATGACAGCTGTACCATTCATTGAGAGGTGTGAAGAGATGGCAATGTTGAAAATCTGGAGTGAAAATATAAAAAATGCACAAACTTAAGCACGTACGTGGAAACTGTGCAACAGATGCTCATAACACAGTCATTTAGTGGAATTATTTCACCAAATCATGCAATACTTGAAGCAACATCCCATTGTGTTAGACAGAAATGGAAGTGCAAGGAAACCACTTTGGTTCTCAAATGCAGTAGCAGAAAAGGCCAGAGCCAAAAGGCTGGCTTTCATGAAATATAAGGGAATACAGCGGGATGAAGATAGGGAGGCATACCAAACTGCCCTAAGGGAAGCAGGGAAGGTGCTAAGGCAGGTAAAGTTCCAAACTGAGGAAACACTAGCACAAACAGTAAAAGAAGGTGACAATACTTTCTATAGATACATTAGTGAAAAGAGAAGGTCCAGAGGGGGTATTGCTAAGCTCAAAGGAGAAAAGGGAGCATGTGAGGAGGAGGACCAAGTTAAAGCATCTATCCTTAATAGATACTTTTGCTCAGTATTTACTGAACAGAAGGTAGGGCAAGGCCCACAGCTCAGCACCATGGACACAGAGCGGAGGGAGGTGAGCACTACTCCTTTCACAAAAGAAAGGGTCCTACAAGAGCTCTCTAAGCTCAGGGTGGACAAGGCAATGGGACCTGATGGCATACATCCCAGGGTACTTAAGGAGCAAAGGGTGGAACTAGCAGATCCATTAGCAGAACTGTTTAGTGAGTCTCTGAGCACAGGAGAGGTCCCAGAAGAGTGGAGAAGGGCTCATGTGATCCCACTCCACAAGAGTGGTAGCAGGGAGAAGGCAGTCTTACCTCAGTAGTGGGAAAGATTATGGAGGCACTTCTTAAGGAAAGGATAGTGCAACACCTGGAATTCATAGGGGCACAGGATCCAAGACAGCATGGGTTTACAAAAGGAAGGTCCTGTCAAACTAATCTCATAGATTTCTTTAACTGGGTAACCAGAGTGGTGGACCAAGGGGGAGCAGTTGATGTCTCCTACCTTGACTTCAGCAAAGCTTTCAACACTGTTCCACATAGAAGATTGATAAATAAGCTGGATATGCTTGGGGTGGGTCAGAAGTTGGTCAACTGTGTAGCAAACTGGTTGATGGGCAGAAAATAGAGAGTGGTGGCAAATGGTATACAGTCAGAAGAGATGCAAGTCACAAGTGGGGTACCTCAGGGATCAGTCCTGGGGCCAATCCTCTTCAATATCTTCATTAGTGACATTGCAGATGGACTAGAGGGTAAGGCTTGTCTTTTTGCAGATGACACCAAGATCTGCAACAGAGTAGATGATCCAGATGGGGTGGGCAGAATGAGAAGAGATCTGGATAAACTAGCAAAATGGTCAGAAGAGTGGCAACTGGGATTTAATGCAAAGAAGTGCAAGATCATGCACATAGGGAAGAGAAACCCTGAAGCCACTTATAGGCTGGGAGGGGAGTTGCTGGCAGTGACAAAGGAAGAAAGAGACTTGGGCATCATCATCACCGATGATCTGAAATCATCCAGGCAGACCTCTAAAGCAGTAGCTAAGGCTATGGGGATGTTAGAGTGTACTGGTAGGGGTATCACAAGTTGTAAGAGGGAGGTAATAATCCCTCTTTACAAGACACTGGTCAGGCCCCATCTGGAGTACTGCATGCAGTACTGGAGGCCACACCTTCACAAGGACATTAACCAGATTGAGGCAGTCCAGAGAAGGCAACCAAAATGGAGCAGGGACTACATCAGAAGACATATGAGGACAGATTAATGGAGCTCAATATGTATACCCTTGAGCAAAGGAGGGAGAGAGATGATATGATTGAAACATTCAAACGCCTTAAGGGCATTAACAAGGTGAAAGAGTCTAACATGTTTAAATATAAGAAAAATAGCAGGACAAGAGGACACAGCATGAGACTAGCGGGAGGCCAATTAAGGGAAAAGTGAGGAAATTCTTTTTCACAGAAAGAGTGGTGGATGCATGGAACAGCCTACCTCAGGAAGTGGTGGCTATGAATACAATGCAGGGCTTCAAACAGGCATGGATAGACATAAGGGAGCAATACAGATGAGTATGAATAAATAGGACACTGACGGAGCAAAGGCCAATGGCGCATTTATAAGGCAGAAAAAGAAATGGGCAGACTGGATGGGCCTTGCGGTTCTTATCTGCCATCAACTTCTATGTTTCTATGTTTCTATGTTTCTATGTTTCTATGATTCTAAGCCTAACCCTCAAATGCTCTGGACCTCAGGTCGGTCCCCACTGGCAATCCCCAGAATTAAGGCTCACAAGGGAGGCAATTCCTTCGCTCTCACAGCCCCTAAACTGTGGAACACTCTCCCACCTCTAGTACAGGAAGCCCCCTCACTACCAATCTTTCGCACTAGGCTTAAGTCCCATTTGCTCAGGACAAACTCGTGCCAATGTGAGGGTATAGGATAATCACCCCCGATCCTAATCACAACACCTATCCCCCTTCTCACCTTAACCTACATTAAATCATGCGTTAAATCCTTAAATCTTTCAAGTGTTGCATTTATGGTCTACGATTTTAATAATTGCCTGTACTGTTATCCTCATTATCTTGTCTACTTCTCATAACCCTGTATCACCTGACTGTATGTATTGTATTGCTTCTGGATCACCTGATTGTATGTATTGTATTGCTTCTGTTCCCTGGTTCGCCCCTGAAAAATTGACCTTCGGGGCCCAGTGGGCCAACCCGGTCATCAAAATTAAATAAATAAATAAATTGTCAACATGGGCATTTTATGACCTCTGCTCATGAATAGTGTCACTATAATTTTCTTACTCTGTCCCAAACATTGATTTCCCACAGCGACTGCGTCATTGTCTGCCAGATGTGCAAAAACACATTTTGGCAGGATATGAAAAATGGCAGCTGTACTGTTCATAAGGAGGTGTACAAAATTGACATGTTGAAAATCTTGATTGAAAATATTACAAATTCTTGAAGTTATTTTTTGTCAAATTTAATAAACTTCATTAAATTTTCACATTTACATATTGTACACAAAACAATTTATACAAAAGAAAAAAAAGAAATAGAATTAAAAGTGAGAAATACACATACCAACTCCTGTAAATTCTCATACTTTTATGAAATTCAAAAATTAAGTATTTTGATACAGCATACATATGTTTCCCATGAACAGTAATTATACCTGTAGTTTATCGTAGATATCAGATAATATTTAAACATTATCAATTATAACATCCATATTTAATAAAACAAAAAAAAAAAACACAACCAACCTCCCCTTCCCAATCCACCCCCTCCCACCCACTTTGCCACTATGAGTTAGTAATAAACGGAAAGCCTGAAAAACCATTTTTTACATTATACTTAACTTTGATAATATTATAGGTATTTATCATAACTTCTATAGAGCTCTAATTAATGCAATAATGCAATCAATACAACTGTCTTTGAGGGACCATTAAATGGACAATAGGGTATGAAAGGGGGCCCAAATCTGTTGATATTTCTTACTACGTTTGGAAATACTTGCCAAGAGATAGTCTGCTTGTAAAGCAAAAAGCATTTCCTGAAGCCATTCTATAGACATAGGAATTTGTTGATCTAACTAATGGTGTAATATTATTTTTTCAGCACATAGGGATATCAAAGTCATATGTTTCCTTTGGTTCCCAAGTAGAACATCTATTGAGTCTCCAATAATGCAAATTTCTGGTTGTAAGGAATTTTGGAGTCCCAACAGGGGAACAAGTTGAGAGCGAATACTTTTGCAGAAGGGGGATACTTTATTACATTCCCAAAGAATGTGGAGTAACGTACCCTGTTGACGCCCATATCTGGTACACATATCTGACTGGAGTTTCCCCATATTTTTAAGTTTTACTGGCATATAATATAAATCTTGTAACACATAAAATTGAAGTAACCTATATCGATCCCACCTAACATCCTTGTACAATCTGTTCCAGATTTGCGTCCAATGATGGGGGATTGTAGTTGATGGGGGAATAATCCTATCCCATACATAATGAGGAGTATCCTCTATTTCTCCACACCGAGCATGGAGCTCTTTATAATAAAAGGAAATATAATGAGATGTAGGCCTTACCAAAATTGTGCTAAGAACTGGTCCAATCATATATTGGTCCCAAGGATCATTACCAAGATCTTGTATTAGAGCTTGGGAAATTTGGATATATTTAAAACAAAATGAGGTTGGTAGATTATACTTTATTCTTTTATCTGAGAAAGAAAGCAATTTATAATTCTCTGTTAAATCTATCACTTTTTCCCCCCACACCATCTGGCCAGAAAGATTGTTTAATAACTTTACCTCCAATTCTAAAGTTGGGATTACCCAAAATGGGCTGGGAGGTGTCTTTCTCTAGTGAATGACCTAGGGTTTTGTTAAGTTGTAAGTGAGTTCGGAGAGATGCCATGATAGGTGTGGATTTCAACTGATTGGGGACCTTGTTAAGGGGAAGATAAAGTAGTCCCTTTAGGTCTACACCCGGTGATACACAAAGTGACTTTTCTATTTGGAGCCACAGTGGGGAGTAAGAATGAGATCTAAGATCTGCTATAGGCCTCAGCCAATGAGAAACTACCGAACAGTTAATCGAGAGATAATAAAGGTAAATATTGGGAACCTGTAATCCTCCTTGTTCTTTGGGTCTCTGTAATTTGGAGATAGCCCTGCTAGGGGGACAAATTCTTGAAGTTTTGAGTGTGCATGGAAACTGTGCAATGCACACTCATAACATAGTCATTTAATGGACTTTTGCCGCAAATTTTCAATATAGGCATTTTGGGACCTCTGCTAGTGAGCAGTGTCACTGTGATTTTCTTAATCTGTCCTGATAACTGATTTCCCACAGTGACCACGCTTTTGTGCACCGGAAGTATGAAAACACATTTCGGCCTGGATGTGAAAAATCACAGCTGTACTGTTCATAAGGAGGTGTGAAAAAATGGCAATGTTGAAAATCTGGAGTGAAAATATTACAAATTCGCAAAGTTATGAGTGTGCGTAGAAACTGCACAATGCATGCTCGTAACACAGTCATTTTTTTGAATTTTTTCACCAAATTTGCAACATAGGCTTTTTGGGAGCCCACCTCATGAACAGTGACACTGTCATTTCATTAATCAGTCCCAAAAGATCACTCAGCGCAGTGACCACAAAATCACGTTTCGAGATGGCAAAACCAGATAACAGTCACTGAATTCATGAGAGGGGTCCCAAGAACCCCATGCTGAAAATTTGGTGCCAAAATTCACAAAAATGGCCAAGATATCCGCATAAGTTGACCCCCCCCATTTATGCCATTATGCAGCTGACCGGCATTTCTTCAGTTCGCAGTCAGCTTTGAAGAGTGCAGATGTGTTCCCACTCCACTGAAGAGCATTGTGCTGGGCTCCACAGGTAAGTATGGGGTAAGGGGGGAGGTGGGGTGCACAGAAGGTGGGTGCGGGTTGGGGAAGGAGGCACTGCAAACAGCAAGGGACAGTTTTCTTGTTTACAGGTTTTTAAAAAAAATAAAAAACAATGCAGGAAGGTTTTCTTTTTTTACATGTAGTTTGGCACAGTGGGGTGGGCTCCCAGCATGCCACCTGGATGTTTGTTGGGGGAGCTGTAGCCGACGGGGATTGGGCACCCCATCAGTACATAGAGTGTTTTGGGAGGTGCATGAGATGAAGGGGATTGGGCACCCCCTCAGTACACAACAAATGTGGGGGGCATTATGCTGATGGGGATTGGGCACCCCTGTCAGCTTTCATGGAGACTGTGAGAGGCAGATGGCAACAGCCACCACCATTTTTATTTAAAAAAATATGGGGACATTATGCTGACAGGAATTGGGCTACCCCATATGCAAATGAACTGAGGAGGGGGCATGCCAACAGGGGGATTGGGCACTACCTGTCCACTTTCATGGGGACTGTGAGAGGCAGATGGCAACAGCTGCCACCATGTTTATTGAAATGGGACACCAGACAAGGCAAGCTGTGATTCGCTGGTGGAATCAGGGACCTCCCCAGCAGGAAAAACAGTTTATTGTTAAATGATGGGGTATTCCCTGATTGCAGTGGCGAGCATCTTTCAAGTTGGTGGCATGCTACAGTACTGCTGTCATTAACAGCATGCTGTTCTATTGGTGCCATGAAGACCAGCTCCAAAATGGACTGCTGGCACTGGCCACAACACTGCTGCACCTCCACAACTCGCTACTACAGCAAGCTGCCACCATGTGTTTCTTGCGCATGTGTGCAAGCAAATATAAAAAGGAAAAGAGGGGATTTGGGGGGGCAATAATTGCTAATATGGAGGACTTTTAGTTGTGCTCTCTTTTTGGGCCCTGATGTCTCCATTAATCTCACCTTCACAACTGTGAATGTGATCAGCACAAAATATTTAAATACAGTAGATGACAGATTGCATTTTCCACCTCCCAGCTTCTGGATTGTGAGGTTACCTTAATGCAAGATACCAGGCCCCATACTCAGACTGAAGTTTCCCTTGCCAAAAAGGTCTGGTTCAAATTCAAATGGCCATTCTTTTCTGCTGTTATTACATGGAAGTGCTTAAACTGGTCATCTAAACCCAGGGAAAATCTTACCAATTTATTTTTATCTGTTTTGTTTTTGGTGACTGGATAAGTAAACTAGACAATCAAATGCCTATTTTCAGGCATGATCCGGGAGGGTACAAGGCAAGTTATGAACAAACAAATATTGAACCAAAACAAGGTATATATTAAAAAAGTCATAGTGAGGTACAGTTATTATTGCTTGATGTAAAAATTCATGGTACTCTGTATCTGTCAGTGTTCATTTACCACAGTCTAAAAGCAATAGGACTGACCTTATGAAATTACTCCAACTGTATTTTTTTACATCCCTAACAATAATTTTAGGGGAGACTCTAACTATGGCCTCTCTACATTAGACTGTGGTGCACTAAGGAAAACAAGAAAACAATTTTGTGACATGTCAATTCTCGCTGCTATGATCTCATCTGCTGGGTTATTGGATGCCTATATATAAAATAAGGTATAGGGTGATGTGTGTGTAACAAGACTTTTACACACATCTGAGGTGTGGGATGCTACATACCCGAGGGGTTTATTAAAGCATCCCACACTGGGGGTGTGAGTAAAATTAGAGTTACACACCACCCCATACTTTATTTTATATCATTAACGGGGTTGTATTTTTTCGCCTCAGCGACTGTATAAAATGTATGTTAAACAGTAATAGAGAGTTCATTGTGCAGTTCAGGAAAACACCTTTATTTGTGAAATATGTCAAAAACAGCTTGAATCATTTTGTCTAACTCTGTAAACTGTGACTTGACTGCAGCTTGAACAAAAAGAAATGGAGAAAGTGCTGTACTGGAAAAAAAAAACTTTGGAAAAAAAATGGGTTAGTTCCTATGGTAGCACTGGTTGCTCTAGAGATGCTGCTGATGTGACCTGTGGAGGGGAAGGAGAGATAAAGACAGGGCGGGAGAGAGAGAGAAGACAAAAATCTGGATGTCATTTTCTATTTTTCTATGTATTCCTGCTTTGTTTCCCTGTCAAACTTCTCTATGATGCAGCGAAAGAGGTGAGCTGTTAAGTGTTTCGCATTAGATTTTGAGGAGAACAGCTGTGCCACGAGCTGGTAAGTGGCTCATGTTTTCTCTCATTGGAAAGTGGCGCGTGTTAGCCATTATAGACACTCCTTTATAATGGCAAATTACACAGGCCTTTTCCTATAGGAAAAAACACCACCCAGTTATTATTATAAAATTAACAACAGAGGGGATCCCACCTACATTAGAGAGCATATGACCACAAGAATAGATTTTATTTCTTTCCACTTCCCTACAACTGGTATCAGCTACAATATGCCCGTAGAATTTTAGGACTATATGTTGGTGACTGTTACCACTGGGTCTTTCCCTAAATTACCACATGGACCAGGTAACTGGAAATTGAATCCCACATTGTTAGAGGAGAGAAAGGTAAATGAGTCTTTGGGGGAATTAGTATAAGCCAGAAAAGTGCTTGTGTGTTATGATAGCCCTCTTTTGTGGTGCGGAGGACTCTAAATTAGTAGTGTGGTTCTTTTTCAAAAAATTGGGGATGAGGTGTTGCAAGTCTGCTTATTTTAACTATTTAACAAACGGGGTGCATTTGCAGAACCTTCAGTCCAAGGCCATCGAATCCAGTGGTGACTACAGTTCACAAACTGCAACTCTAAAGTCATCACAGAAATACAAGTGTGCGGCATGCATGCTACACACTTGTGTTTCTATAAGGGAAAAAGCAAATGACTTCTTTCCACTTGTAAATATATCTTGGGTATTACAAAGGTAACAAGTACATGGAATGCAAGGCAAATTGTCCTTTCTGTGCCCTTTTGAGGCAAGCAGGAGGGTGGAACACAAATCCCTGTAAGGGGTTGAGGATGAGCTGGGCACAGTTCAATCAGATACTAAGGATATGCGGAGGGATATATCAGAGTACATCAGGAAGCAATTTAGTCCTGGTCTTCTTCCAGTTTCAGGTACAGAGCATCGAGGGAATGGAAGTGGACACAAGTCCATTTACAGTAAAGAGAGTCATGGAGGAACTTGCTAATCTGAAGGTAGACAAGGTAATGGGGCCAGACAGGATACATCCCAGGATTTTGAAGGAGCTCAAGGAGGTGCTGTTTGTGCCTCTGACTGTCCTGTTCAGCCTCAGTGGAGACGTGGTTCCGGAGGACTGGAGCAGGGAGAAGTCTTGGAAATTACATGTCAGTGAGCCTAACTTCAGTTGTGGGGAAATTAATGGAATCACTACTGAAGGAAATAATTCTGGATTATCTTGAAATCAATGGCTTAAAAGATCAAAGGCCTTTTTGCAGATGACTCAAAGATCTGCAATTGGACAGACACTCTGGGAGGGGATGGAATGAATAAATAGAGATTTTTTTTACAGCTATTATTTTTTCTATCTTGCTGTCTTACATCCAGAGGGCGCCCAAAGCCCCTTTCACCAATGTCCACCATCTGGCACTGAACTGGCCCCAGGGCTTACCCCCCCCCCCGGCGTGGCCTGTGGGGTTCCCCAACCTCACTGGAAACTGGATTCAAGGGGCCAGTGCCATGGCTGGCTGGAAATGGAGCCTGTGAGGCACCCTCCACCATACTGCTGTGGCAAGTGTTTTTTTTCTGCGTTTCTCCCCCTAGGAGTCAAGGTGTGCAATGACACCTGCGGGTGGAGGCGGCATTATGCGCCACGTGCTCCTCCAGAGCGCCTGACTCCTCCCTGTCTGCAGCATGGCAGCCATGTCCCCCAGCCTCCACTAGGCAGCAGCCAGCCACCGACAGCTGGAACCCCCCCTCCCCAGAGAAGGAGAGCAGTCCATTGGATGCTCAATCCTTCTCCACCCCTGCTGACCCTCGGAGGCCCGTACTCATTCCCGAACACAGGTTGCCGACATTGTGCAAGGTAAGGTGACCAGTGCCTCAGCCCTCAGTGCCACTGGGCTGGCCTAATGAATAGAGATTTAACAAAGCTTGAGGAGTGATCAAATGTGTGACAGCTGATTTTCAATGCAAAGAAGTGCAAGGTCATATATTTAGGACACAGAAACTCAGGGGCAGAGTACATGATGGGATAGCGGTATTGATGACCACCAAGCAGGAAAGGGACCTGGGAATAATTATTTCTTACAACTTAAAGGTGGCCAAACAGTGTGACAAGGCAGTGTGGCGAGCTAATGGACTGCTATGGTGCATAGGGAGGGGTATCACCAGCAGAAAGAGAGAGGTAGTTATACCGCTGTATAACACATTGGCGAGACCTCACCAGAAATACTGTGTTCAGTTCTGGAGACCATATCTCCAAAAGGACATACACAGAATAGAGGTGGTCCAGAGGTGAGCAACTAAAATGGTGATGGGCCTGCAAAAGCCCTATGAGGAGAGGCTAAATGACCTCAGTATGTATACCCTAGAGGAAAGGAGGGAGAGAGGGGATATGATAGAGACTTGCAAATACTTCACGGGTAAAAACAGAGTACAAGAGGAAGCATTTTTCTAAAAAAAAAAAAAAAAGATACTCAAGAACAAAGGGATATGGTATGAAGCTGGAGGGGGTAGATTCGAAGGTAATATTAGAAAGTACTTCTTCGCAGAGAGCGTGTGGATGCCTGGAACAGTATCTCAATGGAGGTGGTCAAAGCAAAAACTGTAATGGGTTTCAAAAATGCATGGGATAGGCATAAGGGAATTTTATTAGTTTGAGATGTGGGGTGAAGCTGGAGACCAAGTAGGATCTGCAGAACTGTAGTAGTTAGGGAAGGAGGCAGTATAGCACAGTGGTGTAAAACTTTGAGCGGCAAACCTGGAGACTTGGGTTTGAATCCCACAGCCCCTACTTACGTACTGTGTGACCAAAGTCACTTAATTTCCTTGTGCTCTCAGGATACACCTGTAAACAAGCTTTCAGCTTAGTTTGTCTTTCCTGGTAAAAGAACAAAAAAAGATGGGTAAATTGGGTGGGCCAAGTGATCTTATCTGCTCTCAGTTTCTATGTAATCTATGCAGTCTATGTTATTTTCACATGCTCTAAGTGGCACATAAGGTTAAACTGATGGCACTTTTCTTTTTAGCAGAAAATTCTTACACAAGCAGAACTTTCTAATATTGTAACCTCAGACATTCGATCTGTTTACTGCGCTGAATTCAAGATTCCTAACTCTGGTGCAGCTGCAGATAAGTGGCATAATATGGAGTGGGTTACACACTGAGTAAGCCTTCTCCCCAGGGTCCCCTCGCCAGAAGCGGCGCACCACAGCACAAGGCGGCATCTCTGGCCGTATCCACGACCGCCGCCTGACCACTCTCCACCATCTCAGGCTGCCCCTGTGGATCTCCAGACCGGACTCGCTCCCCAGGGCCCCCGCACCAGAAGCGGTGCACCACAGCACAAGGCGGCATCTCTGGCCATATCCACGACCGCCGCCCGACCACTCTCCACCCTCTCAGGCCGCCCCTGTGGATCTCCAGACCGAACTCGCTCCCCAGGTATTGCCGTTGGCTGGTCCAACGGAGCCGATGCTCCCGATTGGCAAAAATACTTTCGGGTGATTCCTGATTGGCTGGCCTCCTCTCAGTGCTGCCACCAATTGGAGCACCTTTTCCATTGACTTTCTATAGGACATTTGGGGCTCCTCAGCCTGCTCGGTGTACCGATAAGTGTGCTAAATTTGCCAGTTACAGTTTTAACTGCTTAACCCAACTGCATGAAGTTTTTTGTAGCCTGTCTAATGCGGACCTAGTACTCTAAACCTGTACTGCTCCCACCATTTGATGTTAACTCCTAAAATTGTTTTGTTAGCCGCTAGAGTGTGCTTAATGCTGTATTTTCTACACTGTTGTATTCTGGACCTAACTGTGGTTCAAATATGCCCTATTGTGTTTCCCCTCCTCCTGCTAGCCTGCTCTTTTCACACTACCATAGTTAACTGCTTCCCAATTTTCTGCTAAATCTGCCTCTCTGTGCTGCCCCGCCTAGCCACTACTCCACATCTGCTGTTTTCCCCTGCCTTGCACCCTCCCCCATTCTCTTTACATTTCACCTGCACCCATTAACAAATCTCCCACTTAACTTCCACTTGCCCTTGGCTAACCCCCTCCCCTTTTATTTTATTCTCCCCAACACCCCCCACTCTGTGCTGTGCCTCTCCTCTCCCTTTGTCTTCCAGCAATCACCCCCCCTGCCGACTTAACTGCCGCCATACCCCCTGCTCACTGGAATCCTATAATACCCTGTGTTTTCTCTCTCTTCCTCCACAGGGCCCACGCACCAGAAGTGGCTCACCACAGCACAAGGCGGCATCTCCTGCCGTATCCACGACCACCGCCCGACCACTCTCCACCCTCTCAGGCTGCCCCTGTGGATCTCCAGACCGGACTCGCTCCCCGGGTGTTGCCGCTGGCTGGTCCAAAGGAGCCGACACTCCCAAATGGCAAAAATACTTTCGGGTGATTACTGATTGGCTAGCCTCCTCTCAGTGTTGCCACCGATTGGAGCACCTTTTCCATTGACTTTCTATAGGACTTTTGGGGCTCCTCAGCCTGCTCGGTGTACCGATAATTGTGCAACATTTTTCCCCGCCCCCACCCCCAGGCCTCTTTAAATATGCTCTTGCTCCTCCCACTCTGTTCTTGACCACTCCTTCCACTGATCTCCTGCCTATCTTAACCCTTCCATAGCTGGCACTGTCCTTAAGTCCAACAGTCTCCTGTCTCGCTAGGTGTACTGTCCACCAATTTGCCCACTCACACAGGGGGATCTGTACCAGCTACTAATCTACCAATTGTGTACCTCACCACCCAGGAATGCCCAGCAAAATGCCGCAATGCCACCCGTATAAGCTGGCTCAGAAATCTCTCACTACCTTCCTACTACTTCCTACTGCCTTGTAGTATTCCTTGGGTAGAACATCTCTGGGGATTCTTCCTACTTAAAGGGATGGGATTCCTAACACTACTACAGGGCCATATATACCAATGGACACAGCCCTTCTGGTGTTAGGGTCTCTGGGTCAGCATATTTGCTGCCTACCAATACCCTATCCCACCACCTATCTCACCTACCTGCCTCTTTACCTACAACACTAGTAACACACATCGATCTCATCCACTGTGACTCCGCTCATTCAAGCAACTCAAACTACTTGTGATCCGAGTATCCTGGCTTCTCCTAATGCTCTCAGGCAACAGTCATCCTAACCCTGGCCCAGGCTTTTCTGCCTCTGAGCAACCCAGGAAAAGTAGCTTGATTACCATAGCCTCCATCAATATTTGCAGTCTGCTGCCTAAACTCGACCTTCTACAACCTTGGGTCTTGCAACACACGACCCAGATATATTGGCCTTAACCGAAACCTGGCTTACCCCCAGAACCAAGGACAGCCAAGTCCAACTCCAAGGGTACACCCCCTTCTGCCACGATTGGCTAGGGAAGAGAGGTGGGGGCTGTATAATCTATATAAAAGATCACCTGCAGGGGGTTGCTCTACCACATTTAAGTACAGGCAGAAATGTTCAGATACTCTCTGTGCACCTAACACTTGGTTCCCATGGCAAGGGCCTCACTTTAATCACAGCCTACCTTCCCCCTAAGGAAGTAACCAAGGGTTTTAGGGTCTTACATGAGCATCTGGCAGAATTCCGCTCTAGCCATGAAGTCATAGTATTGGGGGACTTCAACATCAATTGGCTGTCTCAGGACTCCACCAGCTACAAGGATGTAGTCTCCCTCTATCAACTTCCTCCAGCAAGTGGAACTACCCACCCGTACAAATTACAGGACAGGTACCAGTACCTTGTTGGACTGGGTTCTAACTTACCACCCTGATCCCATCTCTGGGCTGAAAGTGCTCCCTGACTCCCCAAGTGACCATTCACCCATCATTCTAGCCTGGTCCAACAAGGCCAAAAAAAATGCCCAAAGCTGATAATGACCCACCTCTTAAAGAAGGGTATGCTAGGACCCTTCAAGCAGTACCTCCTGCAATTGAACTGGGCACCTATCCTAACAGCTAAGGACGTTAACACTGCACTGAGGAAATTAATAGAAATCTTCGACTCAGCCTGTGATCTATTTGCCCCTTAACTAAAAGGAAAATTAGTGGCTCGCACAAAACTTGGATAACCCCTCCCCTCCTAGCCCAGATGCGTTCCAGGGACAACCTATTGCATAAGTACAAACATATTCCCTCTGGTCAGGACCTGCAAAACTACAAGGCTGCACTGAATAAATGCACAGTGGCAATCTGCCTGGCTAAAGCTAACTACCACAGATGCGAACTTAATTCCTCCTGGGGTGACAGCCGCCGTTTCTGGGATAACATTAATGCTATCATCAGGAAGAATGACACCACGGCACCCACTCTGCTGAGCCACAATGGCTCTCTCATACAAGACCTCAGATCCATCGCAGACATCTGTAACAAAGCCTTCACTGACCTCAGTCCAGTGCTCCCCCCTGTTTCCGAGACCAAGTCGGATCCACCCAGCCCACCCCCCAAAGTCCCCACAAAACACACCAAGCCTTCCCCTTTTACCTCAGAGTCTTATCTAAAATAGAAGTAAAAAAAAATCTCATCAAAGTCCTTGGGAAATCCAGGCACAGCTCTGAGGGTCTCGACCTAAAATTAGTCTCTCTTACCCTTGATGAAATGCTATCCCCACTAACCTCAATCGTGAATCTTTCCCTCCCCACAGGTACCTTCCCAAGCCTATGGAAAGCTGCCATAGTAAACCCTGTCCACAAAACTGGTAGTAAGTCAGACCACACCAACTACCACCCAATTTCAATCCTCCCACCTATCTCAAAAGCTCTCGAATGAATAGTCTATGACCAGCTGACAGCTCACCTCGAAAAATACCAACTTCAATGCCAGCAGCAGCACTTCTTCTGGCAACGCCACAGTACAACCACTGCACTTCTTGAGTTCACAGGGTACATTCATAATGCCTTCAATCAGGGGCACTTGGTGGGAGCAACCTTCATCGACCTCACCAAGGCCTTCGATACGGTCAACCATGACCTTCTCCTTGCACAACTAGAGGCTATAGGACTCTCCTCTGACTCCCTGTTCTGGTTCCGGAGCTACCTCTCAGGGCATGTCCAGCAGGTAAAAATAAGCAATGTACTCTCTGACCCCCTTCAAGTGTCCCTTGGAGTCCCCCAAGGCTCCATCCTTGGCCCTCTCCTCTTTAGCCTCTTTCTAAATAACCTACCACTAGCCTGCCGACAACAAATCCTTCTTTACGCTGATGATACAGTGATTTGCTCCAGTCATCCTGACCCCACTGTTCTGGAACAACGTCTCCAACAGGACTTCAACAACATTGAAGACAGGTCTAACAAAGCTAAACTCATAGTCAACCACAAAAAGACAAAGACTATGCTCTTTGCCTCAATGCACAGCCGCCATAAGGCCGCAACCTTCAACATTCTGAATCTATATAAGAACATCATTGAAATGGTCTCCAATTTCAAATGCCTGGGCCTCACCCTTGACAGCTCTCTCTCACATGCCGACCACATCGACCAGGTGGCCACTGCAGCTAACAGAAAGCTTGGCCTGCTTTACAAGCACCGTAGCTGCCTCACTCCCAAAGCCCTCCATCTCTCCATAACTAGTTTGGTCTTCTCAACCAGTGATTATGGCCTTGCCATCTACTGTGCAGCCTCGGACAGCATGCTAAGGTGACTCACCACTACGCCCAACAAAGCCTGCTGGCTCGCACTGAGTGCCCCTCACCTGACTCATACCTGCGACCTCTACCAGGAAACCGGTTGACTAAATCTGTCTGATAGGGCCCGCTATCAAACTTGCATCATTGCCAAAAAAGCAACCCTGGGCCTACTGCCCCCTGGGCCCAGCTCCCTCATCCACCAGGCTGCTCCAACTAGGACCACAAGGACATCCAATAAAATCTCAATCAAGATCCCCTACCATCGCACTACCCAAGGTCAGCGTCCCTTTGAATACCAGGCCCCGCTATGGCTCTCCTCTCTTCCAATAGAACTGGCCACAATTAGCAGACTCGACCAGTTCAAATCTGCACTTAGGTCACACCTTTCCTCGCTTGGGCAATGCACCTGTCCTAAGTGACCAACCTTCCAGCTTAAATATACTGACTACCCCAACTACTTGTACTTCGTGAGATCCTAACTTGCTTCCCCCCTCTCCCTCCACCTCCCTCCCCCTGGCCATCAGACTGCTGCCCTTCCCGGATCATGCCTCCTGTCCCCCGGGCTCCACTCCTCTCCATGCTTGGAGCACCCCCTACCACTACCCCCCTCCCAGATGCGGTGTTCCCCTAGCCTGGGGATACTGCTTGCTCGCCTACCACCTCCTATTTTAATTCCTTCCCACCCTCCTCTCTTCCCCCACTCTCCCCGGCCACTACTCCTGCTGATCTAACCTTGTCTGTCTACAAAGTCTTTACCCCTTCCCAATGATCTTTACTGTGTTTTGACATTGTTGAAAGTATTATTCTTTGCTTTTCTGTGTCAACTACTGTATGTCTGCTATTTTTTCTGACATGGAACCTTTGTAAATGAGCTTGTAGCTCAAAGGTTATAATCTGAGAAGTCAATAAATAAATAAAAAAATATATATGTGTCCTTTCTCTTTTGGCCTTACACCATATTGTACACTATTTTCTTTGGTCACCCCCCTCCGCCCCCAATTATTTCTTTGATTAATCTTATTTTTTCCTTTGTTTATTACTACTGTATTCCTATTAGCCTTATCAGATATTTGCTTTATTTTTGATGTGTTGATGTTTTCCTGGGTTGATTATATGATTTTGTGTTTCTGTTTATCTGAATAAAAAATTCCCTTACTTTTCTTCATGTATAAGTGTCATGAGATCTTTTACTTGCACCTGGACAGTGACCAGAAATAGGCTCTTGGTTTAATGTCTTATTCAAAAGAAGGCACCTCAGTTGTGTAGCACCCCCAAGTATGTTGCTATAGTGTCAGTTATGGATATTACCCATGTGAGTGGTGTGGGGCCAAAACCCACGACCATCTGATCTTCTGATCAATTCAATGAGTCTGGGAATTAAAATTCCGGACCTTGAAGCCATCATGATAAAGGCTAGCCTGGATTTGGTGGCCATAATGGAATTATTGTATACTGCCACAACTAGAACTTGGCCATACTGGGCTACTCTCTGTTTAGGAGAGACAGGGCAGAGAGGAGGGAATGAGAGATTGTACTATATGTGAGGGAGGGTATCAAGGCCATGGGGGCATAATGGTCCTCAGAGGAAAGAAAAGGGCTCTGGTGCTATGGGTCATCCTCGAAACAGCCTCTGGAGCTGCTATCCATACAGGGGTAGTATACCGACTTTCAGCAGAGGAAGAAGAGTTAGGAAAGGCACTTGGGGAAGACACCCTTAAGACCACAAGTAAGGGGGAGATGCTGCTACTTGGTGGCTTCAATCTGATAGACCTGGAGTGCCACCTTCCACTGCAGCATTGGCAAGGAGCAGGGCCATCCTTGACCCCCTACATGGGGCTTTTCTCTGGCAGCTAGTCAAAGAACCCAGTAGGGAGGGGCAGTGCTGGACCTGGTGCTTATAGGCACAGACAGCACTGAAGACATCACCTAGATACCAGTGATCACTGTACAGTGTGGGTTAACATTAAGACAGGAACAGAGAATGTGGGTCTCAGACTTTAGGATGGGGGATTTAATGAAATGGGAGACTGCCTCATGGGGGAATTGTCAGAGAGGGATAGAGGCACAGTGGCAAAAAATAATGGAGGCCATAATTAAGGCAACCAGCCTCTGCATGAGGAAAGTGAGTAAAAACAGAAAGATTAAGAGACCATTATGGTTCTCTAGGGAAGTGGTCAAAGTGGTGAAGGAAAAAAGGGCGGCATTAAGGGGGCATAAGGAAATGCAGAGGGAGGAGGACAAGGAGGTGTATCAAGTAAATCAGAGGGAAGAGGAAAGGCAGTCAGATGAGCAAAGGTGCAGAGAAAAGGATGGCTAAAAGGGTAGATAAAGGGCATAACTTTCTCCAGGTACCTAAGTGAGAAGAGGAAAGCCATGGGAGGAACAGTTAAGTATAAGGAGGGCAGCAGGGGAAGATTGCACAGAAGAAGATGAAGAAAATGCTGCCATCCTGGGCAGGTATTTCTGCCAGTCTTCACAGTGGAGGGAATCAATCAATCATTCACAGCTTTATTTTTATAGCACCTTTCAAAAGCCAAAGCACTGTACACTTTAAATACACAAATATAAAAACTGAATAAAACAATAATACAAATTAGTTAAAAACAATCTGGGAAGGCTATTGTAAATAAGTACATTTTTAACATAGAAGTAAAACTACTGATGGTCAGGCATTCTCTTAACTGACAAGGTAGAGAATTCCACAGGGTTGGTGCCACAAATGAAAAAGCACGAGCACCAGAGATTTTTAAGCGAATCCTGGGAATCCCTAGCAATCCCTCGTCGGCGGATCGGTGATAAACGGAGGGTGTGATGGACCGCCAGTCAGCAGCAAGAACAAAGGGGGAGGGGGGAGGCAGACAGAAGTCTATTTCCAGAATAAAGAGTCCTCAGGGCCTTGCATCACTGAAGGTGGACAAGACTATGGGACCAGATAGAACACACACAAGGGTGATAAAAAAATGCAGGCAGTGCTAACTGCCCCACTGGTGGCCTTATTTAACAGTTCACTGGAAAAGGGGGTGTTCCAGAGGATTGGTGGAGAGTAGACATGGTCCCTCTACATAAGAGAAGAGCGAGGAGGAGGCTAGCAGCTATTGGACATTCAGTCTCACTTCTGTGGTGATGAAATTAATGTGCATTATAGCTTGCTAAAGGAAGAGTCTGCTAGAGTATCTTGAATCCAATCAGCTGCGAGATCACATGCAGCGTGGATTCATTGGAGGGAGGTTGTGCCAAACGTATTCATTTTATGAAGCACCCTGCACCCTAATGATAAAGGGAACTATATAAATAAACATGCTAGTAGAGAACAGGAGAGTTCTCTTGGGGATGGTGGTACTCCTGACACAGTCACAAGCTTCAAAGTTCAAAAGTCATGCACTCACCACCTCCACAAGAAACGGACACCAGTATCCAAGAATTCGTATTTTGATAAAGGATTTTACCCTCTGAAATGCGTCAGGCAGGAACAGTCATTGTCTGCTTGTGACCATGTTTATGTTGGATTGTCATTTTGAATAAATGCACAAGAAGTATAAATTCTTGGAGACTGGCGTCCATTTCTTGGAGAGGCGGTGAGTGCCCGACGTTTGAACTTTTAAGATGAATAAACGTGCCTTGCCCTTGCCCTCCATTACTAAGCACTCCTCCTCCTCCTCCTCCTCCTTCTCTCTCAACCATCTCTGTGATCATTTTGCCTCATCCAGTGTCTGCACCTAAACATTTCCCTTCTCTCCTTCCTCTCTCCCTTTCACCCCGCTGTGACTGCAGATGCAGTTCCGCCCCATCCTTTCAATGTCTGCAGTCTTTGAAGTGTAACTGATACTGCTCACTCATCCTTGGCCCCCTTGAACTTCCTCCCACACCCATAGCTCTTTGCATACTAGTTCCTAGGCTGCAACTTTATTTTAAATAACTATGTTTAATAAATGTTTTAGTAGCAGTAGTAGTAGTAGTAATGATTTTATTAATAAAATTAACATGGAAATAACCCAGTGAGTATAAAAATATGCTCATTTTCAAGGGACTCCATATGAAAGAAAACAGTGTTCCAATTACATACAAAATTAAAGTTAACCTAAATAAAACTCGCAATATACATATGATCACACACTGATATAATACAAGAACATATTGCACATAGATTTCTACACCACATCCTAAAAAATACCCTGTAAGTGCATTTAATAAATGTTTTATTTATTTATCACTGTACTGTATGTACTTTGCCCATTTGGGTGTCACTGCCTGTACAATTCCATGCTAGTGGCACCAGTATTGCTGTAAGAGGTACCTCACTGTCAGTTTGCACTATCAATGAGCATTATATCAGTGTATTTTGCACCTCACTGTTAGTTGATGCTCTTGTTGCAAACTGTGTTTCACTGCCTGTTTTCTCCCTCTTGCAATTCCCTGCTCTGCACAAGCAAGGGACTGTGGGCAGGTGTGGGTCCCAGGATATGCAAAGGATGGCTGGGATCCAATGCAGATAATGGGCATGACAACTACAGTATGGCCAGCTATGGAACAGAACCATGAGACCCTGTCATTCAGAATGCCAGCATGCTATGGTATGTGATATGTAAACCAGGTACTATACCAGAAGGTAGTTACTACACGATCTACTACTACCATATAACTGTGTGGCTACCAGTCTAGTGGATGTGGCAGCATAGTGTCTAGAGGGTTGCCACCAGCCCTACCATGCAGCTAGGTGGGCTGGGGCATTCACTGTCCTAAGATGACCCCCCCCCGTCACAATGCCCCAGCCCACCTAGCTGCATGATAAGAATGAGGACAACCCTGTGGGCTCAATGCCACCACATCCACTACACTGGTAACCACACAGAAACAGTATATGGTAGTAGTAGACATTGTAATAACAACCTTCCAGTATGGTACCAGGTTTACTTGTCATACACCATAGCATGCTTGCATTCTGAATACCAGGGTCTTATAGCACTATTCCAAAGGTGTACATGGGCACTTCAGTGTCTATGATGCTGCCTCTGGCCCATGTCTGCCTGCCCTGCTGTGCAGAGGTGGTGGGTGTCTTTTTCGGTTTGTGCACTATAGTTACTGCAGTGTCCCCCACTTCTGGAAGCTGTTCCCCCTGTGGTCTGCACTCCACACCTTTATGCATGGCACAGAGTGTGGGCACACCCCCAACACTCCCCCAGATCCCCATGCATGTAGCCACATGGCTGACTGGGGAGATCCAGTGTTCAGGTGGCTTGCACAACTTCTGTGAATGCCATCAGGGGTCCTCTGGACCCTGTTGCATGGCATTCTAACATGGGTTTGCCTATGCACCTCCATATAGGCAACCTGCAGATTTTTTCTTCCCTGCTCTCCTGATGGCCCCCCCTTCTGCCCATCCTAATCCCAGCCCCACACCCTGGCATCCCACAAGACTTTTATGGGTCCCTCCCTTGTTCCCTCACAGCTTTCTCCCTCTGGGAGGAGCAACGGAAGCCCCCCTTACCATCTTATGGACCACAGCTAGTTAGGGAGGGGCTATGCCAGAGTAGTTAGGTGTGGGGCACACAAATGGGGGCTTCATACTGCCATTGGGAGTGTTTTTCCTTATTCCTGAGTGACTGGGGTGTCGGTGTTAAGGGCACATGAAACTAATCCCCATGCGAGCATGTGTCATGCAGTGCATACTGACATCCCCCCCCCCAACTAGCTGTTGTAGCTGCATTTCTACCTGTGGTCACCCAGGTGACAGTAGAGCAACAGAGTTAGCTGTCCAGCTCCCCAGAGAAGGAGAGCATGTATTGGGATGCTCGATTCATTCTTCCCCTGACAGACCCCCAAGTTCATTTCCAAACCTGGACTGCCAGTGGGGGTAAGGTGTTAAGTGCCTCAGCCCTCTGTGCCAACTAGTTGAATACAGCCAACACATTTAAGCATAGTGTCCATTATAAACAGACAATTCTGGGGATAATGAAGATTCAGTGGATGGATAAGGCTGTAATTAATTCACGTTGTGCACGCTGTTCATGATATGTGTGAAAAAGCACTCTTTCATTGTCTCCACATTTCACACCTATTTGCTACTCTGTACCACGTAATAGGCATTTTTCATTGAAATAAGACACAGGCTACTCTGATTGCTTTTGCACTACAGCTTTGTCACTGCCCGAGCGTATTATCTTGAGTCTGCTAGCAACTTCAGTTGGTGCAATTAATCACCTTGTCACCTTACAATGATTAAGGACATGGATCAATGAAGACTGGAACTTACAAGCTGTCATTAAAGAGCTAGTGTACTGCCTGGAAGTTACCTGCAATTAATTGTAACTTTCAGATGTAGTCAGCTATCACTTCTTTTATCTCAAGTATTTATTCTTTTCTGTTTGCTAATTAGGAGATATTCCACCTGGCAGTACTGGGGTGATGTGTGGAGCAGCACTCCTGTCTGGAGGAAAAAAAAGTCAGTTATGTTCCTTCCACTACATCAACACTGAAACCACACTGACTATGACATCACTAGTAACCCAATGAGAACCATTTCTCACTGCCAGGTTTCACTTTCACATGAAGCAGCAGGGACTGGCTCTCCTGGTTACTAGTGATGTCACAATTTTCTCTGCATTTTGATTGGTAGTCAGAAAGTCACTGCTCAGGCTTTAAAGATTGTGGTGCCTAAAAGTGTTTGGTCCATTTCTGATGATGTGGTAGGAGGAACAGGACTGACTTTTTTTTGTTCCTCCAGACAGAGTGCTGCTCCACATATCACTCCAGTACTGCAGGGTAGAAAATCTTCTAATTAGCAAATGGAAAATAAAAAAATACTTCAGATACTGGAAGTGATAGCTGACTGCATCTGAAAATTACTATTAATTCCAAGCAGTGCACTAGCTCTTTAACGTATGTCCTCACACTGAAGACTAGATTGATTAGGTCTCAAAAAAGTGTTCAGATCAAGCCTGTTAGCATATTAAAGCACTCCCTGTATCTCCCTGTAAGTCATCTCGGTAGTCTGGCTGCTAAGATGTACACTTTGGCTGCACTTTGTGTTTGTGATGTCAGTTCAAACAAAGCCATCTCCTGCATCCAAAATGGGAAATGTATTGGCAAAACAAAGATCTTCTCAATATGAGAAGAGGACTTTCCATGTGTCGGGAGACAAAATGTTCTGCACGGCATGCAACATGCCTGTTGACCACAAGAGAACGGCTACCTGTGACCACCAACTCAAAGCCACAATGCACATTAACAAAAAATTAAAGCTTGACTCTGCAACTGCTTCTGTGGCAGAGAAGCATGTAACTCTCCATGAGATGTTCTCCACTTCAACAGTTCAGCAAGACAACAGAAAAACTGCGTTGTTCAACTTAGTAAAAGCATTTGCCTCAGCTAATCTGCCCTTATACTGCCTTGATTATCCGGCAAGACTCACTTTCCTCGAGCAGAAAATAAAAACTATTGGAGTTATTCCAAGTTCACAATGGCTAAGATCTGACTTCCTTCCAAAGGTCTTTGGCTACCATCTGACTGAAGTTAAAAAGCAATTGTCAGAATGCATGTCACTTTACATTGTCTGCGATTAATTTAATTAATTTAAACATTAATGGTGTTTTATCCATGAATTCAATCCAACAAGACAGCAGCAACTTCACAGACAATAAAGACAGCAGCAACTTCGCAGACAATAAACTAGAATCTGTACGGCTAGATTGTGTGGTGCTAGAGGCTACTAAACACAAAACAGTTTCACAGACAGTGTTACTATGTTTACAAAACTATTAAGTCCCCTATACCAAAGTGTATGCCTTCGTAACTGACAATGCGATGTATATGAATAAGTGTTGGTTACAAAGCCTGCAGCATGTTTTATTAAGCGCAGTTCACGTTACCTGTTCAGCACTTCTGCTGAATCTACTTGGTGATACACGGAGGAGCAATTACCCAGATATTAATGAATTTGTAGTTGCTGTGAAAAAAGCCTTTACAGTTTGTCTGGCTAAAAAGGAAAATTTTAAGCAATTTCTTACAGCGAAGGACAAATTGACTGTACTCCCCCCTCCAAATCACACAGTGAAACACCTGGTTTTATGCTATTTTTTTCATCATGTTGACCACCTGAATGACTACTTTGAATTTTTTGCTGATGAAAGTGCAGCATGTGATGAAGTGGTTCAACTTGCACCTGATCAAGCAATGCAATTCAGCCTAAATCAAATTGCATCTGATGCTCCACCCTGTTGCAGATCCTAGAGAACTACGAGGGGGATGAGGTTAAAGCACATCTAGTCTATGATGACCTGTTAGACTTTGCCACATTTATGGGGGTAAAAACTTCAGCCAAGAACATTTACCAACCAAACTGACATTATCCTTGTGTGCAAAAAAAATAAGAGACTACATGTCTGGCAAGGCTAGATTTCATCAATCTGCGGCAATGTTTTTTAAAGCATGTGTAGTGTTTAACCCTGCCAGACTTTGTACAGTTGCTGTATCAGAGGAGGAAGTATGCCAGAACATACCCGCATTTCAGGAGAACATCCAAGCTTGTGCAGAGATCCACACTTGCATCCAGGACATTCAACGCAACCGGGGGTCACTAAACAGTTGGACAGTGGTGCAGTTCTGGTGGGACAACAGAGACCTTTTCCCCCAACTTATCCTCAATTGATTTAAGCTGTTTAAGTGTCCCAGTGTACAGTGCTTCGGTGGAGTGCTCCTTCTTGAAATATGGTGCTCTCTTAATGGACAGTAGATGCAGCATTAAGCCACATTATCTGAAGATGTATTCAATGCTGCAGCAAAATTTGTTAACTTACGCACTTTTCCAGCACTTTAGCATACTTCTTAAAACATTGAGGCATTGAATTTTAACTGTGCTTTTAACTTTACTGCTTATCAATATTGCAATTACTATTTTTTTGTATTGATCTTTAAAAATGCTTTGATCCTAATCTGTTGTTTAGCTCATGAGTGTAATTCATGAAATGTGACAAATTTTGCCATGTTTGCCTCGTGAAAAAGCTTGATTTCTGCTGTGAAAAAATTACAGCCCTAGTCATAGACAACTTTTTTGTTATTGTTTTTTATTAGGTGTTTCAGACAGATTAGGCATTTCATATTCATACGTACAGAACTGATTTAACAGATACATGGATTTCAAGTTGTTCTTAGTTACCTAGGCAACCAATTTCTGTTTTAGCGTCTCTATGTTTACTTAATAGTCCTTGGGAGTTTTAATCCTCTTAAAATCTGTTGATTGGGATTTTTCTCCTGCAGTCCTCCTGAAAGTTTATCTCTTCTTCTTGTTCTTCTCAGTAGACAATATAAGCAGATCAAGTCCACATATTACACAGGCTGTTACAATAAAGTTTGACAGGTCATAAAATGAAAAAGATATTCCTTTTATTATTATATTTCTTATTTCCACCCTCTTTTATGTTCAGGGGACAAGATCTAAATATATATCTAGTTGATGTCTCACCCATTTATTCCACCTGTCCTGAAACTTATTTACCCTGTCTTTCATGGGGGGTATCAACCATTCTATTGCATATATTTCTCTGGTTAGGTTGACCCATTCGGCTTTGGTTGGGGGGGTTGTGGTACCCCAGTGTCTGGTTATCACCTTTTTGGCTGCTAATAACAGAAGGGTAGTCTGGGCGTATGTGGCCTTTCTGACTTTCTGTCCATGGGGGGTTGCCATGAGGTTATATACTTGGGACATCAGTTCCGGGCAGTTCAGGATAGGCTCTGTTTCTCTAGTTATCTCCTTCCAGTACGCTGTTAGAAGTGGGTAGTCCCACAGGATGTGCCTTTGGTCAGCTTTGTCAGTACCACAACCCCTTCAGCACTCTGCTGCCCTGTTTTCCATATATTTTGCCACCTTTATTGGGGTTCTAAAGAACCTGCTGTGTAATTTCCATGCATACTCCATCCAATAGGGAGAACTGGAGGCCTTGAACACTGGGAGAGCATAAAAATTCCAATCTGCCTCCGAAAACACTGTTCCCATATCTTTTTCCCATGCATCCCTGATGTTCATAGTTGTAACTGAGTTCCTCTCACTTAATGCTGTATATAACCTGCTTATTAAGTGAGCCGTGGCATCTCCCCTCACCTGTGAGAGCACCAGCTGTATCAATAATGGGGGGCTTTTCCGCTATGGCTGCCAAAGCCTCCTCTGAAGACTGCATCAGAGATCTTAGTCTTAGATATATGCCATACTCCCCTGTGGGAGTCCGAACACTGTCTGTACTCTCACAAATGAGTGGAACCCCATCAGCCCCACTATTTGAAAGACCTGCTTTAATCCCCACCTGCGCCACCTCAGTATATGTCTGTCAATATTGGCTTGTTGTTAGGCTCTCTCTGTTCTAAGAGATCCTAAATAGAGTTGTTCCGGGGGTGTTAGGAACCTATGCAAGACAGACAGACAATTTCTAAGGGAAGTGGTTGTGTATCTGCGAAATCTGGCCAGGTGCCGGCAGGTTGGGGGTTTCCCAAAGAGATAATTTGTTTTCGTCCAGCATGCCATTCCAGTCAATTTCAAACTGTTTCCAGGGGTATTAAAATGGGGATTCAGCCAACAGAGAAGGGTCCACAGCTGCGCTGCTACTCCATATCTCTGCAAGTTAGGTAGATTTAGCCCCCCTTGTTCCCTAGGCAGTTGTAATATTGTATACTATATTCTAGGGGGCTTACACTGCCATATAAATCTGGAGATTAGTTTTTTCTAAGCCTGATAGTACATTCGACTTGGGGTAATAAGTAATGTTTTCAAATAAAATAATATTCTAGGGAATATATTTTGTTTGACCGCCTCAACCCTGGTCAAAAAGCTCAACGGGAGCTGAGTCCATTTTGTCGTGTCCTCTATCAGCAACTGAGTCAATGGCTCAAAATTTGCCATTTCCTCATGTATAAAGTTTTTAGTTAATCTGACACCCAGTTCTCGCATTGTTTGCGTGTGCCACTTGAATAGGAATTTTCTTTTTTGGGACACTGTAGGGCTGAATTGGCACATCAATACCTCTGTTTTTGGCTTATTTATTTTGTATCCTGAGAGGGCCCCATACAACACTATTTGTTCCCAGACCTTAGGTATGGAAGTCTCTGGTGAGGTTAGAGTGAGTAAAATATCATCTGCAAAGAGTGGTGTTTTATACAGCCTCCCTCCCATTGGGTTTCCTTCTATATCAGGCTGTTGCCATATGGCTTGTGCCAAAGGTTCTAGGTAGAGGGCAAAGAGGTGGGGCAACAGGGGTCAGCCCTGGCGGGTTCTCCTCTGTAGGGGAAAAGGGTCTGAGAGTGAGCCATCTAGTTACAGATAAACTTGGGGTGTTATATAAATCTGAAGTTGTGTTATCAGCGCATCTGGGAAGGCAAATTGCACCAGGGCTGCCCAGAGGAAAGTCCAGGTCACCCTGTTAAATGCCTTCTTGGCATCCAGTCCCAACAGGGCTAGAGGAATGGATCTCTGGGTGACATAGTCTTTTGTTAGGAAAGTACGCCTAACTGCATCGTGTGCCTGATGCTGATATATAAAACCCACTTGGTCAGGGTTTATTATAGTGGGTAAAATATTTTCCATCCATCTGGCCAAAACTGCCATATAGAGTTTGTAATCAAAATTCAGCATCGATATTGGTCAGTAAGAAGATGGGAATTTGGGGTCTTTGTGTGATTTAGTGATGTCTGCAAGGACTGCAAACTGCCAGGACGGGGGGGGGTCACCTTTCTGTACCTCATGTGAGCCTTTCAATAAGGGGGGGAAGTAAGAGATCCTTAAACTTCTTGTAGAATTCCAGGGGATATCCATCTGGTTGGGGGGATTTTAATGTATTCGCTCTTTTTATTATTATATCCATCTCCTCTCTGGTTATTGGGACTATATGTTTTTGGGCTTGCTGTTGTGTTATCTTAGGGAGGTGTAGTTTCCTCAGATATTCCTTGATTTGAGGGATCGACTGTTGGCTCTCTGCCTTGTACATCTCTGTATAACAGGCTGTCATTATTTTTCTGATTGCTTGGGGGGGTTGTGACCAAAATCCCAGTGAGTGGGTGTTTCATTGTCAGATCACAGGCCTTTGTTTTCTGGGCCCTAAGCTTTCTGGCCAACAGTCATGCCCCCCTAGGGCCTCCCTCATGCACAGCAGGTTTCAGGTAGAACAGCTGTTGTTGTATTTGTGTATTTGTAATTTTTTGTATTTGTTGTTTTAATTTCAAAATCTGTGGTTTTACTGTTGTGTCGCCTTGGGCATAGAAGGCCTGAAATGTAGCCAGTTCTACCTGAAGTTGTCTAACCTGTACGTCCCTGGCCTTTTTTTACCTGTTGGCATAGGCCATTATCTCCTCCAATAGTACTATTTTTATTGCATCCCACATTATTGTGTTGAGGACCTCCGAGCTGGTGTTCTCCTGTATGATTCTGGGGTTTACTGCTTCAACCAACTGGGTAAACTCAGCATCTCTAAGGAGCATCAGATTAAACCTCCAGAATGTCTTTTTGGGTCCCCCCCCAAGGCAAATTTAGCAAAAACTGGGACATGATATGACAGGATGGTTGCTCCCGGCCAGACATCCTGTATAGTATCTAAATGTTCCACCGTAGTAAAAATATAGTCAAGTCTGGATGCCACGCCTATCATGGGAGATAAATATGTGAATTGTCTTCTGGTGGGGAAGGTCTGGCGCCAAAGATCTATAAAGCCCAATGATGCTGTGGTTCTTCCCAAATATTTTTGTAATGGGTTAATATGGGAGGGAGCCAATAAGACACATCAAGTGACGGATTTAGCACTATATTAAGATTTCCACCCCATTAACAGCTGTCCCTGGAGCATCCCCAATAGTTGTGCATATTTTGTGCTGCATTCTTGGTTAACTGTATGTAACCCCCCTACAAATGGGGGTTCCTAAAAACCTCCTAGGAGTTTGCTTAAGTGTTCCCCTGCCTGCTGGCATTCGGCATTTAAGCCATTAGAATGGCACTGTGAGTGCTGGTGGAGCCTCCACTTACTGTCTCTTTAAGAGCTGTCTGCCTGCAGACATAACTAATGCTTTTCCGGGGGGGGAGGGCTGGTGTTTCCCTGCTCAAATCCCACCTGAACTGTAGAGTAATCACTCCTTTTTGTGGTCGCTGAAGGTGCAAAGGGGGGCCCATCTGAAAGATATAACTGTTAGCCTGTAATCAGCTAAAGCCTTAGTAATATTGTAGTTTGTCTAACCTGCCTTTATTGCAGATGGGACTTTATGTGTGTTGCCCCTCCATTTTGGACCTGAACTGCTGTGCTGGGCCAATGGGATAAAGGGAGCTATAAAATGGAGACTGTTTGGACCAACCAGAATTCGGACTCTCCTGGGAGCCGGCTTACAATGGGAATGTATAGCTAATAATTCTGGGAAGTGCAGTTTTGGACCTTGGCGCCTTTTTTTGCACCAACTGAGAGAGCTTTGGCATGATTGACAGCTGAGTCCAGCAACTGGATCAGGTGGCACTAGAAGGGAATGCTCTGTCTTGCGACTGGGAGGTCAGATCAGTTGTGACCGTGAGGAGAGAAGGAGCTCTGTGCTTCTGCAGAGTATAGTTTAGTGCGGAAAGCGTGTGAGAGGCCTTGAAGTTGGTTGGTTGCTGTTGCAAGCTTGAATCGGACTGAATCCGAGGTGACTGAAAGGAAGGAAGGCTGAAAAGTGGAAACAAGGCTCACCCTGTAGAAGACTGGAGAAATTGTTAAATCGCGTTCAGTCTGTCAGGAATTGAAGCTGCTGTGTGAACTCCAGGGTATTTGCAGTAAGTGCGATCGGGACCTAGGAGCAGCTGCCTGGTATAGTAATTTCCTTTACATATAAATGTGCTGAATGCCTGTGAGGGATAGCTATTCCAATTCTCTTTTCACCGTGTGTTGTAAGCTGAAAGCCAAACTGAATTTAATCGGACTAAATCTGTCTGCTAGTCAAAGCAGTTGGGCCTGGCCAGTAGAATCTCATTTACATGCCTTGTTTGTCTGGCAATCCAGAACAACCATCATCATCAGGTTCTCAGCTTGGGGTAGTGTGAGTACAAATCAGGGCATTCCCCTGTGACCTGTTAATAATCACCAGTGTGTCATCTAATTTGCTTTATTTCATTTCTTCAAGGACTGAGCCATCCTGCTTCTGCCGGCCAACCCTGGGCTATGGACCTGGCTAGCCCCCTCCCCAACCTGGGTACCCAGAGTGTTACTTTTAAGACCCTATATGAGTGCACAGTACTGTGATTTAATTTTGCCAATTAACTTGATCTCCCCCTCCCATGTTTCATTCCCTCTAAATAAACCAGATTTGATGTTATTGACTTTAAACTGTCTGAAGTGTCAGTATCTATGTAGCAGGCATTGCATTGGTTTGTGTATGTTGATTAACCTTATTTTACAGGGGATCATCAGAGACAAACTTCAGAATCAGTCTCGAGAGTAAGTGGTACCTTATGATTGAACCATGGGTACATGTGGGGCAATGGTACTGTAATTTCAGTGCATTGTGTTGGTCGTTAGAGGGATTAGAAGGGGATCTCAGTGTCTCAGAGGGCTGTGACCAAACTAGACAAACCATCACAAACCCTGACCTCTGGGTGGAGGCACCCACCATAGAACCTAGGCCCATCAACCTGTTGGTAGTCCAGCAGGCAGGAGTAGTAGCCCTTGGGATAGCGCCACCTGTGGGTTGCATGTATACTGAGGCCAGTGTCACCTATCTATTATAGAGCAAATCTGTGGCTATCACAGATCTCCCCTTGTTGTCTCTGAATACGTCCTGTAATTCGAACGGTGTCCCTTCTTTTATTAATATTACTGCCCCTCTTCCTCACCCCGATTTATGTGCTGAAACTACTATTGTGGAAAAACCTCATCTTTTAAATTTATATTGCTCTGAGGCTGAGAGGTAAGTCTCCTGGAGGAAAATCACCTCTGGCTTCTCCCTTTTGAGATATTGTATGAGCCTCGACCTCTTTACTGGACTATGTAGTCCATTAATATTCAGAGACAACGTTAAGGAGGGTCTAGCCATTTTTTTTTTTTTTTTACATCCGAGGTTTAGAATTAAATATATCCCATTTTCTCTTCTTCCCCTTTGACTTTTATTTCCCATCTGCAACCAGGGCAGTATTGTATTTCCTACTGACCTTCTCAATTCTGTCCGGCTAAATGCCTTTGAACATTTGACACAGTTTTTTTTACTTTAAACAACTAACTTCTTGATAACAATTAGACCCTTCCAACTGGGCCTTTCTCTGTAAGAAGAACATGTAGATACCATATATATCTTCAATGTATAGCATTGTTTGCCATATAAACAGGATTCCCCCCTGCCACCCAGAAGGGGGTACCCTGGAACATTTTCCTTTTCTAGAGACAGAGAGTAGGACCTTCTGGTGATGATGTTACATACTCCGTTTTAAACCTCGTACAGGTGCCTGGCCCTCTGCCAGTTATAACCATCCATCAAAGTTCTAGACTGCCTGTTTCATTTTTTAAACAACTGGCGTGGTCATCTTTTAAACAATTAGGTGGCCCAAAAACTTGCAACAGTAACAACTTAACTGGAGCAGATTTACTGCACACTGCAGTCTGCCTTAAAATTGACTTCCAAGGTAGGAAGGGAGTAATGTTCCCTTCTAGGTTGGGATTGATGGTCAGATCCTTTGGGGGTAATCCATGTAGGTGCCATGGGCCCCCGTAATCTCATTCTGTCCATGCCCATGCATTGCCTAGGGTCATCCTGTACTGGACTAGGCCCAGTAAAAGCCAAAGCGTAAGTGTGCTTGACGCGCTTATGACTCTGGATGACCACTCAGACTGTCTACCGCCAGGGGGGCTGACGTTCTCCCCAGATTCTAATAAAACAAGCTAGGCCTAGTAACATATGCCAAGTCAGCCCAAGGATTAATGTATTGGGCAAGTTAATCGTTTTTGCATACAGTTACTGCTGCCCTCTCTCTTCTCCCCCAAGCGTAAAAGAACATATGAGAGGCAGTTCCCATCTGCAATAAAACATGAGAGAGGGAAAGCAGCCATCAATGTTATGCAGTTAGCCACAATCGTATCTTTCATTATATTATCTCATTTTTCTCTATGGCTTCCCCCCCTTCCCTACATTAATCAAGCCTAAATTATTATGTCTCTGGAGTCCCCCTGGCCCTCTATGTCACATTATGGAGGGTCAATTAAAATTGAAAGTTCCACCCCTAATATTGGGGGTTTGCCTCACCCATTTCAGCTGTCCTGGACCTTCTGAAACTTCTGTAACATTTTTTTAACATCCTGCAGTGTGGAGATGCCGTGACATTTTCTGGTTTGTTGGTACGAAGCTGTAGTCCAGATCTCTTCACACAGTGTTTGTAACTCTTTTCTTGCTGCACCTCATGGGGGTAGAGTAGTCTAGATTCCTTTCTCCTGCAGAGCTTTAATGGCCTTCTCCAGAGTGTCGAATGCTCGTGGGCCTCCTGGGAACATGACTGTGAGGTGGGCTGGATAGGGAGTAGTGGAGTGTAGTTGTTGCTGTTTTAACACTCGTAGTATTGGTGCATAGGCCCTGCATCGTGCAGCTATTGCTGGGGAGTAGTCACTGTCGAAATAGATTCTGTGATCCTTGTACCTAGTTGCTTTCATTTCCCAGACCCTGGTCAATAGCTGTTGTTTGACTGCATAGTTTAATAGTCTTAGAATTATGGCTGTTGGTCTGCCATCTGGAGTTTGCAGTTTTGGCTGGAGGGCCCTGTGCATCCTCTCCACATCTACCCACATTATGGGGTCCAATTGTTGAGAGTCCTGTAGGAGGGATATCACAAATTCAGACATGTCCCTGTCCACCTCATTCTCTGGTACCCCGTGTATCTGTAAATTGTTACGTCTTGAGTGATTTTTGAAGTCCTCACATTTATCTTTGAGCATTTTTTGTTCTTCTAGGACATGGACTATTACCCTCTCCAGCCAGTCTGCTCATGTGTCCAAATCCATTGTATGGCTTTCTACTTCAGCCACTCATTGGGTAAGCTTATTTAACTCTGTTGATAGTTCTGAGCAAAAGTTATGGACCTTGCTTCTAAAGTCCTGGAGCTCCATGAGGATTGCTGCATTGCTAGGTTGTAGGGCCTGCTCAGTATGTGGATTTGCCATCTTAGTTTGATGCTCCTCAGGGGGGCAGAGCAGCCAGTGGTAATCAAAGAGGAATCCCTTTTATTTGCTGTTTGGGTAGCTTTGCAACAACCTCCCATTCAGTTGTAGGGCTCCCTGAATCTTATATCTGGTTGTTTGAGAGTAAAAATCACCTTGTAGGAGCAATTATAATGATCGGGCTGGCGGAGCTCTACAGCTAGCCTTGCATCCCTAGTCGTGACATCACTGGAAGTACTAGTCATGGACAATAACTTGATTAGAGACATTGATTTATTGATGTCTTTATCTGATTGCAAGCCCTTACCCTGGCCAAGAGGGTTATCTTGCAACCAGGACCCCCTAACTTGTACCACAGTCAAGGCAACAAACCACAAGTTGGCATAAACAAAGGTACCACCCCTGGTATTAGGATGAATACCTGGCTTGGCATCTAAGTGGTTGGAAGGTTAGAGCACAAAATAACATTTCTATTTACACTGAGTTCTGGAAAAGAGGTGCTAGGGCTATGCTATGTCTCTTATCTAAGGGAGAACTGTAACTACAGGCAACAAATGCAATCAAGAAACTTTGCTTTCTCGCAGACCAGGCAAAATGTGCATTTCACACAAGAACTTTTTCACAAAATGAACTGTCCATTTCTCTTGCTTGGGATCTCCAGACTTCTTTTACACAGTGTCTATTACGTGGGGTCTGCCACTCACTTTTATAATTAAACATCCTCCTGACAAGATGTACTAAGTTAACACCTCCAGGGTAACCTGTGCCTTTCAGGTAACCAGTTAGCCCTAATTAGAGGTTCTGTTGAGGGTCTACCCACCCTGGCCCCACCAGTCAGTCTCTGCCATTCCTTCCAAGACACACACTGGATCCTTCAATCCCCCCTTGGATTGCTAATGGCATCCACACATTTAAACTTTTAAATTCAG
Organism: Neoceratodus forsteri; assembly: GCA_016271365.2. Taxonomy (NCBI): domain Eukaryota; kingdom Metazoa; phylum Chordata; order Ceratodontiformes; family Ceratodontidae; genus Neoceratodus; species Neoceratodus forsteri. The sequence continues at coordinate 107,385,499 of JADMNL010000035.1, read as the reverse complement.
CACATATTTGTGGTGAGAACTGGGGTCTTGAGTGATGTAATCTAGCCTTGTCTCTGGGCACATACACCACCAACCAACTCCCCTAAAACATGTCCATGTTACTGTACTCATAGTTTGGTTGTCCCTTTGTTACAGGCATCAGACCTTTGAAGAAAACTGTTTCTTCCCTCCAATTCCATAGCTTTAACCATTGAGACTCTCTCTTCATCTCTGCTCTGGGCAGCTGGACAATCTTCTAGTCCCTCAGGGGATTGCTCCTTGGACCTACTGATTCTCAGTCCCATTTCATTTTCACATAAATGACCCACTGGGGTCCTGTAACACAGATCTCCACCACTTCTTGAAGCAAGGCTGTTGTTCCACTCAATAGGGTGAGAAAAAGATGACCAGAGGTCCTTCACCCAGTCTAAGGGAGGCTGGTAGGCACCGCTACACTCAGAGCTCCACTCTGAACACTGACTGAATGACAACTGCTGAACAACAACTGAACCCAAGATTCTAAACTCCTTTCCCTGCAACTGGCAAAGGGTTATGCTGCTGTGAGAATTCTAAATGAAATCATTTTTTATCTAGCCTAGCTAAGTAAACAATGAACTGTCAGTAAGAAGCTTCTAATAAACTCCCTATCAGCTGTCCACTACCTTCCTAGTCTAACACTGATGGTATTCTAGTAACCCCAGGGGACTTGGTGGTTAAATGATAACACTGACAAAAAGCTGGATGTTTTAGGAAAACAGGATGTAAGTTCAGTTAGAACAAATAAATATCTTTTAACAAAAGAGTATACTGTACCACTGGACTGAGGCCTAAAAACACTTTTTGTCCAAATCAGCTGAAACATCATACTGTAAAGGTTTTTGAATACATGATCAGAGAGGACTTTAAAAAATTAAAAGCAAATCCCCATCCACCACCATTTCACAGCTTGTCAGCAGGAGAAAGATAATCATTGAAAATGAGAACAAATGAAGAATATTATTATAAAACCTGTGGACAAGAGTGGAATGGTGATGGTTCAGAGTGTAGAACAGTATGTTTCTAAGATTGAAAGACAACTGAGTGATCAGTCTTGTTATAAAATCCTGGTATATAATCCTAATTCAGTTTTAAAAAATATTTAGGAGGATCTAGGAGATAGAGCATTTGGAGAAAAATGTATTGATCAGAATGAAATTAAATTCTTAAAAACTGACCACCCAATTAGTCTGACATTTTATGCTGTGCTGAAGATTTGAAAATCAATGAGGGATCTCCCCGGGGACCCATAGTTTCTAGCATTGGGTCACTCATGGGAATTGATCGGATGCAGGCGTTCGGAAAGGTCACACTCTGGTGAGCTCTGATCCGCTCCCGCTGTTCCACCATTTAAATTCATGAAATTTAATCTATTTACATCTAAAACCTCGTATTTTCTAGAGTATATGGAGCTAGTGTATTTTTTTTATTATCAATCTGGTTTGCTTTAATTTAGGACTTCCAGGTAATTCCATTTCCGTGATTTACAAGTGCTGTTTGACTCCCGCTATAGCTGATCAGCCACTGACTAACTTCTCTGTGTTAAAACTGGAATCTGTCAGGTTGGTGAAATTAATTCAAGACTGACAAGGGATTGTACTACAGGCCACAACATAATAGATCTCAGTGCAGATACTCATTCATTTTTCTAAACAACTTCATCAGTAAATGGCCATTATATGGGATAGATGGGGCAATTGTCTAAATCTTAAATTGTGGATATACAGCTAGGCAGCATCTTTTCTTTTCTTATATCACAATCTTTCTGATTTCATTGTTAACAATGGAGGAGGATGGAGACAATATGGATTTTCAAAATGACTTATCCACACATGCTAGTACCTCCACTGTTCATCTTAACCTTGTTAAAAAACTTTCTAAGAGAATGCTGTCTGAGGTTAGCACAGATAGTGATGACAGTCTTGAGGCCACTGATCAATCTTAACCACTAGCCACCATACACTTTGAGCTGCTAATGTCTAAATTGGACACAATTAATATAAGCATCTTGGATATGTCTAGTAACATAAAGCAGCTGAGGCGGGACACTGATGAGCATAGAATCCACATTACTGATGCTGAAGCATGAATACATAGTGCAGAAGACAAGCTAGAGAAAGAAATTAGGGAAGGCATGCTTAGTGCTAAGAAAATAGCTAAGTTAAAGGCTAAAGTGGAAGATTTGGAGAGTAGAAGTCACAGGAATAATTTGTGCAAATTTGGCATCAAAGAAGGAATGGAAGGGAATGACCCTTTAGCTTTCATTAATAAACTTCTGATTTCTATTGCTAGCCCCCCTCCTGATTGTGCAAGATACATGCTTGAGAGAGTGTACAGGTCACTTAAACCATCCCCCGGACCTAATTCCAGGCCTAGATATATTGTTTTTAAATTCCGTATTTCCAGCACAAAGTGCACATCCAAAGAATACTTCATGACAAATCCACAATTGACTATGAGGGTTGCAAAATGAAAGTGTTCAATGACTTGCCTCCTGATTTAATTAAAAAACTAGATGCTTTCTTCCTCATTAAAAAGCAACTTCGAGAGGCTAATCTAAAATACAGCCTAACGTATCCAACTCTACTAAGAATATCGATTCCTGATGGCACAAAACACTATAATGGGTATGAAGCAGCTAAAAATGGTATAAGGAAAGATGCCCCAGCTATTTCCTCTAGGTTTAATTTCTAAAGATTGACTATTTTCTCAGAATGATTCCTCGATGATCAGTACTGTAATGGTCCTGTACTTGGGGGGAGTGACCTGAGTGCAACTTCTATATCAAATTTAACTTTTTATTAGCAAGTGTCCTTCAAGCTGATTATTTAAGGGTGAGGAGTTCCATGGGTGGGGGCAGTTTACCTTGAGGTTGAGGTCATGATCCTTGAAATTTCCTGGCATTCCTTGTATAGATCGTTGATCATCACTCCCTGTATTATGGCATGGCGCACTTCCCCTCCTTTATACTTTACACAGGAAAAGGAAAATCTTATTTTGCTTGTGAATGGAAAACACTAGATCACATGAGGAATAATGGTATTCTGGTTAAATTAACCTTTAACCTAATGCGGGGGGGTGTAGGTCCGCTTGCTTGTGGTGAGATTGCGAATTATTCTGGAGAAGCACATTAATTTTTCTCTTGTCATGACTAGCTGTAGAAAGTTAAATATCTACTGTTGTCAGGTAGTCATGCAAAATAAGGTGAGCTCCTCGTCCTAAATCTAGGGGTGTATGCAAGTAGTCTGCTTGTTTGGATGCCTGGGTATTTTGAGGGGTTTGGGCTGGACCTGGGGTGTTGCTGCTCATGTCCATGGAGATCTCTTGTTCCCATTTGATTTTTTGTAATCAGGTTTGGTTTTACTCTGCAGGGTCATTTCTCTAGTGGCCCCCCCCGTGCATAATTTTGGGAATTCGGTGCTGCTCACTTGTACGTAAATTTTTTCTTAAATTTGGGAGTAATCATCACAGTGTCTGACAGGCTATTGTCTGATGAGTGGGGGGCACATCTACAACACCTATGTGTTCAACATTTTTGAATTTCCACCATCGTGTTGTAGAATACACACAAGAAGCAGTTAGAAATTCAAATCTGAGGTACAGCCTCACGAGCTGTCTACTTGCTATAACCTCTCAAGCTCCTGAATCAAACTGTGCAGACTTGAACAAGTGGTGCACTGTGGGAATAAAGGTTGAACTTATCAATCTCTCGAAGTGAAATCAAGTGCCTTTTTCCCATAGCAAAATCTACATTCAGAATTACTACCTCCATTAGAATTTAAAAAAAAGCTTGCAGCATTGCTAGTTTGGAGTCCTGAAACAGCAACTGAACTTTGTGCCATTTTTTTTTTATCTTTCTTTTCATAGTGCTCTGTGGAGCTGGAAGATTTGTTGGTTTCTTGCTGGACTGACAACTGGAATGAGGGGTGTCTTTGGACTTGAAGCTATTATTAGCACTGTTTGATATATAATTATAAACTAATACAATGTTTTCCCATTTCTACATACTGCCCTTATTCATACATAATGCTCAATTTAATGATCATCTAAACATTTTTTGGCTCGCTGAGCCTATTAGTATTAACTTTGTTGAATGTCTAGTATATACTACAGTGGTTTCATTTTACATGTAATGTCATTAATATGCATTTTGAATGCATCATCTCTTGAATACGCGCTAATGTTCTAGGCAAATGTGTCCTTTTAATTGTGAGCATTATTATTATATTACTATTTGTTAAAACATTATTTTTGCATCATTAAATTTGTTGTCATGTTGTAGGAGATTGCTAACTAATATGAAAGAACATTATAAAGCAATAGGAGGGGTGTAATAAGTAAAAATGAATTAACCTTGTGGTTTAGTTATCTTCACAAAAGGGATAGTAGTAATCACAGTCAAATTCTATATGCTTTATAAATTTATAATCAGCAGAGTCTTTTAAGGAGCCCTTATGGCCTTTTAATAGTTGCATGTTTTTCAAATCTTTGATATTTTATTAGACTGGAATATACTTCCTAATATATTACCCTTATCAAAAATTGTTTGGTTCAATGCCTTTAACTGATTAGGTTTAGAGGAAAGGGATTATAGAAGGCCTTAAGCCCCCCTTTTTTTCACAGAATTAATGTAGTTCTACTTTTGTTAGGATAACATATAGGCTCTTTACACTTGCTTTATATAAATGTCATTAAATTCTGAAAAGGTTGGATGGTGGAGGGGTGGGAAAGGGCTAAGAGCTACTCAGTAGATGGATGGTTTTTGTTACTGCATTCGGGAACAGACTAGGGTGTGGGTGGTGGTCTAGGATTCTATCAAGAGATCTCTATGATGACTGTTTTAATATCTCTTTGCTATTATATCTTTTGTTCCTTCTTCCCTCTTTGCTTTTCTTTAGTGCCAAAATACAGGTTTTCACTAAATTCTCAGGGGTGTGTTACTCATTGCATTCTCAGTTTATCCTGATGGTAGGACTCCTTGTCTCTATACAAATAAATCATTAATTAGATTTACTTTGTGAGTTTGGTTAGTAAACAAAATTTCAATCTTATTTCCTGGAATGTTAAAGGACTTAATCACAAACTTAAAAGGTATGCTGTATTAAGACACCTCAAGAAACTTAATCCATCAATAGTATTTATACAAGAGTTTACATGGTGACTCTATTAATCTTATGCAAAGAGAGTGAGTAGGGCAGGTACAGTATATGTGGCAGGTCTTAACTGTAAAAAAGCTAGAGTACTCATAGATATATAAAGGGGACTGAATTTTCAAATGCACACAGTCATTACAGATCCTTCAAGCCATTTTATTATTGTTAATGGGAATTTAGATTTGGAGGACATCACCCAAGCCAATGTATATGGACCTACTAATACCTCATGAAATGTTTATGGTGCTTAACTGAAAACTGAACTCTTTTTTAGGAAGCAATATATTTTTGGCAGGTGATACCAATAGTACACTGGATTCACTTTTAGATAGAGCAAATGCCAGATATAGAACTAACAAAACAGACAGAGAGCTTAAACATCCGGTCTCTAATCTGGGCCTCATAGATGCCTGGAGGGTTTTTCACCTCCAGGACAAATCATATACTTTCTGGTCTGCATATTGCAATTATGATTCCAGAACAGACCAACGCTATGTTTCTGAGGCTTTGGTGGAACGGATAGTTAATACTGATATTCTGGAACAGGTAATCTTGAACCATTCCCCAGTTGTAATCTTGTTCTCTGAATTTACTCCAACGACAATCTCTGAATGTTGGAGACTTAACTTTTTGCTAGAAGATGATAGTTACCTTGACAAAGTTAAACAAGAAATTTCAAACTTCTGGAATGAGATTAATCTGATAGATACATCTTGGGCAGATACATGGGAATGCTTTAAATGCTGCCTAAGGGAATTCCATATCAGTAGTTCTTCAGCCATAAAAAGGACAAACAAGATAAAAAGAATTAGCTTCTAGCCAAATTTAAAGAAGTAGAGAAAAAGCTGTTAATTTAAGAATCAGTTGATAATTGGACAATAGGGTATAGATATAAATCAGAATACTATGAATTAATTAGAGGAGAAGCTGAATTTGCTATTAGGAGATCAAGACTTAATTGTATTGATTCTGGTCCCAGAGTCACTAAAATATTGGCCTTAAGACTTAAACAAAACAATGGAGGCACTAGGCTATGTAAAATTAGAGAATTAGGTAAGGGTTCCCTGTTAACCTGGGCAATATTTTTGATGACGGCTTGACCCTGAAATTTCAGGTGTCAGCCATGGTTAAGTCCCCATTTTACCATCTGAGGAAAATCACTCAGGTGAAACACCTGGTTCCCCCAGATGACCTTCCAACACTGGTCCATGCCTTCATCACTACCCGCCTTGACTACTCCAATGCCCTCTACCTAGGGCTTCCTCAGGCTGATATCTGCCACTTGCAGCTAGTTCAAAATGCAGCAGCCATGCTGTTGATTGGCACATTAAGGGCTAGTCATAGTACACTTGTGCTCTGCAGTCTACACTGGCTGCCCGTTCAGTGATGGATCACCTTTAAGGTTGGCTTGCTAACCTTTAAAGCCCTACATGAACAAGGTCCCAGCTATATGCAAGATCTACTGACTCCCTACCGCCCCCATGGCCCTCTCCAATCCGCTGATGAGGGATTGCTAGAGGTTCCCAGGGTTCATTTAAAAACTTCTGAACATACGAACATATGAATGTGCTAGCAGAAACAGACCACCTGGTCTATCTAAGTCTGCTTGAGTGTGTAGCCAACACCCCTAGTTGGCAGCTTCCCCATCTCCCTCCCCTTTGTCATCTTCTGGTGCTCATGCATTTTCTTTTGCTGCTCCTACCCTTGGGAATTCTCTACCTCATCAGTTAAAAGAATGCCTGACCATTGATAAATTTAAAGCTGAGTTAAAAGGCTATCTTTTTTGGACTAGCCTTCCCAGTTGAATTTTAAATAAATTTACTGCTGTATTTATTGTTTTATTGTATTTTTATGTTCTGTATTATATTTAAATGTGAAGTGCCTTGGTTATAGAAAGGCGCTATATAAATAAAGATGTGCTTACTACTTACTTACCTACTTAACAGATCCATTTAAAATAAACAAAGAATTTCATAAGCTCTATCAAGAACTATATGATAGTAATCAGGGTTTTATATAATTGATTAGCAGTTTTTTTTCCTGTGACAATACTAACTGTATAGAAAGTATGTATATAAGTTTTCTAGAATTGTTATATTTGTTAAACAAAGTGAGGCAAGCACTATGCATTTTCACAATGCCATAGCACTTTTATGAGCAAAATGCTAATCAATTTTTAGAGTTAAATAAAATCCTGCAATAATAATCCTCTGGAAGACTTATCTAAATTCTGTTTAAATGTTTCTCTACCAAAGGTACCCAAAAATTATAAAACAATGTTGGCCACCCTGTGGAAGAAATTGTGTCTGCTATTAAATCTATTAAGAAAAATAAAACTCCTGGCCCAGGTGGGTATTCATCTAATTTCTATCATAAACTCAGCGAAGCAATTTCTCCAATATTACTAAGGGTATATGATGAAGCATAGGACAAGGGAGAACAGCCTCAAGATATGATGAAGCACCTAATTACGCTTATCCCCGAACCCAGGAAAGACCTTGATGAATGTGAAAATTATAGACCAATATCATTCATCAACATTGATGTAAAGATACTGGCAAAAATCTTGGCGGACAGGTTAGAGCAGGTAATGCCTTTATTAGTGGATACCAGACACAAAGGCTTCATAAAAGGCAGACTTGCTGCTGATAATTCAAGGAAAATCTTTCACATATCACAAATAAATCAAACATAGCTTCAGATTTTCTTTCTCTGGATGCTGAAAATGCCTTTGATAAAGTTTTATGGCCTCATATCTTTAATATATTGAACTTATATGGGTTCCCTGAAAATGACATTAAATGGGTTAAAATATTGTACCAGAATATATCTGCCTCCGTTATAACCAATGGGCTGATCTCTCCTAGTTTTCTGCTTATGATGGGTACTAAGCAGGGATGTCCTCTTTCCCCTTTACTTTTTTACCTTACCCTGGATCCGATGGTGAGAAAGCTTTCCCAGGAAAAGACCATTAAAGGTATCCCAATACTAAATAAAAAATAATTTCCTTATATGCAGATGATGTCCTTTTGTCAATACAAGACCCTAAGAATTCTATTCTTAAAATATTAGATATATGATGTGATTTTGGGAATATCTCCGGTTACAAACTGAATAAGCAGAAATCCAGTTTCCTCCTTCTAAATGATCATTGCAACAAGGAGGACATTACTAACTTGGGTGTGAGATGGGAAAAAGAAGGCATAGAATACCTGGGAATAAAAGTATTTAGATCAGAATGATTCTTTAGAAAACTGCTCAGATTGCTACAAGGCGAGAGACGGATGTCAGTTCCATTGGTTTGGAGCTGAGTGTGTTGCTGAGAAGCCACCCACCGAGACAAATGGCGTAGCATTCAGAGTTTGCTGCTAGCTCTCTCGGTTGGCTCCCACACTCTCCAGTCAACCTCTCTGTGATTTGACCAGAAGGCTTATCTTCCCTTTTTTGTAAAGAAGGTGCGAATAACCCTGCAGTCATAACGGCAGTAATGGGGAATTGATCCACCGAGATGTACAGAGTTACTCCTACTGAGTCGGGTTTCTGCTTATTCTGTCCCTTTCCCCCTTGCACGGAAGGATGTAGGAAATGGCTTAGTGGCAGTAATGTGAAAATCTCTGCTGTGCTTCTGAAGCACTGAGATGCTTCATTGTGTCAGGTCGCAAAATATTTTAGCCTTTTTTTCTTTTTTTTATTAGCTTCAAGTGCTCTTTCCTTTTTATTGTTGTTTTTGTCTGTGGTGCATCAACGTGGTAAGCAGCTCAGTATTGGCTTTTTTCATTCATTTTTGCTACCGGTCAGTTCTGTCAGTGGAGATGTATGAATGGGACTTTTAAACAAGCAATCTTTCCCGCCCTCACTAGCTATTTCTAAATCCGTTCTGTGTGTGAAAGAAATAACCCGACAGTGCACTAAAACTAAACCACAGGAAACTGGTAAGTCTGCTTTCTCCATTATTGTTGAGACTGTGACTGAAACAGCTGAGCAATTTTCAACTACAACAAATTTAAAGGAATTTAGCCTTAAGACCACTGCTCCCCTCTCACCCCATTCAGGAAACACCTGATAGACCTCATAGCGCTTTGAATCCTTCAGGTAAAATCTATTTCTTTTTGAAACATAAGGTTTCTGGGGGTGGGGGAGAGAGACCAAAATATGCCTGCAAAAGATGTTTTGCATAATTTGGAGGCTGCTTCATGTGTGGTCCACACGGCTCAATTAGCACATCAAATGGAAGGTAATAATATTGTCTCTAATGATGTACCTTCAAAGGCTTTTGGTCTTTTGGCAATGGATGTAAAAGAAAATGAAGCTCAGCAAAAATCTATGAAACAAAGTATACATCTTGCATGTAGCCCTCAAGAAGATTTTTTGGGAATTAAACAGGAGATGGTAACTTTAAAAGAAGAAATGCTAAAGGCTCTGGGGGAAATTAGTGTCTCTATTAAAGGGGTCTCACTTTCAGTTAACTCATTCACAGAAAAGCTATCTGATTTGTCAATAAGAACTCAAGAATTAGAAAGCAGAGTTTCGCTAATCATGAATGTAAAAGGCCCAGTTGTGAAAACACAATCATTACATGATCAGCAGTAACAGAATTTGATCCAGAAAGTGGCTGAATTAGAAGATCACTCAAGGAGGGGTAATCTTCAAATAAGAAATCTCCCTGAAGGTTTGGAGAGAAAATGTTAACCGAGTCTATGGGATGCCAATTTTCAGAACAAAAAATCTCATTGGAAAGGGCACATAGAAAGGGCCTGTGATTTAGCAATAGTGAGCAAAGTTACCCAAGATCAATATTAATCAAACCTCATAAATTCCAAGATCAGGAAGCTATTCTGAAAAAAGCCCATATGGATTAGGTTTAAAATACCAGAACTGTGGCTTCAGCATTTTTAAAGATTTATCCAGTGAGGCAGTAATGGAACATAAGCTGTTTAACCCTGCAAAACAAAAGTTGTATGATTACGGTATTAGGTTCACAATGATATATTCTGAAAAACTACTTTTTGTAGTTAATGGTAAACTGCTAACATTTGATGACTTTGAAGATGCTGAGGAAGCTCTTGAATAGCAATATGGCTCAACCTTTCAACAGTTGCAGCCACATGCATTTAGAGCTCAACCATATTAAGATGAAGTGAAAGAAGGGAAGAAGGGAATTATAGTTGAAATATGTACCTAGACATAGTCCCCGACTCTTAAGGAGGGGGTAATAAAAAAGCATCTAAATGATTTTAGTGCTGTGATGGAGAAAGCAGCAAAGTGGAAAAATGAAGGCAAAAAACTTGAGGAGGGGAGAAAAAAAAGAGCAAAAAAATATATAGGACAACTTGAATGTCTTTTACTCCCCTACTAACATTTGCAACTTGCTTTCTGTCACCTACCTTTTTTTGTAGAAATGTGTGAATAGGAATGGATCAGCCTAAGACTTTAAAAAAAAGCAACTAAGATGGGGAGGATTGGGGGTGGGTCTTGGGAGAGAGAGGTAATGATTAGTTTGACAGTAACAAGACTGGGGTGGCTTCTAAGTGCAAGAGGTGACCCTGTGTTCACTTCTGATAACAATGGGGGGATAAGGAGAAATGTCATTTCTCCAGTGGGAGCAGCTGGGCACCTTGGGTGTATTTAGTTGGTGGAGGGGAGCACAGCAATAACACAATCAATTTTAAGAAGGTTTTTTATGGATACCTGGTTTTGGGCAGTCTGTTGGTAGATATTAAACAAAAATCAAAGTCTATTGGTACATTTAAGGATAGCAGTATAATGTCCTATAGTCAATGTTAAATCCACTAAAACTGGCAACAAGGAATATCAAGGGACTGCGACAGCATTCAAAAATGGTTAAAGTGATTAATTACTTAAACAATAAGCAAATCAATTGTTTAATGTTACAGGAGACACATTTCTCGGAAAGGGAATTTCAGTGGTTCCAAAACAGATGGGGCTAGATATTCAAACTGCGCCATTCTGTGGCGCAAGCCCTTGCGCTGTTCAAAAAAGTTGTGCAGGGGTGTGGCCAGGGCGATATTCAATGGAGTTGCGCTATTGAGCAACTTCTTTGAATATCACCCCCTGGCCACAGCCACTGTGCATGGCACAGTGGAACTTGCACCACTGCAAGTAGTCAGAGTGGAGCATTCAGATGCAGTGGCACAAGTTCCATTGCACCATGCGCAAATCTACGATATTCAAAAGGTGACATGCAAATGGGGCCATAATTTATGCAAGGCACAGGGGGTCCATTTGCATCTAATTATGGACCTATTTGCATGCCATTAGCATGCGGGTACGCCGATCCCTGACGACTTGCGCCTGGCACCCTGCCAGGCAGCAGCTGTCGGAGAGTGATGCCCCCTGCAGCCCGATCATGGGCATAATAGTGTTCCCCCCCCAATTAGCCTGATTGCAGGCAGAGCGTTCCATTCCCCCAGTAGCCCAGTCACGGACAGAGCGTTATTTCTCCCCTTCATTAGCCTGATCGCAGAATGTTATGTCTCTCGAGCATAGCCTCGATCGGAGGCAGATATCTCTCCCCAAAGTCCAATATCTGGTGGTTCAGTGGACCGTGAAGCTGATCGCTGGCATAATATCAACCCCACGTTCATCTCTGGTGGTCTGTGATCGGAGTTGGCGGGCGTTAATTGCCTTTCGTTCATTATCCCGGTGTCTGTAAATTATACCACCACCTGATGGACCTCACCACTGCTCGTCAGCCGCAGCACTACTTCCGCCGTTGCTGTTCATGACTGACATTTCAGCAGGTTGCACGCCCTCAGCCCGGAGCCAATGGGCGCAACCCGTTGCCACAGCAATCAGATATGTGGAATGAATGAATTCATTCACATATCTGACTGCTTTTAGTGGTATGAGCGCACCCATTGGCTCTTGCCTGAACCACTGCGTGCAGCCCTCACCGAGCTGTCAGTCAGTGGGGGGCGGGTGGCAGGTGGTGGGGCTGCCACCGCTGGCTGATGGGGAGCGGGTGGTGGGGCCTGTGGGTGGGTGGGTGGGGCCACTATATCACCAGGGATATTGGACATTGGGGGTGGGTTTGATGTTATGCCCACGATCGCTTCTGGTCCACTGGACCACCAGGGATATTGGACATTGGGGTTGATGTTATGCCTGTGATCGGGCTTCACAGTCCACTGACCACCAGGGATATTAGACTTTGGGAGGAACGCCTGCTGCCCACAATTGGGCTGCTCGGGGACATAACGCTCTGCCCGTGATCAGGCTAATGGGGAACAATGTTATGCCCGCGATCGGGCTAATGGAGGGGACACTTCAGCCTGTGTTTGGGGCATGGGGGGGCACCACCGGGAATGAGTGGAGGGTCACCCACAGGTGGCAGCTGCTGTGTTGCACCCTGCAATGTGGCAGCTCACCTGTGGGTGGCCCTCGACTTAATCCTTATTTTTTGGGCTTAAAGTTGTGCAGGCACAGGTAGGGGGTTGCGCCTGCATAACTCTGCATGGCCCAGCTGAATATTGGGCCATGCAGTTTATGCATGGTTCCTCCCCCTTCAGTTGCACATGCCTTCATTAGCATTGCACTGTTGCTCAGCATGATTTGGGGGGGCACAACTGCCTCCTGCTGAATATCGCAGAATGGCGCATTTCTGACTTGTGCAGGTGCAACCCTATTGCACATGGCTCAACTCTTTTGAATATCTGGCCCATGGGGTTTAGGAGTCTATTTCCCATTTGTCTCTGATTCTAGGGGTGTGGCAATTTTTGTTTTCATAACAGCTACTGAAACCAACTATTATTAAAAAAATATTGATCAATTTGGTAGATATGTGATTCAAGAAATTACACTAGGGGGTTGAAGCCTCACTTTGGCCACAATAGATGGTCCTAACTACAATAACCCTACTTTATTTTCAGAATTTTTTTTTATTGCTTTCCATTTATAAATCCCCATACATAATTGGTGGGGATTTTAATTTAACCCTAATTTAATTTAGATAGATCTTCTAGAGATGTATATAGCCTTAAAACATCCATAAAGGCTTTAAAGAATGTTATGCTTACCTCAAAATGTGTGATCCTTAGACACTGAATAATCCAGATAAAAAACAATATTCGTTTTATTCAAATAGTCACCAGTCATATTCTCGAATAGACTTTTTTTGGTTATCAGAAACATTCAACTATTTTACACATAAAGTTCATTATCTGGTTATTACTATCTCAGATCATGTTCCCTGTATTGTTCAGCTAGACTGGTTAAAATTACATCAAAATACAATAAACTGGAAAATGGATATCACGATAATCAGACATTCTATGACTAACAGAACATTGGAACAGGAAATTATGGATTTTTTAGCAGGAACTCAGGGCAAGAAGTTAGTATAACTATAATTTGGGAAGCTTTTAAAGCCTGGTTATGCGGGCTATTACAAAATTTACAAGGCAAAAGGAAAAAACTCTGGGCACAGCAACAGAATTCTTTAAAAATAGAAATACAGATCTTGGAACAACTATATTAAAATACTTTAGATAACGATCTTTATAATGCTCTTATATAAAAAGTAGTTTATAATACTTTATTAACAGACATAGAGAAACAAATTTTACAAGCTATTTAGGCATATTATTATATCAATATAGACAAACCTTTAAAAGTTTTGGCATGGCAACTGAAAAAAGATCAAGAAAATAATTTCATATCTGGTATAAATGATAATTATGGAAAATTGTATACTAATCCAGTAGAAATTCGCAACATATTTTTGGAGTTTTATAAAGACTTATACACTACACAGAACATTAGTGAAGTGGATAATCATAATATACTGTATTTTTATAAAGTTCCCTTAAAACAACTAGGTGATGAACCAAGATCTATACTGGATAACTCTGTTTCATCGTCAGAAGTGATGAAAGCTATAGATAATCTTAAAATAAGTAAGGCCCCATGCCCCGATGGTTTCCAGGCTGAATTTTACAAAAAATGTAAAGTATTATTAATGCAATATTGACACGCCTGTTTAATATAATTCACCAACAAGGTCAGGCACCACTCTCTTTCTATCAAGCCCAGATCCAGGGGTTCCTTAAACAAGGTAAGGGCCCTGAACAACATCACTCATATAGACCCACATCATTAATAAATGTTGATTATAAAATAATAACCAAAATATTAGCAATGCAATTAGAAAAAATAATTCCATGTCTAATTAATTATGATCAAAATGGATTCATTAAAGGGAGGAAAATTTAAATTTAACTCTAGAAGTATATATAAAAGATACAATTGTTTTTATGACAGATGCGGAGAAAGCATTTGACTGGGTTGAATGGAATTTAATTACTTCTACACTTCATAATATGAACTTTGGTGAAAATTTTATAAAATGGATTAAAATATTGTACAAACAACCACAAGCTCAAATTAAGATAAACAACATAATTTCACCTAGTTTTCATTTGACATAGAGAACTAGACAAGGATGCCCTATTTCACCCTTGATTTTTGCTTTGGTGATTGAACCATTGGCAGAAGCAATACAATTAAACCCTATAATTAAAAGGATTAAATTTTATCATAGTGAGTGCTACTGCAGAGATGCACTCAGAAATTAATTTCCGAGCACGTCTGTGCAGTAGCGTTACTACTGCACTCAGTCGGTGGCTGGCCATGGAGGTGAAAGGTGGGCTGTACCAGTCACTGGCTGGAGACAGGTGGGGAGGTGCTGAGTGGGCTGGCATGGCTGGGTGGGGGGGGCACTGGACTACCAGGGAGACTGGGATCTCTTTAGTTATTATTTTACAGTTTCAGGGAGCACTAGACTACCAGGGACATGGGGATGTCTTTATTAATTGTTTTACAGTTCAGGGGGGCACTAGACTACCAGGGATACAGGGATCTCTTTATATATTATGTTACAGTTCAGGGGGGCATTAAACTACCAGGGATATAGCAATCTCTTTATTATTTTACAGTTTGGGGAGTCCACTAGACTACCAGGGATATGGGGATCTCTTTTATTTATTATGTTACAGTTTGGAGGGGCACTAGACTACCAGGGTGGGTAACATGCCACATTTGTGGCAGATGACCCGGGGGTCGGGGCACAGGTGGGGGGTGCATTTGCAACCTGCGGTAGTGGGTTGCAACATGCTGGCCAGGTACACCCTCTGTGCAGCATACCTAGCCACATGTTGCAAGTCACACGTCTTTGTTGAGGAGACCCTATCCATTCTAGAATAGGGTGCAGGGTCATTGTCACAGTTACGGGTAGTGCAAGTTGCATTTGGTGGCAACTTGCACCACCCTTCAAGAATTGGGCCCTTTAACTTTTCATCACTGCTCATCCTATTTGCAATACATGCAACATGCATGGACATAGATCAATATCAGCAACATTTCTTTATGATAGCTATGATTCTAGCAAGAAAATGTATTTTAATTAAATGGAAGGACTTCAACCCACCAGTTGTAACTACATGGATAAATTTCATGCTAGGTATTATGAAATTAGAAAAAAATCAGTATTTGAGTGTGGGAAGAGAAGACCTATATGAAAAGATCTGACAACCCTTTGACGCCATGATCAACCAGTAAGGAATTGTCTCTCAGTCACAGGAATAATACTTACATTTACCAAAATGTAGCTAATAATCATCCAAAATCAAACTATTTATTAAGATTATTATAATTATAATAGTTAAATAATGAATATACTTAATAACCAAGAAGAAAACAATACTAGAGATGTAATGGCCACCCCAGGTCTAGCATAGTTGAGGGATGGTAGGGTAGTGTAGGAGGTTATAATGAAGCTATGATGAAGGATCAGTCCAACAAATACAACTGTTGGAAACTGTACAATCCTTCAACTTTATAGCTTACTGAACCTCAAAAAAAAACAGAAAAAAAGAGAAAAAAAGTATTTAGATCAATGGATAAAACCATTAACAGTAATCTAAAAACTTTTAAAGCAAACATCTCCAACTCCCTAGCCAAATGAAACTGTCTACCTTTGGGTTTTTGATGAAGAATGGAAGCTATCAAAATGAATACTGTATCTTACCTAGTGCCCTGTTTTTATTTCAAATTATTCCATTCTTCATCCCTAAAAAATGGATTGCAGAATTGCAAAGTTGCATAAGCAATTTTTTGTGGAGTTAAAAGAGGTGTAAAGAGCAATGGTGGCCTTAAATTCCTAGATTTCTATCTCTAATATCTCTCATTTAGAATGTATCGGTCAGTCAAATGGTTTAATCTATCATATAATGGGGGTGAAATACCCAAATGGTTACAAATTGAAAGGTACATAATGGAAGCCCATAACCTTTAAATAAAGCTGCCTTACTGTTTACCAAACCAAATAGAGCTCTATATAATAAAATTATAACAGATAATATTAAACGTATTTCTGTTTGCCAACAACTTCTACATATGGATATAAAATACTCAACCCTACAACCTATATGGGGAAATCGTTATATACTAGATAACTCTAAGACAATTACATTTCAAGAATGGCTGTCAAAAGGACTCTGCACCATTAGAGATATGGTAACAGACACTTGAATTAAATCTTTTCAAGAACTTATTAATTTAGCTCCCCATAACATAGATAAATTTACAATCTTATCTTACTCCATTCTTAATCTATATAACAATGATCTATGGAAAATTAGCATAAATAACACTAGAGCCTTTCTAGCATTCCCACAGTTATGCCCTTCCATTTCTAACTTTTATACCCTATTAGTTGATCATGTTAGGGGGATTGCCATGGATAATATTAGATGGTGGTCACATATTATGTGGAGAGATGTGCAAAGCTGGGATTGGAAAAATATTTGGTCCATGTCTCTAAAGGCTTTTAAGACTGTCAATATGAAACTGGTCCACTTTAAATCTGTGCATAATCTATACTATACTCCTTTGAATGTGTTTAAAATGGGATGACATACATCCTCTGCCTGTGAGAAACATTGGGAAGTAAATGCTAACCTTTTCCACATGCTCTGGGATTGTAGAAAGGTTAAAAACTTATGGGAGGAAATCGGCATCTTGTTCAGAGACATAGAACGGCTTCAAGACAGACTTACAGCTGAAACGTATCTCATAGGATACTTTGACAATCAATAATCTTGGACTAAGGAACAAAGGTTTCATGTACATCTTATCCACACTTCTATAAAGAATGCTATACTTCGTAATTGGGTAGGAGAGAATGCACCACCCTTGACAGAATGGAGAAATGAATGTCTGGAAACCCTACGTCTAGAAAGACTATCTCATCTAATGGTAGGTCAAGGTGACATCTTTCATTCTAAGTGGGGTATGATTTATAAAATATTTGCCCAGGTGTGATTTCTCTATGGTTGACACTCTTTTTCTTAACTAGTTCTTTATCCTTTCTTTGATTTCTCTGCTTTCTCTATTTTTCAGTTTCTGAAAAATTCAGTTATTGCTACCTTCAGATTCAGCAGGGGAATGTCTTTCAGCTGATTTTACACAAGAGAAACAGGGTGAATTGTCAAACAGCAAACATAAGTATACCCATGGTCTGAGGTAAAATGTGAATACATACTTATATATATAGTCTTATTGTTGGTGATCCACTTTTGAGTTTCCTTATGAAGGTTGGAGGTTTGTAGAAGCAATCATTTTAAATAATATTTTTAATAATTCCAGTATATTTTATGAATATGTATGAGATGATTTCTAATTATTGTGTTATTTACTATTAGATGTTAAATATTATGAACTAGAGATCGTAAATGGAGGAAGCTGATTGGCCGAGAGGTTTTTGAAGCCGTGATGATATCGGGCTACATCATCACAGCTTCAGAAAACCTCCGGCCACCACCTCCTCCCCAGTGCAGTGTTCTCTACGTCCCCACAGGTGAAGCAAGTCAGACCTCCACTGAGACGGTATTAAAAAAAAAAAAATAAACACATCCTCATAACTGTCCCCCCTTGCATGTCACCCAAAGCACACGCTCTGCAAACACAAAAAGAATCTTCTTCCTTTCATCGCGGCAAGTGCTTCCTTTGAGAGTGCCAAGTACTGCTCACCCTTGCTGCCATGCTGCCTCGTGCCAAAGGGCAAAATCTACAACCCACTCCTCAACAATACCAGGATTGACCCTTACCTTTTTGCATTCCTCAGAAGCACGGCACAACTCAGATATTGCAGGTAAAATGCACTAGATCCATCAGATCTTAGGACACATCTAAAAAAAACTTCTCTCACCTTGCGGAGCTGTGGTGTACATTGATATGCACTTTATTGTCCACCCGGCTATCTCCCTTTTCACATCGCAATTTCCGCATAAACAAACAAAAACATCTTCACCTCCTCAAACAAAAATATCCAAACAATATTCATCATGGTTGAGTAAACTAAACTTCCGGGGGTGGGAAGGGGATGAATACCACAACAATTAAGACTGTAACAAAATTCTCATGCAACAGCACCACCTACTGGCCAAAACATGACACACACAAACTTTTTTTTTAAATGTCTACCTACACTCATATAAAAACACTATTAAAATATTTTAAAACTTTCTTTTTTTATATTAAATGCATAAAATATCAATTGAGCCAGTTCATAATAACAATAAGGCACTCCAGGGTGTGGTATATCGTGGGATATCGTCACTTCTCGGATGGTTGGATGCACTCAGCCTGCGGCCTCATGCCCAACCACCCGGGGCGTGATGGTATCCCATGATATACCACACCCTGTCATGCCTTATTGCTTAAATGTAATACCATATAGCAAAATTTGTTACATGTACTTTTGTTGAAATGTAATAGCATTTTATTGACAAAAAAAGCATTGGGTCACTCAGTGAGGGGCCATCTGGATATGTAGACCACTTCCTTAAAATGTTGGTGATACAAGCTCCTAGTTATTTCAGGGACACAGTGAATCTAACAAAATTTAAGGTTTTGAGTGATAACCCCAATATTGCTGGTTAACAATTAACATAGTGAGTCTATATACCGCTATAGACCACAGCAAGGGTATTAAAGCAGTTAAGAGACCATGAATGCTAGTGATCTATTTTGTAACCTATCTGTTTCATTTAGTTTGACACTTCTGTTTTCTGTTGTGCATCACATCTATTTTCAGTTCAATGGTACATTATATTTACAGACTCATGGAATGACTATAGGTGCCTCATTGGCACACACATATGCCAATATATTTTTGTCCACTTGGGAATGGAAGGTGGTGCTTCAAGATGGAAACCACACCTCAGATACACTGTTAAATGGTATCATTTTATTGATCATATCATATGTGTCTGGGGTGGGGATTCAGAACAAATTTCTGACTTTCATTGATTGACTTAATAAGAATGATTTAAATCTGGAAAGCATGCACAAATCAGACAAGGAAACTGAGCACCTGGACAAAATGTCAGGAATCGATTCTGATAATAAAGTCATTTGTTCCCCTTACTGAGAGCCAACTGCTGGAAACATGCTTCTTAGAGCAGATAGCTCACATCATAGGGAACTTGTTGACAGCATCCCTTATGGCCAGTGTCTCAGGATAAAATGTAATTCTACAGAATCAGAAATTTATGAAAAACAGGATAAGACATAAACATGTCATAAACATCCAGGTTCCAGGAGAGAGGCTATTCAACAGATGTAGTCCAAAAAGCATATGAAATGGAAAATAAGGCACTGTACAAAGAGGTGAGCTATTACAGAATAGAATTAGAAATACAGGAGGTGATAACCAGATCACTTCAGTCTTCAGATTTAAATGATGAATCCAGCAATCTTAGATACACTTGTCAGGGAACGTGGCAAATTTTGAAAAGAAACCCAGAGATTGGCCCCCTAGTATGAAAATGTCCTACAGTCACCATTTGGAGAGGAAAAATATTTAGGGATTATTTGTCACAATAGAGATTCATCATAATCAACTAGGTCTTCTCCAATAAAAACAGTGCAATGTTTGAGAGTTTGTACAGAAGGAGAACTGTTTTGAACATTCTAAAATAAAAAATAAATATTTTTGAAACAGTATATTATTCGTCATATACCTTTTGTGATGTATGTAGGGTGATGTCATTGAGGTTATTAGTACATGGGGGCAGGATATTCAAAGTAGTTGTGCATGGCGCAACTGAGCTGCGTCAGCGCACCTGCAGATATGTGCCAAGGAGCGATATTTAGTGGGAGCCAGTGTGCAGCGCAAGTTGCAGTGCACCATTGTGCAACCCTAACGAATGCATGTGCAAGGGCAGGGGGCATGCCCATGAATATGCAGCGCAGTGTGATATTCAACCCCTGGCCCATGGTGCAAGTGTGGAGCAACCTCCAGATGCACTGAGCAGACTTGAGCCTATAAATACAGGGCGCAAGCATGGGGACAGCACTTGCGCCTGGGGGGGGAGAGAGAGAGAGAGAGAGAAAGCAACCAGACTGTGGAGGGAGGGAACAGAAGGAACAAGGGAGATGGAGACTGTGAGGGACTGAGGGAGTTTAACAGGCAGCCACAGGGGTGTGAAACAGAGGTGGCAGTGGAGTGTGAGCCAGGGGCTGGGGAAGCAACAGAGAGAGCCAGGCAGAGAGAAAGGCACTGCCCCACGGTGGCAAGTAGACCACAGGAGCTGACCATCCAGGGGGAGACAGGACAGCAGAGGTGTGAGGAGGCAAAAGGAAGAGCGACATGGCTGTGGAAGGGCCCATTGGTGGTACACCCGGAACAGGTGGTACTGTGCCCGCATCACCTTCGAGAACTACTCCGTTATGGAGATTGTGGGCAGGTATCACCTGAACTGGGTGATTCTGAGGCAGCTCTGTGAGCTGTGCAGTGAGGAGATGCAGGCACCCACTAGACGGAGCCACACCCTGTCAGTGGAGATGAGGTGACTGCCATCACGTGCTTGCTCACCACAGGTACCTTCCAGAGACCAACAGGGGCACCACAGGCATAACCCAGTCGACCACATCATCCCTCCTCGCACAATTCCTCAACACCTGCTGCCACATGCTGTGCAATACATCCAGTTCCCCAGCGCATAGGCAGAGCATACAACAACCATGCAGGACTTCCACAGGGTAGCAAGGATGCCTGGCATGCTTGGGGCCATTGACTGCACCCATGTGGGCATCCACATCCCACCTGGCCCCAAGGACATAGCATACGTCAACAGGAAGGGCTACCCCAGTGCCAGCTGCCAGCTGGTGTGCGATGCCAGGGGGTGCATAACCAATGGCTGTGCCACACACCCCGGGAGTGCACATGATACATTCATCGGGCACAGCTCAGCACTGTGCCACTGGTTCGAGTGTGGGGACATCCCCATGGGCCACCTAGTGAGTGAGTATGGGATGGCCATGGGGAGCTGGGAACAGCAGGGTATAGGATGGGAAGGGCAGGGTGGGTGTACTGGAAGGGTACCAGGGATGGGCAAAGGGCACAGTGACATGGACATTAGGCTAACCATGTACCTTTCCACACAGGTGATAGTGGCTACCCACTCAGGCCCTGGCTGCTCACCTCCTACTGGCACCCCTCGTCCCCAGGTCCCCAGCAGAGGACTGTTACAATGAGGCACACGCCAGCATATGGAACATCATGGAGCATGTGTTTGGGATGCTGAAGGCATGATTCTGTTACCTTGACACATCTGGTGGTGTCCTACAGTACAGCCCCTCAAGGCCTATGGCATATTCCTGACCTGCTGCATACTGCACAACATGGCCATTGACCGTGGGATAGCTGTCAAGGCCAAAGAGGGGGACAGCAGTTGGGACGATGAGGGCAATGGGCCAGGGTGGTGGGCTGCCCCTCACCTGGGTGGAGGAATCCCCAGCTCCAAAGGATGGCACACTAGCACCGGGACACAATTGCACAGGAGCACTATGGTGCATGCAGGTAGGTGAAGCAACACCCATGCAGTGACCTGACACAATGGTACAGCACATGGGCACGGGGGGCATGGCAATGGGCATGCACACACAGAGGCGTGGTGCAGGGGTGAGGATGGCAGTGCCACACAGCCACACACAACAGCATGCAGCACTGTACAGCAACACACACACACACAGACACATGCAAACATGCACCCAGGTGCCAGCAAGTGGCATGGATCAGATGCAGGGCACCGGTGCACAGGTGCAACCAGTGCAGTGCTGCTCTCATCACGTACATGCCACATGGACCAGCGGCCAGGCAGGTGCACACATAGGCAGCATGTGGTGCAACACACAGTTGCCATGACTGTGGCATGCACCCACACACATCGCCCATGTGCACACAGGGCAGTGGCAGCAAACTGCAGACACGGCTGTGTGCACAGCAGGTCTGCCACACAGAACCATGGCCACCGTGGACACGGGGCAGTTGTGCCAGGGCTGATTGGCAGCCACTGGCTGCTCAGTGGCCACAGGGGGTGTATGCAACTGCCCCTCAGGGGTTGTACTGCGGGAACATGACTGGGTTCATGCAGGGGTGAATAGGCACCCAAACAGGCCAGCCCCAGGCGTGCCTGGGATGCCAACAGCAGATCACAGCATCAACAGGGAGGGTGTCACTCAACACCGGTCCATGGGGTGGACAGTGCACTCTGAGGTGTATGTGGCTGGCACCCATGCCAGCGGTGCAAGGCCAACAGATTGCTTTGGCAATGCGATCCAAGGATGCGGTTGTGTCCTCCCGCAGGTGCAGTTTAGCCTCCAGAACCTGCACGGTGCCCCTCTCGTGCAGCTTGGCTGCCTGGTCCACCTCTGTGTGAAGTGCACATGTAACCCCCAGGGGGCACTATCCTAAGGGCTACTACCCCTGCCTGCCCTAACTGTAACAGGGTGAGTGGCCCAGATCCACTGGTGGGTGCCTCCACCCAGAGGTCGGGGTTAGAACAGTCGAGGTTAACTCGGTCACAGCCCTCTGGGTTGCTGCAATCCCCCTTTCTTCCCACTAGTGGCCCACACAGTTCAATTTCAGTGTCCTTACCATATACACTTACCCCCCCAGCTCGAACCAATCAGCTCACTCCGGGGACCCCACTGAAAAGTAAGGTACAGTTACACAATATTCACTGTGCAGTATTTCACCATTAATACACAAACTAGCCAGTGTACTTTTGCAAAACAAGCAATCTAATTTATTTAAGGGGAGATAACAAGGACTGGGGGAAATCAGGTTGATTGGCTTACCACTACAATATATGAGTATCTACCTAGGGCTCTGTGCACAGGCCTAACCTATAAATTACTGTCTATGGGTACCCAAGCCCTAAAGGCTAGTTCCTCAAAGCAGCTGGTTGGGGCCTTGACACAAAAACAAACATGAGGTTCCCACGAAGATTTAATAGAGCCAGCAGGCTCAGTTGGTGTAGTCAGCAAAGTAACCAGAAGATCTTGCCCTTACTAGGAACATTTGACAGGGAGCTACCCTGATTTAGTACTCACGACTCCAGAAGGAAAAACCCTCTCACACCACTCGCAGGACCAAGCCTGGACTCCAAACACTTCTCCACACATTTATATGCAAAGCAACAGAGGGGCACCATACCAGGTAGCTGCTCCTAGGGCCCAACTGAACTCACAGCTAATTGGGAGTCTCACCACAGCTTCACTTTCCTGACAGACTGAGCACGATTCAGCAGATTCTCCAGTCCTCTACTGGGTGAGCCTGGTAGGTAGCTGTGCTCCTGCACAGCCTCCTCTCACTGCTGCCCAGTGGATTTTGTCTGAACTTGCTGGCAATTCAAAGTGCCCAACTGTGGCCTTACATGCATTTCCCACATGAAAAACTCAACGGCGCAGGAGCTCAGAGCTTCCTCCTCTCTCACAGCCACAACGACTCTGCTGCTTGGCAGTAAGGGGCAATCCTCTCAGTTCGGGCACCACCCAATCCCATTGTTGGGCTGCTGATGCCAGTCACTTAATTTTGCCCTCATTGGTGTGAAAAAAAGCACCATGGTCCCGACTTTACTTCCCAGAATTACTAGCTGTGTCTTCATTAGTCAGCTGGCTCACTAGAGAGTCCTAATTCTGGTTGGTCAAACAGATCTCCATTTTAGGGTCGCCCCATTTCCCATTGGCCCATTTCAATAGTCCAGGTCTAAAATGGAGGGGCCAAGTGCACACAGTCCTAGCTGCAAAAGAAGCAGGTTAGACAAACTGTAATTCCACTTAATACTCTAATTATAGCCAAACAGTTACATCTTTCAAGGAGGCTCCCTTTGTGCTTTTCAGTGACTATGTAAAAGGGGCGATTTCCCTGCAGCTTAGGCGGGATTTGAACAGAGAAACCCCAGTCCCCCCATTCAAACTACTAAAGCTTGCAAGCAGGCAACTCTTAAAGAGATAGTACTGGAGGCTGTAAAAGCATTCACTATGCCCGCATCTAGCGGCCTTACGACGAACACCAATTAGGCATGGAGCATTTAGACAAGCTCTGGGAATGCTTTTAGGAACCCCCATTTATAGGGTGGTTACACACACACCCCAGCTACAAGCAGCACCTGTTTCTCCATGGAGTCCGGTAGCAACTGGGTGTGCTGACAATGGGTCGGCACCCAGGGGAGCCTAGATGTGGCGCCGTCCCACCAGTGGTGTACAGCCATGCTGCACAGTTCCCCACTCAGGTGAATGCTGCACAGTGGGGTCCCCATGGGCTAGGTCACTGTCTGGCTCCCCAGCAGTGGACACTGTGTCCAGCCGCCCAACATTCCCAGCCATCTGCCACTGCTGCCCCTCTGGCCCCTGTACACTGGCCAGTACCTGAGCAGATGCACCACCACCACTACATGGCACTGCCATGGCTGTGCAAATGGTAGCACTGATGGCCACGGCAGGCAGCTGTTCCGCCACTGACAGACCACTGGCCGTGCTGCCAGTGATGGTAGTAGGTATGGGTGTCTCCCCCACAACACCACCCATGCTGTCCAGGATGATGGTCATGTCATCATCAGTGTCAGACCCCACCCCAATTTGTGTCTCCATGCAGAGTACGCCATGGCTGGCATCCTGCTGGAACACAGCCAGGGCTTCATCTGACACCAAGCCTGGGACATCTGACTGGACGGCGGTGGTGTGCTGCAGCTGATCAAGCCCCTGGATGCTTGTGGAGGTGGATGGCTCATCCTCCGGGGCTGGGCCTGAGCCCACTGCTGCTACTGGCACCCCTTCCACTGCATGCTGGCATGCCGGTGCTGTAAGAGAAAACAGATGTGTTAGTGCTGCAATTCCGGCAGGCCACTCCCCCCGTACATGGCATTACATACCAGGCAGTGATAGGCTCCCTCCTGTCTGGAAGCAACCACCCGGCACACCCTCAGCAGTGCTGCTATGCATGATGGCTGCCACCAGCTCCTCCTGTGCCGTGAGCTGTGGCACATCAGCATGGCCCCACCAGTGGCTGTCCTGGCTGCCTGTATGGCCGCCACCTTCTCTTTTATGTGGCATTTATCAGTGCCCACCTTCTTCCTGCACTCCTGCACAGATCGCTGGTGGCTGCCCTGCTGGTTCACAGATGCTGCCACCTCCACTCAGGCTGCAGCCTGGCCTGTTGTGTGCCTGTGGTACCACTCAGAAGTGGCTCCCTGTTAAGGTAGGCCTCAAACAGGGCATCAGCCTCTGCCTTCATAAAGTTGGGCTTGTGCTTGTGGGCAGGCCCATGCTCCTCATCTCCTCATTCTCCTCATGCTTGGACATGGTGCTACCTGTGGACAAGGACATGTGTGTCAGTGACTGCAGCTGCCCACCCCATCCACCCTGCTGTATTGGCTAGTCCCACAGCAGGCGCAACTTACCTCAGATGATTGCAATACTGGTCCCTGGCCTGTGCTGTCTTGTGGCACCTTTATAGCACATCTCATGCAAATGAGCTGTGGTTCAGCAGTAATGACATGCTAATTTCCCCAGTGCACTGCGCATTAGCTGATGAGCTCATTAGCGTGTGGTAGCTGAATGTCACGCACTTGCTCTGTTTGCAATGGAATTGCTCCAGTGCATGTCAAGACACAGTGCTGTGACATGCGTAGTGCACTGGCCCACAGTACGCATGTGTCGGGGGCTATGCTACTGCCTATTGCACACTGTGTGCTCAGAGTGCTATAGGGGCCATGGTGCACTGTGCTACATGGCCTCTATTGCACTCTGGCTCACTGTGCACCAGGTGATCCCTGACCCCTGTTGTGACCCTTTGCCCCTTGGGACTACACCACTACGTGCTGGGTGGTCCATGCCCATTCTGCGCATCCACGGTGATGCCCAATGCCGACATGAGGTGTGCATTCCATGCATGTTATGCACACATGCGCTACTGGCCACCATTTTGAACCAGCACCTTGCGAGGAGAGAATGACACGGTGAGGTATGTGACATGCCCACAACTGGTCTGCCCTGGAGCTGGTCAACCTTGTGGCCCATGTGCAGCCACATGCACCTGGGCTGTTTGGCCTGGATCCCCTGCAGCAGGCCAGGACAGAGATCTGGCAGGCCATCACTGCAGGCCTGGTACAGGACACCGGGGTGCCACAGACTAGTGAGCATTGCCTCCATCGGTACGGGGAAATGTTGTGGCAGGGCCCTGAGAGACTCAGGCAGCTGCAGGCATGCATTCACAGGGGAGCCGTGCCACAGCCAGGTAAGTCATCACATGCTGCATGTGTGCCCAACTGCTGTACTGTGGTGTTGGCTGGGCTGCCTGACATGCCTTGTTGGGGAGCACTGTCAGCATATGCATTGCAATGTGGCATTGTCTGCCACCATGTGCACTGCGCTACTGCCTTGTGGGTCATGTTAGGTTGGGGCACACACTGTGCACAGGGGTGGGGGTGGTGGGCACATGCTGTGGTTGTTCTCTGATGTGTGCCTGTCTGTGTTCCATTCCTAGAACCTGAGGATCGGCACCGTGCAAGAGTGGTGGGTGTGCCTGGTGGGCACAGCAGGCCACTGCAGGTCTGACTGGTGGAGGTGCAGGTCCGACTGGTGGAAGTGGATCAGCAGCAGGACAGGCACGAGCAGCACTGCAGCAGGCAGGAAGGCACTGTTGTCTTCCTCTACTCAGTACCAGGTAGTCAGCAGGGGTGAAGGTACGGCCATGGCCACCTGTGCCATGTGCCATGTCAGCTGGGTGCTGCACACTGTGTGGTGTGCATACCACTGTGCGGCGGCCATTGCACACATGTATCAGATGTTGGTGGGATGGGTGTGTGCCTGGCTGCTACTGGTGCTACTGTGGAGCTGCTGCTGCTGCCCTGTGCCAACTGCCTGTTGCTGTGTGGTCGGGTGGCAATTGGACAGTGGTGTTCACTGATGTGCACCACTGTGGCATGCTGGGATGCCAGTAAGCATTGGCCCACCCACTGTGGATGGTCAGGGTGCCACTCCAGGGGTGTGTGTGTTCCCACTGCTCATTGCACACAGTGGGAGGGCGCAGTTCCTAGGGACCTTGCACTGAACACCTGTCCATTCCTTTGTCATAGGCATCTGGAGTGGGTCGCAGCTGCCCCTGTTTTGCCGCCTCTTATGACAGATCATCCTGATTACATCCATGACCGTGGAGGTGGCACAGAAGACAAGGCAGATGGTGCTCCAGGACAAGAGACAGTGGAGGTGTCAGGCAGCGGCAAGCTGTGGCCCCCTATAGTTTGACCCCACTATTTCCCTTTTACCCCTGCCATCCCTTCCCCTTCCATCCCCATCCCACTGTACATTCCCTGTTCCCTGTCCCCTTCCTTTACTCTCCTACCCTTTCCCACCACATTCCATTGTATATAGTTGTGTTTAATACAGTTTTCCTGCTTAACTGCCTGTGTCTGTGTCTGCTTTGCAGCTGTTGTCTGGATCCATGCTGCAGTGGTGTGGTGGGTGTCTGTGTGGTGTGCCTGTGTTGATGTGCAGGCCATGCATGGTGGTGTCCTGCCCCTTGGTCAGTGTCTGTGCCATGGGGTGACCATGGGCTGGCTGTCCAGGATGTGTGGCATATGTGTTGGGTGCTGTGGTCCAGGGTGTGTCTAGCCATAGTCTGGGTGGGTGGGGGCATGGCATGCAGTGGGGGGTTCCAGTGGCTGCCCTCCCTTGGCCATTGGTGCCACCTGTTCCCTGCATCCTGTGGGGGGGCTGGATGCCTGTCTGCATCCTGCTGTTAGTGGTCATCTGTGGTCCACCACTGTGCCTCCCTGGCACTGTCCTCAGGTGTGTTCCTCTGCCTGCCCCATGCTTTCCGTCTACTGCTGTGCTCCCACCATTAACTGGAGCTGGTCCTTGTGTGCCTTGGCACTTGTCCCTTTGCACCCTGTAGCATTTCTGGTTGCATTATGGTGCAGGTCTGGTTGCTCCCTGGTGCACCTCTGGGTATGCTGTGGCACATTCCTGTGATATTCAGCCATGTTGCACTGGCACATGTCATCATGCGCAGCCTTTGAATATCACACTCACTGTGCCATGGCATATTGGAGTTGCACTGTGCCGGACTTGTGCTGCCATTTGACGCATTTCTGAATATCTGGCCCAGGGTGTACAGTACACCCTTTAATTGATGGGTTACTAGAGCACACCAGTGCCATTTGCAATGGTAAGGTAAACAATTCTTTGGGTAACTCTTTTTAAGAAAAACATGGCAATAACCATAATAGTCTTCAGTTTAGGGCCCTACAACTTATCCAGGAAACTCTTCATGGAGCGGTTTGAACCCAGATCCTCCTCCAAAAGCAAACTTTCTGCATCATTAAATTGAACTCCCTGACACCCACATGTTTGAATGAAGAAACTGATTTTAAACCATTTTTGGTAGAGGACTAAATTTTGATTTACTGTACTAGTTTGAATTATTTGACTCATCATTTATTGAAGATTATTACTGTTTTTTCATATGTGTTGAACTGGAAATACTGTGTGAATCTGTATTATGGTGCTCTTGCAGCACCTTTATTTTGCAATATATATTGCAAGATATATACATTCTATGATGTGCCTTCATTTCATCTATGTCTGCACTTCCTTCTCATATTCTCCACTCCCTCCCTTACAGCTGAAAATCAACTTCTGCAACGAGGCTAAACACTACCTAACCAAAGCCTTGTGCAACTCGAGGTTCAGTAGCGACTCCCTAGACCTTACAATTCTCAGACTAATGCTTGACGAGACCCTGCCTCACCTCACCAAAATATTAAACTTCTCCCTGCACCTTGGACAATTTCCTACGCTCTGGAAAAGGGGAATTATCACATCTATCCTAAAAAAGGGTGATCCAACAGACCCTGGTAACTATAGGCCCATCCCAATCCTTCCCTCCTCTCTAAAGCACTTGAAAGAATTGTGTCAGACCAGCTCACCAAATACCTGAACAAATATAATCTGCTGTGTCACGAACAGCACGGGTTTAGAGCAGGCCACAGCACTACCATGGCCCTTCTCAAATTCACCTCTTACATACATGAAGCTTTTTCTTAGTTTTATCTTTAATTTGCCAGGGAGGAACTGTAGCTGGTAGATATTTGCAATCAGTTGTGACTAGATCTGTTACTTAGCCTTTGTGAAATAGGTGTCTGAAAGGAAGGAAGGCACTCCCTGGGGTGGAGGGTAAGAGTTGTAGGTGATTGTTTCTGGACAGCATAGGTTAACTCCCACCCACCTTCCCCTCACCCCACCTGACCCCGTGCACAACTTCCTTTATAGCAGGGGCTCTGACATCATTTCCTCAAAACTGCTAACAACATGCACCTGTTCACATCCTTAAAGGCACAGCACACTGAATAGGGGGTAGAGGCACTCACAAACTTGCACACACTAAAACAAGAACAAAAAACAGAAAAGAATCTGTAACTGGAAGGGACACAGACATGTGGGAAGTGGTGCAATGCACTGGCTGTGGAGTAGCAGTCATCCAGGAGACATTCTGGAAACTGCATTGCTGCCCTATTTGCAGGCACCTCTCTGGTCTGAGGGAGGAGGTTGTTCGTCTCCATGCTGACCTGGCAAGGAATTGGGAAACCTGCTCCCCCACCCAGGGACCAATCAGGCCACCGCCACTACATCAGAGGTTACCAAGAAATAGGAGTGGTTGGACCACGGTGGGCTCGGGGAGGGTGAGGGTGGTGGAACAGAGGTGCATCCCTCCAGTTGTGCCTCTTCACAATTCATTCACCACTCTGGTGAAGCATGGTTCCTCTATGGAGGCACCTGCAGTGGAGACCAAGGAGGATGCTGGGAACCTCCACAATGGAGAACCACAGGAGGGTGGCCCAGGACCCCACAGGGGAAGGAAAACACTCCTGGTGGGGGACTCAGTTGTTAGTGGGGGTAGAACTGGGGGAAGGAGGGGAAAGGGAGGTAAGGTGCCTGCCTGGTGCCAAGGCTTGGAGGGACAGGAAATGAATCTTCAGGATCGTGGGAGCAGCGGCAAGGGGGTAGGAGGGAGCTGGATATCATTATCCACCTAGGGACAAATGACTTAGCTGAGAATGGGATCAGAGCAGTGCAACAGGAGCTTGTGGAGTTGGGAAGGGGCCTTAGACAAGTAGCACACATGGTAACTTTCTCAGAAGTGCTACCTGTCTATGGCAAGGATGAGGCTAGAGTACTCCGCACCATGGGATTCAATGACTGGTTGAAAAGCTGGTGCAGAGCTCAGGGATTTGGCTTCATTGGGGACTGGTGCTCCACCTGGAAGGATGCAGGCCTATACAGGTGTGATGTTCTGCATCTATCCTGGAGGGTAACCAGGATCCTAGGTGATAGGTTTAAATGTTTAAATGCTTTGGCGACAAGCATTTAAACTAGCCAAGGGGGGAGGTGCTGAAGAGGAGAAGGGAAATCCTAGCCCCCCAAAAAATCAGGGTAATTAGTGAGGTAAACACCAAAATAAAGCAGTCAATCGGGAGAAGGGCAGGGGTAAATGGAGAAAAAGACAAAGGCAGTAGGGACAGGGATGGGGCAAAAAGAAAAAAAGCCATAAAAAATGGAGGGTAATGAGTACCAATGCCCGTAGTCTAGGTAAAAAGCTCCATGAAATGGTGACCTTGATGGAAGAGGGATGCTTGGATATTGTGGCAGTCCCAGAAACATGGTACACAGAGAACCATGACTGGGATATCAACATACCAGGGTACACAATCTACAGGAGGGATAGGGACAGAAGAAGAGGAGGAGGAGTAGGTCTCTATGTAAGGAAAGGGATAAAAGCAGCAGAACTAAAGGGTAAACAGGAAGGAGAGGAGGCACTGTGGGTCATCCTAGAGACTGGAAATGGCTCCACAATTCGCACAGGGGTTGTATATAGACCCCCGTCCCAGGGGGAGGAAATGGACAAGGAAATGATAGGAGGCATCCTTGGGATGGCAGAGAAAGGGGAGATATTGCTGATGGGGGACCTGAATATGCCAGATGTTGACTGGAGCACCTTTGCTGCAGCCACATCCAAGAGCAGTGCCATTCTTGATGCCCTACAGGGGCATGCCTCAGACAGCTAGTTTTGGAACCCATTCAAGAGTGGGCAATCTTAGACCTGGTACTCTCAAATGGGGATGGAGAGAGCATCTCTGATCTTGAAGTGGGTAGCCGTCTGAGAACAAGCAACCACCAAACAGTGTGGTTTATGATAAACTTAGCTGTAGAGTCAAGCCACACAAAAGTGAAGGTAATGGACTTCAGGAGGGCTGATTTTGTCAAAATGGGAGAGTGCCTCAGAAAAGCACAAGCAAACAGGCAAGAAGGTGGGGTGGAGCAACAATGGCGAAACATCAAAACCGCCATCACAGAGGCAACAAGTCTTTGTGTGAAGCAAATAAACAAATCAAAATGAAAGAAAAAAACATCATGGTTCTCAAAAGAAGTGGTGGGGAAGGTAAGAGAAAAAAGATGGTAACCCATGAAGTGGGTACATGAGGAAGGGTGCCGTCCATTACAGTGTGCCCTTCCTCACACAATCCACTCACGGCGACTGACGGGTAGGGCGACCGGATGAGGAGGTGGACGAACTAGGTGACAGGATGTCACTATATGTGCGTGCATGGGATGGGGTGAGAGTGAGCATGGCGAGCGTGGGCTGGGGGGTGGAGAGGCTGTAGGGGGTGGTGCTGTGGACATCAGTCGAGCTGTGGCATGGCGTCAGGGATTGGGCAATGGCTGGGGTTGCTGAGGTACTGGGTTCGGGTCCGGGCACTGGTGCAATTTTTATTGCACCCAGCTTGAACCTTTTTATTTTTACTACTTTCACCCCCCCCCACGACATGCATCCCCTGGAACTGAGAATCCTTAAGTAGGGAGTGCAGAGGGCAAAACCCCCCAAGAGGGGGGATGTGGGGGAATGCAGCCCCCCACAGAAAGCAGTAAAAATATGTCCTAGCACTGTTGTGCTGGTGTGCCTTGGTTGCCAGAGTGCCAAAAATGTGTTTGGCACTCTGACAGAGTGATAACAGCGATCGCCTTTAGGCATTTGCCGTTATCACATAGACCCCAAAAAGATAACATTCAGGAAGTATAAGGAAACACAGAAGGAACAGGACAGATGAACTGTACCAGTTAAAGCAGAAGGAAGCGGGTAAGACAGTCAGAATAGCAAAGGCCCAAACCGAGGAAAAGATAGCCAACTCGGTTAAGAAGGGGGATAAAACCTTTTATAGGTACATTAGGGAGCAAAGGAAGACTAAGACAGGGATACTGAGGCTGAACAAAGAGGAAGGTGGTTGGGCAGAGAGCGACAGTGAAAAAGCTGGGATACTGAATGAATACTTCTGCTCAGTATTCACAGTGGAAAAGCAGGGGGAAATACCTAATCCAATCAGTAGAAGCACTCTGGATAGGGGGGTTGATATCAGTAGTTACACAGAAGAAAGAGTTTTGAAAGAACTCTTAAAACTAAAGGTGGATAAAGCAATGGGGCCTGATGGGATTCACCCAAGAATACTAAAAGAACTAAGGGTAGAACTAGTAACACCACTGACTACTATCTTTAACAAATCGTGGGAGGATGGAGTGGTACCTGAGGACTGGAGGAGGGCAAATGTGATTTCACTTCACAAAAGTGGGAGCAGGGCAGAGGCAGGAAACTACAGACCTGTCATTTTGACCTCAGTGGTAGGTAAAATGATGGAATCACTTCTGAAGGAAAGAATTGTTGAGTACCTAGAGGCCAGTGGGACACAGGACCCAAGGCAGCATGGATTCACAGCGGGAAGGTCATGTCTGACAAATCTAATTGATTTATTTGACTGGGTGACCAAAGCAGTAGACCAGGGAGGGGCTGTGGACATGGCCTACCTAGACTTTAGCAAGGTATTTGACACAGTCCCGCACAAAAGATTAATAAACAAATTAGCCAGCCTGGGAGTGGGTCCTAGGGTGGTAGCCTGGGTAAAACACTGGTTGGACAACAGGACACAGCGGGTAATAGTAAATGGAGTCTACAGTGAAGAAAGGAGGGTTACTAGTGGGGTACTGCAGGGTTCAGTACTGGGGTCGGTCCTTACTAATGTCTTTATAAGTGACATTGCAAAGGGACTGGAAGGGAAAGTATGTCTCTTTACAGATGACACAAAGATCTGCAACTGAGTTGATACACAAGGTGGGGTGGAAAGGATGAAAAAGGACTTGACAAGGTTGGAGGAATAGTCAAATGTATGGCAGCTTAGATTTAATGCAAAGAAGTGCAAAGTAATGAATCTGGGAAACAAAAACCCGGGGAAGAGTACACAATGGGGGGTGAGATACTGACAACAAAAATGAAGAGGGACCTGGGGGTAGTCATATCAGACAACCTAAAGGTGGGCCAGCAATGTGAGAAGGCAATAAGGAGGGCTGGGGGATACTGGGATGCATAAGGGAAGCATCAGCAGTAGAAAACAGGAGGTTGTTGGCCCTCTCTACAGACAGTTGGTAAGACCATATCTGGAGTACTGTTGACAGTTCTGGAGACCTCATCGCCACAAAGACATAGACAGGGTGGAGGCTGTCCAGAGGAGAGCAACCAAAATGATGCAGGGTCTGCATCAGAACACATATGAAGAAAGACTAAAGGAACTAAAGATTTATAGCTTCGAGGAAAGGAGGGAGAGGGGGGACATGATAGAAAGTTTCAAATACTGCAAGGGAATCAACAAAATCCAAGAGGGTAGCATCTTTCAGAAAAAGAAACATGCAAAAACAAGGGGGCACAATTTGAAGACAGAGGGGGACGGCTCAGAGGTAATGTGAGGAAGTATTTCTTCACAGAGAGGGTTGTGGATACATGGAACAGTCTTCCTGAAGAGGTCATAGAGTCAAAAACAGTGGGGGAATTCAAGAGTGCATGGGACAGACATAAGGCAATTCTAGTGGGGGGGTAGGAAGTAGTAGCCTGTTGGTTAACTTGGATCTTCAGCTTATCCATTTGGTAGGGAAGTGGGTAGACTAGGTGGGCCAAGCAGTCCTTATCTGCCATCAAATTCTATGTTTCTTTGTATGTTTCTAAGTGTTGGAAGAGGGGTCATTAGCAGGAGCAATCTTTGTTGATCTGACCAAAGCATTTGACACCGTCAGTCATGCACTACTTATCCACTCTCTCCCCTCCCTCTATCATTCCCCTGAAGCAATCTCCTGGTTCAAAAACCATCTCACCAATCAGACTCAGCAAGTCAAAATCAACACCACCCTCTCTGCTAAGCTACCTGTTTGTTCAGAAGTCCCCCACTGGTCGATCTTAGGCCCTCTACTATTCACTCTCTTTCTGAACTCTCTCCCTCAGGCCTGCAGTGGTAAACTATTACTCTATGAAGATGATGCCATAGTATACTGGAAACACTCCAGTCCAAACTCTCTTCAAGATACCCTGAAAGGCTGCTTTAGAGAACTAGAATCCTGGTTCACCGATCATCGATTATTACTTAATTACAGCAAGACTAAATCTATGATCTTTGCTCACCAACAAAACCCCAACAGTAATGCCTTGCTATCTATCTCAAATCCACAGGGTATCCAAATTGAACAGGTCACTAATTTTAAATATCTGAGCATCTCTCTGGATACATCCCTCACCTACCACCTACATATTAAGCACCTCTCCACCTCTGCAAACACCCGGCTTGGGATTCTATACAGACACAAACACTGCCCCCCAAGGCGCTAAGACTGGCCATAATCTGCTCAGTCCTGTCTGTGGTCAATTATGGGATTATAATTTATGGCACGACTGACAACACAGCCCTAAACAGCATCAAACTAGCTCTCAACAAAGCCTGCCAATTGGTCACAAGCAGTGATAGATTAAACCATACATGTGAGCTCTATAAACGAGCTGACTGGCTGACCTTTGAAGGGAGACTAATGTACCAGACTTGCCTCCAAGCAAAAAAGATCCTGATGAATCTTGCACCCATGGGCCTTCACCCCCTCATCCAACCAACTCCTCACAGGAGCACCCCTAGACACCTGGCTAACACCCCACTCCTAGTCCCCCACTGTAGGACTACATTAGGGCAAAGGTCTTTCAGGCATCGAGCTCCACTCTGGCTAAATCAACTTCCTTCCTCCATCTCCCTGGCCCCCAGCCTTAGCCTATTTAAAAATGGCATCAAGAGACTTTTCCTTGACTCAGAGACTTGTAGCTGCTACAACCAGTCCTCCCTTACTCGGTAGGAGATAGAAAACCAGCATTTCCCTTAACTCCAAATAAGGCCAACATAGCCAACAGTACATAAAACACAATCTCCTGGCTAGGTGCTGGCCTCTGAATTGGTAACCAATCCCACTTTACCGCAATGACCCAGGGTCCTTTAATAACCCTAGAGAAACCTAGAGAAACTAACCAAGCAAAGTAAAATATCCTGTACGGTGTAACCATGTAATATTTGTCTTAATGTAATGTTTGCCTAGTAAGCAATATACAATTTGTCTTTAAGTGATGTTTCTGTTTTGTACTGACGTTGAGTCTTTGCAAAGGAGTCTTCGACTCAAAGGATTGTAATTCCAAAATTTCAATAAAATAAATAAATAAAATATTTCTAGGTCTTCTCTTGAATTATTTTCTGTCATTTGCACTAAGACTAAACTCTGCAGTCACTTTATTTCCAAATGCCTCCATCTGGGTATTATTTCTAGAGGTTTCTGTTTGAATTCCATCTTTGTTCATTTGGGTCTGAGATACAAGTTTCCTCTACTAATAAACTTTTGAAAACTTTCTCTAGGAAACATATCATGAACACCATTCTCTCCATTAAGAAACAACTGATCTCTGTGGACAAAACCATTCAAAGGCAAAAGGATCTCTTGCAGTGAAAAGCTCCACATACTGTAACCTTCCTTTTTATTAAGCACTGTATCCAACACATTAACTCCACTCTCTTTTAGTTCCTCAAGGATACCAAATCTGCAAAACTCCAGTCTCTCACACAGCAGATCAGCAACCAACATGAGCCCTTGAGTCAGACACAACCTAACAGTTTGGTATTTTGTATCCCACCAGACCTCCCCATGACACAAGATGAGCTATTTCTGCTTAGAAAATTTCTCTATTTTGTGCCCACACCCAGATATCTTGACACACTCCAGGTTCAAGTTGATGTGCAGCGCTTCTATCGTAGAGTATGCCTCACAGCTCATTTTCCTAATGAGATTTCTCTTCCCGCAGATAATGACAGTATCACCAGAACAATCAATTAAATCAATCCCCAGCGAAGTGCATGGACACCCCCTCCAGGACGTTTTGCTGCTGTTGATTATTTTGTTAACCAATGAATGAAAAACATCACTAACTTCAATTTTCATTGTAGCCACAACCACTCCAATCTGACACCTGGTGAGCTTGCAGCCCTCAGATCTCTGCAATGTAGGAATTACGTTATTATTAAACCAGCTGATAAGGGAGTTGCTGTTGTGGTCTGGCAAAAGGAGCTCTATAGTGTATCACTTAAGCAACACAGCAACTCTCCAACACCAGGTTTTATTCTTCTCTTCCACAGGACCCCACTGCTATCAGACTGAGGTCACCACCACCATCACCTCTGCTATTGAAAACAAATAGCTCTCTGCTTCTGCTGAGAGACTCATAGCTCAGCATCCCAGGACATCCAGGTTTTATCTCCTTCCCAAAATCCACAAAACAGGTAACCATGGTCATGCTGTTGTGTCTGCCTGCTCCTGCCCCGCATCCCACCTCTCTGCATTTTTGGACAGCCTCATGAGACCCCTCATTGAGTCCCTGCCCTCCTATGTTAAGGACACTAACCATGCTTTCCACTTATTTGACAGGTTCAGATTCAGTGGCTCTCATCAACTTATCTTCACCGTGGACATCAAATCTCTTTACAAAGTGATCACCCACGATGACAGTCTGACAGTTTTGTATCATTTTCTGAATAAGCAGGAAGTCCAGCAGCTACACACACACACACTACCTCATCTGGCAGAACTTGTTCTTACACTCAATGATTTTTCTTTTAATAACAGTTTCTTTCAGCAGGTCAGAGGAGTTGCCATGGGTACCAAGATGGGTTGGGTGGAGGAACAGTTTTTTTTCACATTCACAGGGACTGTGCCTGAACTCTACAAATGCTACATAGATGACTGTGTTGAGGCCACCTCCTGCTCCAGGGAGACCCTCCAAGTCTTCCTCAACAAGTCTACCATGGCCCATCCTTCCCTTCAATACACTGTTGAAGTATCTTCCTCTACACTGCCTTTTCTGGATATCCAACTGTCAGTACTGAAAACAACAGTTTATTACAAACCCACTGACTCTCACAATTTCCTCCTCCACAGCTCCTTCCATCCTAAACATGTCAAGAATGGCCTGCCTTATTCACAGTTACTTAGACTTTGCAGGTTATGCAGTGAAGAGGATGATTTTGCTGAGCAGATCCAAATAATGCAGTTTTTTTAATCAACAGGGGATACCCTAAAAGCACAGTGGACAGAGCACTCTCCCAGGTCAGTAACATGCACTGTTACCTTGACCCCGCAGGAAGGATACTGTCATGCAAGAACAATGGCAAATTCCTCTAGAGCTTCCTTTCCATCATAGTACACCTTCTCTTCACAGGATCATCACCAGTAATTTCCCTATTTTGCAAACTGACTCCAACATTGGTGCTTCCTTTACAGAACCACCTATTGCTTCCTACTGCCGGCCACCCAAGCTGTGGAATCTCCTGGTTAAAAGTAGCCTACCTACTCCTAACAGTTCCTCCCTACCAGGTACCAAACCTTGCAACAGAAACTTGCTGCTCCACCTTCAAATTTGTTTGTAGTGTGACTGAAATTTGGGGTCCTGCTGGTGTTTTTCACATCACCAAGGAATTCTCACTCACCTCCACTAATGTGGTATATTGTATTTTTTTCAGGAAGTGTACAGCTATTTACTTATGAGAGATTGGTATAAGCCTTGCTGACCATTTCAGGGAACATTACAGAGCAGTCAGGAATGGAGACACTGCTAAACCCATTGTATCCCACTTTATTTCCAGGCACCACTATGTCAATGACCTTTCTGTTTGTGTCCTCCAGCAGGGCTTCTGGGATTCTGACCATAGAAAAAATGTGGAAACCAAGCTAATCATCTGACTTGGCTCCCAGTATCCCTCCAGTTTAAATGATAGACTTATTTTCTACTTACATCTTTCAGCCACCCCTTGTTTTTTTTGTTGTTGTTTTTTTTAGTCTTTGGTAACCAGGTAAGGTCCACTAGGCACAAGTGCCTATTTTCAGGGGCAACCTGGGAGTACTGGATGGTTAAGTGACTTGCTCAGAGTCACACAGTATGCAAGTGGAGGTTGTGAGACTCAAACTCAGGTCTGATCAGCTGGATGTACCAAGCTCATTCACACCTTGTTCCTCTAACCTCTAGGCTATACTGACAGCCTGTTTGTATCTGTACACATTTAATTTCTTTTTCATTTTTACCATAAGTCTCCATCTCTCTCTCTCCTTCCCCAACATTTGTCACCTTTCAGCCTTCTGACTAGGCAATGTTAATTAGTCCCCACCTGGGGACTTCTCTAGCTCTTTCACTCCTGTTATGCTTTGTGTTTTCCATCATCACCTTTTTGTTTCACAGATTCTCTCTTAATCTTGCCATTTTTCACTCCTTCTCCCTGAGCCTCCCCTTTTTTCTTTCCCCACGTATATCTCTCTTAATTTACCTCCTCTCTACACTAACTTTTTTTTTCTTTTAGATATTTCCTGAAGAAGACCAAATGTTGAAACGCAGATTTTTAACTCTATTTTCTATTTTCAGTGTGCATTTAATATAACCATTTTGTTTTGCTTTCAGACCACATGCTGACACAGCACCTTGTTTTGTTTGTGTATATATATATATATATATATATATATATATATATATATATATATATATATATATATATTGCTCTATTGTGGTATTATTACTATGTTTACTCATTCAAAGTACATCTATTTTTTAATTTTTTCTCCTTAGTCCTTGCCTTTTCCCCATCCTTCTCCGTCCCTCCATTTCCCTCTCGTTTTCCTTCTGTTCTCCTTTTTTCTTTCTTTCCTACTTTTGCTTCCCCCTGACCCTACTGTCCTACCCTCCTCCTCTAACATGTGGTACTGGTTATGGTTTTCAAATAAGCTGCCTTAAATAAAAATTTCTTTTGCCAATATTGCTCAAAAATGCATAAAATTAATAGTATAGGCATAACTGAGGTTCTTTTGAAATTCTCATTATTTGAGCCCTTGTATGAAAGCTGGGTTCTCTGC
This sequence comes from Neoceratodus forsteri, assembly GCA_016271365.2. Lineage (NCBI taxonomy): Eukaryota > Metazoa > Chordata > Ceratodontiformes > Ceratodontidae > Neoceratodus > Neoceratodus forsteri. The sequence goes on along the minus strand of JADMNL010000035.1, from coordinate 107,345,681 downwards.
AGTCCTTTTGGGCAGAGAAGCTATGCAATAGGGCTATACATATATTTAGTTAAAAAAATGTATCTGATTCTGAGTCACTGTATGTAAAAATAAATTTATAAATACAGTGACCATTTAGACATGCAGTGCTGGACTGCTTTCTAAAGCACCAACCTAAAAAAAAAGCCAGCCAGCTTCACTGCCACTCACTACTCTAACCTCAGATGCCAGCTAGAAGACAACAACACAGTCAGCCACCTCAACCTTTAACAAACTACAAGTAAACACTCAAAGTACAATGAAAGATGTTTTTCTTTTTCTTTTTTTAAACTCCCCTCACATGTTAACAGTACCTCTGTCATCCTATGTTCACAAAACTAGCTACCCTCTGGATGGTGAACCTGCTGACTGCCTGATTCCACTTGCTCCATTCAAACTGCTGTTCTTTCTCTCTCATTCCATTTACTTCCATCACAGTCCATGATGTGCTGTCCCATTCAAGAAATCATGCCAAAAAAAAACACACCACTGGATCTGCATTTCCAGTAATCCACTGCTTTCTCCTGACAAACTGTGTCCGAAATCATAACCTGCAATGACTGAATCATGCCATAGAAACCATGTGATGGCTTCTGCCTGTGACTCAAATTAAAAACAAAACATAAGAACTGCTTCAGCCTCCAACTCAATCAAATAACAGAAAGAAACCTACCACAGCAAATTCTACACAGTCACACCAATGCTCTCACTCAAATATCTACCAAGTCCTCGCCAAGGAGAAAACAGCCACCACTTTAAAAAAAAATCATCAGCTCACCCACAAACTAAATAACAGCCAATAAAATTGCACACTACAAACATACTCATATATCAATCATTGTTTGCTGTGCAGCAATAAAAGGCAGAGTACAAAAAAATCCCCTATATTTCACACAAACAAAATAAAGAAAATGTAAAACAAACTAAAAACTGCAAACAAACAACCATAACCCTATTGCATAAATGGAATAGGGAATGGAAAACTCATTAAATAAATGATTTATGTGCACTTGAGCAGTTTGACCTCAGACGCTTCACTCGTGGCTTACGCCACTTGGGAAGCTACATGCGGTCAAACTGCTCTTGTGCACATAAATCATTTACTTCATATCCCATATAGATAGATAGATAGATACATAGGTATATATGTACATATATATATTGTGTTTGTTTCCAGTCTCAGTCCCTGCCAGATAAAAAGCAATTAGTTCAGTAAGGAGTTTTTTTTGTTTGTTTGGTTATTGTTTACTTAAGCACTGTCACTTTAAAAAGGTGTTCCATTATTTGACTGAGGGTGGTCAGATGTTGATATTAGAAAATTTGAATGTATTAATGTTTATTATTTTGTGGTATAACTACCTATCAATTAAAGCCTTCCACACCCCAGTGAGGAAGCCCTGTATGTAGGGTGATATGTAGTGGTTTGTGTACTGCTCCTGTCAGTTTGGGCTCAATAACAATAACATCTCCATACCTATGTGCCCCCTTGGTTTTTCTTTTCTTTTTCATATTAACATACTGTCATTGGCTTGAGGAGTCTAATATGTAACTTTGGAAAACTGTGCATCAACATTGTAAGACTGTATCCATTGTTTATTCTGTTCAATACAACTGAATTTACAAAAAAAGGAACTATTCAGGACTGGAAAACCCCTGCTAGTCCCCTCCTAATGCAAGACAAGGCACAGAAAGATAGATAAAATTCCAAATATATAAACTCACAGATTGGCTATAGAGGACTAAGAAATAAATAAAAAAAGGAAGTGAGAAAATGCAAAGCACAGCATTTCCTAAGTCAGCAAAATTAGAAGTTATTTTTAAATTCCAGAGAAAATTGGAAAACATTTTAGGAACTAAAAGGCAAAAAGAAGTCTGCTGTACTGAAAGTGCTAAAAGTCCCTGAGAGAATAACACTGACTATTTTAATTTTCACTCTGCAATACAGATTAATAATTTCTCTGGTAACATAGCTAAATTTGCTCCCCAATTTATAGCTATGTCTGCATATTGCAGAACAATTAATCTACAAGTCCTACTACCTTCATTACCGCCTAAGTATTATTTTAAGAAAATAATAGGGAGAGACATAAGGGATATGCAGGGGGTGCCTGTGGGATAACAAAGTTATTTGTACAGTTGCCTGTAACCTCACAAGTGGTGAAGCCATGAATGAGGGTTACCAGTGGTCACGCAATCGAAATAAATAACTTTGTTATCCCACAGGCACCCGCTGCATATTTGATTTATGCAAGTGGATTTTTGGGGGTTCTGGTTTGTCATATTTTTTCCTTTTTTCAGTTAAGTTCCTTTTCAGGTTTTTTCTCTGTGCCTGGTTGCTGTGTTTGGTTTATATGATTGCTGTGCTGAGAAAGAGGAAAAAATTGCTTTTTTTCTTAGGAGTGTTTTCATTTAAAATGTGGTTCCAGTTTGCAGGGGGGTTGGTTAGGGTGTGCATTTTGTGAGTGTTTGAGACTGTGATAGCTTGGCTTTTAAGAGCACTGTGAGGAGGTGAAAGTGAAACTGGGAGACAGTGCTGGTAAGAAGGCAGCGCAGGTGGTGGTAGTTAGTGATGTAGTTACTGTGTGGATAAATGGGTGATGATGTAGTTACTGTGTGGACAAATACATTTATCCACATAGTAGCACAGATAAATGGATTTATCAGTGCAGATTTATTCAGACACATGTTGCATAAATTGGAATATTTGAAACAAAGGGAAACTTAGATGGGGGGTGTTAGGAAATTTACATGCCTCTTTTGTTTTCAAGTAAGCAATGCAATATCAAATTCCATTTATATAGTTACTTATTTACGCTCTCCTTTTTGTTTGTTCTAGTCTTGAGATTTGGAATCAGGTGACTGTGTTGTCTATTTATAAATAGGTGGATGGGTTACATATTGACAACTATTATCCCATCTTTGTTTTGTCACCACAATCCAAGATATTGGACAGTCTTTGATCAGCTGGTGACTTATTTGGGGACAATGACCTATTTAACTGTTCTCTGGTGTTTCTGCACCACATTTAAAATATTAAATTTTTTTGCCAAGTACATTATGGTTATCATAACAGTTAAAGTCCACTTCTTAAATCATAAATTGCCATGCTTGCTTTTAAGTTACGCATTGAGACTCTTTCTGCAAAAAAATAAGAAAGAGGATGGATTATTTCATAACAGTTATAACATCATTGTTTAATGTATCAATATGAGCGTAAATGAAAAAATGAAACAAGTGCAGAATATCTGCTATTACTTTTGCATTATTTTTTTCCACCAGTTCAAAAATAAAGTGTTCATTACAAATACTATGGCACTCTCTTGAACTAACATTCAAAATGTAGGAAAGTTTAATACAGTACGTGTATGTTTCTATGCATAAAACCTATGTAGATGTAAAGTATGATTGTGGCTATAGCAAAACAGAGATATATAGGGGTCACCATGTTGCTTTTGGCTGTATCTGCTTTCAAATTGGTAGTTTCAGAGCTGGTCATTTCAGGATAAAAGTAATTAAAAATCCCAATAAAAAAATAAAACATGCCAGAGAGCTATTCATGCAATACAAAAGTACATGCAGATTGGCAAATACTTTATTATAAATAAAACAAAGTAACCCATCACAGACAAACATTTAGAGTACATACAGCATCATGAAAGATATCAACAGCTATAACTGTAGGAGTTTATTTCCTCACTGTCAACCTATTAAGATCCTTAGCTGGATATAACATAATACCCCTCATTGTCCATGTCTGCATTTACTTCTGGGGGTGCAGGTTGGCAGTCCCTCACTTGTGGGGAACACATGGGTGGTTAGCAGTGATCCCTGTCTGTGTCCATCTCTGGCCCAGTTTTTCTCTGTGCCTGTACTCACCCTCCAGCTCACTGAGCCTCTCAAACTCTCCACCAGCTGCCTGCTGGCTGAAGGTGTCAATCATGAGGCTAAGGAGTCTAATCCGTACCTTTGGATAACTGTATTAACATTGTAAGAAGGTGTCAAGCATGAGGCTGTACACCTTCATGAGCTCCATATTCCCTGCAGAACTGCAGCAAGCTATCGCCTGCTGTGCCATCTTCTTCTTCTCTGCTGCTGGTGGTCATGACACTTGTGCTTTAGGGCACTGATGGTCCATGGCATGTTCCCTGCCATGTTGATGGTGTCTTGGATGCTGAACCATTCCAGCTGTTTATGCACCAGCATCCCCTTCACTGACCTGGAGCTGTATTAGATGGTGTAATTCCCCTTTGCCTCTATCACCAGTATTGTAATCTCATTGGCCATGAAGTTCAGCGCCTATGGCCTGGTAAGGCAGACATGAAAACCTCATCTGTCAGTCTCCTCCTGTAGCCATGAGGTGGCTGGTCTAAGTGCATCTTTTGTAGGTAGTTGTGTCATGGCAGTGGCGTTATGGCTGTGTCAGTGCACTGCTGCTCCATACAAGTTATCTTCACTGCTGACATTTGAATGCAGTGTTGCACAGGATTGAACACTGTCTTATATTGTGGGGTCACTGGGCATTCTGTGGGTGTATGCAGCATTATGTGGATCCTTAGCTATCCCCTGTGTGGTGCAATCTGCACCTGTTGGCCACACCACCAGCCTCTGTGAGTTGCACTGCCTGTGTGGAAAGTGAAAGCCATGCACCCACACACCTGCATTACATATGAGTTCAAGTGGTTCCATCTCATAATAGTGATTGTAAAACAGTGATCACTGTTATTGTGAGTGTATATAGCTGAAAAGCAAATCAAGGTGCTGGCCCTGTGGTGCCGAGGGTTGAGGCACTGGATGCCACACCTCATGCCATGCCGGGGCCCCGGGTTCTGGCAGGGGAGAGGGAGGATTGGACATCCGATGACTGCTCTCCTCTCTCTGGGGTGGGTAGTAGGGCTCGCATCGCCCTGTAGTGGTGACTGGTGGAGGCCAGCTGCACTACAGTGGCATGCAATGCAGGGGGGAGAGCACGGCTGGTGTCAGCACTATGTGCTTGGATGCCATTGCACGTCTGGCTCTCCATAAGGGGAGGAAAAAGTGGAAAAATCTGGAGGGTGATCTTTGCGGCTGATGGCCATGCCTTGCACCCCTGGTAGAGGAACCCGAGAGAGGCATGTACCCAAGGGTGCAAGAGCAATAAAAGGCTGGTCTCTGCGGTACGGGTTCATGTGGCCTAATGCACACAACCAGGTCTGGGGGTGCAGGGCTGGTGGCCGGAGATCATGGGGGGGGCCACTCTGCTGAGGAGCTAGAAATAAGATAAATGATAAAAAGAAAAGCAAATCAGTGATATACACTTGCCAGTGACCTGACATCCAGAAAAACAAAAAGTATTTTTGTGAGAAGGCTGTGCCCCCTGAGCCTCCCCTCCATGGAGGCTTTGCCCTCTGCACCCCTCTGATTTTAGATTCTTAACTAAAAGGGGATGCATGTCAGAGGAGGGAGTATAGTTGAGATCTAAAAAAAAAGTCCCGCTGCCACAAGCGCTGACCCCAGTACCTGCTGAGCAAGAGCTGGACACCCATACCACCATACCACACAGCTAGCTCAGTGGCACAGCAGCCCCCTACATACCCCTTCCCTGTCCTTCCCCTTTGCCTAGCTATCCCACCCTTCTGGTCGCTGTTCCCTACTCTAACGTTCATGTAGGGTCGCTGCTTTTGAAGGGTAGCCCAAGAGTATATCACCTAATATGAGTCGCCATTTTGATGTGGTGCCCATTCTGGTTCACTATACTTATGGGATACCGGTTCAGGGTGATCTATGATCTTCTGTGTGGCTTTGATGCTCAAAATGGAGAAGAAAGCACCAACTCTGCAGCAGGATTACCAGCAAAATTACAAGGTGAAATTGTGTGTTTAGCTGTCATTCATGAGTTTTAGAGCTAATCTTCCACTTTCAGTTTCCATTGGAAGTCAATCATTTTGGGTGTGACAAGTCAGTTGAAGGACCAGTCAGGAGGACAAGGATAACAACTGAGTTTTTCTGTCTGTCGGGGTGCAGAATGGGGAAGAAAATTACAACCTTGTAATAGGGTTCTAGCCATATTGTGAAGTGAAATTAAGTTTTTAGCTGTCATATGGTATTTGGGGCTAATCCTGTACTTTCAGTTTTCACAGGAAGTTGGCCATTTTGGGTTCCTTAAGAGAAATGGAGGGTCAATCAAGATATGTGAGAATGAGGATAAAAGCAAACTACTCCAGTGTGTCCCAGCACACTCAAGTCCCAGCACATGACTAGAACAGCACAGAAGTGGAGCACCTGACTGAGAAGTCTCTGCAGAACGTCTGCAGATAGTCCACAATCTGCAGGAGACTCTTCAGGGGATGCAGCAGACCAAGGTACTGTAGGAAGAAAAACATTAGTGACTACAGTGTACTGGAATAGCCAGCAACAGATAATGTACTAAAGCTACAGATTAGTAGGGTATGGGGTAGGTGCAGGTAGGAGGGTTAGAAAAGGGACAAGAAGAGACACCCTTTCAAGAATTAAATAAGTTTCAGTCAAGTGAAAATAAGAGGTAGGAATATAGTGGGAGTAAAAAGGAGGCAGTAGGGTACAAAGAAGTTTAAATAGGCAAATTGTAATGGAATGAAAGATCATAGGGAGTGGTGCAGTGTAATGGGTGTGGAACTGCATTCTTTCAGAACACATTCTTGAGACTGGGGTGCTTCCCCATTTGAACGTGCCTCTCTGGGTCGAGACCAGATGTTGCTGGACGTTAGATTGAACTGGCAAGAGTGCAGAGGACCTTCTGCTCCACCCAGGGGCCACCAAATCTGATACTGCTCCCTCAGAGGATGCCAAAGCAGAGCATTATACTGTGATAGGCTCTGGAAGGGTTCACACTCCTCAGCCTGTACCACTGCAGAATTACTTCCCCATGCTGGCAGAATGGGGTAGCCAAGAGGAGGCACCCAAAGCTGAGGGATGGGAGGAAATGGGGTCCTCAGAATGGGAGGCACCAAAGAGGAAGGAAGAGGCCCCCAGCCAAGGAGGAAGAAACTGCTGATAGGGCACTTTATTACTAGGGGGATAGATTTAGAAGAGGGGGAAAAGAAGGGAGAGGGTGGTAAAGTGCCTGACAGGTGCTTTGGCTTGAAGGGATGTAGAGGGTATCCAGAGGAGCACTACGGCAGCAGGAGGTGAAAGGCAGCTAGATGTCAGTGTCCACCTGGTGACAAATAACCTGGCAAAGGACAGACTAGGTATTGAAATTTCAGACCCAAGAAGAGAGCTGGACAGTAATGGTTTTTTGGGGGGGGGTGAAGAGAGAGAAGGGAAGACCAAGCAGGGGAAGAACACAAAAATAGTTTTACATTGTTGCAACAGGAGGTACCCCTATTTCCCAACAAGTGAAATGAGAGTGCCAGCATGGCCAGCAGGCAGGCTCTGATAGAGAGCAGACTAGTTGGAGGGTCAAGCCCCCAAAGGACAAGAGAAAGGTACATGTACTGGGGGACTAAATAGTAAGAGGCACTGGCAGGAAACTGGGCCACACCTCCAATGGTAAAGGGGTGGTTTGTTGTTATCCCTAGGATGATTGCAAAGGAAACAACCTGGTAGGGTGAAACACATGTCTGTGTCTTCTGTTGGCACTCTTTGCAAACTGTGAGAGAGGCCTTTCGGCACCATGCATTTCTGCTTAAAGTTGAACCAGCATAATATTCTGTGGTGATTTGCATATGCCACCCATGATGCTTTGCATTATGGGGGCATGTGTGATTTTGTAGCTTTCCAAGGTGCTACTTCAGCCACACCTGAATCAAAGGGAACAATCTCACAAGTCCCAGTTCAATGCATGGCTAAAGGGTTGATGCAGAGAGGAGGGATTTTGGTTCCTTAGGAACTGGGGCCCAACTTGGAAGGATTGAAGGTTGCTCAAAAGGGATAGATCACACTTAAGTGAGGAGGGCAAGAAGGTGCTAGAACTAAGGTAGGTACAACATAAAGCTAGTATATCTAATAAGGGGGGAATGAAAGTGGTAAAATGCACTCAAAATGTTGCAAACAAGGTTGGATTTGCTGGCCTTTCTCACTCATAAACTCAGCAATGTCTAATAAAACGGGGGGAAAGCAAAACGCGGGGATTAGAGAGAAATGTTGGAAAATAATATGTGCCAATTCAAGGATTCTTGGCAACAAAATGCTGGAACATCAGGCACCGGTCACAAAGGGGAGGCATGACCTAGTGGTGGTGACAGAGATGACCTCAAACCATGACCAGGACATAACCATACCAGGCTTTGTGCTATTCAGGAAGGACAGGGACAGGGGCAAGGGAGGTGGGTTGCACAGTATGTTGAAGAGGAGACTGAAGCAATATAAATAAATAAATGCCTAGAGGGTCTGGGTGAATTGGAAGCCCTGTGGCTACTGGGAGCAACAGGAAAGGGGAAACATATTTGGATCATTTTTTACAGACAACCAGGGAGAGACATTAAATTGCGAGGGGCACATAACGAGGCAGCCAGTCTATGGGAAGTGGTAGTAGTTGGTGATTTCAACATGTTGTACGTGGACTGGAAAGTTTCAACCATGGCTTGTACTGGAATCATATTTTGGTTGATAACTGCCAGGGTGCATTCTTGGAGCAACTAGTTCAGAGACCAACAGGGAAGGAGGTTCTGCTGGATCTGATGCTCACCAACAGTTAGAGGATTCAGAATGCACCAGTCCTGGAACCAATCAGTTCCAATGACCACAGGACAGTAGCTTTGGAGTTCAGGTGGGAGACAGGCATGGGGCAAAAGGAATAAGTGCAAGTGAGTTAAAAAGGCATACTTCAGCAACATAAGGGAACAAACTGGAAACAAACACGAAGGATAAAGTGATGGTAGGGTGGCTCAGAAGAAGAGTGGGCAGCTTTTTAAAAAGAAGTAATAGAAACAACAGATGGCTTAATTCCAAATGAATCTAAAGGAAAATGGGCTAAGGGATCATTGTGGTTTGTAGCCGATGTAAAGGTGGTGATAAGAATCAAAAGGAGGCCATTTTATAAATAAAGGTAAGTCAAAGATAGGAAGGCAGGGTGAAGTTTCTGGAAGCAACAAGAGAAACCACCAGGCAAGTGAAAGAGGCCAATGCAGAGATGAAGCTTCGGTTGACAACAGGGCTGTAGAAAGGGGATAAGACATGTTTCCAGTGCATCTAGGAGAGGTGCAAGGTCAAAGGCAGTATTGTGAGACTTAAGAGGAATAAGGGGTCAGAGGAAAGTGACAAGGGGAAGGCAGAGATACTTAGCAATTATTTTTGTTCTGTATTTATTAAGGATTAGCCACAGTCAGACAAATAACAGAGAAAAGGGTGTTGGAAAAGCTAACAGGGTTGAAAGTAAATAAATCTATTGGACCTAAATGATTACACCCAAGAATACTGCAAGAGGTAGCAAGGGTTATACAAGGGCCAAGGATTGAGTGACAGTAGATGTTGTTCTACTACACAAGAGTGGGGAGAGCTATGAGTTAGAGAACTATAGGCCTGTTAGCTTGACACCTATAGTGAGGAAATTATGGAGTATCTACTGAGGGAATATCTGCAAGGCTTCCTAGAAGGGAACAGGCTGCAAAACCCCAGATAACATGGGTTCACAAGGGAAGATCTTGCCAGATGAATCTAGTCGCGCTCTTCAGCTGGGCAACTTCATCAGCAGACAAGAGGCAGGCAGTCAATGAAGTGTATCTAGACTCCAGTAAAGTCTTTAACTCAGTTCCCCACAGGAAGATGGTCAAAAATACTGGGGCCCTTGGGATGGAGTAAAAAAATGACAACCTAGTTAAAACATTGGCTAAGGGGTAGAACACAAAGGATAGTAGTTAATGGGACATTTTTAGAAGCAAGGAAAGTAATCAGCTGGGTACCTCAAGGATTGTTATTAGAACTGATCATCTTCAATATCTCCATCTTTGACATAGGGGCTAGTATCAAGAGTATGATCTGCCTCTTTGCAGAAGACACAAAGCTCTCTACAAGGATGGGTACAGAGGAGGGGAGGAGGGAACTAGTGGAGGATCTGTGTAGGTTGTGAAAGCTGGTTAAAGATTTGTCAGCTGAGCTTCAATGCTGAAAAATGTAAAGTGATGTACACTGGTAAAAGGAATCCAAGGGTGAAATTTGAAATGTGGGCATCAAGCACAGGGGCTGTCAGCATATTACGACAAATAGTTCCTGCAACTGCTTCGCCTAACGATACTAGCACCTGTGTGCACTCCAGTGCTCTCTTTTCACTCCAAAGCTTTACCTTTCCAACCCTGGCTATATCCTCCTACCCTTCCTTCACTCTCCCACCCCCACCATCTCCCCTCCTACCTACCTACAACTCACAAGCACCACTCTTTCTACTCCTACTGACAAGGCCTTCTGGCTGCTTACCACTTTCCTTCTTCCCTCTTATTACCCCCCCCCCCACTCCTCTCTTCTCCACTACTAGAGTTATTTATTCTAGATAATTAAAGTATATACTTTACCATTTCTTAACTCTAGTCTTTGTATTACCACCTCTGTTTGTTTGTTCACCCATCCCCACTAACGTAGAACTTGGGTAAATGAGCACCTTGTGCTCAAAGGTATTGCAATCCGAGATTGAATAAATAAATAAATAGATTGTGCTATGTAAGGAAAGGATTTAGGGGGTGATGATACTGGAAACTAAAAACATCTTCACACTGCTACAGGGTGGCGGACAACATAATAAGAATGCTGGGATGCATAGGGAGGGTGACAAACAATACAACTCAGGAGCTGATTGTCCTACTTCACAGGTCACCAGTGCGATCATACCTGCAGTATTGTACAAGGTGCTGGATTCCACACCTGAGATTGCAACAAGGTGGATGCAGTGTAGCACAGGGCAACCAAGATGGTCAATGGATTTGGGTAAATTATATATGAGGCGAGACCTCAGTATTTAAACATATACACCCTAGAAAAGAGGAGAGAAAGGGGTGACATGACTGAGACATACAAGTGCTTGTATGGGATAAATAGGGTAGATGCCAAAGAACTCTTCTTGAATTCAAATACAAAATGAGGGGGAATTCATTAAGGCTTGCGAGGGGGAGATTCATAAAGGATGTCCACGAAAAACCCTTTGTGGAAATGGTGGTAGAAAAGTGGAATAAGCTATCAAAGGAAGTGGTGTAGGCAAACTCATTCAGCAGCTTCAAGCAGAGATGACAAATGCATGTGGATTTAGGGAAGACAGTAAGAAACAGTAGGATTACCACTAGGAATAGGCAGAATAATTTGGTATGGTGTACGAAGAAAAGATGGGCCATGTGGCTGTTTTGCTGTCAGCATCTATGTATCTACTCTAGTAGACTATGTATCAGTACTAAATTGTAGCAGTCACCACTGGAGCAAGACAGCATGAAGAGAAAGTTTGTAAGTGCAGAGTCTTTATTTCTCAGTGTCTCTGACACACACAAAAAAATATATTAAAAGACAAGAGCCTCTGAAATTTAACTACCTGACATGTTTCTCACTAAAACATAGTGCTTCATCAAGGGCAATGGCACAGGATTGATGATGGTATAAACAGTGTCTCTTCTTAAAGAGATATACACTACTGGTAATCTAGATGCCTATGAAACACAGTGGAAAGCTATAACCTTATAAATAACAAAACTGCAAGTGCAATAATAAAAGCCATGAAATTGGACAAGGTTAAAATGAGCACAGAATTCTATCATCAATGAGGCATGACTTACAAGTGAGAACTACCCACATCAGAAAGTGAGAGTACTAAAAAACCTTTCCAGAGGCATAGATGTCTTTCTAAATTGAAAGTCAATAAAGAAAAAGCAAACAAGATACACTAAACATCAGATTAACATGCGCTAATACTAGTGTTGCCTCTATATGTATTCAGTGAATCTCTGTCTTGTACAGTCCAGTCACAGAACTGACCAAAGTACGAAACATTGAGAGCTGTGTAACTTTTTAAGGTCAAAAAACAGTTGGAGGCAAGGCAAGTCCAGAAGGGGAAGTAATTCAAAAGTCATTTGCCCATTGAGAAAATTAGTCATAGAGCAACTGATCTAAAACAGGAGTCCCTTCCAAATCTTCTGTCACATGCATGAAAGGAAGCTATCTGGTGTTAAAGTGATCTATCCTATGTTGCAGTCTTGCAGTGTTTCCTTCCATACTCTTAATGCCTTTACAATTGTGTATCCATTTTTTGCAAGATGTAGAGCTATCATATAACCACTGCTGGGTAATGGTTTTCAAGGCCACAGATACTAAAATTAAGCAATAAGGCATGACAGGGTGTGGGTTATTGGGGGATTTACCCACACCTTATGAGGTGTGTCACGAGGCACAGCCAAGTGACTTAACCACACAAGAAGTGGGTAAATTCACCAATAACCCACACCCTTGAGTGCCTTATTGTTATTATACAATGAACCCATGTGTAAAATACATTTAAAATGTGTTTAAATATGTCTTTTATAAGTGCTACTTCTCAGACGTGGGTTATTGTAGGATATACTATGGTCATGTGATGTGTTTTGACCAATAAGGTTACAGGATTTTCATACCCCATTGTATAATGTTAAATAAATACTGCTTAGCAACTCTCCGAACAGGCTAGGGATACAGACCACAAATGAAGTGAGAGCCAGTAAGGTCTTGTATGATGTCCAGAATTCTACTAATCTGAGTTTTAACCTTGGTCCATAACTTCTGTGTAACATCTCAAGATCAATATATGCATAGGGAGGTTCCCCACTCCCCACACCTTCTCCAATCCAAATCTATATTGCTAGTTCTAAGGTGTTTGGTCCTGTCAGGTGTCAGGAAATACTGACTGGTAAGTTTCCACTCAAACTCTCTTCAGCTTTCTGAGACAGTTGATTTCTGCATGGCATGCTAGATTTGTGTCCATTCTTTCTCTGTGAAGGAAGAGTTAAGCTTTACCTCCCAGTGATGTTGAATGTACGCTATGGCCCTACTGCCAGTATTTGAAATAAGCTCCCTGTATAAAACAGAAATTACATCTTTGGAGTTAATTTTCTGAGAGAGTAAATACATTTTGTTGATGAAAAATTGTTGATCTGCCCAAAGCTGTTTTAGCATGTATGAGTCAGTGAGAGATTACCTGATCTGGAAAAACCTATAAAGATCCTGGTGGGGTAAGTGAAATTCTACTTGTAATTGATGAAAGGACTTGAATGACCGACCAATGAAAATCTGTAAAACGTATTGTAAGCCTTGTCTAGCCCACTGCTTAAAAATAGGATCCATCCTTGCAAGGTGAAAATTCCTGTGTTTCCAAAGGAAGACCATTATGGTTGCATGTTTCTAATATGTAACCTCTTTTTGCTTTTTAACCATTGTAAAAATGTATGTCTAGTCCATCTTGTCTGCTGATCCCTTAAATCCGATGAGGACTGAAGTTCTCAAATTAAGCAGTCCAAAAGTATTGCATGATTAGTTCCTCCATCAATTGTTTTCCATGCCAGATCATTTTTTATTGTTTAGGAAGCCTATTAGATGACTAACTGGACTGCTGAAAAATATTCTCTAAAATGAGGAAAGCTGTACCCACCTGCCTTTTTATGCTTCATTAATAAAATCCATTTAGTTCTAGGTTTGTGGCATTGCCAAACAATTTTTTTAGGAACATTGGTAAGTTCCTGTCATTCCTTGTGTGGGGCAGTCAAGGGTAAAATTTGAAAAGGAATAAGTAATGAAGGAGCGCTTTCATTTTAACTGTGTCAGCTCTATTGGTGAATGTTAGAGGGAATGAGGTCCAGCTTTTAATGTCAGTAAACACCTCTGTGTTTAATGTACCATAGTTCACTTTAAAGAAATTATTTTGAGCTTTAGGGATGTAAAACCCCAATCATCTAATGGGGTCCACATTCCATTTTTCAGGTAATAAATGTTTCAGCTCTTGAGTAATCCTACCTCTAACCTGTATGTTCTCAGTTTTAGAAATATTGATTTTGAAGCCTTAAATCTCACCATGTGTCTCAAGATGGGAAAATAAATGATTGATAGTATGTTCTGGGTCTCATAAGTAAATGACCATGTCATTGGTATAAAGTGAGATCCAACTTTCTATCTCACCCACAGTAATACTCTATAACCAAGGACTAGGTCTGATAGCCTCAGCCAATGGTTCAATACAAACAACAAACAGAAAATGGAACAGTGGGCACCCTTGCTGAGTCCCCCTCCTGATCGCAAATGAGTGGAGAGGGTGCCATTGACTCTAACTCTGGCCAATAGGGCTGCATAGAGCATAGCTATTGCTTTAAAAAAGTCCTCTGCAAAGGCCATATACTGCATGGTTCTGTGTAGATTAGTTCAATTTAGCCAATGAAAGGCTGTCTCGATACCAATCAGTATGGCGATCTGGAGCTCTGGAGATTTTTGACCTTCTATAAGGATGTTGAGCATTCTTCTAATATTGCCATTTAAATAGCTATCTGGAACAGAGATGAATGAAGTCCGCAAATCTTTGATCTGTGAAATATTTTGTGAATTTCATGCAATTTGCAAAATGTTTTTTGGGTGTGAAGTACAAAATTCCACCCACAAAATGCAAACTTTCACCCACAAATGGTGGAATTTCACCACTTGTGGGCAAACTTCTACTGCTTGCAGATGAAATTCCGCCATTCGTGGGTGAAATTCTACACTTCACAGGTGCAATTTTGCACTGGATTAATACTGGAGCATAATCAAAAAAAGTAATTGGATATATTTTGCTACATATAACCCTTTATAAATCAGTTTTATAAATCAGGAACATATCTATACATGAATGTTCTTGATGCCAATGAGAGAAAAAGATGCAATCCTTCTCCCCTCTGTTGTTCCTGCCATATATCCATTAAACCATATTCCATTAAGCAGTCTGTTAACATGTCATTGGCCACTTTATTTGTGAATGTATTACCTGATGATCTATCCAGTTGGGGGTTGAAAACACAGTTAAAATCCTCCCCAGTGATCACACAACCTGGGGGATGTGCCACAACTCTATAGAAGATGTCTTTTGTTGAGGGTGATGAAAAAGTCTTAAAGGCATGCAAACCGACCAAATGTAAAATCAGGCCCAGTATTTGCCCAGAGACCACCACCCAGCAACCTTCCTATTTGTTTTTTTTTTTTGTTAGAAATTTCAAAGGCCAGTCCTTTCCTGAACAAAATGATTTTGCTGTTCTTTTTAGCAGATAAATGTGAAGAGGCTATCAGCTGGCTTACCCAGCCTCTTCTCAATTTTTCATGTTCTACAGCTAAGAAATGGGTCTCTTGGAAAAATTATTTCTCAATATCTTGCAAAAGTTCATTACTACAGTTCATATCAGAGATCATACTCAGGGTCACTATGTTAAACATACAAATATGCTGCTTGCAAAATATAAAATGACATTCATGGAGGGTTCAGCAGTGTTCAGTTTCTTCTGGCCTTCTTCATGTAAGCCTGTGATCTTTCAAGGCTACTTTTTCCAAGTCTTCGAAAGCCTACAGTACTGAGTTTGGTGAGTTAGAATCACTGGATTGCAAGTTCACAATTTCTTGTTGCAGCAGGTAAGTCATGTGCTACCTGCATGCAGTGTATTTGCATAATCTAAAGGAGCAGTCATGCATCCATGAAGATCCAGTGTGCTTTTAGAGACATGCTGTGCAAGTACCTCATATGTGCTCAAATCATATTCATAGACATGTGAACAAAAACATTAATTATGCATTAATTAATTAATTAATTAATTAATTAATTAATTCAGCATGTACATACAGCCAGGGGAGCTCAAGTTTAAAGGCATCAAGAAAGTTCACCCTCATTGGGTGGCAGGGGCAAAAGGTCCTACAAAGGGAGACTTTTTGGATCTACAGTATGCTTTGGAAGCAAGAGAATAGCCAGATCTAAATTCTGGATTTGACCTGGCCCCCTTTTTGAAAATTGACAAACTGTTTTTATTAATAACAGAATGTTTTTTGTCTTTTCTCTCCCCTTCCTTAGTTCTCCTACAAATTCCATTCTGTTACTATTTTATGTATTAGGAGAGGTTCCAAGTATCTTACTAAAGGCCAGAAGAAACTGAATACTGCTGAACCCTTAACTAATTTAATTCTATATTCTCCAAGCAGCAAATTGGTAGGCTTTAACCTACTGACCCTAAGCATGACCTATGACATGAACTGTAGTAATGAACTTTTGCCAGATATTGGGACTTCGGTGCTCATTTTAACTTCATTATTGCACTTGCTCTTTGTTATTTATAAGGTTATAGCTTTGCACTGTGTTCCATAGGCATTTATATTACTAATAATGTGTAGTATCTCTTTAAGAAGAGACACTGTTTTTGCCGTCATCAATCATGCACCTTTGAGAAAGCATTATATTCTATTGTAAAATGAGTCAGGCAGTTATATCTCAGAGGAGCCTGTCTTAATTTATTTTTTGTATCTGAGACACTGAGAAGTAAAGACTCTGCACTTACAAACTGTTTATGCAGTCTTCTTCTAGTGGTGAGTGCTACGATTTTATTACACTTTTGAATTTGTTCTTACCAGCACCTACTTCCATGATGTGATATATTTTTTTATTTCCTATATAATGCCATCAGCAGCCATAACAGGCCATGTCAGGCCATGCTGTATGTTGATATCACCTTCTATACATTGGGTTACATAGAGCTAATGAGAATGATATTGCCTCATGGCCCTCTTTAACAACCGATACGTTGTGGTGATGGCAGTATATCTGTATTGAAATATAAGAATTAAACAAGTATTTGAAGACATCCTTTATCAGATTTAGAAAAATTTACATTATCAACACTGTATTCTGAAGTTAGATTATCTTCATCCAAATGTCATTTAAATAGTTTTATATAATCTGACTGAAGTAAACAGTTAATATTACTGTGGTTTGTCTGAGATGTCAAACAAACCAGAAAGTCTCATTCATAACAGTATCCAACTGAGACATTTGCTGACAAAATATAACGCCTTCACAAAAGGTCACATATCCACTGTGGCCTCTGGAGTGTTTTGGACATGAAGAGATCAGGCAGGGTCTGAAAGCATGGGTTCATATACAGATTTGGGATCGGTATGGATATTTGAGTTTCTTAATTTGACAGATATGCTTTATGGCACTGTAACCTTTGAAAATTATTTTTCTGTTACATATGAAAATGAAGAATTTTTAAAAGAGAAAAATCTCAGCACATCTGTCTCATTATTGGAAGCATCAAAATATGATTGTGCTTTTGAGCCACTTTCATCGCTTGTAATTCAACAAATGCTTTAAGCTGCTCTTCGTCACAAAACATCTTGGTCTGTCCTTTTAGAGTTACTCATGCCTTTTGTGAATACAGAACTAAAAATCAGCCTCACAAGTCCTCAATTTCCTGTTGATACTACAAAAACCCACACTGACTCGGTTGGGCAACTGGAACTACATCCATATAAACGAGGGTTTTTGAACTTTTTAAAATATAAGCCCTCTTGACCTTCATTGAATTTATTATCAACTCTCAATCTAAGAGTGAAAAAGTCACAATAACGTTATTTTTGTTATTTAGGTCGAAGATGAGTTTCATTTTTTTTTTAAGATTTGTATTTTATTATTTTTTAAAGAATCAATACCGGCATAAAACACATACACAGATATGAGGCGTCAATGTAATTATTACAGGTGCAGCACACGACAAATTACTCTAAGCTTTGCTAGCAAGTACTAGTTTTGTTGTATAACCTACAACTATTGAGTATGGACATGACATTTAGAGATCTGGACTGAGTCTAAGTGTCTAATACTATGGAATTAAATCGAGGTTAGTTAGCTAATAGACAAATGAGAGTCATTTCATCATTGTACACCCCACAACCTTAGGTATAGGAAGGCATATAGGGGAATGGGCATTATAGGGAAGGAAGAAGATTTGGCGGCCTGATTATCTAATCATTATGAGCATCCAATGTGCCTCAGCTCCAGGCAGAGTCAAATACATAACAGACAACAATAACACAGAAACATTCATGAAATATGATGCATATTGTATAATCATTCTTAAATGACTCCAAAGAATCCTGGTGCACATTGATTTAACAACATAACTTATAACATGTACCACGGGAGTGTCACCATACTAACAAATTCTGGCAAGTGCCGATATGACTGCAACCAAGCTCGTAGAAGTCATGGCAGAACATGGCACAGTTCACCGTATTCAGAGATGGCCACCAAACTTTATTGCACATGTGAGAGTAGTCACCCATGCATGATTTCACTTCTGCAGTTGTGGTGAAGTTGAGCATGTGCACTGAGCTTCAGTGGCCATCTTGGGCACAGCAAGATGTTCCACCGTGAGCTCAGTGTGCATGCACAAATTCACCCGCAACTGTGGAAGTGAAGTCGCACATGCGCAATAAAGTTCAATAGCCATATTGAGCACGGCAGGCCATGGCAGGTGATGCCAGAAAAAGTAGTGTGCTTGCAAGGGGGGAATAGCAGAGTGATTTGAAGTTGTTTAAGCATGTTCTACAACTACAAATTTGTGCTTTGGCATCCTGTTTTCAGAGCTACAGCAAGACGGCTGCAAGCTCCACCCACTGCAGCTGTAAAAAGGAAAATGGAATTAGGCTGTGTAAAGAATTGCATTCCTACAGTACATAGGGAGTTATTGTTCTGCCAAGGGCTGTGAGCTAACTGTGTGCACAGGTTTATCATCAGTAATACAAATCAGTGCCTCAAATGGACCAGATATTCTAAGGAATGCCTGTTGGGTAGTTCTGAAACTATCAGACAGTCACTATGGCTTTAAGCATTCTAGGGCAACTGCCAGCCTTTCACTATAGGATGGCTGTCTCTTGTCTAACCAGATTCTGAAGATTTGGCATTTGGCTGTATCAGCTATCAGATAGTTTGCATGCTGCTGATTGAGTGGGGCCCCTAGAGTGTCTATATTGTCCACTACACATTTGTGTGGATGAAATAGGTCCTGTAATAATAATAATAAGAAGAATCAGCATTTATATAACACTTTTCATACACAGTATCCCAAAGCGCTTTTACAAGCAGTGCTAGACTGGTAGTGAAGTGACTGAATGTGTGGTGGTGGCCATATCGCTCATCATCACCCACACACAGCCTAGATAATTGCATGAATCGGTTTATGGGAAGGAGAATGTTGGCCAGGACACCGGGAATGTTCCCTGCTCTTTGCGAAGAGTGCCCTGGGTTCTTTTACTTCCACCTGGACACCCACCAGGACAACACCAAAATGGGCAAAAGGGACCTCGGTTTAACATCTTGTCCAAAGGACAGCACACCCTAGCAGTACAGCACCCCCCAAAATTACACTCGGATGCCAGCGATTTTTAGGTGCAAGTCCAATCCTGGTGTGGGACAAGACCCATGACTATATGGTCCAGAGGCAGATGTGCTACCAACTGAGCCACACTGACATGTGAGTAGGGAGTTGAACTTAGATTTGATTTCACACCAGAATGTCTGTGTCAAAGGAAATAACCATACAAATTGGATGAAGGAGCTACCTGGGTGTCCACAATTGTGAAATTCTATAGTGGGTATGATGCCCCTTTTTTTGCAGCTTTGGTGGGGTCAGGTACATGTTACCAAGTATATTAAACTGCTGCATTCTGAGATCTACAATAGACATGGCTTGCTTAGAAAATTACAACAGTTTTGGTAAGTCCCAGGTGGAGGTGTCTTGTTCCAGTTTTCTGAACCACCATTCTTGCATCTTGACTGCCTGGCCATGGATCCGTGACACCAGGAAGGTATATCATTGTGAGATGGAGCTTCTGATTGGTAGTAGATTTAGAATTTCCTTTTCCCAATGAGCACCAGTGTCACTAGGCACTTTGCATTTCCAGTGTTGGGCTAAAAGATGTTGCAGTTGTAGGTACTGATATGCATCTCTGGGAGCAAGATTGTGGTCCCTCTGAAGTTGGTAGAAGGGGATAAGAGTACTGTTGTGCAGCAGATCCCGTACATTTCTAATATTCTTCTCAGCCCATCCTGGGAAGTGTAGCCTGTACCCACTGATTTCAATGTTTCTGTTCCTGCATACCAGTTAAACTGTACTGAGTCTCAGGGATACTTTGGATACTGTGGAGACCTTGAAGAGGACAGCATGTTTTCTTCCCATGGGTAATGAAGCTAAAGATGGTGGTGGGGTGCTGAAGTGCAGATGATAATAGGTCAAAATCATTTGAATGCAAAGACCTTTTCGATTTCAAACCATTCTGGAGTATTGCTGTGCTCCATGTGGCTGTTGAAGGAGGCGAGCCTGTGGCCAGTGTTAACCATTTGTTGGACCTGCAGAATAGAGTCAGGTCAGGGACCTTCAACCTTTTCACCACTTGGATTAAGTTAAGCTAGGCATTGGAGGGAGCACTTCAGGCCTTTATGGACCCAGATAAAGTTTGCATTGAGCCCTTGCATGTTCTTTAGCCAAGGTTGTGGGATAGGGCATGCAGTGTGGACATAATGAAGGTTGTGGGATAGCAGCATGCAGCATGGACATCATGAAGATCACACAGGAAAGGACAGTCATTCTAACTGCTGCAGTCCTTTGTCCACTAGACAAGGGCTGTTTGTGCCATCAGTGTAGATCTTCTTGGATGAGTTTATGTATTTCTTAGGTGTTCTCATCTACTGTTCCTTTCAAGGAGGGACACACTGAGATTTCCAGACAGTAGATTGAGTGAGATTGCCACTGCATTCCAAGGGGTTCAAGGCTTACCTTCAGGCCTCTGTCATTGAGTGGGAGTATCTCCAACTTGTTAGTGGTTAGTTTTTTCAACCTGAAAACACCCCAAAACTGAGTTAAGGTATTTACAAAGGAAAACAGGGAGGCTTCTGGGCTCCTGAGTGAAAATAGGACATCATCTGTGTTCCACAGTTCCGCCATTGGTATCACATTTACGGTCACATCAGTGCTGTTATTTCTTAGCAGAGGTTCCAGGGCCAAGTTGAACAGAGATGGGGACAAGGAACAACCCTGTTGAGTTCTGCTTTTAAGGTGGAAGTCCAAGGAGAGAAAGTCATTCGTGCAGATGGATGCTGATGGTTCTGTGTGTAAGAGTCTCACTGGGGCTATATAGACTGGGGAAATGCTTTCCTTCTCCATAACCCAGAAAAGACACAGCCATTCTACCCAGTCAAAGGTATTTTCAGTCTCAAGAATTACCAGTGTTGCAGGATCCTGTAGTTGTGCTGCTGCTGCCTTGAACAGGTAAAACACCTTTCTGTTGTTATCAGTGATGTGTGTTCCTGTCATGAATCCGGTTTAGGTAGGACCAATGAGATGAGAAAATACTTTTTAACAACTGTTTGGTTAGCACTATGGCCAGTATTTTGGCATCAATTTTTAGCAAGGTTATAACTGGTGCAGAAGGTAGGGTCTTTTTCGGGTTTTGGCAGAAGGGTTATCAGACCAGAGCGCAGTGTTGGGGGTAGGGTTCCTTGTTCTCCTTCTTCCTTGTATACTTCTGGAAGGATTGGGGCTACAACATCCAAGAAGGTGATATAAAAATCTGGTTAGAACCCATCATCACTTGTGGCTGGTATCCAGTCAAAGCTCCGACTGCACATATGTGCGGTCAAAAACCACACAGGCATAAATGTGGGCACAGTCGTGGAGTTTGTTTATATAATTTAGTGTGGTTTTGGACTGGGCTACATTACATGGACCATGTAATTTGGTTTCTGGTTATGCCATCTTTCATCATGGTGTTTTTTTTTTTTTATTTACTATGCTTTCTCTGGGCCGAGGTCAATAACCCGCCCTAGTCACGGCCCCCCTGTGCCTCCACATCCGATTATTGCCAGTGCTCCCCAGTCACCCCTAGCTTACCCCCCAGAGGGTGGGGTTGCGGTGACTTCCCCAAGGTCACTGCAAGACTAGTATCTAGTTGGGGAGCTGGCATCAGAGGCTAGTGGAGACCCCAGGGGAGCCCAGTACTTTCTTCCCCTTGTGAGCGAGGAGCAGGGATGTGCAATGATGATCAGCATCCACCCCACCCCCTGAAAGTCCAGATATTGGTGTTGCTAGTGGCTGCCCCAGCCTCCACTGGATGTCACTAGACACCAAACATTTGCACCCTTCCTCTGCCCAGAGAAGGAGAGCCATCCAGAGATGCTCTATCCTTCTCCCCCTGGCCGGCCCTCTGATGACCCAAGTCCATTCCCGAACCTGGGTCGCCAGCATCGCACGCAGAAATCCAACCTCTTCTCCGGCAGGCCGGCTCATCATAGTGTTTTGACACAGTACCCCTGGGGCTTGCCCTTTAGGAAGGGTGGTTATGGCAGTTAGTATTTCCTGCTCAGTATGTCTTCGGGCAAAGCAGTTTGCTTGTTCCTGAGTCAGTACCAGGCGGTTTACATGATCCAAGAACTGGTCACATTGATTATGCTGCCCTGGGCTCTCAGAGGTTTACAGTTGTTTTTAGAATTGGATAAATTCCTGGTTTATTTTGTCATTGTCAGACATCAACTGCTGTAGTACTCTTTGTCTGATTGTGAGTGCTGATGCCTTGGTTCTCTCCTGCTTCATGTGGAGGTCTAAAATGTTAGTGTCTTTAAGGCCACTTGTTACATAGTTGAGCATGGCTTCACTGCTCTGCAGTTCAGCAGATTCTCTTAAGTTTGCATTATATGCCTTTTTTGCCTTCACCCAATTGTGCCAAGTAGGGTCCTTGCTATTGGATTTATGTAGCTCTTCAGCCTTAGTGATGTCGTTCAGCAGCTTTTTGCATTTGGATGCAGATTTTGTCTTTCTTTTGGTGTTTAGTGCAATAACTACCCCAGAGGCTACATGTACGGGATTCCCAAATGTTTGCCCAGGAAGTTTCAGAGTGTTGGTTGTAGGCAGAAATGTTTTGAATGTGCTCCCTAATCTCATCTTAGTGCTGCCACACTTGAAAGAGGAAATTGTTCTATCTCTAGTAGGAGGGCTTTGAACTTTCCCTCTAGCTTCCAACTCAGTCCAACTGTCATGTGGTCCACAGTGGTGGTATGGTAAACAGAGACCAACACGACTGTACATTTGGTAAACTTCCAGTAGGAAAAACTAATAGCCAGTATGTGATGCTGCTGTTTTATGTGTCTCTGAATAAAAAGCGTGCTTCCTGGTTTGGAGTGCAGTAGACAACAGGTATCTACAAGTGTGTGTGGGCAGATAAAATATGCTCAAGCGTTCAGGCTGAGTTAGGCTGCTGTCTGTTTGGATTTGTGCTGTTTATTGCAGGGTCTAGGATGAGTTTGCAAATACCTCCCATTAGTGTGACACATCTCAGTAATGCAGCACTTTAGTGGAGAGTTCCACAACAAATTCAGGACTATTAGCATTGAGGTTGCAGAAGTCTTGAAGGGCCAGTTTTGTTTTTATTATGGAACTGGTCTTGATGAGCACCTACCCTTCAGGGTGTCTCCACATGGACTCAATGGTAATGTTCAGGTATCTATGTATAAAGATCATTAACAAACCCTTTTAAGGGCTGATGCCCCAGTGCAGTCCAAACTCAGTTTCATCGAATCAAGATGGCAGCTACAGATTTCATATGAGTCTCTTGAAAAAATGCCACATGTGGGTCATTCCACTTAAGGTGTAGTAACACTTGCTAATGCTTTGCCCCCATTTGCATACCCTTAACATTCCAGGACATAAAGTTAATGATTGTGTCACCCAAATTCTATGCATGAACCTTTAGGAGGAATTTCTGTATGGGGGCAGATCAGTTAGCAAAACGACCATTAAACATCCATTCTTGTACATGGGGAATAGCAAACAGGGACTTCCAGGACCCCTTTCTAATGTGTATTATCTCTAATGCACTAAGTATAGTAACTGAGGACCACCATACCAACAACCACCTATACCATATATAACATCAAAGCTAGAGTAATATAAACACAGTGAAACCATATCACATGAATCCTGTGAAACCATGAACTAGAACTCAAATGAGTAATATTATCAGACCCAGTGAGGGTCCATTAATCAGAGGGGTGAGCATTAACTAACTGGGAGACCTCAGTGCCACTGGAGACGAGTGCAGAGTAGTGACTGTTCATTCCCCTCTCCTGTCCTCCGTGGAACAAGAGTATTCAGGTGCCATATAGGGCTGCTGTCCATGTAGGATCTGCTCAACAACTGCCCCCCCCATCTAGTGAGGGGTGAGCTACAGTATGGACAAATTAAACACGAAAGTGTGCAGGTGACCCTTTAAACATAATATGATATATAGTAGTCATTTCACCCCTTCTCTGTAGCATTGTTTTTTATGTTTATGGTGAAGTTCCATGAAAATCAGTCAGCATTATGCAGACATAAATAGAGTAGCATGCCACCAAACAGTACTTATGTGACAGAAGGCATGTTGGTGAGGTGGCTGCCAAAGGAGAAATCATAGCTCCTCATGTACAGTATGTACTGAATGTTACTTTTGCAATTGTGAGAGGGTTCAAATCTAGCAGTACAACCACAGAGCAATCAACAATGCCATATGTCTGATGCTGAGATGGAGGGAGGCCCTCAGTGCCTGTTTCAACAGGTGCTGCATCATTCACCTTGATGCCCACATTCTAGGCCTAGCTTCAGGCCTCCAGGAATGGTGCACTTGATGCAGACCTCCTTGTATACAATGGTCATGAAGGCTCAGTGGCATCCCTACTGATCTATGCTCAGGTAAGCTGAGGAAAAGCATACGGTGTAAGCGAAGGTCATCAGCTGGGCTGTTGGCTGCTAGAAGAGGGGTTGCATACATAGCAGCTTTATCAGGAGGATTTAAAGGAGGTAAGGAGCGTACCATAAGATGCTGTTTCAGAGCTGGAGAATTCAGTTATTTATATATGGCCCACTGTCTTTTTTATTGTGCAATATGGGCATCTGTAAGGAAAGTTGCTGGGGAATTCTTCTACAAGGGCTTTCTCTTCCTCTTCAGTGGCACTGTAGGTACACTGCCAAGAATTAACCCCAACTCTGAGTTTTGCAGGACACAATAAATGGAATCTGGTTCCTGTTTTATGTAGTTGTACTCTGACATCTTGAAACCTGTTCCATTTTTCCCTAACCCCCTGGCTGAGGTCATTAAACAGTTGTAACTTGTGACCTTTGTAGGAGATGGAGTTTAGCACTCTAGCTTACTTTTGCACACACAGATTACCCTGAGAACTGATAAAACACATGATGAACACTCTGGGGTGGTCCTTGGGGACTAGTTTTGCCAGAAGACTCTGTTGTACTCTTTTGACTATGTAGCCATCGCCATTAGAGGGTTAGCCAAATAGTTTCACTAGCAGTTTGTTTATGAATTGTGTCAATTCAGTCCCTTCAGTGCTCTCAGACAAACCAAGCATAAAAAAGTTGTTGAAGCACAAATAGTTCTCTTGATATTGGCACACTATTCCAATTTCTTGATCCCCCTGCTTGCCGAGATATTGGCTTGCATTTCCTTCTCGTGTGCCACCTCTAATGTGGCAATATAGGCTTTAGTGTCCAAAATTTGGATATTGTGTGAAGCAACAGTTTATTTAATCTGCTTCATGTCTATTGGGTCCTCAATGACAGTGCATGTCGAGAACTGTCCTCTCATTGGACAGCCACTTCAGCTGCTCAGGGATATCCTTCGCATCTGAATGTTTTTGAAATCCCACTATCAACTTCTTTGTGGACTGCTGCAGTCACCAAGTCTATCATCTTGCATTACAAGGTCAATAGCCACTGGCTACTGAAGGATAAAGTACTGATGTTTAAATTAATTCACTGCTTTTACTTAGTTTAGGTGGTCATGGGCATGACGCTTGATCTGTCTGCAGTGTCATGCATCAGCCACTTCAAGTAACTTTCTCGAACATGAGTTTCAACTATGGTTATATGTAATAGAATTTGGAACATCTTCATGATATTTGGAATGTAGGAATCTATGAAATTAAGCTGATCTATCATGAACTGCTTCACAAAGTCCAAGTGTTAAATGTTCATGCTTCTTGCAAAGGAAGTCAAACCGATTTCAGATATAACAGCTTTTGATTGTTTTTTAAGTTTCTAACACTCTAGCAGTGGTAATACAATCCCACATCAGAGAAGCAGATAGAGCTGTTGCAGTTTCCAAGTTAGACTTTAATTAAATGTTTCCTTTGTCTAGGTTTTGAATCGACTTAATGTTAGTTGATACCTGCTCCTGCACTACTTGTGTATCCTTCTCCAGCTTATCTAGTTTGCTGTCAGTTTTTGCATCCAATTTCTAAAGCATGTATTTAAGAATGGTGAAAGACTTATTAATGTTTTTGAACATTTCAGTTCTTCTCATGGGGGAGTGGGTATAATTTTCTGGGCAAGATATTGGGCTGAACATGTCCTTTCAGAACCCCCATCCCCAGATTCCAAGCAAGACAAGGCAGGTTTATTTCAGTAGTACTCAATCCAACATGGGCTCTGAATACTTTACAGAACTAGGTCCTAGTCCTGACAGGTATACACCCCCCACAGCAACATGTCGACAGTGGCTAATGACTGACACTACTGCAACAACAGTGCTAGATCACTGTAGTGTCAGTGTTGGACTCCAGCACTGTTTTTTGGGGGGTTTGCACCCCTTCCACTAATCAGCTTTTAACTCTGAGTGGATTCGTTTTATTGGGGATGTGTGGGGGCACAACACCCCACTTGAGGGGTTTGGAGGTGAAGCCCCTCAAAGAAAACCTGAGAGGCAGTGACCACCTTTATGCTGACTGCACATGGAGTCAACATAAAGATTTTGCTGTAACGTTGGTCGACAAAAGTTTTTTCACACTGGCATCATAGATCCATCATGGCACAGTGAATTAAAACATTGAAACAATACCTAGCAAATTAGATCCAAGTATGTCATATTGAAAAAGCTTGATCAAACAAAAAAATTTTCAATGACGCTTTAAAGGTCTCCACTGTCCTAGCTGAGTGCATATGGAAGGGGGTGAATTCTAAAGAATAGGAGCTGCCACTCCAAAGACTTTGGCACCCAAAAATTTAAGCCTGGCAGGAGGGAAAGCCAGCAAACCAGCATTGGTGGAGCGGAGAGGATGGATTGGATGGTATGGAATCAAGAGCTCTTTTTAGTAGTCCAGTCCCAGCCCATGTAGGGTCTTTTATTTTAACAAGCAGATCTTGACAATGATGCACAAATGCAGAGACAGCCAGTGCAGAGCACACAAGACCAGCATAATGTGATCACTCCATGAGGAGCCCACCAACATCCAGTCTGCACCATTCTGCACTAGCTGTAGTCAATGCATCAAACCTCCTCATAGCCATAGGTAAAGCACATTGTAGTAGTCCAACCTAGAAGTGATAAAAACATGGATAATTGTCATTAGGTCATCCTGCGCTAAGTACGGCCTGATCCTGGCAATGTTCAATAGATGAAAAAAGCCAGACTGGACAACAGGAGACACCTGATGTTCAAATGTCTATCTGTCATCCAAAATGATCCCCAGATCCTTAATCATACAGGCTGCGGCAAGGGAAAGGCTGCCCAATACAGGGAGAGGCTTATCCCCACACCAGAAAAGCCCTGGTGACTGAGTTCAATTCTCATGAGCTCTGCTTTACCTTGGTTAAGACATAATCAGTCTGAGGCTACACAGTCATTAATCTCATCCAAATAACAGCTCAGCACCAGAGACACAGATGTGTCATCAGGAGCACAAGACAGGCACAACTGGGAATCATCTGAATAGCAGTGAAATCCCACATTGTACCATCTAATGAGCTCCCCTAGCAGCAGCATATACACAGTGAATAAAATAAGGGTGAGAATTGAACTTTGTGGAACACTACAGAACAATACAGATGTCTCCAAGGTGAAGCTCCCCAGAGACATCTGCTGTGTTCTCCTGGCTAAGTAGGACTCAGACTAGCACAAAACTGTGTCAGTGAGTCCCACATAGTTCCTCAGATAATCCAACAGCACCCCATGATCCATTGTGTCCAATGCCGATGAAAGGTCCAAGAGCACCAAGATTGAGCATTGCCCTTGGTTTCTCCCAAGTAGGAGCTCATGAGTCACCCTAATGAGAGCCATCTCAGTGCTGTGCCAAGGCCAGAATCCTGACCAGAGAGGTTCATAAACGAAAAGATACTCCAGGTGATCTGTCAGTTGCTCAGCTGCCATCTTCTCAATAACCTTCCCTAGAAAGGGTAGGTTAGAAACAGGCCTGTAATTTGCTAGAATGTCAGGGTGCAATGATAGCTTATTTTGAATGGCCTGACCACGGCCCTTTTCAAGATCAGAGGAAAGACACCCTCACTCAGGGTCCCATTCAAGAACTCTGCAATTACTGGACCTAGGAAATCAGCACAGCTGAAAATTAGCCACATTGGACGCAGATCCAGTACACAGTTGGTGGGATGCAAATTGAAGATCATCTGCAGGACCTCGGCCACAGAAACTGGTTGAAACTCATCTCAAACAGTCAGATCTACATCACTATAGGTGTGACCACCACTGGTCCAGGCCAGGCCACTAAAAGAAATACCCAATTTAATGGCTGATTCTTCGCCCACTAAAAAACTCCCAAACTGCTTGCACTTTTCGGTAGAAATAACTCCAACAGACTTCAGACAGGGAAGATTTATTAGTCTGTCCACAGTGCAAAACAGCAGGACTGGGAGATTTTCTCTACAGTAATTGGCTAAGACAGGAATTCAGTCTTTTTCAAGTCAATTGCCAGTTCATATTCAGCATAGTGAATTGTCAGTGCCATAATGTCCTCCATAGATCTATATTTTCTCCAGGAGCACTCCAACCTTAGCCCCATAGTCTTCAGCTATCGCAGCTCAGCACAATATCATGATGAACTACCAGGAGAAGGTCAAGGGGTTGTTGTAAGCACTGTATTATTGTGCTCCATGACTGCCTGTGGACCTCATGCACAAGCTAGCAACACACCTGAGACATCCAATGCCTCCCAGAGTTTTCAGGGCTCCAATTTATATTTAGTATGGCACTAGATAGTCTCCACAGAGGGGATTATTGAACAGAGGATGCCACTCAGGAATGCAACTGCGTGATGATCCAACCAAGAGACCAGATCAACCTTGACTGCACCAATGTCAAGTCCCAATGAGAAAATCAGATCCAGTGTGTGGCCATGCTGATTGGTTTTGGAGACAACTGCCTGTGTCATTCCCAGTGAAGCCATCAACTGGAGGAGTTCCTGTCCAACATGTGAGGATTTAACGTTGACTCAGGCATTGAAATCCCACAGCACCAATAACTTGGGGATGTCCAACACCTTTCTGGAGATGAAATCCACCAGCTGTGGCAGGAAGTCACTCCCATTGCTCAGGAGTTAGTACAGGAGATTGATCCTCACCATTGACACCCAAGACACATCTGGTCATCACACATTCAAAGGATCCAAAAGTTCCCACTGGGAGTGCAGTGAGTTTCAGGGTGGATCTAAAACAGTTGGCCACCCTCCTCTCTGCAGTCTCTCCTCAGCAATTAAGCATGGAAAAACACGGAGGTACAGAGGCCCCCAACACAGGGCCAGCATCATCCTCCAGCCAGGGTTCCATTATGCAAACAAGGTCAGCCAAGGAATCAGTGATGAAACTCTCCATCACCACTGTCTTGTTTCTCAGTGACCTTGGGTTACAGAGAATGGCCCGAAGGAGACAAACAGTGCAGGCTGGATGGGATACCTTCTGCTCAGTGAAATTTGACAGAGCCCTGATGAGGGTAACCAGATATGATGGTCATGAATACTGATTCCATATTCTCCCCTGGCATTTCCTGGACCTTATCACACCACTCTTACCCTCTAAACAGCATACGCAGGACCCCCACTGTAGTGGGTGCTCCTCCTTTGCAGGAGCCCCAGTTCCCAGCAGTGACTGATGACATCTGCAGGGAGAACCAATGGGACTCCAACAAAAGGGCAAAATGACCACAGGTGATCTCTGGAGTAACTGTGCTTCTGTTCAAAAGTCTCAACACATGTTTAATTAATAACAAGAACTTGCAACACTTCAGCCAACTTGTAATTATATAATAATTAAATGTCTAAAAGCATACTAGGCATAGGGAATATAAAATAGAATAAAATAACCACACACATGCACACACATATCAGAACAACAGTTCTCAAACACCCTAAACACATGAATAAATAAAATTCAAACATACACGTACTCTTTCATAGACACACCTAATAGCAAAAATCAGAACTAAAGGTGAATCAGCCCACATGTCCCACAGCACATTCCATAACAATAAATAAAACAAAATAAAACTAAACAAATTTAAAAGAGAAACCAACAAAACAGTCTGTGTTGCACCAGAAACAGAAACTGAATTGTAGTTGAAATCAAAGGTCCAAAAGTCCATGAAAAACTGTTCACTGAAAACCATCTTTTCTCACAAGAGGGGTGAGTCTTGACATGAGATAAAATCACAGTTGAACAGTGTCAGTGTCAGTGTTAAAAAACAAACAGCCAAGCTTAAAATCTGACAACCTCTTCTCTCACCAGAGGTAAAGGATACAATAATAAGAGTCAGAACCATCAATGAAGATGATGGTAGAGCTCCCTACCACCACCACCACCAGCATGAAATCAGAGTGGGAAGTGAACAGTTAGGCTTTAGTTTGAGGGAGCTCTCATCCCCTTTGGTCAACCAAATCAGTTTCCCAGAAATTTTCCAACAAGCCGAGAAACCAGTTAAATGAGTGGCTGTAATCACTCACAAACACCAGCAAAGAGAAATATCCAGCCCCAACGACTCTCTTACTGTAGATGGAGACAAATTCACCACAGTTGCCAAGAGCAGTCAAGCCACCACACAGTCCACAAACCAGGATACCCTAATCCAGAATACGCATGTGTGTTTCAGATCATATCTGGGTCCTGTCCGGTCCTGATTGAATTTGGGGGGGCCACTTCTGACCTTGAGCTGCACTGAACTCCAATGATTGTGAGGCATGTCCAGTCTCATCCATTCCCCACTATTCTCTGGGTCTCATCTGGCCTTATGTTGTACCGGAACCTCATACAACTGAACTTGGCTTAGAAAGTCAGGAACCACAGACGTTAAAGACAAGTACGGCCAACTTCATTTCATTTCTCCACCAAGTAAATACATAAATAACAAAACTTAAAACAGACTCAAAACAGAATAAAAATAGGGCACCACTATTTGAGGACCCCTTTCCAAAAATTAAAAATCTAACTCCTAAGCGCTAACTCACATTACCCCCTGACTAACACTCCTCCCTACTCCTACAGCTGAATGAAATTAATATAACATTAATAAAACTATAGCACAGATAGGAAAGAAGGCAAATAGATAGGCAGTAGCAGTGCTCCCAGACATACTGTTGGAATTCAACTTCTGTGAGTCTGAGGTCTCTGAAGATAGAATGAAGTGAGTACCATTGTCGGAAGTGCATCATACACGGGAAGACTTTTCTCAGAGTCAGGGCCCATACAGCCACTCAAAAAAGCTTGAACACCCCAACACCATTCAAGCTGATGCTCAAGATGTATTTATCAGTGGGACCGACTCGATCCTTTTTCTCTGGTATTTGCTGCTCTGTGGAGTAAAAACATACGTGCTTACTGTTGTCTACTTGTGCAGGCCCTCATTTTGTAGTTCCAGGTGCAACCAGTATTTTTAACGGTTCCTGTCAGGTACCAAAATCACTCCACTCAGTACCGATCTTTGCTGCAACCTATATCAGCTGCTTATCAAATACACTTGCTTTCCTGTTTCTAGTTCAGTTAGTTATTTTATGTTTATAGTATTTTTCCATGACTGCCATGTAATCAATATGTCCAATTTACTGCCTGTTTTCTCAGTTTGCCTTATTACTAGTTGAATCTCCAGTATCTGAATTTTAATCCTAACCTTCCCTCACCTTCTTCTACTTTCCTTCCATCCTTTCCCCTCTGTGTACTCTGCCTACTCCCCAATCTCTCAAACTCTACCTGACCCTACCTCTGCTCTTTTCTCTCCCCCTTCTACCCCCCAGTCTCCTCCATACAATGCTTCTCTGACTTCCTACTTTCTTCATCTACCTCCCTTTCTCTCCCCTTTCCTCTTTCACCTCCACTTGTATACCCCTTGCATTCTTCTTTCTCCATGTCCCCACCCTCCATTTTCTTCTCTACTTCTCATCCTCTTCTTCAGCCCCCCACTTTCTGCTCTATCTCCCTACCCCAACCTTACCCCATCCACCCCAGTCTCCTTCCTTTCTTCACTCTACACCTCAATTTCCTCCACTGCTCCCTTCTTTTTCATACCTACCTCTCCCCTGCACACCAAAACACATAAGACACCACCCTTTCAAACCTTCCTCCTTTTCCTACTGCTTCTGGCTGGTGATGTGGAACTCAATCTGCCCCTTCTCTCCCCCACCCTTCACTATACCCAAAGGCCTTACTTTTTTCCACTTCAATGTACGTAGTCTCCTCCCAAAGATAGACTTACAAAGCTCCCCTAACATCTTTTGTATATCTGAAACATGGTTTCCTCTAAAGTCCTGGGTGCACTACTTGCCTTCCCTAAATACCTCCTTTTCCTCCAGGACAGAGATAAACATGGTGGTGGTGTCACATTATAGCTCCATCGTAACATTTCTTGCTTTATCACCCTCAAAGAGGCTTCTGCCTTATCCCAGGAGCTTTTGCTGCTCAAGTTCCCCCTCCCCTCCACCCT
Source organism: Neoceratodus forsteri (assembly GCA_016271365.2). Classification (NCBI taxonomy): domain Eukaryota; kingdom Metazoa; phylum Chordata; order Ceratodontiformes; family Ceratodontidae; genus Neoceratodus; species Neoceratodus forsteri. Next base: position 107,312,972 of record JADMNL010000035.1, on the reverse strand, counting down.
CCCCATTTTTTAAAATATCCTTTATGCCTCCTCAATTATTCCTGCTTCCCCCTCCTCAACTCCCTCTCCTCACTTGTCTCCCTCTCTGACTCCGGAGAACTTATCCTACTCTGTGATTTTAACCTAAATTGTCTCTCCTCAGACTCTAAACCTGTCCAGCACTCCATTAAATCCTTAAACCTCTCCCAACTAATCTCTAAACCCACCAGACTATACCCCACTCCTCAAACCACTCCCTTCATGACTGGGTACTATGATCTCACCACAACTGAATCTCCTCTGCTGGAGTGCTTCCTAATATGCCTCACCCATTGTATTCAGAACACTGCCCTTTGAAATCCACCCCAGAATACATCTGGCTCACATCCTTTAGGTCACTGAACTCTGACGCTCTCTTGAGCAACTTAGCCACCACCTACTGCTCCCCAGTCTACTCTGCCCAAGACAGACTCAGCCTTATCTCACTTCACTGCCATCCTCACTTACTACTGGGACTCCCACATCCTCCTCAAAAGGTTCAGAGCAAAGTTTTCCCACACCCTTGGATTACATCTGACCTCCTTGAACTATGCAAATCAAGGGACCTTGCATGAACCTGTTTCAAGGTCTCCTACTCTAACTCTGACCACCAGCATTACAAATCCCCTCAGAAACTCCTGTACCAAGCCTATCCTTGTTGCCAAGGCCCACTATTTCAACTTAAACCTACAGTCCAACCTAAAGTCCACCTTCAAGTTTTGGAAAACAATCTACTTTTTGACCCACCCTCTCAGCCTGCCCCCCCCCAAGTAGATGGCCCATTGCCTCTGGCCACCTTGTCTCCCTGTTTAATAAATTCTTCACAACCTGAGCTGCTCCCTCTCTCACCCTGAGCAACTCTCCTCCTCTGCTGGGTTTCACTTCCCTCCTGTTACCCCTCATGAAATTTTACATGCCTTCAAACCTCTCAACCCCTCTAAATATAGCCCAGATGGCTTAGACCCCAAACATATCCACATATAGGCCCCTGCTATTCTCCTCCCCCTCACCCACCTACTGAACCTCTCCTTTTCTCTCTGTGCTGCCCCCCCTTACCTGGAAAACTGCCAAGGTACTCCCTGTCCACAAAGTGGGTGATCCTTCATCTCCTGGGAACTACAGACTCATATCCCTACCTTCCCTCCCTTGGCTAATCTACAGAAAGCAGTAGTCCACTCCAGATTAGTTGATTTCATTAACTCCTCTTCCTTATTATCCCCTTTCAAGTCCGACTTCAGGAAAAAGCACTCCTCTAACACTGCTCTTCTCTGTATCGACTCAGTCCTTAATGGGTTATGAACCAGGGTCTCATCACAGCCGCTATTTTTATAGACCTTGCAAAGGTGTTTGAATCGCTATCACATCCACTCCTTTTAAACAAGCTGGCTGCAGCTGGTCTCTCTACTTCCACAGTTAAGTGGTTCCCCTCTTACCTGTGCAGGTGGGTGGTGCACTGTCCCCCTCACCTATTCCCTCAGGAGTGCCACAAGGCTGCCTCATCCTGGCCCCCAATCTCTTCTCTTCTCTCTTCTAAATGACCTCCCTTCCATCGGCACCTCCTCCTATATTCGTATATATGCTGATGACATGCTCACCTATGCATCTGCCCCCTCTCATCAGTGGTAGTATCTTCACCTCCTGCCCGGCTTTCGTAATGTACTACACTGGTTTCAGGCCAACCAGTTAAAACTAGATACCAAGAACATGGTGTCCATGACCTTTGGCTCCAGCCAAAAGCTAGCTAGGCTCTCATCCATCTTGGTTTTCTCCACCCTTGATGGCACCCGGCCTGAGGTAGTCCACACTTATAAATACCTTGGTGTGTGGCACATAGTAACCTGGGGCTGGATTTTCAGATGGGAAACAACACTACAAGCCCCTGGTGGGCTGAACATATGGCACATTTGGCTTGTGGCATCCTCCTGCCCACAATTGGGATTTTACATCTCTTGCAACACATGCAGGACCTTAGGCCACATTATTTTGGTCTAACCTGTGCCACTTCTGGGAACCAAAGTCATGATGTTTGTGCCAGATATTTGGTGCAAGCTGCTGTAATCCATGGAAATTGTCACAAATGTGCTTGAGATTTGAAATTTGGGCGCAGCTGAGATGAACTGGTGAGGCGCATTGCAAAAGCTTAAGTCCCCTGGCGCAAGGCTTGATGCAAGCCCTGCTCCACCATTTGAAAATCTGGCCCCTGGACTTCTCAGCACACATTGATGCTATTTACTCAAAGCTCTGCCCTAAATTAGGTATCCTTTATTGCAACAAGGACAGCCTCCCCTCAAATGTCCTGAAGGACCTGCTTGTCAAAATGATCCTCCCAATTTTTGACTGCATGAACGTGGTCTATGGTGCAGTCTCTTCATCCACTCTCACTAGAATGGACACCCTTTGCAATGCTTTCTGTTGCTTTGCTACTAACTCTCCCCACTCTGCACACATCACTGCTCCCTCAACTCCACTTTCTCTTTTCCCCCACTGCCCTCGCGTCGCCTTTCCCACTGCTCCTCCCTTATTGGCAAATACTGATTTACTTGTCTTCCCTCCTATCTATCTTCTCTCTTATCCCCCTCTGCTTCCTCCTTCTACCACCTTTGACTCCCTTCACTTTAGTGACTCCCGCTCTTTCTCAATTCCACATCCTCACTCTAGTGCTGGTATAGCTGCCTTCTCCTACCACCTTCCCTCCCTATGGAATCAACTCTCTCCTCTTCTTCATTGTGCCACATGCCTCCTATCCCTAAAGTGACTACTAAAGCCTACCCCAAACTACTTGTTCTTGAGTTTGTCCCCTCTTGCTTCCTTCACTCTCCCCACCTCCTTTTCCCCATTCTGCCTTCCCTTCTCCTAATGTTCTCTCTCTCTCTCTCTCTCCCCCTCACCCTCTCTCCTTCCCCTGAGTGCCCTGCCCTACTTGAATGCAACCCAGTCTTGTTTTATTTATTTATTTTAGTTTTAGTTTTTGGTGACTGAGTAACTCCCCTTCCCTTCATACATTTGTAATCAGTAACTGATACCAATGCACTATACTGCCATCTTATTACCCTTACTGAAATTATATCACTATTGTTGCCACTGTATTTGTACTTTATATTGTTGCTTTTGCACTTCAGTTTGTTTGTAACTGCTGCTTGCTTATTTCCCCTTCCTACTTCCCCAGATCACACCTGGAAACGAGTCTTGGCTCATTGTGCCTTTCCCAGTTACCAACTTTTAAATAAATAAGAACAACACCAAGTAAATATATAAATAAATCAATTTGGTGTATAAGTTTCAGACACCATTTAGTCGCCACTTTTTTCAGCTTTTAGCACACAGAGAGCATTTTAGCTGTGAAAGGGAACTGGCATCTAAGACAGATGATCAGATGCATGTTCCTGCAGCAGTCATCTTAGAGACCCCATCCCATAGTCTCAATTGAAATGAAATTGGCCATTTTGCTAGGGAGTTGTCTGGGAAAGTCAGTTGTCATATAATTACTCCTATTAAATATTTTGCAAAGATGACCTATTTACAGCTCAGATTCAGACTTTCTTGCTGAATCCATGATGGTTTAACCTTGGCCTCAAGAAAATTAGCAGCCCAAAGTTTAATAATCTCACTGACTGTTATTTTCAGCCCATGTGAATACTGCCCTTTCAAGGGTATTGGTCCTTTTTAATAGCATCAGCAGATTTGTTTTAAAGTTTGAACAAAGAGTTCACAATTGCAACCTGTTTGCAAACCTTAACTGGCTGTCTTTCAATGACAGAAATTTCTAAAACTACCAGTTATGGAAAATGTTGTTTGGGACTAACCCAGTTACAGTGAGAAACTTACCTATGATAGCAGCTTCTGGCTATAATACATGTTCCTCTGACTTTGCAAGATTGCAAGATTGTACTTACCTTTTAAATTGTCTGCTGTATGTCTCCATTTCTAACCCCAGGAATCCACTAATATTATTACTCTTGCAGTGGCCCTTTAAGCCAGCACTGCCCCGGGAATCTTTAGCTTGTGCATCCAATTTCAAAACTGCCCAGTGTAACTGCCTACATTCTATCCTCAGATTTCTTCTCTCCACTGCAAAGTTCAGATGCTCTGGAGATCTTCTCTCAATCGAGAGTGATTCCTGAAGTGCACTGAACAACAAAACCTTCAGCATGTTGTTTATTTTTTTCATTGCTGCCTAGTGTCATTGTTTGTTAGTGTTTTACCTTGTAGTTTTAATTTTTAGCGTTATTCACCAGTTCCTCACGGTTCCTGTGAACCGAGGGGTAACCGATTCTTTTTCTTTTAAATCAGAACCTTTTTTTAAGGGTTCCAATTACATTTTCTGTATTTTATTTTATAAATTTACCGCATTTGAACTGAAGTTTATCGGTTCCCTCAGCGGCTTCTTGGTTCCGGATCAGATCGGAATCATTATTTTTTGGACTTTATCAGTTGCCAAACCGAGAGCAAATCTTTTAAGAACCAACTGCAAATATTTAAACTTTCTCTACTTTTGTTGGTTCCCGGTTCCTGTTTTCTTAAAATGTCAGATAAATCTAAAAAGAAAACAGGATCTCCTGGTTTTAAAAATTGCCTGACGTGTACAGAAGTGTTTGCCAAGGCAGACAAATGTGATTTATGTTTGCTCTGCCTTGGTCAACAGCACTTTTCTGAAAATTGTGATATTTGTAAGTCTTTCTCTGATAAAACAGTGGGAAAATGTAGGGAAAGGCTTAAAAGAAAATTAGAAGAGGGGTCCATGGGCTCTAACCAGTCCACCCCCTCTAAAACTGAGGCTGTTCCTTCCAGAACCTCCAAATCTACCCCTGATATGGATGAGGGCCCTGGCAAGAGAGGTAATGAACCAGCTGACTCTCCGGTGCCTGCCAAAAAACAGAAGAAAACAAAGCACACTGAAACCCCATCTGAAAAGCCTCAAGGGGTCCCTCAGGTGCCTGTACCTGCTCCTTCATCTGCCAGTCTAACCCAGGCTCTAGCCTTACTACAAGTGCTGCAAGGCTTACTACCACCTAAGCAGCCTGTGGTCACTCCTGCTGAGAAAGCTACTGTTTTACACTTCTTTTACCCACTGACACAGTGGAATGTGAGGAAGATGATCAGGATGAGGAGGGTATTGAACCCAAGGTCTCACCAGAACAAGACTTTGGCTCTCCTGCTAGACCCACAAAGGACTTTTCATCCCATTTTTCTTTTGTTAAGAAAATGGTGGAGACCCTGGATCTTCGAATTGTAGAAGAAATCCAGGATGAAGAAGAAGAAGCTTAATATATGGAGCTCATGGGGCTGACACTCACAGAAAGACTCCTTCTGCCTATCTACAATTTCTTTAAGAAGGATGTCCTGGAAATTCTGAAGACTCCTAGCACTGTCACACCCACTGATAAAAAGTGTGACAAGAAATATCAGCTTGAAAGGTGAGGAGCTGAGTTTTAATTACTCACCCTGGCCACCAGGGTATTGTTCAGCAGGCTGCCTGTGAAAAGGCTAAAACTCCTTTGTCCTCTCACCCCCCCAACAAGGACTCTAGAAGCATGGCAAAAAAAGGATACCTTTTGGCATCCTTGGCAGGTTGCCAGGCCAGCTATGCAGCCTTCTACCAGAAGGCTCTTTGGCAGTCCATTTTGGATAATGCTGAGGCTAACCCCTCTCTGACAGTTTCAGAGTTGCTGGATGCTTCAAGACTGGGCTTGGATGCTTCCAAGTACCAATTTCAAATGTCAGCTGACACAAAAGATACAGCTGCTAGATGGATGGCAGGTACCATAGCATTGAGAAGGTTTGCCTGGCTGAGAGCTACTAATCTCACCCAGTACACCCAAAGTAAGGCTATGGACTTCCCAGTACAGGGCTACTCTCTTTTTGGTGCCCAGACTGAGGCATACATGAAGAAAGTAGATGAGTATAAGGCTACTTTCAGGAGTAAGTCTACTAAAGAGAGAGCCTCTCTCTCCACTTCTTCTTATGGTAGGGGAGGCAGGGGTAGGTCCTTTTTTAGGAGGCCTTTCTTCCAGGTGCAGGCTGTTCCCCAACAGCAGTACCAGTCACAGCAAGGTGGCTTTTATAGAGTCAGAGGCAGAAGGGGTCCCAGGAGAGGATCCCAATCTGCATAGCCCCAGCAGCAAGCAAAGCAAAATCCCTGACTTTTCACACTGACTACCTCTCCATCTCCTGTAGGGGGCAGATTAACTCACTATTTTCAAGAATGACTGAAAATAACAACAGACAAGGGGGTTCTGGAAATAGTGAGTCAGGGTCTGTCCCATTGTTTCAAGTTGCTTCCTCCTCCAAGATGAAAGCAGTTTACACCAGTTCCTTTCTCAGAAAGAAAATTACTGGAGTAGGACGTGCAGGCTTTACTGCTAGCAAGAGAAGTAGAGCCTGTTCTCCCCAGCCAAAGAGTGCAAGGGTTCTATTCAAGATACTTCCTGACAACAAAAAAGAATGGGGAGTGGCAGTCTATATTAGACCTCAGACTGCTAAACAAGTACCTGGTAAAACCCAGGTTCAAGATGGTCACATTGGCCATGATTCTGCCAACCCTGCAAAAGGGAGACTGGCTAACCTCCTTCTCCTTAGACCTAAAGGATGCGTATTTCCATATTCCCATAAGGGAGTCACACAGAAATTATCTGAGATTCAGACTCCCCTCAGGCCATTATCAGTTCTCAACACTTCTCTTCGCCCTCACCCCTACACCAAGGGTTTTTACCAAGTGCGCTGCAGTAGTGGTGGCACACACAAGAAGGCTAGGTGTCACAGTTTTTCCCTATCTGGACGATTGGCTAATCATGGTAAAATCTCACCAGCAGGTGACAGAACACCTTCAGGTAACCCAGAATCTGTTGGCTCCCTGGGATTCCTTCTCAACATCAAAAAGTCAGTCCTGACCCATGATCAGGTTCTGCAGTTCATAGGTGCAGAGCTAAACATTATGCTGGGAAGGGCTTTCCTCCCTCAAGAGAGGGCAGAAAGCATTCAACTTTTGGCAGGCTCATTTGCCCTGGGCAAGCCAAAGCTAGCAAGACAGTTTCTATAACTGTTAGAGCACATGGCTTCAGCAACAAACACAGTCACACATGCCAGGTTTCAGATGAGAGATGTTCAGTTCCACCTCAGAGCACACCGGTTCCAAAAGCGGGACTCCCTATCAAAGCCAGTACCAGTAACAAAGGTGTTACTACAGGCACTCCAGTGGTGGATGGAGCTGGAAAGCTTGAGAGAAGGGATCCCATTCCTGCAGGAGCCCCCTTCTCTGGTTCTCACAACAGATGCTTCCCTGTTATGATGGGGTACTCATTTGGGGGTACACACAATTCACGGTGCCTAGGAGTGTGCAGACTCACTCCTGCACATAAATCTGCTGGAGGTGAGGGCTGTTTACCTGGCCCTTCAGGCTTTCTCACACCTAATAAAGAGAAAGGTGGTATAAGTCAGAACAGAGCAACACCACAACTATGTACTACATCAACAAGCGAGGGACAAGGTCCACTCCACTCTGTACAGAGGCAATAAAGATATGGAGCCTTGCTTACTCCCTAAACACCTCCATGCAGTCGATCCATCTGCCTGGCAAGAACAACACCTTGGCAGATGCCTTGAGCAGGATAAACCAGGCCCATCATGAATGGGCACTGAACAAGCAAGTGGTGAATGCTCTATTCAGGATATGAGGAACCCCAGAAATAGATCTCTTTGTATCCCACCAAAATCACCACTTACCTCAGTATTGTTGCAGGGCCCCTGTAAAGAGGACAGTTTCCCAGGATGCCTTGATTCTGCACTGGACAGGGAAGCATCTTTATGCCTTTTCCCCTTCCCCCCTGATACTCAGAGTGTTCATCAAGCTCAGGTCACAGCCAGCTTCAATGATTCTGGTAGCCCCAGACTGGGCCAGACAGCCTTGGTACTCCCTCCTGCTCTCTATGTCAATGACCAAACTGATTCACCTTCCACAAAGAAACAACCTACTGACCTCTTTTCAGGGGAGGGTCATGTACCCCAATCTCAGGTTTCTCAGGCTCAAGGCATTGCTCTTGAGGACTTAGAATATGCAGGTTGGCAATTCTCTGGTGGGGTATTGGAGGTCCTCAGAGGGTATAGGAAACCTTCTACTAAGAAAACCTGTGCCTTGAAATGGAAAAGATTCTCTAGATGGTGTAAAGATAAGGGTATAGCCCCTACTCAGGCTGACATCCCAACCCTGCTAGACTATTTGACTCACCTGCATTCCTAGGGGTTGCTGCACTCATCCCTAAGGGTGCATCTGGCTTCAGTGTCAGCATACATTTCAGCTGGAAAGGACATCTTCTTAGCATCAAATCCTATTTTCAGAAGATTCTTTAAGGGACTCTCTCATCCCCCCCCCCCACAGGGAACCAGTGCCAGCCTGGGACTTTAACATTTGCATTGCCCAGCTTATGCATCCTCTCTTTGAGCCTATGGCCTCTAAAGAGCATAAATTTGTTACTTGGAAGGTATTCTTTTTGGTAGCAATCACTTCTGCCTGGAGGAAAGGTGAGCTCCAGGCTCTCTGAGTGGGAAAGGACTATGTTTCTTTCCATAGGGACAAGGTAGTGTTGAGAACTAATAGGAAGTTCCTCCCCAAGGTGATCTCTGACTTTCATCTGAACCAGTCTATTACCTTGCCAGTTTTCTTTACTGAACATGCTAGCTCAGCAGAGCATAGACTACCCAGCCTGGATATAAAAAGGGCTTTAAGCTACTACATGACTCATACCAAGGACCATAGGCAGGACAGGTAACAGCTGTTCCTCACCCATGGAGAGGAAGGTAAAGGGACATCCACCTCAAAAAGAACTATCTCTCAATGGATAGTTCAGTATATTCAGTTTTGCTATTCAAAAGCAGGTAAGGTATCCCTATTGGGCTTAGAACCCATTCTACAAGGGGCACAGCTGCTACTATTGCAGCTACCCGAGAGGTGCCTTTGGTGGAAATCTGTAAAGCAGCTACCTGGAGGTCAGTCCACACCTTCACTAAGCATTATAGCCTGGACACCCAGTCCAGGAGTGATGCCAGGTTTGGCACAGCAGTTCTGCAGTCTTTTTCCTAAATAGATTATTTGCCCACCTTCTTGAGGTACTGCTGCATAGTCTGCAAGAGTAATAATATTAGTGGATTCCTGGGGTTAGAAGAAAAAAATTACTCACCTATAGTAATCTTGTTTCTTCCAATAGGATCCACTAATATTATTACTCCCTGCCCTGCCTCCCCTATAGAATCAATAAAAAGAAAAATCCTCTCCATAGCTGATTATATGTATACTTGGAATGGTATGCTATCTACTGATACTTCTTAGTAATGTTTTATAGCCTGTAGATCCTTTTTCTTAGGTAAATCTGACATTAAGAAAAAAGGAAATTTCTCTCTTCTTTCCTGTGTGTGGATGTTTACTAGTTGCCCCAGTTGGTGCCCCCTTTTTTCTATTGTTATTTTATTTATAGGTTATTATGGCCTCTTTGCAGGCTCCTAAGAAATCTGAGGTTAGAATGTAAGCAGTTAAACTGGGCAGTTTTGAAACTGGATGCACGAGCTAAAGATTCCATTATTAGCATAGCATTCCATTTGGCTCCGGACAGTGCTGGCTTAAAGGAGCACTGCAAGAGTAATAATATTACTGGATCCCATTGGAAGAAACAAGATTACTACAGGTGTGTAATTTTTTCTTATTTATTTTTCAAGCCTTCCTTATGTGAGACCCCACCTGGAGTACTGTGTTGAGTTCTGGAGGCTGCACCTCTGCAAGGACATTGACAGGGTGGAAGCAGTTCAGAGGAGGGCTATCAAAATGGTGCAGAGGTTGCATGAGAGGCCTTATGAAGAGAGGCTACAGGAGCTCAACATGTGCTTCCTGGAGGACAGGAGAGTGAGAAAGGTCATGACTGAGACTTACAAGTAACTCATGTGGGTGAACAAGATGCAGGAGTGGAGACTCTTTCAGAGGAGGAGGAAAAGTAGAATATAAGGGCATGCTATGAAGCTTGAGGGGGGAGTTCAAGAGGGATGAGTGGAACTATGTCCTCACAGCAGGGGTGGTGGACCCCTGGGACAGCCTGCCAGAAGAGGTGGTGGGGGTGAAGACAGTGGGGAGCTTCAAGTTTGCATGGAATACGTGCATGGTCATTATATGTAGAGGAAAGGGAGGAGGGAGGGACACCTGTGACCAAATGGGGTCAAGGGTATAGTAATAAGCAAAGAAAATAGAGCAAACTAGATAGGCCTGTACCAGATCTTGGTTCCATCCTCAGTACATGTCAGCATTCTGGCACCAAGTCATTAGGGCACCAATCATCAATATCGCAGCCCCCCCCCCACCTTCCCCACATCCCCCTAACTACAGATTCCAACTCTGGAGGGGGCTAGACCTTGGGGAGGTGGTGGCAACTTCTGACATTGGTGCCCTAATGACTCAGTGCCCTAATGCTGGTGCCCTGAAGGGATGCAGTGCTGGATTATTTCTACTGACAATTCTATGTTTTTCTATGTTTTCTGTACTTTTTCAATGCTACTAGAAGATGCCTCCCCCGTTTATCTGATCTGCCTCTTCCACCTTCTCACTTAAGTCCCTTCTTCATTACTTTATATCTCACTCCTGCAACTGTTCCTGACCTCATGCCTTGTATCTGCCCCCTTACCCATCCCACTGAATGCACCTGCCCTGATTAGCATGGAGTCCCCCTTCCTATATGCTCTGGTCAGGTTTGGTTAACTGTTTTTACTGCACTGAATATTAGTATGCACATCTATAATGTATTGTACTTTTCTCCTATGTTGATGCAATATATTGCTTGTCAGTTACAGTGCTTAATGATGGATTCTGTTACTGTACCTTTATTGTTTTATGTATTGTAGTTTCTCCCTCCCTCCCCCAGAATGCATCCAGAAATTAGTTGTAATCAGTACAGCAAGTCTTTCCTGATTAAACTTTTGTAAAAAAATTAGTGAAGAAAGAAAGAAAGAATAACCTCTAGCTATGTACACCACATAGTAAAACACATACACTACAGTATATTGTAAGATGCATATATCATATGCTGAAATATATTCACCATATAATGAAGCACATACACTATGTAGTGAACTGCATACAAGACTATATAGTGAAATGGATACACTACATAGTGAAACGCAACATCATAAACTGTAACATGCATATCATAAAGTGAAATGGATACATTTTATAGTGGAATACATATAATACAATTGACAAGGGTATACTTCAGGGGTCAATTTGGAAACCACTTTTATTTACTTTATTAATTTTCTTCCTTCTTTTATCAAAGGTTGTCAATCTTTGCTTTATGCCGATGGTCTAATTGTTTTTTCTTCAGCAAAGGAACAATTCAGTTTGGCTAAAGACCTTCAGTCTGACTTTTTTCCTGTTCATAATTGATTTTCTGAAAATCTACTTATTTAAAATGTAAAGAAGACAAAATCTATGATTTTCAGTTCACGTGTTAAGCTGACTGATTGTCCCTTACTCGGGTTATATGATAATCAGGGCAACTTAATCAAACAAGGATCCTGGTTTAAATATCTTGGTATCACTTAGAATCCTTTGCTCTCTTTTTCTGATCATATCAAAACTGTTTGCTGTAACATTAATCAAAAAATTGGAATTTTGTACTCAGTAAGCTGAGAAATTTATTTTATTTTGAATCTCGTAAACCCATAGCTATTGGTTCTCTTTTGCCACATTTTTATTATGTATCTAATCTTTATTTTTGGTCTTAGTTTTACAGAGGTAAAAAAATCTTTCTGTTGTTTATAATAATAATATTTGCCATTTTTATGTTTGCCATGCATGCTAGCGCAAGTCGAACATTTTGCTATGCTCAGGGTTTTAAGAGGTGTATCAGGAGAGTCTACAAGGAGTTTGACCAATGATCAGCAAGTCTCATCATGACACTGTTCAGGAATGAATGTGCATGGACTTAAAAACTGACACATTCATAAATCAGCTCTTTCCACAAGCACAGCTAATCTCAGCACATGCTCTCAGCCTGCCTGCTCCTCCCCACCAGCTTTTACACACACACACACACACACACACACACACACACACACAGTCTGGTTATACAGGAGCAGCTGCAGTCTCTAGGTACCTGAGGCCAGACATATAATTATATTTTTCCTTGGAATCAGGGGTGTGGTGAGACATAACAAAACTTTACTTTATATTTCATGTAACATTCCAATGATTGAAACTGAAACTGCTCACTTTGCTAGTGTGTGTGTGTGTGTGTGTCTCCCTGGCTACACACACACACACACACACATACACACACACATATGAGACAGGTTACATATGCTGTAGTAGGCTGCTGACAGAGTGGAAAATGAAACATTTAAGTACATTAATGGTCACTTGACTACTAGGGTAGTAAATAAGTGACCAGTTCACATTAATATAGGGTAGATCAAACAATGAAATAAACTGTGGCTGGCATTGATTTTTAAATATTGGTTGCCTATAAAACTGGGGTTTAATTTACCCCTTCATAGTGCAACAACTTGCAAATTTGAGCACTTACCATTTAAACAATTTCTTGGGGAGGCTCCCATATTCTCTGTTTAAAGGAAGAAAAAAACAGATCCCCTGGTAAAATAATGGAAATGGTCCTACTGTCAGCCAGGCCCAGCTGTACTCTCTAAGTATCTGAGGCCAGCCATAGAATTATATTTTTTCCTTGGAGTCAGGGGTTGGGAGAGACTTAACAGAACTTTTCTTTATCTTCCATGTAAGCTTTAAAATGTACCACAAAGCATCTAAACCCCCAGAGCTTCTGAGGGCTGATCATAACACTGACAATGGGGGTGTTCAATCCCCCAGTGTCTTCACTTGAAATAAAGAAAACCCTCATTTGAAGTTTCATTTTTTTTAAATAAATGCTGTAAAAAGAAAAATGTCCATCGATGTCTGTTGCTGCCGCACTGTAATTGTCCTCCCCCAAAACCCAGTCCATATTAATCTTCTGGCATGGGGATATGCACCTTAGGTCTAGTACAACACTATTCTCCCCGCTGGAAAGCTCAGCTTCCAATTAGATAGCCCAGAGAACTGCTAGATGGCCATTGGCTAAGGCACTGTCCTCCAACCATGCCATAAGTCACAAGGACTTGCAACAACCAGACTGGCAATTTTTTCCTATGGCCTTCCTCTCTAGTGTTCCAGAGTTTGAATTTTCATGCCCACCCACCCAGCTCTACTCCTGGCACTCTTTAAATGCTCTTCCAGCACTCTGCACCCCACATACTAGGTTGACCAGCCACTCACAACGTTAGGTATCCTAGCTTGTTGTAAATCAATACCCTACTTTTTTCTATTCTGTCTACCTATTGACACCCGGGGCCTGATTCTAAAATGCATGGTGCAAGTCACAGGCGTACGTGAGTCGCACCATGCAGCACTACACCAGGGACTCTGCGCTGTATTCCAGGACAAGCAGGGTCCCCAGCACCTACGCCCATGACTTGCAGCAGCCTCAGGCTGGCTCCAAACATATGGTGCACTGGACCTGGGTGCCACAAGTTGCAGCATGCAACTGCTGCACCCCCAGAGCCCTCCCACCCTGAAATGCAATAGCATGCACCTGGGGGTATTGGGGGGCTGGTCGGTTGGCACATGCGCTCGGGAGCAGTGACAAAACTGACCCTGGGAGTCCACGAACTTCTGGGGTTGGGGCATGATAGAGTGGGGGGCATGGGGAGCATATCCATGGAATTCTGAGGAAAGGCAGGGGCATCCATTGCTGTGCCAGGATGTATGCCCCTTAGACCACCTTCTAGCTGGTCTAACCCCGCTATGCCATTCTCTGTTCTGGAATGATGTAAGTGGGTTACGGCAGCTGCCCTTCTGAAATAGGGTGCAGGTGCTGCCATAACCCACCCTTGTGCCATGCCGCAGTGGATTGTAGACATGGTGGGTGGTATAACCCAGGTTTGGTGCAACCCGCATATGGCATGGCACAAAGCACCTTTTGGAACTGAAACTTGCTTTATGCCTGGTGTAAGGTGCAATTTGTGCCATGGTGTTTGGCATAAATTGCCCTGTGGCAGGCATAATGCATCTTGAAATCAAGCTACTGCAATCTATTTCTACCACATTGAGTAATTTCTACTGTTTCCTCCTGTCTACTCTTATTCTGCATCTGCCTTAGCTCGGCTACTCTACCCAGATGATGCTTATCCCAACTATCTCCCCCTTCTACTACTTCATTTCCTGCACTCCCTCTCCATCCCTTCCTCCCCTGTTCAAATCCCATAGTTCCTACACTCTACTTAAATATTTCAAATACCTATATTTTTAGGGCTGTGGGCCGAGCCTACAACCATTTTGCAGGATCACTGTAGCTCTGAAAACTGCCGATCTCAGAACCCCTTCCATTGGACTTTTGGAAGTATCCTTCTGAAAACCCAACTGAGCTTAAACCTCTCCGCCACGATAGACCTACAGAATAACAGCCACACTATTTTAGCTGTTACTTCTGCATTCTGATGTGTGAACTGCTCATGTGCACTATGTGTATGCATGCACAGAGTCGTGCACATGCGCAGTTCTGCGGGCGCTGCCATGTTGCGAATGAGAAAATGCCATTCAGTATTTTCTGTGCCCCCAAGACATGTCCAACATCTCGTGTGGGACACTAGGAACCTACCCTAGTGCACAGAATTTTTTTTTCTATAAATTAGAAAATGGTCCCTCTTCATGTTTTTTTTTCCCTGGTGCCCACCTGCCCAAGTCCTGCCCGACATTGGGGTGCCCACTTCCCATGTTGGCATTCATGTGACATACTGGGAGCCCACCCCAGTGTGCTGAAATTTTTTTTGTTTGTTTTTGCGGTAAATTAGAAAATGGTCCCTCATCATCACTGCAGTCCCCCTTCCCACTCTCCCACTGAGCACTCACCTCCCCACACACCCCTTACCCATACTTACCTCTGGAGGTTGATGCTGTCATCTTCTCTGGACCAGGACACATCTGCACTCTTCAAAGCCCTACCGTGAACTGAAGAATGTAAGTGTGCTATACAGCCATTCAATGGGGCTTTCAACTAATGTTGGTATTTAAGCCAATTTTTAGAATTTTTGCCCCAAATTTATAACATGGAGTTCTTGGGATCCCACCTCATGAAAACTGTCACTGTCATTTTGTTACTCAGTCCCAAAAGGTGATTTTGCTGTCACTGCATAGAATCAGCTTCCAGGACTGATCCACAAAATGACAGTGCCAATGTTCATGAGGTGGGGTGCTGAAAAGTCCATGTTGCAAATTTGGTGAAAAAATTCCATAAAATGACTGTGTTACGAGCATGCATTGTGCAGCTTCTACACATGTGCCTAACATCACAGATTTTGAATATTTTCACTCCAAATTTTTAACACTGAAGTTTTTGCACACCTCCTTCAAAACAGTACAGCTGTCATTTTCCTCAACCTGCCCAAAATGTGTTTCACACCTGTGGTGCAGAATAGTGCATTTGTTCTGTGCAATCATCTTTCGGGACAATTGAACAAAATGACACTGGTACTGTTCATAAGGAGGGGTCCAAAAAAGCCTGTGTTGAAAATCTGGTGCTACACCTCCAAACAAGCATTTATCAGTGCTGAATGTTGCTTGCTTTTATGTGCTGTTTAGGTATTTGGAAGTGAAAGTACCATGCCTACTGTAAGAACTGTCATGTGCTCCCCCCAGACATCCAGTGTATTTTTCTGTTCAATATTTACAGAAGGGGGAGCAAGGGCCACAGCAGTACAGCAGTTGCAAAGGCATGAAGAGGTGGACAATAGTCCATTCCCAGGCAGAAGAATCCTGCAGGAGGTGACTAAATTGAAGGTGGACAAAGTGATGAGACCAGATGGCATACACCCAAGGATATTAAAAGAACTGTGACGGGAGATAGCAGTACCTCTGGCAGCCATTTTCATTGAGCCATTGAATGCAGGAGTGATACCAGAGAACTGGAGGAGGGCACATGTTGTCCCTTTATAGAAATCCAGCAGTAGGGAGGAGGCAGGGAACTAAAGGCCGGTCAGCCTCACCTCAATAGTGGGGAAGATCATGGAGACATTGCTTAAAGAAAGGATAGTGGGACATCTAGAAGCCATCAGAGCCCAGGATTATAGACAACATGGATTCACAGTGGGGAGGTCATGTCAGACAAATCTGGTTGATCTCTTTGACTGGGTGACAAAGGAAGTAAATCAGCATGGGGCAGTGGACAATGTGTACCTTGACTTAAGCAAAGCCTTTGACACCATCCTACATAAAAGGCTGAGAAACTAGCTGAGTAGGCTGGGCATGGGGGAAAGGGTGTTAAACTGGGTTAGAAACTGGCTAACAGACAGGAGGCAGAGAGTGGTAGTAAATGGGGTGCAGTCTGGAGAAAGGGGGTGACCAGCGGGGTGCTGCAGGGATTTGTCCTGGGGCCAGTCTTGTTCAATGTCTCCATTAGTGTCTTTGCAGAAGGGCTGAAGGGAAAGGTCTGCTTGTTTGCAGATGACAGCAAGATCTGTAACACAGTGGATACCCCAGAGGGGGTGGAGAAAATGAGGAGGGACCTGGGGAATCTTGAAAAATGGTCTGAGGACTGACAACTGAAGTTTAATTCAAAAAAGTGCAAAATATGCACCTGGGACACAGAAACCCTGGGGAAAGCTACAGGATGGAGGGGGGAGTTGCTGACAGTCACAAAGAGGAAAGGGACCTGGGGGTTCTTTTTTCAGATGACCTGAAAATGTCAAAGTGGTAAGGCAGCTGGGAGGGCCAGTGACATGCTGGGGTGCATAGGCAGGGGTATCACCAGCATAAGGAGGGAAGTAGTGATACCATTATATAAAACCATGGTCAGGCCTCACATGGAGTACTGTGTGCAGTTCTGGAGGTCGCACCTTTGTAAGGATATTAACAAGCTGGAGATGGCCCAGAGAAGGGCGAATAAGATGGTACAGAGCTTGCAACAGAAGACTTATGAGGAGAAATTAAGGGACCTCAATATGTACTTAGTGGAAGAGAGGAGGGAAAGAGGGGATATGATAGAACCATTCAAGTACCTCAAGGGTATAACTATAACTACTGAGAAGCAGTAGACAGCTCCTATAGGCACATGTGCCAGCTTCTGTGTGATATTCTTTTGTTCTTATAAATCTGCAATCACCAGTATTTCAGTAACCACATGACCACACTGCTTTCTTTAGGCAATTTTATGCTGGTTGATGCCTGGTGTCAGACAGCAGACAGAGGGCTCAACAGATTGTGTTACCATTTAAAAAACTTCATAGAGTGTTCTTTTACTGCTAAGCATTTTGGAAAGCTGGTGAAGGTCTCACAATTTTAATATGATTTTATCTCCTTATGTCTGTCCCCTTTGGTCCCCCCATTCCCACACCTCAACAGTCATCAGTGGCCACAGCTGCAGCCTGCCTCCTGCCAAGATGGTGGGTGAGCAGCTGCCTTCACAGTTTAACCTCAAGGACCCTTTCATGTCTGGTGAGTGTCAGTATCTATCCCCATCCTATACTCAGCATCAGGGTTCCTATGCCCTAGGTACATGATTTTACACGTGTTGGCATTGAACCCCAACTAAGTAAGAAAATGGAATTGATTTGAATGAATTGCAGGCTTTTAAGCAGCTTTTCGGGGAGTGTGTATGTGTGTGTGGGGGGGGCTCTGCTACTGTAACTATTTGCTTTTGATTTGGTATAATGTGTGGACAGATTAACCCTGCTCCCCACTCCATGTGCTACATCGGAGATAAAGAGCCCAAATAGCACCGGGCCAAGTATTGAACCCTGCCGCACCCTGCTTGTCACTGCTCTGGGCGAGACAGCTCCGTTGAGCTCGCTCACTCCCCCTCTCTCAGTCACTTGTTCTATTTCTCCTGGCGCTGCAGGCTGCCCTTTTGTACTGTGCTCCAGCCTGCGTTGGCATCTTTTTCTACCTACAAAGAAATCCTCAGCAGTCCTGACAGAGCTCCGCTGAGCTTGCTCATTCCCCCTCTCTCACTCACTTGTTCTGATTCTCCTGGTGCTGCAGGCTGCCTCTCAAAATCCTGCCCCTCCCACACTAGTCCCCTTACTGCCCCCTTGCCGAGTGGGGTAATTCAGTCTCATATCTCATCCATTAGATACTGTATTACTGTAGCAAACCTAAAGCCTCCTTGTGTGTTTTTCACCCCTCATGTAGTTTCACTTAGCCCAGTTAGAATTCCTATTGCAGTCCAAGTATTACTCAGCTCTGTTACAGAAATAAACAGAACAAATAAATATGTATTATTACAGCAATCATAACAGTATAGCTCAGTACTTAGGCCAGTTAGAGAAATAAACAGAACAAGTACATCTGTATTATTACACCAATCCTAAAAGTATCCAGTCCTTGCTTTGTCTCCACTCCAGAGACCCTGCTGTAATATAGGACCACAGAGGACCCTGTTGTGGGATGGTGGGCAACTCTAAAGTCCCAGCACAGCTCCATTGAGCTCACTCACTCCCTCCCCCTGTCTCACTCGCTCATTCTATTTCTCCCGACGCTGCAGGCTGCCCTTTTCTACTGGGCTCCTGCTTGCGTTGGCACCTTTTTCTGCCTACAAAGAAATCTGCAGCAGTCCTGACAGAGCTCCGTTGAGCTCGCTCACTCCCCCTCTCTCACTCACTTGTTCTGTTTGTCCTGGAGCTGCAGGCTGCCCTTTTGTACTGGGCTCCTGCCAACGTTGGTACCTTTTTCTGCCCACAAAGAAATCTGCAGCAGTCCCAACACAGCTCCATTGAGCTTGCTCACTCCCCCTCTTTCACTCACTTGTTCTGTTTCTCCCGGCACTGCAGGCTGCCCTTTTGTACTGGTCTCCTGCCTGTATTTGGCACCTTTTTCTGCCCGCAAAGAAGTTCACAGATATCCTGACAGAGCTCTGTTGAAGTCGCTCACTCCCCCTCTCTCACTCGCTTGTTCTGTTTCTCCCGCCACTGCAGGATGCCCTTTTGTACTGGGCCCCTGCCTGCATTTGCGCCTTTTTCTGCCCACAAAGAATTCCGCAGCAGTCCTAACAGAGCTCAGTTGAGCTTGCTCACTCCCATTCTCTCACTTGCTCAACTTTAATCTGTCCCAAACACTGATTTCCCAAAGCGACCACGCTATTCTGTGCCGGAAGAGCAAAAACGCATTTCAGCCAGGATGTGAAAAATGACAGCTATTCTGTTCATAAGGAGGTGCCAAAAAATGCCAATGTTGAAAATCTGGAGTGAAAATATTGCAAATTCGTGGAGTTACAAGCATGCATAGCAACTGCACAATGCACGCTAGTAAAACAGTCATTTTTTGAATTTTTTCCACCAAATTTGCAACATAGGCTATTTGAGAGTCTACCTCATGAACACTGGCACTGTCATTTCATTAATCAGTCCCAAAAGGTGATTCCATGCAGTAACTGCGAAATCACCTTTCAGGACAGAATAATGCCATGACAGTGGCTGAATTCATGAGGAGGGGTCCCAATAACCCCATGCTGAAAATTTGGTGCCAAAATTTCCAAAAATGCCTGAGATATGCACCAAAGTTTAAAAAACCCTATTTATGCCATTATACAGCTTATTGACATTTCTTCCATTCGCTGTCAGCTTTTAAGAGTGCAGATGTGTTCCTGGTCCACCGAAGATCATCTTGCTGGGCTCCAGAGGTAACTATGGGGCGAGGGAGGTGTGGGGAGGCAGGGTACGCAGAGAGTGGGTGCAGGTTGGGGGCAGGGCCATGAACTCAAGGAGGGACCATTTTCTGCTTTACATGGTTAAAGAAAACCATCGCAGGACTGTTTTTTTTTTTCAGGGACATCTTGGCATGCTGGGATGGGCTCCCAGCATGCCACCTGAGTGGTTTTAAGGGGGCTGTAGTTGGCAGGGATTGGGCACCCTTGTCAGCACATACAGAGGAGGGGAAGCTGAGGGGGATTGGGCACCCCTTGCAGACAACAAATTGGGGAGACATTATGCAATGAGGAGGGCTCCCCTGTCAGCAAATTCAACTGAGAAAGGGGACTGAAGCCGGCAGGGATTGGGCACCCCATCAGCAAAGAAAGGGGGGTTATGATGGCTGGGATTGCCCTTAGCATACAACAGAAACTTCGGGATGGTGACATTATGTCAATGGGAACTGGGCTTCCCATCAGCAAACTGGGTCAGGGGCATGTGAGGGACTGCCCTGCAATGACGGGTTGCTCCCTCATTGCAGTGGAATGGCTGACACTGCAATGACGATGCAGCCCCTGATTGTAGTGGCTAAAACATTTCAAGGTGGTGGCACATTGGCTGAACTAGTGTCAGCAGCAGCATGCCACCCCATTGGGGAAAGCGGGCCAAGCCTCAAAAGGTAGTGAGGGCATTGGCCACAACAGTGCTGCACCTCCACAACCTGCATCTGCAGCAAGCTGCCATAACATGTTTCTTGTGCATGCGTGCAAGCGACATAAAAATGGCCAAGTTACACTTGGGTGTTGAATAATTTTCTATGCACATGTGTAACTTTCATGACTTGGTAGCCTGACGGCTCTGGCCAGAGTTTGTTAATCATGCCATCACCCCAGCTCCCTTTATCATCACTGGAGGCTTTTCCTCTCCCCTCTGCAGCTTCTCTAACTTCAGTACTGGTCTCATTTGCCTTTCTTAGTGTACTGCTATATGCAGCCCCACCCGATACCTCCTCACCTGCGATCCTCACCTCTAACAAGCCCTGGCACTTCTTTAAAAATCCTAAGCTGCATTATTTAATAATTGTTCTTCTGCTTCTCTCCTCAGGCAACATCCACGCCAATCCTGGTTCAGTTACTACCCCATTATCTAGACTTTCTCAAAACAATTCCACCTCTGACCATACTAATTCTTTATCTCTCCCTAGAGGTCTCAAGTTATGCCACCTAAATATACATAGCTTGTTGCCCAAACTGGATCTTCTTCAAACCTCAATGGCCATGCTTTATCCTCATATCTTAATACTCTCTGAAATTTGGCTTACTAGTAAGATCCCTGACCATGAAATCTCTATCCCAGGCTATTCCCTAGTCAGACAAAACCATTCCAGCAGAGGTGGGGGTCTGGCTATGTACATCTCCTCTTCTTTACAATATGCCACCACTCTTTCCACTTCAGAACAGTCCAAATATGAGGCCCTGGTCATTCAGCTTGCCCTCCCTTTCTCACTCTTTATCTTCATGGCGAGCATTTATTGTCACCCAACTTGCCCCTTTCAATAGCCTCCAACCTCACTACCACCATTGGCTCCCACTCAGATTCAGGTGAACTCTCCATCATGGACAACTTCAATCTAAACTGACTGTCACCCTTGCTATATACCACACAAAACAACATTGCCTCCCTTAACCTAACCCAACTCATACAAGAACCAACTCACCTAAATGCTAAATCTCAAAATCACAGATTGCTTGACTGGGCCCTCACCTTCCACCCACACCGCAAACCTCAAGACAGGTATCCTTCCTGATGCCCTGAGTGAACACCACATGATATACCTGGTTCATAGACCCAAACTTCCTAATAAAATCCTCCTCACTCAGTTTTACAAATCCCTCGACTTAGCACCACTTCATAATGACCTAGCAAACTCTGACTGGGTGCCAGTTACCTCCGCTATCCATGTGGATGATGCCCTAGCATACTTCAGAGTGGTTTTCTTCAATATTTGGAACCACCATGCCCCTTTTAAGCACACCAGAGTAAGAGGCAACCATGTCCCTTAGGTTACCCCTGAAGTGCTGGCCTGCCTAAGAGAACATGACAAAGCATGGGAAAAGCACAAAGCAACAACACTACCAAGTGACTTCAATACGTACCATAAACTCCGCAATGTTTGCACCAAAGATACCAGGTTAGCCAAAGCCAATTGCTTCAACTCCACCTTTCACAATAACCTTAATTGCCCATCCAAATTTTGAGAGTTGTGCACGACCTCCTTT
Organism: Neoceratodus forsteri; assembly: GCA_016271365.2. Taxonomy (NCBI): domain Eukaryota; kingdom Metazoa; phylum Chordata; order Ceratodontiformes; family Ceratodontidae; genus Neoceratodus; species Neoceratodus forsteri. Next base: position 107,290,977 of record JADMNL010000035.1, on the reverse strand, counting down.
CTCCCTCCCACCCACCCCTGTCCTTAAAATAAATAACTCCCTAGTAGCTGATCAAGCTTTGGTGGCCAAGGAATTAAATTCTTACATCACAACGTGCACTCAACCCTACTAGCCTCTCTCCCCACCTAACCAACTTGCCACCCTCCTCAAAATCTGAACTTAAAAACCACCACCATTCTCGTGTCTCTCAAGATTTCCAGTTCTCCTTGGTATCACCTGCTGATACCATTACTGCCTTACTGGCCATCAACCCATCTAAAGGCTGCTTGCCTGATGAACTCAACCCCAAACTTCTCTCCCTCTCTGCCACAGCTATCGTCCGTCCTCTATCAGTAATTCTAAACCTCTCCTTTTTGACAGCCCAGGTACCCACACCCTGTAAACATGCTGTTATCCTCCTTCTCCCCAAAGGTGGTGATTCCACCTACCCTAGCAATTATCCGCTCTTTTCCCTGTTACCCACACTCGCTAAGCTCCAGGAACATCTAGTTATCTCCCAAATCTCCTCTTTTCTTTCAGGCTGTATCTTCTTCACCCCTTTACAATCTAGATTTGGTAAAAAAGCATTCTACCACTACCTCCTTACTCAGGCTTACTGATTCAGTCTTCTCAGGAATGGATAAGGGCCTGATTACCTCTGCCATTTTTGTCGACCTTGCCAAAGCATTCAACACAGTTTCCCACACCCTACTTCTCCAATCACTCTCCTCAACTGGACATCCACCTTTAGCTACTAACTGATTTAGGGCCTATCTCTCAGGGAGGACACAATCAGTTATAATAGCAGATTCCTACTCCCTCCCATGCCAAATCCTCACTGAAGTACTGCAGGGCTCCATTCTGGGCCCTCTACTCTTCTCCATCTTTTTAAATGACCTATCATCAGTCTGTTCATCCTCTTCTATACACATGTTTGCCGATGATACTGTGTTGTTCACCTCTGGCCAATCTCTCACAGATGCTGGATCCAGACTTCAGCGCAACTTTTATAAGCTCTAGTACTGGCTTGCAACACATCAACTCTTTCTCAATGCCAAGAAGACAGTCTCAATGTCCTTTGGCACCAGGCAGAGACTTGCTAAGCTTCCCATTCTGCCCACCTTCCACACCCTGGATGGGACACTGTTACAGGACACCTCCTCTTTTAGATACCTCGGGGTATAGCTGTACCAAAACTTCACCTTCTCTGGGCATATCAATGCCATCCTGAAAAAGCTGCACCCCAAACTTGGTGCCCTACATGGGAACTGTAATTGTATTCCTCCTGTGGTTAGGTGTGAGATTGTCAAAAAGATGATTCTCCCTATTTTCCAACTACTGTGATGTAGTCTTGGCTCAGTGTCAGTGGCTCAGCAGGTAGCACACTCATCTTCAAGGATGGAAGATCAGAAGGATGTGGGTTCATTCCCTACACCAGGCACTTGGGTTAAATACTAATACTGACACTGTAGTGCTGCATGAAGGGGGGTGCTGCACTCCTGAGGTGTCATCTTTCAGATGAGATGTTAAACCGAAGTTCCATCTGCCTGTTCCAGTGGTAGTTCCGGTGGATGTTAAAGATCCCATGGCCCTTCTCGAAAATAGTAGGGGAATTTTTATTAAAAAAAAATAACAAAATGTACATGAACAAGTGTATTACTTCATACAAAACCATAAAAAGAAATAAATTATAACATAAAATGGTATTACATCATACCATAACTTTAAAAACAAAACATTCATATGCACATATAAATAAAAAGCTCTATCCCCTGCCCTAACCAAGGGTAGGGGAAGTTTTCCTACAAAAAAAAACACTATAACACCAAAAAAGGCTTCATGATGCCTGGAGTGCTGTTCAAAGACTAAAAATGAAAATGCCATACTGTAATACTACCTGCTGCTGGCTTTATAAATCACCTGCTGTCTCTGGCTTGACCTTGTTGCCTGATGCACTTATATGTAACACTATCTGTGATTGTCTGATGTTTATGAATGTAATTGTACCTTGTAATCTACTGGGTCACACCTGAAAATAGGCACTTGTTGTCTAGCGTGCTCACCTGGTTAATAAAAGCAAATAAATAAATAAATAAAATATCCGGAAAGAAAAAAGGAAAAGAGAAACCTGTTACCTTCACGGTGAATTCCCTACAAAAGACACTATCTTGGGCATGCTTTTCAGAACCCAGCAGGTTTAACAGTTGTCTTGCCTTTATTTAAAACCCGGCACACACCCCTACAAGGCCTGGTCTTATTCTCAAAACAAGCTCTCCCTGTTGTCCTATGTTATCCAAGCAATTCTTCTCCACAGTACATCCGCTCAGACTTTAAGCAATCTCCTGTAGTCCAATGCGTTTACAAGTAACAAAGTAGATTCAGTCATCAATGCCAAAGAGATTACCGTAGTATTGAGCTGTTATGTCAAATGTTGGCACCTTGTTTGCCATAGATGGAACTTAATGCATGCAAATATCACATTCAATGTACCAGGGTGATACAGTTGCAGATACCCATTATAATCCCCCAAACTGAGGGTCATACGTCATTGTCCACCTAGGGACAAATGACTTGGATCATCATGAGATTAGAGCAGTGCAGAAGGACTTTGTGGAGTTGGGGAAGGGCCTAAGACAAGTAGCACACACAGTATCCTTCTCAGAGGTGCTGCCTGTCAGTGGCATGAGTGAGGCAAGGGTACTTTGCACCATGCAGTTTAATGAATGGTTGAAAAAATGGTGTGGAGCACAGGGGTTTGGCTTCATTGGGGACTGGGGTTCCACCTGGAGGGACACCAGCCTATACTGGAGGATGGTCTACATCTGTCCAGGAAGGGAACAAGTCTTTTGAGCAATCGGTTTAAATGCTTCATTGGCAAGCTTTTAAACTAGTCAAGGGGGGAGGCACTGATAAGCAGTAGTAAAATCCCAGCCTCTCCCTACAAAACAGGGTACTAAATGAGAAAAAGACTGAGGTAGAAAGGTCAGTAGGGGAGGCTGCAACAGAAGGTAAAGCGATCAAAAAATGGAAAGCAATGAGTACCAATGCCCGTAGTCTGAGTAACAAGCTTCCTGAATTAGTGGCCTTGATGAAGGAGGAACATCTGGATATCGTGGCAGTCACAGAAACATGGTTCACACAAAACCATGACTGGGATGTAAACATACCAGGATACACTATCTACAGGAGGGACAGAGAGGGTAAAAGAGGAGGAGGAGTCGCTCTTTACATAAGGGAAGGAATCAAAGCAACAGAACAAAAGGGAAAACAGGGAGGAGAAGAAGCACTGTGGGTAAATTTGGAGACCGGCAATGGCACCACAATCCGCACAGGGGTTGTAAACAGACCCCCTTCTCAGGGGGAGGAAATGGACAAGGAAATGATAGAAAGTATACTTAGTATGGCAGAAAAAGGGGAATATATTACTGATGGGCAATCTGAATATGCCAGATGTTAACTGGAGTGCAGTTGCAGCAGCCACTTCAAAAAGTGGGGTTATTCTAGATGCCCTACAGGGGGCATGCCTTAGACAACTAGTATTGGAGCCCACTCAAGAGGGAGCAATCTTAGACCTGGTTCTCTCAAATGGAGATGAAGAGAGGATCACAGATGTAGAAGTGGGTAGCCATCTGGGAACTAGCGACCATCAAACAGTATGGTTCACAATAAACACAGCAATAGAGTCAAGCCACAAAAGGCAAAGGTACTGGACTTTAGGAGGGCTGACTTTGGAAAATGGGTGAGTGCCTAAGGAATGCACTAGCAAATGGGCAGGAAGGAGGTGGAAGAACAATGGGAATAATAAAGACTGCCATCACAGAGGTAACAAGCCTTTGTGTGAAGCAAATAAAACTAAGCGATGTAAGAAACCACTATGGTTCTCAAAGGAAGTGGCAGTGAAGGTTCAAGAGAAAGAAAGCATTCAGGAAGTACAAGGAATCACAGAAGGAGCAGGACAGAGAACTGTATCAGTTAAAGCAAAGGAAGCTGGGAAGGCAGTCAGAACGGCAAAGGCCCAAACCGAGAAAAAAAGATAGCCAACTCAGTTAAGAAGGGGATAAAACCTTTATAGGTACATCAGGGAGCCAAGGAAGACCAAGGGAGGGATAGTGAGGCTTAATAAAGGTGGGGAGGGTGGGCAGAGGGTGACTGTAAAGGCAGAGATACTAAACAAATATTTTTGCTCAGTATTTACAAAGGAAGAGGGGAGGTACCTAAAACAAACAGTAGAAACACTCTGGATACAGAAGTTAATACCAGCCCATTTACAGAAGAAAGGGTTCTGAAGAACTCTTAAAACTGAAGATGGACAAAGCAATGGGGCCTGATGGGATTCATCCAGAATTCTAAAAGAACTAAGGGTAGAATTAGTGACACCACTGACTACCCTGTTTAACAAATCATGGGAGGATGGGGTGGTACCCGAGGACTGGAGGAGGGCAGATGTGATTCCCCTTCACAAAAGTGGGAGCAAGGCAGAAGCAGGAAACTACAGACCTGTTAGTTTAACCTCAGTGGTAGGGGAAAATGATGGAATCACTTCTGAAGGAAAGAATTGTCGAGTATCTAGAGGCCAGAGGGGCACAGGACCCAAGGCAGCATGGATTCTCAGCAGGAAGGTCATGCCAGACAAATCTGATAGATTTCTTTGACTGGGTGACCAAAGTAGTAGATCAGGGAGGGGCTGTGGACATGGCCTACCTAGACTTTAGCAAGGCATTTGACACAGTCCCACACAAAAGATTAATATACAAGATAGCTAGCCTGGGAGTGGGTCCCAAGATGACAGCCTGGGTAAAAAATTGTCTGAAGAATAGGACACAGAGAGTAATAGTAAATGGAGTCCACTCTGAAGAAAGGGGGGTTATTAGTGGGGTACTGCAGGGTTCAGTATTAGGACTGGTCCTCTTCAATGTCTTTATAAGCGACATTGCAGAGGGACTGGAAGGAAAAGTATGTCTCTTTGCAGATGATACAAAGATCTGCAACAGAGTTGATGCACAAGGTGGGGTGGAAAGGATGAAAAGGGACTTGGCAAGGTTAGAGGAATGGTCAAATGTATAGCAGCTTAGATTCAATACTAAGAAGTGCAAGGTAATGCACCTGGGAAACAAAAACCCAGGGGAAGAGTACACAATGGGGGGTGAGATACTAACAACAACAAAAATGGAAAGGGACCTGGGGTGGTCATATCAGATGACCTAAAGGTGGGCAAGCAATGTGAGAGGGCAACAAGGAGGGTTGGGGATACTGGGATGCATAGGGAGAGGCATCACCAGTAGAAAACAGGAAGTTATTATCCCTCTGTACAGACAGCTGGTCAGACCCCATCTGGAGTACTGTGCAGTTCTGGGAGACCCAGTCTTCGCAAAGACATAGACAGAATGGAAGCTGTCCAGAGGAGGGTAACTCAAAATGGTGCAGGGTCTGCACCGAAGACATATGAAGAGAGACTTAAGGAGCTTAATATGTATAGCCTTGAGGAAAGGGGGACATGATAGAAACTTTCAAGTACCTCAAGGGAATCAACAAAGTCCAAGAGGGTAGCATCTTTCAAAAGAAGAGGTGTACAAGAACAAGGGGGCACAATTTGAAGATGGGGGGGCGGCTCAGAGGTAATTTAAGGAAGTATTTTTTCACAGAGAGGGTTGTGGATGCTTGGAACGGCCTTCCGGAGGAGGTCGTGGAGTCAAAAACAGTGGTGGAATTCAAGCATGCATGGGACAGTCATAAGGCAATTCTAGGGGGTGGGGGTAGGAAGAAGTAGGCTGCTAGTTAACTAGGATCTGCAGCTTATCCAGTAGGCAGGGAAATGGGCAGACTGGGTGGGCCAAGCGGTCCATATCTGCCATCAAATTCTATGTTTCTATGTTTCACTCATTTAAGAATTGGACAATTCCATCTGGACGCCAAACCCTATATTAGAACTCGTGTGTCAAGACATTGTAAAAAAGTGACTTTGCATCTCCTCAACCTGTAAAAACACCTCTCTGGGGCAAAACCTTTCCTCCAGAGCCTTATGTTTTAGATTTCCTTTGAGCCCTAATCTGCCATGACAACTAAGCCATAATACATCCCAAGTGTTTACTGGAACTCTTTTATCTTGTAGTAACAATAAAACTTTTGAATGCTTAGAAGGCAGACACTTAGGAAATTCTACGTTTGAAACCTGATGGATTGTCATGACTTGATAATAAAGTTGTTTCCTATTTGAATTCGGAATTACAATTTTACTAAGCTTCCATTGTTGAAGTTTCATTAAAGAGGCTTCTGCATATTCAGGAAACTGTGTCATTTTATAAAGCTTTGAGGCCAGATCCTGCCATGCAAGACAATATGACCGAAACACTACTTGGGTCCATTTCTGCCATGGGGCAACTTTCTCATCCCACAATAGTCTGATCGTGGAGATCCAAAAAAAGAATTAAAAAAAACCACAGGATTAATCATTCATAAACCTCCTGTTTTGATTGGCAAATAAGAATAATCCCATTTAACCAAGGTAAGCCGACTTCCCTACAACATTTGAAAAAAACAACTAAACAATCTTGTGTCACAACAAACAGGTGGTGGATAAATAAAACTCAAATATGTAAAACTAGGGATCCAAACTGTTTTTATAATCTGTTTTTATTGTGGGAGAATTTCCAAGTCTTCCACACCTGAACCTTTATTTCACAGGTTTGTATTTTCTTTTCCCAATTTATCACCTGAAGATTACCCTCCCCAAAGTGCAAACCCAGTATAGCCACTGTCTGTTGAGCTATAGGTATTCCCAAAGACTCCAACATTTGACCCTTTTCCACAGGAGAACCAACTTTCAATATCCAACTCTTAGCATTGCTAATCTGAGCCCCAGACCACTGTGAATATTTATCCAATAAATAAAAAATCTCCTTTCCTTCTTTTACTGATTGTATATAAAAAACCATCATCTGAATATGCTGCCACCTTTTGTGCCCTCAAACCACACCCTGGGCTCAGGCCTTTAATATTTGCATTTATCAAAGTGAGATGTATAAGGGGACATATGCATACAACAGAGGGCTTACCGGACATCCTTGTCTAACCCCTATTTCCACATGAACAGAATCTCCCATTAACCTGTTATCATATGGAATGATGTTCACCTTGCAATATAAAGATTGAAGCCAAGACAACATATTACCCCTTATTCCATAATGCTGCAGGATTTGAAAGAAATACTCATGAGAGACTCTCTCATATGCCTTCACCAGATCTAAAGCCAGCAGAAAACCATTTACCCTATGAGTTCTGCCATATTTAAATACATCCCTGGTAAATGCTAAATTTGCATTTATATTTCTACCTGGTATATAACATGTTTGTCTTGGATGTATCAAAAATTGGCTAATTTTTTTGTAATCTTAAACACAGAATTTTGGAAAGAATCTTGTAATCCATATTCAACAGACTGATTGGTCTCCAGTTAGTTAACAAGTGCCTCTGGCTTTTTTTGTAATAGAAAAAATAGTAAAGGCATCCCCAAATTAATATCTGCAGGAAATACTGATAACATTTCATTATACACATTACATAAAGGTTCAGCCACAACATCCGAAAACTTTTTATAAAAGGCACTAGGTAGTCCATCTGGACCTGGTGAAGAACCATCTTTCAAGGGGGTAATGGCTCCTTCCACTCCCTGTATAGTAATGTCTGCATTCAATTCCGCCAACTGTCCCTCTTCTATTATGGGTATAGGGTTGTGTCCTAGTTCTCTAGGGTGAAAATGTCACTGATATGGGGTTCCAAAGGAATCCTTAATATGTTTCTGAACTATTAGTAGGTGGTCAAAATCCCTTGTATACAAAGTATCATTACTGTCTTGTAAACCAGTCATTAACGTCACGTCCAGTCTTTGTTTGCAAGCTAAGTAGGGATCAGAGCTTGGTTAGCCAACAGTGCCATACTGAGACTTTGCTTCTGACTGGGTCCTATCATACTGGAACCAAAATGTTGTAGCCTTCAGTTTTTTAATATGTTCCAATGCCTGTACCCTGTTATTTTGGGGTTAGGACATATATCTATATATAGTTGATTCCCGCACTCTAAATACTAAAGATAATCAGTATTCAAGTTTACTTTTCCCAGATGGGTGATTACTTTCTTAATGTCTAATTTTGTATCTGGCCACCATTGCCACCAGTTATCATAAACCTCCACCACTGTGCTTCTAAGATACAACAAATACTGTAACCCTTGTACAATATGGTCTCCTGTCAACACTGAAATATTCAACCTCCGTCTATGAGGAGAAGAAAACAACAATGGGGGATGTCTGCCATACTAAATGTGCAATCCAAAGCTATGTGGTCTGAAAATTACAAGGAATAATTCTGAAGAGCTGAGGTTTCAAAACTCTAGAACAAAACCAATAGTCTATCCTTGTAGAAAATATATTACATAAATATGTGCATCCTGCATCTTTATGCAATTTCCTGTACACGTCCCTAAGGTTCGTCGTAGTCAGTATGTTATGTAGTGCATGTGTCACAGTAAACTTTCTGATGTACATTCTCCCTTGTTGGAAAGTCAAGTACACAATTCATGTCTCCCCCTCAGAGAATATGTTTACATGTATGCAAGAAAGGTCTAATCTTTTCAAAGAGTTCATTTCTCACTGTTTTAGTCTGAGGTGCATAGGTGTTAATCACTCTGAGAGAGAAATTCCTGAGAGTACAGTCCAACATCATAACCCATTCAGGAACAATGTCGACCTGTTTCTGTAGAGAAAAATCCATCCCCTTAAGTAGGATGCCCACTCCATCTACCTGATCTGTCAGAAAGGACCAATATAAGGGGCTCCACATCCATCCCTTCTGTACTTGTGTGCTATGGAACAAAGTGTTCAACCATGTTTCTTGCAAGCAAATTATCTCAAAAGCCATTGCATGCAAAAAGGATAAAGCAGTCAATCACTTTTTATAATTCTTTATGCTGCACACATTAAGAGAAGTTCTCCATAACATGGCCATTTGAGCTCATAATATGATGACAGTAACTACCTCAGTGTCATTTCTTTTTTTCCTCTGCTTTCCTTTTCCTCCCTTTACCCTTTTTTCCCTGCAAAGGATGTGACCAAGGTTCTTCTTCTAGATCACAATTTTTTCCTGATCTAGAGGATACATCCAACTCCTGGTCTGAGTCCTTCTCATTAGATTGTAGCACCTGGTATGAATTCTGCAAGGAGACGGGTGTCATACCTGCTGTCTGGTTTGGGGAAGACCTAGTAACCCTTCTAATCTTTGGGAGTTGAAATTCAGTGGCGAGAATGAACAGTACAGGAATACCCTGTGAATCTGTCAATCTTTGAGCATCATTGGTTGAACTTGGTATGCCAGGTTCCATAGAAGGACTGATTCCCATGATCAGACCCATGCTCGAAGACTGTTCAGCTGTCTGAGCAAACCTAGGATCATCCTGGTTATGGTCCTCCTGAGAAATAGGGATTGAAGAAGCTACAGGGTCCTGAGCCTGAGCCTGGGGAAGGGGCACTATCTGCAGGACTTGCAGTGCTCTGTGCTATCTCAGCTCTAGGAGGATCTGAATTTCCATTGTGTTCCTGTGCTGAATGCACCAGGTCATCCTGATTAACCCCATCGGTACAATTCTGGCCTGCCCCAGGGCATTGGTGATATGTGTGTCCAGCTTCCTCACACAAATACCACTTAAAAACATTTGTACATGCCATACTGATGTGTGCAAAATCCCCACACAGTGCACACCACAACAAATCACAAGTACTACTTAAATGCGAGGATGAGCCACACTTGTAGTAAGCCTTCATCTGCCCAGCATAACCCCCCCCCATCCCTTCCAAGAAAAAAACTGTTAGGAATGCTGAACATTGTCATTAGTTTGGAACAGTTTTATTCAAAATTGCCATCCCCCCCATCCATAAACCATCAGTTTCAATGATAGGTTCTGGTTGTCCTATAACCGTACACCATTTCTGTAGCCAAAATAGGATATCATTCATGTTCACCCCCTCATTGTGAAACATTATCGTAATGGTTTTTATGAGGGTTTAGTTAGGTGAATCACCATAAAATGCCCCACAAAGGTATGAACCAAAGCATATTGTATTTTTTCCAAAACCTATCTAGCCCAGAATGTTGTCTAAAGCTCAAGTCGAAGGTATCTTCTCCCGGTATGTGGATCAAAGTGTAGATTTCTGATTAATGAAATAGCATTCAGACCTTAAGTAATTTCCTTGCCACATATACATGATCCAGGTGCTCAGGCAAACCCCCCGATATTGCAGATGAATAGCATTTTGTCTAGGCGCCTGAGTGAGCTTGTGTCTAAACAGCTCCAAAAAAGTAGGGCCTTGTCATCTTGGCTCTTCTTGGCCTCCAAAGGGAGGGAAATTATTTGTGGAATCCTCCTGAGGTGAGGGGCCTTCCACATCATCTTCTGTATTTTGAATGTCTCCCTCTAGATCTTGGGCCTGAGGGGGGGATGTCTCCTAGGTAGCACCTGTTACCCCCCCCTTTCCTGAGGCATGCCTTCCCTCACGGAATGATCAGCCCATAAAGGGACTGATACTCCAGAATTCATTGCCTTAGATGCAGTACCCTCAGTTGAAACTCCAACTATTTTGCTAGCAGGAGACCTGATTATGTAAAAGACTCCCATTGTGAGTTAGGCAGCCAGCAACCACCAGAAATGAGCTGCCCGCCCGCTCCCTTCAAAGCTTTATAGGTGGACCAAGTCGCAAAGTCAAGGGGCTGATCTAACTCCTTATTGAGTTTTTCAGATGTGTTAGCAGGTGATCCCATATTCTCCCTTGTCCCAGCCTGCCCTGAATGGCTTTTGGCCTGTTCAATCTGCTCACCCCATGATTTTTGATTGTCACTGTTTTCTTTACTTACATCAGCATTTACATCCTCTGCCCATATCTCATGCTTTTCTGTTTGTCCTAATATGCTATCAGTTTCCATCTCCCCACTCTCAGAGTCACTTGCTGCACCTGGCTCCACTGTCAACCCCTCGGAGATCACCTCCAGAACAATTTTAGGTAAAGCTGCATTTAAATGATCACTCTGGCTCACAGCATCCCACGAGTGTCCTGCCATGTCCTTGTTTCATTTCTCCTCTGAAATTGGGGCTAGCTACTTCTCTCCAACAGTACACATAGCCATAAATTCTTCTCCAGCATAATGAAACTTGTCTTCCATCTCTTTATCCATCATCTGAGGATCCTCTATCTTGGAAAGATGACCAACAGCACCACCTACCAACAGTAGGGACATTTCCCCAGTGTCCTGGCCAAATTTCCCCCCATTCACTAAAAGTACCACCAGCAGCTTAATGTGGTTCAAGGTCAGATGGCATTCATCTGTATCCCCTTCCCCCAGGCTGTGCCTGAAAATAGGCAGGATTTGTCTAGTGTATGTACCCAGTCAACAAAAACTAAATAAATAAATAAAATAAATACAGTGCCGACCCCATCTCCATCTTATCCTGACTGGACCCCATTTTCAACTCTTTCTGTCATTTTGCTCTGGATGCCCTTGTACGTACTCACCACTTAGACCTCTGCCACTCACTGGCTTTTTCCTCCCTTGCTAACAGGTGCCTCACCCACTGTGCAAAATTCATATTGAAATACCGGCTTGGCTGTCTACCTCCATACCTGTCCTCTCTCTCTCTCTCTCTCTCTCTCTCTACCCTGCCCCATTCTCACTCCTTACGATCCTCAGATGCACTCTCCCTTTTGATCACCAGCTGATGTACACTGGCTGAGGAGTTCATCTTCCATCATTGCGTTCCTAAACTCTGGAATGTCCTCCCCCCACAAATATGCCACTGCTCCTCCTCCTCTCTTTCCCTCTTCTCTCCATTGCATAATTTTCTCTTCCTCCAGCTGCACCTGCTCTCCTCAGTCATGACTGCCACCCACTGCATCTGCTATCTTTAGGTATAATTCTTCAGTCCTGACTGCAATACAATCTATATGGTAGCACTTATGTTATATTTGAGTTAATTTAACCCTGCACTTAAACTTTGTTCATCTGTTTTGCTCCCCTTCCTTACTGCACTATTGTAATCCTGTATGAAATGACATTGCTGTATCACTTGTGTCGCTCTATTGTCCATCATGTGCAAATCTGTTCCAATGTTCTCTTTTGTTGTACAAATTGAATGTTCTATTCTGCTCTGCATAAGTTTTATGTACTTTTTCCCTGTCCTCTTCACCTCAGGTCACACAAGAAGATGAGCAACTTGTTGTTCAGTGTGACTTCCTGGTGAAACATTTCAATAAATAAGACAACAGCAATACCAGTGGTGAACATCTGGCATTGACAAATGCTTGTGTTTTATTGGCTGTTGTATGCACTCACCACTGTCAGTTATATTCCCAGCTTGGTTGGTTATCCCCAACTCATCATATACAGTATTTTTTTGGATGTCCAATTTTCAAAGATGTTTTTCATTCTGTGTCTTTTCCTCTTTCTTATCTTCTCTTAGTTAGGGATTTGTTACCTAGTCTGAGGTCTGCCAAGGCAGTTATACTTTATGAAGGTCTTTGTAAAACTAAAGCTGTATACAAGCATTTACTACAGCAGCTCCATGTTTCTGGAATGGCTTGGCTGATTCTACAGTATATGTGTTAGTTGTTCTTTACACATTTTTAAAAAGCACTTAAAGTACTATTTGTTTGATTTGTGTATTTATAATTGTTATATGTTTTGTATGTTACAGATTATCCCTGAACTTGCACACAACACAGTTCCCCACACTAGGACAATAATCTGACAGGGGACTCCCTGAGTATGCTACTACATCTCTCTTCCTCTGCATGTACCTTATCACATTGCACTCTGTTGACAAAGCCTACATGGCAGCTATCTCTCTTTTCACATGTATATACTTTGGCACACTGTGCTGTCTTGTTAATGTCTAACTGGGCATAACCTATTTGCTGTGAGTATATGATCTAGCTTAAATCACTGGCTTGTACTTGTTACACAATGCTGAAAATTGCAGTCTTTTTTAAATGTGAATAATGTATACCATTGTAGTCTTATGAACTGATGTGGAACCTTTGTAAAGAGTTCATTCAGCTCAAAGGTTGTAATGCAAATCATCAATAAATAAATAAACAAATCAATATTCTGTATTGTATGATTTGTCTGGACTAAGCCTGAAAAAGGACCCTTCATTCAGTGCTCTTAACTGATTAACAAATTAAATAAATAAAAATAAATAAATTTACATTGGAATACATACATCATGTAGTTATGCAATGCTTTTAGGGACATAATTACTTAAATCAATAATTAGCGAACTTGAATGTTTATATGTACCTATTAAAAAAACACATAACAAAAGAGGCAAAATCTCATCATGGATGACAAACACTTTTAGGTTATAAATTAAAAAAAAAAGGAAATGCATTTAAAATTATGAAAAAACATCCCAGTCAATCAAACTATTCAAATTATAAATATGAATTGAGACAGACTGAACAAGTAATTCAAAAGGAAAGGAAGACAATTGAATTAAAACCTGCTGTTACAGAAAACTCAAAAGCTTTTTATTCGTACATAAACAATAAACATAAGGTACATGATTTTGATATCTTACATGAACAAGGCAATATAATAACAAATCATTTAAATATTGCAAACAAATTCAATTCCTTTTTGGGATCTGTATTCAATAAGCAGGAATTTATACATCAAAATAAATTAGCTCAACCACTAACTTATGAGATTAACGAGCATGAGTTATTAGCATCTTTAAGGTTGGTAAAACCTAACTCTGCCCCAGGACCGGACGATATAAATCCAAATTTTCTAATGAATACATCAAATTTAATCTGTACACCTTTAAAAATATTGTTTAATAATTCTTTACATCATCGAGAATTACCTAATGAATGGAAACTAGCAGTGGTCTCCCCAATTCATTAAAAAGGCAGTAAAAGCACAGTTGAAAATTACAGACCGATTAGCCTCATGTGTGTTACATGTAAAATTATGGAGTGGATCTTAAAAAATAGAATAGGCAACAAAATGGAGAAAAAAGGACTTAAATATCTCAAACAACATGGTTTTATCAAATTTAGGTCATGCATCATAAACCTCATCATTTTTTATGTGAAGGTTAGCAAATCCTTAAATCAGAATACCCCAGTTGATGTCTTATATCTGAATTTTAATAAAGCATTTGATAAAGTATCACATAGGATTCTAATTGATAAAATGAAATGCAGAGAATGAAATTGGACAAACATATAATTACATGGGTAACTTCATGGTTGATGCATAGGACACAGATGGTTAGAATCCATGATACTTATTCAAATCCTATTCCCGTGACTAGTGGGGTTCCCCAGGTATCTGTACTGGGACCCACATTGTTCAATATCTTTGTATCTGATCTACAGTGTGGGATCAATGGATGTATCAGCAAGATTGCTGATGATACCAAGGAATGTAATGAGGTTAAGTCCATTGATCAATCAGTTTCTCTACAAAATATTATCACTCTTGAGAAATGGTCAAATGCAAATAAAATGTGTTTTAATAAAGAAAAGCGTGTTGTTATGCATCTAGGGCCAAAAAATTGCCACACAAAATACTATTTAAATAGCATATGAATTAAATCTGTGACACTGGAGAAGGATTTAGGTATTTTTGTAAATGACAAATTGACACCAGGGGAACATTGTAGACATATTACACAAAGGGCCAATCATATTATTTCTGCTGTTAAACGATCATTCATCTGTAGACAGGAAGTATGTATACTCCCAATTTATAATTCATTTATTAGGCCTCATTTGAACTATGGGGCAGCCTTTTGGGCACCCTATCTAACAAAAGACAGGAACTTGCCGGATAGTGTACAAAGGAAAACAACAAAATTGATTCCTAGATTAAAACATTTACATTATAAAGATAGGTGTAAAGTACTGAATTTATATGATTTAGAAACATGAAGAAATAGGGGAGATTTACTGCTGCTGTTTAAAATTTTAAATGATAACACTCTTAAGGCTGAATGTGGAATAAACTTTGCAAACAAAACAAATATATTGAGATGCAACAATA
This sequence comes from Neoceratodus forsteri, assembly GCA_016271365.2. Classification (NCBI taxonomy): domain Eukaryota; kingdom Metazoa; phylum Chordata; order Ceratodontiformes; family Ceratodontidae; genus Neoceratodus; species Neoceratodus forsteri. The sequence goes on along the minus strand of JADMNL010000035.1, from coordinate 107,275,909 downwards.
AACAATCGTTCATGCCTATGGTATACAGAAACAATAGGAAATACTTTTTTACAATAAGGACTGCTAAATTATGGAACAAATTACCACAATACATAATAGATGCAGTGGGCTTTAACCAATTTAAAGGTTACTTAGATAGGTTTTTCTTGGGCACTTAAATAATACACTCCAACACTGTGTGGAGAGGTAGACACGATGGGTTTTTGGAATTTCTCCTACCTAACAAAACCAAGTAAACCGAGTAATTCATACTCTCTGGCCATATATACCATCTAGTAAAACATACGCTATATACTGAGATGGATACATTATATGTATTTATTTAGTTAGCTAGTTTTTGATTGCCAAGTAAGTGCTCTAGACAAAGAAATTGTCTATTTTCAGTTACGACCCAAGAGAGTTACATACATAGGTAAGATTGGTGTGAGTATTCCTGCACTGTATGTATTGTTTGTTTACATATTGCTGCCACTCGAGGCCCGGGTTGCGTCTGAATATGGTCCATTGGATCAGAGCATCTACCCGGTTATTAAAAACAAACAAACATACATACATACATAAATACATACATACATACATAAATACATTCATACATACATACATACTGTAAATACATACATACATACATACATACATACATAAATAAATGCACATCACATCACAGTGGTTACTATTACATAATACAGACTTGTGTCAAACACATTACAGTATAGACAGGCATATGAAATACTATGCAAAGGAGCCTAAAACTTTCAACCCTCCTCAGTCCTTTCACCTTCAAAGCACTGCTAGCAGGGTCCCTAAAGGAATCTTGTAATTGTTACAGGTGACCAGTCCATCTCTATTGTTGTGGTGACCCCCAGAATTCATGCCTCTTAAGAATGTCATGGATTCCATCATCTCTGTAGTGGATCATCCATTTTACTGCAATACTCACTCCCATCTCCCTCTATTGTCCATACTCTTACCCCTCCCAGTCTCCCCTATACCAACCCCTACTTACCCCTCTGAATTCCCTTACCCCTCCCAATCCCCCCATACCCCCCCACATACCTCTCCACCCTCCCAAGTCTTACCTGTAGCAATCCCTCTGGACTATCTATCCTAGTGGGTGTCCGGGTTTGAACCATCCTAAGTATGGGCTTATTTTGTATGCTTGTTTTGTGTGTTTTATTCATCTCATAATTGTGTTATCCCTCTGTACAGGTCTATTTCAGTCCCTCGTATGTACAGTTTTTAATTCTTACCTTGTAACTGCTTGTGTTTTATTGCTATGTCTAGGACCACTTTGAAAATGAGCTTGCTCAATGGTGTTAAGTCTGGTTAAATAAAGTTTCATTGATTGATTGAGTGATTGATTGATTGATACCTACTGTACAGGAGAAATTAGTCATTACACTAGACTATCCATAGATACAGGGGAATACACAATGCAGTTTCAAGGAGATAGACCATACGGTATAAGTAAATGGAGAAACTACTCCAGACAGTCTTGCGGTATATGCTGAAATATACAGTATACATCATATAGTAAAACATATACTGTACATTGTGCCATGAACCACACACCCTATATAGTGAAGTGCACACAATGTATAGTGAAATGCATATGTTATTTAATGAAACACTTACATTTTATGGTGAAATGTATATATTGTATAGTGAAATGCATACTGCATACTGTGTAACAAAAATCCATGTTAGCTTATAACGAAATAAATACACTATGTATTAAAGTCATATACTGCCTGTTGAGATACATTCACTATTTATCACAAAGTCCACATACACTGTATCCTGAAACAGATAATTTATATTTTGAAACATACCCCATATACTGAAACACACACATACTTATACACAGACACACAATAGATTGAAAAATCCACACAAACTAGATACTGAAATTAATACATTATATATTGAAATATGTAAATGGTATATCTATTGAAATACATACACTATAGATTAAAAATCCACATAAAGAACACTATTTACTGAAACAAATATGCTATACATTAATGCACATACATTGCAGTATCTATAAAAAATATATACATTATTGATTGAAAATCCACTTACACTATATACCAAAACATCTACACAATAGATTTAAAAAGGACACATACATTATATACTGAACTAAATACACTATACTGTTTATTGTAATCAAACAATCAATCGATCTTTATTTTACCAGGCAAAATACCATTGAGATAAACTAATTTACAAGGCAGACCTGGACAATGTACACATATTCAAGTAAAACAGTGAAGCTAATTAGCATAATAGATCTGTTAAACATCATAATTAATATCAGAATAAAATAAAGGAAGAGACACCCATTTGCATGAAATGTGCACAGGAAATATGTGCTATATATACAAAATATACATATATGATATGCACAGAAAATATATAAAGCAAATCCATGAAGAGGGGTAAGAGGGAGAAGAGGTAACACAAACACTACATAGCACAGAGTTTCAAATACACTATTTGCTGAAGTTAGCTCTGCCCTCTGGAATGGTCTGCCTCTGTACTCATTTTGTTCTGTACTTAGGAAAATTCTGCTCAGGTGAGAGGATGTTTAAAGCTGTAAAATAGGGCTATCTCTTCTATTTTTATGGGGCAGGGGTCCATCTCATTTGCCTTGTTCAAGTTTAACCAAATTTCATAACATTATAATGTGACACAAAACTTTTGGAACTAATTTAAATACAGAGGGTCAAATATTCAGACTGTGCCAGGCAGTGGTGCAAGCCTGGGCTGCATGGGGACCAAGACCAGGCGATATTCAACACCGTTAAATATGGCAGGGAGGGCACACACACTGCACATGGTGCAATGGCACTGCACCAGTGCAAGAGGCAGAAAGGGAGCAGAGGGATACACCAGCACAAGTACCATTGCGCTAGGTGTATCATCCATGATATTCAGCCTGGGGCATGCAAATGAGGCCATAATGCATGCAAAGCTCAAATGGGCCACTAGCATGTCATTATGACCCCATTTGCATGCATTGCACAGGGCAGCCTGGCAAACTGTACCTGGCACCCTGCACAGACAGATGTGTGGACCAAGGGGGTCCCAGGCATCCCCCACCCTGCAACCGTGAGTGCAGCAAAATGTCTACACACAAGCCCTGATTGTCTAGTGAACCCCCCTTCCCCACCTGCTAGCCCAATCATGGCAACACAGTGTAAAATCCTGACCTAGTAGTCTAGAGGCCCCCCTCCCATTAACACAATGGCGGGAAAAGGTAACTGTACAATCCCTGGTGGTCTAGTGGGTGTCTCCCTTCCTCCCATACACCCGATCATGGGCAGCTGTATACATATATTGTAAGTCCTGGCAGTCAAGTGGTATCCCCCCTCCCATTCTGCCCGATCACAGGCATCCATCAGAAACTGAGATACTCCGATGGGCCAGTGGAACCCCCTCTCTTCCACACACAGAGGACCCCTGCTACCCAGCTCCCCCACCGTCATCAGCGGGTGGCTGCAGTCCACCCGCATATCACCCAACCACCTGCCGAATGACAGCTTACAGTATGATCTGTAAGTCCATTGGTCCATGGCATGGATGAATGGGCTTGCACACCATACTGTACTACACAAACAGAGTATCACCAGGGCTTCCATGAACCATATTCAGCCCAGACATATTAATAAACACAGTGGGCATACAAAGTACTAAGGGACATTTGTATGGCAGTTATTGAATCAATTTCTTACTGCATAATGCCACTCTGCAGGCTGCATGGCAGTATTGTGTGTTGCTGGTTGTTCCCCACTCCCAGTCACCACTCCAGTGGAAATGTAGCTATTTGGTTAGCAGCAGTGATGGCAAATGTAATCCCACACCTCCTGATCACCACCTCAAGTGAGCGAAAATGCACCTACTGTAAACCCCAGTGGTGGATAGTGTAATCCCCCTAACCCATCCCACTCCCATTAGCAGCCCCTGACAGTACTACAAACCCCTCTATACCGCCAGCTCAGAATCCTCTTCCACCCCGCCTTGCCCACTTTCACTGAAAATATGCCACTATATGGCACTAGGATGGCAGATGGCACAGCCTCTCCACTCACCATCTCAGCCAGCTGCCATCTGATTGACAGGTGAGTGCATGTGATTATTGTAGGTACTGTCCTACCCCACTGATTCAAGGCCAGTCATGATAGAGCTCTGATATGGGCATATACTGCAATTGCTCTAGAATTATTCTTAGCTTTGAATATCATCATTCAGCATGGAAACTTGGTCACTCCTTTACTGAATAATAGAAAGAAGTTCCATGTTTTTACAGCTGTCATAAACTGGTACCACAAAACTGAAAATTATTGATAGCCACTTTATTACAGCAATATACTAAACTCTTCAGTTAGTTGGTGGCACTTGAATTTGCTTCACCATGCATATGAGAAGTAATGCTACTGTATCTGCAACAACTTATAGCATCATATATTATCACTCAAATACATGAATAGTACTAAATATCATATGGAGATGTCAAACTATCTGTATCACAGCATATGCAATGGCTGAAAAGAATCGTCCAACTTGGGTGGTGTGGCAATTACTAGAAGAAGAAGAATCAGCATTTATATAGTGCTTTTCATACACAGTGTATTCTAAAGAGCTTCACAAGTAGTGCAAGACTGGTAGTGAAGTGGCTGAATGTGTAGTGGTGGCCATATCGCATATCAGCACCACATACAACCTGGACAATTGCATGAACCAGTTTATGGGGAGGGGGAATGTTGGCTAGAACACCGGGAATGTCCCCTACTTCTTGCAAGGAGTGCCCTGGGTTCTTTTACTTCCACTTGGACACCCACCAGGACTACACCAGGATGGGTAGAAGGGACCTCAGTTTAACATCTCATCTGAAGAACAGCACACCCCAGCAATACAGTACCTCTCTAATACTGCACTACACAGGGGTGGCTCACTCAGGGGATGCACAACTTACTCCCTGCCCTCTCCCTCCATACTAACCTCAAAGGGATCACATCACTCAGTATACGCCACAACCACAAGCTGGACAGAAGACATAACTGTATGAAACTTACAGGCTACTGGCGTACAGCCTCCCTTTTGCTGCTGGCGATGTGCACTCCAACCCAGGCCCAGCTGGGCCATTACACCCCTCTGGGCACCAAATATAAGAAGCATGCAAGATAGCTTCAATAAACATTCGTAATCTCCCAAGCAAGCTGGATTGCCTACAAGCCTGGACCTCACAGCACAACCCTCATATTCTGTCGGTGATCAACACCTGGCAATCACCAAAGATCCCTGATAGGGCAGTTGCTCTCCCAGGCTTCTCCATCTTCAGGCAAGACAGGACCATGAAGAGAGGTGGCGGATGCACCTTCTAACTTGAGGACTCCATCAAAGGTCATACCCTCCCCCTGATGGACCCAGGATCCAACTCTCAGGATCTAGCTATCAAAGTTCTACTCAAGGCACATAACAAGGCTCTGACCATTATTTCTGCCTATGTTTCCCCCAACGAACATAAGAAAGGATTCAAGGGTATCATGGATTACATCCAAGGCTTGTCCTCCAAATCTGAGACCATAGTCCTAGGTGACCTAAACATCAACTGGTTTCCCCTGATGCAGGCCCTTACCGGGACAAGATATCTGCTGTCCACATCACACAGCTTGTCTCCACCCCCAGCAGGGTCAACTACAAAACTGGCACAAGCACCCTTCTTGACTGGATACTTTCCAGCAACCCTGAATGACTCATCAACATGATAGTCCATCCAGACTCAATTAGTGACCACTCCCCAGTCTCCTGTAGCTGGACAAACACATTTTAAATGCCCCCACCCCATTTCACCTACAGTAGGTTACTAAAGCATGGGCATCTGATGTCCTTGAAACAAGATCTAGCCAGTACCAACTGGTCACAAATTGATGACACTCCAGATGTCGATCCTACCTTGGAATATTTTACACAGCAGGTCACAAAGGTCTGCGACCTACATGCCCCTCTAAAAAGTTTAAAGCTTGGAGCACGGTGAACTTTTGGTTAACATCTGATCTCATAAACAGCCTGAAGAGCTGGGACCACCTCTGGCACTTAGCCAGAGAATCGGACAAACCATCAGCTGTACAAGCATACAAGAAGGCCAGAAATGCCTGCACACGGGAAATATGCCTTTCCAAATCCAACCACCACAAGGAGATGCTTACTGGATCCTGGGGCAACAGGAAATATTTCTGTAATAATATAAAGGAAGTCACTGGGAAAGGTGTAAAAACGTCACCTGACCTGATCAACATTCGAGGAACCCCTACCCATGACCCTCAAATCTTAGCCAATGCTTTCAACTAAGCTTTCTCTGATCTCTCTCTGGAATACTCCCCACAGACCTTTTTGAGAACTTGCCACACATAAATACTACTACTACTACTACTACTACTAGCTGTCGCCACCAGCCTGCCCCTCCTTTTTACTTCAAGTAGGCAGCCCCCTCGCTTGTCAGAAAATACCTCAGCTAAGTGCTTGGGAAATCTTGACAAAGTGCTGACACACTAGACCTCAAACTTGTTGCCCTCATTGTCGAAGAAGTACTTCTTACCATAACAAAGATCCTCAACCTGTCACTCCATCTTTTGCAATTTCCACACATGTGGAAATCAGCCATCGTGACTCCAGTTCACAAGAATGGGGATCAGGTATCGCTGCCAAACTACAGGCCCATATCAATTCTCCTCCTGCTCTCCAAAGCACGTGATTGAATAGTGGCTGATCAACTGGTTGAATACCTTGAAAAACACTCCATTGAAAGCCCTGAACAGTATAGCTTCTGCAAAGGCCACAGCACTTCCATGGCACAACTTGAACTCACTGGTTTCATACATCAGTCCTTGGATCAAGGATCCCTAACTGGGGCAGTCTTCATTGACCTGTCTCAGGCCTTTGATACTGTCCACCACTTCCTCCTCCTAAAGTAATTAACCTCCATTGGCCTCTCTGCAGAATCAACTCACTGGTTCAAAAGCTATCTGGAACAATGCTCTCAAAGCGTAAAAATCAGCAATGTCCTCTCTGACCATCTGCCTGTAAGATCTGGTGTCCCTCAAGGCTCCATATTAGGCCTGCTTCTCTTCAGTACATTTCTCAACAATCTGCCATGCCACTGCAAACAACAGATACTCCTCTATGATGATGATGTGGTTACCTTCTCCAACAGCCCCGACCCAGTGGAACCTGAGAGCAAACTACAAAGCGGCTCTGCGACAGTAGAGGAATAGTTCCACAAACACAAACTTATTTTGAACAGCAAAAAAAAGAATGTCTTGATGTTCTGCAGCTCCTGGAGCAAGCATAAATCCCATGCATCAGCGTCTGCACCAGCACAGGAGCTCAGCTTGAACAAACCCAGCACTTCAAATATCTTGTAATCTCCCTCAACAGTTGCCTAATCTTTGACCAACATATGAGCAATGTGTCTAGGCCTGTCAACACCAAGACTGGTCTCCTCCACAGGCATAGGCATTGCCTTACTGCTGACATTCTCAGACTTGCCATCAACAGCTCCATCCTTTGTATTGTAGACTACGACTTAGTAATCTATGGTTCAGCTTGCCACTCTGCACTCTGCAGGATATCAGCTGCCCTGAACAAGGCAAGCAGGCTGCTCACTGGGGCCACACGTCTCACCCATACCTGTGACCTCTATGCCCAAATAGGTTGGCACCAGCTTAGTGGGAGGATCTGCTGTCAAACATGTCTGCTTGCCAAAAAAGCCCTTATCAATCTCCTTCCCACTGGCAAACAAAATCTACTTCTGCTACACACCAACTCCTAAAATATGCAAAGCTCCGGCACCCACTTCTTCCACGTTCCTCATCTTCAAATGACACAGAGCCAAAGCTCCTTTGCATACAGAGCACCCCTCTGATTTAATGAACTCAAATAGGATGTATCCAACCTACCCACTCTGGGCACTTTCAAAAGATTTCTATGTCAGCAATTATCATCAACCAGCACCTGTGACTGCAACTCCTAGTCCCCCTCCTGCAAACTGTCTCTTCCCTCTCCTCATAGTGACTCTGTGCACCGACAAGGCCTCTGGCTGCCTGACCCCCCTCCACACTGCCTCTCACCCTCTCACTTTGACAATGTTGATGACTGCCTCCCCTTCTTTCCACCTCCCTCATGTCCTCACCCGTACCCTCTTAACTCCTTTTCCCTATAAACTCTTGTCTGCCTGTATCCTCCTGTTTTGTTTGCCTGCATCCAGTCTCCTCTTCCTAGCTACCTTGTTCAAGTATGCTCTCCTAGATTCACCTGCTGTGCACTCCATCCCAATGTGTTGAAATATGCCATTTCTTTTTTGTTGCTGTATTGTATTATTACGTGTACAACCTTTGTAAGTATTGTCTACCTTTCCCACTGACATGGAACTTTTGTAAATGAGGTCTTAGCTCAAAGGTGTTTAATCCTAGATTTCAATAAATAAATAAAATAAATGCCAGCATTTTAGGTGCAAGTCCAATCCAAGTGTGGGTCAAGAACCCATGACCTTCTGGTCCAGAGGCGGATGTGCTACCAACTCCACACTGACACCTAGATCCAACTTTAATTAAATCTGTAATATGGGATGGCTTTGCAGAAGTGGAATAATCAGCAATATACTATTCACAAAGGTCTCTGGTATAAACTTATAAGGTTAAACCAGATGTATTTGAACTCACAAGAAGTTGACGACAAGGGTGTCCCCTGTGTAATCTATTGTTTACATTAACAGCTGGCCATCCCCATCAGATGAAATAAAAACATAACAAGTATAAATAACATTATGCATGCACGTAGTATTTCTGGTATGCCTGCAATGTGCAATCTGCTCTGAGTGAGATTATGAACAACACTAAAACATATGGAGAATGCTGAGGGTACAGAATAAGTAAGAGATTTGAAGGTGTTGAACTTGGAAAAATTAAATACTAAAAGCTGGAACATTTGAAAGTAGAACATATAAAGGGAATCATTAAATATATAGAAGTCTATTGAACAAACTAGGAACATAATAAAATGAAAACAAAACTCAGTTGGTCCCCCTAATTAATAATGTTGAAGAAGAGATTTTTGAAATGAACCAACAAAAGTCACAGAAAGAGTTATGTTACAAAAATGGGTAACACTTTAAGTGTCACTAACTGCACTATAGCTACTGTATAACTACACTGTAACTACTGTGCAATTACATGTAACTACTATGCAGTTGTTAACTAGTTTCACAATTGCTTGTTGTGTACTTACACAATTTGAATAAAGAAATAGTTTCACATGCAACTTCTACTGTCTCCCTCTAGGCACACATCAATTCATTCTGACATGTGTATCTACACATTTAATAGTTGTTGCAAAGTGTAACAGAAATTCTATTGTGTAGTTACTACCGCATCTCCTTTGGCATTATGCAATTTGTTCTTACAAGGGCAGCTACACATGTAGTAGCTATTGCAAATTGCAACATCAAATCTATTGTGTAACTACTGTGTTATTACTTTTGGCATGATTACATTTTTTCTGACAAAGTGTAACTACTGTACATATGAATACATGTATTGTTCCTTGTTTCAACAGTCTATGTCTATTTCACATTATTTAAAAGGCAATCACATAGAAAAACTTAAAATGTAATCAGAATGGTAACTAAAATATGATTACAGTGTAACTGCCATCTCCTACATGTAAAGGTATTGCCTTTCAGCTGCTTAGATGATGATATATGCCTGTATTCTAGATGTGTGTGGACTTACAGGTTAATAAACATGCAGTCTAATATTGTGAATTGGTATGTAAGCATACATAAAATATTTAATTTGCATAATTACTAAATGGAACTGTAACAATATTGTGGCTAAGAAATAATGATACTGTTTTCACAGTTAATGCCTATGTAACATGTTTTTGCAAGTGCACACATTTACATTTATCAAATGCCAATATTGTAGTTCTGATGTAAGTTATCATTCAGAATCAGAAGTCCCTCATAAACTTGCTGCTTAATAAACATGCAATCTAATATTGGACCCTACTCATGGTTAGCAGTTGGGAATGTGCCAAATGTGCATTCTCAGGCCCAGCGATCATCAGTAACCATCCAATCAGATGGCCCCTTCACCAGCAGACTGGATCCTGCACATTTTGTGGAGTGGGGAATAATGGGATACAGCTGGTCCTCCCAATACTGCTGTTTATTTATTTTATTTATTGAAATGTTTCACCAGGAAGGCACACTGAGCAACAAGTCACTCATCTCCCGGAGTGACCTGGGAGGAAGGGGTACAACTGGAATGAGACATTAAACATTCAAGTTACAAGATCAACATTAACATATAGTTGTAAGGTAGGTCTTACAAACAGTGTTACAACAGTTTTGTGCACAGCATGTAGAAAGAGTGGACAATAATAAGTGCCGGAATAATAAGTATACAAGTGCTTACATGCAAGAAAAGGGGGAGGGGTGAGGTGGGGAAAAGGGAAGAGTAATGTCCCTGGAGACCCCTTCAGGGTGTGAGGAATCCTGCAAGGGGACTGACCTGCCTGTGTTCCCCACTGAGCTCCCAGCCCTCATAGTATAGTCAGAAGTGTAAGAAGAAGGGTAACTATGTTATGACTTCACTGTAATTGCTGAAAACTACACTTACACTGATCAAATGTCAGTGTTGTAGTTCTGATGTATGTTATCCTTCACACATCATTCCCTCATGAACTTACTGTAACCTAGTGTAGTGGTTAAGATCACTGAGCAGCAAACCTGGAGAACTGGCTTTGAATCATACAGCCACAATTTGTATACTGTGTGACCAAAAATAAAACAATAAAAAATAAACAATGTAAGCTAATATTAATTGCTATGTAACTTCATTGTTTACTTATACAATAAAACTCTTTCATTTACACAGTTACTTATTGGCTTGTAACAGTGGTGTAATTACTAAGGAATGTGCTGCTTCTGTAACATTGTTTCTACAGTTAATGCCTAACATGTATTTGCACTGTCAGTAAGTAAGCAATTCAGTTCAAAAGAGCACTCCTAGACTTAGCCACATGAACCTGGTAACTGCCCAATATGACCTAGAACATCAAACTATCTGACAGCTGATCAACATCCCCACCCTGCATTGTCTTCTCTCCCCCTGCCTCCTGCCCTTAAAATACTACATCCTGCCATCACTGCTTCCTTAGTGTACAGACCTCCCACATTGCCTTCTCAGCCCTTAACTTTTCTACTCACACTGACCTGGCAATGTGTATTCGATTAAAACTGTGTTTCTATTGACTTATGATTGTATTCCATGTTTGCATACTGCCAAAGCTAACCTGCTGGATTTGCACTCCCCCAGCTTTGTTTGTAAGTCCCCCTATACCATTGTGTTTGTTATCTGACGTGGTACCTTTCAAAAGAAGCTCTTAGCTCAAAAGTGTATTCCAAATACTTAATAAATAAAAAAAAATTAAAACAATTTCAGAAACTGACAGTTAAAGTTTAAGAAGAATGGTAACTAAGTTATGACTACACTGTAATTGCTGGTAACTGACATGTACACTGATCAAAAGTCAATGCTGTAGTTCTTATGTCAGAAATCATTCTCTTATAAACTTACTGCTTAATAAACATGCAGTTTACTACTATTAATTGCTCTACAACTACATTGTTTACTTAAGCAATAAAAATCAATCATTTACATAATCATTTATTGACTTGTAACAGTGGGTGGTGGTGGGGCATGACTACATGCCATGCTTTACCCTTGATCTGCTGTGTGGAGTGGTGGGGGGAGGCAGTAGATACATAGGCAGAGACTCTTCCTTAGCCACTGCATGCCCTTGCCACCAGCTGAACAGGGTAGTAGCCATGGTACCATCCTTCACACCAGTCTCTCCGACTATACCATGAGGGCTGGGGGCATGGCGGTGAATACGGGCAGACCCCTTGATGGAAAGCAGCAGCACTGAGAGGACCAGCCATATCTCACAATTCCCCACTCCATTCAGCGTGCTGAGTTCAATCTGCTGGTGAGCAGTCCATCTGACTGGATGGCTGCTGCTGATCACCAGGCATGGGTATGCACATCTGACACATTCCCTGCCACCGATGTGACTAGGGTTCAGTATTAGGTTCCATGTTTAGTAAGCAGTAAGTTCATGAGGGACTGATGTCTGAATGAGAACTTATATCACATTTACAGCACTGACATTTGTTAAATAAAAGCATACACAGTTGCCAACGCATGTTACCTAGGCATTAATTGTGAAAACAATACAATTATTTCCTAGCCACAATATTGTTACAACATTGGTTAGTAATCATGCAAATGACAATTTTTTTGTACAGTTAAATATTAAATTACAGTGTTAGACTGCATGTCTATTAACCTGTACGTTCGTGAATAACAGGAATACAGACATGGAACATCCTTTAAAGAGTTGCCAGTCAGTGCATTTAAATATAGCAGACTGCAGTTACATTTTAATTATATTTCAGTTACCATTCTGATTACACTTTTAAATTGTTTTATGTGATTGCCTTTTAAATAAATGCCAGAGAAACGTAGGCTTGTGAAATAGTGCACAAGACCTTCATTCATATGTAGTTACACGTTTAAGAACAAATTTAGTCATGTCAAAAGTAGTAACCAGCAGTTATGCAATATATTTTGTTTCAGTTTGCAATAGCTATTACATTCATAGTTGCCCTTGTAAGAACAAATTACAGAAAGTCAGAAGAGATACAGTGGTACTGTAGTTGCACAGTAGATTTTCTGTTGCACTTTGCAACAGCTATTAAATGTGCAGTTACTCTTGCCAAAACAAATTGATTTTTTTGTCCAATGGAAGACAGTAGTAGCTGCACATGTAACTATTTTTTGATGCAAACTGTGTAAATACCAAACATACAATTGTGAAACTAGTTAACAACTATATAGTAGTTACATGTAACAGCACACTAGTTACTGTGCAGTTATGTGTAGTTATACAGTAGGTACAGCATAGTTCATGACAATTAACATAAAGTGTTACCCAAAAAATGAATTTTCTCCTCAGGATTCTTTTTTTCTTTTTTCCTTCATTCAAAACCCTCTCAATCTAAATTTATAAAATTATTTCTTCAATCCAAGTATGAATCTAGATACAGTTTTTAAGGAAAAAGTCCAGGCTCCAAAAAAATACTTTGCATTTGACAATAGTTTGTGTGTGTGTGTGTGTGTGCGCGCGCGCGTGCGCACGTGCATGCATGCATGTGTGTGCATGTGTGAGCATGTAAGTAAGGGGTAGGTTTGCCAACTGTACACTTGTGGCATTTTTTTTTCCAAAATTGTACAAGTATTAGAATGGTTAACAAATTGTGCAACATGATGGGTAAAAATGGAGAAAAATTATTTTCCATTTCATCATTATAGTGATAATACAATAGTGATCTGGGTTTATGAAACAGTAACTGAATCGGGGTAACAAACATCAAAGCTGAAGGTCTAGGTGTTTATTAACTCTCCCTTGTCCAGTTATTACCAAGAAAACCCAGATCACCGTGGTAGTATCACTACTGTATTGAGAAAACAAACAAACAAATTAAACTGCCAATTCCTTTCGCTATAGTGTATCTGTGAGAAACAAGAAAATGAGAAATCAGGAACTGCTTCTCACAGAGCGCTGTAGTGTTACTAGGATTATCTGATTGGCTGCTGCATATTACAGTAGCAGGGCAAACTAGGCTTTCTCTAATTGGCTAAGTACACACACAGCAGCCAATCAGAATGCAGAGTCACTGTCCTATTATTCAGTCTATTGTCAGGTTATCACATAATAACCAGAGAATAACCCTAAATTCTGACTGGCTATCAGGTATCCTTTTTAGTATAATTCTGTTTCTAGTCCATACTTCACGGTATAGGAAGGATCCAGGAATGATCCAGAACTAATCTAAGCTTTCATATTTAATCCAGAATTAGGCCCATGAAATACAATGGTAGCCAGTGACATGATGCAGAATATTCGGACATATCACAACACTGTATATAAAAGAAAATCCTCATTCCATTCAATATGATTTCCTATGCTAGTTCCTAATGTGTTCTCATATTGCATCTTGTCACTGGCTACCATTCCAATAGCGTAGAAACACATTATATCTAAATGCATACCAATACAGTGAAATTATGACTTCATATCATCATTGGAAAATAAGACAGTAAAACAGTACCTTGAAAAAGGATTGTTACATGAGCTAGAATGATTTATAAATCAGGCTTTTCAATAATTTCAGCAAATTAAAATCAAATAAGACATCACTTGATCTTATTTTATATGGAATTATGCACAACTAAGATCATTTGTAATAAAAAAATGAATCACAATGTATCAACAACTACTCCCTTACTAACTGATGAGGCCCTAATGGACACCAAACCACAATTTTTTATAAAGACATCACTCCCACTTACAAGAAGATGGATGAAGTACCTTATGTACATGGTTATAACTCAGAAAGGAGATATAAAAATTTAGTACCCCGAGAGTGGCGATATGTAATGGAGGGTCTCTATGAAACTTACATTAATTTGACAAAAAATATACAATCCATTGTTTTATCACCATGGTTATTTGAAGCACTTGTTGATAATCATTATTATTGCAGTCATGGCTTATTGTTGCAGGTGCAGAAAGGTCTTGGGCTGTCTCACTATCTGTTTTTATAACGTGTCCTAAGCTTCAGATATTTTGTACAGAAGTAGTTAGATATATAAATCAGATAATTATTATTTTTTATTTATTTAATAATTCGGATACATCCGTAGGATACCTATTTAAGACTAGTACAGGATTATCTCCATGAATAGTAGTGCTAGGGACAACTAGTTATCAAAGGGAATTTTGTAGTAACACTTGGAGATTGATAAACCTAGTGTTGGTTGATGTTCAGAAGTACATTTCACAGGTATGGAAGTAAACAGCCCAACTGAAGAGGTTCTAAAGGTTATTGTCACCAGTGAAACTGACAGAAATTGAAAATGATCATTGTAGCTCAATTCAGAGTTTGGGGAATTCTGTACACATATAGGTGTCATTGAAAAACCTGTTGGTGTAAAACATCAGGGGCTCAATTTTCAAAGCCCTGAGTATGATGCTAGGTGCCTACATGAAACATAATTGATGCAAGTGGCACCTTGCATCAAAAGATGCAGCAATTCCAGGCCCAGTGGTGCTTAGGGTTGAGGTGCTGGATGCTACACTTCTCACCATG
Source organism: Neoceratodus forsteri (assembly GCA_016271365.2). NCBI lineage: Eukaryota > Metazoa > Chordata > Ceratodontiformes > Ceratodontidae > Neoceratodus > Neoceratodus forsteri. The sequence continues at coordinate 107,260,629 of JADMNL010000035.1, read as the reverse complement.
CCTGTGACCCGGGTTCAGTTACAAGCTCAGGTCGCCAGGGGGCCAGCAGGGGGAAGGAGGATCGAGTGTCCCAGTGGATGATCTCCTCCTTCAGGGGTGGGATACCAGGGGTGCTCTGCACACCTGACATCACTGGGGTCAGTAGGAGTACTGACTCTCGGGGCAACAGTGGCTCCATGGGGATGGAGCTGGGGAGGGGGGGATGCTGTTAGGCACTTGGCAGGTGTAGTATGTAAACATGTAACCTGCCAGAGCCAGCATCCTCAGGAGGATGGACGGGGACCACAACAGAAAATGGAAAAACACCCTCTGTGGCTGTAGATAATGACCACTCCACATCATCCAGCTACGGGCTTATGAGTAGACATTGCTGTGCAGGTGCTCCACAGAGGAAGAGGAGGATAAAGGTAGGAGTCACCAGGACACTCTAGGGAAAAACTCAGCATCCATGACATGGGGACATGAGCAGCCTGAAGGAGTGGAACAAAAGAGTGCAGACTAGGAGAAGGGATAAAAAAATAAAGTAAAAAAAAAAAAAGATGCAGCAATTCCAATTTTCAAATGCAGTCTATATTGAAAAGAGGAGCAATTGTCCCAAAATGGCACTGAGCCAGCATCTCAGTTGAAATCAGGGTGTGCCAGGTTGCAAGGTGGCTTGTGCCATGGCAGGGCTGCACCATCCTCTTTTTTTGTAATTTTCAAGCCCTGCCAGGGATGCAGAAAGGGGCTCCACTTTTACCAGTCAGGAGGTGGTCTAAGGAATTTGCACCAGTGCCACACACACAGTGGCAAAGGGGGGCAGGATCTGAAACTGTGCTGCTGGGCACAGAAGGGGCATGGGTGGTGCCATGGTGGATTTTGAGAGACAGCAGACATGAGAGGGAGTGATGTGGCACCCAGTTGGGGTGCTGTTTGCATAGCTATGCATTGATGAGATGGGACCACATTGGGAGGGTTCCAGGTACAGATGGTAACATGACCCCAGATGGGCACAGATCTGGCACCTTCCCTCATAGGTGGCCTCCTCACATAATCTTGTAGGCAGTGAGCTGGAGCTGCAGGATGAAGGATACCAGTGCTGGGGGTAACATTCTCTGGGCACTTCCAAAATCCCCTCATACCCACACTCACATTGTGGCAGGCTGCCTCCCACCTTCAGAGTTATGCAAGGTGGTCACCTATGGGGCAGCTGCCAGGGCTGTGGCAACCTGGGGCCATGTCACTGTCTGTCCCTGGAGTCCCCCCATGTGGTCCCATCCCATCCTATCAGCTGTATGGCTATGCAAGCAACACACCCTCTGGGTACCACATCACTCCTACCCATGCCCACTCTCTCTCTCTGATGCCCCCTATGGCTCCCACTGTGTCAGTTCTGCCCCCAGACACATCCTGGCAAGTGTATTCACCACCCCCAACCATTCTGACCCCTTTATTGTTGCACTGGGTGGGAGGCTGGATCTCTGCAGTAATTCACACAGGTATGCCAAATGTCTGGCACTATCCTGAAGTTACAGCAACTCCTGGGCTTCTGATGCAGCCCCCCCCTTAATAAACTTGGGCACAGGGTCCCTGACACACCAAGAGTGCCCTACAGCCTTAGAGTGATGCAGCTTTCATCACTCTAAGGGATCTTTGAAAATGGAGCCCCAAGATAAATGGATTATTCAATACGGAGTTGGATTTAAACTTACAAATCAATTAATCAACCAAACTTTATGTAACCAGGCTTTTCACATTTGAGTGAGCTCATTTGCAAGGTGGTCCAGGACAACAGTTACAATGGACAGTGATGCAATGGTATAAATATACTGGTGCACAACATATACAACATTTGAATGCAGCCGATGATACATTTTGTGCATTTTATAGCATATACACATTACAGGCACAAAGGATAACATGGCAATACTACTAAAAAACTATAGTAACCCATAATAACACAACACAACAGAAGATATTAAGTATGAGCTAAAGAGGAAACAGGGAGTGGAGAGACGAGAAGAGGGAGGAATGGGGCAGTCGAGGAGAATGGGTAGGGGAAAGGAGGAGAGGAGTGAAAGTGCTAGAATGACCTGACAAACAAAAGTGTGATTGAGAAAGCAAGGTCTTGAGCAAATGTGGTTATATATATATATATATATATATATATATATATATTCATTGCAAAAACTACAGTAATGCATTAGTTTTTATTAAAGCATAAAAGCTGGGAAATTCGATATTAGGTTACCAACCTACTACCCCACCCTCCACACATCAACAGGCTTTGGTGTGTTCTTGGGGTTGTTGACCCTAACTCTCACCCCATTCCATGTGTAAACAAGATGAGACAGTTCAGGAGAATGAAGTGAGAGTTAGGCCCAATGACTCAAGCACACCCCAACACCTGTTGGTGTTTGGAAAGTGGGGGTGGGGGTGGGGTGGTAGGGTTGATAGCCCTAACTTTGAATTTCCCAGCTTTTTACACCTTTTCTTGCTCCTATAACACTTAGTGAAACTCAGTGAACTTAAATTCTTTGTTTGTATCAGAGTCATACGAAGTAGGATCTTAAAGATTCTATTTCGTATGATGCCAATACAAACAAAGAATTAAAATGTTGAACAGCACACATTTTAAGGGCATTTTCCAAACAGTAAAGTGCAGAATGCACCTAGGGGGTCACAATAAACAAGCTACATGTATTGGTTCCTCCCCAGAATATAATTTCAGGAGGTTTCCAAATTTGAATTGCAGGCAAACTGGAAACAAGATGGCCATGTGAAAGAGGAATTTTCTCATACAATGCAGGATCCCCTCTTTTGTATCATACAGCTATATTGAAGTGTATACTGAACATGCTCAGAAATTATTTGTTTTTTATTTCAAATTTTTAAATTGCAATAACTTAAAAATGGTTTATTGTTGTTTCACCAGACTAGAAACAGGCACATCTGTGGGGTAGTCCCTTTCTGTCCTGAATATTTCATACCAAACAAGCAAACCCTCTCAGCCGTAGGCAAGTTAAAAAAAAATTCCAGTAAACTCAGTGGGTAAAAACATGTTTTCTCACCTCTCCATAACTCGGAGACCTCACATCCAAGTAGAACAATACTTGCCAGATCAAGAGATCTACACCACAGAAAGGCGGATACCAAATTGTGTGCACATTAGTTCAATGGCTGCAAAGTTATTAAAGTGCAAATTGTTGAGTTTAACATTGAAGTGCCTATTCAATCCTAGCTATACGGGCACAACTGCACATAACATATAGATAGATAGATAGATAGATAGATAGATAGATAGATAGATAGATAGATAGATAGATAGATAGACAGACAGACAGATAGATAGACAAGATAATAGAGTTGCACAGTCACTTCTGTGTTAAGCACCACATTTTGTACTTTATTAACTTTGCAACCATTTGACAGATTTGCCTAAATTTTTGCATGCATCATCTGCTACCATAGGTCTCTGGATCTGTTAAGTTTTGTTCCAGTCAGAATTTCATTTCTGGAGCTGTAGAGTGCCAAAAAGTTCAAAACAACACTTTGTTGGCAATTGTTTGCAAATTCTTTGTCTCTACAGCCCAAACAGTTTGTCCGTCTGATCTGAAATTTTCAGGGTATATGGAGACTGGGTTAAGGAAGTGCCTTTTGAAGATTTGGTGAAAACATATTAATCTGTTCAAAAGTTATTAAAGTTTAAAGTTTTCTATTATAGTCTATGGGAAGAAAAATAAATGTTCCACCTCAAAAGTATTTTTAACTTTTGCAGCAGTTTCACAAAAGACCCATTGCTTTTTTTTTTTCCATTAAATTTTATTGGATTTTCCGTTACAGAGATACATTCCAGTAACTTCAAATACAACCAGAAAATCATAGTCACACACTCACCTTTATACATAAAGTAAACTAAACTCTGTAACATTAACCCCCATAACCCATACCCCCCACCCCTACCCTCCCTTTGACCCTCCCAGCACAAGTCCAATCAAGTGCATGCCCTCGAGCGGTAACCAATCTATACCTTCCTATGTAGAATAAATAGCCTGAAAGGGGCCCCAGATCCTATTGTACCTAGGAAGCTTATTCTGGAGGATAGCTATCATTCTCTCAACCCTCAAACTTGCTAATAGTTCTTCCAGCCATTCAGAGTAGCTGAGCACGACAGAGTCCTTCCAATGTCTGAGGACAATTCTCTTAAGCGAGGCAGCCATTAAAACTATATGAAACCTCCTGTTTTTGACAGGAATATGAGAGACATCGCCCAACAGACATATTTCTGGGGTAAAAAGATCCCCCAACCCTAGTAACGGGTTCAGTCTATCTTTAATTTCTGCCCACAAGGGTGTTACCTTGGGGCAACTCCAGAAAATATGGAGTAAATCCCCCACCCCGGTTTGGCACCTATAGCATACAGGACTAGAAACAATTTTCAGGCCAGCCAGCTTTTGTGGAGAGTAGTAAATATTGTGAAGAATTTTAAACTGCATCAACCTTAGACGGTCCTGTAGAAAAAACTTATGACAATTTGTCCATAACCCTTTCCAATTAAGCGTAGTGTCATGAAAAACTGCAGACCAGTATGAGTTTTGCACCGGGTTTAAGGAGTACGCCCACTCAAATAACACTGCATATAATTTAGACACTACATGCGGCAAACCGGTCACCGGCCCTAACCTGTCATAAAAATCCAATCTAGGACTCCGGATTACCCCATTACCCAGTTTTGCAGCTAAAAGGTGCCTAACCTGATATACCTTAAAGATTGCTGTAACAGGCATCTCAAACTTATTCATAATTTCACCAGAGGAGAGTAACTCACCATCCGGCGAACAGAGATCTTTCAAACAGCATGTACCTGCAGGGCTCAGCTAAGCTTGGTTAAGAACTTTGTTACCTATTACAAAACGTGGTTACCCTAAATTGGTTGTACCTAGTCACTCAGATGATCATACTTCGGAAGCAACAGAGTTGGGTGGGGCCCTAACAGAGATCCCGATTGGGAGGCCCGCAGCTGGGGTGGCAACATTTTCGGAGTGATATGCAGGAGAGCCTCAGGTTTCAAATCATACTTCCGAATCAGGGCCAATTCAATCTGCAGCCAAAAAGGTATATAGGAATAGCTTACTGAAACCTCTGCTCCCCTCATCCACCTCAAATACTTACTGGCATGAGCTGCCCAGAAGTATAAGGTAAAATGGGGGAGCCTTAACCCTCCCAATACTTTGGGAGCTGCCAACTTTTGATAAGCCATACGGGACTTCTTATGACCCCACACGAAATTGGCAATCATATTATGTAGTTTCCTAAACCAAGTAAGTGGTATCCAAACATTCAGCATATTAATAGGGTAAAACAATCTTGGAAAAACATTCATTTTAACTAAGTTAATCCTCCCTCACAAAGAGATAGGCAATTTCACCCATCTATCCAAATCTAACTCAATGGTGCGCCTCAAGGAGTCTAGATTTAATTGAAATATTTTAGTCCTACTTCTTACTACATTTAGACCCAGATATTTTATGTAATCTGACTTCCAGGACAGACCCAATTCTACAATGTCCTGCTTAAGAACATTCTTATTAAGGGGAAATACAGTTGATTTGTCTAGATTTAACTTATAGTTAGCAAGTTACCAAATACTCGAACAACCTCCATAAGAGCGGGAATGGATACCCTCGGATTAGACACATAGATCAAAAGATCATCTGCATACGCCGATACTTTCACAATGTAATCCATAATTCTAATACCCTCAATTTCCTGTTTCCCTACAATTGTCCTGATCAGGGGTTCTAAATATAGGTTGAAAAGGAAAGGAGACAGAGGACAACCTTGTCTGGTACCAACGTAAAGATTAAAGGGATCCGATGTAGCACCATTACAACTAATCCTCGCTGTAGGATTCAGGTAAAGAGAGCCTATCCATTTTAAAAAAAGATCAGGAAAACCAAATTTCCCCATTGTGGTTAGAAGAAAACCCCAGTGGACCCTGTCGAAGGCCTTCTCGGCATCTAAGGACAGCAAGGCCATAGCGGTATTGCTATCCTCAGACACCGAGAAGACATGAGCTAAGGTTCTCACGTGGTCAGCCGGGGACCTGTCTCTCATAAAACCAACTTGCTCTGGCCCAATGAGCCCGGGTAACACCCGACATACATGCTCAGACAACAATTTGGCTAGAATCTTAATGTCGTAATTAAGCAGGGAAATGGGCCTATAGCTGGATGGCTGCTCCAGGGATTTATCTTGCTTAGGGATCAGAACAATAAGCGCTTCAAATAGAGATTGAGCCCATGCTTGATGACTTAAAATATGCCTAAACAAATTAAGAAGCAAAGGGGATAATAAATTAGAAAGTTTCTTGTAAAAATTAGCCGAGAGTCCATCCGGCCCTGGCGTCTTATCCAATGGTAGTGCCTGAATAGTCGCTTCAATTTCTCCTTGCGTGATATCAGCCACTAACTGTGCCCGTTGGAGTTCAGACAACGAGGGAAGGTCCAGCCCATCTAAAAACGCTAAGATCTCCTTATCATTAGGTGCCTTAACCATCTTGCTATACAAAGATTCAAAATAGGACCAGAATTCTAACACTATCTCTCCAGGTACTGTTTTAATTTGGCCATCTACCTTAGATTGTATCCCTGGGATTATCCGGGACGATTCCAGTTGTTTGACTCTCCTGGCAAGAAGCCTACCCGCCTTCTCGCCCTGATCCATATAACTAGCCTTAGTCTTAATTAATGCCAATTCTGCCTGCTCCCCAAGCATCTTTAGATAAAGATCCCGCAGCTTGACCAGCTCCAACTTCTCTTCTTCAGAAGATTGCGGGGTCAAAGCCACTTCCCTGTCTCTTATTTGGTTCAGTAACTCAGACATAACTTGCATCCTCTCCTTTCTCCTTTTAGGTGCTACACCTATTAATATACCTCTTATGAAGGCTTTAAAAGCACCCCAAACCATATCTGGGCTAACATTGTCCCCTAAATTATTAGATATAAATTCTTCTATATGAGCGGAGATATCCTCTACTATTTTGGGGCTACGCAGAATTTGATTGTTAATCTTCCACCTGCTGCCCCTCTTGGGTAGAGCGGAAAAAGAGATTGACCCCGCAACCACTGCATGATCAGACGGAGGCCCAGATACAATTACGGACTCCAGCACACCAGGAAGAAGTGTACGAGAAAGTAACAGATAGTCTATTCGGGATGCAGAGCCATGAACAGGGGAGGTAAACGTATACTCCCTGGCCCTCGGATGAGTGACCTCTCCACATCCACAAGCCCTATCTGATCCAGCAGCTCACCAAGAGCCCTCTGAGCTGGAGAAGGCCCCACATTTCTCCTGGTTTTATCCATCATAGGGTCTAAGACTAGATTCAGATCACCCCTAAGATCATGGGGATCTCGTGAATAGGGTCAGAACTTCCAGGAGTTTCACAAAAACCCTGGGAATCTGAATTAGGCCATAATGGACCCTAAAAGAACTTCCATATTTTGTAGTCTGCCTCTCACAAACACATATCTGCCCTCCCCATCCTGTATGATCTGAAGCGGGGTAAAAGGAACAGACCTGTGCAGGAGAACCATAACACCTCTGCTTTGTGTGCTACCTTGCGATGAAAAAACTGACCCCATCTGTAGACGCCTCATAGAGTTACCCTCTGTTTGAAGCAAGTGTGTTTCTCGTAAATAAACGATGTCGGCTTTTAACACCTCCAAATGTTTTAGTATTCTATATTGCTTACCTCTCTGCCGTGCTCCCTTTACGTTCCAAGTTATTACCTTAAACACCCCCCCACTACCATTTTTTGGGTTACAAATTCAGACCATGGCATGCTCCTACTTAATTGGCACTCCCTGCAACCTAAACTGAGGACTTGTGCACCCCCCCACCAGTATTCCCCCCTTGAAAACGCCCATAAACACTATAAATTATAAACAACATCAACCCCTCATAATCCACCCTCCCACGTTTACACGGCCCCTGATGACAGCTTGCATCACTGTATCATTCCCCTGCCTGCCCCCCCAGCCCGTAATACTGAAACAAGAAATACCCAACATTAACTTCCCCGGGTAGAAAAACCCTCTTCTATAACCTCTTTCCATCCCAGAGTCCCCAACCGTCTTAAATATATGTCAATGGTACCCAAGAGTAAAGGAAGAGGAAATAATTAACTCCACCATCCCCTCACCAAAGTAAATTCGCACTAAATCGTGCTTCAAAAGTGCCCCTCTACCCCCTGCTTAAGTAGCAATGTAAAACACTATGCACTAAAAAATATTGTTATTAAACAGTTGATACCAATCCTTAACAACCCTCATAACATTGAGTAATATCAAGGTAGGCCTCTTATAACAGAAAAAAAAAAGGGGGGGGAAGACCCCCACCCCCTCTATCAATCCCCCAGCCAGTATCGTCTGTAAGCCCCACCCGAGGGCACATTCCATACAGCATTTTACAGAAAGTCCTGGTGCCAGCCGGGATTATTATCTGTCCTCCAGCATATCATCCGGCAGGCTTAAGTTACACCGGTTTCCAGTCTCTTCCGTTGGCGGGCATCCATCTTCCAGATATAGATGCTTAGTCCGAGTCCCTATATCGTTGAATATATTGAACAGTAGAAAAAAAAAAAAAAAACCCAGACCTCTTGACTTCAGATAAATTAAACTCTGACATCTTATGCGTAATTAAGGACACAACTTTGCATCCGTGTCTATGCTGTCAGGGGCGAACTCCTTTATGAAGGGGAGAGAACGGGACCCCAGTGAAACTAAGGCCACATCTTATTAGTCTCATATTGAGAGGACAAGCCACTGAGTCCCAACATATGCCAGCACTGCCAGATTAAGTCCCACATGAAAACTTAAAAGAAACACCCTTCTTCTCATCGCAGAAATACCAACTTCCAAAAGGGGCCAAATCCTTATTTATTGCCAAAAAGGGAAGGTGATGCCAGCTGGAGCGCCGCTAGGGCTTTTTCTGGATCATCGAACTTCCTCCATGCTTTTAAAATGTAGACGTGCAGCACAGCAGGATACGTCATTTTAAACTTAATGCCCGCTGCCATAATTTTAGAGACCAGGGGGTGGAAAGCAGCTCTCCTCTGGCGCACCGATAGCGGCAGATCTTGGGTGATCCTTATGTCCCTCCCTTCCCATTGCAGAGTTTTAACTTCCTTGACCCTCTGCAGGAAGCACTGTTTTTCTTGAAAATTCAAAAATCTGGCCATAAAAACACGCGGAGGTGCTCCTTGTTGGGGCATAGGATGGAGAGCTCGGTGTGCCCTTTCTATACAGTAGGAATGATCAAAAGGCGAAGGGCCTGCGATCTTCTCCACAAACTTCTGAAAGAACTTAATTGGGTCACTGCCCTCTTCTTTTTCTGGCAGGCCAATCACCACCACGTTGTTCCTCCTGCTCCTGCCCTCCAGATCCTCCAATTTGGCTTCCATACTGGCCAAACGCTGTCTTAACTTAATTAATTCAGGGTCCATCTTCTCCACTCGGTTTTCCACTGATCGAACCCGCGCCTCATTATCAGACACCTTTCTATTTAAATCCTCTAATGTGGCCGTTATCAATTTAATTTCTGTGGCCATTTCCTCCATTTCGGCCTTAAAAGGCCTAAATTCTTCAAGAAATCTCACCAGAGTCAACAGGTCCTCCCCTTCCCTACCCGGATAATTATGCTGGGTTGACTGTGACTGCGAGGCCCGAGGCTTCTTCGGGGCCTTTTCAGGGCTCGCCGGAGGGGTGTGTTTTGCCGCTGTTTTTGGCATCTCCTCTTCCATCAGCCAACAGACCACCCTTCCCAATACTAGCGAACAGTAAATAATAGCTTCGGTCACTCAGTGAACCACCAGGAAGCCCAGGAGAAGGCTAAATGGGCCGGGTTTGTACGGAGCGGGCAGCGAACGCAGCTAGCAAGCACTCCGCATCACGTGACTCCACAAAAGACCCATTGCTTGACAAGGGGACTTTTGCAAAACCGCTGCAGAAGTTCCACAGACTTTTGTGCTAGTCCCCACATGTTAACCAATGGGACCTTCATGAAACTTTTGCGAAGGTTTACCTGTTCTTTTGCAAATTTTATAAGTGTCACAAATTGTGACACTTTCACATCTGTTCTTTCACAAATGTTGCAAAAGGGTAGCAAATTGGAACACTTTCACACCTGTTCTTTTGCCTGTCACCCTCATTCCCCACCCCTGTAAATGGTAAGTACCTTACCCTCCCACTCCCTCCCTGTGCTGCACTACCACCCGCCACCCTCGTTCCCCATCTACATAAATATTTAATTAAATCACCCTCCCGCTCAATCCTTCTACTGCAGTCCCACCCGCCACCCTCATACTCCAGTCCCTGTAACTCTTGGACACTGGGTAGCCCATATGGTCTGCCCCCCCCAGCATTATGCCCAATGCTGACAGTGGGGTGCCCAATCCCCATGTCTGCAGTAGAGTCCCCCCCAGATTGTGGGACACTGGGTAGCCCACTCTCAGTGTCCCCAGTTCTCACCATCAAAGTACAGCATTCTTTTTGGATTCTGGGGAGCCCACTCCCAGAGTCCATAAATCATAAATTTACCTGAAAAAAATAGAAAACAGTCCCTGGACATCTTTTTTTTTAAGTACTGGAAAAAAGAAAACCACCCCTCGCAGTTTCCTGCCATCTCCCTTAACCAGCTCACGCCCTCCCACTGAGGACCTATCTCTCTGTACCCCTCCCATTCCCCATACTTACCATTGCAGGTTGGCAGCTGCATTGTTCTCTGGACCGGGACACGTCTGCACTTTTCTATGGTGAACTGGAAACTGAGGAATCCAGATAAGTGCTGTATGATAGCTGCCAATGGACTTTTCAACTTATGTTGCTATCTCAGTCATTTTTAGGAATTTTGGCCCCAAATTTTCAACACAGGGTTCTTGGGACCCCAGCTCAGAAACACTGGCACTGTCATCCTCTTACTTCATCCTGAAAGGTGATTTCATGCAGCCGGCATGGAACCACCTTTCAGAACTGATTAATGAAATGACATTGCCAGTGTTCATGAGGGTAGTTCCCAAAAAGCCCATGTTGGAAATTTGGCACTAAAAATAAAAAAAATGGCTGCATTACAGTCATGCATTGCGCAGCTTCTGCTCATACCAGAAACTTTACCAATTTTTAATATTTTCACTCCACATTCTCAACATTGACATTTTCTAATACCTCCTCATGAACAGTATGAATGTCAATTTTCACATCCTGCCAGGAATGAGTTTTTGCACCTGTGGCACAGGATTGCACAGTTATTGCACAGATCACCTTTTGGGATTAATTGTCAAAATGACAGTGTCACTGTTCATGAGGTGTGGACCCAAAATGCTTATGGTGAAAATTTGGTTAACAAATTCCAAAAAATAGCCATGTTACGAGCGTGCATTGGTGCAGTTTCTACGCACCCTTGTAACTTTGCCAATTTTTCATATTTTCTCTTCAGATTTTAAACATTACCATTTTTCACACCTCCTCATAAACCGTTGTCATTTTTCACTTCTTGTCTGAAACTTGTTTTTGCACCTGTGGTACAGAATGGCACAGTCACTGTGCAAACTCAACTTTCAGAAAAGATTAATGAAAAGACAGTGTCATTGTTCATGAGGTAGGGTCCCCAAAAGGCCATGTTGAAAATTGGGTGAAAAAATTCCTGAAATACCCACATAACGTGTGTCCATTTAATTTATTCTACACATGCACATAACTTTGCGGAATTGAAGTGCAGGGTCCTTCAGACCTTGTGCTCCCCACGGCAAAAAAATGATGATATTATACTATCTCAAAGAGAAGGGAAATTCATTGCAAAAAACTTTGTTAATGCAGAAGTAAGGGTTCATAGTACAGCGACAAAAGTTTGGAAATTCGACATTAGGGTTCTCAACCCTACCACACCATCTCCACCCTCCATACACCAACAGGCATCAACGTGTGCTATGGGATCATTAGGCCCAACTCTGAGAGTTGGGCCTAATAACCTCATGGCACACTCTGATGCCTGTTGGTGTGTGGAGGGTGGGGGTGAGATGGTAGGAGTGGGAACCCTAATATTGAATTTCCAACCTTCTGTCATTGTACTATCAACCCTAACTGATGCATTAACTGAGCTTATTTGCAATTATATATATATATATATATATATATATATATATATACTGTAATTAGAATGTATGCCCTATTTTATAGACATGTGCTATATAAGTCAGGTGCAGTATGTGACTTGACAATGACATATAGGTCCCATTTTATGTACAACAATAACGTCAGAAATGCTACATACTGTACTTGTTTGACATGTTACATATCAGACAAAGAACCTCAGTGCAAAGGCACTGAGGCAAGGGTTGCCCCAAAGGTTGCTGGCCATAAAGCCAAGTTTCAAAGAAATACAAATCACACATAACCCCATAATGAAAAGCATCATGGACTGTATATGCAAATCATCATGAACTTTTAGGCTGGATCAGCCTTAAGCAGGAATGCATGGTGCCAAAGGGCCTCTCACACAATCTTCAAAAGGTAAAAACAGAAGACAAAGACACATTTCCTCATACCCAGGCTCATCAGTGTGCCTCATCTGTATGATACTCCATGGGAAATGAACCAGCTGCCCTAAGTTGGTCTTATGGGTTTGGGTCATGAAAGAGGTGGTAGTGGTGCCCCTCCTAAAGATTCATCTCTTGACCTGGACTTTATTGCAACTACAGACCTGTCTCTAACCTGCCCTTTTAACATCTCATGATGTCTACGGCCTTTTCCAATCCAGGTTTAAGAAGAGGCACAGTACAGAGACTGCGCTTGTTCAGGTACTTAATGATCTCCTGACAGCGGGGATCAGGGGAGCAGGTCCATCTTACTTCTCTTTGATCTCTGCAGCGTTTGATACTGTGAACCACGGGGTGCTGTTGGAGTGCCTGTGGATTCTCTGTGGACTCTCTGGTACAGTTCACAGGTGGTTTCAATCATTCCTCACTGGCAGGTCTCAGAGAGTGGTGTCAGGGAATTATTCCTCTGCTCCTTTCCCCCCATCATGTGGGGTTCCACAGGTCTCTCTACTGTGCCCCATGCTTGCAGCGTATATGCTGCCATTCAGCAACATTATAAGGTGGCATGGGCTGAATTTTCACTGCTGTGTAGATGATACTCAGATCTACATGTCCTTCGTACCCGAACAGTGTGGGGCAGTCTCAGTTATTGACAGCTGCCTCTCTGAGATCCAGGGTTGGATGAGTGCCAACTGGCTGAAGTTGAATTTAGACAAGACTGAAGTGTTCCTGGTGAATACAGGTCATCTAGGCATGAGGTTGTCAGCTGGCCAACCATCCAGCTCTGGCTTGGGGGGGATCAACTGCTTTCCTCAGATTGAGCACAAACTCTGGGTGTTGTGTTCAATAGCAGCCTGACATTAAAATCTCAGGTGTCTGTTGTCATTAATACATCTTTTTACCATCTGAGGAACATCATCCAGATTAAGTGCTTGGTTCTGCCTGGCAATCTCCCTACTGTACATTGGTTGACACTTTTGTAACCCCACGCCTTAATTACTTCAATGCCCTATACCTAGCGCTACCAGAGGTTGATATCCGCAGTTTGCAGCTAGCACAGCATGCGGTGGCCATGTTGCTGACTGACTTATCAAGATCTTGCCATGTCACTCCTGAGCTCTGTGATCTGCACTGGCTGCATGTTCATTAGTGGATCACCTTCAAGGTCGGGTTACTGACCTATAAAGCCCTACAGGGTCAGGGGCCATGCTACTTGCAAGATCTTCTAAACCCCAGTCATCCCTTCCACTCACTCAGTCCCTCTGAAGAGGGATTGTTGGTGATTCTCAGGGTTTTATTAAAGACTTCCGAGCCTGCTCTTTTGCTTTTGTGGCCCCTACCCTGTGGAATTCTCTGCCTCATCAGATTAGAGGGTACCTGATTGTTGAGAGATTTAAAGCTGCTCTTAAAACCCACTTGTTCTATTTATCATTTACTGATTTAAGTAATGGGTAGATTTTGTCATCAGTTATTTTTAATTGTCTTAAAGTCTGATTTTAAAATTGTTATTGTTGATGTTTTATGGATTTTGTAAAACACTTTGATCATTGCAGAACTGCGCTTAAAAATAAAGTTGACTTGACAGTTGGTCGCTTGCCTACTCTACTGCTTCACTCACCTGAATAGTGGATAGGAGAGGCTGTGGGTTAAAGAGCTAACTGAACCATCCTGGTCCTTCTGGAAAGCTGTCAGTCTGGGTGAGGTGGTGGCCACAAAGGGTAGGGGAGCTGGTGCTGTACCACTTTTGATCCCAATTATTTTCTGAATCTGGTGCTGGGAGTTAAAGAGTGGCACTGTTCACCGGCAGAGTCAATGTTTTAAACTAAACTGTGTATCTTTTCATTGCTCTGCCACTCTCCTTCTCCACCTGCCTGTTGGTGGATAGGTGAGGCTCGTGGCACAGGAGCCCTCTGGACCATCCTGGTCCTTCTGCTGTTAATCTAGGGGAGGTGTCATCTGTCGGGAGAAGGAGATCTGGTGCTGTAGCCCTAGCACCCCCAGATTTATCTTACTATGTGCTGGCATTTGAGGGGAGTGCCAGACAACCAGAGTTGGGTACTGGCAGCCCTGACATGCCCTGTAGGTGGTTACAAACTCCATTTGTATCCGAGTATTGGGGGAAGGTAGGGGCAGGTGGGAGGAGGGTATGTGAAAAGGGCGGGTTGGGTGGACTAGATGTGCCAGAACGGTCCTTTTTTGCCATCAGATTTCTATGATTCTGAGATTTGCTCCAGGCCTGTAATAATCCCCTAATGGGACTCAAATTGTTACCAAGCATATTGCTAGTGCTATGGGAGCATTTGCATATAAAAGCATGAATCTGGCACATTGCTCCAAAGGGCAATTGTCTTTTGTGGGCCCTACCAGCCAGATTGCTTTTGCAAGCCCCACAGTACACTATTGGACACATACCTCCTGTGGCCAGAAGGGGGCTGGGGATTGTAGATGCATTCAAGACAGAGTCTTGCTGCTATGTTGGAATGTGCCATTAGTACTCGCACTGTGCTTCAAGGGCATCTAAACCAGAAAAATAAATTAAATTAACTTGGCAAAATCTGACAACATAGGGCTGTATACTAAGCCCTTAGCTTTCACATACTGCCTTCGTTTTAGCCATATACATGATTTACCAGCATTTTGGCAAGTTGCAAAAATGTAAACAAAGTGCCAAGGTTTTAAAAGTGCCCACTTTTAGTAGAAGCCTAAGATGGTGGCAACAACCTTACGTGATGAGGTAATTGAAGCCACAGCACTCCAGAGCAACCATAGGTTCTCAATAGGAACCTATTAAATATATTACTTTTAACTCCCTCAGACTGCAGATATCAGCAAAATTCCTTACTGTACATGTGTGATACCATCTTCACACATGTACAGTAAAGAAGTTTGCCCATATATGCAGTCTGAGAGAGCTAAAAGTAATATATTAAATAAGTCAATATATTTAATAGGTCCCAATAGAGCACCTATGATCACTCTGGAGCACTGTGGCTCCGAAGAGAGACTCAAGCTGAAGGGACAGACACAGAGAAGGAGAGACATCAGCCCTCCCCAAAAGATAGCGCAAGAGTGAAAGAGGTGGTGAGTGGCACCAGTGTCAGGGACAGAGCAGAGAGAGAGAGACCCTAAACAATGACAGCAACATGCTAAGATGTGGTGAGTAAGCAGAATGAGAGTGATCACTAGGTGAGAGTTTATTACTATAGCAGCACTAACTTGGCAGTGTGAAATTGGGGGTAGTGCAATGTAGTGACCATAATCACGATGACAGGTGGCTCCCAGACCTGCACCTTAACAAACATGCATTTCAATGGTGGCCTGTCCCCAGCAGTGTCAACTCCCTCCCTCCAACCCCCACCCCCACCCCGCCAAGACAGACACAGCAACAGCAAGAGTCGCTTCCAGTGTGACATATACAGTACAGAGAGGGAAATAAAGTGACAACGAGAGTGCTGTGACCAGGACAGAGGGCAATGCTGCAGAGTTTTACTTTTACCATAGGGGTGCAGACGTCAGAGGGAGAGAGAGAGAGAAAGAGAGACACACACACTCTCCACGAGAGACAGTGTAAAGCAAACTTGGTGCAGCTATTCCGCCACTGCACAAGAGGAGCACCGAGACAGAGCCAGAGACAAATATGTGGGTTACATATCTACCACTTCACATTGACTAGCACAGTGTAGGGTGGGCCCTGACTGGGCATTCCTGGGCAGTTGCTACCCACCACACCTCCATCTCACACCAGCACATATGGAACAATCTGCAGTAGCCAGAGACTGATGTAGGTTAATTATCTTACCCTCCACACCCATCCCACTCCATGCAGGTTGGCACAGTGACAAAGTGACCTTCAGGTGGGAAGCCTAAGGGAAATAGTGGACTGTAACCTGGTAGCAGTTGGTGATTGGTGCCCCCTCCACAACTGCTACACCACTGCACATTGGCTGCCCCAGCCAGAGACTGAAATGTGAGTTGCACATTTGCCATACCACACCTGGTTCTGTTTAGCTTGGTAAGCTCCAGGTGGGTGGAAATGGGGTTGCAGTCCAGATCTAGTAGGTGGCCTGAGGCCATTGCCACCCAATACACCATTCCCCATCTCTGCACATGTGAAGCATTTTCTCCTTCCATTCCACCTCCTGCATGGGCAGATCCTGCCAGACAAATCTTCTAGAGTATTATGACTGGGTGACATGGGAACTAGACAAGGGCTATGCAGTGGATGTCTTATATTTGGACTTCAGCAAGGCCTTTGATTCAGTGCCATATGGGAGATTGGGGGGGGGAACTGGAATATGTGAGGGCAGGACCTAAAATGGTGAAATGGATCATGAACTGGCTAAAGGGGAAGCAGCAAGTGGTGGTGGTGATGGGGAGGACCCCTCGGTGGTTAGTCCTGTACAAGTAACAGAGTTGGGGGTCTAGGGCTCCACTTGGACCTGCTGTTGAAATGGAGCTCAAGCCTACCTGGATACAGCAGGACAGCTAAACTTAGTTCCCTTAATCCCTACAGATGGAGGTCTGCTGCATAGATGATTGCTACAACCACTCAGGCACCACTGATGATTTAAAACAAGAAACGGACTATGGCAGGCAGCCTGCCATCTGCCTCCTCCTCCTACGCTGACTGCTTATAGCACTTGCCCAGGTCCTACTCTGCTACCAGTGCCCACCAACAGCCAGTAGTGTCCATGCATGGCCGCCGTTGGAGTGGCCAAGTGAGCTCCTTGACTTGTTACTAGCCCCCACAACCGATACTCTCGTTTGACTTCCGTCCGTGTTTGGTTGCATTTGTCTGTTTCCAAACACCCAATAAACTTTTTTTCTAGTGTCTACTTAGATATCAAATGTTAAATATATCACAATAAAATGAAATTTCTTGTGAAAAAAATAGAAGCCTTTATGTATGATTGGAGAACGCTGAAATATCATCTTGATTGTTTTACTTCCTTGTTGCTATTTTGTATTTTCAGGTTAAATCAAATACAATAAAATACAATGTTTTTTTTTGAGAAGATAGAAGCTTTTATAATAACTTTTTTTTTATTCATACACATTGAAGCAATCAGATCACCACAATTTCAGCAGCCTTGCACTATCACTCTGATTCTAAAAAATGTGTCACAATGGTTCAATAATTGTAGGTCTATACAATTATAGACCTACAATTGGAGTACCCCAGGGTTCAGTAATCTCACCACTCCTTTTCTTTATCCTTTTAAATGACCTCCCCCAGATTTAGTCATCATCTAATATACATATATATATATATATATATATTATTTATTTTATTTATTTAGTTTTTGTTTACCAGGTAAGTGCACTAGCCAGCAGGTGACTATTTTCAGGCTCGACCCGGGAGAGTACAAGACAAGGTACATACTGAGGAATATACAACAATTGCCATACAGTTGGAGAGGCAGTACAAAGTACAAACTGAGAAGTTAATTAGACTAAGTTAACATAGTGTCGACTAGACTAAGAAAAAAATAAGAAAAAACATTGAAATCTTGAAAGTTTTGGGAGAGCGGGTACTGGTACTAGGACAGAGTAGTTCTACCCTGGGAGACATAGTTCAGGCAGGGGGAGATGAAGGGAAAGAGTGGTGCAGGAGGTTCAGGAGCATGGTTCATGTCAGCTATGCCACACAGACTACGGCATTGGTGGTTCAGGGGACCAACAAGTGGCCGGGCTCATGGAACTGCTCCCTGGGAATGAATGCGGCAGCATCCCCTGAGGCAGTCTAACCCCGGAGCGTGAGGCAAGATAACTGTTGGTCTTCGGGGTAGTATAAGCTAAAAAATTGGGTCCAGGGGGAGCAGTGCAGCTCTGGTGGAATAGAGGAGGGAAGCAAAGACAGCCCAGGAGAGAACTGGCAAGAGAAGTTGGAAAATTCGAGTTTACGCCCTTAGCGGCTAACGGTAGGGATAGTCAGCCGTAACGAACTATGGCATTAGCGGCTCTGGGGAATAACTAGTGACTGGGCTCATGGAACTCCTCCCTGAGTAAGAATGCGGCTGCATCCCCTGAAGCAGACTAGCCCCGGGGCATAGGGCGAGATCTTTTCTGTTGGTCTTAGGTGCAGGACAGACTTGGGAAAATAGGTCCAGGGGGAGCCGTGCAGCTCTGGTGGGATGGAGGAGTGAAGCAAAGTCAGCCCAGGAGAGAATTGGAGAACTGAGTTGGAAAATTCAAATTCACGCCTTGCGCTAAGGTAGGGATAGTCAGCCGTAACTACGGTTCTGGTGCAGGGCAGGAGCAGCGAGCTGCTGGGGTTTGGAAGGTGTAGAGACAGTCTTGCGGCTTCACTCATAGAACCAATTGGCGGGCATCAGGGCAGTGAGCGGCCGGGGTATTTATTATATAGCAGCATCTTGCAGCTTCAGCGGTTAAGTGTAGGCATACTCAGCTAGGCTCATGGTACCGTAGGCGGGCGTGAGAGGGGGCGTGTGGTAGGGGTTTTACTGGGAAACAGCTGACTAATGGCTTTAGTGATGGGGTGAATAGGACAGATGACCGGCCTCAAGATGCCATTTTCGAACATGAGAACGGCGCTCAGTCAGGTTTTAGCAAGCCTCACAGTTTTGGTAGCAAGGCATCAGGGGAGGGAGTCTGGGCTAGGAGGTACCATAGGCATGCTTGAGGGCGGTAAATGGCCAGGGGATCTGTGGGAGGATAAGGAGATGATTACGGCTTTAGCGGTTGGGCGTTAGGGTAGGAGCCGGGCTCATGGTACCGATTAGCGGGCAACGGAGCAGCGTGCGGTCGGGGTTTCATGGGGGATTCGGCACACTTATGGCTTTAGCGGTGGGTGGGAGGGACGTGAGGCCGAGCTTGTGGTCCCGACACTGGGCGTGAGAGCGATGAGTAGTCCCTGCCCATGGGCATCCAGGGGGCTATGGCGGTGAGTGAAAGGGATGTGTGGCGGGCTCGTGGTTCCGACACTGGGCATGTAGCTCATGAGTAGACCTCTGTCCATGGGCATCCAGGGAGTACACACTGGGAGGGTCGGAGAGATTCAAGGATCCTAGTTGTACCAGTACCTTGTCTAGTCACAGGCATCCCTGACATTTAGGACAGTGAGGGCCTGTGGCAAGTAACAATAACATAGGGTAAAGTAACGCAGTTTAGTTCAATCAGAGTAACAGCAGGTAGATAGCAATTAACATATAGCAGTAAGGGCTTTTCTTAAGTCAGCATTAAATGAACTTATCATTGATACAGTTTGTACAGAAAAGCAAGCTTTGAAACCAGGTAGTTCCAGCTGGGATACTGGAAGGTAGCTTAAGGTATGGGAGCAGACAGAAGAGAGTAGGCATGAGGAAAGTGGGTAAGCTAGAGGGGAAGGAGTGTAGAAGTTGGTCAGGCTGTCAGGTAGGGTCAACACAGGTGCATTGGTCAGAGGTGACCAGATGGTGTCTTAGCCCTCGTTTGAATATATGGTGTGATGTGCTATGTCTAAGATCCTGTGGTAGCAGGTTCCACATCTGGGGGGCAGCATGCCTGAAAGATCCTGTTCCTTTGGTGGTGTGGCAGTGGGGAACTCTCAAAAGAGATTTGTCTGTTGATCTTAATTCATGACTTGAGGTAGTGGGATGGAGCAGCTCAGCAAGTGATGCAGGCTGGCTAACCTGATGATGGAGTCATAAACAGCCCAGATAGTAAAGCCTGGTGGCAGAGGGAGAGAGCCATCTGAGGTCACTGTATAGTTGGCAATGATGTTGGAATCGTGGAGCCTTAGATGCATATCGACACATGTTGTTGTAGCGCGTCCCATTTTGCAGGGCTGTTTATGGGCAGTAGTTAGGATAGGAGCACAGTAGGTTAGGGTTGGTAGGAGGATCCTCTCTCTCTCTCTCTCTCTATATATATATATATATATATATATATATATATATATATACATATATATATATGGAGATTATATTTTATCTTCATTTAGTCAAATCTGTACCTGATGTCACTACCAGGCTTCAGCTCGACTTCAGTAAAGTCCAACTCTGGCTTAGTGACCATCAACTCTTCCTCAATGCCAAAAAGACAGCCTCCATGACCTTTGGCACTAGGCAGAGACTGACAAGACTGACCTCCCAATCCACCTTCCACACCCTTGATGGGACAGTTCTCGAGGACACCTCCTCTTTTAGAAACCTTGGTGTTTGGCTTGATCAGCACCTCAATTTTTCAGTACATATAGACTCCATTCTGAAGAAATGTTGGCCCAAACTCAGTACCCTCTACAGAAACTGCAGCTGCATCCCTCTGGCAACTAGACTTGAGCGAGTACTGAAAATATTACCCATATTTGACTATGGTGACATTGTCTCCAGTGCTACCCCACTGTCCACTCTAACCAGACTGGACCCTCTCTTCAATTCCTTCTGCTGCTTTGTCTTAGATGTTCCCCCTCTGACTCACCAATGTACCCTCTATCGCGCTTTTAATTTTAGCACCCTCTCACCAACAGATGCTCACTTCACGCTGCCAAATTCACACCTAAATTCTGGCTTGGCTCTCTCCCATCCAACAGCTCCACCTTCCTACCCTCTTCACACCCATCCGTCTACTCCCTCAGATTGTCTGACATGTGGTCTCTGTACATACCTCATAGGGGTATTACTTCTGGTCAACAAGCATTCTCCTACAGCCTCCCCAAGTTATGGAACCAGCTCCCCCAGCAAATCTGCAACTCCTGCACTGCTGGTCCTCTATCCTCTGTGATAACTATTTTTTTCTTCCCAAAGTGTGACTGTCGCTAACCTCCCAGGCATGTCTCGAGCTCTGTAACTTTATATCCCCCACTACCGGCTCGACAAACTGCTTCCCTCTCCCTCTCTACCCCTTTGAGCACTTTTTATGCACTTTCTCTCCCCCCCACCCCTCCAACCCTGTAATTTGCTTATATTGTCTCTGTTTAGTATAGACTATCCCACCTCTCCTCTCCTCTCTTAATCCTACTCAAGACTATGTTAAGTTGTTGTGTTATGAAATTGTTGTACAGTCCTCATTGCACTTATATACCCTATTTTACTGTACTTACTGTTCTTGTTTATATTATTTTCTATGAATCACAGTCCCCTTCCCTGATGACAAACCGTGAGATGAGCATCTTGTTGCTCAGTGTAACTTTTCTGGTGAAACTTTTCAATAAATAAATAAATATTCATAACAACTGTACTTTTTGTCACTATCCTTTCAAATGTCTTTCATTCATTATAAGTACACACTAAGAAGAATGATGTTAATGAGTTAATTTAAGATTTCAGAATTTGACTTTTTATCATTTTAATGACCTCCCAATCCTTGAATCATCAATGTGTTTTATCGAAACATTTCTTTGCTCAGTTTATCAGTGGTCCAATAAGACTAGAATAAAAACCTTTAAAACAAAACTGTATAAACTTTGGGTTTGTTTTGGGCAAATATTACCTTCTCTGCAAGTTGAAATGCATAGGAGATTAGTAGTACAAACCTTTGCATTGCTCCATACTTTACTTCAGAAATTTGTAAAAAAAATATGTATGAAAAAACAACACTCAGCAGTTCAATTAGATAATAAAATAACATTAGAACAAAACTGTATAAACTTTGGGTTTGATTTAGCACAAATATTAATTTCTCTCAGAATTGAAAATGCATAGGAGATTAGTTGTACATATTTTTGTATTTCTCCACGATTTTACTTTGGAAATTTGTAAACAAAAATATATGAAAAACTAACACTTGACCTTTTGCACAGGTCTTGACCTCCCAGAAAGGGAATGGCTTAAAACTTATTGGGAGTTATTCAAGAGGTATCTGAAGGTCAAGATTTAGTAAACTACACATTTAATGCATTTTAATAATAGAAGTTGCCAACTATGACATTATAAAAGAAAAAAAAAATCAGTGGTGCAGCATAGATGCCTAAAAGGTATCAAACCATTTGCTTCTAAAAGTTTCAAAGACAGACAGGTCTTCTTTATGTGTGTGAGCATTGTTTTCTTCTGTGTCTTTCTTCTTCCTTCTATCTGGTCAGTGTCTGCATCATGTATAGATATTGCTGGCTAATAATTATTAAAATTAATCTGCTACTTTTTCCTGAAAAGATTTAAGATGATCCCATCCTGAAAAGATCTAGTATGCCCCCAAGAAGCAGATCATTTTGTTTCAAGCTGTTTTTTTTTTCTTCATATTAAGAACCAAAACATTTCATTGAAGTGTTGTACATTGAAGCAAGGGCAAAACAGCTACAGCTGCTCAGTTGGAGCGTGTACAGTGACAAGTAACCAACAGTAAAAACAAACCGGCCCTGCACCCAAACTGATAACAAAAAGGCTTTATTAATAGATAACATAAAAAGGCAACATACCCAGTAAGTTACACTCCACAAACACGGGATGCACAGTGACCCTGACTGGTTTCTCACCTGGTGCATCTTCAGGGGGTTGATCACAAATGGCAGACAATATAAATTAAATAGTAGTCCCTTAAAGGGATAGTGCAAACACCAGTATATTATACATCAAAGTGCTAAGCAGAATACATATAAAGTGCATATAGTATAAAATAACAATACACATAGACAACCATAAAAACATACATGTAACAAAAAGCAGGGGTATAATATTTGTTGGAAAAAAATACACACTTCTAGAATTATTCCTTCATTTTTCCACAAAAGAATGAAGAAACATTTATTAATGAGTAAGAACAGCAATTCCTTTTATGCAACCACCCCATATCATTTCCAGAAGATGGGCAGTAAACATTAGCTCCAGGGATGTTAGGATCTGCTGTTAAATTAGGCACAGCAAAAGATAAATCATATGTTCTTGTCTCAGCGTAGTGGTTTCAGAAATCAGGCTGTCAGAAACACAATAGGAGTTATGCCAAACAAATGTATATTTCTCTAAAAACATAGGAGTTACTTATAACCCATCAGTATTAAAATTATTCAGGACAAACATACACTTCAAATGAGCCTATGCATTAAGCTGCACTAAGTATAGTTTTTAAACAATAGCCATCTGATTACCTGAATTTTCATTTTTCATCACAATTTTCACCTTTCGAATGGTTATATTTAACAAAATCTAATGTATTTAGATTAGTGACTACCCTCATTTGAAAGATCATTTTGCCCTGAACAACTTTCGATTTGGTTGTATATTGGTAACTTGTATACTTTCTGAGATATTTACATTTGGTTGGCATGACTCCTACTGTGTTCACTCAAAGAAAAAATAAATGATGTTATTTGGAAGACCATATTTTACAAAGTATAAAGAATTCTGATTAGTGACTACTCTCACCTGAAAGGTCTTTTTGCCCTGAACAACCTTCACACTGTTTATTTTTGTGCACTTTGAATAGTTTTAAAGATATTTAGATTTGTTTGGAAGGTGTACACATCTGTTCTCAAAGAAAAGTAGCTTGGAGTTCTGTGTCCATCAGTCTAAAATGAAAGAAGGGACTATTTTTAACTGCCATAGAGCTTTGCAGTGTTATTGAAGGATACACTGAAAACTATTAAAAAGTGTGTTCCACGGAAACCCCTTTTGAAGCTAAAGCGATATGGCTTTAGGATCCACCCACAGTCATAACACGCTTAGTTGCCCCACATAGCTCCCAAATTCTGAATGTTTAACCTGATTAGGTCCTGCACTGCATCCTTTGTAGTAAGCATGATCTTTTGTAAAAAGTAAAGGTCTTATGAGCTGTGATTGATGAGCCTCCACTGCTGCATCTTGTGACTGATTAATCTTGATTGATTGATTGATTGATTGACTGACTGACTGAAATTTGGTAACTGGGAAAGGCACACTGAGCCAAGGCTTGTTTCCAGGTGCAACCTGAGGGAAAAGGGATTGGGAAGAAAAACTGCATATAAATGGTAAGATGCAATCAATGTAAATAAAGCAGTTTACAGGCATATGTGAGTTACCAAGGTTGCTGAGATATAATAAATTGCATTTATCAAAGGGAATTAAAGAACCAAGCAGGAATTTACATATTTATGCAAAATAACAAAGACTAAAGAAAATAAACAGATGAGTAATGCTGGGAGTTCAGAAAAACAATTATCAGGAACAGACAAAAACAAGAGAATGGAAGGGAAGATAGGAAACATCTAGAAGAGATAGGAACAATCACTGATGGAGTGGAACAGTTACATTTTCCGTGTTCTCCATTCCTAAGTCACTAACAGATCCATGGTTGGAAAATCTACTCCAAGCCCTAAAAGCCCTCTCATTAATATAAGCAATGCCAGCTAACAATTTCTCTCATACAGTACATGCTAGCTAATAACATAAAATTGTAGTGAGAAAGTAAAAAGTTTTCAGCACTGGGAATGGAATGCAGGCACCCTCCCAACTAGTGTCCCAGTGCTCTGCCACTGTACTATCATTCCACATGATGGGACTGGAGGTTTTGATGTAGAGATGCATGCTAGCAATGTAAATTGCGATGAGAAACAAGAAATGGTTCAGGCTGGGAATTGAATCCAGGCCCCTTCCCAATTAATGTACTTGTGCTCAGCCACTCTGCTATTATACCACATTGTAAAGTAGAACGTTTCTAGACAGGAGATGAATGCTATGACAAAGCACATCCTGAACTGCTGCCCACCCCTCCCTGCCCTACACATAGCTGTCTATAGTATAGTTTAGAAATGAGCTCTGCCAACTTAAAGTAGTGCTTCCCACCTAGTTGTATTCAAATATATACAAGCCTTAGCCTGAACTAATTAAGTTGACTGCAACATACTGTAGAACTAACAGTACAGTCCTCTGTAAGTCTGCTGCTTACAGTAATTTTGCTAAAACCTATAATTACATCAGCAATGACATCTAACAATTTATTTCATACAAAACTCGTAGTGAGAAAGAAAAAATGTTCGACACAGGGGATCAAACCTAAGCTTATGTATGCAGGTCTGAATCCCTACACCAAAATCTATGAGCCCTGTCAATAACATCATCAATGACTGGGTCAAGGAAGTGCATTTTGAAGGTTTGGTGAAAAAATATTAATCTATTTAAAAGTTATTAAAGGTTAAAGTTTCCCATTATAGCCTATGGGGAAAAATAAATGTTCCCTCAAAAGTACATTTAACATTCACAGCAGTTTCATAAAAGTCCCATTGGTTAACATGGGGGACTTTGTGCTAGTCTCCCCATGTTAACTAAAGGGATCTTCGAGGAACTTTTGCAAAGGTTCATCCTTTCTTTCGCAAATGTTGCAAGTATCACAAATTGTGGCACTTTCACATCTGTTCTTTCACAAATGTTGCAAAAGTGTAGCAAATTGTGACACTTTTGCACTTGTTCTTTCACCTGCCACCCTCATTCCCTTTCCTCATAAATGTTAATTACATCACCCTCCCACTCCCTCCCTCTGCTGCACTACCACCCGCCAGTCTCATTCCCAGTCCCCATAAATGTTCATTAAATCTCCCTCCTGCTCACTCCCTCTGCTGCACTCCCACCCACTACCTTCATTCTCCATCTACATAAATGTTTAAATCACTGTCTTGCTCCTTCCCTCTGCTGCAGTTCCACCCACCACCCTTTTACCCCAGTCCCTGTAACTGTTAGACACAGGGTAGCCCACTCCCAGTGTCCCCAGTGTGGTCTCCCCCCAGCATTGTGCCCATTGCTGACAGTGGGGTGCCCGATCCCCATGTCAGCAGTAGCCCCACTCAAATTTTGGGACACTGGGTAGCCCACTCCCAGTGTCACCAGTTCTCACCATCAAAGTACAGTATTCTTTTGGGATTTTGGGGTGCCCACTCCCAGAGTTCACAAATCATAAATTTAACAGTAGAAAAAAGAAAACAGTCCCCGAGAATCTTTTTTTTAAATCCTAAAAAAAGAAAACCACTGACTCACCATTCCCTGCCATCTCCCTTACCCAACCCACACCCTTCCACTGTGGACTCATCACCCTGCAGCCCCCATTAGCCCATACTTACCATCGGAGGTCAGCAAGTGTGATCTCTGAACTGGGACATGTCTGCACTCTTCCAAGGTGAATGGGGTTCATTTCCCCTTGGGTGTCATACAGACAAGGCACACTGATGAGTCCTGGGTAGGACAAAACATGTGTCTGTGTCTTTTGTTTACACCCTTTGCAGACTGTGTGAGAGGCACTTTGGCACCATGCATTCCTGCTTAAATCTGAACCAGTCTAAAATGTCATGATGATTTTATATACAGCCCATGATGCTTTGCATTATGGGGGTATGTGTGATGCTGTTATATATAATGTACATAATTATGAATCCAATAAACTGAGAAAATTACCTTCATCAAAGGCTGAAAGTTCACCCTCAAGACTCATGTCCCACCTACTTAGGCCCATTAGAATAGAACATGACATTTTTCATCCCAATGAAAAAGTTAACCAGCCATAGACAACCACATCTTAGTTCGTGGTGAACAGAAAGAGTTAACAGGGGCAGTAAACTTCTAATGCAGCCCAAAGGCTCTCAACAAAATCAAAGTAGCCCTTAACAAAGCCTGCAGGCTCCTGTCAGGTGCAGCATGGACCATGCACACTTGCACCCTCTACTCCATTACACAGATCCTCAACTTTGACGAGAGGCTCAAGTATTAGGCCTGTCTCACAATCAAGAAATCTCTCCTTGGGCTAACACTGCCGGGATTGGCAGCATCCCTTATTCCCAAGATCACCCAGTAAACACTTGCAGTACTAGCACTGCCTCCATGCTAATCCCCAGTGTTTTACAACTCTGGCACAGAGGGCATTTACGGTCAGGACCCCCACCTTCTATAATGCCCTCCCTCCATCTGTCACTAGCCTCACCAAATTGGGTTCTTTTAAGGTGGCACTCAGAAACCACCTCCTCATGACCTGCACCTGCACCTGCCCATAGCCGTACTATCTGCCATCTGATAGCCAGAGCCTGTACCCAATCGTAATATCTCTGAATTTTACTAAGACAAAGTCTGATCTTTCATGACTGCACTGTTTCCATTGTCTACGGCTAGTCCCTTTGTCTCAGGGACCATGTTAGATAACCTCTTGTACAGACCACATTCCAGTGAGTTGCTAATATATTTGTACCAATGTTACTATGTTTTTTCACCCACCCCACTTAGCTAACATATTGTATAGGCCACATCACCCTCTGATATCTGTTTATATGTCCACTCTGTACCTGCCTTAATGTATCTTGTTTTGTAACTGACATGGAGCCTTTGGAAATAAGTCTATGACTCAAAGGTTTGTAATTCCAATATTCTAAATAAATAAATAAAGAAAGAAAGTGATTTTGTGATCTTTTTGCAGCCCTTTAAACATGCCATTAATTGGTGGGAATGAGGTATTAGATGCCCACATACAAATGATTACATCTGTAGTGATGTTCGCTTTTTTAGGGCAGGCTGTGTTTTCAAGGCCCTTTTCTGGCTTGTGCTACAATTTCTTTGCTGTAGAGTCCAGGACACCCCACCCCTATTTCAGACATCATGCAAGGGAACGTGTCCATGCCTACCCACATGTACACAGTGCTGTCAGCGGGCACATCAGTGAAAGCGATCGCGTTTCCATCTGACAGACTGTGCATAGTGGTGAGCATGGAAAATCTGCTTCATGCTGCTGCAGTACTTTCTGGCGGCATTCATTTTGGTGATCGGGGACCAGTGAACAGACAGCGATTGTACTGTGTTCTGATACTTTTTTTTTCTTCTGTTCACACAGCTGTATTAATTTCTCTGGGTAGGTCTCTGGGTGTTTATCAATGTGGTGTGCATTTTCTCTGACTATATACTGCTGCTGTAAGTGCCTTGAAAAGAAAATATTTAGTTTTATTTCAGCTACTTAGCCTGCTCTTTGTTTGTAGGACTGTAACTGCACAGAGACCTTAGGGGTTCAAAAGTGGACATTGTTTTGACGTATGAAGTGTCTTGCTTACCTTGTTGAGCCCAACATACAGTGGCAATGCAGCAGAAATAGCATTTTCATTATCCTGCCAGCCTTTCTATCTTTGCACCTGCAGTGCACAGGCTGGCTTCATTACTGTGCAAATAGTAATATTATCTGGCTAGCATTTCTATCATTCCACTCACTAAGTACAGACCAGCTTTGTTGCTGTAGAACGAGTGGCATTAACCTGCCAGCGTTTCTATCATTCCACCTACTGTGGAAAGGCTGGCTTCCTTGCTATGCAAATAGCTGCATTATCTTGCCAGCATTTCTATCACTCCACCTGTGGTGCACGTTTTGGCTTCCACGCTGTGCAAATAGTGCAATTATCTTGCCTCAGTTTCTATCACTCCACCAACTGAGCACAGGCAGGCTTCCTTGCCATGGAAATGGTGCCATAACCCTACCAGCATTTCTATCAGTACACCTACTGTACACAGGATGGATTCCTCGCTATGCAAAGAGTGCCGTTATCCTGTCTATCATGCTACCTACTGTGCATAGGTTGGGTTTCTTGATGTGCAAACAGTGTCATTATCCTGACAGCGTTTCTGTCATTCCACCTACTGTGCACAGGCAGGCTTCATTGCTGTGGAAATCCTACCATTATCCGGCCAGTGTTTCCATCATTCCACGTACTGTGGAAAGGATGACTTCCTTGCTATGCAAACAGGGCTGGATTCACAATGGGTTTGCACAAGCTGCGACAATGGCAGCTTGTGGCAATGGCTCCCATATCCAGGATCCTGTGACCAATGCAGAAATAAACAGGGTCCAGGAGCCCGCATCCTGTGACTTGTGGCAGCTATGTCAGGTATGGTGCAGCCTCCATGTATGCCACATGCCGTGGGATGGGCAGGCCACAGATGCATCAGCAGAAGGCATCTGTGGTGTCCACCCATGCCTGCCCTGATCCCCGTAGTGTGACCAATGTCACCCCAGCCAAACCCCTGTAATATGAAAATCCCCCCCCACCAACTCCTGTAACTCACTGGTAGTCTAGTGGCCCCCCACCCCCTCCTAGCAGTGCCAGCCAACCCCATTCCACTCCCTCCACACACACACCCGGTGAGTGAGTTGATGACTGGCACAGCCCACCTCTCACCACCACAGCCAGCCACCAACTGAGCTGTGCTGGGAGTATGTACAGTAATTATACACGTTCTGTGAATGACAGCGGCTGTCATTCACAGAGCGCATATACCTGTAGCTGCCGCACTACTGGAATAGGGTGCAAATGCTGCCATAAACCCCCTTATGCCATGTCGGAAGGGGGTTTATGGTGCATCAGAGCAGTTGGTGCAGGCAGTCTGCAGCATGTTGCAGGCTGCCTTCTTTAATCCCAACATGACGCAATGCAGGCCGCAAGTGCTACTTGCACCATTTTTTTCCAATTCAAGTTGCCTTGTGTCCTGCTTTGCGTTTTGTGAATCCAACACACAGCATCACTCTCCTGACAGCATTTCCATCATTCCATCTATTGTGCACATGTTGGCTTCATTGGTATTAAAATAGTGCCATTATTCTCCCATCAATTCTACCATTCCACTGATTTTGCACAGGTTAACTTCACTGCCATGCTATGATCTGTTGTAAGTGGTCTTTGCTATCCACAGGGGGTTGCCATTGTGCCCCAGCTATACAGCCCCCAACGGCATCATTCCCAAAGTATGGTTCCCACTTTGACTAGATAGGCATGTGGAACACCTCTATATGCCCGGACCCCCACACAAATGGCTGGATTCCCCCAAATGTCCACTTCTCCCCACATGCCCTGAATCCACAATCCCTCCTTAATTTGAACCCCCCCCTCCACAGCACATTCAATATATTACTGTTAGTCTAGTGGTCCACTGCCCCCCCTTTCCATCAGTGCCAGCACCCTCCCCAGCTCCCCCTCCTCACCCACACACAGCCGGCGAGTGGCCCAGCCCTCCTGTCACCATCACCATGGCTAGCCTCCGACTGAGCATTGCTGGGAATGAATACAGTAATCATAAGCACTCCATGAATGACAGCTTCTGTCAGTCATGGAGCACATATTATTACTGTATGCAGTCTCGGCACAGCTCATTTGACTGCTGGCCGTGGAGATGAGAGGTGGGCTGTGCCAGTCGCCGACTCCCCGCCGTGTGTGTGTGGGGGGAGGTGTGTTGGCAGGTTGGTTGGGTGGTGGGTGGGGGCCACTGGATCACTAGGAGTTATTCAGCAATGCTGAGGGATGGGGGATGGCATTGTATAGTTGGGGGGCATAGACACATGCCACACTTCCTTCTGTGGGCGCTTCTGCTTCCTGTGGCTTGCGGCATTCCTGGGTCTGCATCCTTTCTGGGACAGATGCTACAATCCACTGGATGCAGGTGCCAGGACCCTGACTGATAATGAATTGGGTGCAGGGTCCCGGACGCAGGTGCTATTGCCACAAGCTGCCATTGTCACAGCTTGTTGCAAATATTTGTGAATCCAGCCCATTGGGCCCGATTCTAGAAGAGTGGTGCAAATCACCGCCAAAGGTGACTTGCACCAAACCCCATTATGACACGGACTCTGCATCCTATATTGTAAGGGGCAGTGTCCCCACGGCTAAGTCCTGTGACTTGCAACATTCCCACAGGTACGCCCAACAAAGGGCATCCTTGCAGAGTATGTCACAAGCCACAGACATGGATGTGTAGGGTGCAACTGCCCCCCATACTATGATCCCCACAGCCACAATGGGCATGCTAATGCCCCAGACACTGTACCTGCATGTTATGCCCCGCAGGGCTGCTATGAACCCCCCAGTATCCATAATTACTGCCCCCCAGTGCTGGAATGTGCCCCTGACCCCCATACCAGAGTACTGCCCAAAGGGCTGAAATTTGCCCTTGACCCTGTACCAGATACGTACTCCTTGCAGGGCATGCCATTACCCAGAACCCCACAAGACGGAACTTCACCTGACCCAATCTCTACAGTGTCCACAACCCATCAACTACCTAATAGTCTACTGTCCACCCACCCCCGCCTGGCTGTGGTAGTCCACCCCTCCCTCCCCCACACGCACACGTCACTGGCTGGTGACTGGCACTGACCCTTCTCTCACCACCACGGCCATTTGCTGACTGAGATCCATCTGGGCATGTACTGTATATACACGCTTATTGAATTAACTGTCAGTCATACATTAAGTGCGTATATACTGTTACCACTCAGATGCAGCACAGTCAATGGATAGCCGGGGTGGTGAGAGGAGATTCAGTGCCATTCGCCGGTCATGGATGGGTCGGGGTGGAGAGTGGTGGACTGCCACAACTGGGTGAGGGAAGGGGGTCATTAGACTGCCAGGGTTCACACATTTGGCATTGTCTCTGTGTGCATACAGGACAGTGCCATGTGAGTGTGTGGCTGGCATTGGGGCTTGGGGGTGGTGGGATCAGCCCTGTGGGGGTATTTGGAATACATCGAGGGGATCAGGACAGGGATCCAATAGCCCCAAGGGGCTTTCCATTGTACAGTTCTGGGGGACTCTGGGAGGGGGGCACTTAGCCATGTGTGGCACCTGCCTTAGGTGTGTGTGGGGTGGTGGGTTCCTATAGTCCTGTGGGGCCGTTTGGTGGGGCATGGATGGGAAGGCGGGGTGGCACACAGTGGTGGATCAGGGCCGTTGGCACACAACACTGGAGGATGCAACTTACACCAGCTATGTGCTTATGTAGTTTTTCATTGATTGATGTCCACAGGGGTCTTTTAGAATAGCGCCACTGTGTACTTTGTAGCTACTGTTTCAGAATAGGGTACAATGACTGCTGTAAACCCCCTAGTGCTATGTCACAGGAGGATTAGGGCATAACTGGTGGCGTAAGTCCATTTTGGTGCAAGGGGCCTGTGACATGTCGCAGGCTGATTTGCAGAATACCAAATGTCGCAACTTCTGGCATAACCTTCTAATTGCACCATTTTCTTTGGCACAATTCCAGTTATTCCAGGCATATCCCTTTGACGATTGTGCCCATAGACTTTGACAGCAGATAAGGACCACTTGGCCCACCTAGTCTGCCCATTTCCCTAGCTATTGGATAAGCTGCGGATCCTACTTAACCATCAGCCTACTTCGTCATATCCCCCACCAGAATTTCCTTATGTCTCTCCCATGCACTCTTGAATTCCCTCACTGTTGTTGACCACACATCCTCCTCAGCAGAGCCATTCTATGCATCAACTACCCTCTCTGTGAACAAATACTTCCTCACATTGCCCTTGACCTGTCCCCCCTCTATATTCAGATTGTGTCCCCTTGTTCTTGCACATCTTTTTCTGAAAAATGCTACCCTCTTGGACTTGTTTGATTCCCTTGAGGTACTTGAAAGTTTATATCATGTCCACCCTCTCCATCCTTTCCTCAATGGTATACATATTAATCTCCTTTAGTTTCTCTTCATGTGGCTTCTGTTGCAGACCCTGCACCATTTTTGTTGTCCTCCTCTGAACTGCCTCCATTCTGTCTTAATGCTTGCGGAGATGGACTCTCCAGAACTTTGCACAGTACCCCAGATGGGATCTCACCAACTGTCTGTACAGAGGAGTAACAACTTCATGTTTTCTACTGGTGATGCCTCTCCCTATACATCACAGTATCCCCCCAGCCATCCTTACTGCCTTCTAACACTGTTTGCTTACCAATAGGTAATCTGATATGACTACCCCCAGGTCCCTTTGCCTTTTTGTTAATCCAACACCACCATTTTGTACTCTTCCACTAGGTTGTTATTTCCCAGGTGCATTACTTTGTTATTATTTGCAGTGAATGTAACCTGCCATACTTTTGACCATTCCTACAACCTTGACAAATCCCTTCTCATTCTTTCCACACCCCCTTATGTATCAATGCTGTTGCACATCTTTGTGTCATTTGGAAATAGGCATACTTTTCCTTCCAGTAACTCCGCAATGTCACTTACAAAGACATTAAAAAAGACTGACACCAGTACTAAACCCTGTGGTGCCCCACTTGTAACCCCCTTTTTCTTTGGAGTGGACTCTGTTTAGTATTACCCTCTGTGCCTTGTTGTCCAGCCAATTATTTACCCAGGCTACCACTCTTGTACCGACTCCCAGGCTGACTAATTTGTTTATTAATATTTTCTGTGGGACTGTGTCAAATGCCTTGCTAAAGTCTAGGTAGGCCATGTACACAGCTCCTCCCTCTTCTACTACTTTGGTCACCCACTCAAACCTATGAGATTCATCCGACATGACCTTCCCACTGTGAATCCATGCTGCCATGGGTCCTGTGGCCTGCTGGCTTCTAGGTACTCAACAATTCTTTCTTTCAGAAGTGATTCCATCATTTTCCCCACCACTGAGGTGAAGATAACAGGTCTGTAGTTTCTTGCCTTTGCTTTGCTCCCACTTTTGTGAAGGGGAATCACATGTGCCATCCTCCAGTCCTTAGGTGCAACACAATCCTCCCATGATTTGTTAAAAAGGGTTGTCAGTGTTGTCACTAGTTTTCACCTTAGTTCTTTTAGAATTGTGGGTTGAATCCAGTCAGGCTCCACTGCTTTGTCCATCTTCAGTTTTAGGAGTTCTTTCACAACCCTTTCTTCTGTGAAAGGACTGGTATCAACCACCTATCCAGAGTGCTTCTATTGGCAGGATTATGTACCTCATCCTCCTCTTCTTTTGTGAATACTGAGCAGAAGTATTCATTCAGTATCCCTTCTTTTTCACTGTCCATTTATGCCCACCCACCCTCACCTTTATTAAGCCTTGCTATCTCTCCCTGTCTTTCTTCACTGCCTAATGTACCTATAAAATGTTTTATCCCCCCTCTTAAACAAGTTGGCTAGCTTTTCCTCGGTTTGGACCTTTGCTATTCTGACTGTCTTCCCAGCTTCATTCTGCTTTAACTGGTACAGTTCTCTGTCTTTCTGTGTTTCCTTTTACTTCCCGAATGCTATCTTCCCTGCCACCTTTTTTGAGAACCATAGTGTTTTTTCTTTCATTGTGATTTGTTTATTTGCTTCACACAAAGGCTTGTTGCCTCTATGATGGCAGTTTTGATGTATCCCCATTGTTGCTCCACCTCTTCTTCCTGCCCTTTTGCATCTGCTTTTCTGAGGCACTGTCCCATTTTGACAAACTTAGCCCTCGTAAAGTCCAGTACCCTCACTTTTGTATGGATCGACTCTGCGGCTCTGTTTATTGTTAACCACACTGTTTTGTGGTCACTTGTTTCCAGATGGAGACCCACTTCTAGATCTGAGATCCTCTCTCTGTCCCCATTTGAGAGTACCAGGTCTAAGACTGCTCTTTCCTGAGTGGGTTCCAACACTACCTATCTGAGGCATGCCCCCTGTAAGGCATCGAAAATGAACTTGCTCTTGGATCTGGCTGCAGCAAAGGTGCTCCAGTTAACATCTGGCATATTCTGGTCCCCCATCAACAATATCGCCCCTTTTTCCTGCCATCCTAAGGATGCCTTCTATCATTTTCTTGTTAATTTCCTCTGAGACAGGGATTGGTATACAACCCCTGTGTGGATTATGGTGCCATTTCCGTTCTCCAGGGTGACCCACAATGCCTCCTCACCTCCCTGTTTACCCTTTTGTTCAGTTACTTTGATCCATTCCCTTATGTAGAGATCAACTCTGCCACCTCTTCTATCCTCCCTGTCCCTCCTGTAGATTGTAGACCCTGGTATGTTGACATCCCAGTCATGGTTCTCTGTGTACCATGTTTCTGTGAGTCACACAATATCCAGGCATCCTTCTTCCATCAAGGCAACCAGTTCAGGGAGCTTGTTATCTACTCGTTAACCTCCATTTCATTATGGCCTTACCCCTTATAGTCCCATCCCTGCCCTTACTGATTTTGCTAGCCTACAAAAAGTAGTCCTAAGTGAAATCACCCAACAGTCAGCTACTGGGATAGCAAGCTGTATGAGAAGCACTAGGGTATCTGAATGCACTTGTCAGCAGTAAAGACAGTACACCAAGCACTGTATGCTTGGTGCAGTGCATGTTGTGACCACAGTGTTATGTGTAGTTGAAAGACACCAATCTACACAGGTTACTTGAACTGCTGGTTGTGTTATCATATTGATGTAATACAAATTCAGCAATGGGAATAAGAAGGTTGCACCATCCCTGAAAGTGGGCATAATGAGGTGTGAGAGTAGTCTGGGCATGCAGAATGTCCATCCAGTGGGTGGGTGTGCAGAACAACATGCAGACCAAATGCACTCTGTGGCACAATACACAGCAGCAGGCAATGCCGGGGTGGGGGAATTTATAGGGAAACTGCAAGAGCCGACACACATGTACAACTTGGCAATGGGTGGCATGCTGGAATATGGCTGACAAACACAGTGCCAGTTGTGAGCTAGAGCACAGGAAAGGAGCTTGGCATAGTAGGCACAGGTGGTGGGATGGCAGGCAACACACACCACCATGCACAAAAAAATGGTGGGGAATGACAGTCAACCGTGGCTGGACTGGACAGTGGCAGGTGGGCACACTACAATGGCTGGGGAGGTACGGAATGGAAGCGTGGCATGCATGTGCACAGGGACAGCATATCTGGATGTGGGCCAGGTCCCACTGTGTGTAGTGTAAAACAGGCTGTAACTTGAGTAATGTAAATAAACATGCCTCCAAGTTCGCAGTTCCTGTTGCTAATCTCTAGTTGGGGGGGTGTATGATCGCTTTGGAGTAACTATTATGATATGCTAAGCAGTGGCATTGGGCATGAATTGGTCCATCAGGTCATTTGCATGTTCTGGCTGAAAATAGCAAATTTGCTCCCATCCCATGTCAAGTAGCATGCCGTATCCTGCTTAATTCATTCAATCTCCTTATGGCACATTTTCAAGCAAATGCAGTGGTTTGGACCCATGGGATGTGCTCAGCGCATTTTCATACAGCACTATTCTGCACTTACACAATATGGACTACCAACCTTAACATGCATGGTGGAGGATGTTGGGCAGTACAGGCCATGTATTGTGAATTAGGAAGCACTGTGCAGTGATGCACCATTGCCCCATACATCGTGCATCACAATGGCGCATTTGTGACATGTGCAGAGCAGACCGTGAGTGACTATAGAACATTGTTCAAGCCCATCCACTCTCACTGCATTGGTCCATCTGTGCACATCCATCACTCCAGTGACATGAGAAACCTAGTTTCCATCAACAATCACAGCTATTCTCCATTTCAACAGCCACCCTCCTACTTCTGTTCCCTACATCCACATGTGTGCATGAAACCATGTGCAACATTTTCTAAAGAGTTGAGCTGTGCATCGCATGAGCAAATGGAGATGACACGGTCATCCCAAAAGATGCTGTCAGCTGCCATAGTCAAAGTAGGGAGATGAGAGGGCAGAACAGAGATACACCATGTTAATATATCTGATCCAAATGGAGGGTACGTGCACATGAATATCCAGCTCAACGTGATATTCCAAAGAGATGGTCCACCCAAGTGCAGGAGAAAAGCATTGCCAAGTTACACATACAAAAAGCAGGTGCAACTGATGGCCACCCCAGTCAGGCGCTGTGATGCACATAGCAGTACATTACTCTGCCAGCACCTGCAGACTGCTGGCAACACCCATGCAAGCCCCATCACATTGTGCCACATATACACAAAAGCACACTCCCAAGACACTGTGCGTTACACCACATGTCTCACTAAGAGCCTGTATTGTAACATTAAAACCCACACCATGTCTTCAGTGCCCCCCCAAGCCAACATCCACTCTGTCCTGTGGTATACAGTGAAACAACACACCCGAAGCGTGGTGCGCCACAAAACCCATTCCATCTTATAATGCACATTTGTTCCCCCTACCCCCTGTGCAGTGCCACAGCAATACATGTTCTACATGGCACTGCACTTGTGATGATAACACCACACCCTATGTACAATTTCAACCAGCAATGTTAGTCCCACCAAGGCCATGACACACACATTTGCTGATTGTAGTGGACCACAAACCCTGAACCCTGAACAAGTACAGATCAATAGCTAAACAACTGCATGTCAGGCCTATTATCCCCTCCTCCTGTCAAATCCCATCCTGTGCATCTTCCATACTGTGGCATCCTACATCGCTTATATTCTCCAATGCACAACACCATACTCGCACCCACACTCACAACCTGAGGTATGCTGGTGATTATCACAGCACTCTTAACCACACGATGGAAGGAAACAAGTGATCAGGATAGCAATGTCAATGTGTAACTATGTTCATCTGTGCAGTATCACACCACGGCCCAAATCTGTCATTCACTGGCAATGTCAGGGTGAGGAGGGTTGTGTCACTAGCTGGCATGTGTCCGGATCTGGAGGTATAGCGTGAAAGTGGCTATGCCAGCCCTGGTGGGTGGTTGGTGGTACACTACAAAATGGAATTTGCGCCTTGTGACATTGATCCCTGTGAGGGTATTATGGGCCCTGGCACCATGGGTGCAGTATTAATTGTGATTCTTGGATCATGGCTCAGATGGGTTGTCCAACATACCATGTAAATGTGGTGGTGTCAGGACTGCAGTGGAATGGGCTTGGGGGAGCATTGTGCGGAAGTTTCGGGGGTTGCATTACAAGCATCAGGGAAGTTGAGGCTGTCATGTGGTTAGCACTGCATCAAAGCCTGGGGGGTTTGAGATACCAGTACAGTGAAAGGTAGAAGGGGCCTTGGGTGGTCCCAACAACCCTGTACATCCTTCCATTCACACACCTGCTTATAGGCTTACAATGGTCATGCATGTGACCCTTTTGCTCCTTCCATTATTCGTGATCCCATTTGTATTTGGTGGCTCAATATTGCCCTTGTGGATGCACTGCATCTTTGGTGCACCAACAATTCACTCATTGGCGGTATTAAATGCATCCAGGGTAGGCATCAGTCCCATTATTAGCAACCCCCCTCCCACATTTGCACTGCCCACACAAGCTGCAAGATTCCTTCAGGCTGTGCAGTACATTGTGATCATGCATCTTGTTTCACTGTACTATTTAGATACTCATGACCATTAATTTTGGCATCAAATGTAACAGCCCCTCTCATCTGTGAACCCTTGAATATGAGGTACCATGTGCTTTGCCGGTGATTGCAATCCAGTGCTCAGCCAGAGCAAGGTAACAGGGTAATGGTCAGCAACTTGGTGTGATTGGGCAGTGTCAGTGTGACTGCCTAGACTCCTTGTTGTTCACCCTGGCAGTGCCATTTGTACACTTTGTTCCACATCTGAATGTGATCCCCAACATCAGTGATGTTCAATGACATGTGTCAATGCTGTCACCATCACTCCACCTTCCAGTACTGTTCTGATGTTCCCCTCAACCATTTCACAGCTTCCATCATGCCTGGATGCTACCAAACTGGATAGATCAACTGAAATATTGTTGTGTGATTTACAGACCAGCGTCTGCAGGAGATCACCAGGTCGCACCTGCAAACAAGCTTTCAGCTTATGTGTCTCACCTAGTTAAACAAGTTGGAAAAAAAAACATGACCTAGTTATATGACTGTGCCTCTCATGTCTCCAGTCACCTCACCCACAGCACCAACAAATCAAAGAAACGTAAGTGAACATGGTTTGCTGCACAGATTGCCAGCGTGGTAATACCAGTTGTGTAATGTGCCTCAAACTGCATTGTCAGTGGGATGGCCAAGTAACTGTCCATGACATAGTTTGGCTCTTACTGTCATATATGACTGATACGAGTCAAGATTAGATATCTCAATAAAAAGTTATACTTAAATTTCCCTAGCGAGCTATATGGACCTTGGTCTTTATTGCTCTGATACCCTATGACACCTATGAAACAAGTAATGTTTCCAGTTACATTGATTGCATGTTTCATGACTTGTAGGTGTTAGAAAGAAGTTGGAAGCTTACTGTAAGCAAAGAGGAATAGAAAACGTCGGACCCTGGAGAAAGAGCATTAATAACCATATTTATTGGATGGTGTCTTCATCTCCCCGTGGTGACACAGAAGTGATAAGGGCAAAGTGGGAGGCAATGATATGCTACATGCAAAACACAAATGAACATCCAAGCCCGGTATTTCCTGCTTGCTGACATGGACTGCTGACGGGTCGTGAATGTAAGAAAAAGTGTCTGAAGCCAGGTAACTACTTACACTGTATATTCTCAGTAAGGATGGGACTGACAACCTTTAGGGTAGGAACAAATAAATGTCCTTAGATTGTAGTTATCGCATCCTCTTTTTGATGTCCTTCTGATTGTCAGCATAACCTGGTTTAGCTCAGTTATATTGTTGGAAAAAGTCTGCAGCACTATCAGCCATGATGCGAAGTAGACAAGTTTCAACCATATGTCAGTGTGACTGACACAGGAATAATTACACCCACAGTGCTGCCAGTAAGTTTTGAGCCACTCACACTGACAATCCACTAAAAATACTACATTGGTGTACACATAGCAAGAGTAATTTGTATTAATGACTATCTCCATTACCACAATTCCTAATGTGATTATACTCTTGAAACCATATGAAGGCTGATACCCTTCACCACGCCATCATACAAGCAGTACCATGTCATCTCATACATGTGACATGGATGACGAGTGTCTTCATTACCATCACTGTGGTGAAGACAGCAGTTGTCAATCTCCGTTATTCAAATCATTGTGTTGTGCTGCCACATGTAGTGTCACAATGGCAATATTTAAATTGCTGTGACATGATGATGTGCACACATTGCACCAAGTAAAATGACCTTTGATAGCACCACTGCACGTGTTTCGTAAGATGCTGCCCTTTGCAATGTTTGGAAATCAGACGGGTAACATGTTCTGCTTCCTGCCAAGGAACAGCTATGAACTGTGTTCATTTCTTGGCTGCATTAATTTGATGCAACAACCTGTATTACATCAGTAATCTCAGATCAGTGGTTCTTCAGTTTGATAATTTGGTATAACTGAGGTTTTGGTGCCAGAATGTTTATGACACCACCGTTGAACTCTCATCCTGTGTTATGATTCCAACAGGTGACACGGATACGGAGAAACTGATGAGTATTCTTGAGATAATAATCTAATGATGTCCTTCACCAGCATTGGACAATGCTGGTGAAGGACATCATTAGATTATCGACCACGCAGCAGACTTCTGCTGTGAAGGCATTCCACAGCACGATTTTGCACTTCACACTGAAACACACCTCCTACTTGTTCCATGGAATGCAGTGCAGGTACTATTACAATGAAGTAATGCATTCCAGTGAACTACCAAGAGGATAGTACTTTGTTTTCATGTAGTGTGCAATTGGTTTCAGCTGGGGCAACAGAGTGCTTGGTGACAGCAACACACTATTCGGCAGTGTTAACATGTGCCAAGGAAATACAAGCACATGGACGTGAAATTGCCAGCAGATGCAGGCCTATCGCAGTACCAAGTATGCTGTACTGAGCCGCACTTCTGTCATTCTGACTGCTGATGCCCACCAACACCCTTGGTCCCCCTTCCCCAAATTTTGCCCTTCTATCTTTATTTACCACTCCATGCTCTGCCATGATTTCAACCCACTGTCTAAACCAGTGACAACCCCCTATGAAGCTGCCCACTGTTCACAGTGATAACTCCATCCTCCGGCAGCATGAAACAATTTGACATCACCTATTTCTGTGAAATACTATATGTACTTTTCCTTCTATATCTTCCTCCATCCAAATTTGGACCATGCCACCTAGTTACAGTTACACTGTTAAATTTGGAAATAGATCAGGATTTTGCTGTGTTCATACCCTTCATATACTTGACGCTTTCAATTATATCAACTCTTTCCATTGTGTTGTCCACAGACAACACAATGAACTCTGTTAGTCTCTCTTTACCTCCTGTTACCTCCATGTTACAGTGACAGATGGCAAAGTGGGTCAGCCAAGAATGCAAATTCCCTGACACATGACAGTATCTCCCAGACCCACGTTTAGGTGTCTCACACGTTCTCTTGGGTACATGCTCCTTGTACTTTACCTCAGAAGTTACACAGAACTGGCCTGGTGATATTCATCTGTTACCCAGAGTTACAAGGGTTCTATCACCACTTTACAAAGGAACCTTTGCTGCCAGTGGTGTACTCTCCATAGCAGGTCTTCCTCCTAGTATGAGAGTGGCTGATATGATGAAGGGTACCATCAATGCACACCTCACTCATGCCAGCATTTGCTGTTGTATCAACCTCTGGCAAGACTTGCCATGTTACTATGAAGTGGTAAGGAATGCACAACTGTGACTCACCTTACAACAGCAAGTCCATTACACCACTAATGAAAAGAAAGGAAAAGTAAGAGATAGTTGGCATGTATCTTTTATGTTCTAACTTTTGTCTGTCTGTACTTTTTTACATCAAGATTATATCTAGCCACACTCTATTTTAAAGAAAACTTTGACAACTAAGTGCTGAGTGACGAGGATGGAAATCCTAAGTTGTCCATCTACTTCAGCAAAGCCAAGAAAGGGGTGCCCTCTGTCAGGTGATTGAAATCTGCTTCTGCATATGGTAATCAGGAATTATTATTATTCCACTTGTCTGTGCATTCAGTCATTCATGATTGCTACCAGCTATGTCAAATTTTATGAGCTTTGGGATATTACTCAGGTTTCTTTCAACATGGAATGCTCACTTTTAACACATCTTCATAAATATACAACACATAGCTGGTATGGTGGTGCTGAGGGTTCCATCGCTGGATGACACACCTCGTGCTACATCGGCGAACAGGGTTCTGCAATGCCACAGGATCATTGGTGGTTGCCCAGGGAGGGAGAGGGTTAATCGTCTG
The DNA here is from genome assembly GCA_016271365.2 of Neoceratodus forsteri. Classification (NCBI taxonomy): domain Eukaryota; kingdom Metazoa; phylum Chordata; order Ceratodontiformes; family Ceratodontidae; genus Neoceratodus; species Neoceratodus forsteri. The sequence continues at coordinate 107,218,312 of JADMNL010000035.1, read as the reverse complement.
CTGGACTGCTGTCTTCTCCCTGGGGTGGGTTCAGGGTATTCACCACTCTATAGTGGCCTCCAATGGAAGTCAGGGACATCTCAGGCATGGTGTGATCAGGGGGCCGTACAGCGGATGTCGGGCATGCAGTGTCTGGAGTTATTGCACGCCTGTACTTTGTGGAAAAAAGCTTGGAGGAAAATGGTGGTCAGTCATGGCAGCTTGATGGCCGTACCTCTCTTCACCCTGGGGATTTGTCTGGTATCGCACTCTGGTAGTAGATTCTGGCCTGACAGGGGTAGTGGGGACTCCTATGCAGGTATTGTGTGTGTTAACCAGATGCGAGTGAGCCAGCGAGTTGAGTGGAGAGAGAGAGAATGGTGGCCAGATCACAGGCAGACCAAGCTGCGGGAGCAAACAGAACATAAAAAATACACAACACATGTATAAAAATCTTTCACCATACCACAGAAGACCGTGGTAACAATCTGTCCAATGTAACCAAGAAATAGTTTCCCTTTCGGAAAAATGTGCCTTGAGAAACATGTACCTCAATTGGTACTATCAGGATTTGTTCCAGGCACAAAGATTCTGTGATGAAATGAGTTTGTTTGTACTCATCAGGAGTATAAAAGATGTGGGTTTACTGTGCTGGTCATTCAGTGCTGATAGACATGATACATAGAGTCACAGAAATGGTGGCAGTACTAACCAGGCTTGCATTGTATGCATTTTCCACACTCAGTGCTGACAGCGATCAATTAACAAAAGTTTGATTCTTAAAACATGCTGTTAACAGCATCCTTGGTGCCCATTCATGATTGAGCGGTTGGCATGCTGTCAGCCATGGTCCATGCCCCCAGCCTAGGTAACAGGAGCAAAGAGCAGTATGGAGGGAGTAAAGAGCATAAATAGGATGCTTACAATGGGTGGGGCACCTTAAAGTCCTGGTGTGTGGATTGGACACATACTTGAGTTTGTGTTGCCTCGCCACACCACTGTAACTCTCCACCCAAGGACAATCCTGACATATTGACTTAAAAGTTGGTTAAGTCAAAAAGAAAAAAGGCACCTAGCTGCCTGGATGATGAAGTATTTCTCACTCCAGAGCTGTGCCGTGAAGTACCCCTACCAAGGGTATCACACTGTGGCTTCTGTTGCGCTGCCCTCCCATCCTACTGTTGACCACAGGAGGGACACACCCCCCTCCCCCAGAAGGGATAGGTCTTGTCGGTCAGGGAGTATGCTTGATGAGGATCAGCAGACACTGGCTGGAGGGAGCATTGAGTGGAGGCAAGACTGATCGGCCAAGGCAGAGCTGAAGGAGGTCATTAAACATAACTGCCACCACTAAAAAACTTCAGGTGGACACTTGCAGCTTGTTAATTGTGTGATGGACATGTACAAAGACATGATGATACACAGCAATGCTTAACAAGCTGGTCACGTTCTGTATGGTCTCCACATGCTCTGTCCTGGCTGAACAACATTGGTGTTTCTTACTTTTAGAATATGCACAGTAAATCATGCAGAAAGTTCTGACAGCCATGTTTGAGGATGCTGAAAAGAAGTTACTGGACCACTGCAAGGCATTTAAGGAACCACCGACACTTACATCTGTCTTTAGTGATGTGGAGAGAGAAGCCGCTATGCTGTCTTACAAAAGTCGATTCAACGTGATATACGGTACCGTAGTAACAGCAGTTCTCCAGGCATTGTACAGAGTGATCACTGTTACCACAGCTGAGTGTTCACATGTTGATCACGTTAATTTTAGAAATATGTTCCATACACATTTAGTGAAGTTCAGTAATTAAACTTCACCTGCTGTCACTTCTTTCACCTGAGACAGCGCAGATTGATACCTAAGGTATATCACAGCAACTGTGCACAGTAACGAACAGCACATGTGTGATGTTCTCTTCCTTTCAGCCTTTCTGTAATGTACGTTTTTCTCATGGAAGCCAACTGTGTGCTTGTTACCTTAGTAATTATGAAATAAGACAGTACCCACTTGCCTTTTTACAAATGCGCATCATGAATTACATCCACATGTCCTGCATGATGACATAAGAAAATAAAAAGGTATAGCCATGCATTTCTGAACTCTTGTGAGGTGTGGCAACATCAAAAAACACACGATGAAATGTATTTCAATGAGAACAACTTTAAAGATAACCTTGGTTATGTTTTTGTAACTGTTTCAAAACTGTTTCACGAACACATAAACTGAGAAATGTCAGATGTCAAGAGCAATCTGAACAACATATACTGGTGTGCTATCAACAACATTGTGTCAGTCATGGAGGAAGTATTCACTCTGGCTTAAAATTGGTGTATGCACCAGCCTTATTATAGGAATGTGGAGCAGATGATGGCTAAGCAGCAAGCAGGTAGAGGGACCCGAGGTCTTTCCTAAGTATCCCCAACAGAAGCGTACCATTTTCCTATAGGCGATATCTGTACTTCCTATAAAATAAAATAAATTATAAATTTTGTCACCTTCAAGAGACACAGGAGACATGAGAAATGACAATATTATAAATGCACAGAGCAAGAGTAATGCACCCTGCATGTACATGTTAGTATTTTTATGTACCAGCATTATGAAAGTGGTTAAAATAGAAACTGAAATAATGGGCAAATGACAGAAAACTATCATTGGTAGTGCGAGCATATGCTGCTTGACATGTTTGTTGATGACATGAAGCAATATAAGTTGTTAGGCACTGTTGGGTGCAGTGTTTATTGCAGATGCATGCCAGCTGCACGGTGCAATGCAGCAAGCTATCCACTGGCAAATATACCGACAACACACACACCATTGTGTTGGAGTTGAAGGCATGGCAAAGCTTGTAAGCAGATGTAGGACATGCTGCAACAGTTTTTGGTTCATGTTGCCGCAAATAGTACCGCAAGACATCTGCACGATGTTAGCCATAATGGGAGACATGGTACACCACAACATGACAGGTACTGTCACAGAACATATCTCCATTCAAGGTGCAACACCTCATGCACATCTGAGTGTCATCCCAGAAATGGTGCACAGCAGCACTGTTTTGTGTGTGTCTCACTGCTTTGGATCGACAGCACAGCAACATAGTACCTGTAAGACAATGCATGTGACACATTTGCGTCCATGCCATGAGACATGCAACTAATTAGTAATTGGTCGTTAATGCACCATTCAGAAGTACCACATTCTGGACCTGCATGTCTGATCCCCAAAGTAACAGCATTCATGCTGAGATCCCAATTATTACATTGCACACTTCCAACATTTGACAGGAACAAAATGAAACATGCATATCAATCATTCATTATAGTGGTGATGGTTGCATATGCGTGTGAAAGGAAACATTTTGTATAGTCATTTGGGACATGCATCATGCCCTAACAACAACATAAGTACACAGTGAGGACACAGTGAGAGATTAATTCATATGTAATCTCTGACATAGTGTGCACATAGTTACGGTTGGCCATGTCTGTTTGTAATGGTGAACTGCACAGGAGGCAAAGAAACACCTGATGATTATGCAGCCACATGAGCTGTTCTGTGTTGCCTTAATCACCCAACAGTGCTACTGTTGACATTAGTGACAATGCCACCACTCCACCTCAATGTAACCAATCTGCGTGGCAAGTAGTGTGTAAATCATGAATAAATGCATTCCAGAGGTTACCAGTACTCTTCACAACTATAAGTATGACTGAAGTGCAGGATAGTACTGCAAGACATGCTTAATCGTACAAGCTGAGTGGTGCATTGCCTTTGTGGTAGTACTGATGATATGTGTAATATGCCATTTGCAGAATGTGGGGATCTAACACCACTGCATGAAATCCGCTGTGGCTCATTAGACACTGTATGTCTTCGTCATCCCTTCTGCCAGTCGTACGCTCCACCCCATTGAAACATAAACATTCTAAAGGGTCCTCCATGATGGTGCATGCACCACAAGTACACCTAAGGATGAAAGTGGAAACAGTGACCGAAAGTTAGCAAAGTTCCGAATAATTATCTCAACACCATGAAATTCTGAAACACACAGAGCGACCCGTTAATGTGTTCATCGCATGATACTTTCAGTTTAGGCACATGGGGGGAAATTTTAAAACTGATCAGACAATTGGAGCAAGTGGATGCTCCTTGCATCTCAGATGCTCTGGCACAAAATATTGCAATTTTCACAAGATGTGGAGTTAAGAAGCTCAGGATTATCTCATGCTGAATATAACAACTGTACTTGATGGCCCAAGTTGAAATGCTCCATAGCATCTGTGCAGAACTCAATACAGCAGACTGAGCAACCCAGCTACTGTCATTTGAATGACAGGGAAGGACTGATGCTCTGAAAAGATGGCTGTGGAACAGTGGAAAAAGGGAGTGAGGCAGCCAAAGGTGTGGATAGCAGCAACGCAAAACAACCACAGACACAGCACCCATGGGCACAGTAGGAAGGAACACACATAGTCCAATCAAGTTGACAAAACAACACAGCGGGGAGAGCACATCAGGTGCAGCGACAGAGCACCATTGCACCTGAGGTGATACAGACACCATGGCTGTGCCATGCACAGTAGTACAACTGGAAAGGAACCAGGCAGGGTGGACACAGTAGACACACCACAGGCACTATAGCATGCACACCACTGGCTGAGGTAACCATCACATTGCCAAAACTGTTCTGCAGTGCGTATCACCACCACGCATTGCACATACAAACATGAGAAATTTGCCAGCAGATAAAGGCCTAGAGGTCTATCAAGTCTGCTCGAATATGCAGCTAGCACCCCTTATTCTGCAGCTGCCCCTCCCTTCCACCGTTCCCCTTCATTAACCCTCCCCCTTGTCCTGTCCCATCCTCGTTTGAAGCAGTCCACTGTTCTACTGCATACCACTTCAGCAGGTAACGCATTCCACCCAGCCACCACCCTCTCTGTAAAAAAGTGTCTCCTCATCTCCATCCTGAACCTTCCTCGCTCCAGTTTCATATCATGGCCCCTGGTGTCCCTCCCTCACTTTGAACAGCTCCTCTGTACCTGTCTTGTTTATTCCTTTCATGTATTTAAAGGTTTCAATCACGTCACCCCTCTCTCCTCTCCTCCAGTGAGTACATGTTCAACTCACTCAACCTCCTCTCGTATGATAAGTCCCCCAGCCCCTTGATCATCTTTGTCACTCTGCACTGCACCCCCTCCAGTAACTTAATGTCCCTCTTCAGATACGGACGCCAGTACATGATGCTCCATCAACCAAAAGAACACAACACGTCGTGCCTCCTGAAAAGCTTGTGCCTCAAAGAGATGGCCCTCCTGTAGCACCACATTAACCAACAGGTTGGCCAACTCAGTGGTGCTCCTACTAAGTGCACAGGGCAATGCAGCCTGCCCACGTGGCATGTATCACAAATATCCACCTGTAGCTGGTGTGCAAAGATGGGGTACTGCTGTGGCAGTGAATGGTTGAAGCACAGTGCGCCACTGACACATATACACACACCGCTACATGCATGTCAGTGATGTGCAAAAGTGACATGCAACATACATGTAACTGCACATCTGCCAGCAGTGCAGTGATATGCTTGGTACAGTACAAGGCAGTTACCGTCATGCATGCCCCATCGCGCATGTGTACTGTGACATGCTGTATTGCGCATGTGGAAAAGTATTCCATCCACTGATGCTGGGAATAAAGCAAACTGTCCGTACAGAATGGCGTGTAATGGAACAAAATCCACAATATTCTGCCAGAGTGTGCAATTGGCCTCAGAAGCAGGGCCCCTACTTTTCTGCGGCACAGTGGGACCAAGTTCTGCGGCAAGACTACCATTTGCCACAGAACTTCTGCGGCAGTGGTTTGTAATTTCTGTGGAAGTTCTGCGGCACTAACAAACTACCACATCACAGTGTCAGCTTGTTATCCTGACTTCACTTTCATGGCAGTGGTTATAGCAATCAGGATGGTGGAAAGCACAGTAACACTAGTTCAAAAAATAACAGACTTATAAAAATAATTTTATGCCTAAAAAGGCAAAACAAATGTCTCTCCCTTAAGGTCCTAGCCTGTTGCATAAATGACATATGCAGAGGGGATCTTATGTGATAAGTAAGGTATTTCTATATGCATGCTATCTATCCCACTAATGAGGTCTCCACTATCTATCACTTACATATTTGTATGTGCTTTCTACACCACTCATGAAGTTCCCACTGTGTATCACATATATTTATATGCAATCTGTAACATACATACAAATATGCATGCGTGTGGTGAGAGACAGAGATACTGTATGTGTGTGTGTGTGTGTATGTATGTATATATACATACATATATAAATATATATATATTTTTTTTTAATTTCCATAATCTTGCATCCTCATTCATACAGGTCCCATTGGAAATGGAATAGAGGAGTTATTGAAGAACTTATTTTTCATGTCAACCTGCTTTCCCTGACACACTGCGTAACACCATCAGGCCATGGCATGCATGTGAACCAATTGTGAGATACAGCTCTCCGTCCCATCACAATGTGTCCATCATGTGACAGAACACTGCACCATACCTTCCCAGGCTCTGGGCATTGATGTGTTCCACCAATCCTTGTGCTGCCCAGCTAGCTCCCAGAGCTAATCTCTGAGCATGAGTTGCCGGTACGGAAACACAGCATGCTACCCCCTGGCCCAACAGTTGTCCCTGCACATAACATTTCTCAAAAACTTTTAAGTGATTCTATCAACCAATGACAATATGTAATCAATAACCCTAGCAAAAATGCATACAGTGCAATTATTTAACGGGTCTATTCTTTCAACAGGTCTACAGATTATTATATTTCACTTTTCTGGGCATAATTACTTTATTTTTCTTAAAAATTTAGACAGTTAAATTCATTTTACCAGTTATTCATTTCAGATAGTGTCTCTATACCTTAAAGGCACAAATAGGTTTGCACAAAGTGAGGTATGGACTTAACAGGTCTGTGCTATTGACAAGGTTTGGTTTAAGTTGGCCCTAGTGCAACAATGTAAGACTGAAAACTGTATTAGGCTGTAGTGTGGGATGAGCAAATATCACCATGCATGATGTGCTGTGCCACCGTCTCTGGCAGTGGGAGCTGTGGTAGATAAGTGACTGTTCATTTCTATTGCAGAATGCAGCCATTTCATTAGCTAATGTATGATGTTATAGCAATGATAACATCACATTCTGAACTTATGGGGGTTTGATATAAAAAGAGGGAAGGGAACCAGATTCTATGCATAAACAGAAATAATAAAAAATCACCAAGAAGAGTGAATTCTAAGCACCGAGATTGTTCTATGATAGATTGCAAGTTCTGCGCAAAATTCTGCGGCCGCAGAATTCTAGGGGCCTTGCTCAGAAGCAACCTTACTGGTTATCATTTCATTAGAGTGATCTCCACACCTACTTTGAATATGGTGAGCTACAGTTGCACCTCCCTGCCCTCTCCACAAAACACATGACCAACAGGTAGAGCAAACCCGCATGTAAGTTTATTTACATTCCTCAGGTTACGGCCTACATTGCACTGCATGCAGTGCAACATGAGCCACATGCAGATGTGCTGTAACTGTGACCATGCATGTCACTCTCCAGTCCTGCTCCGCCACATCCATGCTACTGGCCCTACCTGACACTGTCCAAGTCTAGGCATAGTTTTATTTCATTCCTTTGAAAGTATTTGTGCCTGAGTGTGTGTGTGTTGACTGCAGCCATGCCACCTGTTCCAGCTATAGAAAGCACCTGCCATTACAAGCCTTCACTTTTGGGACACCAATATCAGCAACTTTGTACTCACTTTTCTGCTTATGTACCAAGATCCGCAGTTCCACATTGCTGTTTGCCCTTGCACTTTCCCTGACACTGCTACTCCAGAAGTGCCTCCAACTGGGCATTTTGAAACAGATTGCATTGTGTGGTCATTCTGTCCGGCACTACCCACTACTTACATGGCCAAAGGTGATATTCCCAGTATCCTTACAGCACTCATAATCTCCACTGTCATGAGTGCTGCTCTATCCATTTTCCCAGTGCTGCTGTTCAGGTACCTCATTATAATCACACAAAAAGCACTCGTGATGACAACTTCAGTGGTATGAGTTTGTTAATGTTCATGTCATGGCGTGCCACAAAAGTGCAGTGCACAGTATCAAACAATGATCAGTGCAGTTTGTTTAATGACAACGAGTAATGGATGTTATGCATTGTAAGAACAATTGTGGTAGCTGAATGACAGATACTACAGAGGTGGTCACAAAGCATGTTATCACCATCTTTGACTGTTGGTGATTGAAGTTAG